>CAXKWD010000008.1:90630143-92087643 GCA_964059195.1 Ectobius pallidus
CAGACAGAGGTCTTTTAAACTGTATCCTAATTAAAAACTAGGGCCGGATTTTTAGGGTCTTATAAACTCTGCATTAGTTTTCTAAACCTATAAAAATAGTTTTATTTTATCTTTTTTTGCCATTTCAGACTGTTTCACTATATAATAAGTAAAAAAAAAAAAAAACCAAACAAACAAACAAACAAACAAATAACACATTAAATAATTTTATTTTACGTACAATTTCCTGGACTCTTAACAACAAAACTATAGGAACACTTTTTGTTAGTTTTCAGCAATTTATAGTTTCTAGAACACAGTTAATTTTAGAATTACCCCATCATCCATCTCACATAAACTCATGAACGTATCTCAATTAAACAACAAAATTTTAGAATAATTTACTTTCGGCGACTTGCTGGATCAACCATTGTGAATAAACAGTAAATGCAAGCTTCTTAAGAAGGCCTTTAATTTGATTGTAAAGAAGCCAGAAATTTCTGTTCACTAACGATTTCCTTTACTGGGAAAATGGGGTATAAATTGACAAAATGCAATGCAGTACCGGTACTTTCTTTTAGAAATATATTCGCAATAATGGGCAAGGCAGATTTTGAAAAGGTAATTTTTAGTAGAACTGTAATTATTAGGTTAATTACATATTAGTTTAAGTATGCTATATTGTAATTAAGAACAGTTTTAGCAATTTTTAGTTAAGCCTTATTTAGCCATTTGTAGGTTTTTTAAGGTATTACCGAGCGAGGTGGCCGAGATGGTAACGTCTTGGACTCGCATTCGGGAGGTCCCAGGTTCAAATCCCAATTTGACGTGGGGTTTTTCATGGTTTTCCCAGTCGTAGAGGCAAATGCCTAATTTGATATTAACATACCATGAATCATCTTCACCATTTCATCGTGTATCATATCCATTTAAATTAATATCAGTTGAAATTTACTCCATAAAAATACACCAATGATAGAAACAATTGACAAGCAATAGTTCCATGGCCTACCCTACTATAGACACAGATCCCGAACTCCTGATATGGCCTCGCAGCTAAAAGGAGTATACACACAGCTGAATTAAAATTGTATTGTGTTAATGCCATGCCATTGAAAGGTGAATTATGTTAAATTATTACAGTTAGCTAAACTAAACTCCTTAGCGCTACATCCATGAAGAAACAAGGCCTACCACCCGACCGCTTCGTCATCTACCATAGGCAGATGCCAGGATTGGGGGGGCCATGTGGTCAGCTTGAAGACACCCACGGCCATTATTGGTGGTTTCCGTGACTGGAGCCGCTACTTCTCTATCAAGTAGCTCAGTTTTAATCACGAGGCTACCTCAGAAAAATCCGAGGAGGTACCGGGGATCGAACCCGGGCCTGCGAATCTGTAGCCACGAGACCACGCAGGCGGTCTTACAGTTAGCTAGCAAGGAACAAAATAATTTAAATCTAAGAATCCGGACCCTAGTATTAACATTTGTCGTAAGAATTTAATTTGATTGTAAGATATTAAAAAAGTGACGACACATATAAACCACAATTTTTTAGCAAATGCGCAATAAGCCCAGTGGTGATCGGATAATGTTAGTTGCTGTTGCAATTCACGGGAGAGAATAATTGGACTTAATTGTTTTAACATTTGATCTTTGCTGACATGTATATTTCACTATACGTGTTACAGAGAACATTAACAGGCGATTAAGAAAAATTGATTACAAACTATTTAACTCCAGTGAAGTATACTGGCGCCACGAACTTAAGAGTTTGAATTGACAAGACAAGTAATTAATCGAGTCCAGTAGCCAACCGCCCCTGGATCAATCGAGAAGCATAAATAACATCAAGCTGTACCGGGTCTGAAGCAAGTCTAACAAGTTATTAGTGGTAGAGTTGGCAGTGTCTTTACAAGTGTGCCAGTGTTTACAGTGTCTCTCCCTGCTCTTCTGGTGAGTTTCTCTCGAAATGACAGCACCGTCTTCACATTTTACAGCCTTCACATTTCTCTTTATGATCCCTGACATTTCTCTTGTCCATTAATTAATTAATGCTAGGTATAACAATAGTGTATTAATTATAACCGACTTAGTTTTGTTTAATTGCGAAATAGTGATTACTTTGAAATTATTCGTGTTATTTTTTAAATTTTTAACGTTCTGTGAATAATATGGCTGATCTTACCACGTGAGACTTCAAAAATGACATTTTTCGTGATTTGTCACAAGTTAAAGACTGGATAATGTGGTATGATTCTTAAGTTAGTTTAACTTACGTTGTATTATAATAGGAAGTGCCAGTTTAATTACATGAATAATGAAGACCTGTTTATGCGGATTTTGCTGATTAACTCGTATGTTTAATATTTCATTCTTACGAGTCCGCGATTATTTTGATTTGTGAAATTGTGACAGTGTTTTTAACATATTCTGAAGTGAAACTTATTTCGTTCGCTGTATGATTATTTTGTTTTGTGTAATGTTTAGTGTAATTATAGCCGTGTGCGAACAGGCCTAATTTCAGTACCGGTACTTAATGATAACGATTTGAAATTAATGTTATTGTGGTAGAGTGTGAACTTTGATCGATTAGTCGTGCGATTTATCAGGCTTTTTCGTTTGTAACAAACATGTGAACTTGATATTTAGTGATCGTCAGCACAAATTATTGTTCTTGTTTTACATGTCAAGTCTTAAACTGTTGATTTGTAGGCCCTCTCATTAATTTAAACTTTGCCATTGGTACAGGGCAGGTTAAGTAAACTTATTATTTGAGTTGAGTTTAGGACATTCCTGCTTTAAAATCAGTTCATGAGTAAACAATCAATGAATTCTTCGGCCCCCCATCAACATACCAAATTTCGATTCTAGGCTGTTGAGTTAGGATTAGTGATATTAGTGTTAAAGACATGTACAGCGAGGTTTGTTGCAGTTTGGTTAGGAATATTGATATTATAGTGTTAGTGACAGGTTGGAGGCAGTAGGCTAGGAACAGTTTAGTAGTGTTGATAGCCATCAAGTTTAAAATCCTTACAAGCCTTATTTCTGCATCATGTGTCCCATGTACTGCCAATCGTAATTCTCGCCTTCCAACAACCATTTTATGATCAGAGACTACCATTTATAGGTTAGAAAAGTGATTTCTTCAGTGGTTTCGGACACTTTCCAGGAAAACTAAATTACTGTATGGTAATCACTGTAATCACTGATTTTGAACTTGAACTTGACTAAACATAGTGCGTAAACATAGTGAGGTAGACCAGTCATAGAAGAGGTTCCATCTGGCGCTGTGAAGTGAACTCTGGCTTAGCTCAGTTGGTAGAGCAGCGGCACGAATAGCCGAAGGTCCTGGGTTCAAATACCAGTGTCAGAGGAATTTTTCTCCTATAATATTCTCATGTAATGTCATGTAATGTAATCCCCCGTTCATAAAAAACAAAATTTTGAGTCATTAATCAGTATATAAATGTAGGTTTAATTTATGTTAAACAGAGGCATATTAGCTTAATAACAGGTGATCAAGTCCATAGTTACAATACTATACCCGAGATGAGCTAAGAAAGAAACTCTGAAGTAAACAAAAACCAATATGTCTGTCTCACTCTTAAGTCATACGAGTAATGTGCAAAAGTGAGACAGATGCACTGGTTTTTGCTTACTTCAGGTTTCCTTCTTAGAACGGCTAGACTTTAGGTGGAAATGTCTTCTTTCAATTCTGTTTCTGTACGTATATTTAACTTGATGCCTCACAGTGCTACAAACACTAACTTCAAGATTTTTAAAAGATTTGTTCAATGGTTGACTGTTAACCCATTCTATAGGTTAGCTGAATTTTATGAATCAGACCACTCTGCTATTACATTCTAATTGTTATTTTATTTTATTTTGTATATGGTGACGAGATCTATAACAATTTTATTCTTTGATCAAACTAACTAATTAATAATAATAATAATAATGATTAGACTTCGGATTTTAGGTAAAAACATATTTTAATCCTTAAGTGATATATGGACGAAAACTTGTATATGCATGTTTCATAAGTGACTATGCCTAAAACTGATACTTTTATAGGACCTAAAACAGCCTATTTTTACGTTAGAGCCTAATTTTGCCTTTTTGCTTGTTTTTCCTCTAAAGTTCAAAATAAGTTATTTTTTGTTATACATTCCAGCATTTATTTTCAGTTCGTAATGAATTTTCAGCTCGGAATGTGCAGTACATGACACATTTGTGACGTGGTTAAATAGTAAGGAATGTTTCGTCTTCAGTAGATAAAATCCTTGGAATTCCCAAGAAAATGTAGTTTTTTCTCCCGAGACTCCCACATCTAGTAAGTAAAGAAAAGAAAGAAAGAAAGAAACAAAGAAAGAAAGAAACAAAGAAAGAAAGAAAAAAACATAGTTCTCTGAATCACTGAGGGGTTCAAGGGGTTGAATATGCTAACGTGCGTAGCTTCTGGGCGCAGGGATTAGGTTTTCACTGTTATGGTAGTAATACAGGCCCTAGTGTAATAGGTCTTATAATTCTGTGTACCATAGACCTATATCTGTGTTTTATCATGATTATTGATTGATGGTGACTTCAATAAATATAATATTCTGCATTGCAATTGAGATATTTCAGAAAATTGGCAACTTAACGATTTTTTAAGAGACTATTTTACGATTTTTAGAACCTATTTTCCAATTTTTAGAGCCTATTTTAGGTACCTAAAACAGCATTTTAGCAACCTAAAAGTCCGAAGTCTAATAATAATAATAATAATAATAATAATAATAATAATAATAATAATAACGGACAATGTGTGGTTCATGAATGCATATATTTATCTACACTGCTAATCCCATTTAGAAGACCGCACCAACTTTTTCTGATCAGTGGCTATGAAAATTGACTAACAAAATGTATTTGATTCTTAGGAGAGCTACACATAGTTACTTTAACATAAACATCTCTCCATTATGTGTTACATTTAACAACATAATATTTTCTGAAATTAATTAACGCATATGTCTGATAGTGGTGCCAACAGAAAATGACCTTGCTCGACACAAACATGTGCGGTATGAAGAACAAATCATTGACATTTCTATCCTTGAATACATTGCATAACGGAAGACCTTACACTTCATTCATTGTACATTTCTGAAGGTTCAGGATAGTTTTTAACGTGACTTACTCGAGAGATTGTAGTGAAAACTGACCACTATTCATTTTGAGATGTATAACTTATTTAACAATGTAATTTTATAAATCACATTGTAAAGGAGAACAATTTATGACTTGAACATTATGATGATCGTATCCGAACCTTTTGCTTCGGTCAAAACTTACCCTACATAAACGTTCTGTCGAACATCATGTGACTATTTATGTGTTTTAAGAAAAAAAAAAAAGAAAAAAAAAACATTTACCAGCTTAGAATTTCGTAATACACTTAATGAGCTTACAGGTAGCTAGCTGTTGCCATGATTTCATATCTACAATGTAAGTTATTGTAAGGAAACATAATCTTACTTGTCAACATTCATAGTACAAATCTCATACTGGTCATACTGAAATATGTAACAACCGCAGAAGGGCTGAGAGATTCATCTGCAAGGGCTGTTCTTCAAATAAAGGTTAATTAATACTCTTTCTTACTCAATGGCAACAGACAATTCCTCAGTAAGCTAAAGAAATACTATTATTTTATGGAACCCGAAGGTTCATTGCCGCGCTTACCTGAGCCCGCCATTCAACTTATTCTGCCCTAAATCCATCCAACCATCCCTCTCAAATCCTACTTGTCTTAAATCTATCCTTATATTGTCCTCCCACCTATGTCTAGGTCTTCCAAGTGATCTTTCCTTTTTGGGTCTCCCATTCAATACCTTTGGGATATGTCTTTCCTCCTCCATGCTTGCAACATGTCCAGCCCATTTCATCCTCTGTGATTTAATTACCCTTATTATATCCGGCGAAGAGTACAGTTATGAAGCAGGTATGCAGTTTTCTTCAGTCCCCATTTCCATCTCTTTTAGGCCCAAATATTTTCTTAAGCACCCTGTTTTCGAACACACTAAGGTTATGTTCTTTCCGAAGAGTAAGCGACCATGTCTCACATCCATATAGTACAACCAGCAGGATAATTTTTATTTTTAGATTTCTGACAGAAGACTGGTAGATAAGAGTTTCTGAACTGCATAAAAACAAGCATTTCCTGATTTTTAGTCGACACTTAACTTCTATCTTAATATTATTTCTTTATGTAATTATTGTTCCTAGATAATTATTTGAATTTGTCCACTTGTTCGAACGATTTACCGGCTATTCTGATATTTTGTAACGCATTACTTTGACGTTTCATGACCATATACTTAGTTTTTTCTGCATTAATTTACAATCCAACATTCCTGCAGGCATCGAAAAGACTTTCTCCATTTCTCTCGATTGTTTTATGTCATCGCCCAACAGACAATCGTCATGTGCATAAGTTAAAATCGGGTGACTATGAAAATCTGTGGACAGAAACGGACTTATTGCATTGGCTACCTCAACTCAAATTGTGATGAAATGGATTTATTTAAATTACGATAGTTTAGACTAAAGTAAGCAATTATGAAAAACCTATATGAGGACATAATTGCGAAACACAAAAAAATCGGGCAATTTTTTTCGCTACGTGTGATATAAAATAAACGTATACAAAACTAACTCATGGAACGTGGGAGCATAAAGTCTAGGATTAGTTTTTGTTTGACAAGAAGTTCGGTGATTCTTTAAACATTTGTTAATAGCCTATCCAGTTTTACGCCAAATATTTACATATTCAATTTCTTTGTTGAATGTATCCGTCTTTTAATGACAGAAAGGTTAAAGGGGCAACATTCTTGAAATGAGTATTACCGTTTATGCTGTGTCTTCTGCAGTAGATTGTTGATTACTGACTATAGCAATACCCTCTTAGATAAAAATTCAGCTGTATTTCGGGGGAATTACGAAACCAGGCCGTTATTTGATTTTTGTAGTGTTTATGAGTTTTGCAGTAGGTAGTGATGGGTCTTCTTGGTCAATTAATTCAGTAAATTGTTCCTGTATGATGTCTAGTGTTTGTTTAATCCACAAGCGAGTACTTGATGTTGCAATATAATATTAATCAATGCCCTTATTTCTTAATAATTTTTCTGCAAGTTTTGTTGTTATTGATATATTTCTATTTTATTTTAAACATAAAGCTTGTCAAAAATGTGTTTTTCAATATCAGCGTGTGTTGAAAGCCTCGCCAAGAAAAAAACGTCGCCTGAACGTTACATTTTTTTTATAATCTCATAGTAAAAATAAGTGAATTTTAATATACCCTGAACGAGGTTCCTGTCAGAAAGTTAGGCCCGAATGTAGTATCGAATTCACGTATACATTTTATATATGATTTTTAAAACTTTCTAAAATATTTAAATTTATAATATTAAAATAATACAATAGTAGTGAGCTTTAGAATTGCAGAGCGCTGTTAAAAAAAAAGAGAACTATTTTCGAAGTACTGAATACACTGCATGGAAAATGGCGTGATGAGGATTGACATAACAGTCTACATAGCCGATTTTTGTTGTTTTTACACAGACGATGGCACGAGGTCGTCTGTCGTCGTTTAAAGAGGCTGTTATTGCTAAACACACCTACTGTACACTGTCCAACTTTTTCTTGTTGCCATTGAGTTTGGTCTTACAGTTAAAAAAAGAAAGTTCTGTCAGTATCCCTCTGTTTCGAAGAATAGTCACTCAATTACTTGAACAACGCCTCTCAACAGATTATTGTCTCTATTGGACAATAATCCTAAAGCCAAGCCTACCCACTCGTAAATAAATATGATCCCATTCTGTTTTTTGTCTGAATACTATTTTAAAGATTTATTTTTTTAATTCGAAAAACAATTCCTGTTCTGTAATATCATTCCACATTTTTCTTATTTTAACACATAATAATATACGTACTCCTTACGTTCCCAAAACCCATTCTGTGCCATATCGATTTATTCCTATTTTATGAATAGTTTCCACTTACGTTGATCGTACATCCAGATAATCATCATCTTATTGACCGCCATCATGGTTGTATCAATTTAGTACTATTAAATTATACCACTACGACTGTATTAAATAGCTAAATGAGCACCATCATACAAGTTTTTGTGCCAGCAGTATACAAGACTGAGAATTCTTTTACCAAGTTTCCGCAGCAATAAATTTATAAAGCAAAATGTATCAGTATAACTATGATTTTGAGTATCTCGTAGGAAGTGTTAACATAGCTGGCACGTGATACAAAATATCTCTTGTTTACGTTAAATAACACATAGCCTATAAGAGATAATTGATGCACCTGCTTGCTTCTGCTGCCACATGTATTTTTGAGATGACCTCGGTTCTTTGATATTTGTGGAGAAATACATATATTTCAGTGATATTCAAGGTTCACCTTTGCGAATATTCGTTTCGAAATATCTGCAGGGGTATTACTAACTTGGTTTCGTACCAACTGAACAACGGCCAGTGAAAAGGTGAAATGTATGATCTGTGACGATATGATTAATTTGTGTAATTCAGTATTTTACGTTTCAGCGAATTATGCATGCACATAATTATGCAGATGTCCTCCCACTGTTCCATAATATTGTGTAGACACAATAATACTCGGCTTTGTTGAGCGTGCGCATCCGAAATGTGGTCTGATATTATTGTGTGTGCAGCAGTAGTGAAGCGACCCTTTATCCAATCGGACGTTCACTGTGCATTGCGTACTAAAAGCATTGCAAAGTAAACAGATACGGAGCTGAGTATTGACTCTGTCATGTGACCACCCATTGTGGCGTTGCAGGGCGAGTAAATACTCCCATAACCGAGGCAAATGTGAGTAGAAGCTTCAAAGCAAAACAATATTGACAGCCAATGTCGTAGTGCCATTCTGCAATTTCTACTCCAACTGAAGGACAATGGTACCGTCAAGAAGGGTGCCATTAAGACAGCTGCAATGAAATTGTCGATATGTGGAATAAAATGCATTATTATGAGTATCAAATAATTGTACAGACCATCATACAGCCTAACAATCTAATTCTTTGAAATTTAATATATTTTACCATATTATGGTAACTATAATATAACATAAAAAAACTTAACTAAACTTTTTAAATGGAAATGCCAATCATAATTTCCTGGTTATAATAGACACTGGCGAACAACCCTATTTAGGATAGAAAGAATATACAATAGGTGTACTCGTTCTGGGGCATAACTTACAGTGTATTTGTGAAGCCCAGTAGCTGTGGAATTTGTTTGAAGGCTAAATAGCCTACAGGTAATAAAATTATCTGATTTGCAATGTTTAAGATATTCGCTGATTTGTACGAGATTTATGACAATTTCAACCTTCAGGTTATATGTGTCAGGGGGACTCGATAAATTTGATTATTATTTAGGCTAACGATCATGAAAGCAATCTACGTTTAAAGATAAAATATTTTTACAACATGAAATTTCCTATAGGAACCTATTTTTAGACTGGAAGGAGTAGGGTATCACCGACACATACGAATCAAATTACTATCAATTAGTTCCCAGTGAACCGAGTTGGTTGGGAGAGGTCCTAATGTCGAGGATTCGCATTCGGGAGGTTGCAAGTTCTAATCTCTGAACTGGTAAAAATCTTTGTGGGTTTTCGGGGTTTCCCCCGCTCAACTAAATTGGATTGAAAATTACTTACAAACTAACCCAATCTTCTTTGTATGCTGTTTTAGATATTTATAGTTGTGTTCTGTGAACTCAGCATGGGCTTATAGGTCTTAGAAAGGAGTCAGAAAACATAAAGAGAATTAATTAAATATAAATTTAAAAAAATATATATTAAAAATAATTAATAGAAAGATCGTTAGATAGATAGATAGGTAGACAGAAAGAAAGAAAGATAGATAGATGGATAGATGGATAGATAGATAGTTCAAGATACCCTCTACTGCCATTATTTATTTAAAACACAATATGCATTTTCTTATTCAAATTATTTTGGAATGAGGAATTTCATTGTCAGATTATGTCAGATTATGTCAAATCTGTAAACTGGATTATTCACAAGCCATTCAAATAGTTAAGTTTTAAAACCTTAAAATCTAGGCTTCGGTTCTTGACAGGAACCTTGTTGTAAAGTTTAAACCTTAAGTGCTTATAATTATCAATGTAAATTAAATAATTATAGTTCTCTAATGATTTCAACGCCGGCCGTGAAAGCCCAAGCTGTTAAACCAACGATTGAGTCATTCAAGTAAAAATAAATACATAAAACAAAATGAAATGCTCGTACGCTTAATTGCCCCCACAAATTTCGCGAACTAAAAGAGATTATGAAACTGTTGTTATTTGTATTTATAGTTTCATGATCTGCGAATGGAGTAGGAGTTGCATGAGGTGGAAACATACAAGCTGGCAATCTGCCCGATACACTCTCTCCTGAAATATTTTACACTCCCAAACGAGAGTTATTATAATCTTATTAATATTTTAATGTACAAATGAAGTTACAAAGCTGATATTGGTTCCAATTAAATGATTCTAAAAGAGCTCAAAATACTAGGGCTGAAAATCAATTAAAATTTCTAATCGAGTTAACGCTTGACTTGAATCGATTAATCGACAGATTAATCGACAAACAGGTCCGCATTTTAAACGAAACCAAAGTGTACATTTAATATTATTTACACGTTTAATAACTACTACACTACAGATAATTAATCAGAAGAAATCCTGACTTAATGAATACCATTATTAGTTAACTAGTGAAAAAATATATACGAAACTTACATTTTTCAACCAAGACTTGAGACACACGAGTTTGTTGACTAAACTACCCTTCAGGTTTCTGAATAACGGGAATTTTTTGGACACAATAGGCTGAATGACACATGATGTGCCAAGGCCGGAGAAGCGAGAGAAAGGAGTTTGGTCATTTGACCCATTTCTCGAAAAACGTTTTTCAGAATTCGACTAAACCGATTTGATCGACGATTAATCGGTACAACCCTACAAAATACTGTGCTTGAATTTATAGAATTTTGAATAACGAAGAGTGGGATGTATCTGTTTCTTTCGCACTCCCTCGGTATGTAGACCAACTGAAGAGTGTTTCCGATCTTAAGTTTACTTTGTACAGAGCTCGTAAAGATGTAATTTTACAGATCGTAAGGAATATGCAGTGAACAGTTGCTGGCAAGCTTAATTGTTATCCAAACAATATTAAGTAGATTTTGTCATTTTTATTCCCGAACAAGCATAAATATCACAGTCTTCACTTATGTGATAGTGAATGTCGACTTTGCCCCCTCTCCTCTCTTAAATATATCTGTAGGCATGTATTTAAAATGGAAGAATTTTTCGATATTTGTCTGTGATATTACTTAAGAGCTGTCTTACCATTCTTTATACCTCTTTTGTAAGTGTTGTGTTTCAGTATAGGCTTATTGTACATTTTTGTTCATCTTCCTTGGAGTTCATATTTGGTTATGGGTATTGTTTGACAACCTGAAGGCCATGACCTATAGGCCTACACATTTTTTCTGCATTTATGTTTGTAAATATTTTGTAATTTTCTGTAATGATTTTGCTATTTTCTTCTATTTTTGATAGCATATTTACTTGCCTAATATCTCGTATGGTCAATAGATATAAATAAATAAATATAAATAGTCTGCAATTCTTCGTTCACATGTTCGTAACATTATTATAATACTGCTTAGTATTCGGAACGGCTCATGGCTTGTTCAGTTAAATTACCATAAGAAAGGCATAGGCAGCATTGGCCCAATGCTACTCAACTTTTGAAGAAGTAATAGACATGTGCAGATTTTAATAGCTTATACTATTGATGGAAACAAAATATTCAAATGCCATATTCTTCCCAAGTGCATATCTTTCTTCAGAAAAAATTGTCCTAAACTTAATTGATAAGTATTATCCGTACTTTTTTCACAGCAGTAGAAGAAAGAATAAATACCTTTGTAGTTTTTCAACAAAATTGCCAGTTTTCGTGTAAATTAATTACATAGATTAATACGTGGATCATAATATGTTCAACGAAATATGGCATTGTCGAGGCAAGTGCCTTCCTTCCATAGTAGGCTTCTTTTCATATTATAGTGACAAGTCATTGCCAACCGGAAGGGAGATCTGGCAGTCAGTGACCTAATCACGAAACTCAAAATATGTTTCATATTTTAACTTAATGTTATCTTCTGCCCCCTTTAATTTAATCAGTTGTGTTGGCCTGGGTGGCGAAGTTAGTATCTCGCTGGCTTTCTGTGCCTAGTGTTGGCCTGGGTGGCGAAGTTAGTATCTCGCTGGCTTTCTGTGCCTAAGGTTGCGGGTTCGATCCCGGCCCAGGTCGTTGGCATTTATGTGTGTATAAATGTGACAGGCCAATGTCAGTAGATGGCATGGGAAAGAATTCCTGTGAGGCAAAATTCCGGCACATTGGCGACGGTCACAGGCCTAAGTTGCAGTACACCTACGTCGTTAAATAACCATATGCCAACTAAAGAGTTGTATTACTTCCAACCTGTAAATATGAACAATAAAATACTTCGTAATATCATGAATCTGGGAAACTTTTGTTTCTGTTAAAGCCAAAGAATCCATGTAGAACTTGCATGGTTATTTAACTTCTGCCAGTTAGAAGTGTGCTTACTGCATGAAGTATATGTTTATGGTCGTAACTGCTTGCAGTGCTCTTTCATACGCCTGGTGGAAACATATGCCCTGTGACCTAAGTTTAAAACACATCTTTCTATAGATGTTCTAAAGAAATGATTTAACTTACTGTACTTGAACGCCTTCGTACTAGCAAAAATAAGGTATTAGAATAGTTGAACCCATTTTCACTTGACTCATGCTTCGTTTTTACGAAAGTAATTCTCATTTGAAGGATATCATTGTAAACATTTTAATTATTATACGTATAGATGTGAAAAATCCACTTTATACCCTCGCTATTATAGGATATAACAATGCTATCTTTAAAAATAAATAAATTCCAACCAACATATTCAGTGGAAGTATGTGTACAGTTTTTATTTATAAATTATTCGAAAAAATTAATAAGTTAAAATTATAAGATCAGATCTATATTGCTGTTATAATTGAAGTGTATATAATAAAATGTAAATGGAACCAATATTTAATAATAATGTAAAGACCCAATTACCATTAATATTTTATCCGCCTGCAGGTTAAAATTATATAAACTTTAGAAAGTATGTAAAGTGAAGACCTACAATACTCTGTCATTATTAAAATTACTATGTACAATATAATGAACAACTGTATATTTAGAGTTATAAAATACAAATGTAGGCTATTACTTACTTACTCAATGGCAATAGACAATTCCTAAGCAAGCTAAAGGAATATTATCTACTTTATGGAACCCGAAGGTTCATTGCCACGCTTACCTGAGCTCGCCATTCAACCCTATTCTGTGCTAACTCCATCCAACCATCCCTCTCAAATCTTACTTCTCTTAAATCTATCCTAATATTGTCCTCCCACCTACGTCTAGGTCTTCCAAGTGGTCTTTTCCCTTTGAGTCTCCTAATCAATATGTTTGAGATGTCTTTCCTCCCCCATGCGCTCAACATGTCCAGCCCATTTCATCCTCCGTGATTTAATTACCCCTACTGTATCCGGTGACGGGTATTGGTTATGAAGCTTGTCATTATGCAGTTTTCTCCAGTCCCCATTTTCACTCGCTTAGGCCCCTAATATTTTCCTAAGCACCCTGTTTTCGAATACTCTCAGATTATGTTCTTCCCGCCCGAAGAGTAAGTGACCATGTCTCACATCCATATAATGCAACACGCAAGACAGTTGTCTTATAAATTTTTATTTTTAGATTCCTGGACAGGCTATTACAAGATAAAAAGACGACTCCTATGTACAAATGAACTTGTTAAAATGATAAAAGCATAAACTTACAGTTGTCAAAGCTTAAAAATACAGTTTCCAGATGGAATGATAATTCTACAGTTTCCACAGTTGTCAGATGCCTCCTACGATATTTCTTGATAAAATCCTTTTGCTAATCCTGGCATTATTATGGCAAATTTATTTCAGAAGTTCTAAGGGCATCGTAGGTTTTAGATTATAATTTTAACTTATTAATATTTCCACTAGAGATGTTGGTTGGAATTAATTTATTTTTAAAGTTAGCATCGTTATATGACATATATCCTATGTACTAGAAATAACTCCCTGCATCTAGCAATTTGATTCTTCTACGTTATTAAGTGCCAGTATGGTACTTTATGAGATTTGTGTGGGGACGAAAAATGTCTGTCCGTCTGTTCGTCCGTCCGTGTGCCTGTACGCGCCATAACTCAAATACGCTTTTTCGGATTATCATGAAACTTAGAAAACACATTTATAATGTCCATGGGGAAAAACCCTATTGATATTGAACCAAATCAGTTCACCCGTACCGGAGTAATGCCCAATTTAGTGCATATTTTCATAGATTATATTAGAAAGGCGCTACAACTCAAATACGATGTATCGGATTTCCGTGAAACTTGGTATACGAATTTATGACGTCCATGAGAAGTACCCTATTGCATTTGAACCTAATATGTTGACCGGTACCGGAGTAATACCCAATTTAGTGTCTATTTTAAAGACGCTGTAACTCAAATACGCTTTACCGGATTTTTATGAAACTTGGTATACACATTTATAATGTCCATTGGAAGATGTCTATTGATATTGGATAAAATCGGTTGACCTGTTTCGGAGTAATGTTCAATTAAGTGCCTATTTTATGGTAATATACGTATTCGAAAGAATTTATGAAATGCAAATCAGTTATCATGACATCATAGTCAGTTGTTTTACTGTGATCTTATAAGGATTTGGCAATTAAAATACAGTTAGCTATGACAAATAACACTATTGCTTTACATGCGCTTATCCAACTAGACCTTTAAACTGACCCAGGTGGCTGAGATGGTAACGTCTTGGCCTCACATTCTGGACTTCCATGGTTCAAATCTCGAAACCTGCCAATTTGACTTTTTTGTATTCTGCATATCATAATTGCAATCATAACTGATTAAACAAAAACATACTGGCACTTTGTTACATCAGTTTACCTGATTTTATTATTCTATGAATATTAATATTCTAAGTAGGATATAGATAGAAATCAAACTGGCAGAATGATTAATATTGATACGACTTTGTTGTAAACGGTGATCAGCAGGGCTAGGATTTCTATGTAAATACCTATTTGTTTTTTATTAGCCTACATACATTCCTAGGATTGCTGATCAGGATTATATACTTTTACAGAGTTATTCTATCCGACGTTTTGATCAATGATTCTGTTCTGGAAGTGGATTTCAAAGGCAGAGCATCTTCCAAACGATAAAATAATAAGCTTATATAGAGTAATATTATGGTTGAAAATTTTGACTCTTGCCAGAATTTAGGTGTCAACTAGAAGTCAATTTAACAACGAAGCTAATTCATGGCACTAAAATGAAAGAACTTTCACATTCATCAACCTATTTCTTTATTTTAAGGTGTACAATTTTGATAGAAACTCTACAAAAAATTGCAAACTGTTTGGATAAGAGCCTTAGTTGTTGGAACCGTATATGAAAACTAAAGATTTGTTTCAATATCATTTTTCTTATATTCTTATAACCACTCCATCCTGCTCTATCCTGAGCTGGTTTCACGTTCGCTGCTCTATCATGAGCTGCTATCTCCCCCACTGCTGTATCATGAGCTGCTATCTCCTCCGCTGCTCTATCATGAGCTACTATCTCCTCCGCTGCTCTATCATGAGCTGCTATCTCCTCTGCTGCTCTATTAAAGCTGCTACATCCACCGCTGCACCAACATGAACTGCTATCTCCTCCGCTGCTCTATCATGAGCTGCTATCTCCTCCGCTGCTCTATCATGAGCTGCTGTCTCCTCCGCTGCTCTATCATGAGCTGCTGTCTCCTCCGCTGCTCTATCATGAGCTGCTGTCTCCTCCGCTGCTCTATCATGAGCTGCTATCTCCTCCGCTGCTCTATCATGAGCTGCTATCTCCTCCGCTGCTCTATTATAAGCTGTTACATCCTCCGCAGCTCCAACATGAGCTGCTATCTCCTCCGCTGCTCTATCATGCGCTGCTGTCTCCTCCGCTGCTCTATCATGAGCTGCTATCTCCTCCGCTGCTCTATCATGAACTGCTATCTCCTCCGCTGCTCTATCATGAGCTCCTATCTCCTCCGCTGCTCTGTCAAGAGCTGCTATATCCTCCGCTGTTCTACCATGAGCTGTTAACACCTCCGCTGCTGTATCATGAGATTCTATCTCCTCCGCTGCTCTATCACGAGCTGCTATCTCCTCCGCTGCTCCATCATGAGCTGCTATCTCCTCTGCTGCTCTATCATGAGCTGCTACCTCCTCCGCTGCTCTATCTTGAGCTGCTATCTCCTCCGCTGGTCTACCATGAGCTGCTACATCCTGCGCTGCTCTACCATGAGCTGCTACCTCCTCCGCTGCTCTATCATGAGCTGCTACCTCCTACGCAGCTCTCTCATGAGCTGCTATCTCCTCCGCTGCTCTATCATGAGCTACTATCTCCTCCGCTGCTCTATCATGAGCTGCTATCTCCTCCGCTGCTCTATCATAAGCTGCTACATCCACCGCTGCTCCATCCACCGCTGCTCCAACATGAACTGCTATCTCCTCCGCTGCTCTATCATGAGCTGCTATCTCCTCCGCTGCTCTATCACGAGCTGCTATCTCCTCCGCTGCTCTATCATGAGCTGCTATATCCTCCGCTGCTCTATTATAAGCTGTTACATCCTCCGCTGCTCCAACATGAGCTGCTATCTCCTCCGCTGCTCTATCATGCGCTGCTGTCTCCTCCGTTGCTCTATCATGAGCTGCTATCTCCTCCGCTGCTCTATCATGAGCTGCTATCTCCTCCGCTGCTCTATCATGAGCTGCTATCTCCTCCGCTGCTGTATCATGAGCTGCTATCTCCTCTGCTGCTGCATCATGAGCTGCTATCTCCTCCGCTGCTGTATCATGAGCTGCTATCTCCTCCGCTGCTGTTTCATGAGCTGCTATCTCCTCCGCTGCTCTATCATAAGCTACTACCTCCTCCGCTGCTCTATCATAAGCTGCTACCTCCTCCGCTGCTCCAACATGAGCTGCTATCTCCTCCGCTGCTCTATCATAAGCTGCTACCTCCTCCGCTGCTCCAACATGAGCTGCTATCTCCTCCGCTGCTCTATCATGAGCTGCTATCTCCTCCGCTGCTCTATCATGAGCTGCTATCTCCTCCGCTGCTCTATCACGAGCTGCTATCTCCTCCGCTGCTCTATCACGAGCTGCTATCTCCTCCGCTGCTCCATCACGAGCTTCTACCTCCTCCGCTGCTCTATCATGAGCTGCTACCTCCTCCGCTGCTGTATCATGAGGTGCTATCTCCTCCGCTGCTGTATCATAAGCTGCTACCTCCTCCGCTGCTCCAACATGAGCTGCTATCTCCTCCGCTGCTCTATCATGAGCTGCTATCTCCTCCGCTGCTCTATCATGAGCTGCTATCTCCTCCGCAGCTCTATCATGAGCTGCTATATCCTCCGCTGTTCTACCATGAGCTGTTAACACCTCCGCTGCTGTATCATAAGATGCTATCTCCTCCGCTGCTCTATCACGAGCTGCTATCTACTCCTCTGCTCCATCATGAGCTGCTATCTCCTCCGCGGCTCCATCATGAGCTGCTATCTCCTCCGCTGCTTTATCATGAGCTGCTACCTCCTCCGCTGCTGTATCATGAGCTGCTATCTGCTCCGCTGCTGTATCATGAGCTTCTATCTCCTCCGCTGCTCCTTCATGAGCTGCTATCTCCTCTGCTGCTTTATCATGAGCTGCTATCTCCTCCGCTGCTGTATCATGAGCTGCTATCTCCTCCGCTGCTGTATCATGAGCTGCTATCTCCTCCACTGCTGTATCATGAGCTGCTATCTCCTCCGCTGCTCCTTCATGAGCTGCAATCTCCTCTGCTGCTGTATCATGAGCTGCTATCTCTCCGCTGCTCTATCATGAGCTGCTACCTCCTCCGCTGCTGTATCATGAGCTGCTATCTCCTCCGCTGCTGTATCATGAGCTGCTATCTCCTCCGCCGCTCCTTCATGAGCTGCTATCTCCTCTGCTGCTGTATCATGAGCTGCTATCTCCTCCGCTGCTGTATCGTGAGCTGCTATCTCCTCCGCTGCTCTATCGTGAGCTGCTACCTCCTCCGCTGCTGTATCATGAGCTGCTATCTCCTCCGCTGCTGTATCATGAGCTGCTATCTCCTCCGCTGCTGTATCATGAGCCGCTATCTCCTCCGCTGCTCCTTCATGAGCTGCTATCTCCTCTGCTGCTGTATCATGAGCTGCTATCTCATCCGCTGCTGTATCACGAGCTGCTATCTCCTCTGCTGCTCCTTCATGAGCTGCTATCTTCTCCGCTGCTGTATCATGAGCTGCTGTATCCTCTGCTTCTCTATCATGAGCTGCTATCTCCTCCGCTGCTGTATCATGAACTGCTATCTCCTCCGCTGCTCTATCATGAGCTGCTACCTCCTCCGCTGCTGTATCATGAACTGGTATCTCCTCCGCTGCTGTATCATGAGCTGCTATCTCCTCCGCTGCTATCTCCTCCGCTGCTCCTTCATGAGCTGCTATCTCCTCTGCTGCTGTATCATGAGCTGCTATCTCCTCCGCTGCTGTATCATAAGCTGCTATCTCCTCTGCTGCTGTATCATGAGCTGCTATCTCCTCCGCTGCTGTATCATGAGCTGCTGTATCCTCTGCTTCTCTATCATGAGCTGCTATCTCTTCCGCTGCTCTACCATGAGGTGCTAATTCCTCCGCTGTTCTACCATGAGCTGCTAACACCTCCGCTGCTGTATCGTGAGATGCTATCTCCTCCGCTCCTCTATCACGAGCTGCTATCTCCTCCGCTGCTCCATCATGTGCTGCTATCTCCTCCGCTGCTCTATCATGAGCTGCTACCTCCTCCGCTGATCTACCATGAGCTGCTATGGACTCCGTTGCTCTTCCATGACCTGCTATCTCCTCCGCTGCTCTACTATGAGCTGCTATCTCCTCCGCTTCTCTATCACGAGCTGCTATCTCCTCCGCTGCTCTATCATAAGCTGCTATCTCCTTCCCTGCTCTATCCAAATCTTCTGACTCATCTCATCTGCGTCTTTCTCCTCAGCCATCACCTCCGCCGCTCCTCTGCCGTCTCCTATGCCGACTCCCCTGCCGATTCCTCGACCGTCCCCTATACCGTGTCCTCTGCCGTATCTGCTGTCTCCTCTCCCGACTCTGCTGCCTTCTCTGCCGCGCTATCCTAATACCCTGGAACCTCTGCAGCGCTATCCTATACTGCTCTCTCCTCTGCTGGTCTGTAACAAACTGTTGTCTCCCCTCCTGATGACGTCTACACCTCTCTCGCGTTATCCTACGTCGTTCCATCCAAGGCAGCTCCACCCAAAGCTCATATAACCTCTCTGGCTCTATACGGATCTGAAATTTGGGTTGTGTAGATCAATCATATTATGAGCAATACTCTGTAGACGCGAAACTAGATTCTGTTTTCGACTGTTCAGAACAAAACACTCATAATATTTGAGAACAAGGTAGACCTAAAGAGAAAAATTTTCAGACAATAACGAGATGAATGAAAAGGGAATGAAGGACACACTTAGTGATGAAATTCAACTTCTATATAACCTAACACCTAATAATCATGTAGACATGGCTGGGCAGAACTCGTAGCTCGAAGAGCACAGTTTCGTGCAAGTTATTGAGGACCTAGACACAGAGGGGAGAATTACCTTATATGTTCAAAAGACCCGCCCCAGGATGATCGGAAAGAGACAAAGAGCTTAAGCAGAAGAAACTATGACGATGAAAATTTTTTGTTGAAAGTTTTTTTATTGTTCTACCGAAGGAATAAGCTGTCAAAATCTACTTCCCATGTTTTATGCTAAAGCCATGCTGTTCATACTTGATACATAAATAGCTATTCACCTCTTCTTAAAATGTTTGAAACTCTGTAAAAGAGCCTATATAATATTTATAATTGAGTAATATGGTATCATATTTGTCAATATTAGTAAATAATATGCTGGCAATAAACATCTGTGATATGTGACTTAGTTTCAGGGCATTGATTTGCAGAAATATATACTTCCTTAGTTTAAATCAATGATAACTGAAGATATAAAGATATCTCTGCAATATGAAGGAAAGTCAATTTACCTTGTAATACAGTCCCTGTAATGGAGTCCCGTGAAAATTTTAGTACTGATTTGTCTAACCAACAAAATCGTGTAAAGTACATATAGGAGAGTCAGAAAAAGTTGGGTAGACATCACCATATTCTGGACCGGGTGTTTTAGACGCCATTTTCCAAAATGGCCGACACAGATTTTATTTTGTATATATTTCTGCTCCTGTGACAGTCATACTCATCATTTAGGTGTCTAATGCCCGGTTTCTACAAACTTGTGAATTACCTATGGGTAAATTACCCATGGACAAATTAGTTCCATTTAACCTACAATGGTATAATGAGCAAGGCCTTGGAGTTGTACAGTTAATTTAATTCAGAAGGCTTTGATTCTCATTGTTATTGATCCTATGAAAGGTTAAATTTTATCCAGCCATCCATGAAAGGACAAATTAACCCAAAGATTTACCCTTGGACAGATCTAGCCCGAGTTTGTAGGAACATTTTTTCTGTCATTTTCATATTTACCTAGAGGACATTTATCTAGAAACTCGCCACAAGTGTAAGTGATTGCTATCTTTAAATTATTTGTGTTTGTGTGGTGTTATTCTTGTGTAAATTGTGTAAATTCTGTGCATTAGATAATTTACCCATAGGTAATTCGCGAGTTTATAGAAACCGGCCATTAATATGTGTTTTTAAGGGCAAGGAATCGATTAAGATGGATTGTGAAGTTACCTGACTGCTATTTAGTAAAGAAAATCAGTTATTTTGGATTTTAAATAAAAATATGAACAGAAGTGAAATAATATTCTCATAGACACAGAAATAAACTCTGTTATGGAAAACTGAGTGTAAAACTAGCATACTTTTTTCTCAACCTATCTGTAACATTGTTCACCACATTTGCAATACCCTGTGCAAGTCAAATATTGTCATTTACATTTAACCTGCTAGAAGCACATGCTCCACAACTGCGCTATTAATAGTTCAGAAGACATTTTGTTAAGGCACAGATCTGGTTTTAGCACACCATTTGCATCTTTGCACCATCCATAATCTGTCAGCTGCAGGCTTGTGACAGGAAAATAGTTTTTTGATAGGTTTAAGCATTCCCGTAAAACAAAAAACCATCCTCGATTATGTCCATTTCTTATTGAAAAAGATGAGGGTAGCTCTACTTGTGTAATGAAAAACGAAGTTCATATGTCCTACACTTTGATGATGGATAACTTGAACAAGTATTCCTCTGCTTTGTCGAGTGTTTCTTCAGACAGAGTATTACCTTCTGCAAATCGAAGTAGTAAAGTTTCTGGCGATGCTTTTAATGTAGATGGTTTTCTTCCAATCTTACTTGAGACATCACAACCTGTAAGTATGTGGGCCTTATTTAAAGTGTTGCAAAGTGCAGCTCGCAGTTACCTTCCAAGTGTGTGTAGAGGCACATAGCGCATTTTACCACCCACTCCCACTTTGATCCACAATTCTTGCAATCCATTACTGAATAGTTCAAATATATATCGAAGGATGAGAACAACGACATCAGTGTCATTTGATAGCACTATAAGGTATGTTATGCCAGACTGAACAGTACCGAACAGATGAATTATAATTCTGCTATCTGCTTCTTCAACAAAGGTTCGAAGGTCCGAGCAAGTTTAAACTTCTTTGTTCAATACTATGAATGCATCCCTGCTGTCACTGTCTCCTGTGATGGTTTCACTTAGCACTGGAGTGAAGTCAGTCATTTTTGCCGTTTTTAAAATCTAGTAGCAGTAGCCAATTGGAGCATCTCTTTGTTTTTATCTGAAGACCAGAATCGGTCCATCTGTATAGGAATGAGAGTGTCCTGTTTGATTTTTATCAGTTCGATGGGATCATTATTTCTTCGTCTTTCTCTTTCACCTTCTTTGTGTGACTGCTCAATGTAGCTGTCAAACACAAAGTCTACTCGTTTAATTATCTTGCAGTTACTTGCATTACTCCACAGTTGATCAAATATATTTTTAAAAGTTAGTTATGAGTTGTCGAATTTGTGACATAAAATCAACTATGACAGCAGTATCCATTACACCACGCTGTTCAAAACAGTATTCCGTCTGATCGAGTTTCATCTTTAGTTCAGTCAATAGTACATGCTTTACAGGTTTACTTGTGCAGCCACTACTATCTAACAACATACTAGTTGGCAACAGATTATATTGCAAAATATCTTTCATAGTTTCTCCTCTTGCGCTATGTGCCACAAACTTTGGAAGTAACTGGAAGCTGCACTTTGCAACACTTTAAATAAGGCCCACATACTTACAGGTTGTGATGTCTCAAGTAAGATTGGAAGAAAACCATCTACAATAAAAGCATCGCCAGAAACTTTACTACTTCGATTTGCAGAAGGTAATACTCTGTCTGAAGAGAACACTCGACAAAGCAGAGGAATACTTGTTCAAGTTATCCATCATCAAAGTGTAGGACATATTAACTTCGTTATTCATTACACAAGTAGAGCTACCCTCATCTTTTTTAATAAGAAATGGACATAATCGAGGATGATTTTTTGTTTTACGGGAATGCTTAAACCTATCAACAAACTATTTTCCCGTCACAAGCCTGCAGCTGACAGATTATGGATGGTGCAAAGATGCAAATGGTGTGCTAAAACCAGATCTGTGCCTTAACAAAATGTCTTCTGAACTATTAATAGTGCAGTTGTAGAGCATGTGCTTCTAGCAGGTTAAATGTAAATGGCAATATTTGACATGCACAGAGTATTGCAAATGTGGTGAACAATGTTACAGATATTCTGAGAAAAAAGTATGCTAGGTTTGCACTCAGTTTTACATAACAGAGTTTATTTCTGTGTCTATGAGAATATTCTTCACTTCTGTTCATATTTTTATTTAAAATCCAAAATAACTGATTTTCTTTAATAAATAGCAGTCAGGTAACTTCACAATCCATCTTAATCGATTCCTTGCCCTTAAAAACATATACTTAGACACCTAAATGATGAGTATGACTGTCACAGGAGCAGAAATATATACAAAATAAAATCGGTGTCGGCCATTTTGGAAAAAGGCGTCTAAAACACCCGGTCCAGAATATGGTGATGTCTACCCAACTTTTTCTGACTCTCCTATTTGTACTTTACACGATTGTGTTGGTTAGACAAATCAGTACTAAAATTTTTACGGGATTCCATTACAGGGACAGGAGTATTGGTTATGTTGCGCGCCTAAATAAAATCAATATATTGTATAGCCAATTGCGTAGCCTACAGCCAAATTTATGCATGCATGTAGAGGTTTCTGTAGTATCATTATTATAAGACGTGAACAAAGTTTCAAATGTTTTTTACTTGTCTTGTCATGGCATAGAGTCCATCAAAAATAAGTTCTAAAATGATCAACTTACTTATGCATAAAAAATAACATAAATATAAACAATTAAGAACATTTACTGTTAAAGAAATTATTCTTCTCTCTTATAAGAATTTCTAGTAAAACAGTGAATTTCATCACTGTCATTCCGTGAACACTAGCCTCCATAACTAACTAACTAACTCCGTGGCGCTAACATCCCAGAAGGGACAAGGCCTACCACCCGATCGCTGCGTCATCTACCATAGACGGCAGGATTGGGGACATGTGGTCAGCATGCCGATACCCACGGCCGTTAATGGTGGTTTCCATGACCGGAGCCGCTACTACCAGCCTCCATAAGAAAACATTTTATTTTTATTTAATATCCAAAATTGGATTAAACCCTATTTCACCCGAAAGTGAAAAGGTATATTAGGGTTAGATAATGAAAAAATGAGTTCTTGAATGATTTTAAGCACTAAGAATTCTCATTGGAGTTCTTTGCAAAAAGAGATTAAAACTTAGATTTGCCTATTATTATTATTTAAGAGCAAATATACGGTATTTATACAGTAATTGTAAGGTGTAATAATAGTTATATATAAAACAAGTAGCGAAAACGAGATTTTCTATGTTCGCGAAACGAGCCCGTAAGGGCGTATGTAGCAATCCTATGAGCAAGCTAAAGCCATTTTACCATGTGTATCATACTAATATTTTTTAGTTATCCGTTAATATTTGTGAAATACTAATTTTATTGCGTGCCGTGCAGCAATATTGGGAACTTCCAGCCGTCCTGCCACCTAGTATGCACTTGCACAGACAGAGAGTATTGATTTTCTGCTGCATGGCTGCCAACATGTCATGGGATGGAGTGGACAACGCTTTTCAGCCACCAAGTGACTAGTTTTGCGACAACCGTGATAAATTCAATATTTAATAAGGCGTAATGGATTTCAACATTATCAATTTTTATCAAACTGAGTATTTTTAATATTCATATGCAAATATTTTTTAATTCAGTAAGAATTATCGGTGATACTGAAACCATATTTGGTTACCCTGGAATGTTATAATTTTATTCCACTCAGTGGCATAATTTTCTCCTTTTAATTAATATCATCTACCATTAAAAGAGCTTTTTTTTTTACCTTCGACTGTCTAAAATAGCTATTTATGTATCAAGTACGCAAAATAACGCTTTAGCGGACGAATCTAGTATAGCGGCCGAGGCGAAAGCCGAGGCTGAAATACTGGATGAGTCCGCTAAAGTTTTTGCGTACGTGGTGCATACAATATTTTTTAGTAAAAGTTCTGTAAATTAAATGAAATAAAACAAAAATAACGTATAATTAATTATAATGAAAGGCAGTCAGTCATTTGTTTAAGTTATCTGGTCATGGCCATCTAGATCATAAAACAACAATGACCGTACGTAGCAATAACAAATGTGGTAGTATAGATGCATAATATATGAGTTCCTTGTTTGTAAACAATATTGCATACCAACTAGTATTTATGAAAAGCTTGTGAAAATATAAATGATAATACCGAGGAATTTTCAATCCAAGCCAGAAACATTGAATTGGAGCTGCTACCAGCAACTTCACGGCAGAAATAGGCTATGAGAAGGGATATATTACAGCATTTAAATGCTGTTCGTCCATGGTAAGGAATATTTTTCAAGTGAACCAAAATGTGAAAAGTTGTTGGCTTATATTTGTTGTCATGTGATGAAGTGGGCTACCGTGTTTTGCGAAAAATCCTGGTAAAGTTTCTGATTCTCATAAGAAACGTGTTGGCTTAAATTTGTTGTTTTATGACCAATTATATGCGTAAATCCTTGTTAAAGTTGGTGTGACTGGTCAATGCCATCTGGGTTTTGTTTATAGAATGCCATGACGACTTTAAATGACAAGGCCGCTAAAATTGCATTTTGAATGCACTTTTATGCAATTTTAGCGGACTTGTCCTTTAAAGTGCAGCTTTTCGGCGTGTTACCAGTCCGATAAGCAGCTGTTTTAGAGAGCGTGTACTAAAAAGTATTTTAAAGTATTATCTAAGGATTGTCTACGTTATATTATGGTTTGTATCTTAGTACTGCCCTTATAGGCCGTCTCCAGTGGTTAACGTTGTTGACCACGGATCTTCACAGGTTCAATTTGGGAAGCATCAGTTCCATGGAAGAACTACTTGATAGGACTAGCAATTTGGTCAGGAAACAATATCGGACACGACAGATTGCACATTGGCCATACGCCTCACCTCCTACCATGAGTTAATGAAGACGCAAAGTTGGACTTTACCTCCGAGGTTTGTTTTAGTTTATTGAAAAGCTATCTTAGACCGGACCCTGAAATAAAAGCAACTTAGGATGACAATGATGAAGTGGTTCAGTAGGCCTATGCATACAGGCAGTGCTTCTCAAAATGTGATAACGGTACCTCTGAAGATATTTTCAGGACTTTTAGGGAGTAAGATAGTATTTTAAAAGAATAAATCAAGTTAAAGAATAATATAATTGGCCCAGTAGGCCTGTGCATAGATGCAGTGCTTCTCAAAATGTGATTGCGTAACGATATCCTTGGAGGTATTTGCAGGACTTTTAGGGATTTATAGATTACGGTAGTATTTTATATATCCGTAGAATAAGATATCCGGCAAAATGAAATAACCAAGCATTACAGGTTTCTTTTAGGAGTCATTACCAAAGAAACTGATTCGGTACATGATCTAATCTAACTTCGTTAAAGCTAATTATTATTTGTTGACCACCGCATAGACCGCCATCAAGTTTCATACCTTGCCTGCACCACGTGACCCAACGATTTCCTTTCCCTGAGCAGTCGATTCTGTGAATACGCATTATTTCATAGGGCCATTTTAGGTTAATTTTATGTGAACTTCTTATCGATTTTATTTATAATTGCAATACTCCAAGAAATTGTTGTAGTAACATGGATTCTCCAAACATTCTCATTTTTTCAAACACAGATAAACTTTGTGTTCAGACTCTGATTTTGAATAGGTTTATTTGGAAGGATGTTATAAACCGAGCAAGGCTCCCTTTGTTCAACTTGTCCTTCTGGATGGTATCAGTTTACAAATAAGCGAGTCGGCTTACCAGCGACGATCACAGGCCTAAGTTGCAGTACTTCTTCATCGTTAAATGATCATAAAACCAACAAACAAGCCAGTTCCATTGACAAAACAGTGCTATGCATTTAAAAATAATCTTGTTCACTTTTGCCTAATAAGGTTAATGTCATCTTTGTTCGCTTGTACCAACATTTTCTCTATGCTCAGGACCTGATCAACTCTTTCACATACCGGTGGGTTAAATTTTGTGGACCTCTGCTGTAGACTAACAGTAAATAAGTTGTTAATTTAAACGTATCTACATTACAGCAAAGGACGCGCTGCTATAGCTTCATAAAAAATGTTATAAGATTACATCAGCACTAATTCCATTAGGCTACATTCCAAAATACGGTTTGAAATAACGTTATAGGCTATAAAATTCAGAAGTTCTTAACCATATCTCCTAATGGATATTAAATGAAGCAACTTTTTTGCTAAAATTGTATGCTTTATCTTCTAATCTGGAGGTTTCACGCAGGAAATACGCTTCCAAGGTTTCTAATAAAAATATTTAAAAACTTATATCAGCACATCTGCAAACCCACACCAGAATACAGTACACTTGCCGAAGTTATACAAGAGACGAGGACAAAAACCACATGCTATAAATACCTGAACACTACGTCTACGGAGTGTAATTTTGGAAGTTGTAGTCTTCGGAGGTTCAATTTTAATGTACTTTTGAGAAACAGAAATGTTTCTCAAATCACTACTAATTTTGATCCACGCCGAAAATGAAGAGCGATCTCTTAGCAACAAAATTCTTTGATGGTGTACAAGAATTTAGTAATATCTTGGCAACATGTACACAGGCCCTAACTTATTTAAAAAAATGCATTTCTCTATGTGGGAAATATTTACAAAGTGCTATTGACTGGCTTGAATCTGGAAATAACAGTTGGTTTGCTTTGTTTTAAACAATTCTCTGGCAAAAGAACAATATTCAGATTCCTGGGATGAGAACGAAAAATAAATTCGATGTATGAACGAAAAATAAGTTTCCAAGGTTTTCTCTATGTATCTTCATGACTTAACTGGTTTGATAGAAATATCCCATAGGCTACTTATGATCATTTTATTAAGACTTAATTATTCGCAACAACATCCAAAAAGTTTAAGCACATTTAATTAGGAATTATTTAACGAAAACGATGGAGCTTTATAATTTTTAAGAGAATCGTTTCATTTAAAGTACAGTATTTATTGTGTTCTAACTGGATTTTTTTCTTTTGTTTTCTGTATTGGGTTTTATCCTGAAAATCATTCTCGAATTTTCAGTTTGAAATGTCTTAAATAAGAAAATACAATTATCAGGAAAATGCCTTCGTGTTATGTCTGTGAACAGCTTAGCTTGACACGAACAATCATATAAAATGAAATTTTACATTTGCGTTACAACTTTTCTGGGGATAGAACATAAAGAATGACAATAATTTAATGAACGAAATTTATTTTGGAATCTACTTTCGAAAATTCGTTTAAAGCTTTTACGCAAGGTAGCCTATATATACTAAGAGCTAAATCTTTTATTTGAAACAGTTTATGTTTAAAAATCTGAAGGATATTTATAAGTCAATCATTCTTTAAAAAACCCAGTCCTTTATTCAGAACAAATAGGCTTATGCATACCTTTCGTGAGGCTAAGAAAACGCACACTTCCTGCAATACGGCCATTTATTCTATATTAGAATGTGAAATGAGCAAGTTTTATTGCCCATGCATAGGGTTCAGAAAGTTATATGAGTGAATCACATACTTTCTTTTGGGATTTCTCCTTGCAATATAGTCATCAACAATGGGAGAAATTATAAAGGGAAGACTTGGAAAAGAAGTCTAGTGTAATTTACCAAGGACTTTGGCTATTGGCTTGTCAACTTCAATGCTAAGTACTGAACTTGCTACATGCAGTTTCTTAAAAACGAGATGATCGGCGCAGACTTTAGGGAGGCAAGGTAATTTCTATCCCTACATTAATTTTTTTTTATCGTATAAGGCCTATATAGGCTATAACTAAAAATCCAATTCTTGCCCCCGAAATATTTTTAAGTCGGCGCCTCTGAACGAGATTGTTATCGGATACACGTCATGAAACGACAATGTAGTTGAGTACTAGATGACAAACATTTCTCATTTTCTTCCCTCAGATGTCGTTTCAAATTCATAGGTGTATCTAATTGTTCCTTTTGAGTAAAGAATATACAGTAGTATTTGTGCAAACTACGAGGCACTTAAAATAACCATGAAATGTAGATAAAGTAAAGTTTTCCCCTATACAGGCCAGGGTTCCAGGAGGTTGAGGTTCCCAGACATTTAGACAATCGGAACATGAAGGTGATAAGGTTGTCACCTTTACGCACCGGCTGCCTTTTACCCCCCAGGATTGCTCCTGGTACTCTTTTCTGTTAGGGGCTGAGTAGACCCCAGGGCCATAGTGCCACCAGATTAGGCCAATTGAAAAACTCCAACGATCTCATCGGGGATCGAACCCGCGACCTCCCGGTTTGCAGCGCAGCGCCTCAACCACTACGCTACGGCGTACCCCGATATCAAATGTAGATACTGCATAATGTTATGGAAAAAAAGGAATTTGAATTGCACAGGCGAGGAGGCTCTCGGCGAATGGAGAGTACGCTATAGTTTTGAAACATATTCCTCATAACGCATCCGAAATTATCCACCTATTAAAATCATAGAGTACAAGTTATGGGTGCATCATGTTAACAAGGTGAGTAATATTATTTTGTTTTCAAATTGTTATACATATATTTTTTCTTTTTATGTCATATAATACTAATTGAAAATCAAATAACGGTCATACGATGCATAAAAGTCATAGCAAACATTCCTATTTTCGCAGATGCCCTAATTTAGCAATATTTTATTGTTATTTATTAAGTGCCAGAATGGTACTTTATGAGATTGTGTGGGGTATGGGAAAATGTCTGTCAGTCTGTCTGTCTGTCTGTACGTACGAGTATCTGTACGTGCGATAACTGAAATACGCTATATCGTATTTTCATTAAACTTGGTATACGCATTTATAATGTCCGTGGGAAGAACCATATTGATATTGGACCAAATCGGTTGACCGTTATCGAAATAACGAGTAATTATCAGTCACATCTTTTATAATATAATCTTCGTTCTCCGACAATTCGATGCATTTTGATTGGCTCGCAGCCAACCAATCAGCGGCCGAGCTCCCGTAACTAATGTCCTAATGTAAACAATTCTGCAAATAGAAATAATAGGAGAAATTACTTATTAAAGAGCATGCTTTCATTTCCAATTTAATATAAATATTAATTTTGTAATGGATATAACACGCTACAATATTTAGCATGGCCCACGACTGTGTAGAAACCAAACTAGAATGCATAAACTGTAAACAGTTTAATATTAAAATGGCATGCCGTAAAAATTTTCAGCCTTATGACATTAACCACACGGCAGATTCGATGAACTGTTCAATATACAAAAAAATACTGAATATAATAAAGTCTAAAATAAACTATGGGTGAGTTAATTCCCTACCAACATTATGTATATGACTCTTTCATACACGGGAACTGATAATTGATTCAGAGTCCAATGCAGTTGATAATACTACAACTATATGCGGTACAGTTTAAGGTTCTCTGTGTACGGGGGCCGAGTGCTTCAAATAATGGAATTTTGTGGATTTGGATTTTGGCGAGGATGGCACCATTAGAGCAGCGATGGCGCTAATTGCAGCAGTGTAACGTTTGGATCTGATAGCTCAACAGATCATTACAGCTTCACGATATTAGGTCATGGTAAATTTGGTATCTATTTATGAAGATTTGTGGAGATTCTGAACAGTTAGTGAAACATCTTTTCCTGGATTGTCCCAGATTTGCAAACTAATTGGTGGTGACACTACACTTTCAGCACACTGACAGTTTTTTAGAAGGGAGTGATGCAAGGAAGATTTTATGCATTTCGTAAATTATGTTCATTCCTGTTTATTATTGTTACTTGTAAGATAGTTTGTTAATATTAATTTTGTTAATTTGTTCTATTTAACACCCTAACATGCCTTCAAGGTAAAATAGGGTCACATGTATTGGAGTATAAAAAAAAAATAAACATAACGTAACAAATTTCCAATCGTTTATTGATATTGTTAGCCCGCCTTGATTGATTCATTTCTTTATAACGATGTTAATGTAAGTAAATGCAAATAAAAGATTTAAAACACAACTAGCCGTTGAATACTGATATAATATTGTTCATTCTATCGATAAGTATGTTAGCAATATCTACATTATATTTTAATGTGAGTAATTTTCTTATTTGTTCCTGTGCAGCAATATACTTATCGTAATGTTTTTCCTGACAGATAGATTTCAGATTGACTTTTTATTCATTCATAATCTATATGGCTGCTTTAAATTTGAAACAAACATGTCAGCGAATCGTAGGCCTATTATCCATTAATATTATTGCCAATGGATTTTGTAAAATGGTGGTAAGATTTATTATATCAGTGTAGGCTATACGAATATGAATTAAGGTTAAGAATCAAATTTTAGACCTTTGTTCTTCTGTAAGCCCTGCTTAATGAATCGATCTGGAGTTTAGCTCGGAGATTATTACAAAAATAACTTCTTTTCGGCATGGGCCTATCATAATTGCAATTATCACTGATTTAAAAAAAAAAGCATTCTGGCACTTTGTTATATCAGTTTAACTGATTTTATTAACTTATTAGTTTTCCGACTTCGTAGGTTGGGCATAGGCCTATAAAAGCAAGGGTATAAGATGGATTTTTCACATCTATAAATATGTCTAACCCTTCGTTGGTTAAAAGGAAATTTATTAGGCCTAATTTTAATGATTGTTACAAGTAATATTTTGTTGTGAATTTGACTATCGACTACTAATAAAATATATCCTTCGGTACTATAGTATTCTGAATTCAAGAGCTTCTGTGATAACATAAACTAACAAAAAAAGAACCCCTCTCTTCAAGACCAATAGTATATCAGAAACTAAGCATTAAGGAATCATCGCACAGCACGCCAGTACTCTGGTATCCTATTGTCACAAGAACAGCTAGAGGCCTGTTCATTATTAATCTCTGTCCATACCAAGGCGTGAGATAGTGAGCAGATTTTAGTTTAAAATAAATAGCACAATTATTCCTTTCTTCAAGCTGTCACAAAAGAATTGTGCTACTTATTTTTCGGAGCACATTAGTAGTGAAACTTATTTTAGCGGAAACCATATACAAAAATATTAAAATATTAGTCTTACTTTTGTAGAAGTTGGTTCTAAATCGAATAACTTAAGTGCTTTTATTGAAGATATTCACAGAGTGATCGTAGACTCACGTCACTACTATAAAAGTCTGAAGAATACTGCGATATTTGCGCTGTTTTTGTATTATAAATGTAATTTCTGTTAAAAGTAGGGATGGGTCTTCGATACTTTCGATACCTCGATACTCTCGATACTTGAATGGTATCGACATCGAGCGATACTTCAGAAAACTCGCTAGGTACTTTTTCGATGCTTTGGTAATTCTGCAATTAAGTGAGAATGCTAGTATTTTTTTAAAAAAACTTTAAGTGGACTGTTTAAAAAACTAATTTTAGTTTTAATGTAGAGTGTAAAAATAATTAATTACTGTAATTAAATTTTGTCTCATTAAATATGCACACTTAATTAATTTAGTTAGTATTACACAGTTCCCTCAACTTTTAATTTTTAATGTACCTATTTATTTTGAAACTGGAAATGTTGACGGTATCGAGTATCGAGGGAAAAATCATGTATCAGTATCGAGTATCGAGAAAATCTGGTATCGACCCATAAAAGGTTCAGAACTGAATATGTGCCTAATGAACCTGTTTTATTATGCAGGAGCAGGGGCGTATTCAGAGAGGGGCTGAGGGGGCTGCAGCCCCTCCCGAAACGTTAAGTAATGCTAATATGATGCACATAATGACATTTTAATTTAACAAATATAAACATCCTGACTCATGAAATCCGTGAAATAGAACTGCTTTGTCTAAGTATTTACAAAATTCAGCCTAAAATAGAATTTTTACCTGAAATTTTTAAATATGCTACTAAAAAATGAGGTATGTTCTATCATTTAAGTAAATTATTACTAAACGTTCTGTTGTTGACTGAATGGCATAATTAGTTTTTTTTTTTAAATAGTAAGTTATAAGTTGTATAAATTACTTAATAAAAGTTTAACAAAATCCCTTTAGGCAGGCCTACAGGCTGAGGTAGATTTCGAAGTGCTTTTGGTTTAATTTATTGTCGCTGCGCAGCACTCTTCTTCTTTAGCCATGGCATGACAAACCCGTAATAATAACTGCAAAAAAGAGGAAAGAACACTTTTTCAAACATTCAACTCTCGCCTTATATGACAGCTATCGAGAAACTAGTTATTGATTTGTAGATTACTCATCAAGAGCTTTTCAACGATACCCCACAGGACGTGGTTTCAAAAATTTCTTCAAAATCTACCTAAAAAGTAAAATGTTCCCTATACAGGCCATGGAGGCTCAGAGAGATCCTGAATGTTCAGGCTCCTAGTTTTTAGACATTCGTCACGTGAAGGTGGTAAGGTTGTCAGCCTTACGCACCGGCCGCCTTTACCCCCAGGATTGCTTCTGGTATTCATTTCTGTTGGAGGCTGAGTCGACCTCAGGGCTATAGGGCCACCATAAGGATTCTGCCAATTGAAAAACTCCAGCTACCTCATTGGGAAACGAACCCACGACCTTCCGGTTTGTAACGCAGCGCCTCAACCACTACGCTATGGCGTACCACATATTTATCTTGATAAGTGCTTAAAATATAAGTATTAAGTCAAATGCACGAAATATCACGAAACGTGTTGGATTTCACGAATTGGACGAATTTATTGAGAAATGTGTGGCAATGTTATTTAAAATTGTAAATTTCAATGTTTGCTATTTCTTTCCATTTTTTAGTAGTCTGTTCCTTTAGGTTGATGGCAACTCTTTATTAACAAAAATTTCCCTTTAACTTCACATATGAGACAAATTACAGAACTTATGGACATAAATGCATTCATGAACCACAGATTTTTGTCTATGTTGAACATTACATGAGAATATTATAGGAGAAAAACTCCTTTGACACTGGAATTTGAACCCAGGACCTTTGGCAACCCGTGCCACTGCTCTACCAACTGAGCTAAGCCAGAGTTCAATTCACAGCGCCAGCTGGAACCTCTCTCCTATGACCGACTGCCCTTAATGGTCTACCTCACTGACAGACAAGTTATGTCATATGCAGTACTTTGAGGCACACTAATTAGTGATTTTTGTGACCGGGCTCCCACTGTTATTGCACCGTTAACATTCAAGATAGATATATAAGCATTCATGAACCACAGATTATTGTCTCTGTTGGACATTACATGAGAATATTATAGGAGAAAAATTCCTCTGATGTGGAAGCCCTAATAAAGTTGCTTGGCTATGTCCCCTCCATCACAGGTAAAATAATGCTGTGTTATTCATTAACACCCTGTATAAAAAAAGCTTATTTAGTATCTCCATTCACATCAGATATTAATCACAGTTCACCATAAGTGCAGTAGCTTAACTTAGAAATGAGACATACAGTCATTCTCTCAAAACATTCACTGCAAAATTTCATGAAAACTGTCATCACGTAGTCTTAAAACTCTCGGACTAACAGTTTTTTATGTTATTCACAAGCTAATAAACTGAAAGAAAGAAAGAAATAAATGAAAGCTTAGCACAGGAGGGCGATTTGGAATATTTCGAAATGATCGAGAATCGATAAATACACTTGAGCTATCCACGGTAACAGATTGGAACAATAGGAACGTATCCATGGATATTTTATATCTTTACTTCTTTTATATTCTTTACGTTTATTTTGATAGCATTTATGCATATTAGTTTTGCTTTATATTTATTCTTTTGAGAGCTTTTATGCGTTTTTTATATATTTTTTTTAGTTTTTTAGCTTATATGCACGTTTTTATTGTTTTTTATTCTGAAGAAGTCACTTGTTGGGTCGCACACAGGCCAAAAACTATTGACTTTGACACCTTTAAGAAATATGTTGAAGATCCGGCATCATCAAAAAAGATGGATGCAGATGAATTGTAATAACAAACTGACACCTCGCTCTACAGTGGAGAGATTTGATGCTTCTGGTAAAGACAAGGGAATTGAAGGTCGTGCGGATGTGGCTGACAATTCTGGCTATGTATCTGGGTACAAGGAAAAGGATATGATAAGAAACATGGCCCAGACTCCAGGAAAGGATGGGAAGCCAACATTCAAATGAAAATGTAATGAATTCTGTACCAAAAGGCACATCAGTAAAAGAAGAAGAAGAAGAAGAAGAAGAAGAAGAAGAAGAAGAGGAAGAGGAAGTTGGGAGGAGCCAGGCAAGTTGCCTCTCTATGCAACTAAATAACTAGGAAGTATATATGGTGAAACGGAATGTACCTGTTGATCAACAGGTATACACAGAAGATACCGTTGGTATCTGCAACTCAAGAAACAACACAAGATGGTGGTGCTTCAAGAAAGCCTGGGTTCGAGACTACGGACTCAGCAATGCCGTGATGGCAAAAAGGTCTCTAAACAGATCGCTGTATCTGTTAAAAGCAGAGTTTTACCGAAGAGGTATATATTAAAATGAAGACTGGGTAAGGAATAAGAAGAAAACGGCCTTCCAGTTCGTGTACAGAAGACGCAAGCCTTCAAATGAAGACACTGACTGGTTAATGGATACCCAGCCCAAGTCAAGGAGATGACGATCTTCCGGCTCCTAAGTCGCTCCGCGATGTTTCGACGTCGTCTGATTTACTACAAAGCACATAGTAGCCTACCTGATATAACTGACTGAAGTTGTAACATGATGAAGAAATAAAAGTAATCGATTGTGTATTTCATCTTTTCTTCCTGTCTATACTACAGTAAAGTTGTCCGTAGATTTGTGTGTTTGGCCGGTATGACATTATAAAAGCTATTTTACTGATAACAGTCTAAAAGCTCAACTTTTATAAATGCCATTTTATCATAGTCAGAATAGTTCATGCAATTGTATAATGATGGCCACGATGTGACGTCCGTGATTTCAAAAATCGAAACAAACAAATGAACCCTCTAGACTCAAAATCCCGTAAACGCCAAATTATATTTTCTTTCTCTTGTACATCGCCAGATTTGTATGGATGGCTTAAATTGGTTTATTTATATGTGAGATTCAAAACCCCCTAAAGTACTATATAACGCCATGTTGAAAATCAGAGTTAAGTTCAAAAACCCCTCTATCCCACTCCTTTAAACTTCAAAAACACCTCTATTTTTGAATGGCTTTAGGGGGTTTTGCATTTAATGCATTGCTGTTCTCTCCGGTAGCTAGATTGAGTTTCGTAAATGGGTCATTGGCCGTGATACTAAAGGTCCATATTAAGGGCTAAGAATTTGAAGGGTGTTTTGCCCATACTAAAAAAAATTAACATGAAACATAAGAATATTATAGGAGAAAAATTCCTCTGACACTGGGATTTGAACCCAGGAGCTTTTGCTACTCGCGCCAATGCTCTACCAACTGAGCTAAGCCAGAGTTCACTTCACAGCGCCAGATGGAACCTCTCTCCTGTGACTGATTGCCCTTAATGGTTAATGTACAGTAACATTCAAGGTAGATAATTATATATGCATTCATGAACCACAGATTACTGTCTCTGTTGAACACTTATCTTGATACCTATTAATTGTATAAAGAAATATGTTTAACAAAAAATGTTCTTTTTTAATTTTCTCTACGTCTTGACTATGCTAGTTTCGATGTATCGCCTAATGTAATGGAGATAGCCGAGAAAAATTGAAAAATCCCTTTAGGCAGGCCTACAGGCTGAGGTAGATTTCAAAGTGCTTTTGGTTTAATTTATTATCGCTGAGCAGCACTCTTCTTTTTTAGCCTTGGCATGGCAAACCGACAGTAATAAGAACTGAATTCGGTAAAGAGGAAGAGCCTACAATCATTTGATTTGACAACAAGAATAGGATATAATATTCTGGGAGGCCGTGCGCAAGATCAGCAATGAATAAAATTAGCGAAGCCGCTAAACAAGACAAAATTATGATATTAATTCTTTTAAGTGTTATTATTTTCAAACATTAAAATCTCGCGTCATATGAGAGCTATCAAGAAACTTGTTATTGATTTGTAGAGTACCCATCAAGAGCTTTTCAACGATAGGCCTACCCCACAAGACGTGGTTTCAAAAGTTTCGAATTTTCATCCCCCCACCCCCACCCTCACTCGAACCCCCAAATCGTTGGTGTCACTGTGAACTCCATAGGGAGTACTCTAATTTATTCAAACAAAGTTTCCCTCTATACTTTATATGGGCCGAGATATACATTTTTAAAAATTTCAACCCCCTCCCCCGACCACCCCCTTGGGCCAATTTTGCTCATTAACGAACTTGTCCGAACTATTGGGCCTAGAAATGACATAATCAAATCTGGTTCAAATATCTTCAAAATTACGGCCGCTAGCGTGTAAAGATATAAATATATATATATATATAAATATCACAATTTTTTTTGGACGGGCGGTGGTTTCGTACTTAGGGAAGCATGAATTGTAAAGATATGAAATAATTTTTTGAAAATCATGACATGGTATCGATCGCAATAGGTAGATTTCGACCTAAAAAAAACAAGGTTATTGCAATAAATTTTAGTAAATTGAAAACTATTGAATAAAACGTTGCTTTAATATTATACAATCGGTTACAAAAAAATAGGCTATGTACTATCAACAACTTGTATAGTCGGTTCCCAAAACATTCACTTACCCAAATAGCTGAAAATTTTTGAATTAACAGGCATATGCACAATATCTAAAATCTGACATAATATACCGTTAGAAATGTAAGAAACTGGTTAAATATGCTCGAATATTTTAATATCGAGCAAATATGATGCATTATTGCAAAACTAACAAAATATACAGCATTAAACCATCAATTTCGTGTTGTTTCTTTGATACCTTGTACATTTCAACTATAGCATGTGATAGGTTGCTTTATTAAAAATATGATTTTCATAAACTTCCGGGGCCTAATGATAACAGTGATAGACTTATACCCCCTCCCGAAAAAAATATCTTGGATACGCCCCTGTGCAGGAGGCCTGGACAACGATATGTACAGTTGTTTTAGTTTACAACTACAGAGCTCTAGGAAAGTGAGAGATTCAGATTCAGTTTCAGTTTCAATGTGCACAACTCGTTTTTTTGTTCTAAACAATAATTATATGCTGAGGACTTCACGGATCTCCATGACAGTTACTGAATTGCGCTAAACGCGGTTCCAGTTATTTAAGATTTATGGTGGTCAAACCATTACCTTGCATTGTTTATGTTGGCAACACGAAGATACTGGTTGTGTTGAAGTAATAAATCACAGGTTGAGGGTTATTAATCCCCTGAAACTTATTATGTACATCGTAAACTACAAATTTATTATCTGTATATAAGGAGAAAAGGGAAACACGCATTTCGTTTAGAGAAGTTTTAACTTGCATATTTAATTTTTCATTGAAATATTTATATAAAATCTTAATCTCAGTCTTATTAATTAATTAATTTATTTATTTATTTATGTATTTAGCCTAGGGCTTTCGGTTTCACACAACCATCTTCAGGGCATCTTATTTTGTCGGATTAAACAGAATGGGGAAGAAGATAGAAGTAAATTTTAATTATGTTTTTAAGAATTTTAAAATTTTATTGATTTTAGTCTACAATGACGCTATTTCTATTTTTATGTGTAATTCTGCACAATAAGATGCCCTGAAGATGGTTGTGTGAAACCGAAAAGCCTAGGCTAAATAAATAAGGTTGACTTTGATGTCTTGTGTAATTATTTTATAGATCCAGCTCAACGGTACAACTCAACATGAATTTTATAGGAAACTTTTTTAAATTAAGGAGCTTAGTTTGATCCGTATATGGCGCAATGTGTAAAGAGACTAAATACGTATGATTCTTTTCATCGCTAAGTCCACATTACCAGACCTTGCAGAGGAAGCATAGGCCTATCCAGACAGAAAGAAATATTCCGATTCGTTATTCAAGGAATAAGATATACAGCCCTATATTTATGTATGTTTATTACTTATCGTAATTTAACTGTTAAACGTTGTTAGGAACCGTTTATATCTTAATTATTAAGATGTTTCTAGGAATTGGTACTTGACTTTAATCAAAATCGGTAAGTAAAGATATAACAGGCAGGTAATAGATTCGTAAAAGAAGAAAAATAGTAAAAAATTGTTACATGGTACCATGGTTAATCATTTGGTGTATCTCTTTTCTGTTACATACAATAAGTAAATAAAATTACAAAATAAGTACCTATCTTAAGTTTAAAGTAGTTCGTCTGTAACCCACCAAGTTTACCAGTAAAATATTTACAGTGGGGTTTTAAATTTGCTCGTAGTATACTGTATAAATACTAAATATTGCATTTTGTTTCAGTTGGTGGTACAACCAGAATAGCATATGGCAACGCCATGACTTCCAGCTTCACTGTATCCACCAAGCGGAAAGAAGGTAAGATCCAAACAAATCTAAATTACCTTCTTAATTCAGAAAGCTGTCTATAAAAGAAAAGTTGTAACCTTATTGAAGTTTGCATGTCGCGTTTGTATCGTTACATTATCAGGAGCTTCCAGAAGTCAATGTTTGGAAAGAATTAGTAATATGGAAAGCATGAACAAGGTTGTAACATAGTGGTTTCACTAAATAATGAACTAGGGCAAAAATATTTAACTTGGACACAGTGCTGCTAAGGCTAATAACTTAAGAATAGTTTGGAATGATAAGCTAGGACCTTAAGTCATCCGTCTTCATTGACTAAAACTAATATAGATCTAATCTATTTTATAGTTTACCTCTTTGTGGAAAAACGATGGACTAATTCTGCAAATAGCACATGAGTTCATTAACGTTTTCTTTCTAATTTCGAATAATGATATTAAATCAAGATGCATTAGGATGAAGCAAATTTATTTTTCGAGGTTTCGTGGGAAATATATTTCTACAGTCCCACTTAGTAATAAAATTATCCAGTAACATATTTGTGCACGATTTGCCTATCTCTCAATATAACTGAAAATGAAAATTTTCAATAAAACCATTATTTCTATTAAGACTTAATTATTTTAATTATGTCGTAAGGAGGGAGCATGAGACTCAACGATTACTTTCTATCACTTTACATTCCAATTTATTATTTATTGCATAGTTATGTGAAAAGCTTCGGTAAAAGGTTGCGTAGTGCAGAGAGAAAGGTGAAGGGGTGTAGGACTGTACTGTACGTTATGCCAAAATTAAGCTGTTCGTTAATTATAACTGCTAAGGCTTTCACGGCTGGCGTTCAATGAGATTTCCATTACCGGGTTGTGTGGCCGTGGTCTGTCCGTTGTTACTGCTAACGTTTCGCCACGAACTACAGGTAGGGGGGAAAAAAAGCGGGCCGACTAAAATATCTAAGTTGCCGATATGAGCCACTGCGCTCGCCTAGCGGGAATGTATTGAAATTTGTTCTAGTGTCGACTGTTGACTAGCCCATTTCGAAACCCAGAATATGGTTTCTAATCGTATTGTTTCATAACTGAATATATTAATTATTAATATTATTATAAAATAATAAGACAAATTATATTATATTCAGCTACAGGAGTCGGTCCGCTTCCCCCCCGAAGTTGTCTTCTAACTTGTCTTCTAACTTTTTTGTCACGTTGTCAAAAGTTGTCTTCTAACTTTTTTTTGTCGTTTAGATTAAACCATTTGATTTCAACTAAATGATATGTGCTGAATTCATTTCTGAAATAAAAAAAATGTTTAAAACACCCACCATTTTTTTATTTTTACACTTTTTAGCTACATATATAAGTTGGTTATAATGACAACACAAAAGTTGCATTGCACTAACACATTATTTGTTCTTTCGATGTAATTTTAATTAAATCAGATGCGCTGAATTCATTTATGAAATTTAAAAAAATTCTAACACGTAAAGCTTTCTTGTGCTAACATTTTATTTGTAGCCTATAAGTCTGATAAAATGACCAACACAACAATGGCAAAGAACATAAAATTAAAACATCTTTCTTCATTGTTTGCGTTTATGAATAGCTTCTGGGTGTCGACACATCTTCTGAGGAATAATAACAAATGAAATTGATGTGGAAAGCGGGAGATTCAATTAATAGGCCTATGTATGACATAATTATGTTAACATCATGTCTTAAAGGAAATTAAAAAGAAATTGTGGAAACTGTAGGCCTACGTGTTAGACAAAATCGTATTAATGATTCGTTTTTTTAACATAAAACAGTCCACCTAATACACCCATTTTCATCAAAAGGGGAAATTTCGTGTATCTATCGCCACCCAGATTAAAATAACACTAACTTTTAAGGTTGGTATCGTGCCCAATCCAACTATAGAACAGATGTTTGTATTTAATTGCCTTATTTGTTGTGTAAGTATTTTCACGTATTTTCCCCTATCGCAGAAAAAAGTATTAGACTATGTGATATATTGTGTTAAGTGTATAACAAATTTCGTATATACAAAAAACTAGTCCTCTTTTTTGTGTGACTATTCCTCGATTCTATTAAAACATACTTCCCATACTAAATCACAATAATCAGCTTAATCACACTAAGAGATAAGGAAAGTAATATGACCGTGTATATTGAGAATGACAGAGTGAGTGTCTAATAACTAATATACAATAAGCTGTCATTCTATCATCTGATTATAAGAAGCCCAAACGTCTAAATGTCGTCAAGTCAAACACCCAGACGCTATTGAAAGATCTGAAATAGAAGACAGAGGAGCCAGCTCTTTCTATAAATGTTCCCCTCCACTCTTCAGGCCCAGTTATATTGTGGTGTTGTGGCTGCCAATAATGCCAATCTATCTATGTCTATGATTTCAAAACTTCAAATAATACCGAAAGTAATTAATAACAGATTTTCAGGATTCTTCCTAAACAGGTCAATGAACCTAAAAAGAAACTTTCATCACATTTATAAAAGAATGTGATGTGTGACTGTTTTACACATGTACCGCATTTTTATTTTAAAACGAAATCAGGTAAACTGATGTAACAGAATACTTTTGATTAATCAGTGATAATTGCATTTATGATATGCAAAAATACGTTTTTTTAATCGCCTTTCGAGTTAAGCTCAAGATCTATTCATTAAGCAGAGCTTAGGGAAGAACAAAGGTCTAGTTTCATGAGCATATGTGAAGGAATATGTGGGTAGTGTTATTTGCCAAAGCTGTATTGCAACTTCCAAAGCCGTATATGAATACTGTAAAACAATATGTTGCCATGAGAACTGATTTGAATTTGATAAATTCTAATATATTACCATAAATCAAACACTGAATTGGGCATTACTCTGATACCAGTCAACCGATTTGGTCTAAAATCAATGGGCTTCTTCCCATTGACGTTATAAATGTGTATACCAAGTTTCATGAAAATCCGACAAAGCTTATTTGAGTTATCGCGCGTACATACATACAGAAAGACAGACGGACAGACATTTTCTCGTTCCCACACAATATCATAAAGTAAATTCTGACACTTAATAAATTTCTAAGGATCATTATTAAAGCAATATTTTCTCCTTATAATAAAACATCGAACTTTCAAGTCAAGCCGACTAAAATGGTCTTAGTATTAAGAGGACATCCGTAGTAGAAAATCGTAAAACTTGAATATTTTGTGGTTTATGTTCTGTACATTTTTTGCTTAATCCAAGCATCTTTTTGTATAATTCAAGCTAATCCTTGCATAATTCAAGGAATTCTTTGCATAACTCTAGAACCTTCATTACTCTACAAACTTCGCATAACTCTGGAAACACTTCATAAATCAAGAAGCTCCTTGCATAACTATAAATGCTTCATAACTCATTCCTTGCACAATTCGAGGCTCACTATACGTACCTATAGCAATCCCTTGCGTAACTGAAACAACCCCTTATAGAATCCAAGGAATTTTTTGCACACTCAAGTAGCTTTTTGTATAACAGAAACAAACCTTTATTAATATAACAACTCTTTGCATGACTCAAACAAGCCTTTGCATAATTCAAGCGACTCTTCGCATAACTCAAGTAATGTTTACATAACCCAAAAACCTCTTTATATTACTCATTTATTAGAGCAGAAGTGTCCAGAATGTGTTTTGCCAGTACATAATGCATTCACGGCCTTGATTGAACTAGATGCGTTAGAAACTATTTTTCATTCCCTGAAGCAACGATCAGTTACAGACTTCGAGCACAGCTACACATTAATTTTTTTTTTTTTTTAAACAAAGATTCGCAATATCTGACAAAATGGTGCCGACATTCTGCCCCAAACCCCCAGTAAAGTTCTCGGGAAAAGCCTTTTATATATATATAAGTTGATACCGTATCGGAGATAGGAGTCCGAGGATTTACACTGCCGTAAATTACCGTTTAGCCCCAATAAACCTCCAAAAGTGTGGTATGACTTTATGGATTTTTTTCATGGGTAAAATTGACTTTCTGGAATTTTTCTGTCGGTTACAGGCTAGAAGCTATAAGTTTGCCAAATTTCAAGTTTCTAGCTCATCTGGAAGTGCGTAAACATTATACATTAATACCATTTTATTTTATACGTTTATTTTATAATTTTATAAGTTTATAATTTATTCATTTTGGTAAAATATTAAAAACATTTGAACTTCTTGGAATTTTCCCGTCGGTTACAGGCTAAAAGCTATATGTTCGCTAAATCCCGAATTTCTAGTTCATCTGGAAGGGGCACATTGTCAGTGAGTGAAAGAAAACATTTAAACGTTTTTTTTTCGAGGTAAAATATTAAAATGTCGAACTTATTGAATTTTCCCTTCGGTTACAGATTAAAATCTATAAATTCGCCAAATTTCAAGTTTCTAGCTCATCTGTAAGTGGGTAAACATTAATGTCGGTGAGTGACTGAAAACCTTTAGATTCTAACTTTTTGGAATTTTCCCTCGGTTATAGGCTAAAAGGTATATCTGCCAAATATAAAATTTCTAGCACATGTGGATGTGGGTAAATATTAAAACATTAACAGGTAAACATTAAACAGATGTGACCTCACGGCTATCCAGTCAGTTTTTTACACTTACAGGGCAGATAGAATCACCAAATTTGGCATGCTTGTAGCAGTTGGATGTGCCAACATTCCTGTCAAATTTTATGATTTTTAGCTGTCTTATAAATGTACTAAAATCCCATAATGTGTGGATAATGTTCACAGTTTCTTAAAATAAAAAAACTAACTCTATCTAAGGCATAACCGATGGAGATACGACAAAAAATCAATGGACCAAATTTGTTGATCTCTCAGAATCCGTCAGTGCATGTGCAGTCTGTTTTTTATACGACCTACAGGTTAAGCTCCAGAAATAGTCTGCACAGACTTGAATGTTGCATCCGCCGTTTTAAGTATTTTTTCAGAGTTAAAAAATATATACAGTTTTTGAAAATTTAGGGTCGATTAAAGGTTAAAAGCTATAAGTGTGCTAAATTTCAAGTTTCTAACTCATCCGGAAGTGGACAAACAATTATGTCAGTGAGTGAATGAGTCAGCCATGCAGTTTTATAGTACAGTGATATTACAGTTGGATGTGCCAATATTCCTGAATTTTATGATTCTGGTTGTCCTATAAATGTGTCATAAATTACATAATGTGTGGATAAGACAAATAGTCGTAGGAGCAAACTTGTAGATGCCACAAAAATCTATTACTGCTGGTGCAACGATTTTTTATACGGTTTTCTGTTTAGCTACCATAATCCTCCCAAAAAGGTCTGCACAGACTTTAAACTTGCGTCCGTCATTTTAAATGTTTTTTGGGGGGGTAAAAGCTATAAATGTGTCAAATTTCAAGTCTCTGCCTCAACCGAAGTGGATAAATCATAATTGTCAGTGATTCTGTTAGCTATGCGGCTTTATACTTTATAGTATAATGTTAACGGTATAATCATCATAAAAATTGTAAATTAAATTAATGTAGTAAAACTTCCTGAGTATATTATTTTTCGTTTTTATTTTATTTTACGCTCATCATAATTTTTAACACATCAATTTTAACGGAGGTGTAATAGTTTTAACGGTAGGCATATACGTATCACTGTATAATTTAGGTTGATCCGCAGGCTCGGGTTTGATTCTCGGTATCAACTTTCTTTCGAGATAGCTGTAGAAAAGAGTACACTGAGCCTTGTGATGACAACTAAAGAACTACTAGATGAAAAATAGATCCGGTCAAGAAAACCATCAATAATGACCTTAGGAGATTGCATATTAACCATTTGCCCCGATCCTTGCATCTGTTGATGAAGAGTAAGACGGAGTTTTATTGCACAGCCGTTGGATTGTAAACCCTACCTCTTCATGAAAGGTTATTAATACTCCTCCAGCTGAGTTAAGCAGTAAAATCAGTAAATCCTAATTGTATCCTGTAAATCAGTATCCTAACTGTATACTTATGTTATTTATATTGTATATTGTTAATATTGTAATACTGACAAGAGGCATACAGTACCCGTATTCAGGACCCCTGTGGTCTGTCATGAAATGAACTGACACCATTTTGGATAAATAAAATACAAATAGATTATGTATATATATATATATATATATATATATATATATATGCCTTTATATTCAGGTCTAGACGCCTCCTCTTACAGGCAAGAATTTTACATGTCACCCATTTAAGACTTAAGCACTATGGCCTGACCATTCTAAGAAAGAAATCTGAAGTAAGTTAATAAAAAACAGTATGTCTCTTTCGTAGGTCATACGAATGAGCTAGGGTGCGGCAGGTGTACTGGTGATTTTTTACTTCAGGTTTATTTCTTATAGTGGTCAGGCTAGAGGTTGAAATAAGAGGAATCAATAAGTTGTTGACAGGAACGACAAAGCGACTTGCAGCAAAGTGAATGTAGTCCATATGAAATTGTAAATTGAGAATGTAACACATTTGAGACGAAGAGAAGAAGAAGACATAAAGGAAAGAAAACTATAAATCTTATCACGTCAGAACAAGAGTTATAATTGTTTACTTTCTAAGTGGTAATCATTCGCAAAAGACTGACATGCAAGACCAATTTGGAGCACGTGTTCTAAGTACTTGTTCTTGCCAAAGCGGATCGTTGAAATGTTTCCACTTGTCTTCTTCGTGAAAACAAACCCGCATGTAAATGTGCATATTACTTTTTCATTACGCAGCCGTCCTCTGTTCATTCAAAAGCATACTCATTGTTGAAGGGCATTGAAATAAGAGTTCAACGTGCAAGCGGTCACTTACCCCGACATGTGTATTTTTGGGGTATAGAATTTTAAACCGATCTCTTTGCTAAAGTCGTTGTGATGTGATGTGCCAAAATACTCTTCAGTATGGACTTCTACTTTACGATCGAAGACCAATGCCAGACAAACTGCTGTCGTCCTTGTGGTTTTACTATAATGGCCAGCGAAGCCATTACTATTATTACACCAGCCTGGCCAGAGAAAGTTAAAGCTCAGTATGTGGTTTAGATATTATTGACAGTGAGCATATTTTGTAGCAACAAAGGACTTTTACGACTTTATTTCTTGTAACTTTCTAATAAAGCTAAATGTTCCTTATTATATTGACCGTGGAGGCCTTAGGACTTTTGGAAGACAATGCTTCAGGGATATTAGACAATTAGCAAAGGAAAGTTGTAAGGTTGCGTCAGCCGTACCCACCGACCGCCTTACCCCAGGGTTGATCTCGGTACCCATTTATGTTGAACGTTGAGTCTATCCCATATCTATACTGTTGCAGAAGGATTAGGGGAAAAAACCGTTGACTTCGTCGGGTATCGAACAAGAGTGCAGGACCTCAGCCAAATGTATTACGGCTTACCCCTTAAGTTGCGTATAGGCTGTTAGAAATAGGCTATATGGAAACTGTCTTCAATATTATAATACTGATGACCGAAAATTGTTTGAAAAATGACCTATAAAATGAGCCCAAATTTTAAAGAAAATATCTTAATAATTATAAAAAAATGACCTAAAAACCGATATTTTATTTATAAAAAAATATTATTGTACAAACATAGTTATAGACTAATTTGTACAAAATTGTAAAAACTGTGCAATGTTGTGAATGTTCTTTTCTCACGGAAATTTATACTGGCACTGAGGCACCGGTGAGTCAAAATTCGGCATTTCCTTTTGTGGTCTGCCGGATTATATTGTTGTTTATTGAGGGTAAACAGTAGTTTGCACTCTCAAATCCAAGCAGGTGGCAGACTGGTGCCAAGTCAGTCTAGTAACAATAGTAATACAGTAGAGTCCCAAAAACTCGGCCTAATGTGGACCAAAGGTTGGCCGAGTGTGTGAGAATGCCGGGTTATCGGGAAAAGTTTAAAAAAGAAAAATAAGTACGAGTGTTTCCTCAGAAAATACAGTACTTGTATTGGTTGCTTGAGAATACATAAGGCATAAAGCATAAAGCTCTCTATATTGAAAATTATCTAGCCGACTTGGCAAAAACTAATGACATTTTTTAAACACATGCGTAATATCATGTTGTTTTGCCCTGCCAGGGTGTGGCCGAGTTATCCGGACTGCCAGGTTTTCGAGTGCCGAGTTTTCGGGACTCTACTGTATAATACAAAATTTTGGCGTTTCTTTGATTCTCATTTCCGATTGAGACATGACAACACTTTAACGCCGAATTTTTCCTTCTTGCATTAAACAAACTACAGTTCAAAGACAGCGACGAAAGAAAAAGTTAATACACTCAATGTAAATACATGAAAATGACTAAATAAGGAAGCAAAGGACAAAATAATGACCTAGAATAGAAATAGGCCTAAATACACTAAAAGTATAAAATTGCATAAATTGAAAAAAATTACCTAATAAAAATGTATTTCTGTAATCTAAAGGCCATGATTAGGATTTATCTACAAGTTGGCAATGTCTATGCAGCATCAATAAAAAGATGACATGTCATTAGAATCCGGGCCCTGCTGATGATATTAAAAACCTTTACATTAATATTTCGGCTTGGTGGGACTGTATTATATTATGAACAATATATTAATATGTTAAAGATATTAGCTATCTGTGACTTGAGACTTTCCCGATGTTGAGAATATTTTTTTTTCTCGTGCTTCCAACCGGGTGAGTTGGAGGAATTTTTCCAAGCTTTCGGCAGCTATCTCCACTGCCATCTTCTGGGAGAAGTTTCATATAATTATATGATATATGAAACATATTTCCCGATCCAGCTCACTTCTTCCAGAAGATGGCAGCGGAGATAGCTGCCAAAAGCATGGAAAAATTCCTTGTACTCACCCAGTTGGAATCCCGAGAAACAATGTATTATTAGTTATCGTTAGGGACCGTTTTTGTTGTTGTTAACAACGATAAGCGCAAAATTTTACAAGAAAGTTTTCCTTAGCTGTATTTAGCTTTAAAGATGATTAAAATATCACTATTAAGCAAATTATATCCATGAAATATCGCGATACTTTTTAGATTTCACGAAGTGTGTAAATAGGATCGAAATACACCCGGGTCTTGTATTTTGTAATTCGAAATTAACTTATGAAGGACTTTCTATTTTCAAATCTAGGTCCTTATATAGTCATTTAGAATTTGAAATGAGAAAGAACGACTTATCACACTCAAACTATTCACTCGGAAAACGCCTGATATAGCTTTTTATGGCTCATAGAGGATGTAGAATTTTGCACCATATTGCTTCTACACACCAAGCTTGGTAGGGGTTGAGATAAGAAACAGAAATTTCGGTAACATAAAATTTGTTGACGGAATATTTTCTCACTCTCATGTTACTATACAACACTTTCGGGGCTGGAATGAAAAATAAATGAAATATCACTTTCATACTTTCCTCCCCCAAAAACTGGGATATAATAATATACTGCGCACAAGACTAAACATGTTCCATCCAATGTTGTCTCCTTCTACATACTTAGGGCCTATGATAAACATCCCTATTTCTCAACTAAAAATACAAAGCCTACAGCTACGAATAACGTATCAGTGGATAGAATGTTTTACCAACTTCTGATATGGCATAGGCATACTCGTTGGCACACATTCAGGCTGAGACAACTGGTCTAAGCTGTCCCTGCGATACGCATTGTTATTCTACATCAAAGTGTGAAGTGAGAAAATGGTATTCTCTGTGTCCAGGATAGAGAAAGTTATGTGACTGCATGACATTGCGCATTATTTACGTGGATTTCATTATTCATTATTTATTTACACCAATGAATTATATCGATAGCTTCTGTAACTTGTCAAAGTCCCGTAGCATGCACTTCCAAAGCTACCTGTGAACTCTGCCAACAATATACTGTGTCATGAGAACTGTATAAGCAATGTGATTTGTATTTGATTAATTATTTTGTTATAAGGCATTTCGTCTCCTCAAAAAATTTGATTTTTGGGATTTAAAAATCAATGTTTTGCAAAATTCTTTCTTAGTGTGCACTTACATTATGAAACGAAGGTATTGTCAACATTCCAAGTCTCTACTTATAGGTTCTAAGTTGATTCTCTGTCAGTCGGTCATTCAGTCAGTCAGGACAAAGCCGCTGTTTTAGTTGTAGGCCTAAGTGGTATAGGATCACAGATAAGAATTTTGTCAGATGATTACTCTTTCATGTCAATGTTAGATTATAAAAGCGTAATGCCATCTTGTTACAGGCGTAACTTTGATTTGATGATTATGAACTGCTATTTATTTTTTATTGAAGCACAGCATAGGCTATATTTATAATCGCTTAATCTCATTGCACAGGAATCCATCTTATTCTCAGTAAGAGCATTCTGGCTAACGATCAAAGGATTTAATACAAAAGAAATAAACGTTTGATTTAAATTCCTTATACGCGTTTGTTTGATCTAAGACAGAGATTATGTCCAAAGACACTATTCTAAAAGAAAGGGGTGACTCCTTAAAGCGAAGAGAAAATTAAATACGACATAACTAAACATAGACTTCGAGGCTATGTAAAGCAGGCATGTCTGAGAGTCTCCGAGGGCCATATGGGTCACATTTATTTTGTCATGAGGACCACACAGGACAACTAATTGAAAATTATTGCAGAATGATTTTATTGCTTAAACTTATAAACATACAACGTGCATACAAATGGTTTTGCGGGTAGCCACTTTCATGAATGCAAAATACTGGAGTAGTTTAACAGATGAAATCCCGCATACCTAGCTCAGATGCGGGATCTTTTCCCCCTAGAACTATCCTCCAAAAGGAGAGGCCATTGCCCGCAAGGGATTCAAAGGCTGTTTTTATTTTTATTTAATTGATTAACAAATTAAAAAGAAACTTGTATGCAACAGAAAAAATACATTGCACAAAAATTACAACAGTTCAAAACGAATATTTATTTACGACTATTTTTAATATTTTGTCCTAAGGCTTGACTCTTCTTTTTAATGACGATTTTGCTATGTCTGCCTAAAATGCCTGTGCAGTTCCGACTTTGAAAAGAGATTGCAAGTGTTGATCAGCCAGTCTTGATTTCTGAGAAGTTTTTCTTGATTTATGAGAAATTTTTTCTTGATTTCTGAGAAGTTTTTCTTGATTCCATGAAGAAAAATAACTGTTCACACACATAGGTAGAACAAAGCATTGCCATAATCCTTGTGGAAAACTTTGTGAAGTTTTTAAGCTTTTCAGGAAGGTATAAAAAGAAACCAGGTATCTCCAAAATTGTCGGTTAAAATTATGAAACGACATTTATGCCAGATCGTGTATCCTTCTTGAGAGCCAATTGCGGCCCATGGGCTATGTTACATGGGGTGGGGTGACACTGTTATACCGTCTTACACACTTTGTCATTGTTCCTTTACTGGTTGTATGCAGTCGGTATGCAGTAACAATTCGTTACAAGACAGCCGACTGTATGAAAAAAAAAAAAAAAAAAAAAAAAAATCCTTCAACTTTTTAAAAATTATATTACATTAAAAACAGTCAATGCCCATTAACTATATATCCACGAATTGTTCCAAAATTGAAGTCACGCTTCAAACATGACTATAGATCAATATTTCAAAGCTGATGTGAAACTCACACAACTTCCTCTTCCCAAATAAAAGTTAGCCTCTTATTATAATATATTATGTCTGACGTTCTCTTCAATGTACAATAAATTGGTTGTAAGAATTAAGAGAATGTCGTTGCAACATCGCATCGCATCCCCGAAGGATACTTAACCTAAATAAAATCTGATAAATGTACTCACGTAACTTTCTCTACACTAAACATAGCCAATACATCTTTTTCACTTCACATTCTGATACAGAATAACAGGCTGTATTTCAAAGAGCGCGTATTCAGTTGTTTCAATCTGATGCAAAGCTTTATTGTTCACGAGTTTCTACAGACAGTAACTACCCCTACAAAGATTTTTAGAAAAAATGTTTCAAGTAAAAGTTTTTGCTCTTAGTATAAGCACAACATGTACAAAATTTAAATAAAATCTTTGGAGGAGTTTTCGAGAAAATCGCGAAATTTTCTTCATATAAAGTCCCGTTAAAGATGAGAGAAAGTCGTTGCAAATCTTCCTGTCACATCCTCAGAAGGTACCTAACCTAAATACAAAAATGTTTCATACAATTTTTGTGCTGGAGCTAGACTGTTCACAGATACAAAAACAGGAACACACAGACATGTTTCTCAAAATAATATTTTTTGATCCAGGGGCCTCAAAACATGTATTTATGTTAAAACTCAACTTTAAGGGCAAAGGAAGTATAATAAGTGTTTCTATATTTAATTTAAACGGTTTTTTTTAATTTTCGCAGTATTTTTTTAAAGCAATTTGCTTGCAGTTGAGTAGAAAGTTTCTCTTACCTTATGTTACTTTCCTCGTATGCACTCCAAGTCCTGAAAGTGTAAATATTTACTACATTAAAATTAAGTCAACTATGAATCTGCGACAGTTGCAATAGTTTTTAAGTTTAACTTTTTGGTTGAAAACATATCGTCTACCAAGAGAACTTTTTACGTGTTGTGCATACTTTTTAAAGTTTTATTTTACTTATACTGGGACTAGTTTTTATAATATTTATTTATGTACGACCGTTGCGAAATAATTGTGACTTATTAAATTTATGTACACAAACATATGGCAAACAAATAAGTCAATAATTGAGCTGTTGATAGTCACCTGATATTTTATACTTAAAGCTCAACCGGAAACATAAAACTTACGGTATCAAAGTACTGGTACCTATCGTATTATTAAATGCCGATTTGTGATCCTGCGGACTACTGCATTACTTTCTTCCCGATTCGTTGGAAATCGTGAATTTCGCACGATTCGTAGCGATATTTCTTAACCGTGGTTGACATGATATGGTATGACTTAGGTAGATTAGGTGTTGTCGCTAGCCGCGGCCTTGAAAATATTTATTGTATTATACTTTACATCAAGAACAAATATCCATGGATATTTAAAGGATACCTAAGCAGATGCCTTCTAAATTCGTCCCCTGTTTGTCATGGACATCATAATTATTGTAGCCCTGTAGACTATACTTATCCGGAGAGATTTATAACATCAAATAGTATTATACAGGGTGCGGCAAAACATCCTCCCTATTTTAAAGTTCAAATAAAAAACAGATGGATTAAAATAAAGAAGCTGTATTAACATGAATGATTCTACACAATGGGAAGTTTAATGTTTTCTGGAGTTCGAACGCTGCGTGGTCTTTTTAATCATGTTACCACTTGCTCTAAAGTTTGACACCCGTAAGCTAATGCTTTTCCGATCTGGAACTGCACCACGAGGGGGAATTTGGAAGCGAATCCGGAAAGCAAGCTGGGCAGCGACAACGGAATACCCGTTTACCAAAAATGATTCCACAGCGTAAGCACGTTCTTCTCCCGTCCTGAATACTTTACTGGATACTATACTGAATGTCAATTCCGCGATTTCAATATTCTATTCAATTTTTTGTTTACTGTTTATCAATTTTTTTTCTGTCGTTATGGCAACACAAGTTGACTGCTTCTCCCATCTTGCCTAATGATGGTGAACCTTGCTATAAGAGCACGGAGACAGGATTAAGGTCTATTTACATTTGACAGTGAGGTAAACTAATGTAATATACTGAAAACCCTAAATTCCCACGCTGTAGATATCATTAATATTAATACAGCTTCTTTATTTTGATCCATCTGTTTTTTATTTGAAATTTAAAATAGGGAGGATGTTTTGCCGCACTCTGTACTAATGAGGACTGAATAACACAATTTGAGGTTAAAAATTGATAGCGCCTGCAAGAGGTGCTTTAAAAAAGAAAATAGCAGACCACACATATAAAGAGGCCTCAGAAGTTTCATTATGTTGTAGTCGTTATGGTTCATTTGGTGAGCGTCTTGAAATACTCCTCCAGTCTTCTTTGTTGATATTTTCTCGTTTGAAGATAATGACCATGGTTTATTTTTGTTGGGCGGAAACGAACCGCCAATTAATCTTTGTTTGGGTTATGTGTAGGCCTACATAATATGCTCGTGTTTACTTCTGCATGGAACACTGTAATGCTTATCTGCTTGCAGATGTTATTTTAATGGCATATTTTCTTGTTACCAGAAAGTTTTGTTATGAACAGAAATTATAATTGTGTATCTTAATAGTATCCTGTTTTTGTAGGCATCGCTTCAGTGATTGTCTAATAACTAAAGCCTTCTTACGCAATACTGGTCCATATTACATGCCTGCTGTATAAGCTTAAGTTAAGTTTTCTTATAGTTGATTATTTTCATATTTCAAGTGGTATAATATTATTGAATGATCTTAATAGATTCCGCCTCGTATACCACTAATTTAATTAAGCACAGATGAAAGCTGTAGAAGAGAAAAAATTGCCGTCCCTGATTATTTTTTTCTCTTCTTCAGCTTTCATCTGTGCTTAAACAAATTAGTGGTATACGAGGCGGAATCTATTAAGATCATTAATTAAGTTTTCTTGTTCATTATTTTAGTAATTTTCTACCCACCAATATAGCAAAATAATTAATCTAGTGTCCACCAGCCCCGGTTATGCACTTTAATATACTGTACCAAAAAAATTGTTTTGTCCAATAGGCATTTGACTGTTTTCAGCTTTATTTATAACGGTGGGCTAATTGGAGACGTGCTTAGATCATATTCGGGTTAATACACTTCAATCAAATCAAATGTTTATTATTAGCTCATTCGCGTGCATTTGATATTCTTGACGATAGGTGGCAATTAAAAAGGAAACTTTTAGTATATGTTCATAAATTAGGTTAAATGAAACAAAATATATTTTATGTTATTGATCTTCAGGTGACTGAGTGGGGGGGGGGGGTTCGACACCGCATTTAAAATATTCTGAGTAATACGCACACTTACGATTTTTTTAAAACTGTTTATCTGAGCTACTAATTATTTTTGGAGTAATATTCCTCATGGAAGGAAATTACACGTTACTTAATTACCCTAAAATATTTTTAATATCCAAACACATCACATCATCCTGATAAAATTTTTATTTTATTTGCGATTGGGGATAATCTGTATACATTTTTCTGTGACTCCTCACATGAAGAAAATCGATCGATCTCGCAAATAGAAGGGGAGTTATAAAAGAAAATTAGGCTCAGGTCGGTGCTAGTCCCTACCCAAGGAAAAGGGACAGGGAAGTAAAGAAAACTTATTCCAAATGCCAGAATTTTGTACTCAAAGACTATGGGAAATATATATTAGTTTGTGATATTTGTATTGGAAAGGAAACTAGTGACGGATGCGAGTAAAGAGAATAACTAATTACTTTTATGATTAATGTTACTTTTTTATGCTACAACAATATCAAATGATTTTTAACATTAAAAATATAATTTAACATAATGTGCAGTGAATAAAATATTTTATTATTGAATAGTTTTGTTCATTTGTAGGTAATTTAACAAAGAAATAATACAATAATACAGGGTTTCTCTAGATGAATTATTAGATTGTTAATTTATAAAATATCAATTAAGTAATAATTTAAACTACCGAACAAATAGGTTTTAATAAAGTTTATTAGCAGTGGCGTAACGGAGAAAGACTGGGCCCCCTGCGAAGTTTAATTTTGGGTCCCTAACAAAAAAATCACACTGAAGCATAAGAGTTCAGTAGCATGATTTCGACTGCTGGAAATTTCAAATTTGTTAGGCTGTCAGGACTTCGCAGGTATTAAAATTAGTCTGTATTATTATTACCTGTAGGCGGTATTAGCCTATTATTACTGTTAATAGACGTTTTTGTAATGTAAGAAATTATTATTAGTATTATTTTTTATTATCATTAGTATTATTATTATTAGAATTAGTATTATCATTTCCGAGACCGCTTACCTCCAAAATCTGGCACATGCACACTGTAATATGTAGAATCCTAAGGGTAATTGGAAGTGGCAACATGTATTTTATCATTTAGCTGTAGCTCTGTTTAACTGGCTTTAATGGCGTGTTCTTAGTTTCTTAGTAGTATTTTGTCTAAGATCTCAAGGTACTGAATTGGATATAAAAAACTATAACTCCTTTCCCAACAGTATAAGCTTTCTGTCCGGTGTTTGATACACTTGATGAAAATTATTGCTTGGCTTTTATCTTGGCTTTGCTTTATATTGTTCTTTTAACTAAGCAAAGTATTTTTTTCTTGCAGCTTTGAATATCCCCCTCCCATCTGACTACTTATTTACATTCCCTTTTTTCTGGTTTTCATTTCGGGCCCCCTAGGACCTTGCCCCTCCCCGTATCGCGGGGTCAGCGGGGCCTTCAGTTAGACGCCACTGTTTATTGGATATCCTGTTTAAGTAGTTGGTACTAAAAGATGCAAAGATGGTTTAAAATTTTCAAACAAAATGAAATTCACTCTTCAGCCATTTCATAAAATACGGGAATTTTTCCCTCAAAGAGAGATGTTATAAAACTAGTGCAATTTGGAAGCCAAATATAAGTTTAAAACCTAGAGTTCACTGAATATTAAGGAATTATGTGTATTTGAAGTTTTTATGTGTAAAATTTGTCGATTACTTATTTCTTGCGTTGTAGTTATTTTTTATTTTTTTTTTTACATTTATAGCATGATTTTAACACTCATTAAAACTAAGTAGTCAGGTTTAATCAGCTAAGCCCTATTTGATTTGATTTAAGGTACAGTTTGTTATAAAATTTACTCCAAAAACCATATCTGGTTAATTACTACGTAAAGTAGCAAAAAGTGACTTTTTGTGCCACCCGTAATGTCCCCCCCTAATGGTGATAGTTTTGTAAAATCATTATTGTAAGAGTTAAATAAATGTTTTGACAATCTGGAAACAATTTCAATATCAAAAATTTTATATGGAAACAGTTTATGATTTTTATTTAATCCCTCATACCTTTATTAATAATAACATTAAGACTCTAACATTAATAGAAGAACAGCAAATGAACTGTTTTTGCACACCATTAAAATCGTTGTCCAAATTATGTCCCACCTGTAATAAATTTTGAAAAACAAATTTTAAATATTTAAAATCAATTTTAAATAATGCTTTCCATGTAGTATGAGGGAAAAGCCATAGTAAATTTCACAGAATGAGCAGAACCAGTTCTAATTCATTATTTATGACATGTAATGAACAATAGTAGTTGTAATATGCTAGAATGTCCCACCCGTAATTATGAAATTGCTATCTTAACACTTTGTATAATTAACTTATAGAGTAATCATTGGGTTACTACTTTACAAGAATCACGCAAATTAAAATCAGCACGGATTCAAACTCCATATATCTAAAGAAGATGCAGTTCTCAGAATATCCATTTGGAAAGGAAGTCTAAATTTAATATTTATTTAATGAATGTGTAGTACAATTCATAGTGATTAATAACTTGAACTTTAAAATAATTAAGAGTAGAAAAGGAGCAAAAATTGTAATAAATGTTATTTTTATTTCAAGTGATGCTACAGCTTTCTAAGAAGTGATGCATAAGATCGTAGCATTATAATACGCTCATTCCTCTATTTAATGAAGATTAATAGTTGTTCCATATTAAGATTCAAATGAAATCTTCACCCGAACGAAGATACTAAATTAATAGTATTAAAAACGTTATCAATTTATTAAGGGAGAGCGAAACCGATGTAATGGTAGCCTGAAGTGGAGTGCATCTCAATGCGCCTGCGGAATTATGTTAAGGCAACCCGCAGTATTCTCTTGTCGGAGAAGATGCCGAACGTTTGCACCATAGGATAAGCCTGTTATTACTGGGCTTTGACAACAATGCAACTTATGTTGATTTTTAGGTAGATTCCAAGAAATAATCGCATTGCAATCGTTACTATAGTGCGACTTCCGGGAAAATTATTGGTAGTTAACATTTTCATTGTCTCTAGACCCCAAATCTGTTTTGAACTCAATTTTTTTTTATCTTTCTTCAACATTACAATCTGTTCTACAATGAACAATAAGTAATAATGATGCAGGAATGAACATGTTACAAATATAGCCCAGTGGCTAATATTTGTATAACATAACAAATCTGTTTGACATTTAATTAAATCTGTAGATCAAGTCCAAAACTCTATTTCTATTGAGCCTACACGTGTTTGTCCCATTGTTCAGGAGATTCACTGCATATGAATTGGGGTGTTTGTTTAGACGATTCTGGTAGGTCATACTGTATTTACTTATTTCCTGTTTTACTGTTTTACTGTTGGTATTTCAAGATCTTGATAAATATATTTGTTACTGATATACCAGGGAATTTTACCAATAGTTCATATCGTTTTGGATTGGAAACGTTCTAGAATTTCTATGTTGGAGTTGCTTGATGTACCCCAAAGTTGAATTCCATATGTCCATATTGGTTTAAGGATACATTTGTAAATTAGAAGTTTGTTCGTAGTTAACAACTCTGACTTGGGTCCTAGGAGCCAATACAATTTGCTGAATTTTAGATTTAGTTGTTTGCGTTTGGTACTTATATGCTTTTTCCAGGTCAAACGACGATCAAGATGGATACCCAAATATTTAACTTCTTCTGACTGAGGAAGATTCTTACCATTGATTCTTACTGGAGGGCAAGTGCCTCGCCTTAGCGTGAAAGTTACATGTAGACTCTTATCTTCATTAATTTTTATTCTCAATTTTTTAAACCAAGTCTCCAATTTAATTAGGTAATCTTGTATGTGTTGTGACGCTGTGGTTAAATCTTCATGGACTGCTAAGACTGCTGTATCATCAGCAAAAGTGGCTATAGTTGTCGGTACATCTATGGGCAAATCTGCAGTGTACAGTAAATACAACATAGGACCAAGGACACTTCCTTGTGGAATTCCAGAGTTGATAGGGTAGAGATCCGATAGGCTGTCTTCAAATTTAACTTGAAAGAATCTTTTTTCTAGGTATGATTGCAGAATACTATAAAAAGAATGGGGTAAGAACTTTTTTATTTTGAATAGCAATCCAGTATGCCATACTTTATCAAAAGCTTGGCTAACATCAAGAAATGCTGCTGAACAGTATTCTTTATTTTCAAATGCATTGTGAATGACATCTGTTACTCTATGCACTTGTTCTATGGTTGAGTGCTGTGCTTGAAATCCAAATTGATGGTCGGGAATTATGTCAGTAAGGAGTGGTTTAAGTCTGGCCAGGAGTATTTTCTCAAACAATTTAGAAATAACAGCCAATAAACTTATAGGTCTGTAAGATTTTACTTCATTTGGAGGTTTTCCTGCTTTATGGATGAGGATAACACTGTTCTACAAATAAAAATGAAATTCATTTTTCTGGGTATAACATTCTTGATTAGCATGGAAATTCACCTCCTGAATTCAAATCTGTAATTAGTTTCTCTGTGTCACGCATAGTTTTTAAGTTATAAGCAATTTCATGTTTTAAATAATTTTCGTTTCCACGCTACGTATTTATGTAGGCAGAACATGTAACTATAAATATTTTAGTCACTTGCAAAATTATTTACAAACATGTTATGCACTATAAAACGAAATAAATATACACAAGCCTTAATATAATAATTATATTATGTGGAAAGACTTATTTAAGTTTATAAAATATGAAAAAATACACTTTTCTCTAAGAATTTAAAAGTCTTATTTTTTTCTCTTGTGTTCAATTTTGCAGTCTCTGATAATGTTCCAGCAGTAGTCAGCAAGCATCGCAGGTATCCATTTCCCTTCATACCGCATTTCCATGGACATTATATCTTTATGAAATCTTTCACCATGTTCGTCGGAGACATCACTGCAGCTCTCAGGAAAATAATGTAGATGTGAATCTAGGAAATGCACTTTTAAAGACATATGACATCCTAGATCCCTATATGCATTTACCATTTGTTGAACCAGTTGTTCGAAGTTGTTAGCTCTTTTTCTTCCCAGAAAATTTTGCGTTACATTCTTGAAACAAGACCACGCTCTTCTTTCTTTTGGAGCAAGGAATTGTTCAAAATCTGAGTCCTTTTGAAGTTCTCTAATTTGGGGACCCACAAACACGCCCTCTTTTATTTTTGCTGCAGAAAGACGAGGAAACTTTTTTGAGAGGCACATAAATCCTCTTCCAGATGTGTCCATGGCCTTAACAAATTGTTTAATAAGGCCTAGCTTGATGTGAAGAGGGGGCAGCAGAACATCTTCACTGGCTACCAATTTCTCATTCAGTAATTTTTGTTTTTCCAACTTTCCACTTACGTTCAGGCCAAATCTTTCTTTTATAATGGGACTTTCTATCGCGACTATCCCACTCGCACAGAAAACATTCATATTTGGTGTAGCCTTGTTGCATACCTAATATCATGGCAACTATTTTCAAATCACCACATATTTTCCACTTGTGCTCATTATATTTTATTAATCTCAGCATATTTTTCAAAATATCATATTATTCTTTAGTCATACTTGCATAGGCAACTGGGACAGAAGGCATTATGTTCCCATTGTGGAGGAGAACTCCCTTTAGACTGTATTTTGAGACATCTATAAAAAGTCTCCACTCCTGTGGCTCGTATTTGAAGTTCAAAGTATTCATTAGTCCACAAACATCATTGCAGAATGTCATCATTATAATTATAATTATAAGTTTTACATATTTTATATACCACAGATGTCTGAATGTTATGGTCAAAAATGAATATTTACTCACATGATAAAGAATGTCTCCACCATCCAAATAATGCCAGTTTAACGCTATAAAACTCAATTTTAAATCCTGTAACAATGACTTGCTAATTAACATAAAATTTTACTAGCAACAGGAATGCCACAATCTGAAAATGAAAATAAATGAGGACAAAATTAACTATTGTCAACTGTTGTTAAGCAAAGTTCACCAACTTGATTACAAACTTAAAATGTCAGTTAAATGAGACGTATATTCTCGTATAACTTAAAAACTGTACCTGATAGCGAATTTCTGTTTTCAGATTTGAATGTACCATATGGAAATCCTTTAGAAACACATATTTTCATATAAGAAAAATGACCCTTGTAGAACAGTGATAATTTGTGATATTTTCCAAGCTCCTGGATAGTACCCCGACCTTATTATTGCATTAAATATGAATGCAATAAAAATCACAGCTTTATATGGCAGTTCTTTCAAGATACGACCAGTTATTAGATCATAACCAGGAGCCTTATTAAGATTCAAATTATTTTCTATAGTTTTTCTGACCTCTCTTGGAGATACTGACTGAATCGGTAGAGACATTTGGAAAGGGGCTTGAAGGTACTGATCTATCACAGTGTCATCTTCTTGTGCCATTGAAGGAAATGGCTGGAATACTTGTGATAAATGGGTGACAAATAACATAGCTTTCTCATCACAGCTTCTAGCCCAAGTGCCATCTTCTTTCTTAATTGGTGGTATGGGGTCTGTAGGTCTTTTCAATTTCTTTGTAGCTCTCCATAAAGAATAATCACTACCTTCCAGAGGCGTTAGATTTTCCAGATATTCTTGGATGGATTGGTTTTTCATTGTTTGTATGAGCCTTTTTAGTTCTTGGGAAGCTCTGTTGAATCGCCTTTTATCTTCAGGATATCTGTGGTTCTGCCATATTCTTCTTAATTTACGACGTTCTTCTATTTTTTCTTCAACACATGATGGGTACTGATTTACAGGAGGCAGTTTTAGATTTAAATTTGGAGTGGCTTCCCATGCAGCAGATTGAATCGACTTTGTTAAATTGCCTACTGCGTCTTCTATTTCTTCAGATGTTTTGAGACTGATTTTCAATGTGATTCTTTCTTGTAAGATATCTCGGAAATACTCCCAATCTGTTCGTCTATTGCAGAGAGTGAGAGGTCTCTGCCTGAGTATTACTTCTGCGTTCAATGACATCATAACTGGAGAATGATCAGACGATAAATCAAAAAGGGATTCTATGTGCAGATAATTCTGTGAAATACCCTTTGTTATGAAAAAGTCCAATAGATCTGGTATTTTACTTGTATCAGAAGGCCAGTAAGTGGGTTCACCAGTAGATAAGATTTCTAAATTATGATTAGTTATTGCACGATACAGATGTCTTCCACGGGTTGTGATCAGTCGTGATCCCCAGTGAGTGTGTTTTGCATTCCAATCTCCACCTGCTACAAATTTTGAACCCAAAGTTCTAAAGTAGTTTTATAATTCCTGGGAATTGATTTTATGTTTAGGTGGACAATAAGTAGAAGAAATAGTTATTGGCCCGAGAGCAGTATCAACTTTTATGCTAGTAGCTTGCAGGAAATCTTGACAATGTTTAGGCAATTCGTAATGTCGAATATAATTTTTAATTATGATTGCCGTACCACCATGGGCATTTCCTGAAGGATGGTTTGTTGTATAGGTAAAATATCCTCGAAATCTAGCATAGTTTTTCTCTGTAAATCTTGTTTCTGAAATGAGTACTATATCAATTTTGTTCATTTTTATAAATAATCCTAATTCTTGTCTACGTTCAGACAAGCCGTTGACATTCCAAGAGGAAATATTTAGAGTTTTAGCCATTTTATTTTCCATTGGCGATGGCTTTGATTAGATCGAACATGCGATCCATCATTTTATCAATAACTTTCTCTATGGTTTTTTTCAAACCTAGAGAACATTTGTTCCATTGCAGTGATGATGTTAATTGACTGCTGTGGCTCTTGCCACTGAGAACTTCCCTTTACAGCTTCTACATAAGTTTTGTCTGAAGTAGTGGTACTCGGATGTTCATTACTTGGAACTTGCGTTACCGTTGTTGTTAGAGGTTGTTTGGACACGGTTTTTTCCCTCAGTGGTTCAAATGTCTTTTGTTTATATTCCCTATAAGTTTTACATCCTCTGTAACTGGCTGGATGGTTCTCACTACAATTTACACAAATTGGTGGAGTTTCGGGTTTTTTTACGGAAAGTTGTTGTTGGGTGGTCTTCGCCGCACTTGACGCACCTAAACGGCCGATTGCAGTGATTTTTTGTATGTCCAAACCGTTGACATCTCTTGCATTGCACAATTTCACGTTTTTTGTAAGGGGGTTCAAATGTTACCAAAGTATGAAATAAGTGCTTTATATCAAATATTGTCTTGTTGTTGGGTGCAGGTTCCAAGTCAATGAAAAAGAGAGGCAGAGGCTCTTTAGTTACTGTATGTAGTACGTTAGTAATGTTCCTGACTACATGGCCTAGTGTCTTTAGTTCCTCTTTTATAAGATTTACATCTTCACTGTGATGCATACCTCTGAGAACTACTCGGTAAGCACGCTCATGTTTTAACTGGTACGTATAATGACTGTCTTTTTTCAGGAAACATTCTCTTATTAAGTGCCAGTATGGTACTTTATGAGATTGTGTGGTGGACGAAAAAAGTCTGTCCGTCTGTCCGTGTGTCTGTACGCACCATAACTCAAATACGCTTTCTCAGATTTTCATGAAACTTGTAAAACACATTTATAATGTCCATGGGAAGAACCCTATTGATATTGAACCAAATCGGTTCACCGGTACCGGAGTAATGCCCAATTTAGTGCCTATTTTAATAGATTATGGCGCCTTTCTATTAGAAAGGCGCCATAACTCAAATACGTTGTAACGGATTTCCATGAAACTTGGTATACGCATTTATGACGTCCATGAGAAGTGCCCTATTGTATTTGAACGTAATATGTTGACCGGTACCGGAGTAAAACCCAATTTAGTGTTTATTTTAAAGGCGCAATAACTCAAATACGCTTTATCGGATATTTATGAAACTTCGTATACGCATTTATAATGTACATGGGAAGACGTCTACTGATATTGGACCAAATCGGTAGACCGGTACCGGAGTAAAACCCAAATTAGTGTCTATTTTAAAGACGCGGTAACTGAAATACGCTTTACCGGATTTTTTTGAAACTTGGTATACACATTTATAATGTTCATGGGAAGACATCTATTGATATTGGATAATATCGGTTGACCTGTTTCGGAGCAATGCTCAATTTAGTGCCTATTTTATGATAATATACGTATTCGAAAGAATTTATATAAAAAAAGCAAATCAGTTATCTTGACAACATAGTCAATTGTTTTACTGTGATTTTATAAGGCTTTGGAAATTAAAATACAGTTAGCTATGACCAAAAACACTATTGTTTTACATACGCTTATCCAACTAGTCCGTTAAATTGACCCAGGTGCCCGAGATGGTAACGTCTTGGCCTCACATTCTGAAGTTCCATGGTTCAAATCCCGAATCCGGCCCATTTCACTTTTTTGTTTGTTTGTATCTTTATGTGAGTGTGCGATTGTCAAGATTTCCCAAATCTGTATAGTTCAGCTGATGCTGGAAGATTTTAATCTGATTAAAAAAAAACTAGACCTTTGTTCTTCCGTAAGCCCTACTTAATTAATAAATCTGGAGCTTAACTTGGAAATCAATAAAAAAAACATATTCTGCATATCATAATTGCAGTCATAACTGATTAAACAAAAACATACTGGCACTTTTTTACATCAGTTTACCTGATTTTATTATTTTATAGCTTTCTATATCTATTGCCATCAGTTTGACAAGATGCCCTGCTCTCAATGTAGTCAGAGTATATTTGTCATTGGCAACTATGCCACTCATTACTTTCTTGAATTCTTGTATATTAACAATACCTGTTACAAAAATAGGTTCTGGTTTTGGTATGCGTACTTCCAGTGTAGGCCTACTGTTTGTGTTATCATCTTGTGCTGAGTCATCAGTCGGTGAGGAAAATCTATTTGAAACTGGTACTGTATAGTTTACATTTGAGGTATCAGCTAAATTTCTCCTATGGCCTTTGGAGTGTGGGACCCTAACGCTCTTTGCACACTACACGACTGTTGCCATTGTTCGTCTGGCAGTGAGCTCGAGCGCTTTGAAGCTGAATTTGGTGAGTGAGGATTTTCATGATGTAACTCACTATCCATGTCTTGATTCATTTCATATTCACTTGAATCATCGGTATGCAATTGCAGACTGTTGGGATTTGTTACATTTGCATTATAAGTAAATTTTGGAGCACGAATGTAATGATTGCTCATAGCGCCCGTTTCTTCCGTTTGAGTATTGTCAGATATATTTGCTTTTAACATTATTGTAGCGGAGTTCACTGCCTTATGGCGTATGGTATTTCTTTTTATTACCTACTGCTACCAACACAGTAGGCAATGTCTTCAACAATCAGTCTCTGTAGGAGGCCTTTACTCCTCAAACAAGAAAAATATATGGAAAAATATCAACACTAAAATTAATGAAAACAGTCTTTAACACGCAAGAAAGTTATTACAAACACTCACACGTTGAAATCAGTAGAGAAGCAACACTTTACAATCACGAATATAAATGTCAAACCTTTAGATACAGCAAAAACCTATATAATAACACAGCACATTCCACAATTGAAACCAACTGAAAAACCATGGCCTCCTTCAATTCTTGAACTCAAATGTACATAAATTTTTATATACACAGTAACAGCCATAATTTTGCACAAATTACTTTCAGACTGTTACGTATTTAATTTATAGAGGTAGAAAATCTCGGTCTAGGACCATGGGGAAAGTGGTTTGAAAAAAATAAAAATCACTTTAACTCTCTTTGTATGAAAAATGTGGCTTCCGTTCAAAGTTACTACAACTCCTGAGTCCTGAGTACCGTGGCGCAAAAAACTTTTGTTTGAAAGATTCTCTTGAAAACCAACCATTAGCTCATGGTTTGGAAAAATAGTGGTTGAAGTACATAAAATAGTTACTCCCTCAGCAGTCACAGTATCAAATCCATTAAAAGTTATGGTAAACCTTGTAAATATTATATTACTTGTCCTACACCTGTAGGCCATGCCAAAAGGGAATATTTTAATTATTTTAACGAGACGTTTCGTGATGTAAAGCTTTATGAGCAAGGTAGGAAAGGTGGAATATTCTTTTGAATAATATATTATTTTGTAATGTAAGCCCCATTGAGCTAAAGATCATTTTGGATGTATATATGAGACTATATGTATATGTAAAAAAAAAAGTAAAGTGTTCCCTATTACAGGCCGTGGAGGCCCAGAGGGTTCCAGGAGGTTGAGGCTCCCAGATTTTTAGACATCGGCACATGAAGGTGGTAAGGTTGTCAGCCTTACGCACCGGCCGCCTTTACCCCCAGGATTGCTCCTGGTACTCATTTATGAAAGAGGCTGAGTCGACCCCAGGGCCATAGTGCCACCAGAAGGATTAGGCCAATTGAAAAACTCCAACGACCTCATCGGGGATCGAACCGGACCTTCCGGTTTGTAGCGCAGCGCCTCAACCACTACGCTACGGCGTACCCCATATGTATATGTATATATAATATATAAGGCTGTTACGTACGATTTATTCATATTGGTTGTATTTGAATACATGTACATGAACACTAACAAATTACTAATATCAACTAAAATTTATTTATGTCCGATATATTTCAATCTAATACCGCTGATAATATTCTTGCTATATGGTCACTTGACGTTCAGAATAATATTATTTATTCGTTTAAAGTTAATTTGTTCATTAATTCAGGCGTGTTAAAAGACCTCAATTCAATCCCAACACGGATTTATTTCAATTATCTTATGTTTTTCACCACGATAGATCTAAGGTCTTTGTAGACTCTATTTTAAAGACACAGATTTGGCAAAACTAAACAAAAACATATTAATAATGTTTTAAACAGAAGTTATTCTTGGAATTTCTTCGTGCTTTTAGTACAAATGTGAACTCCGAACAGGAAAAATGTTTAGCTGTTATGGATAGGAGTTGAATTCAGTTATGGAAACCTTGAATGTCCTTAACCCAAGTCTAATTCACATATATGGCCCAGATTTCAAAAACTTTACACCCTGGGAGAAGCTTTGTAAAACAGCCCTTTTCATTTTTTTTTTGTACTTTTACCCCACCCCACCCGAAAGTTATTATTTTAATGTTGCGTTTGAGTTTTACCCAAGTATCAACCAATAGTATTCCGATAGCATTTTATTATTGTGAATAATTCAGTCACTACCTTAAACTAAACAACAAAAGTTATTTTTTTTTTCTAAAATAAAAGTAATTACGGTTTGGGGAAAATGCATGTTTGCTATTTCAATTTTATTTGACAAAAATTGCCTAAAATCTCTAAAAAATATTTAAAATGTGTTATAATCAGTCTTTAAAATTTTACGAAATTTTAAAATATATTTTGTGAATTTAAAACATATGCTGAATTATATTTAATTATGTTAATAAAATGTGTATTACAGGTAAATTAGATCAAAACCAACAATTTTAGAACAAAAGCATATGTTATTCTCTTATTTCTACTTTACAATGAGAATCTGAAACTCAGTCTAACATTTTTTGAGTGTTTCAAGTTTATTTATTTTAAATTCATTTCGCATAAATTTTATAAATTATTCATAAATCAGAACCTGTTGGTTTTGTCAGCGAAATAGTCCATTAATTGGTTTGTTTCTTTTGTTTCAGCATTCAGTGAAGAACTAAGTTCGGTTTTATCGCGTCGCACGGTAGTGTCGGTTCATGAGGAGCACACGACGACGACAATTATCGGTGGTGGCGGCGGCGGCGGTAGCGACGTAGACATCGAGGAGGTGAGTTATACTTGCTCTGAATTACATCTCGTAGACTTCTAAAATGCCTCATAGAGTGTACTTGACTGTACATTATGGATATCACCAGGGTTTGATTGATACACATACCATTGCCATTTTGAAAGAAGCTAAAGAATGTTTTTATGATTAGGCGTAGCGAGGTTTGTATTCATACGCAATATGTTTCTATAACCTCAGAGAGACTTGATCAATATTTGACTCAGAATGACGTATAATGGCTAAGGTGCAATGAGGTCCTCGTCAGCTGTCTATCCTTAAGTGCAGTTGGGGCTCAGTTGAAACAAGTTATGTAGTTTCTATTGTACGCCAGTCGCCAGAGAATAAAAAGTGCGTGAACTCTTGCGCTGTACCGGTACTGTATTGTATAAGTAACAGCTGATGTTATCATGGTGTTTATTAAGTGCCAGAATGGTACCTACTTTATGAGGTTGTGTGGGGACGGGAAAACGTCTGTCCATCTGTCTGTCCGTGTAACTGTACGCGCGATAACTCAAATACGCATTATCGGGTTTTCATGAAACTTTGTATACACATTCATAACATACAAGGAATGAAGCCTATTAATATTGGAACAAATAGGTTGACCGGTACCGGAGTAAATCCCAATTTAGTGCCTTTTTTTATGGTAAATTTAAAAATGCAGTAACCCCGGCTTTTCAACATTAAAGTTCTTAAAATGTGAAAATCAGATATATTTTGACAAACTTGTGGTCATCCTCAGTGATAACACTTTTGTTATATAATATGATGTAGGCTTGGGCCTATGATACTTATGTTATGTTACAAGTTGGTCGAAATATATCTGATTTCCACAGTTTAAGAACTTTAATATTGACAAGGCGGAGTTACTGCATTTTTAAATTTAAATAAGTCAATATGGCTCTGTTTTATGAATATTTTATGGTAATATATTCGAAAGAATTTAACAAATGGAAGTCAGTTCTCATGACAACATATTGTTTTACAGTGTTCGTGTACGGCTTTGGAAGTTGTAATACAGTTAGCTCTGACGAATGAAACTACCCATATATTCCTTCATATATGCTTATCAAACTAGACCTTTGTTCTTCCCTAAGCCCTGCTAAATGAATCGATCTGGAGCTTAACACGGAAATTGATAACAAAAATAACTCATTTTTTGCATATCATAATTGCAATTATCACTGATAAATAAAAGCATGCTGGCACTTTGTTACACAGTTTACATGATTTTATTTTGTACCGTAACGCTAATCACTAGACCAGACCTATCCAACTTTGGAGGATCTGGAGGGCCAGATTAATTTTCTAATCATAAAACTGTTTCTGTAAAGTTTTCTCGGCATTATTCTTATTCATCACATGTTAAATCCACTATTTTTCCACACCACATCAGAAGTAAAAGTCAAAATGTCACTATGTTAACAGATCTTGAACGGCATTTTAATGAATAGTCTTGGGCCTTGACCTCCAGTTTGGAAACTACAAATCTACGTGACAATGGATTAGAGAAGAGGAATTTACATTGCTGGTGCGCTTTAGGATCCTATCTTTCACTTGTGGCTACTATTAGACAGCTTAATTAAAGGTCATTGTTAATTCATGAGAAGTCTCTTGGGTTAAAGGTGACGACATGCAGTGCCAATGAAACTGAAACTATTCAAATACCCAGACTCACTTCCTGTAAGTCATTATAGTATTTGACATATGAACTTTAATTCAATCGAAATAATTACATCACCTCCCATTAACAAGCAAATATATTAACTTGGAATATAAGCATAAAACGTATTCCTGTTATTTATGATACTTACTTACTTACTTACTTACTTACTTACTTACTTACTTACTTACTTACTTACTTACTTACTTACTTACTTACTTACTTACTTACTTACTTACTTACTTACTTACTTACCTACTTACTTACCTACTTACTTACCTACTTACCTAATTACCTACTCGCTCACCCACTCACTCACTCACTCACTTACTCACTTACTTAATTACTTAATTACGTACTTACAAATCTACTTACTAGCTCACTCGCTCACCCACTCACTCACTCACTCACTCACTCACTTACTTACTTACTCACTCACTCACTCACTCACTCACTCACTCACTCATTTACTCACCCGCTCACTCACTTACTTACTTACTGACTCACTTACTCACTCACTGACTCACTCACTCACTCACTCACTCACTGACTCACTCACTCACTCACTCACTGACTCATTAACTCACTGACTGACTGACTGACTGACTGAGTCACTCACTCACTCACTCACTCAATGGCAATAGATAATTCCTCAGCAAGCTAAAGGAATATTATCTATTTTATGGAACCCCAAGGTTCATTGCCGCGCTTACTTGAGCCTGCCATTCAACCCTATTCTATGCTAACTCCATCCAGTCATCCCTGGCAAATCCTACTTCCCTTAAATCTAACCTAATATTGTCCTCCCACCTACGCCTACGTCTTCCAAGTAGTGTTTTCCCTTCGGGTCTTCCAGTCAATATTTTTTAGATGTCTTTCCTCCCCATGTCCAACATGTCCAGCCCATTTCATCCTCCGTGATTTAATTACCCTTACTATATCCAGTGAACCAGGACATGAAGCTCGTCGTTATGTAGTTTTCTCCAGTCCCCATTTTCATCTCTCTTAGGCCCAAATATTTTCCTAAGAACTCAGATTATGTTCTTCCCGATGATTAGGTTGTTATTTATGATAAATAATAACATATTATTTGTATATTCATGGTTAATTAAGCATTTAAACAATTTCAATTCATACATTAATTCGAGCAGTTCATTTTGTTTCGATTAGAATCAAAATTATATGTAGGGCGTCATTGTTCTTTTGTGCAAATAATATTATATCTAACACCAATAAGTGGATTAAGGTGATTACGACTTGAAGAGGATAACCACAAAAATAGCTAAAGAAACCTCTGAAGTAGGTTTTACTAAAGATTCCAATTAACTGTACACTGTAAGTTTCTGATAAGACACTCTTCTTTCTCACACACAACCGCACCATGGTTGCATAAGTTCAGAGCAGGTTTTACTGAATCTTGTAAAAAGTATGTTGTTCGCCTACACTAATATTTAGTCTGTATCAATTTCTAAATGGAGGCATTATTTATTCTCCTGAGGAAATTTCCTCAGAAAAAATTCCTTTCTTAAAATTTACCCTCGTTACATCATGTGAAGTTGAAATGTCTTTTATCGCCTACTAGCTTAAAAGGCCCGGCGTCGCCCGGGTTTTTTATTTTGTAATTGGAAATTAACTTATGAAGGACTTTGGATTTTTAAATTCTAGGTCCTAATGTAGGTATTTAGAATTTGAAATAGGAAGAACGATTTATCACACTCAAACTATTCCCTCAGAAAACACTTGGTATAGTTTTTTATGGCTCATAGAGGATGTAGAATTTTGCAACCCATCGCTTGTACACAGCAAGCCTGGTAGGGGTTCAAATAAGAAGTAATAGAAATTCCGGTAACATAAAATTCTATTGTCTTTGCGGAATATTTTATTTCTCACTCTCATGTTACCATAAAACCGTTTCGGGGATGAAATTAAAAAGTAATTCAATATCACTTTCATACTTCCTCCCAAAAAACCTGCGATGTAATAATATATGTTTTCTCTATGTCCAGGGTAGAGAAAGTTATGTGACTGCATTATTTTCGTGGATTTCATTCCTTAATATTTATTTACAACATGAATTATAGTGATAGCTTCTCTAATTCCTCAAAGTACCATTTCAATTAATTCCAAACCCATCTGATACCACTGGCAACAATATGTTCTGTGATTTTATTTTGATAATTCTGTGTAAAAAGGGATTAAGTATTCTCAAAAACATAAAATTTTTGGCATTTAAAATCAAAATTTTTCAAAATCCTTTCTTAGTGAGCACCTACATTATCAAACGAAGGTACTGTCAAAATTCCAAGTCTCTACCTGTTATAGTTTAGGCTCTACGTTGATTCTCTGTCAGTCAGTCAGTCAGTCAGTCAGTCAGTCAGTCAGTCAGGACAAAGCCTCTTATATATAGAGAGATAAAAACATTCTGACAGTATTCAGTGGTCACAGAGAATTAAAGTAATTCTTCACTGTGCTGAAAAATACTTTGCATGGTTGTGTTTTAATCATCGTCGTAAATAAATGGTATTCTAAATATACATTACATATTTTTAGGGTTTTAAAAACTTACTCCATCAATTTTTACTACGTAATTATGTAGTTAAGTACAAATTTTCCAAATTATACTACTAAAAAATCCTAGCTTTGCTAAAAATCTACCTTCACCTATTCTTTGCGAAATCGTTCATGGCACGGTAGCGTCTTAGATGTAAATATCAGGGAAGCAAAGCCAATAATTGCGCAAATGATCTCTAAAACCTGTGGGATGTTGCGTTGCAGATGAGTCACCTTGTGAAAATAAATTTGTTGTGAATAGTAGCTCTAGGAATTCGTTTACTCTGCTTGAGAAATTGTTGAAAGACATTCTATAATTATTACTTTATTTTAATGATTTGTGTTTATAAATAGGTCATGGTTCGGTGTATTCCCAGTTCTATGCTGCCATCTCTTGGTGGATTTGCGATTTTATAAACTAGGCAACGTTTTGCAGTGCCCGTGGGATGCTGTGGGAATTGTGTGAAGTGGTTTCAATGTGTTGGTCGGTAATACAGGCCAGATGAAAACCTTGTGAGGAATGCTACATTGAATCCAAGTCTTGTTTTCCTGGCCAAATAAGGTGGGGTTGATCACCTATCAATAAACATAGGCTCTTGAGCTCTCTCCCCTTTGAAAAATTAGTCTTGGGCACTGCAGGCATTTATTATGAGTCCTGAGTTTACAGTTAAGTCATTTTTTCAACGAAATTTCTATAATTTGAGTAGATACCAATTCAGTGTTGAATATTTCTGTTTCATCACGTCGTTTTAAAGTAATTAGTTCCGGCATTTAATACGTTAAAATTCGCATTGGAAAGAAGTAAATTTGGATGGGACTACCAACACATATAAACATGCAATATGCATTTTTTCTTTTAACTTTACTTTACTTTACTTTTGAAGAAACACAATTGTAACCAAACCGCCCGGTGACATGTTCTGAATTTTCTAGGTCGCCTTTGTCGGATTTGCTGTACTTTTTCCCCCAAAAAATATAGTCGAGTCCCGCAAAATCGTCACTCGATAACCCAGCAGTTCATTACTTAGCAACCATGACGGGAAAAATTAAAACTTTTACAGCTTCGATATTTTGAGCAGCAGGCTCATGTTAGTCCAACACTGTCTACGAGATGAAGCCGCGCGCCATAGAGTCTAGTGTAAGAAATAAATGTGCAGATCTCTATGATACTGTAGGCCTATATTCAATGGTAATCCTTTCGACGACATTGTTTCTTTAAGGTTGACTCAGTCTTTTGTTAGATATCACTTTTAGTCGATTTTCTAGAAATTCTGGATCCTCGATCGCCAGGAATAATCAGAACTTGGGCCTAGAGAGTGCGTTCAGTTTTAAACATAATACTGGTGTACCATCCGAAACTTCAATAGCTGAACAGTGAAAAATGGTACAAGTTACATTTGCCTTCTAAGCCGTATTGTTTCCTAATCCTTTTTTATTTGTAATTGCATTGAAAAGTGGTGAAAGATCAGTTGTTCTTTAATAAAATATTTTTTGTATACTATTGTAAAAGTGTGCATTGCAATTTATTAAGGTTGTTTAAAAACAGTACAGAAATTCGTTGACTTATTTGACTAAGTAAGATCGCAGCATGACCTTATAAAACCATCTGGTACAGAATAACGAAAAAATGGTAAACAACATTTTAAATTATTTTTATCCAATTTTAAAAGGTGTCGGCCGCGGTGGTCTAGAGGTAGCGTGCCCGCCTCTAGATCCGCAGGGCGCGGGATCAAACCCGGCCGCGGTCGATGGATTTTTCAGGACGTAAAAATCCTGGGCACGGAGTTTTCCGGGAGGGACTTTAAGCTGGGGGTCCCGTGTCGTAGATTTACGGCACGTAAAAGAACTCCAAGCCTAAATTAGAGCCTCTGGACAAAATTTCTCGGCCCTTTCACGTCCAAGAAATACTTAGTTTCCAGAGGGGGGTTGCGAGGCGATGGGCTTACCACCTGTCCCTCTACCCTCTCTCGGCAAATAAGCATATCAAAATTAGTATAGGTAATGAAACCTCCACTTGGAGGCCCCTTCGCCCCACCTGGGGATCATAGGGTACCAGATACAGATACAGAATTTTAAAAGGTCAGTGATATATCTTCACGTAGTTTAAAGGCGCACAGAATTAAGACATTATGGACTTTCATGTGTGAAAGCTCATACCGTTAGGTCAAAAGGTGAACCGCAAAGTCAAAATAATATCTTTTTAAGCTTACGTAGTGTAGTAATTACATATTTCCTCAAACCGTACTTCATCGCCATTACAACTATTTCAATCCCCCGTTCAAGAAATTGTGAGACTTATGAAATATGTATTTTGAGGTACCCTAAAATTATTATAAAGTCGATTTTTTTTTGCTGAATATGCTAGAATTTTATTTATGAGTATATTATTTAAAATTCTTTAAAGAACAAAATACATCTGTCTTCGTACATGTTCTTTTCTTAACAATGAAATATGACATGATTGCCTTTGATCGTAAAATGCCACCATCAGGTTTTAGCTGAATCTAAAGGAGGTCTGATATTTCAGAGCTATGCCACACCCAATAGCTAGTTGAATCCGTAAAAATCGTAGCTACTTGAAAAAAAAAGCGTAGCCTAATTTGTGATTTCTTTGCAGTTTCGTATAAATAAATATTTTAATTTGAAAAATAACAAAACGCAAAATATAATTATATATTCATTATACCGGTACACAATTTTACTTGCAAAGATTTTGTGATTTTTCATGTATGTTATGATCAAAATTAGGTTCTACTAAACTCAGTTACTGTTGTATACTGCTTCGTTCATCCTAAATACATTAAGCCGATGTGGTTTTACCACATGCCTTCCATGACACTTCCTGCAAAGACCTTCACCGCATTTGTACTTCCTCTGTCCATACCTTAGGTATAGAGGAAGCTTTGTATTCGACCCCGAAATTTGAAGTTGAGTTTTTAACATAAGTACATGTTTTGACGTCCTATTAATAAAAAAAATACTATTTTCAGAAATATGTATATACGTGTGTGTCTGCCTAGCTCCAGAACGAAAAATCATACGAAAACAAAATTTTGTATTTAGGTTAGGAACCTTATGGGGATGTGACGCGAAGATTGGTGGCGACTTTCTCTTACTTTTAATGCCACTTTTAAAAAAAATTAAATTAAGAAACCCCAACGAGCAAAATTGTAAGAGGTTGTATGAAATATGGCGTTTAGTATGGTACATTATTAATTTACAATTACAAATTACTTATAAATGTAGACAAGAGGCGAAGAAAAAATAGTTTTTCGCTATTTTCTCGAAAACAGCTCTAACGATGTTGTTTAAATTTTTACATGGGATGCTTATGCTAAGGGCTAGAATTTTTGTTTGATACATTTTTTCGAAAAGGCTTTTGAAAGGTAGTTATAAGCCACTCACTGTCTAGGAACTCAGTATTGCCTGGTGACAAATAAAGCTTTGCATCAGGTTGAAACAACTGAATAAGCGTACTCTGCAATGCGGCCCCTTCTGTTTCAGAATGTGAAATAAGAAAGGTGTGTTGTCAATGTTTAGGGTAAAGAATGTTACGTGAATGCATTATTCAGATTTTATTTGGGTTATGTATCCTTTCGGGGGCTTAGGAAAATATTTGGGCCTAAGAGAGATGAAAATGGGCACTGGAGAAAACTGCATAACGACGAGCTTCATGGCCTGTTTCCTCTTCACCGGATATAGTAAGGGTAATTAAATCACGGATGATGAAATGGGCTGGAATGTTGTGCGCATGGGAGAGGAAAGACATATCTCAAAAGTATTGACTGGGAGACCCGAAGGGAAAATACTACTTGAAAGACCTAGACGTACGTGGGAGGACAATATTAGGATAGATTTAAGGGAAGTAGGATTTGCGAGGGATGATTGGATAGAGTTAGCACAGAATAGGGTTGAATGGCGGGCTCAGGTAAGCGCGGCAATGAACCTTCGGGTTCCACAAAACAGATAATATTTCTTTAGCTTGCTGAGGAGTTCTATTACCATTGAGTAAGTACACGTATGTATGTATCCTTCGGGGATGCAATGCGATGTGAAAACAACGTTCTCTTCATTTTTACAACCAATTTACATGAAGAGAATGACATTATGTTATATTTTACTAAGAGGCAAACTTTTATTTGGGCAGAGGAAGTTATGTGTTTCACATCAGAATTATTATGTACGTTTCGATGGAAATACAGATATATGACTTTTACCATATAGGCTACCGGTAATATTGTTATAAATAGTTTATAAACATGTTGGTTTCAGATAAAGTATAGTTCCGGCATGTTTGGCCCCAAGAATTAATGCCTGTTCCGAATCTTGGTCTGTTGCATTTTGAAATGACGTATTTTCTACGCTTATGTGATAAGGTTTATGCTAGCTATGTTTCAAATTCCACTTCAAAAAATACTGGATTTTCTGGTTAGTACTTAAATACTTATAATGCTTTGAGAGAACTTAAACTTAAGGGCTTGACACATGCCTGTTGGAGTTTTTTTGTACACGTCAACAGCTGTTTACTTAGTTGTCTCTTACCCAGTTCCGTTTTCTCCATATCTTATAAAATATTTCAGATAATCGAATAACATTTTTCATGAAAATTTCCTTCGCTAATACGAACAAAATAACCTACTCTCTCCCACCTGACATTTACTGATATTTTAAATTTTAAAACTTTCAAATCTACTTATAATTTTATTTTAAGCAGTCCTATTTCCTCAAGGGATGCGCCATGGAGTTTAGTTTATAATAGTACGTTTTTGTGTAGAGGCTTAAATAAGTCAGAGCTCCATAGAATATACCTTTTTATCAGTAACCTTCATCGTCTACTGTTGCCTATTATATAAACAAAATAAGTTTTGTTATAGACATAAGTCCATTGTAATAATATATAAGTTATGAGTAGCTGAGAATTAAAAAAAACACTCCTACACTTTTCATTGAATTTTAGGTAAGAACATAGATCTTAGGCATAAAATGTATAGGCCTACCATTCATAAATTTAAACCTAGAGGGGAAATTATGCTTGGTTTTAGAAACCAATAGAGTAGCTAGGTTCGCCGGGAGGACGGATATAGTGCAAAACTAAGGAATTTCCATTTTAAAAAATCCCATCCCTTAGCAGGCGTTTATCAGATGAATTTATAAGCATAGGGAGGCATTTCTTGAGCATGCACCTTTATTTTTGCAATGTGGTTAGCAAGGACGTCTGGTGGCATTCGCGACGACTCGCGACGCTAGGCCTGGGAAGTGTTTCTGTTGTTTACATAGCTCTGACAGGCCTGACATTGCAATTTGCTCCTTTTATCTTGCTATACTATTCCAAAACAAAGCCGCACAACTACAATTAAGAAAACAAGAGAATAAAAGCTTATAAATTATACAGTCGAGTCCCGCTAGACCGGACTAAATGGGGTGGACCCGTCTGTATAACGGAAGTCCGGATTAAACGGAATTTGCCTTAAAATGCACGTACTGTACCGAAATGTTTTATTCCCCAAAAAGAAAAAAAATTGTAAGAAAGCCATCACACTGTAAAGCTTGGAATCTCTGTGCTAAAACAATTAAGTTTAATTTGCATGGACTCGCATAGGCCTAATAATTCCTCGAGTATGCACATTGTTAAAATATGAAAAGCTAGTTTTTCATATACACTAATTTCGTGCATTTATATTTTCTTAAATTATTAGTGTATGGAATACTGTTATCAATTTAATAAATTGCTTTAGCTCTCTAAGTTATATGTAGCGGATTTGGTTGGTTGTAGTAAACTGTTTTGTGTGTTCTAATAACTATCCAAATACAGTAGGCCTACAGCAGAATATCCAAATACAGTACATCGTCATCTTCTACATATGTACTGATTGCTTCTGATTTATTGCCATTGTACCATGTTGTAAATATTCACCCTTCGCTAATTCATCACTCACATCATCATCATCTACATTTATACCGAAGTCTTGAAACCAAGATAGCAAACTCTATATAAATATTAGTCTATGTATTATCTGTATTCTCCCCAGTAGTGTAGCCTCCGGCTGTGGGACTCTGGCTCAACTATGGTCAAATAAAAAAAGAAATAAAAAAAAAAGCAGAAAATAATTCAGATTCAAGATTGGGCTCTGGTGTGGACTTATAATACGGTGGTGGATTCTGGATTAGTTTAAATTGTAGAGCTATTTGTACGAGAAGAATTGCTGCTACCTGTTTATGTCTAGCATGGTACGAATGATTTGGTTAGAGCATGATATGCCGATGTTATGTCCTCTATGGCTTATCTCTGCATATAGCATTTTTGACATCTGTTTTTCAGAATTATAGTACTACTTCTTCTTCTTGATTTATTTTGTGAAGCCTCTCTACACCCAGGTAGTTGCAGCTTCGTGGAGTAAAAATTATAGTACTTCTTACGTTACTTTTGGACAGCCACAATGATTCCTTCTGTTTTCAGATAAAATAATCTCTTTTTCAGCCCTTCCAGGGATAATCTTTTGATTATTTTCCTTCTCTTGGATATTTTCATGACGTATTTTACGCTATCAAATGGCTGTTCTGGAGGCAATCTGGTGGCAATTGTAGTGTTGTAAATTTTCTGTCAAGTTGAACTGTATGTTTAGTAATTTTATTCTGGTCCCGTGAAAAATAGTTTCTGGTATTTTTACCTGCTTTTTTAAGAAAGCTCAAATATGTATCAACTCTTTTCACCTTTTAAAATATTATTGTTATTGTTATTACTTATCACCAAAGTGCTTCCTTCTGGAACAATAAAAAATAAATTCTATTGAAATCGAAAGAAAATGTCGGATACATTAGAGGATTGTGCCAAAGTTTAGTAGATAGCTTGTCGTTTGAAAGGCTTGCCATCAAGATTAAAAGCTGTAACGATCTATTCCCTATTAACTTCACGTCCTTTAATTTGTTAGTTGTGCTGACATTTTCATCTTGTTTACTATTTTTAATCACCAGATACAATTTGTTAGTTGTGCTGACATTTTCATCTTGTTTACTATTTTTAATCACCAGATACAAGGGACTGGTGTTGAAGGTTGTCAAAACAATAGACCATTGTGTGTATCCTAGATGGTGCATACACCCTGAATAGGGGATTCCCAGCCGATTTGACCGCACTGTTATGCCAATTTTAGCTGCTACTGGTTCAACGCACAGGTCAATGGTATGGAGACCGTGAAACTGTAAATATAAAGTATCCCCAACAATTGGATTGATCCCAAGATCATTTGAAAACAGTAACTAGGCTAGCAGTCAATCAAGATAATATGCTCACGTTATGCCTAATGACATTTTGTTGGCCTTCGTGGTCTAGCGTCTAAGGTGCTTAAGGGAACACGATGCTGACATTTCCAATTCCTACAGTTTTCCGCCAATTAAGGCGACATGCAATCTAGGTATCCTGCAAAGTTTTCGTGAATATCTCTAATAGATTTTGAGTTCAAATTTTAATATGATATTAATAAAATGTTCGGTTGAATAATTCCGTCTGATAACTTCTTAATATGTTCCAAATCCCTATAGAAAAAGTCTTATGAATATGAGATAATATTGAATTTTTTAAACTCCCTTTTCTTCCACATTTTAAAAATCTACCATAAAATTAATATATTAAAGTTACTGAATTAAAAAAAATACCTTCTTTGCGTACTTCGCCGTTTAACGAGTGTCACACTCTGCTGAAGGTGCAAGAACACAACCTGCAAAACGGTCATCCAGAAATTTACCAAGGTAAATAGCAGGCACTAAAAAGTATTTTTTATTCATTGATCTTAATATACAGCGCTAAAGTCGGACACAATAACTGAATATTAATATATAACTAACTAACTCCGTGGTGCTAACATCCCAGAAGGGACAATGCCTACCATCCGACCGCTGCGTCATCTACCATAGGGAGACGGCAGGATTGCGGGCATGTGGTCAGCATGCCGACACCCACGGCCGTTAATGGTGGTTTCCATTACTGGAGCCGCTACTTCTCTATCAAGTAGCTTTTCAAATTTGAATAACGAGGCTGAGTGCACCCCTACCAGACCTCCCTACCTCAGAAAAATCCGATTTGATTAAACATACTGTGCATTTGTGTAAATAAGGACATCTTGTACAATGAGATGCACAAAAGGAATTATGAGAAAACTTAATTTGAAAACCTGGTTGTCAATGAGTCACCTACGCGCAACCATAGTCACGATTCAATATAGTTCAAAATCAAGGAAATCAAGGATAGAGTTTAGTTTACGAAAATTTGTTCAAGTATAAAATAATTTTAAAAACTTTCAAAATAATTACAAAAACTTTCAAAATAATTTTTGTTGTAATTTCACAAATGAGCTCACTTGAAAGTCTGCCTAAAAAGCTATATTCCCAGGCGGATATAGCCTTTTTCTGAGATTAATGTAGCATCATCATTATCAAAAGGTTTTTTTCTAACCATATTACAAAGATTACATCCATATAGGCCAGTCAGTAGAGGTATTGTATGATGCAAAAGGTGGGGTAGAAGCTTTTATTTTCTTAACTTGTATATATGGATGAAAGCATGTCCATCCATCCATCCATGGCAACTACAGCCCGGGGTGGGCCTTGGCCTCCCTTACAATTTGCCTCCACTCTTCTCTATCCATCACCTTTTCCCACCATCTGACAATCTTCATCTTTCTTATATCTTCCTCCAGTGCCTGTAGCCATCTCTTTCTTGGTCTTCCTTTCCTTCTCACACCATCCATCTTGTCATATAAAACTTTAAAGGGGATTCTATAATTGGGCATTCTTTTAACATGTCCCAGCCATGCTAACTGGCGCGATTTAACAAATCTCACGATATTTTGCCCTTCAATGAGTTCTTCCAATTCTTGATTTGTCCTAACTCTCCAAATGTCATTTTCTTTAATTGGACCATAAATCTTTCTTAGAATCTTCCTTTCAAATACTTTCATTATTTTCACTTTCTTTTGACAAAGTCCATGCCTCTGCTCCATAGGTCACAACAGGTCTTACTAAAGTTTTATATAGCTTCGCCTTGGAACTCCTAGACAACAAGGAAGATTTCATCAGAGTGACGTTAGCATAAAATGCCCTACTACCTGCTACTATTCTTCTCTTAACTTCTTCTGATATCAAATTATCGCTAGTTATTAAGGAGCCTAGGTAGCAAAAACTATCAGTCCATTCGAAATTGTACCTGCCAATTTTAATTCTTTGCTCCTTTGTAAGATTTTGTTTAGGAGATATTGCCATATATTTGGTTTTATTTTCATTTACAACCAGTCCGAATATTTTGCTTTTACTTTCCAAACGATTGAAAATTTCCGTTAGTTTGTTTAGATCTCTAACAATTATGGCGATATCGTCGGCATATGCACAAAGTTGATAAGATGTATACACTAGTGTTCCAATTACTTCGACTTCTTTCATGACTTCCTGTAAAGTTAAGTTAAATAAAACTGCTGACAGTGCATCACCCTGCCTCACACCGGATGAAACATTGAAGTCCTTACTCAAAATCCTTTCCAATTAACACTTTTGCTTTGGTGTCTGTTAGTGTCATCTGTATTAGTCTAACAAACTTGTTTGGAATTCCAAGCTTTTGGAGAGTATATAACATCTCCTCTCTATTTATGCTATCAAAAGCCTGTTTAAAATCTATGAACAGGACATGCACGTTGGTATTATACTCATAAAATTTTTCTAGGGTTTGTCGCATTACAAATATTTGGTCAGTTGTCCCTCTTCCTGGTCGGAAGCCACATTGATACTCGCTCAAAATTTCTTCTGCATAACCAGTAAGTTTTTGTTTTAACAAACTAGACAAGATTTTATATGCGATATTGAGTAAAGAAATACCTCTGTAATTTTGACAGTTCATTTTGTCCCTTTTCTTAAATATAGGGTATATTATTCCCATTTTCCACTCTGATGGCATTTCTTCTTTCTCCCAAATCTCAATAACTAATTCATATGGATGAAAGCATGTAAAAAAAACAAAAATACTAACACGGGCGACCTCGGGAAAACTTTTCGTTTTTTGGCTTTCTGCCTCTAACACCTAAATGGTGCATCCTAGCGACAAACTTATGATATAACTAATTAAATAGCATTAACTTCTGCGTCGAATGAATACCACAACGTAATAATTCGGTCAAGTAGTATGGTCGAAAACCACGGTCAAAGAATGACGATTTTTTCCAACTTTGCCAAAAACTTAGATATGGTACTTTATATGAGTCTGCAGCTTGGAAATGAGTACTCTGAGAGAAAAACTCGTGAAATAAAAAGTTGTAGAGCATCAAATTCTGCGTCTACTGATTACTAATATTTTTAGTTTCGGTCAAGTACACCTCTCGAAATTGGCAATCTCCTGGTGTCCGGCAATTGGCATATGAAGGTACCTATGAGTTAGAACGCTTCAACAGTACGGGTGTATATCCTACAGAGTTATTCTTGCTTTAGTATCATCAAATAATCATTTTATAATCTGAATAAGGAGAAAACAAATATGAAAACAAATGAGTAAATAAGAAAACATGAATGTAATTTAAAAACACATAAGAATTATACACCATACCGTTATTTTATTAATTTACCATGATGTAAATCTATAAAAAAACGTTAATAATAGAAATGATGTGTTAATAAGTCTGATCAAGGCTAGCATGTCTAAGCCCGAAACCTGTCACCAAGTAAAGCCATTCTAAGTACTTGAAAACCATTAGTCAATAAATATATGTTTAAAAATGTGTATAATTTAAATAAACCCAGGAGCCCAGTTCCTCTATTAGCATCTGTGGAAGTGGTAGGAAGCTCTCATCATCCTCCTCTGGTTGTTCCTCGGGCTCCAATAGCTGGTTGAAGTGATCTTTGTCGTCATCATCAACTACCAGTGGATAAAGTGTTCTCACATTGTTGAACACAGTAGTGCTTGTATATGGATGAGCACTTCAGACCAGCCTTACGGCTAGAGCAGGCTCTACTACACGCTATCTTGCAAGGGCATGACACTGCCTTCACGTATCTGTTGGTTTTTAGTGGCACTAGACATGCATTACTACGCACCCATCCTCTTTCTTCAAGGTTTCTTGTTTTACCCAATCATGTCTGTATTTGATGGAAACACCGATATGAATGGTGGTGTGCAGCATCATAATCAGGTGGTAGTCTTGCGAGGTCCACTTTTCCCTTGGCCACTGCTCATGTGAATGTGGATTGGTGCATTTTGTTCAGAGCTACTTTGGTGGGATCTCCGGTGTAGAGATCACCAGCCTCATCAATCTAATCATGGCTGGTGAATGGGTCGACGAAGCATCGGGAGATGTCCTGAAGTTCTTTCGAAAAGGTGACCATGCTGCTCAGCTTCAACTTTCCTCGACAAAAAATAGAAGATGTATCACATCCACTAAACGCGTGGATGAAAAGGATGTGGCTGGATATGGATTGGTCGAATTTGAAAGATGTTCTCAAATATTGCACATCAGCAGCTTCAGAAAGACCAAGTTGATGCATGGCTGGCCAAGCCCTATCATAAGCACAAGAAGGTCTATGTCCTCTCCAATTATTGGGACATTTTCATGCTCCTTGGCCTTGGAAATGAGCACGTCAGCATGGGCCTGATTGACTTTAATGTCACAATCTTCGAAGTGACTTTTCAGGACTTCAATGAGAAGACTTTTATTAAACTCACTGACCAAAAACTTTTCCTGAGCGACTTGGTTAATTGTATTTACATCAAAGATTACTTCGGGGGTAATGGCGAATCTTCATCCGCTGCAATAACTCAGATCTTTTGGTGCCACTCTGAGCAGGGTAGGCCTATCTGTCGAACACAACGGCAACTTTCGTGGACCCATAGGGTATTTTTTTAAAAGAGGATTAACTATTGGCGATGGTGTCGAAGGAGGCTTTGGGTGGCCAAACAACTTTATGAAGCAGATAGCCTCCATCCAATACTGCGAAATACTGTCACTCTTCTGCAGCATTGGAGGGAAGCGGGGTGAATGCTGCGTACATAGACACTATACACTAGACATACACTAAATATAATTATACTTAAATTATTGTTAAATAATAATATTATTGTTATTATTATTATTATTATTATTATTATTATTGTTATTACTGTTATTATTAAGAAATGTGACAGAAAGATACTTTCGGTTTGGTTGGCTAGAGTTGCAACTCACAGATACCTTCATGGGATTCTTATGCCAATTACCATACACCGGGAGATCGCCAATTTCGAGAGGTGTACTTCACCGAATCTGACAATTTTGGTACTCAGTCGACGCAGAATTTGATGCTCTACAACTTTTATTTCACGAGTTTTTCTCTCAGAGTACTCATTTCCAAGCTGCAAACTCATATATAATACTATATCTCAGTTTTTGGCAAAGTTGGAAAAAATAATCGTTCTTTGACCGTGGTTTTCTACCATATTACCTGACCGAATTATTACGGTATGATACTCATTTGACACAAAATTTAATGTTCTTTAATTAGTTATATCGTAACTTTTTCGCTAGGATGCACCGTTTAGGAGTTATAGGAGTAAAACCAAAAAAGTCCTAAAATTTCGAGGTTTTTTTTGCCCCCAAAAGTTTTCCCGAGATCGCCCATGTTAGCATTTTTGTTTTTTTACATGTTTGTATCCATATATACAAGTTAAAAAAATAAAATCTTCTACCCCACCTTTTGCAACATACACCCCTGTTTCGATTCTCTACTGACTGGCCTAATATTACAGGTTACGTAATATATCCATATTACAGGTTGTTAGGCATTATTCTGGAATGGAATTAATGTTATAAACGTACGTAATTAATGGACCTACCTTTATAATGTTTAATAACTGTTTTATTATTATTTTAAAACGAAAAATGATTATATAACCTACAGTATTTTATAAAAGAGATACAAACTTGAGCTAGTCTTCGGTCATATTACTTCATGTAACAAGGTGAGATCAAAATGTGATTAGTAAAGATTGCACAACAAAAATCAAACACAACCCAGAAAAACCTCTAAAAATCATTTCATTACCCACCATGAACAGGACTCTAGCTTCACTGAGAGTGAGATTCGAACTCCGTTACCTGGACAGTATACTCTAAGCCCGAAGCTTCCGGGATGGCTCTGTATATCTTTAGTAATGCTATAGTTTTACTAATACATAGATATTGTACATATAATAGGCCTATATACGTTTATTTGCTTCAATATGAATATAACCATCGTTTAATGCTCTGGACTTACGGTCGTGAAATATATTCACAACATTTTTCTATTGTTTTGCCTAGTCTATTATTAAAAGAAAATGCACGTATCCTTGGTAATGTTTGATTCGGGTTAATGCGAATTTCTTCGAGCTTTACTCAAGATTAAATTAGTTTAAACTACTGTTAAAATACTGAAATCTGGAGAACGCCGCCAAGAGGAAGTCTTGCAATAAAACAGGTATTCAAATATTAGTCGACTCAATCAACGTGTATAAGCTAACAAAGGCAATGAAGACGCTAAGACATAGTGGCACAGTTCGCTTCATTGTCCTCATGCATTTTACGAAATCTAGCATCAAATAGTTGAGTAGTAATGGAAAGTAAACTAACTTTATATATTAAAAACATTATTCGGTCTTGAAATTTCCGGAACGTTCTAATTCTTCATACAGTTGGATTAAAACAAGTAAGAATGTACAATTCTCTGAAACACAAAGAAAACCCAATATAAATATATTAGAAAGCACAAACATCATATATAATAAGACACAATATAATGTTTAACTTTGTTAATGTGTGGTTAAATACAGTTTCGATATAAGAATCGATAACAGAGTATAATACTGTTGTTGATTGTGTCGACTTCTTAGTCATGAAATGGAAATAAGTTATGAAAGAACTATTCCTTAATATTAGTATAAAGATGTATAATTCTTTATAGGATGACATTATCAGCAATAGAAAGGGAAGAAGTCGATGCTATAATAATATAGATAGTCACGGCTCAATACGATTGCAACAAAATCTCATAGAACTATAATTATAATCTGTAACAAATTAACTCCGGTCAAGAAAACCACCATTAACGGCCGTGGGTGTCGGCATGCTGACCACATGCCCCCCAATCCTGCCATCTGCCTACGGGAGATGACGCAGCGGTCGGGTGGTAGGCCAAGTCCCTCCAGCGATGTAGCGCCACGGAGTTTAGTTTAGTTTTTAGTAACAAATTAACAGCTATATCTCATTATTTAAAGGGAAACTTGACTTGGACGAAAATCAAACTAGGATTTTCAGCTGAATACGCATAGTGGATGTATAACCGAGAAATTCCGTGATCATTGTTTTCTGCTAGTATTTCTGGTCAGATGAGTAATTCTTCATGAATGTATACTCTGTTCAGATATAGCAATTATGAACCATTCGACCAGCGACAATGGCAAGAAACTAGCGATTACAGGATTGTGTATAGCCTACATCTATAGTTTCGATTCCTCTAATAGACCATTTTACTCCTACAGATTTTCCTAAAGACGCTGTATCACGTATAGCTAGGATTCATCCAACTTCAATTTCGTATTATTAGGTTTTAGGGAGGCCTAACCAAGATTTTACTGGATGATGTCGAAGGAAAATGGGTTTGTACGGTAGCATAACTTAAAACTTCCTAGAAAACCACTCAAAAAGACATTCCAGCAATTTAAAATATCAACTCAAATTCTTACTCACCTAAGAAATAATCTCTGTAAAATGTGTCACATTTGAATGGAATGCAACCATAGATAAAGTTAATACTTTGTTAACGCTTGAAAAACATTAATCCAGAGTTAAATAGACAAGATAAAGTAAAAGTGATCCCTATAGGCTACAGGCCATGGAGGCCCAGAGGGTTCTAGAGGTTGAGGCTCCCAGATTTTGGACATTCGGCACATGAAGGTGGTAAGGTTGTCAGCCTTACGCACCGGCCGTCTTTACCCCCAGGATTGCTCCTGGTGTTAATTTCTGTTAGAGGCTGAGTCGACCCCAGGGCCATAGTGCCACAGAAGGATTAGGCCAATTGAAAAATTTCAAAGACCTCATCGGGAATCGAACCCGCGACCTTCCGGTTTGTAGCTCAGCGCCTCAACCACTACGCTACGGCGCACACCCAAATAGACAAGATTGTACAGTATACATAAAACTCGTCCTTCCGATTACATATAGTCTGAAGGAATGGACTGTGCATATTTCTCTGTTTCAGTTCAGACACAAGATTGTTCATGAAAAACAATCCTTTATTGTACCACCGTTCCTGCGTCTGAAATATAATAGTTTTGTACTTTGCTTCCTACGGTAGAATATGGCCGTGAGATTGGCTTCCTAATAAAACCTTGGCTCATCTAGTAAGTGTATGCTAAAACAATGGAGAGACAGTGTCCTTAACTCGCCACAGTGGTTGCATTCTAAATCGACTGGTGCACAAATGCAATATACACACTAATGCAGAGCCGTAAACAAAGCCGTTAAGTTGCAAGCCAATTTGGTGGCCTGACAGCCATAGCAAATTACTTGATTTAGTTTATTGTTCACTTGTGCAGCAGTTAAAACATCGTCTACCACTGTTAATTGTACAGGCCGTCTATAATAAATTTGGACATGAAGTTAATGTCTAGGTTTGTGAATTTTCTGTACCAATATTCGATTGATCAATTCATTCAATTTACTTAAGGAATTTCTACATTTTTCTGAGACTATATGTGATTTGATCTGACTATTCCACTCATACGCCGTGTGTTTGATATTGACCAATAACGTTTAGCAATTCCTCTGATATAGACCAATCACGATCTTGTAAAATGCTTGCTATTAATACGAGAGTGCAATTTTATCTGATTAATCGTCAGCTCGTTACTGGAAATGTATTAAAGTGCAGTGACTAATACGTCACATGCTGCCAGTGAACCCAATAAAAACACATTTTAATTTAAACAACATAACTTGTTTGGGTATTGAAGTAATATAAATGTACATTGATTAAAAATACTATCAATTCGGTGCAAGCCAGTTCGTGTACTTTTATTGTTCTGATTTTAGCTTATCTTAATTAGGTTAACTATTTTTCATACCATTGTTGGTAGCACTGATTAGAATCTGGTTATATATTTTTATGTTTTTATGTAATCTATTTTCACGTCACTTCTTTTTCCCGATAGCTTAATTAACTAAAATTTGATTTTCTCTAATTGTTGTATTTGATTGTATTTATTAAGTATAATAGGTGTGTTTTGTATAGATGTACAGACATTCAAATTGTAAGGTAAATGCGCAACAAATTTGACATTTGAAATTGAAATTGGTAACTCAATCGATAATTGATTGTTCGATTGCTCATAATAGCCTATGCCGTGATCTCATAGCTGATAGAAATTTGATTTTAAACAAATAAAAAGTAATTATTATTTATGTAATCCGATAAAATTTTACTCACGAAATAGTCTTAATAAACCACACTCGTGATTACAAGTTTCATCAGATAAATTCGCTCCTGCTACGGTGCTATGCAGTGGCGAAATTTATCGATAAACACTCGAGTGATTACCTTTCATAAAAACTCCAAATATACCGGTACTAATTTTATTACACTTTATCTACTGTGATTTGATGGGATAGGATAAATAACTGTGGTACAGGTGTTACATTGTTGTCATAGAACACTATTGTCACCTGTGATACAGATGTTACGTTGAAACACTATTGTCACCTGTGATATAGGTGTTACATTGTTGTCCTAGAACAATATTGTTACACGTGATACAGGTGTAATATTGTTGTCATAGAACATTATTGTCACTTTTTACACAGGTGTTACATTGTTGTCATAGAACAATATTGTTACATGTGATGCAGATGTTACATTGTTATCATAGAACAATATTGTTACTCATTATACAGGTTTAACATTGTTGTTATAGAATACTGTTGTCATCTTTGATTAAGGTGTTACATTATATCTGTGATACAGGTGTTATAATAAAACACTATTATCACCTTTTATATTGGTGTTACACTGTTGTCATAGAACACTATTGTCACTTGTGATACAGGTGAAACATTTTGGTCGAACCTATGATACAGGTGTTAACATTGTTATTATAGAACACTATTGTCACCCGTGATATCGGTTTTGCATCGTTGTTATAGAACACTGTTGTCACCTCTATATAGGTGTTACATTGTAATAAAACACTATTGTCATCTTTTATATGTGTTACAATCTTGTTATAGAACACTATTGTCTCTTGTGATACAGGTGAAACATTTTGGTCGTAGCCTATCTGTGATACAAGTGTTACATTGTTATTATAGAACGCTATTATCTCTCTTGATGTAGGTCATACATTGTTGTCATAGAACAATATTGTCACCTTTTATATAGGTGTTATATTGTTGTCATAGAACACTATTGCCACTTTTGATACAGTTGTTACAATGTTGCATATAACTCCTGTTACACCTTGTTACAGGTGCTAACATTGTTCTCATCGAACACTACTGGCACCTCGATACATGTGTTACATTGTTGCTAAGAACATGGTTGACACCTGTGATACAGATTTTACATTGTTGCCTTGAAACACTATTGTCACCTGTGATATAGGTGTTACATTGTTGTCATAGAACAATATTGTTACACATGTGATACAGGTGTAATATTGTTGTCATAGAACATTATTGTCACTTTTTACACAGGTGTTACATTGTTGTCATAGAACAATATTGTTACATGTGATGCAGATGTTACATTGTTATCATAGAACAATATTGTTACTCATTATACAGGTTTAACATTGTTGTTATAGAATACTGTTGTCATCTTTGATTAAGGTGTTACATTATATCTGTGATACAGGTGTTATAATAAAACACTATTATCACCTTTTATATTGGTGTTACACTGTTGTCATAGAACACTATTGTCACTTGTGATACAGGTGAAACATTTTGGTCGAACCTATGATACAGGTGTTACATTGTTGTCATAGAACAATATTGTTACACATGTGATACAGGTGTAATATTGTTGTCATAGAACATTATTGTCACTTTTTACACAGGTGTTACATTGTTGTCATAGAACAATATTGTTACATGTGATGCAGATGTTACATTGTTATCATAGAACAATATTGTTACTCATTATACAGGTTTAACATTGTTGTTATAGAATACTGTTGTCATCTTTGATTAAGGTGTTACATTATATCTGTGATACAGGTGTTATAATAAAACACTATTATCACCTTTTATATTGGTGTTACACTGTTGTCATAGAACACTATTGTCACTTGTGATACAGGTGAAACATTTTGGTCGAACCTATGATACAGGTGTTAACATTGTTATTATAGAACACTATTGTCACCCGTTATATCGGTTTTGCATCGTTGTTATAGAACACTGTTGTCACCTCTATATAGGTGTTACATTGTAATAAAACACTATTGTCATCTTTTATATGTGTTACAATGTTGTCATAGAACACTATTGTCTCTTGTGATACAGGTGAAACATTTTGGTCGTAGCCTATCTGTGATACAAGTGTTACATTGTTATTATAGAACGCTATTATCTCTCTTGATGTAGGTCATACATTGTTGTCATAGAACAATATTGTCACCTTTTATATAGGTGTTATATTGTTGTCATAGAACACTATTGCCTCTTTTAATACAGTTGTTACATTGTTGCATATAACTCCTGTAACACCTTGTTACAGGTGCTAACATTGTTCTCATCGAACACTACTGGCACCTCGATACATGTGTTACATTGTTGCTAAGAACATGGTTGACACCTGTGATACAGATTTTACATTGTTGCCTTGAAACACTATTGTCACCTGTGATATAGGTGTTACATTGTTGTCATAGAACAATATTGTTACACATGTGATACAGGTGTAATATTGTTGTCATAGAACATTATTGTCACTTTTACACAGGTGTTACATTGTTGTCATAGAACAATATTGTTACATGTGATGCAGATGTTACATTGTTATCATAGAACAATATTGTTACTCATTATACAGGTTAAACATTGTTGTTATAGAATACTGTTGTCATCTTTGATTAAGGTGTTACATTATATCTGTGATACAGGTGTTATAATAAAACACTATTATCACCTTTTATATTGGTGTTACACTGTTGTCATAGAACACTATTGTCACTTGTGATACAGGTGAAACATTTTGTTCGAACCTATGATACAGGTGTTAACATTGTTATTATAGAACACTATTGTCACCCGTGATATCGGTTTTGCATCGTTGTTATAGATCACTGTTGTCACCTTTGATATAGGTGTTACATTGTAATAAAACACTATTGTCATCTTTTATATGTGTTACAATGTTGTCATAGAACACTATTGTCACTTGTGATACAGGTGAAACATTTTGTTCGAACCTATGATACAGGTGTTAACATTGTTATTATAGAACACTATTGTCACCCGTGATATCGGTTTTGTATCGTTGTTATAGAACACTGTTGTCACCTCTATATAGGTGTTACATTGTAATAAAACACTATTGTCATCTTTTATATGTGTTACAATGTTGTCATAGAACACTATTGTCGCTTGTGATACAGGTGAAACATTTTGGTCGTAGCCTATCTGTGACACAAGTGTTACATTGTTATTATAGAACGCTATTATCTCTCTTGATGTAGGTCATACATTGTTGTCATAGAACAATATTGTCACCTTTTATATAGGTGTTATATTGTTGTCATAGAACACTATTGCCACTTTTGATACAGTTGTTACATTGTTGCATATAACTCTATTACCACCTTGTTACACATGCTAACATTGTTCTCATCGAACACTACTGGCACCTCGATACAGGTGTTACATTGTTGCTAAGAACATGGTTGACACCTGTGATACAGATGTTACATTGTTGATACAGAGCATTATTTTATTCTGCTTTGCAAGTGTTACGTTATTGTTATTAATAGAACATTATTTTCATATGATACAATTCTTTATCCCTGTTATAAATATTTGTTGTCACATGTAAAGTAGGTGTTATATTGTTGTTACAGCAAACAATTAATTGTCACCTATAAGACTGATTTTCATTGCCACACATTACTTACATTTGTCGTGCACCTCTTCGTCCGAAGCAAATCCACTGCCATGAATGTATTTCTTCTGGGTTGAATCATGGTTCTGTAGGCAACCGCAAACATTTTTCCATGAAGCGATTGACCGTCTTGTCTCACAGCGGGATAAATGTATTAACAGTTATGGCGGTTACTTTTGAAGTAATAAACAGTTTACTTACTTTTTTCCATCTGTCTCGTTTTCATTTGACTGCCCCTCATACTTTGTATAATCTATTGCTATGGTACTGGTAGAGAAAGGAAAAGAACCTTGCTACATTAATAGATTTCCATTATATTATGCTGATTAATGTATATAGGAGTAATTTGCTGGACGTATGAATACACATACTTACTTATTCAATGGCAGTATAATTCGCCAGCAAGCTAAAGGAATATTATTAAGTGCCAGTATGATACTTTATGAGATTGTGTGTGGGGGACGAAAAATGTCTGTCCGTCTGCTGTCCGTGTGTCTGTACTCGCCATAACTCAAATACGCTTTATCGAATTTTCATGAAACTTGGTATACGCATTTATAATGTCCATGGGAAGAATCCTTTTGTTATTGAATCAAATCGGTTCACCAGTACCGGCGTCAAACCCAATTTAGTGTTTTTATTTAAAAGCGCCATAACTCAAATGCTCTTGATCGGATTTTCATGAAACTTGGTATACCCATTTATAATGTCCATGGGAAGACGTCTGTTGATATTGGACCAAATCGGTTGGCCGGTACCGGAATAATACCCAATTTAGTTCATTTTTATGGTTTTATATTATAACAAAAGGCCCCATAACTCAAATATGCTTTATCAGATTTTCATGAAACTTGGTATAAACATTTATAATGTCCATGTCGGTTGGCCGGTACCGGAATAATACCCAATTTAGTTCATTTTTATGGTTTTATATTATAACAAAAGGCCCCATAACTCAAATATGCTTTATCAGATTTTCATGAAACTTGGTATAAACATTATAATGTCCATGGCAAGAAGCCTAATAATTTTGGACCTAATCGGTTGACCGGTACCAGAGTAACAACTAATTAAAGGTCACATGTTTTTTAATTTTTGTCTACTGGTATAATTTCACAGTTAACACTATTCCTTCACATATGTTTATCAAACGACACCGTCAAACTGACTCAGTTAACCAAACGGTAACGTCTTGGACTCGCATTCTGCAGGTCCCCGGATCGAATCTCGGAGCCGGCCGATTTGACATGGATTTATTTTATTTTATTTTTTATTTTTATGTGAGTGCGCGATTGTCAAGGACTCACATCTGTAGTTCTGCTGACGCTGGTCGATTTTAATCTGATTAGAAAAACTTATTTTCTGCAAATCATAATTCCAATTATAATTGATTCAACAAAAACATACTGGCACTTTGTTATACTCATTATACAGGTTTAACATTGTTGTTATAGAATACTGTTGTCATCTTTGATTAAGGTGTTACATTATATCTGTGATACAGGTGTTATAATAAAACACTATTATCACCTTTTATATTGGTGTTACACTGTTGTCATAGAACACTATTGTCACTTGTGATACAGGTGAAACATTTTGGTCGAACCTATGATACAGGTGTTAACATTGTTATTATAGAACACTATTGTCACCCGTGATATCGGTTTTGCATCGTTGTTATAGAACACTGTTGTCACCTCTATATAGGTGTTACATTGTAATAAAACACTATTGTCATCTTTTATATGTGTTACAATCTTGTTATAGAACACTATTGTCTCTTGTGATACAGGTGAAACATTTTGGTCGTAGCCTATCTGTGATACAAGTGTTACATTGTTATTATAGAACGCTATTATCTCTCTTGATGTAGGTCATACATTGTTGTCATAGAACAATATTGTCACCTTTTATATAGGTGTTATATTGTTGTCATAGAACACTATTGCCACTTTTGATACAGTTGTTACAATGTTGCATATAACTCCTGTTACACCTTGTTACAGGTGCTAACATTGTTCTCATCGAACACTACTGGCACCTCGATACATGTGTTACATTGTTGCTAAGAACATGGTTGACACCTGTGATACAGATTTTACATTGTTGCCTTGAAACACTATTGTCACCTGTGATATAGGTGTTACATTGTTGTCATAGAACAATATTGTTACACATGTGATACAGGTGTAATATTGTTGTCATAGAACATTATTGTCACTTTTTACACAGGTGTTACATTGTTGTCATAGAACAATATTGCTACATGTGATGCAGATGTTACATTGTTATCATAGAACAATATTGTTACTCATTATACAGGTTTAACATTGTTGTTATAGAATACTGTTGTCATCTTTGATTAAGGTGTTACATTATATCTGTGATACAGGTGTTATAATAAAACACTATTATCACCTTTTATATTGGTGTTACACTGTTGTCATAGAACACTATTGTCACTTGTGATACAGGTGAAACATTTTGGTCGAACCTATGATACAGGTGTTAACATTGTTATTATAGAACACTATTGTCACCCGTTATATCGGTTTTGCATCGTTGTTATAGAACACTGTTGTCACCTCTATATAGGTGTTACATTGTAATAAAACACTATTGTCATCTTTTATATGTGTTACAATGTTGTCATAGAACACTATTGTCTCTTGTGATACAGGTGAAACATTTTGGTCGTAGCCTATCTGTGATACAAGTGTTACATTGTTATTATAGAACGCTATTATCTCTCTTGATGTAGGTCATACATTGTTGTCATAGAACAATATTGTCACCTTTTATATAGGTGTTATATTGTTGTCATAGAACACTATTGCCTCTTTTAATACAGTTGTTACATTGTTGCATATAACTCCTGTAACACCTTGTTACAGGTGCTAACATTGTTCTCATCGAACACTACTGGCACCTCGATACATGTGTTACATTGTTGCTAAGAACATGGTTGACACCTGTGATACAGATTTTACATTGTTGCCTTGAAACACTATTGTCACCTGTGATATAGGTGTTACATTGTTGTCATAGAACAATATTGTTACACATGTGATACAGGTGTAATATTGTTGTCATAGAACATTATTGTCACTTTTACACAGGTGTTACATTGTTGTCATAGAACAATATTGTTACATGTGATGCAGATGTTACATTGTTATCATAGAACAATATTGTTACTCATTATACAGGTTAAACATTGTTGTTATAGAATACTGTTGTCATCTTTGATTAAGGTGTTACATTATATCTGTGATACAGGTGTTATAATAAAACACTATTATCACCTTTTATATTGGTGTTACACTGTTGTCATAGAACACTATTGTCACTTGTGATACAGGTGAAACATTTTGTTCGAACCTATGATACAGGTGTTAACATTGTTATTATAGAACACTATTGTCACCCGTGATATCGGTTTTGCATCGTTGTTATAGATCACTGTTGTCACCTTTGATATAGGTGTTACATTGTAATAAAACACTATTGTCATCTTTTATATGTGTTACAATGTTGTCATAGAACACTATTGTCACTTGTGATACAGGTGAAACATTTTGTTCGAACCTATGATACAGGTGTTAACATTGTTATTATAGAACACTATTGTCACCCGTGATATCGGTTTTGTATCGTTGTTATAGAACACTGTTGTCACCTCTATATAGGTGTTACATTGTAATAAAACACTATTGTCATCTTTTATATGTGTTACAATGTTGTCATAGAACACTATTGTCGCTTGTGATACAGGTGAAACATTTTGGTCGTAGCCTATCTGTGACACAAGTGTTACATTGTTATTATAGAACGCTATTATCTCTCTTGATGTAGGTCATACATTGTTGTCATAGAACAATATTGTCACCTTTTATATAGGTGTTATATTGTTGTCATAGAACACTATTGCCACTTTTGATACAGTTGTTACATTGTTGCATATAACTCTATTACCACCTTGTTACACATGCTAACATTGTTCTCATCGAACACTACTGGCACCTCGATACAGGTGTTACATTGTTGCTAAGAACATGGTTGACACCTGTGATACAGATGTTACATTGTTGATACAGAGCATTATTTTATTCTGCTTTGCAAGTGTTACGTTATTGTTATTAATAGAACATTATTTTCATATGATACAATTCTTTATCCCTGTTATAAATATTTGTTGTCACATGTAAAGTAGGTGTTATATTGTTGTTACAGCAAACAATTAATTGTCACCTATAAGACTGATTTTCATTGCCACACATTACTTACATTTGTCGTGCACCTCTTCGTCCGAAGCAAATCCACTGCCATGAATGTATTTCTTCTGGGTTGAATCATGGTTCTGTAGGCAACCGCAAACATTTTTCCATGAAGCGATTGACCGTCTTGTCTCACAGCGGGATAAATGTATTAACAGTTATGGCGGTTACTTTTGAAGTAATAAACAGTTTACTTACTTTTTTCCATCTGTCTCGTTTTCATTTGACTGCCCCTCATACTTTGTATAATCTATTGCTATGGTACTGGTAGAGAAAGGAAAAGAACCTTGCTACATTAATAGATTTCCATTATATTATGCTGATTAATGTATATAGGAGTAATTTGCTGGACGTATGAATACACATACTTACTTATTCAATGGCAGTATAATTCGCCAGCAAGCTAAAGGAATATTATTAAGTGCCAGTATGATACTTTATGAGATTGTGTGTGGGGGACGAAAAATGTCTGTCCGTCTGCTGTCCGTGTGTCTGTACTCGCCATAACTCAAATACGCTTTATCGAATTTTCATGAAACTTGGTATACGCATTTATAATGTCCATGGGAAGAATCCTTTTGTTATTGAATCAAATCGGTTCACCAGTACCGGCGTCAAACCCAATTTAGTGTTTTTATTTAAAAGCGCCATAACTCAAATGCTCTTGATCGGATTTTCATGAAACTTGGTATACCCATTTATAATGTCCATGGGAAGACGTCTGTTGATATTGGACCAAATCGGTTGGCCGGTACCGGAATAATACCCAATTTAGTTCATTTTTATGGTTTTATATTATAACAAAAGGCCCCATAACTCAAATATGCTTTATCAGATTTTCATGAAACTTGGTATAAACATTTATAATGTCCATGTCGGTTGGCCGGTACCGGAATAATACCCAATTTAGTTCATTTTTATGGTTTTATATTATAACAAAAGGCCCCATAACTCAAATATGCTTTATCAGATTTTCATGAAACTTGGTATAAACATTATAATGTCCATGGCAAGAAGCCTAATAATTTTGGACCTAATCGGTTGACCGGTACCAGAGTAACAACTAATTAAAGGTCACATGTTTTTTAATTTTTGTCTACTGGTATAATTTCACAGTTAACACTATTCCTTCACATATGTTTATCAAACGACACCGTCAAACTGACTCAGTTAACCAAACGGTAACGTCTTGGACTCGCATTCTGCAGGTCCCCGGATCGAATCTCGGAGCCGGCCGATTTGACATGGATTTATTTTATTTTATTTTTTATTTTTATGTGAGTGCGCGATTGTCAAGGACTCACATCTGTAGTTCTGCTGACGCTGGTCGATTTTAATCTGATTAGAAAAACTTATTTTCTGCAAATCATAATTCCAATTATAATTGATTCAACAAAAACATACTGGCACTTTGTTATACTCATTATACAGGTTTAACATTGTTGTTATAGAATACTGTTGTCATCTTTGATTAAGGTGTTACATTATATCTGTGATACAGGTGTTATAATAAAACACTATTATCACCTTTTATATTGGTGTTACACTGTTGTCATACAACACTATTGTCACTTGTGATACAGGTGAAACATTTTGGTCGAACCTATGATACAGGTGTTAACATTGTTATTATAGAACACTATTGTCACCCGTGATATCGGTTTTGCATCGTTGTTATAGAACACTGTTGTCACCTCTATATAGGTGTTACATTGTAATAAAACACTATTGTCATCTTTTATATGTGTTACAATCTTGTTATAGAACACTATTGTCTCTTGTGATACAGGTGAAACATTTTGGTCGTAGCCTATCTGTGATACAAGTGTTACATTGTTATTATAGAACGCTATTATCTCTCTTGATGTAGGTCATACATTGTTGTCATAGAACAATATTGTCACCTTTTATATAGGTGTTATATTGTTGTCATAGAACACTATTGCCACTTTTGATACAGTTGTTACAATGTTGCATATAACTCCTGTTACACCTTGTTACAGGTGCTAACATTGTTCTCATCGAACACTACTGGCACCTCGATACATGTGTTACATTGTTGCTAAGAACATGGTTGACACCTGTGATACAGATTTTACATTGTTGCCTTGAAACACTATTGTCACCTGTGATATAGGTGTTACATTGTTGTCATAGAACAATATTGTTACACATGTGATACAGGTGTAATATTGTTGTCATAGAACATTATTGTCACTTTTTACACAGGTGTTACATTGTTGTCATAGAACAATATTGTTACATGTGATGCAGATGTTACATTGTTATCATAGAACAATATTGTTACTCATTATACAGGTTTAACATTGTTGTTATAGAATACTGTTGTCATCTTTGATTAAGGTGTTACATTATATCTGTGATACAGGTGTTATAATAAAACACTATTATCACCTTTTATATTGGTGTTACACTGTTGTCATAGAACACTATTGTCACTTGTGATACAGGTGAAACATTTTGGTCGAACCTATGATACAGGTGTTAACATTGTTATTATAGAACACTATTGTCACCCGTTATATCGGTTTTGCATCGTTGTTATAGAACACTGTTGTCACCTCTATATAGGTGTTACATTGTAATAAAACACTATTGTCATCTTTTATATGTGTTACAATGTTGTCATAGAACACTATTGTCTCTTGTGATACAGGTGAAACATTTTGGTCGTAGCCTATCTGTGATACAAGTGTTACATTGTTATTATAGAACGCTATTATCTCTCTTGATGTAGGTCATACATTGTTGTCATAGAACAATATTGTCACCTTTTATATAGGTGTTATATTGTTGTCATAGAACACTATTGCCTCTTTTAATACAGTTGTTACATTGTTGCATATAACTCCTGTAACACCTTGTTACAGGTGCTAACATTGTTCTCATCGAACACTACTGGCACCTCGATACATGTGTTACATTGTTGCTAAGAACATGGTTGACACCTGTGATACAGATTTTACATTGTTGCCTTGAAACACTATTGTCACCTGTGATATAGGTGTTACATTGTTGTCATAGAACAATATTGTTACACATGTGATACAGGTGTAATATTGTTGTCATAGAACATTATTGTCACTTTTACACAGGTGTTACATTGTTGTCATAGAACAATATTGTTACATGTGATGCAGATGTTACATTGTTATCATAGAACAATATTGTTACTCATTATACAGGTTAAACATTGTTGTTATAGAATACTGTTGTCATCTTTGATTAAGGTGTTACATTATATCTGTGATACAGGTGTTATAATAAAACACTATTATCACCTTTTATATTGGTGTTACACTGTTGTCATAGAACACTATTGTCACTTGTGATACAGGTGAAACATTTTGTTCGAACCTATGATACAGGTGTTAACATTGTTATTATAGAACACTATTGTCACCCGTGATATCGGTTTTGCATCGTTGTTATAGATCACTGTTGTCACCTTTGATATAGGTGTTACATTGTAATAAAACACTATTGTCATCTTTTATATGTGTTACAATGTTGTCATAGAACACTATTGTCACTTGTGATACAGGTGAAACATTTTGTTCGAACCTATGATACAGGTGTTAACATTGTTATTATAGAACACTATTGTCACCCGTGATATCGGTTTTGTATCGTTGTTATAGAACACTGTTGTCACCTCTATATAGGTGTTACATTGTAATAAAACACTATTGTCATCTTTTATATGTGTTACAATGTTGTCATAGAACACTATTGTCGCTTGTGATACAGGTGAAACATTTTGGTCGTAGCCTATCTGTGACACAAGTGTTACATTGTTATTATAGAACGCTATTATCTCTCTTGATGTAGGTCATACATTGTTGTCATAGAACAATATTGTCACCTTTTATATAGGTGTTATATTGTTGTCATAGAACACTATTGCCACTTTTGATACAGTTGTTACATTGTTGCATATAACTCTATTACCACCTTGTTACACATGCTAACATTGTTCTCATCGAACACTACTGGCACCTCGATACAGGTGTTACATTGTTGCTAAGAACATGGTTGACACCTGTGATACAGATGTTACATTGTTGATACAGAGCATTATTTTATTCTGCTTTGCAAGTGTTACGTTATTGTTATTAATAGAACATTATTTTCATATGATACAATTCTTTATCCCTGTTATAAATATTTGTTGTCACATGTAAAGTAGGTGTTATATTGTTGTTACAGCAAACAATTAATTGTCACCTATAAGACTGATTTTCATTGCCACACATTACTTACATTTGTCGTGCACCTCTTCGTCCGAAGCAAATCCACTGCCATGAATGTATTTCTTCTGGGTTGAATCATGGTTCTGTAGGCAACCGCAAACATTTTTCCATGAAGCGATTGACCGTCTTGTCTCACAGCGGGATAAATGTATTAACAGTTATGGCGGTTACTTTTGAAGTAATAAACAGTTTACTTACTTTTTTCCATCTGTCTCGTTTTCATTTGACTGCCCCTCATACTTTGTATAATCTATTGCTATGGTACTGGTAGAGAAAGGAAAAGAACCTTGCTACATTAATAGATTTCCATTATATTATGCTGATTAATGTATATAGGAGTAATTTGCTGGACGTATGAATACACATACTTACTTATTCAATGGCAGTATAATTCGCCAGCAAGCTAAAGGAATATTATTAAGTGCCAGTATGATACTTTATGAGATTGTGTGTGGGGGACGAAAAATGTCTGTCCGTCTGCTGTCCGTGTGTCTGTACTCGCCATAACTCAAATACGCTTTATCGAATTTTCATGAAACTTGGTATACGCATTTATAATGTCCATGGGAAGAATCCTTTTGTTATTGAATCAAATCGGTTCACCAGTACCGGCGTCAAACCCAATTTAGTGTTTTTATTTAAAAGCGCCATAACTCAAATGCTCTTGATCGGATTTTCATGAAACTTGGTATACCCATTTATAATGTCCATGGGAAGACGTCTGTTGATATTGGACCAAATCGGTTGGCCGGTACCGGAATAATACCCAATTTAGTTCATTTTTATGGTTTTATATTATAACAAAAGGCCCCATAACTCAAATATGCTTTATCAGATTTTCATGAAACTTGGTATAAACATTTATAATGTCCATGTCGGTTGGCCGGTACCGGAATAATACCCAATTTAGTTCATTTTTATGGTTTTATATTATAACAAAAGGCCCCATAACTCAAATATGCTTTATCAGATTTTCATGAAACTTGGTATAAACATTATAATGTCCATGGCAAGAAGCCTAATAATTTTGGACCTAATCGGTTGACCGGTACCAGAGTAACAACTAATTAAAGGTCACATGTTTTTTAATTTTTGTCTACTGGTATAATTTCACAGTTAACACTATTCCTTCACATATGTTTATCAAACGACACCGTCAAACTGACTCAGTTAACCAAACGGTAACGTCTTGGACTCGCATTCTGCAGGTCCCCGGATCGAATCTCGGAGCCGGCCGATTTGACATGGATTTATTTTATTTTATTTTTTATTTTTATGTGAGTGCGCGATTGTCAAGGACTCACATCTGTAGTTCTGCTGACGCTGGTCGATTTTAATCTGATTAGAAAAACTTATTTTCTGCAAATCATAATTCCAATTATAATTGATTCAACAAAAACATACTGGCACTTTGTTATACTCATTATACAGGTTTAACATTGTTGTTATAGAATACTGTTGTCATCTTTGATTAAGGTGTTACATTATATCTGTGATACAGGTGTTATAATAAAACACTATTATCACCTTTTATATTGGTGTTACACTGTTGTCATACAACACTATTGTCACTTGTGATACAGGTGAAACATTTTGGTCGAACCTATGATACAGGTGTTAACATTGTTATTATAGAACACTATTGTCACCCGTGATATCGGTTTTGCATCGTTGTTATAGAACACTGTTGTCACCTCTATATAGGTGTTACATTGTAATAAAACACTATTGTCATCTTTTATATGTGTTACAATCTTGTTATAGAACACTATTGTCTCTTGTGATACAGGTGAAACATTTTGGTCGTAGCCTATCTGTGATACAAGTGTTACATTGTTATTATAGAACGCTATTATCTCTCTTGATGTAGGTCATACATTGTTGTCATAGAACAATATTGTCACCTTTTATATAGGTGTTATATTGTTGTCATAGAACACTATTGCCACTTTTGATACAGTTGTTACAATGTTGCATATAACTCCTGTTACACCTTGTTACAGGTGCTAACATTGTTCTCATCGAACACTACTGGCACCTCGATACATGTGTTACATTGTTGCTAAGAACATGGTTGACACCTGTGATACAGATTTTACATTGTTGCCTTGAAACACTATTGTCACCTGTGATATAGGTGTTACATTGTTGTCATAGAACAATATTGTTACACATGTGATACAGGTGTAATATTGTTGTCATAGAACATTATTGTCACTTTTTACACAGGTGTTACATTGTTGTCATAGAACAATATTGTTACATGTGATGCAGATGTTACATTGTTATCATAGAACAATATTGTTACTCATTATACAGGTTTAACATTGTTGTTATAGAATACTGTTGTCATCTTTGATTAAGGTGTTACATTATATCTGTGATACAGGTGTTATAATAAAACACTATTATCACCTTTTATATTGGTGTTACACTGTTGTCATAGAACACTATTGTCACTTGTGATACAGGTGAAACATTTTGGTCGAACCTATGATACAGGTGTTAACATTGTTATTATAGAACACTATTGTCACCCGTTATATCGGTTTTGCATCGTTGTTATAGAACACTGTTGTCACCTCTATATAGGTGTTACATTGTAATAAAACACTATTGTCATCTTTTATATGTGTTACAATGTTGTCATAGAACACTATTGTCTCTTGTGATACAGGTGAAACATTTTGGTCGTAGCCTATCTGTGATACAAGTGTTACATTGTTATTATAGAACGCTATTATCTCTCTTGATGTAGGTCATACATTGTTGTCATAGAACAATATTGTCACCTTTTATATAGGTGTTATATTGTTGTCATAGAACACTATTGCCTCTTTTAATACAGTTGTTACATTGTTGCATATAACTCCTGTAACACCTTGTTACAGGTGCTAACATTGTTCTCATCGAACACTACTGGCACCTCGATACATGTGTTACATTGTTGCTAAGAACATGGTTGACACCTGTGATACAGATTTTACATTGTTGCCTTGAAACACTATTGTCACCTGTGATATAGGTGTTACATTGTTGTCATAGAACAATATTGTTACACATGTGATACAGGTGTAATATTGTTGTCATAGAACATTATTGTCACTTTTACACAGGTGTTACATTGTTGTCATAGAACAATATTGTTACATGTGATGCAGATGTTACATTGTTATCATAGAACAATATTGTTACTCATTATACAGGTTAAACATTGTTGTTATAGAATACTGTTGTCATCTTTGATTAAGGTGTTACATTATATCTGTGATACAGGTGTTATAATAAAACACTATTATCACCTTTTATATTGGTGTTACACTGTTGTCATAGAACACTATTGTCACTTGTGATACAGGTGAAACATTTTGTTCGAACCTATGATACAGGTGTTAACATTGTTATTATAGAACACTATTGTCACCCGTGATATCGGTTTTGCATCGTTGTTATAGATCACTGTTGTCACCTTTGATATAGGTGTTACATTGTAATAAAACACTATTGTCATCTTTTATATGTGTTACAATGTTGTCATAGAACACTATTGTCACTTGTGATACAGGTGAAACATTTTGTTCGAACCTATGATACAGGTGTTAACATTGTTATTATAGAACACTATTGTCACCCGTGATATCGGTTTTGTATCGTTGTTATAGAACACTGTTGTCACCTCTATATAGGTGTTACATTGTAATAAAACACTATTGTCATCTTTTATATGTGTTACAATGTTGTCATAGAACACTATTGTCGCTTGTGATACAGGTGAAACATTTTGGTCGTAGCCTATCTGTGACACAAGTGTTACATTGTTATTATAGAACGCTATTATCTCTCTTGATGTAGGTCATACATTGTTGTCATAGAACAATATTGTCACCTTTTATATAGGTGTTATATTGTTGTCATAGAACACTATTGCCACTTTTGATACAGTTGTTACATTGTTGCATATAACTCTATTACCACCTTGTTACACATGCTAACATTGTTCTCATCGAACACTACTGGCACCTCGATACAGGTGTTACATTGTTGCTAAGAACATGGTTGACACCTGTGATACAGATGTTACATTGTTGATACAGAGCATTATTTTATTCTGCTTTGCAAGTGTTACGTTATTGTTATTAATAGAACATTATTTTCATATGATACAATTCTTTATCCCTGTTATAAATATTTGTTGTCACATGTAAAGTAGGTGTTATATTGTTGTTACAGCAAACAATTAATTGTCACCTATAAGACTGATTTTCATTGCCACACATTACTTACATTTGTCGTGCACCTCTTCGTCCGAAGCAAATCCACTGCCATGAATGTATTTCTTCTGGGTTGAATCATGGTTCTGTAGGCAACCGCAAACATTTTTCCATGAAGCGATTGACCGTCTTGTCTCACAGCGGGATAAATGTATTAACAGTTATGGCGGTTACTTTTGAAGTAATAAACAGTTTACTTACTTTTTTCCATCTGTCTCGTTTTCATTTGACTGCCCCTCATACTTTGTATAATCTATTGCTATGGTACTGGTAGAGAAAGGAAAAGAACCTTGCTACATTAATAGATTTCCATTATATTATGCTGATTAATGTATATAGGAGTAATTTGCTGGACGTATGAATACACATACTTACTTATTCAATGGCAGTATAATTCGCCAGCAAGCTAAAGGAATATTATTAAGTGCCAGTATGATACTTTATGAGATTGTGTGTGGGGGACGAAAAATGTCTGTCCGTCTGCTGTCCGTGTGTCTGTACTCGCCATAACTCAAATACGCTTTATCGAATTTTCATGAAACTTGGTATACGCATTTATAATGTCCATGGGAAGAATCCTTTTGTTATTGAATCAAATCGGTTCACCAGTACCGGCGTCAAACCCAATTTAGTGTTTTTATTTAAAAGCGCCATAACTCAAATGCTCTTGATCGGATTTTCATGAAACTTGGTATACCCATTTATAATGTCCATGGGAAGACGTCTGTTGATATTGGACCAAATCGGTTGGCCGGTACCGGAATAATACCCAATTTAGTTCATTTTTATGGTTTTATATTATAACAAAAGGCCCCATAACTCAAATATGCTTTATCAGATTTTCATGAAACTTGGTATAAACATTTATAATGTCCATGTCGGTTGGCCGGTACCGGAATAATACCCAATTTAGTTCATTTTTATGGTTTTATATTATAACAAAAGGCCCCATAACTCAAATATGCTTTATCAGATTTTCATGAAACTTGGTATAAACATTATAATGTCCATGGCAAGAAGCCTAATAATTTTGGACCTAATCGGTTGACCGGTACCAGAGTAACAACTAATTAAAGGTCACATGTTTTTTAATTTTTGTCTACTGGTATAATTTCACAGTTAACACTATTCCTTCACATATGTTTATCAAACGACACCGTCAAACTGACTCAGTTAACCAAACGGTAACGTCTTGGACTCGCATTCTGCAGGTCCCCGGATCGAATCTCGGAGCCGGCCGATTTGACATGGATTTATTTTATTTTATTTTTTATTTTTATGTGAGTGCGCGATTGTCAAGGACTCACATCTGTAGTTCTGCTGACGCTGGTCGATTTTAATCTGATTAGAAAAACTTATTTTCTGCAAATCATAATTCCAATTATAATTGATTCAACAAAAACATACTGGCACTTTGTTATACTCATTATACAGGTTTAACATTGTTGTTATAGAATACTGTTGTCATCTTTGATTAAGGTGTTACATTATATCTGTGATACAGGTGTTATAATAAAACACTATTATCACCTTTTATATTGGTGTTACACTGTTGTCATACAACACTATTGTCACTTGTGATACAGGTGAAACATTTTGGTCGAACCTATGATACAGGTGTTAACATTGTTATTATAGAACACTATTGTCACCCGTGATATCGGTTTTGCATCGTTGTTATAGAACACTGTTGTCACCTCTATATAGGTGTTACATTGTAATAAAACACTATTGTCATCTTTTATATGTGTTACAATCTTGTTATAGAACACTATTGTCTCTTGTGATACAGGTGAAACATTTTGGTCGTAGCCTATCTGTGATACAAGTGTTACATTGTTATTATAGAACGCTATTATCTCTCTTGATGTAGGTCATACATTGTTGTCATAGAACAATATTGTCACCTTTTATATAGGTGTTATATTGTTGTCATAGAACACTATTGCCACTTTTGATACAGTTGTTACAATGTTGCATATAACTCCTGTTACACCTTGTTACAGGTGCTAACATTGTTCTCATCGAACACTACTGGCACCTCGATACATGTGTTACATTGTTGCTAAGAACATGGTTGACACCTGTGATACAGATTTTACATTGTTGCCTTGAAACACTATTGTCACCTGTGATATAGGTGTTACATTGTTGTCATAGAACAATATTGTTACACATGTGATACAGGTGTAATATTGTTGTCATAGAACATTATTGTCACTTTTTACACAGGTGTTACATTGTTGTCATAGAACAATATTGTTACATGTGATGCAGATGTTACATTGTTATCATAGAACAATATTGTTACTCATTATACAGGTTTAACATTGTTGTTATAGAATACTGTTGTCATCTTTGATTAAGGTGTTACATTATATCTGTGATACAGGTGTTATAATAAAACACTATTATCACCTTTTATATTGGTGTTACACTGTTGTCATAGAACACTATTGTCACTTGTGATACAGGTGAAACATTTTGGTCGAACCTATGATACAGGTGTTAACATTGTTATTATAGAACACTATTGTCACCCGTTATATCGGTTTTGCATCGTTGTTATAGAACACTGTTGTCACCTCTATATAGGTGTTACATTGTAATAAAACACTATTGTCATCTTTTATATGTGTTACAATGTTGTCATAGAACACTATTGTCTCTTGTGATACAGGTGAAACATTTTGGTCGTAGCCTATCTGTGATACAAGTGTTACATTGTTATTATAGAACGCTATTATCTCTCTTGATGTAGGTCATACATTGTTGTCATAGAACAATATTGTCACCTTTTATATAGGTGTTATATTGTTGTCATAGAACACTATTGCCTCTTTTAATACAGTTGTTACATTGTTGCATATAACTCCTGTAACACCTTGTTACAGGTGCTAACATTGTTCTCATCGAACACTACTGGCACCTCGATACATGTGTTACATTGTTGCTAAGAACATGGTTGACACCTGTGATACAGATTTTACATTGTTGCCTTGAAACACTATTGTCACCTGTGATATAGGTGTTACATTGTTGTCATAGAACAATATTGTTACACATGTGATACAGGTGTAATATTGTTGTCATAGAACATTATTGTCACTTTTACACAGGTGTTACATTGTTGTCATAGAACAATATTGTTACATGTGATGCAGATGTTACATTGTTATCATAGAACAATATTGTTACTCATTATACAGGTTAAACATTGTTGTTATAGAATACTGTTGTCATCTTTGATTAAGGTGTTACATTATATCTGTGATACAGGTGTTATAATAAAACACTATTATCACCTTTTATATTGGTGTTACACTGTTGTCATAGAACACTATTGTCACTTGTGATACAGGTGAAACATTTTGTTCGAACCTATGATACAGGTGTTAACATTTGTAACCGATCAGTTCATATGGACTTATATAAAAAGAGGAATCAAATATAAGAAAATACATTTCACGGACAATATTTGAACTTCCCGCAACATTATCGACTACTAAAAAAACTACCATTACACCTAGACTATTACAATGACCATAAAACGAATTACATGACAAGACAGAGGACATTTACACGAACAATTTGATATACAACATGACCATCTGAATCAAAAGACATTACCAGCAATTACAAATAATTAATCAAACGATTAATTATTAACACGACAACATAGAAAATTACATCATTCAACGCATAATCAAGAAAGCTATACAACTACACTTATTGCAGACAATAGTGACAATTACTTTATGAATTATTAACTAAATAAGGGAATACAATGAAGTGAAGGCGTGGCTTTTTGTCTGAAGAAGTCCACTGTCGCCAGCTATTAAAGTCAAGTTGATGGATACGTTTCTCCCCCAACCTCAACCCACTTTAACGACAAATATTTCAAACACTAGCAGACGACTTAGCTAATTTCCAATCATAAGAGACAAAGCCTACTGACTGAACCAATGGAATGGCTAGAATATTTTAACACCGAAACATATTAACACGAACAGGAGCGACCAACAAGGACTTGAAGACATCTATTCAACAGCGACGGACGTAATTTTTATAGACTAAACCGGAGTTAGAAATATACAGTGAAACAGTAACAAGTACTAATATTAATTTTATACCGACTTTTAAATAATACGGTCGAGGATAAAGATATACATATCGGAATAAGACAAGATTATAGATATTATTTTTCGTATTGAAAAGTTAAACGAATAAATACCGCCATAAGATATATAACCTAAAATTCCTGCAATAAAACGTGCAGATGTTATAAGTATAATAATATTACCTAAAGTAATTTTGGCGACGACGAAGCAAATAGATAAAGACATTACTGTATTCTTCCTCCAGACATTTTAAGAAATTAACAAATTAAGTGAAAGATTTTCGGACAAAATAAACTTACAAATATTATTCAAGTTCATTATCAATAGACTTCATTTTTACGACCTATAATCCCTTCATCTTATATCCTATTTTAGTTTTCGTCGAGCACGACCCTGAAAGAGATCTCGCTCTACCAACTGAGTTAGAAATAGCCGGACATAATATATTCAACGACCCCTACTGACAATTATACATTGGCACCCAACAGTTATAAATTAGCACCCAACATTACGAACAGTTATAAATTGGCACCCATTTTGACGTTAATCATTTCATCACCCAACGAACAGTTATAAATTGGTCGCCCAACTCTAGGCCTATATATCCAGACCTACAAACGGTTATAAATTGGCGCTCATCTCGGTGCTAATCAAATACTCCCCCTACGAACAGTTATAAATTGGCTCCCATCTCAGGGCAGAATTTTCGAAACGAAATAGGATATAGGAATTAGGCCAACAAAAGTCGAAAATTTTTTTGAAACGACACGGGGATAGACGAAATTTATTAACAAATTAATTCTTCGAAATAAACAGTAATAGTGTATAGACTCCATGTGGATTACCAACAACATCAACATTCACCATCAACATTCACCATAAACCCTCCACTCAACTGAAAATCTACACCCCCGCCCCCCCAATTCTACAAGAGATCGACACCCCTCTTCAGCTTGTGACCTCCAGTCAGCTGATGGCCATTCCTAGGCTATTGACCGACAGACAGCTGCAACAACAGAAGGACTAGGGTATCGTTAAAATTTTTGCTTATACTTACAGAGTTCACAGAACAATCATATTTTTTCTCTTTAGTTTTTTTGTAAAAGCTTAAAATAACTTTAAATTATATCCTTTCAAGAAGGAATGACTTTTTAGATTTATATTTCAGTAATTATTTTTCAATTTCACATTTTTCTATGCGTTTACGCAATAACAAAATTAAGATGTCTGTGAAAACTGTACAAGTAATAACATGTTCAAGTGACCCAGAACCCGATCAGTTCATATGGACTTATATAAAAAGAGGAATCAAATATAAGAAAATACATTTCACGGACAATATTTGAACTTCCCGCAACATTATCGACTACTAAAAAAACTACCATTACACCTAGACTATTACAATGACCATAAAACGAATTACATGACAAGACAGAGGACATTTACACGAACAATTTGATATACAACATGACCATCTGAATCAAAAGACATTACCAGCAATTACAAATAATTAATCAAACGATTAATTATTAACACGACAACATAGAAAATTACATCATTCAACGCATAATCAAGAAAGCTATACAACTACACTTATTGCAGACAATAGTGACAATTACTTTATGAATTATTAACTAAATAAGGGAATACAATGAAGTGAAGGCGTGGCTTTTTGTCTGAAGAAGTCCACTGTCGCCAGCTATTAAAGTCAAGTTGATGGATACGTTTCTCCCCCAACCTCAACCCACTTTAACGACAAATATTTCAAACACTAGCAGACGACTTAGCTAATTTCCAATCATAAGAGACAAAGCCTACTGACTGAACCAATGGAATGGCTAGAATATTTTAACACCGAAACATATTAACACGAACAGGAGCGACCAACAAGGACTTGAAGACATCTATTCAACAGCGACGGACGTAATTTTTATAGACTAAACCGGAGTTAGAAATATACAGTGAAACAGTAACAAGTACTAATATTAATTTTATACCGACTTTTAAATAATACGGTCGAGGATAAAGATATACATATCGGAATAAGACAAGATTATAGATATTATTTTTCGTATTGAAAAGTTAAACGAATAAATACCGCCATAAGATATATAACCTAAAATTCCTGCAATAAAACGTGCAGATGTTATAAGTATAATAATATTACCTAAAGTAATTTTGGCGACGACGAAGCAAATAGATAAAGACATTACTGTATTCTTCCTCCAGACATTTTAAGAAATTAACAAATTAAGTGAAAGATTTTCGGACAAAATAAACTTACAAATATTATTCAAGTTCATTATCAATAGACTTCATTTTTACGACCTATAATCCCTTCATCTTATATCCTATTTTAGTTTTCGTCGAGCACGACCCTGAAAGAGATCTCGCTCTACCAACTGAGTTAGAAATAGCCGGACATAATATATTCAACGACCCCTACTGACAATTATACATTGGCACCCAACAGTTATAAATTAGCACCCAACATTACGAACAGTTATAAATTGGCACCCATTTTGACGTTAATCATTTCATCACCCAACGAACAGTTATAAATTGGTCGCCCAACTCTAGGCCTATATATCCAGACCTACAAACGGTTATAAATTGGCGCTCATCTCGGTGCTAATCAAATACTCCCCCTACGAACAGTTATACATTGTTATTATAGAACACTATTGTCACCCGTGATATCGGTTTTGCATCGTTGTTATAGATCACTGTTGTCACCTTTGATATAGGTGTTACATTGTAATAAAACACTATTGTCATCTTTTATATGTGTTACAATGTTGTCATAGAACACTATTGTCACTTGTGATACAGGTGAAACATTTTGTTCGAACCTATGATACAGGTGTTAACATTGTTATTATAGAACACTATTGTCACCCGTGATATCGGTTTTGTATCGTTGTTATAGAACACTGTTGTCACCTCTATATAGGTGTTACATTGTAATAAAACACTATTGTCATCTTTTATATGTGTTACAATGTTGTCATAGAACACTATTGTCGCTTGTGATACAGGTGAAACATTTTGGTCGTAGCCTATCTGTGACACAAGTGTTACATTGTTATTATAGAACGCTATTATCTCTCTTGATGTAGGTCATACATTGTTGTCATAGAACAATATTGTCACCTTTTATATAGGTGTTATATTGTTGTCATAGAACACTATTGCCACTTTTGATACAGTTGTTACATTGTTGCATATAACTCTATTACCACCTTGTTACACATGCTAACATTGTTCTCATCGAACACTACTGGCACCTCGATACAGGTGTTACATTGTTGCTAAGAACATGGTTGACACCTGTGATACAGATGTTACATTGTTGATACAGAGCATTATTTTATTCTGCTTTGCAAGTGTTACGTTATTGTTATTAATAGAACATTATTTTCATATGATACAATTCTTTATCCCTGTTATAAATATTTGTTGTCACATGTAAAGTAGGTGTTATATTGTTGTTACAGCAAACAATTAATTGTCACCTATAAGACTGATTTTCATTGCCACACATTACTTACATTTGTCGTGCACCTCTTCGTCCGAAGCAAATCCACTGCCATGAATGTATTTCTTCTGGGTTGAATCATGGTTCTGTAGGCAACCGCAAACATTTTTCCATGAAGCGATTGACCGTCTTGTCTCACAGCGGGATAAATGTATTAACAGTTATGGCGGTTACTTTTGAAGTAATAAACAGTTTACTTACTTTTTTCCATCTGTCTCGTTTTCATTTGACTGCCCCTCATACTTTGTATAATCTATTGCTATGGTACTGGTAGAGAAAGGAAAAGAACCTTGCTACATTAATAGATTTCCATTATATTATGCTGATTAATGTATATAGGAGTAATTTGCTGGACGTATGAATACACATACTTACTTATTCAATGGCAGTATAATTCGCCAGCAAGCTAAAGGAATATTATTAAGTGCCAGTATGATACTTTATGAGATTGTGTGTGGGGGACGAAAAATGTCTGTCCGTCTGCTGTCCGTGTGTCTGTACTCGCCATAACTCAAATACGCTTTATCGAATTTTCATGAAACTTGGTATACGCATTTATAATGTCCATGGGAAGAATCCTTTTGTTATTGAATCAAATCGGTTCACCAGTACCGGCGTCAAACCCAATTTAGTGTTTTTATTTAAAAGCGCCATAACTCAAATGCTCTTGATCGGATTTTCATGAAACTTGGTATACCCATTTATAATGTCCATGGGAAGACGTCTGTTGATATTGGACCAAATCGGTTGGCCGGTACCGGAATAATACCCAATTTAGTTCATTTTTATGGTTTTATATTATAACAAAAGGCCCCATAACTCAAATATGCTTTATCAGATTTTCATGAAACTTGGTATAAACATTTATAATGTCCATGTCGGTTGGCCGGTACCGGAATAATACCCAATTTAGTTCATTTTTATGGTTTTATATTATAACAAAAGGCCCCATAACTCAAATATGCTTTATCAGATTTTCATGAAACTTGGTATAAACATTATAATGTCCATGGCAAGAAGCCTAATAATTTTGGACCTAATCGGTTGACCGGTACCAGAGTAACAACTAATTAAAGGTCACATGTTTTTTAACTTTTGTCTACTGGTATAATTTCACAGTTAACACTATTCCTTCACATATGTTTATCAAACGACACCGTCAAACTGACTCAGTTAACCAAACGGTAACGTCTTGGACTCGCATTCTGCAGGTCCCCGGATCGAATCTCGGAGCCGGCCGATTTGACATGGATTTATTTTATTTTATTTTTTATTTTTATGTGAGTGCGCGATTGTCAAGGACTCACATCTGTAGTTCTGCTGACGCTGGTCGATTTTAATCTGATTAGAAAAACTTATTTTCTGCAAATCATAATTCCAATTATAATTGATTCAACAAAAACATACTGGCACTTTGTTATACTCATTATACAGGTTTAACATTGTTGTTATAGAATACTGTTGTCATCTTTGATTAAGGTGTTACATTATATCTGTGATACAGGTGTTATAATAAAACACTATTATCACCTTTTATATTGGTGTTACACTGTTGTCATACAACACTATTGTCACTTGTGATACAGGTGAAACATTTTGGTCGAACCTATGATACAGGTGTTAACATTGTTATTATAGAACACTATTGTCACCCGTGATATCGGTTTTGCATCGTTGTTATAGAACACTGTTGTCACCTCTATATAGGTGTTACATTGTAATAAAACACTATTGTCATCTTTTATATGTGTTACAATCTTGTTATAGAACACTATTGTCTCTTGTGATACAGGTGAAACATTTTGGTCGTAGCCTATCTGTGATACAAGTGTTACATTGTTATTATAGAACGCTATTATCTCTCTTGATGTAGGTCATACATTGTTGTCATAGAACAATATTGTCACCTTTTATATAGGTGTTATATTGTTGTCATAGAACACTATTGCCACTTTTGATACAGTTGTTACAATGTTGCATATAACTCCTGTTACACCTTGTTACAGGTGCTAACATTGTTCTCATCGAACACTACTGGCACCTCGATACATGTGTTACATTGTTGCTAAGAACATGGTTGACACCTGTGATACAGATTTTACATTGTTGCCTTGAAACACTATTGTCACCTGTGATATAGGTGTTACATTGTTGTCATAGAACAATATTGTTACACATGTGATACAGGTGTAATATTGTTGTCATAGAACATTATTGTCACTTTTTACACAGGTGTTACATTGTTGTCATAGAACAATATTGTTACATGTGATGCAGATGTTACATTGTTATCATAGAACAATATTGTTACTCATTATACAGGTTTAACATTGTTGTTATAGAATACTGTTGTCATCTTTGATTAAGGTGTTACATTATATCTGTGATACAGGTGTTATAATAAAACACTATTATCACCTTTTATATTGGTGTTACACTGTTGTCATAGAACACTATTGTCACTTGTGATACAGGTGAAACATTTTGGTCGAACCTATGATACAGGTGTTAACATTGTTATTATAGAACACTATTGTCACCCGTTATATCGGTTTTGCATCGTTGTTATAGAACACTGTTGTCACCTCTATATAGGTGTTACATTGTAATAAAACACTATTGTCATCTTTTATATGTGTTACAATGTTGTCATAGAACACTATTGTCTCTTGTGATACAGGTGAAACATTTTGGTCGTAGCCTATCTGTGATACAAGTGTTACATTGTTATTATAGAACGCTATTATCTCTCTTGATGTAGGTCATACATTGTTGTCATAGAACAATATTGTCACCTTTTATATAGGTGTTATATTGTTGTCATAGAACACTATTGCCTCTTTTAATACAGTTGTTACATTGTTGCATATAACTCCTGTAACACCTTGTTACAGGTGCTAACATTGTTCTCATCGAACACTACTGGCACCTCGATACATGTGTTACATTGTTGCTAAGAACATGGTTGACACCTGTGATACAGATTTTACATTGTTGCCTTGAAACACTATTGTCACCTGTGATATAGGTGTTACATTGTTGTCATAGAACAATATTGTTACACATGTGATACAGGTGTAATATTGTTGTCATAGAACATTATTGTCACTTTTACACAGGTGTTACATTGTTGTCATAGAACAATATTGTTACATGTGATGCAGATGTTACATTGTTATCATAGAACAATATTGTTACTCATTATACAGGTTAAACATTGTTGTTATAGAATACTGTTGTCATCTTTGATTAAGGTGTTACATTATATCTGTGATACAGGTGTTATAATAAAACACTATTATCACCTTTTATATTGGTGTTACACTGTTGTCATAGAACACTATTGTCACTTGTGATACAGGTGAAACATTTTGTTCGAACCTATGATACAGGTGTTAACATTGTTATTATAGAACACTATTGTCACCCGTGATATCGGTTTTGCATCGTTGTTATAGATCACTGTTGTCACCTTTGATATAGGTGTTACATTGTAATAAAACACTATTGTCATCTTTTATATGTGTTACAATGTTGTCATAGAACACTATTGTCACTTGTGATACAGGTGAAACATTTTGTTCGAACCTATGATACAGGTGTTAACATTGTTATTATAGAACACTATTGTCACCCGTGATATCGGTTTTGTATCGTTGTTATAGAACACTGTTGTCACCTCTATATAGGTGTTACATTGTAATAAAACACTATTGTCATCTTTTATATGTGTTACAATGTTGTCATAGAACACTATTGTCGCTTGTGATACAGGTGAAACATTTTGGTCGTAGCCTATCTGTGACACAAGTGTTACATTGTTATTATAGAACGCTATTATCTCTCTTGATGTAGGTCATACATTGTTGTCATAGAACAATATTGTCACCTTTTATATAGGTGTTATATTGTTGTCATAGAACACTATTGCCACTTTTGATACAGTTGTTACATTGTTGCATATAACTCTATTACCACCTTGTTACACATGCTAACATTGTTCTCATCGAACACTACTGGCACCTCGATACAGGTGTTACATTGTTGCTAAGAACATGGTTGACACCTGTGATACAGATGTTACATTGTTGATACAGAGCATTATTTTATTCTGCTTTGCAAGTGTTACGTTATTGTTATTAATAGAACATTATTTTCATATGATACAATTCTTTATCCCTGTTATAAATATTTGTTGTCACATGTAAAGTAGGTGTTATATTGTTGTTACAGCAAACAATTAATTGTCACCTATAAGACTGATTTTCATTGCCACACATTACTTACATTTGTCGTGCACCTCTTCGTCCGAAGCAAATCCACTGCCATGAATGTATTTCTTCTGGGTTGAATCATGGTTCTGTAGGCAACCGCAAACATTTTTCCATGAAGCGATTGACCGTCTTGTCTCACAGCGGGATAAATGTATTAACAGTTATGGCGGTTACTTTTGAAGTAATAAACAGTTTACTTACTTTTTTCCATCTGTCTCGTTTTCATTTGACTGCCCCTCATACTTTGTATAATCTATTGCTATGGTACTGGTAGAGAAAGGAAAAGAACCTTGCTACATTAATAGATTTCCATTATATTATGCTGATTAATGTATATAGGAGTAATTTGCTGGACGTATGAATACACATACTTACTTATTCAATGGCAGTATAATTCGCCAGCAAGCTAAAGGAATATTATTAAGTGCCAGTATGATACTTTATGAGATTGTGTGTGGGGGACGAAAAATGTCTGTCCGTCTGCTGTCCGTGTGTCTGTACTCGCCATAACTCAAATACGCTTTATCGAATTTTCATGAAACTTGGTATACGCATTTATAATGTCCATGGGAAGAATCCTTTTGTTATTGAATCAAATCGGTTCACCAGTACCGGCGTCAAACCCAATTTAGTGTTTTTATTTAAAAGCGCCATAACTCAAATGCTCTTGATCGGATTTTCATGAAACTTGGTATACCCATTTATAATGTCCATGGGAAGACGTCTGTTGATATTGGACCAAATCGGTTGGCCGGTACCGGAATAATACCCAATTTAGTTCATTTTTATGGTTTTATATTATAACAAAAGGCCCCATAACTCAAATATGCTTTATCAGATTTTCATGAAACTTGGTATAAACATTTATAATGTCCATGTCGGTTGGCCGGTACCGGAATAATACCCAATTTAGTTCATTTTTATGGTTTTATATTATAACAAAAGGCCCCATAACTCAAATATGCTTTATCAGATTTTCATGAAACTTGGTATAAACATTATAATGTCCATGGCAAGAAGCCTAATAATTTTGGACCTAATCGGTTGACCGGTACCAGAGTAACAACTAATTAAAGGTCACATGTTTTTTAATTTTTGTCTACTGGTATAATTTCACAGTTAACACTATTCCTTCACATATGTTTATCAAACGACACCGTCAAACTGACTCAGTTAACCAAACGGTAACGTCTTGGACTCGCATTCTGCAGGTCCCCGGATCGAATCTCGGAGCCGGCCGATTTGACATGGATTTATTTTATTTTATTTTTTATTTTTATGTGAGTGCGCGATTGTCAAGGACTCACATCTGTAGTTCTGCTGACGCTGGTCGATTTTAATCTGATTAGAAAAACTTATTTTCTGCAAATCATAATTCCAATTATAATTGATTCAACAAAAACATACTGGCACTTTGTTATATCAGTTTACCTGATTTTATTTATTTTATGGAACCCGTAGGTTCATTGCCGCGCTTACCTGAGCCCGCCATCCAACCCTATTCTGTGCTAACTCTATCCAATCATCCCTCGAAAATCCTACTTCCCTTAAATCTATCCTAATTTTGTCCTCCCACCTACGTCTAGGTCTAGCTCTTTTCCCTTCGGGTCTCCCAGTAAATACTTTTGAGATGTCTTTCCTCCCCCATGCGTGCAACATGTCCTCCGTGATTTAATTACCCTTACTATATCTGGTGAAGAGTACAGGTCATGAAGCTCGTCATTATAAATAAACATTAGCTTGATAATTGAATAATCAGAATAAACCGCTGTGTTATAGTGGTAATTAGTATTGCTAGGCCTGTAAATTGGGATCAATGTCAGAAACGCTCGTCCTCAGTTAAGGTTCTCAGGGTTCGTTATTCTTGTTGGTGGCAGCTGGCCAGTGAGTGCCTAGACCTTCCAAATGCCACTTCAATAGCTTCCTTACTGCTCCGCCCAACTGCTCTTCAAACCAAATACACTTTAATGGATACCGTGTGGTTTAGAAATGTTCCGCGGTAGTTACGACTAGATTTATAACGAGAAAGACGTTGCAGATTACTTGCATGTTGATTTAGTTATGAGAGAGTGAAACATATAAAGATTATGAAATTGACAAAAGTATAGGCACACCGAGGAAAATACCCGGTACGATCAGAAATAAGTATTGGAAATAAATGCCTGGAACAAACCTCGAATTTTAACTATTTTGACTGCGATGTAAGCTTCGATAAGGGCAAAGATGTAGAAAACAAAATAAATAGGTTTCAACATATATGTGGAACCATAACAAGAACATTGAATAATAAAACAAGAAAAGAAACGAAAATTAGGTTTTATAAAACTATGGGCGTCAGTGCTCATATATGGAAGCGAGTCCTGGGTATTAAATAAAAGAGAGAAAAACAAAATACAAACAGCCGAAATGAGGTTTCTAAAAAGAGTTAAAGAATGTACTAGACGAGATTTAATAAGGGATGAAAAAAATTAGAGAGGAATTAGGTGTATACAATTTACAAGATCAAATAGAAGAAAATAAACAAAATTGGAAAGAACATTTTAATAGAATGAGTGAAGAAAGAATACCGGTTTTAATTAGAAGATACAATCCTCGTGGAAGAAGAGACGTTGGACGTCCAAGAAGAAGAAGGGAGTAATGTTGGAAATGCCTAACCCCTGAAGTGAAGATGATGATGATGATGATTACTAAAAAATTTCAAATGCATAAGAAGGCTGGAGTATTTCTTAGTCCTGTTTGACAATCAAAATAATATTGCATGGGGATTTTAATGCAGATTCTACTATTACCTTTGTGAGGAAAAAAAATGTACATTCTGCCTCCGTGTTTTATTCGGAGGACAGCTTGATGTTTTTAGTTTTATTAGTATTGTACGGATAACATTAGGGTAGTGAAATGCACTGGAAAAAATGTCGAAATACGGGACCTATGAAATGATTCGAAAATCACTTAACCAATTAACATTCACAAAAAAACATTTGAGGTACATTTCATGATTAAAGTGCGCCGCCATGGGGAGAAAAGACCCCAGATTCGAGTTCCCTAGCCCAAAAAATCACCGCATAGTGAGTTCGTCAAAAGCTTTCAATGTTTTCCTATTTAGGCGTGCATTCATGATACCCTTTTGTCCACCTGCGTAAAGATAATCAGATCTCTGTGAGTCGTAAACAATCAAATGAATCAAGTAGAGCAGGTAAACAAAATCGAAGCCATCGACAAATTGATGTGTTATATTGCAAAAAAATCTATTTAAAGGATGCTCTTTTTTCCCCAGTTTCTAGGGTAACGGAGCAAGGCCACCTTCAATTGATTTCACACGGTCTTGTTAAAAGGTGGCGTTGGATCTGCACGAAACACAAGCTGAAATATTACATTAGATATTGTAGTCTAGAAACACACTCTTACTACTGTCACCAGATGAGATGAATGCAAGTGCGGGGTCATAGCAACAGTCCAAAGTGACACGCGGTTGGTCTGGCGCGCCGTGATGGGGGAGGAATACGAACTTTCACGCCCGCTCGCTGACTGAAAAACGGAAGATTAGAACGAGCCCGCTTGCAGGTAGACAAGTGGGGAGTGCGCTACATTCCTGTAGCTTGCAATCTTCTCATCTGGAGGCAGTATGTATGCATGTACAGTACAATATGCACGAGATTTTACTCGATACAATGAATGACCGTGTATTTCTATAGTTGAACTACTTCCGAAGATGATTATGTTTAAAGGATTTTTATGTAATTTCTCTAGACTAAATAAATGCGAAATGGAATAAGAATCCATAAGTAATACGTCCATTTTTGAAGTTGCAAAATGTGTACCATGTCCATAATGTACGTGTCACGTCCATAAAGTAAGTTTCCCTGGGGTCGTTTACAGAAACAAAACAAAATTTCTTGGAAATATTCATTGCAACAGATACAGCAAGCATTCAGCTACTTTTCAACATATTCGCCACCAGAATTGAAACATTTGTCTTACCGTGGCACCAACTTTTGAATACCTGTGTGTGATGCCTGGGATTTAAACAACCGTGAGACAACCACCTTCGCCTCTCTGTCATTCTCTGTCATTCTTTATCATTTCGTGAGGTGTAGGAAAAGATGAACATCACTGGGAGCGAAGTCCGGGCTGTAGGATGGATGTTTAAACACCTCCTAGCAAGTGTCCTGCAGAAGTTCGGCTGGGAGGTGTTTAAACATTCACCCCAAAGCTCGGACCTCGCTCCCAGTGATTTCCATCTTTTCCTACACCTCACGAAATGACAAAGAATGATAAAGAATGACAGGCGAGGTGGTTGTCACATGGTGGTTCAAATCCCAGGCGGCACACTTCCACGACACAGGCATTCAAAAGTTGGCGCCACGGTAAGACAGATGTTTCAATTCCGGTGGCGAATATGTTGAAAAATAGCTGAATACTTGCTTTATCTGTTGCAATGAATATTTCCAAGAAATTTTGTTTTGTTTCTGTAAACGTTCCCAGGGAAACTTACTTTATGGACGCGCCTCGTACAAATAATAAAACAAAAACGAAATTAGCGAATCACACGTAAGTAAGAAGTGTCATTATTTGTGTACAATGTTCTGGCGTAGGTTATGTGAAATAGTGAAGAGACAATATGTACATCTCACTACAACAGGTGTTACATAGAACGTTCCCGTTAATATGAGAACTAATGGAAGATTGTTACTAGCCAAAATAGAATTTCTTTACAGATCACTGAACTTGAGAACCAGTCTGCTAATTTATTAGTGCATTAATTTTTCAAGATTTTATATCCGTTTTCCTACAGTCCGAGAAATCCATTTTCCATCTAGTGGAACCTAGACTATAAAATGTTCGCTGTACAGAATCACTAGAAAAAATTATTATATGTAGTGGATTATGTTTTCGTAAACCGAAAAAGAAGCTATGCGAATGTTATATCCGAAGTATTTTTAAGATCTACTTTCGGGAACTCAAAATATGTTTAAAATTACTCACCTTAGTTCAAGGAATTTTAGGTGTCTAAATTAAACACACCTATAACTTCGGGTTGCACTATACATAATTTATGTATCAAGAATCTGATGTGAAAAACTTACATGACTTCCTTTAACTTTCGTATTGCAACGTGGAGTTAATGGCCACGTTGCCAGAGTACACATTCAGCTTTCGAAATCTCATTCAGAATCGTATAAGTCGCAAGCATGTCTTGAAACCTGAAACCAGAGTTTTCAGAGCTTTTAACTACCCTTTAGAGTGAAGAAATGTTCAAATGATAATTATTTTAGTAGGCATATACGCAGTTGTGTATATATTTGGACAAAATATTTGTAGCAATTTTCAAGAAAATAGGGAAATAAGAAATTTTAATGTAAAATGGTACAAATAATAGCATGGGCATGGTTTATCTCACATTCCTGGAATACACTTAATCTGAATATAAAATATAGTTTTATTCAATGTTTCTTTTTAGAGTTTGCTGTTCACAGATACACACATGTTTCAGAAAATTATATTTTTTGTTTTAAGAGATATTAAGCGTGTACTACCGCTGGAAACTTAAAACTCAACATTGAATTTTAGGATCGATCACATACTTCAAGTATGTACAGTCAAATACCTGAGATACAAATAGAATATATAATAATTGTTTTAACAGTTTTGCAGTATATATTCCCTGATATCAAACCTCTAGATAGTAAAAATTTACGGTTCAAATTCTTACACATGATAATTATTGTACAAGAATAGGTCACGGAGTGGCATGTAATGGGAGTAATTACAGAATTGGTGTAGATAAAGACACTCATAGCTATCCTACTTCCATTTTGTCTATGAAAGGAACGAGATGAACTGTACTAAGAAAATAGTAGAAGAGGTAATTAATAGTAATCTCTATTAATATTAAACAGAGGTTTGTTAGACGAAATCTTTAAATTCTTTCATCCCTTCGGCCTTTCGTGTTGATGAATTACGTAGGCCTAGATTTATCGGCTTTGAATTTTCGAGTAATTAGTGTGTTTGTAAGTGGTACAACCGAATACTAATACGGATTCATTTCGTTCTAATTTTACAGAAAGTCTGCACTAAAAATGCATTAATTTGATGTAACAACCAATTATTTTTCTAAAAAGGAATAGTAACTTGTCACTTGATTTCTAAATTATTAAATCTTATGAATACTCTTGTTTCAGGCAGTCCCTAAACAGAGGAATTTATTAATAACAGCAATAATAATGAAAATTATGATAATGATTATGTTAATAATAATAATAATAATAATAATAGTAATAGTAGTAATAGTAATAAATGTCAATATATACTGATACATAAGTACCTGTATGGTCAATTAGGTATTCTGTTCACAATTGTACTGTAAATGCATATTTGAAGAACTTCTGTTCTAGTATATTTATTGTATTCATGGTAACGATAACATTCTTAAGATTAATAGGCAACGATTGTTTCAAATATTTATACATTAACTAGCTGTATTTTGTAATTTGAAATTAACTTTTGGAGGACTTTCGATTTTGAAACTCTAGGTGCTTATATAATATGTATGTAAAACTTGAAATGAAGAAAAAGATTTATCACACTCAAACTATTCCATCAGAAAACGCTAGATATAGCTTTTTATGGCTCATAGATGATGTCGAAAGCTGCATTCCGTTGCTTCTACACATCATGCTTGGGAGGATTTGAAATAAGAAGAAACATAAATTAAATAAGATTGTATTGACTTGACGGAAAATTTTATTTCTCATTCTCATGTTACCATACAACCGTTTCGGTTCTGAAATAAGAGAAATGCAGTATCACTTTCATACTTTCCTCCCCTAAAACTCGGGACATAAAATACTGCGAGCATAGGACTCAAAATGTTCCATCCCATGCTTAGGGCCTATGATAAACATCCTTATTTCTCAACTAATACAAAGCATACAGCTATGGATAACGTATAAGCGGAAAGGATTGTTTACCTACTTCTGATATAGCATACTCACACACTTAAGTTATCCCAGCAATACGACCTCTTATTCTACATCAAAATGTGAAGTGAGAAAATATTTCTTGTGTCGAGGGTAGAGAAAGTTATGTGACTGCATTACAATGTGCTTTATTCTCGTGGATTTTATTCAAGAATTATTTTCACAAAACGTTAGCATCAGAATTCGTTAAAGTCCAATAAATTATTATGTAGTGTCCAGAGCCCCATGTGAACTGTGTAAACAATACACTGTTGTCTTGCCAACTGAATGGAATTTCATTTTTTTGGCATAATATTCTCAGAAATTATATAATTTTCAAGGGAAGGAGTATTTTGTTTGAATTTTAATGTTGACCGCTATACTTCCCGGGCTTAACTGGGTATGTGTGCAAAATTCCGTGTAAATTGGTAAAGAAATGTAGATTTGTATAAGGAACAAACATACATACATACATACATACATACCCACAAACACACATTCGACTTTATATATTAGATATTAACGTAAACAGTATGCTGCAATATCCTATGGGCAACCCCTGTCCTCCAGATAAATTTCAGAAGGGTGAATCATAGACATAATTTCTGTTACTTTTGATGTTACATTATTACAGTGAAATATATATAGTACTATTCACCAGTGTTCCTGGACTGCTCATACTGAATAAAAAACCCTTAAATGCATTCATTAAGACAATAACAACGTTGACATCTAGGTATTTCTTGATAAACCATACAAGAATGTGGACTATTTTTTTACAATCACTAGTCTAAAGTAATGATTTTTATCATAATATTGTAGTTTGGCATGACTTATCACTAAGACCCGGGAGCTAATTCTCCATTAGAAAATGAATTAAACATGCAATTATGCTCTACAATTTTTAAATATGCTCCAGAATCAATGATGTTTGTTCTATCCTTTAAATAATTTTAATACTGAACGTTCTCTTGTTAGCTAAATTACAATATATTCAATTATAAAAACAAGTAGAAGCTCTATAAATTATATTACAAAACTTAAAATAATCTAGGTCAATACAACAAATATTAGTAAATCTAAAACTAATAAAGCGAAACGTTTTAATATTATACAACCAGTTCCGAAAACATTAGGCTATCTAGTGTCAATTATTGTACAGTCGGTTCTCAAGACATTCACATAGCCAAATGTGCTGTAAATTTTGAACTAACAGAGATGTGCACAAAATTAAGAGATCTGTTACAAATATGCCGTAAAAAATGTGACAGATTAATATAATATGCACAAATATTTTATTATCAAACATATATGATGCACTATCGCAAAACTAACAAAATATTAAACAATATGCAAAATTATTTAAATTTTCTATACTTTATGTCATGCGTTGTACTTCTTTTAACACTTGCTTGTAATGGAGTACGTTATTATTATTTTTTAACTTCGGGAACCTACTTATCAGTAATATAGAAAATATAGTATTTTACTAACATTTGTATATGTTCATTCATATCATATCTGTTGATCTGTTGAGTATTTCTTTTTACAATTAATTATTACATTAACCTTGATAGTTTTAGGTCTATAGGCTAGTATTTTCTCAATTTGTACCCTATACAGTGCAGTATGATTGAAGGATCTATTTCCATTATAAAGAGGAGTTTAATATTCAAGGGTATTGAATGTCGACCTCTCAAAAGGGGGTCCACGACTTGACCACTTCAGCCACCTCAATCGGTTCAGTGTATACAGAATGTCCAGAAATTATATATTTTATAGAAATATAATTTTTAAGTGTAAATGGTAGCTCATTGCAGGTATATTATGTATGTTTACTGTGTGATTTCTGCTGGAATTCGTGCACTGACTTTGTGATAGTAGTTAAATTATTTTTTGTTACTCCTAAGTGAATCTACGTAATGTTCAACATCCTGGAGAGGTTACCTATTTGTGGAAGGTGCAGGAGTCATCATGTGATGACATTCAGATGAAATTTAATTGGGATTCCATCAAAATGAATTCTTAGACAAAACAATTTGCATGTTGGATGCTTAGATTCCAGAAGTGGATGGCGCGTTCCCTGGTCCTCATGCTTAGGAACTGCTTTGTGTGAGAATTTTAATAAAGTGTGTTTACCAGACCCATTGCCACATTTTGAGAGCTCCGAAACAGCTGCCGCTTCCCTAATATCCGCAATGCTAAGCCTACTTTCAAGTCATTATCGATACAAAATGAAGTAGTGTGAACAAACATATTCCATGAAAAGCTTTGCCAGTAAAATCACTCTTTCAACAAAATCCTTACTTAATTTCTGGACTCTAAACTCCGTGGCGAGACATCCCCGAAGGGACAAGGCCTACCACCCGACCGCTGCGTCATCTACCTATAGGCAGATGGCAGGATTGGGGGCATGTGGTCAGCATGCCGACACCCACGGCTGTGGGTGCATGCCGAGAGCCGCTACTTCTCTATCAAGTAGCTCCTCAATTTGAATCACGAGGCTGAGTGCACCCCTACCAGACCTCCCTACCTCATAGAAATCCCGAGGAGGTACCGAGGATCGAACCCGGGCCGACGGATCTATAGTCAGCGACGCTAACCACAAGACCACGCCGACGGTCTTAATTTCTGGACACTCAGTAAAAATTTCACAACTAGGCCTACTTTGCTTGTGGAAATGTTTGCTACAGAGCTGTGAGTAGGTTGGATGCTGACAGATTCAGTATACGTCTATTATTCGTTCCAGTTGCCTGCGTTTTGTATTATTCTGTAAATGTTTGCGCTTGTTTGTTTGAATACTCGTAGTCGTGCTGTAAATGTCGTGAATATATTTATGAAAGTCATTAACTGCACACCTTATTCAACATGGCCATTGTTACTCCGTATGATTTCCCCGAATACGCCTTTGACTCATCCCTCTTCGCATTATACAAACTTTTCAGATGCATCTCTTAGAAATAGATGTTCAAATTTACGATGTCGCTAAAGACCTTCTCCTTGTAGATATTATCGCTATAATTTTAAAGTAATTTTGGCAAGAAGTTTAAAGAGCCAATGTATAAATAGCGTCTTCAGACTACCGTCTAAATTAACAAAAGTAATAAATTCTTCCCTGTTATTGAACATAGACCGAAAGCGTGCTCTACTGGTTAGCTTTACTGACTACAGATCTGCCGGCATGGTTTCGATTGAGGCATCTCCTCGGTTTTAAGAGATAGTGAGGTCTGGAACGGAGTGTACTCAGGGTCATGAGAACAATGAGGAGCTGCTTGATAAAGTATTAGCTGCTCCGCTCTATAAATTTAATAAGGGTTTGTTGAAATTTCCGCCTAATCAACCACTAACAACTTAAGTGTACACAATTTAAAAAAAATAGTTTTGTGATACACAGGTTTTATATATAAACCAATCAGGAGTGACACATATAAATATAATACAAAATTTCAAACATATTATACAGTATTATTTAATTATAGGCTTATAGGCTTACTAAAAGATAGAATATTCATCCATGTTTTATTGATATATAACTTAATCCAGAATACCAGTAAAAATACGGTTTCAAAAATGTTACGTACACCTAAAAATTAGCTAATAAATTATAAAAACTATCTATACATTAAAAATCATGAGACACTTTTTAAAACTGTAAAAAAATCACTGTTAATAGTAAGTTACATATTAAAAAATGTCAGTAAGTAAGAGCAGTACCGGTACATTATTAGAAATGTATCATTAAAAATCTGTTAAGTTCAAATATAAAACCTATGCAGGCTATTGGAACGTTGTGAATACTTAAGTTGTTGTTAGTGGTCAATTAGGCGGAAACTTCAACAAAACATTATTCATTTAATAGACCACTACGGAAATGAAATTTATGAGTGTCGTCATGCTGGCCAAATGCCCTCAATCCTGCCATCTACCAACGTCGAAGGACGGGGGTGATGATGCAGCGGTCAGGTAGTAGACATTATCTTATTATGGGATATCGCGTCACAGAGTTACTTTGTTTGGCGCCTATTCACAGTGGTGACTTATAACTACCCTTCAGGGTTTTTTCGAAAGAATGTTTCAAATAAAAATTTTAGCTCTTTGCCTAAGCACCTCATGTACAAAATTTAAAGGAAATAGTTAAAGCCTTTTTCGAGAAAATCGCGAAAAACGTAGTCTTCTTCATCTAAAGTCTCCTTAAAAATAAGAGGATGTTGTCGCCAATCTTCCTCAGTAGGTACCTAACCCAAATACAAAATTTTGTTTTCATACGGTTTTCCGTTTTGGAGCTAGGCTGTTCACAGACACACACACACACACAGACACACATAAATCCATACATGTTTTCGAAAATAATATTTTTGGATTCAGAGGACCTCAAAACGTGTATTTATGTTAAAAATTCAACTTCGAATTTGGGTTCGGAAACAATACTTTCTCTATCTGTAGTATGTTTGATATGGGCAGAGGAAGTTAAAAGAGGGGATATATTATGTTGTTACAAAGATCATTACTTAATAATACAGTAAAATAATAATTAATCGTGTCAATAAAGTGAATCCTATGAAACTAAACGCAATAATTTAGGAATATATTTAGAATTGCTCTTGTCTTTGTAAGGGCTTTTGAGCTTTTGCTGATTCGTACTAACGCATAGGCAAAGATTGTTTCTACATGCGTGGAGGTTAATATGCAAAATAGTATCTAAAGTTAAACTCATGTCAGTATAAATTTTATTTAGAACCGCTACTTTGCTCTAAATTGACGGCTGAATACCCTCTAATATCGCTATAAATCGAGACTTCGCTGGCTACATTCCATCCAACATCAAAATAGCTCCTGAATTACTGGAAACTGGCATGATGTTTGATGCACCAATTTATTTCAAATGTGTAAGCTTTTATGCTTCACACAGTTCATGGTATTATGGCCCGCTTTTCACACGAGTACATTAAAAAAAAGTCTAATGTTACTTCGCCTAAATTCTTATTATTTATTTTCTCTGCTAAATAAAATGGATTATCACGATCATGAACGAGACTCAAAATGGATTTAAAATTAAACGTCTAAAATAAACTTTTTTAAGTAACGAAACAGTCAAAACTGAACTAAAATATGCTGCATACGTACGTTTCCTGTAGTAACATACTATTGAGGATAAGGGGTTCACTATGTCCATTGCAAAGTGTCATGAAATTAAACTAAATTCTAATATGCCGTACAATTTTAAACAAGAATTTATCATTTTATTTAGGTTAAATAAAACATGCGGAAAAGACTCTGCTAATATAAAACATTCATTCCAAACTGATTATTTAAAATCAAGGCAATATGATATAGTATATACTGAATGAATTTATGAACATGCAATTCAATAATCCATGTGAACAAATAGAAGTACGCCGTGGGGTGTTTGGTTGATACACTACGGTACAAACCGAAAGGTCGTGGGTTCGTTACCCAAAGAGGACATTGGGCTTTTTCAATTTTTCTAGTGCCTTCCAGTGGCACTATGGCCTGGGGTTGTCTGAGATTCTAACAGAACTGAATACCAGGAGAAATCCATGGAGTAAACTATTGATAGAGTATACATGGCAAAACGAAGAGAAATTTAAATCTAAGGTACAAAGAACACATGAGAAATATTAAATACCAACAAATATAAAAATTTGCAGTGGCTCATCTTTTCTGGTCTACAGTCAAAAGTCACGCAAAATTACTTAAATGCGTGAGACCACTTGATTCAACTGTTTGGGAAAAATATGCATACAACTAGCGCGCCCAAAGAAGTTTCACTTAAAAAACAAAGGTATCCTTATAAATTTTGACATCCTTAAGGACATTGACTTCATTTTCAATCTCATTCAACCTGGAGGACATCTGGTGGACAGAGAAACAAACTTGTCGGTAGAGATCAGATGATGGATGATGGATGATGGATGATGGATGATGAATGATGAATGATGGATGATGAATGATGAATGATGAATGATGAATGATGAATGATGAATGATGAATGATGAATGATGGATGATGGATGATGGGGAGCCCATCGCAACGTAAGTTTTTACTTACAACAATTATGTGAAGTTGAATGTTTTAAATATATAATAAGCACATCGTTTACAGTTTAAGCATTCCATTTGACTTCCTTCCCACTGACTTGCATCGATAGATTTTTATTTTACCACCTATAGAACCTCGTAACTTCAGATTATCTGAACGTGCAGTGAATACAGAAGCAAGAGTAGTAATGACCTAACTAATGTGTACATTCGCTCACGATAAATGTGGTAGAAGACGGCTTAATAGTTTCGTAATTTCTCTTGAATCCGCCTCTGCAAATGTAGAGATATCTTTTAACTCCTTTCATCACAGCTGACATGGCTAATATCTCTGCTTGGTATTCTAGCACATAGTTGGGTTCTGTATAAGTGGTCAATTATTTATGATATTTGGTTCGAATCCAGAGGTTTGAGCAACTTTTTAGATGCCTAAGTACACGTGGAAATGATACTCGTTAATTTTGAGCAAGTATTACGCAGCTATGATTTTGTAAGCACTTTCCCATGCGAAGGTGCATCGTCTATAGATCATATTTCTAATGAAAACGAAATGTTTATTAACGGAACCGTATATTTCATGGAAATAAATAACTATGCATAATTTAAAACAAAACTTTCTCTTACGGTTGAAAGTGTTTTTGTTGATGTTGCAAATTGCGTAGAATCTAAACATCTGTAAAGCGTTACTAAAGTGGTATTATAATCATTGATATGTATTAACTTTTCCACAACATATTATATAAATGTCAACATGAAACTAAACTCCGTGGCACTACATCCCTCAAGGGACTAAGTCTATTGTCTAACCGCTGCATCATCTACCACAGGCAGATGTCAGGATTGGGGGCATGCGGTCAGAGTGCCTACACCCACCCGTTAATGACGGTTTCTGTGGCCGGAGCCACTACTCAATTAACTAGTTCCTCAGTTTGTATCACGAGGCTTAGTGCACCCCGTTCCAGGCCTCCCTACCTCAGAAAAGTCCAAGAAGACACCGGGGATCGAAGCCGGGCCTGCGGATCCGTAGCCACGGGACCACGCAGGTGGTCAAATGTTGACATAACATGATGATAATTAGCAGAACAATTTCTCTTTCACAATCTACGAACCCACGGCCTTTAGATTTCCGTGATAAAGCTGCACCAACTGACCTATAGCCCTTTGGCAGAGGGATCTTTCTCGTTTGATTATTCTTAATGGTCGACCTCATTGAAAGACTTTTAAATAAAAATTATAATTTGTAGTTATTTGTGGCCAGGCTCTCACTGCTTTTTGAAGAGCGCTATATAAGTTGCAGATTTGTTCGTGTTTTCACATATTATTATATAGGATGTAAAAAAAACGTTGGGTTCAGATTTTATGAAAATATTCTTCATAATATGAGGATGAAAATGTTACATGAACATGGTTTCGGAATAGCTTTATTTTCTTGTTATACATTTATAACAACTCTGCTTGTGAGTATTTCCCTATACTGTGGACATAACGTTTTGTTACATCCTGCGTAGGTATATACGTTTAAGGTAACTATCTTCGTATACAGTATGAGAATATGACTGTGTAAATTATGATAATACGACTGTGTAAATTACTTACGATCTGTATTGACAATTTTTCTGAATTCAGTTTTCCATTTTTATATTTTATCTTTTATATTCTTCACTTTAAAAATTCATTCTAATTCTCCGAAAGGTATTTTCTTATTTCCTAGGAAATAGTGACAATAGTCAAGTGTTGCTAGGAAAAGCTTATTTTGAAAACCGTATTAAATTTGTGGTAATATTCTGTGATTTGGTAAATCTGATTTTTTGTATCCTACTAGTTTTGTTATTTTACACTGTCATTAACCTAATAAAAGGAGTGCAGATAGCTTACAAAACACATCCGAAAGCAAGAAGAAAATTTAATAAATGGGTTTATATGTAACAAAGGCACATTTAGCAAACATATTATGATGTATTGTGCTGGAAAGCTAACATAATTTGGACAAAATACATTTTTGGAATTCAGTTGGAGATTAGTAAAAAGCTTATGTGATTGAATTTTTTTCAATAAATGAGGCAGATATACAATGAACAAACTGATGAAGTTTTAAAGTTATACGCAATTGAAAATGGTTTAACAAAGATGGATTCCCTGTTTAAATACCCCGGGACTAATAAAGCCATTATACTACGGTTTTAGACTATTGAAATCGATTATTGTGCTATGTGTATGCAATTTTTAAATAATATACTGCGACATGTGGGTAAAAACAAGAATTTATACTATATGAACCCTATAAAATTGAAATTTCAAATTAAGAAAATCGAAAATTGCACTTTTTCAAATACATAACTAAATTAAATTTGAAATTGAGAATTTTACTTCTTTAACATACCAAGGAATAATCTGAAGAAAATTAAAGTGTACAAAACATATCGAATAAATATTTTAACAAACTCACCATTTTGTTTGAATTGTACTCTCGTTTCTCTTGAATATTCCCTTACCGATTTAATTCAAATCAGGTTTAAGTTTGTAGTAAACGTCATGGAAGTCATAGAAACATATTGTATTGTTAAATTAATTTAGACAGCTTAGGAAACATTTCTTAGCAACTTAAAAGCTAACAAAATAGCCTCTTATAAGCGATCAATACAGAAAAATCTTAAGTACATGGTCATGAAACGTCAAAATAACGAGCTACAAAATATTAGAAGCATTTATAAAGCATTCGAACAAGCGGAGAAAGTCAAATATCTAGGAGAAAGAATTACAGATACGGCTGAGATCAGGAAATGCTTATTTTCATGCATTTCAAAAACTTTTATCTTCTCGTCCAGAAATAAAATTTTATAAGACAATTATCCTGCCGGTTGTATTGTATGGATGTGAGACGTGGTCCCTTACTCTTCGGAAAGAACATAATCTGAAAAAAAAGTGTGTCCGAAATATTCGGATCTAAGAGCGATGAAAACGAGGACTGGAGAAAACTGCATAATGACGAACTTCATAACCTGTACTTTTCACAGAATAAGTCTATTAGAATTAGAATTAGAATTAGCCCGTTTCATCCCTAAAGGGCAAGGGCCTCTTGACTGGCAAGGTGGCTGTTTCGGCAGTCCCGCTTAGCCACTGCGGGAAAGGTCCTCATTCCTCTTATGTTGCTGCTGTCAGTCGCCTCCATTCCCTTCGGTCTTTGGCCTTCGTAGTCCAGTTTGTCCCAAAGTGAAGCTTTAGGTCTGCTGCCCATCTTCTCTTTTGTCGTCCTACTGTTCTGTGGCCGATTCGTGGGTCCCAAGCTGTTGTTATATGCGTCCATCTGTTGTGATCCATCCTCATGACGTGGCCTGCCCACTTTCTTTTCAGAGATATGGCCGATGTTGTTATGTAAGGGTAATTAATTCACGGAGGATAAAATGGGTTAGACACGTTGAGCGCATGGGGGAGGAAAGACAATCTAAAAAAATATTGACTGGTAGAACCGATGGGAAAAGACCACTTGGAAAACCTAGACATAGGCGGGAGGACAATATTATAATATATTTAAGGGAAGTAGGATTTACGAGGGATGGTTGGATGGAGTTAGCACAGAATAAGGTTGAATGGCGAGCTTATGTAAGCGCGGCAATGATAATGTTCCTTTAGCTTGCTCAGAAATTGTTTATCGTCATTATATATAGTCTATGTAAAAGGTTGCTCGTTGTAATATATTAATTTAAGCAAAGCAGTAATTAGAGTGGAGTTCGGACAATGGCTGCCGTAATGAAAATTCTTGCAGTTTCCAAAATATATTAAGTTCTATAGTCTTTTGGAGTGAAAAACAATTTTTTTTGCCAATGCTTTACCATTATCATATTGCTAGAACCTCCTTCAACGGGAAGTATTGTAATACTGTTGAAGAGAAACACACTAGGGTTTCTTGAACAGGTTATCCATGTTCCGGTCTCTTGAAATGTTATTATTATTAGACCGCGGATTTTTAGGTACTAAAAACTTGAGCTTTAGGCACCTAAATTAGGCGTTTATTATACCTTGTTTAGGTTGTATAGGTTACAAAATAGGCTCTAAAACGACTTTGAAATAGAGTGACAGCGTAAATTTTATTAAAATATGAATAGGCCAATCATATCTAAAATTTAATATAACTCACATTATTGTGTTTTATAATAGCCTACTAACCAAATAATTAAATTCACTTCAAGTTTAATCCACATTTTTCAGTATTTTGATTCACTTAGATTAATTCTCATACACCATAGTTAGCCGCACAATAGACTACAAGTACCTTTTCTATATTTTCCATTGTGAAACTCTGTCGTTTGTCACTTAAAATCAGTTTATAGGCCGAGAATGAACGTTCCACATCCACTGACGTAACAGGAGCAAATTTGAGCCTGGCAGTATGTTGCATTACAAGTGGATGATCTACGTCACTGCCCTTTCCACTGAGTATATCTGCCGCTGCATAGAGAATTTGCAGACCTGTGTTTTTTTTAAGCACATTGTCTATTTTTGTCCTGACTTTCTCCCCAACTTCACCTGGTGCATTCTTAATGTTGTCTTTAACTTCTTGAATTAAATCAATGTTTTCATATAAGGGGGTCCCTCTTCTTTCCAATTTTGAAATAATCTCCACAAGGAATGTGAAGTGAGCCCTGATATATGCCAAGTCATGCGGAATAGATGAATCTTCCAACAGCTTCTTTGCTGTTGTAATGTAGGTCGATGCACCATCTTCTAGCTGCATTACAACACTTTTTATCTCGTGAAGATGACAATTGTAGTATTCAGCAGCTTTCAGCCACGTACCCCAACGAGTAAGTACAGGTTCAGGGGGTAAAGAGACATCAGGTAGTTGTTTCTGGAAGGCCTGAACTCTAGTTGAAGCTTTTAGAAATACCTTCTTTATGGTGGAAATCAATTTGTTGACCATTGGAAATTGTGACCTGACTTCCTCTGCTATGCGGTTGATACCATGCGCAAGGCAAGTCACGTGTACTAGTGCAGGATAAAAAACTTTCAGGAGCTGCATAGCTGCTACCATGTAAGCTGCCGCATCTGTGTATGCAAGAAGTACCCTGTTTTCGTCTATGCTATTTGGATACAACACTTTCAGACCATTGTTCACGAAGTTCGCTACAGTTTGTTTGTTAGTTTTCTCAAGTTGCTTCGTGCAGATGAGATATGCCCTAGAGGATGAATTTGGGTCTAATTTTCCAACAATCAGGTTTGCTACGTATCGACCACGAACATCGGTGGTTTCGTCGACTGAGATCCAAACATACGATTCCCCTATATCCTCCCGTATCTTACTCATTGCGTCATCGTAAGATTGCTGCACGTAATTTTTCCTTATTGTTGATTCGGAAGGAACTGATCGATTGCAATACTTCTCCAAGAACTTCCTAAATGCTTCATTTTCAATTGTTCTGAATGGAATATTGGCCGCTATCATTGCATGACACAATTCTGCATAGAAGTTGTTTTTGTTGCTCGTCTTCTCCAAGGATTGACTTAAGAGTAACTGTTTAGATTTTGATTTGCGCTCCTCATTGGCCTTGTGTAATGCCCCCTGGACATGCTGTGATAGATGGGACTTTTTGTCACTTGAAACCTAAAACAAAATATAAAATTTGTAAGGTGGTTTTTTACTTCTACTTTAATGTAATATTTTATATTAATATTAATGTATGATAAACTTCAGGCGATTTTCATTGTTTCCATAAAATGCACAACAACAAAAACAGCTAAATGCAATTTAGACTGGGTTCGAAGAGTTCTATACACGTCAGTTTACCGGTAACTCTGATTTACGGAGCAAAGAAATGTCTAACCCTAGCACTTTGGACAAAGAGATTTGATTTATTTAAATATGCCACCAGACTAAATTAATTTGAAAGTTAAAAAAGGGAAGAAAGTAAGTTCACTTCTAGCAGTGTGACGTTCATTGTAGGCCTACTGAATTTAATAAAAATAATACAAAGTTGTTAAATATTTAGACTACATACCTCTTTATTACAAGCTTGACAGAAAATTACTTTCCCATCCGATGTAAAACACGGAAACTCGTTCAACCACTGACGAATCAAACTTGACTTTGAAGTCCCGATTTTCGGCATTTTTCTTCACTTCACAGTTCACACATTCACACCTTGGAATCTTCCACCAAACTGGTGTAGAACAAGCGAAAACCATTTTTGGAGGCTCGTGGTCAGGAAGTACCGTTAGGCATTGGTTCGTCACCCTTTAAACAATAAGACTTGTCCTTGACAGCTGCAACTGTAGGGAGAGTGCAACGTGCTTGGACCACTGTGTGTCCCTAAAATCGAAATACAGTATATTGATCTAAAATGTCTTCGTTTATAATTTTCCATACAATTATAGCACAAATTATATTTACGTTCCATTTAATATGAAATAAAAAAACTAAGGTTTTCGGGATTTTGTGTTAATTAGGTCAAAATAGTCCGTAACGTTGAAATAGGCATTTTTAGGTGCTATAAAATTGTGTTTAATAGACGTAGATAAGTCTGAAACATAAATAAACTTAATTATTTTCAGATATCTGTCAAGGAATAAAATAGGTAAAAACCTAAAGATCCGCGGTCTAAATTTATTATATACAATGTTTCAAAGAAATGATAAACGATAAATGTTACTTCATTCAACTAATCGTCAAAAATCCTCAGCTAATCATTTTGGTTAAAGATTGAAGTTAAAGAAATAATAAAGTGGCCAAGTGTAGAGGGCAGGCAGGTGTTGTAGAAACTTTAGTTGCATGCTAAAAATACACTTTCTGACAACATATGCCATCGCGAGCTAAAGATAGGAGACACGTTATGTCAACAAAAAAATTGTTCAGGTCTTCCACATTTAAGTGTACGTGCTAGTAAACTGTGTGGTTATATTTAGCCCTTTCACCACGCGTGTCAAACATTCAAATGTTTTGCATCCAGAATTATGCTATAATATCTTATCTTCCTGCCTTCAGTTCCTGTCGAGTACTAATATTGTGAAAATAGAAATATAATTAAGTTGTTGAACGTACCTATGATTCTAGTACCCCTCTAATACATCATATGTGTGGTTCTAGTAGCTGATTAAGGGTGACATACAGCTTTGGGTGAATTTCATAGGTGAAATTAATTATTTTTTCCCTCAGCAATGAATTTTTCTGCAATCTTGTAATCTGGCATGCTTCTTATTGAATACTTCTACAATTGCATACTGTATCAGAATCAATTAAACTGTTTCAGTTACGGGTGTAATTATCGTTACAAAATAGCAGCCATGTTTCGTGCACTAAGATGCCGTTTCCGTGATAATTTCTATAAATGTCAATATTTTTTAATTATTATTTTTTTCTATCTGTTTGTAAACGTCATATGATAAGAGTAACATGCGAGTAAAAACCGTTACATTTTACATAAAGCATTATTTTGTTATATGCGCTTTAATTCAGTTGTTTGATATGCACAGTTGTTGATTTAAGTAGCAGTGAAAAGGTTAATATTTCCATAGAACCATAATTCAGTGATCTTTTCTGTCTGCTTCCGAAAGAAATGGAATGTTGGGAAGTAGCATCGATGGATTGCAAAATGTCAGTTCAATTTAGGAATTTAATTCTATAAATATTTAAAGGATAAATTAAATATTTTAATAAAATAATGATAAATATTATTAAAAATTAAATAAATACTTTAATAATAAAATATAGTGCCTTGTAAATGAGAAAAAACTAATCAATAATTGTCATTAAACTGTTCAGTGTTAATAATTTGTTAATGTTCTTTACATGTGCATTCTATCCTTCAGAATTAAGTAATGGAAACTGATATAATTTAAAATTATTTTTAAATCTGAATTCATCTCTTAATTTTAATTATTCGGTTTCTTTTGCTATTTCCCTAGTTGAATTTACTTTCCCCGAGTCTGTTTATTTTTTCGGATGTAAATAGTATCTTTTAGAAATAAAGTTGTCCATAATTTCTTCTTGCCAAATGATATCCTCCAATCAGTTGAATGATAAGTTCGACAGACTTACATAAGAAGCAAGGTTATAATGAAAGACACAAGTGTATGACGACTCCTATAACTTACTAACTGCCATGAATGAAACATTGTACTTGCTCATGTTATCTGTTTGGATGGAGTTGTTTGTTTACTAACCTATTAGTCGTTGTGCCAAGATATGCAAGCATATTGTTAACATTGAACGAAAAAAAAAATCTTGCATCCACATGCCTCTTTCAGAACCAATGGATACATTTTCAAGGAATGTTTGTATGTGTTATTCTGTGGCGTTTGCTTACGGAAATTCTTAAGAGGAGAAAGGAATGTAGGCCTTTAAAAAGTGACCTCCCCCCACTCTTGACCACGACAATGGAGGGTTCTAGGAGAAGTTTAGTCACTACATTCCAACCATCAAAGTTTGTTCAGCTATAGGACAGAAAAAGCGTCGGGTTTGCTCGGGGACGGTCGCTAGGAAGCGTGAAGGTACAACCAAGACAGCGTTACCTTCAAGACACCAGTTTGAAGGCGGACGCCGCCGACACCAACACGAAAATGTTAAAACTACGATACGATCATAGCAACATTACGCATTCATGCGGAATTTGTGAAACAAGTGTTAAGTGCAGTTACAACTTATGATAAATAAATGTATTTTTTCCGCAGTGCATTGAATTTATACGTGAGAGAACGCGCTTAAATTAATAGTAAAATACTTTTAAAATAATCGACGTCCAACAAGTTGCTATGAAATACTTCCTGCCGTCTGAATCATCATTTTCGGTTTAAAAGAAGATTTCCAGAAGACAGTGAAGTTATATAAAAAAAAGACTGTGCTTTTTGTGAACAGTTTCGTTGCAAGTCTGTGTTACTGTTTTCATATCCATTCCGTCTTACAGGCTGTGTGAAGTTGTACACGAATTAATTAATCAAAAGTTGTATATGATTTTATTGTTTTATAACATACATTTACGCTTACTTGAAGATAAGGTGGAATGTTCTCCTTGCATGAAGATTGAACTGTGAATTATTTTAAATATACTTAATGCGGACCGTCTATTTTAGCTACTGAACAGATACAAATTTATTTACTAAGATTAATGAATATAACAATGAATTATTTGTGCTATAGAAACATAAAATCAGCACATATGCCTCTTCTTTGAATATAACAATTATTAATCAGTCCATAACATTTCAGTATACACAATACTTGCGTTACCTGTGATTTCGAACTATTTTAAAGTTTTGCTTTTTCACTGTCCTTCAGATCTCATTTTTATTACATCATTATATTACTGAAAAGAGTGATAAATAATAATTTTGCCTTCTGTCTACTAAAATAAATAAACTACAAACATGTCAACGTTCTGCAGAATTACAGGAAAAAGCCGAGGCCTTCCGAAGCCGAACTACTTTCCATTGCTACCACCTATTTCTCCAGCAGATGCAAAACGATTTTGTCGCATTACAGGAAAATCTTACGGTCTTCCTGGACATCACTATATCCCGGTCGTTCTAATCAGTAAATCAAAGAAAAAGGGATGCAGAATCACAAACAATGAAGCATCACATAAATTTGCACCGGAAGTGGAGCATCGCGACAAGAAAAAACGTCATGTTGTTTTGGTGGACTATCGATATGTATTTCCAGTCATCGATGGTGACTCCGAGCCGCAGAAGGTCATGTGTGAATTGCTGTCAACAAAAGATGGCAAAACAATTTCATTTCCGGACGAAGATTCACGCTTTGTGTACACGGTTGAAGAGAGACGCTGTAGTCTCGTTTTTACCTCAAATATGGAAGCTGCTGTAAGAGATGGTGACATTCGTGATGTTATGCTTGCAAAAGAATCCGATACGATTGTCTTTAAACTAAAGAAGGGAAAAGAAATATCTTTAGACTTCAAAACGGTGAAACCCAAAGTAAAAAAGGATTCAGAACTGTACGAAGGAGAAGGGCCTAATGCTGAAGTGATAAAAGAGATAGAGAAGGAGGAGCTGGCTATAAAGAAAAGGAAGAGAAAACGCCCTGAAGGCTTGGATTCAATGAAGAAAATTTTTGAAGATAAAGAAATAGAAGCAGAAAAGGTTGTAGAAAAGGAAATAGAATTTGCAGAAATGAAGAAAGCTAAAGTGGTAGAAAAGGAATCGAAAAAGGATAACAAAGAAGAGGATGATTTAATCACAGAAGAAGAAGAAAGAGCAATGCTGAATGATTGGAGGAGATTCGATCCTAGACACTCTCGAGCAGAAACTAGTATTGTAATGTGCAGTGGTGACTGGAGGGATCTAATTAAACCGCTTATTGAAGACTGGGACTGGGATTCGTTCGAAAACGAAGCTGAAGCCGATAGTAGAGTTCCTGTTATCACAACACTCCCCGAGCCAATGCCGTTACAAGCACAGATACTGGATTTGGGAACATCATCTCCAGGAATTGTACAGTCCCAGAATATTGGAACACCTGGCGAAATAGCTGGATTCGAACCAATTCCTTCTGTAGCACCATTTACAGCATTGGTAGCAGAACCAGATCCGGAAGTTCAAAACGCACTACAAAAACTAAATGATCCCGAGTTGTTAGCCAAGACTGTCGACGTTAAGTCTGTGCTTATTAGTGCAGGTGACAATGTTAAGGCAATGATCCCTAAAGTGAATGAAATTCCTGACCTGGTTTCAAAATTGGATAATGGTGTTGTAACTGAAATAGGAGAAGAAGCGGGCCACAAAATCCAAGGTCTTGTTGTTGATATTGAGGCAGCTAAAAGGTTCATTGCAGGTCAGACCGTAGAAACGCCAAGTGGACCTGTTTTTGTACCTGGTCAGACATTACAGACTCCATCAGGTCCTGAATTCGTACCTGGATTCACAGTCAAGACACCAGGCTCTGATTCTCCGGTGCTTATTCCAGGACAGAAATTATTAGCTGTGACAGAAGAAAGTGGAGGAACTGCTGTACCTGTGTTTGTTGCTGGTCAAACATTGACAACAAGAGATGGTGAAAAATTCGTGCCAGGACAAACCGTGCAGACTGCAGAAGGACCACGATTTATGGCAGGCCAAACAGTTATTACACCAGATGGGCCGAAGTTTATACCTGGTCAGTTAATAGAAGACAAATCAAAGGCAGGCTCAGTGGAAGGAGCAAAGGCTGAGGAAGGAAGCAAGGAAAAAGCATTTAAATTTGTCCCTGGGCAGACTGTTATGACCTCAGATGGACCGAAATTCGTACCTGGACAAACTGTAGCGACAGCACAAGGAGAGGAAATCTTTATTGCTGGCCAGAGTGTACAACTAAAGGATGGAGAATGGGAATTCGTCCCTGGACAGACTGTTGAAAAAGAGGGTGAAACGAAATTTGTTGCTGGACAAACTGTAATGACACCTGATGGACCGAAATTTATTCCAGGCCAGATTGTGAAAACTGCCGATGGTGTACAACAGTTTATACCAGGCGTTACGGTTCCTGCAGAAGATGGACAATCTTCGAAATTTGTTCCTGGTAAGATCCTGCAAACACCTGAAGGAACAAAGTTTGTGGAAGGACAATTGGTTAAAACTCCGACGGGTGCAACTAAATTTGTTCCAGGAAAAACTGAGATAAAGGAAGGCAACAGTATTAACTTTTCTGTCGCCAAGAAGTTGGATGATATAATTTTGGATGCTGTCATGACCTTACCAGAAGAAGGATTAAAGCCAATAAACCCATGCCATGGAATAACGCCAACTAAAAATTCTACAACAACTTTCGGACATGTTGTGCAGACATCTCATGGAGTGGAGTTCTTCCCAGGGCATCTTAAGAATGGTCTACCGGCTGGAAAGATCGTGCCTGGAAAACTCGAACGTGGAGTTGACGGTCAAGTAAAATTCGTTCCGGGCACTCTGATCGAAATTGAGCCCGGAAATGAAAAGTTCGTGCCTGGACAGATCGTCTTAACTGAACAGGGTGAGCAGTTCGTGCCAGGACAAGTAATTGAAACAAGTGAAGGAACAAAGTTCGTGCCTGGCCAGATTGTGGACACGAGGACTGGACAGAAATTCGTTCCAGGTCAAACAATGGAGACTGCTGAGGGAACAAAATTTGTACCAGGGCAGGTTGTGGACACTAAAGCCGGACCAACATTTATTCCGGGTCAAGTGATTTCCACGGAAGAAGGTTCTAAATTTGTACCCGGTGAAGTAGTAGAAACTGCTGACGGTCCAAGGTTTGTTCCTGGTCAAGTTATTGAACTAGAAGACAACAAAGTTAAGTTTGTTCCCGGACAGGTTGTACAGGCTAAAGATGGCACGCTCCGTTTCATTGCTCCTGATTTACAGGATACACCAGAAGGAGATTTTGAGTTCTCTGTACAGGGTTTTGAGATAACTCCAGAAGAATTACAGATACTGCGGCCTATCCAGGTAACTGCTTCGTACATCCCTACAAGTGGCTGTGAGATGTCTATAGACAATCAAATGTTGCGACAGTTATCTGAGGCAGGTATGACTCTGGGAAGACAAGTTTCGTTGGATATTCCGGCCCTGGAGCTGAAGCCACGTGAAGTTAGAAGACGACTACATAAAGCTACAGTCAACAAAGTTGAGATTCTTAAAGATATTCTTTCAGATCCACGCAACGGACAGAGTGTAATGGACAAGATATCCTCCGTGTTGAAGCAAAATAGTAATGAAACCGTAAATACGAAAGGGAAGCCTAAAGATAATGCAAGAGAAGATACTTTAGAATCGGCATTCAAGCATTTATCTCAAGGAAACCCCGATTTTCTGGAAAGAGTTCTTCAAAGAGTATCAGAAGAAGTAAACGCTTTGGAGTCTGAGAAAGGCGCTTCAGAGGCACTGCAGAGGGCTATAATAAGCGTAGTTCAAGAAAACAGCGAAAAAAGAATACAGGCAATGCTTCGTGATGAAGTCATCAATGCAGATAAAGACGAAAAACAGCGCGAGGATTTGGATCAAGGAGGACTGAAGGGGCTGTTGCTACAAGCCGTGGGATTTGCACGTGCTCTAGGAATGTCTGACGTTGCTTCGGGCTTGCTTGAATTTTTGTCTGATCCGCAATCAACACAAATAATAGCTCACGATGAAATGACTATGGACATTCTTAAAAGGTTGACTGTAATGAGACAATTGGCTGAGCAAAATCCAAGTTTGTGCCTGGCTCTTCGTAAGTTGCAGAATGACCCTGATCTAGCGAGAACGGACCCGAGACTACGAGAACTTGTTCGTGAAAGTGCTGCACTCATGGTCGTTCCTGAAGAAGACCATTTACCTTTACAGTCTTCTAAAGATATTCCGAATACTCTGTTGTACTCAAACAACATTTTAGCTATGGAGCAATTTTTAATTTCCAGAAACACTCGCTGTACCGGAACACTACTCATACTGAAGCACGGTTTTCAAGCCATCATACCCAGAGAGAATGCAAGAGGTGTAATCACCGGTCAAATTCCATACACTGTCCTTGACGAAAATGGAATTCGCCACTTCGAACCAGTTCATGTTTTCTCCACGATGAGACTACCAAGGCATGTTGTTGCCAGGCATTGGAGGATATATTCTTGCCCAATTGAAAAGGACGACATATCACCATCGGAATACAGTTCGTACGAAGATCTCTATACACAGTCTGGAACAACCACCACAACAAGCAGAAGACGAGGTACGATGGATAGTGTTGACGGATCTACATTGAATTATACCCGACTGAATGGTTTCGATGACACAACGACACAGAGTATCACCAGTGGCTACAACACACCAACTTCGAGATATAGTAGAAGACGTGGCACGTTAGACAGCACCAGATCTATTACGCCCACTCCAAGTGGAATGGAAACACCTATTTCCAGAACGAATGGAGGTAGTCCTATCAGCGGAGAGACTACGCCTACGTACAAGGATAGAAACTACAGCTCCAGGTCTTCAAGGCTGGAAACACCTGTTTCAAGAATGAATGGAGGCAGTCCAGAGAGTAGAGAATCGACACCTACGTACAGAGAAAAAAGTTGCAGCACCAGATCCTCAAGAATAGAAACTCCGATTTCAAAAGTGAATGGGGACAGTCCCATAAGTAGAGAATCTAGTCCAACGTACAAAGACAAAAAATGCAGTACCAGAACTCCCAGTTATAGGAAATACAGCAATGGACTTGAAATAGGTTCAGAGGTTAGTTTAAAAAAAAAAGTATCAACAATCAGGATTTTCTTTTTAGAATAGTTTTATTTTATGGTTAAGTTAAATTATTAGTGCCAAATGAACATTTTAGTTATGACACAACAAAATATCTTGGGAAATAGAAGACACCCTTGTATATTCAACATTTTTAGTATGTACTGAATAGTATGAAAATCTTCCTCTGTTATAGTTTAGCCTATAATATTTATAAAATGTTTAAAATAAAATTCTTTAAAGGAAATAATCCTGGTAAAAGAAATACGTTATTTACACACCTAAAGTATTTCAAATTTTAAAAGACAATAATTTATTCTTAATTTAATACAGTAAATATCTCAAAGTTTTTGAATTGTGAGCGAAAATAATGTGACTTTTCAATTGTTTCAGGTTTTCGATGTTTTCGTGGCGACGCAAGATTTCAGAGCCGATGAAGTCGACTCTATCTCCCTTAAAAAGGGAGACATCGTGGAGGTTCTGGAATCCAGACCTGAATCTGTCAAGTAAGTAATTCATATACCCTATAACAAGAAAATAAGGCTAAATCCAAAAACAGGGCGCCCCTTAAGCTCCGACCACTCGATATTCACATTTGCACGGGATGTGTGATGTATTTTGTTTCTTAGCGAAGCAGGGTGACCAACTGTCCTTGTATATTGTCGCAAGTGCCTTGTACCCACTGACCTTGTATACTGTCGCAAGTGCCTTGAACCCACCTCATATCTCCCGCGAGGTTTGTCAGCCTGTCACCGGTCGTCTAGCGATATGACGTTACACCTCCAACGTCCAATCATGAGTTTCTTCATAATACGAGGACAGAAGAATTCGCTAGATCGTGGTATAAAAGAAAGTACACCATTTTGAGAGGGTGGGCGGGATACCACTATTCAAAGGTGCGACCTGTTTTTGGTTTTTCCTGAAAATAATGTCATCGAAATAAAATGTATAATATTGCAACTGATGTGTGAATGAGAATTGAGTTTGAAGTCAGTTGCATACCTTCTTAAATTAATTAAAAGAATTAAAAAGTCTATTAGATATTCTTTAAAAAATAATACTTTAAACGTTGATCATTTTCTAGGCACGGCATGCCAACAAAAATAATAATAGTAATAATAATAGTAATAATAATTATGACTGCTTAGCTCATGGATCAGCGACCAGTCCAGTATGTGGAAATTAAAGGAATCGCAAGTGTCTATAGTCATAATTTTATACTTTTATTTTTATCACTTTTCGTCTTATCGCACATACACTCATTTGTTTTTATGTAAATTTACAAAGACTGAACAATGAAATATCTTCAAACCTGTAGCTTCTTTGATAGAAAATATTAATTAATCATCGTCCTGGCTACAAAGAAAAAAATGCTTATGAGCGAAACGACATAAACAATTTTGTATAATTATATATAACTTATGGTGTAGCATTTTAAATCTCGTATAATATTACGATATTATTTTAGCAATGAGGTCAAGCTGAAAAATACAATAGCTGATGAGAATCGCACGAAGCACGACTATCGACGATGGCGCCACGATCGATAAATTGTATCGATTGTTCCGCCAAGGGCACTCTCGCTTACAACGAGACCAGAATGACATATATAGCATAGTTTTATTAATTTTCGTAGTTTATTTTTATTATTCCTCATACGATTAACTCTGTGAGTATTTGCTTAATAGTCACGATAAATATAGGCTAACTGGAGGACTGGAGTTTCTCAAGATAAATTCGGATCTCTCTATATAATAACAATGTCAGTATTAATAGTTACAATAATGATAATTTTAATGTTACGATTTAATAATACAAATAATATTCATTTTCCACAGCATTAGTGATGCTGTTGAGCATTACATGATAATATTTAGGGAGAAAGATTCCTCTGGCAACTGGATTTTATTGCATGAACTTCGGCGTTCCATGCCGATGCTCTACCATCTGCATCTTATTATTATGATACTGTAAAATAACTGAGAAATTTCCAAAGAAGTCGCTAAATTAGTATGCCTCACAATACTGTAGGCCTGTGTGTATGACGTACATGTCTTTCAGTGAGGTCGATAAATGCAAACATAGAAGAGTTAGCTCAGTTGGTAGAATATCATGAAGGTTTTGTGTATCTCTAATAATTTTTCTTGGCTGTAAACGTAGACATCACCCCATAGGCGTAACCAGCCGACCATATGGGGGGGGGGGGGTTATAACATCTGGAGAGGGGGGTTCCGGGGTCCTCCCCCCGGAAAATTTTAAAAATTAAGATGCACAATAACGAGTTTTAAGCTTCCCACGCTTTAAACTCATATTAAGTAATTTATAAGCAGATTTTTAAAAAAGGTGACATATCACAATAATGAAATAAATAGTACAATTTTCCCTTTTTTAATCAATGGGGGGGGGTCAAACCCCCCCCCCTCGGTACGCCTATGCATCACCCTAATTTATTATTATAGACGAAAGAATTTTTCTAGACATATTGTTACATTAAACAAGAGGCTTAGTAATTCAATATGAGAATTTTAAAATTCCTTACTCTTGCACTGATATCATGTACCGTAGAGTCCCGCTATTCCGAACTAATTGGGACCGAACACCGTTCGGTTTAGCGGGAATTCGGAATAGGCGGATTTCATGAACAATATCAACGTATTGACTTGTTAAGGCGTAAATTAAGTACGGGGAATTGTATAAATGGAGCCGACATGTGCTGTAAGTAACCAGCTTTCATTCCAATTTGGTATCAGGCGTTTTCATCAGGCTTAGGCTCTATATATGTATCAATTTAACTTCTTTGTATAGCAATAAATGTACGTTTTTTCACGAACGTCTTTTAATTTCTCCTGTTTTTAAGGTAAAAAAATCGGTATTTTTCTCTGAACTCTGTTCGGTATAGGCGGATTTTTGGAATAGCGGGGTTCGGAATACTGTTGCTCTTTTGAGCAAATAAAATTCATTTATGCAGATCAAAAGAAGGAATGTTACAGATTCTTAAAACTGCATAAATAATTAAAATCAAATTATAAAGTATACATATATACATTTTGTTTGTTCCTTTAAGTTAAAATATTTCGCATAGTCAGGAATTTTAAATAGCGCATATTTAAAAATGACATTTCGCACTCCTACTGACCATAAATACGTCACCCCAAAACATTCTTTGAAGCTGAAATATAAGATTAATACAGTAATGCCTTTTGTAAAAAGTGAGGATTTTTATCCACGTCTTACGATTATCATTTTGGAAACCAGTTATTCCACGGAAATGTTTCTAATTTATTCCAAACTTAGATTCGATTGATGGTTTTACTTGACGATTGTTTAAAGAGACATACAAATTCACCTATGTAAGGGTTAACATTGAACAATATGGGTACTAGCAATCCATATTTTAATCCGTAACATATTACTAATGATAAATACATGGGCAAGTCTTGAATGAGTTATATCACCAGCATTTTCGAAAACGCTTACTATTGCCATCATCAGGCACATACGAGGTCAATAGAATAGACTACATTACATCTTTGACTTCAATGCATTTCCAACAATGCACTACTTTGCGTAATACTGTATTTGGTGGGGAATTTTTTATTCTGCAGTACATTACTAGCATACTATCAAACATGCATTCTCTGGTTTATATAAATATCAATAATCTCTTATATTTTGGTTAGCTTTCAATCTTTGGTAGTTAGTATCCTAGTATACAACATTCCATTTTCGATCTTTTGCGCAAAAAATGAAAAGCAAGTCTTCTCGTAGAGTCACGATATTATAGACATAGTAAACCAGTTAAAGCAGAAATTGTTTTAAAAAAAAATTGCCATCTTGATGATAACAAATCAAGTGCAGCTAGTTTCTGAATAGCTGCACCCTGTTAAAATAATAGCGTGTGTTTTCTTTAGATGCTATTTTCTTTCCTAGATTTGTACGTTTACATCTCTCTGCATGCATTGACATAGGCGTAACCAGGCCGACCATATGGGGGGGGGGTTATAACATCCGCGGGGTCTGGCGAGTATGGAAGGAGAGGGGGGTCCGGGGGCCCTCCCCCGGAAAATTTTAAAAATTAAGATGCAAAATAACGAGTTTTAAGCTTCAGGGGGTTCTCCCACGGAAAATTTTAAAAATTAAGATGCAAAATAACGAGTTTTAAGCTTCCCACGCTTTATACTTGTATTAAGCAATTTATGGGCAGACTTAAGAAAATTATACAATTTTCCTTTTTTAATCAATGGGGGGGGGGGGGTTCAAGCCCCCAAAACCCCCCCCTCGCTACGCCTATGTGCATTGATGCTATATATAGTTTATATTTAAAGTAGTTTTAGTAGTTTTAGTGACAGTAGAACCTTTTTTTACAATATTCAGCTAATTGTGCATGTTATAAATGGAACGCTAGGACCTGAACCAAACACGCGCAGATAGCTTATCGTCCGCTGGTAGCAATGGGGTTGGGGGCAGAAGAGAATGCATATACTGTACTATTCATTCCAAACTATGCGGTTCATGCCCGTAACTATTGAAAACAAATATAAAGTGAATAAAGTATTTTTTTAGTTATGAAGTATTATTTAAGTAATGGTATGTAACTCACAGAATATCGCTGTTAGGTCTTCACTATTGAATGATGTGAGGCTAAATAAGATGTTTTTACACGGTCTGTACAGCAGGAACATCACGTGAGATGAAGGCCAAGCAGATCTAGATTACATCATCGCAGCCGTTTGTTTGGCTCAGGTCTTACCGATAGAGTTATACATATCTCCTAGATTTGTATGTTTACATCTCTCTGCATGCATTGGTGTTATAGTCCTATATTGTTTATATTTGAAGTAGTTTTAATGACAGTAGAACTTTTTTTTTACTATATTCAGCTAATTGTGCATGTTACATATCTGCATGTTATAGTTACATGTTGATTAATGTGGCTGTTTTCTGTTCCTAAGGTGAATTGGATATTACATTATACTACGGTGTTGGGATTTCATCTCTTCTATACATCATTGAGTGACAGTTTAGGTGTTAAGTGAAGTTAAGGAACTTGTTGGTACTGTGCAACGAAATAGCAGACTGATAAAACTGTTATGCCCATATGTTTTGGATCCTCAGACCAGAACTGTGTAAATATTTATTTATGACGAAAAAGATCCTATTAATATGTTGGGATTGTTGTTTTTAGGAGTTTGTTCTAAAACTGTAGTCTTTCGTACACAAATAAATGTTTTATATGAATTTTGTTATAGGAGTTATTCGTGTTTAAGATGTTCTTTTTTAAATATCTAGTTTATTAGCTTATATGGTTTGTTTGTTTAGAAGTATTTAGAAATTTTCATAGTTTATTCTATGTAGTCAAATTCTATTAGTTTCTAGAAGCCATACAAATTTTCTGTAAACGTCTAATTAACGTATGTTGGCAATAATTGCTAACATAGTCTGATTGTAATTCGCCTTTTACCAAAAAGCATGTTGCCTATATATATATATATATATATATATATATATATATATATATATATAGAGTGGTGTACTCAAAATAATCATTAGACCTGGGATTTTAAGGAAACTCCCAATTCTGTTCCGAAAATATTATTAGATTTTAGTATGATGTCCATGGATGCATGGAAAATCGTGACCACTAATAAAGTTTGTAATAGGCCTACTGACACCTGAACTGCCTGTTAGATTTTTAATGCTAGTTTCATGCTTTTATTGCCAGATGCATATTTTTAAACATATTCTAGCAAAAAAAGAATATTTTTTCAACTCTGACCCCATTTTTGATCAATTTCACATTCAAAAATTCCCTTTCCTATAAATAGGCCTATGTTTCCAACATTGATATGACCTGAAGACCAAAATCTCTCCGCTGGGGAAACTTGTCTTTTGAAAGAAGTCTAAAAATATTTTTTTTCTTTTTATGTTCTGTTTTGAAGGCATGGATCACCTAGAAAGTCACACAGTTCAAGTTGAAACTTTGATGATTGATCCTCGATATTCACTTTCAAGGGGTCGTTAAAAAGAGGCAGTTTGTTCCTTATGTTTTCAAAATCATAAAATTATTGAATAATCATTTCAATATCCTCACAGAATTAAAATAATTCTATTTCACTTGACAACTATTGCTTGACAAAACGTAGTAAGCCAATTTTTTTTTATTTTGACCTTAACAGTTGCAACTTATGTCTATGGGGCGCACTTTGTTTCAAGTTTGTGCTGTAATATTTACATAGTTTCCTTTTCTTATTCAGGGGTCACAATAACAAGTTTCAAGAGCTGTCAGTTGGACAGGTCTGTTCGAGTTTAAAGATATATATTGCATATAGGCTATTCACGCCAATTTTTCGTGTCTACCAATTGCATCAGAGATACATGAAGCTGAGAATAAAATAAATATGTGATAGGGAAATTAAGGGATATGACAAAAGATAAATTGGCCAGTGTGTTGAAGGAAAAAATCCCGATTTATCGGTGTTAACGTGCGTGAAACTAGCTATGGATGGAAAGTGTTATTTTCCTGTTCAAATTGAAACGAGAAATATAGTGTTCAGCTGTGCCCCTCTTACCTTTGTCTCGGTAGACTGTTTTTTTCCGTATTAATTGCAATTGATGAGATGAAGAGCAGACAGTTTGAAAATGATAGTTGTTTAATAAATGTAAATTATGAGTGAATATCTTGTATTATTTGACTGCTTAACTTTTGTTATATGTAACAAGTAAAAAAGATTCGGTGGCATAATTTATTAATATACAAGACTATTTTGGCGCCTAAATGTTATTTAGGCCTAGTATCCTAAAATTCCAGGTCTACTTATAAGTTACAGTACTGAAAATATGCATGATTACGTTATAGTAGATTTATTATTTTTGATTTTGTAGTAGAGCTTCATATACGAGCAGTTACTTTTTATTTTATTAGATACTTATGTATGTAATCTTGGTTATTATGTGGTTCCTAGTATTTTTTGTCACTTTTTTCTTTATGTCTTCCATAGTGATTGAAACAAGGGAAATGTTTTGTTTCGAATCATATTTTAAGGTTGGGTGCATGATTTAGAATCACATGTTTAAAAGCAAGATCTCTAGTTTCCCTTACAGTTTGTAATTTTCACTTCGGTATTTTATTTAAAAATCTAGAAAGTATCTTGTTTTTTGTTCCCTTTCCAAAGAAACGATTAAAAAACCTCGAGTGACGAAAATGTTCCTTAAACTCATGAAAGGTACATAAAACCCAGTCTGTCTTTAAACAATATAAAGGATTATAATACGCTGAATACAAATAAAAATTCCTGTAAACTTGCTTATAAACATGTTTTAAGTTTTATACTTTCACTGGATGAGTGGTAATGCAAAAAATATACACAGAAGTTATGTGTTAGAATTAAAAGGTAAGTTGATAATAGTAGTGTGTTAGATTTAAGCACATTATTTTTTACACGAGGACAAATCTAAGCGCACATAAATGTTAAGATGAGTTGTCTCCCGTTAGTTTTTAACAGCTTAAGTCTTCTTGAGGGTTAAAAATAATGTGGAATACATATTCTAAAAAAAAAAAAAAAAAAAAAAAACTCTGGGAAATTCAAATAAACGCAGCTTAATGAACTAGTATTATTAATTGCTGTTCTTTCATAACCATTTCGGAAGGAAGGAACAGAGAATTCAAGGACCATGTTTATCCCAAATTAGTACTTTTCTATATAAAAAATAGGCCCTAAAATATAAAGTGACTAGGCTAATTCCTTAAGTATTATCCGTACAGTTTTATTTTTTCACATCAGCAAAGGAGAGAATAAAAAATACGTTTTCCTTTTGCGGTTTGTCGAAGAATTTGATAGCATTACTTCACGAAGCATGGTACCTTCAAGACACATGTATTCGTCACGCAGTGAGTTTGTTTTAATACTAGTGACAAACAGGTAACGATCATCGAACGAGCGATCTGACTCGGCGTTGTTACCGTTCTGCAAATAATATTAACCCAGTTATCTTACTAACCAATGGTTTAGTCAGAAAACGCAAAATAAATTTCATATTTATTTCAATGTTATATACGGCCTCCTTTAATCTGATTGGTTATGCTACTTGAACCGTGGCATTAGTGTTCTTTGTTACTTTAGGTTAGGCAAAATAGAGACGTAACCTTATTCCTGGTTGAAAAAAATGGGCATAGGCTAGTAGCAGTGTGCAAATAGATTATTAGACTATGTATGATTCAACTATTTTTATAACAATGATTAGGATCGCTACTTAAAATCTCATCTAATATTAATTATGGTAGTTCTGAATTAAAATAGTATATTGCGATACAAGTGCCGTAAGCGATGCATACGGATCGAGGAAATAGTTTGAAAAAACGAGGGCCTTGCGCCGAGTTTTTTCAATTTACCGAGATCCGTTATGCGCTTACGGCATGAGTATTTGTTAAAGGTCTAATATCTACACAATATGTTACTAGTGCTGCCATCTGTCTTGCATTGTTGGCAGACATGTTTGTTTGTCTTTTGTCTCTAGAATAAATTTTATTCTGTGCCACTCGTCAGTGGGAATACGTTGTTTTATTATAGGTTATGGGCCCAGAAGCTCATAAAATCGCAGTATTGAGTCGTTTTAACAAGGATTTTGCAGTAAAGCAAGTGTTAAAAGACAGTATTCAGTGCGATTTAGCTGTGAACTGACTGATCGTATTAATTATCGCAGTGTATAAGTGTAAAAACTGTTCGTCAAAAATGGCTACCAATTACCTTATCAATGTGCCGAAATTAAAGGGACGCGATAATTATTCGGAGTGGTGTTTCGCTGCAGAAAATTTCTTAGTTCTCGAAGGCATGAAGCATTGTATCAAGCCAGAACCGGGAAAAGAAATAGCAAGCGCGGATGACGAAAAAACTAAAGCCAAATTGATTATGACCATCGACCCGTCGTTGTATGTCCACGTCAAAACTGTTAAATCTTCGAAAGAATTGTGGAATAAACTACAGCAATTATTTGATGATAGTGGCTTTTCACGGAGAATAAGTCTGTTGAGAAATCTGATTTCAATCCGGCGAGAAAATTGCAGTTCGATGACGTCATATGTGACGCAGATTATCGATACTGCGCAGAAATTAAGTGGAACGGGATTTGAAATAAATGATCAATGGACAGGGTCATTGTTGTTGGCTGGATTGCCTGATCGTTTTGCTCCAATGATCATGGCAATCGAACATTCGGGCATTTCCATTACGGCAGACAATATCAAGACAAAATTATTAGATATGGAGTCGGTAGATTACAACGAGAGTGAAATGAACGGTGCTTTCGTCAGTCATTCAAATCATGCAAAGCAAAATAAGAATAATTTGTCTATGGCCAAGAAAAATTGTAATGTTGGTAGTACTACTGTTCCGTCGAAGTCAAACACCAAGGCGGTGAAATGCTACCGATGTAAACAAGTCGGCCATTACAAAAATCAGTGCATGTATAACGAAAATAATTCAGCAAATAAGAAAAATAAAGAAAGAATGCAATCAAACGCATTTAGTGCAACATTTTTAAGTGCGAATTTCAACAAAAATGATTGGTATATCGACTCCGGGGCAAGTGTACACCTAACAGCAAATGAAAGTTGGGTTATGAATGCCAGATATGAACAAAATAAAGGAATTGTCGTAGCTAATAGTGAGAAGAAGATGACAGTATTATGTTCTGGCAATGTTAAAATAACGACATCAACTGATGATTGCGAGTACGACATCGTGGTAGAAGACGTATGCTGTATACCATCTCTGACTACTAACTTACTATCAGTCAGTCAACTAATAAAAAAAGGAAACAGTGTGTCTTTCACAGATAAAAACTGTTGTGTTTACAATAAAAAGCAACAGTTAGTCGCTACAGCAGTATTGGTCAATGGGGTATACAAAGTAAACTTGGTATCCCAGGAGTATTTGGCTGCATCAGCTGTGTCAGGAGTAACATGGCATCGCAGATTAGGACATGTCAACAAGGAATATTTAAATAAAATGAAAAATGCTGTCTTGGGAATGTCATTTGATGAAAAAGTAGAAATAAGCAAGGCTTCTTGTACAACATGTTGTGAAGGTAAACAGTGTCGCTTACCATTTAAAGGCAGTGGTCAGAGAAGCAGCAACTTGCTAGATTTAGTGCACACAGACATTTGTGGCCCTATGGAGACTACATCGATAGGAGGAGCAAGGTATTTCTTGTTATTTGTCGATGATTACAGTCGCATAACATTTGTTTATTTTCTGAAGCACAAAACTGAGGCTCTGAAGTATTTCAAGATATTCAAAGCACAGGTGGAAAATCAAACAAAAAGAACAATAAAAGTGACAAGAAGCGATAACGGTTTAGAGTATTGCAATAAGGAATTTGAAGATTACCTAAACAGTGCTGGTATTATCCACCAGAAAAGCAACCCATACACCCCAGAACAAAATGGTTTATGTGAAAGATTCAATCGCACAGTCGTAGAAAAAGCGAGATGTCTACTGTTTGATGCAAACCTGGGAAAAGAGTTTTGGGCTGAGGCCACCAATACGGCAGTGTACCTGCAGAATCGAACTGTGGCTGCTGCGTTGGATAATAAAACGCCATATGAACTATGGATTGGCACAAAACCAGATATCAGTCATATTAGGATATTTGGTAGCACTGTCATGGTACATGTTGCTAAACAAAAGCGTAAGAAATGGGATAAGAAATCTGTGAAATGTATTCTTACAGGATACCCAGATAACATAAAGGGATACAGAGTCTATAATCCAGAAACAAGGACTGTGTTTACAAGTAGAGATGTGGTCATTATTGAGCCAGAAATCAATTCTGAATGTATGATTCAAATGCAAGACCAGAATGTTGCTTCAGTGGGGGATGAGGTTAAACCAGAACAACAAGGCCAGGAGGTAACAAGTTTTGATTCAAATGAGGTTAAACCAGAACAACAAGGTCAGGAGGTAACAAGTTTTGAATCAACATCTAGTCTTGAAGATAACTCCAAGAGTGAAAATGATTATTCCTATGATGATGAAGACTCAGAGAGTACACTTCAATGTGAAAAAGAAGATTTCATGGACAGACCCAGACGAACACGGAAACCACCAGAGAGATATGGTATGTCGAATCTTTGTACAAGCGCTGAAACCTATGATGATGTGGCAGGTTTGACACTACATGATGCTTTAAACGGACCAGAAAAGAAACAGTGGATGTTGGCCATGCAAGAAGAACTACAGTGTTTCAAAGAAAATGATGCGTGGGAATTATGTGAAAGTCCACAAGATGGTAGGGTTGTACAGTGTAAGTGGGTGCTTCGTAAAAAATATGATAGTGACAACAAAGTTCGGTTCCGTGCACGTTTAGTTGCTAAAGTTTTTTCACAAATTGAAGATAACTCCTACGGAAACTAAGTTGCATGTATCTAAGGGGGAAAACTATGTTGGAAAATTCCCATATCAGCAAGTTATTGGTTGTCTAATGTACTTAGCAGTTCTAACCAGACCTGATATTACTTATGCAGTTGGATTTTTGAGTCAATTTAACAATTGCTATTCTAGAGAACATTGTGCATATGTAAAGCGTCTATTGAGATATTTAAAATGTACTAAAAATTACGGTTTGAAGTACACTGCTGATGGAAATTCAATATTAGAAGGATATGTAGATGCAGATTGGGGTGCAAATGTTATAGATAGGAAGTCATATACAGGATATTGTTTCACTTTATCTGGTTGTGTAATTTCTTGGGAAACTAAAAAACAAACTACTGTAGCCTTGTCTAAGAGTGAGGCCGAATATATGGCTATTACAGAAGCATGTAAAGAAGCTGTTTATTTGAGAAACTTACTATATGAAATTACACAAAATTTGTATACCATTGATTTGTTCAACGATAATCAGAGTGCACAAAAGCTAACTATGAATCCAATGTTTCACAAGCGTACAAAACACATAGACATTAAGTTTCACTTTTGTAGAGAATGTGTAGTAAATAAAATTGTAAATGTGAAGCATTTGCCTACAGCTGAGATGCCAGCTGATGTATTCACGAAGGCTTTATGTGTTGTGAAACATTATAAGTTTTTGGATGTATTAGGTATTCAAAGATTGTAATATTTTTGTATATCCATATTGTTAGATATAGTGGGGGTGTTAAAGGTCTAATATCTACACAATATGTTACTAGTGCTGCCATCTGTCTTGCATTGTTGGCAGACATGTTTGTTTGTCTTTTGTCTCTAGAATAAATTTTATTCTGTGCCACTCGTCAGTGGGAATACGTTGTTTTATTATAGTATTGCATGCTATTTTTTGCACGATGATTATTTATATCAATTTAATTATACTAATTGTGATATTACCTGAAAATATTATGTATAGGCTATACATTCTTGAAGATAGATGTTTATTTCAGAAAGTGATTCGCATGTGTTTGTTGTTATGCGAACCGAATATTTGTCCTGGGGGGCCTTGTTCATAAAGGCTTGTATTATGATGTGCCGTAAGCAAATTCATAACCGCACGGAAACACTTACCGCACATAGCATCAAGATTGCGTGTGGGAATGTCAACTTACGATCCACGGCAACAACATTCGTAAGTACCACTAATAAGTTAAGTCGTGCAAAAAAAATGTTTCGGATTTTCATATAGCTATCTCTAAGTCTACATTAACTTATAAGATAATTTTATTATGGGATATTCGACTTTATACGTTATTATTTTGCAAAACAAATTATGTTCTTTGCATTTATTTAATTTCATATTTCATTTATACGACGCGTTTTTGATGATGACTATAACACATTTCTGCCAGTGAACAGAATAAAAATACACAACATACCTTATTTGGAAATCGTTATAATATAAATGTGCATTGACTAAAATACAATAACCCTTTGGTGCCAGCCAGTCTGTAGCTTTTATTAAGTGACAGTATGGTACTTAGAGATTGTGTGCGGGAAAATGTCTGGCCGTCTGTCTGTCCGTCCATGTGTTTGTACGCGCGATAGCTCAAATACGCTTTATCGGATTTTCATGAAACTTGGTGTACGCATTTATAATGTTCATGGCAAAAAGCCTATTTATTTTGGACCAATCGGTTGGCCGGTACCGGAGTAACGACTAATTAAAGGTCACATGCTTTTTAAATGGAAAATCATGACTTTACTACAATGCCGCGTTGCTAATCATTGAGGGCTCTTGACACAAATGCAGTCAGATGTTTGTTTATTTCGTTGATCAAGTTGAAATGAGTACTACATGAATACTGTTATGTACAGAAGGTATGTTAATGTGAAATAATAGGCCTACGTACATTAAGCGGAGTTCTTTGCCAGTACGTTTTGTGAAATGTTCACATATTTTAAGAATTTCTTATATCAAAGTATAAGAGTATGAATTAAGGTTAAGTATTGAACTTTAGACTTTTGTTCTTCCGTAAGCCCTGCTTAATGAATCTATCTGGAGCTTAACTCTGAGATAGATTAAAAAAATTACTCTTTTTCTGCACATCATAATTGCAGTTATCACTGATTAAACAAAAGCCTGGTGGCACTTTATGTCAGTTTACCTGATTTTATTCTGTTATGATGTTAGCTTACCTGAATTAGGTACTGTTTCTCGTACTCAATATTGGTAGCATTGGTAAGAATCTGGTAACTCATTCGATTCATCGATTGTTCATTCATTTAGTATGCCGTTATTTTACAGCTGACATAATATTGATTTAAGTAACAAAGTAAGAGAGTAGTTATTATTTATATGATTTGTTACATTTTTGCTTATGAAATAGTCCTAATAAATCCCAATTGAAATTACGAATTGCATTAGACAGATCTATCAATAAACTCATAATCTCTCGTGGAATTATCTGTGAAAATCATTTTACTAGAAAGTAAGCAGTTAGCATTTTCTTACCGTAGGGTATAAAAGTAGGCCTACCGGAATTTTCATAAGTAGGCTAATTACTTAATTACTTACTTATTTACTCAATGACAATTCCTCAGCAAGCTACCCCGAAGGTTCATTGTCTCGCTTACCTGAGCCCGCCATTCAACCCTACTCTGCGCTAACTCTGTCCAACCATCCCTCCCAAATCCTACTTCCCTTAAATCCTGATATTGTCCTCCCACCTACGTCTAGGTTTTCCAAGTGGTCTTTTCCCTTCGGGTCTCCCATTCAATACTTTTGAGATATGTCTTTCCTCCCCCATGCGTGCAACATGTCCAGCCCATTTCATCCTCCGTGAAAGTAGGCTAATTACTTAATCTATAACATAATACATGGCATTATTGAATATCCGTAGGACTTGCATAACTTCAATAATTCTGTTTGTAAGTGAAACATGGGTAGAAATATCTGGTTAAAATTACTGATAGAACACAGTTTCAATACTCTGGAGTTACTTTGACCTACAAACATAGTTCTGCATCGTTAGGAAACCAAAAACCTGAAGAAGACTGTAATGTTTATAGCAACATGTGTTGTACTGACGTCATTTGCTGGAGAAGATAGCAGCAAGCTGTTGGCAGCCTCCGCATCTTGTAACTTGGTAGCTGGTGTACATTATTATGGTTGTCGAACCCCCCCCCCCGAAATGTCTGCTATATTTTTAAGATTATAACATTATGAAATGAAATAATAATATTTAAAAAAAACGCTTTTAAAATTTCGAACATATCAATGTGTTATTTAAGATTTATCGTAATTTATTTTAGATCAAATTTCAAAACGGCGTGGTGTTGGTAGTTCTTCAGCTTAATAATAGTGATGTGTTACTAGTGAATAAAACTCCCTTCGGATTCGGTAGTCTGGTTACCCATGTGGTGAGGTCGTTTGGATATCAGAATTTCATTGAATTTCAGCTTAATATCCTACAGTCTGGAACAGATTTAGGAAATGACTATGTTAGCAATCAACTTTTTTTTTTATTTATTTCAGCTGTGTTTATACTCCATTTACCTTCGAGGCTATATCAGGAGTTCGGAATCTGTGTCTGTACAGTAGGGTAGGCCATCGAACTATTGTTTGTCAGTTGTTTGTATTGTCGGTGTATTTAATGGAGTAAATTTCAACTGATATTAATTTAAATGGATATGATACAGGATGAAATGGTGACGATGAGTCATGGTATGTAATTATCCATTTCGGCGTGTACCTTTACGACTGTGGAAACCATGGAAGAACCCATGTCATATTGGCCGGCCACGGGATTTGAACCTGGGACCTCCCGAATGCGAGTCCAAGACATTACAATTTCGGCCACCTCGCTCGGTTCAATCAACAAGTGCCACTAGCACAAAAAGATGCACAATTGTGCGAGTTTTTTTTTTCATTCATAAATAGATTTTGTGCAAAAACTATGAACTGCTCTTCATCAGAGTATGAGTCCTATAAACATGAAAGTGATGAGTTGATTTTGTTTCAAGACGAGAAAAGAAAAAAAAATCCACATAAAAATCAATGTTGGTTTCCAAGTATCTCCAAACTGACAGCACAGGTTATCCATAACTGGCCGGTGAGGTTAGGTACATTATTTAAATGGATTTAATATGCTTATAACATTATTTATAAGAATGGTAGCACTCAGTTATTACTTCCCTGCCCATCATATATTATAATTGCCACTTCTCGCAAATCCATGATGCAATAATAATTACACTGGTCAACAAAATTTGAACTTTTTTATGTTATAAGGGAAACAATGGGTGTGTCTGACTTACTTTTTTGTGCTGATTTCAAATCTTTTTACAGAACTTTTCCATCACCCAGGGTTTTTGAGTAATCGCATGGAAAACATTTTTCGTGTCTATACACTATAGTATTATGATATCTTAACTGAAATTACATTTACTACCTAAAATGCATGTGAATTGGATTTTCGGCTGTACTTCGCTTAAGGAACATCTCTCTTCAGTGTCCAACAGTAGTCTGCCAACATATTTGGACACCATTTACCCTGGTAGCGCCTTTCCATTTCCGCGATGTCCTGGTGGAAACGCTCCCCGTGTTCGTCGCTCACAACCCCTAGGTTTTCAGGAAAGAAATCAAGATCGGAGTGCAGAAAGTGTATTTTTAAAGACATTTTACATCCCATTATCTTGTAGTTCTCAATCATCTCTGTAGTTATCAGACCTGAAGTTTCCTAGAAAGTTTGTGACAACTTTTTTGAAAGATTGCCATGCAGCTGCTTCTTCCATATTTAATGGGATTTCAAATTTCGTATCTTTCATCAGTTCCCTTATTTGGGGGCCAACAAATATTCCTTCTTTTAGTTTGGCTTCGCTGATCCTTGGGAACTTATTTTGCAGGAAGAGAAATGCACTGCCATCAAGATCCATCGCTTTCACAAATTGTTTTATCAAGCCTAGTTTTATATGCAGTGGAGGCAATAAGATTTTTTCAGAACATAGAACATAGTGGTTGATGAAAAACATTTTCTTGTCCTGGATTAAGTGACTCTCTCTCTTTGGCCAGTTCTTTATAATATAATGGTTACATCTATCTCTGCTATTCCACTTGCACAAGAAGCAGCAAAATTTAGTATAACCAAGCTGTAACCCAAGTAAGATTGCTATTACTTTTAAATCCCCGCATATCCGCCAAGAAAAATTCTCATACTTTATAGAGGATAATAAAAGCTTCATATTATCATAATTTTCCTTCAACGCAACTGCAAGGGCTAAAGGAATGGATGGATATATGTTTCCATTATGTAGTAACACTCCTTTCAAACTTTTTTTGAGGAGTCTATGAACAAACGCCAATCCTCAGATTTATGCTGAACACCCATTGACTGGAACAAATTTTCAACATCATTGCAGAAAACTAGGGCTTTCTCTTTAGAAAACAAATGCTCAAATTCCTTTTGGCGTTGGTGGAAATAACTTACTTTGGTGTCACCCTGCAGTAACTTCCATCCTTTCAATCTTGAGGCGAGTAATTCTGCCTTGTTTTTACTTAAACCAAGATCCCGAACCAAATCATTTAAATCATCCTGTGTTAGAAAGTGAGGTTCATTTGAAGCATCTTCTTCCACAAAATCTGAATCATTCTGTAATTCATCCTGAATATCAGGAAATTCTTCAGTCATTGTTATTTCATCTGGTGGAGATGGTATGGGAAGTCCTGGCCCATGAAGCACCGGTCGAATTGCTGAATCTAAAGATGGATATTTAACAGTGTGTCTGGACTTCGAACTTATTCCAGATATATTTGTCAAGCAGAAGTAGCAGTCTGTCAAATGGTCCTTAGGTTCGTGCCATATCATGGGGACTGCAAAAGGCATATGGCGGGATCCTTTCAACCAGCCAGATAATAGTGTTACACATTTGGTACAACAGATTTCTGGGGCCCATGTTTTGTTCTGGTCTATTTTGTTGTTAAAATAACAGTGATAAGCTCTTCTTATTAGAGGAGTAAAGTTTCGGCTCTGCGCTTTGAAAGTCAGCTCACCACACACAAAACAGAAGTTGTTTCTATCATTAACACACTTTCGAGACATGTTTCTTATCACTATAGGCCTACACTTTTACACTACTCCTTATAATGCACTACTAAGGATGGTAATATACACTTCTATCACAATTCATTTGACAACGGAAGAGAGTACAGAATTAGCTTTTATTATTTTAAGAAAGCTTCTATTCATCTGCAAACTTTACCTTACAATCACAGTTTTGCATATGATCAAGTAGGCCGTGATGACTAAATAAGGTATTGTAACTCATGAATTCAAGGCAAAAATCACCAAACGTTATAAGTCAATTATTGACACAATGAAATGAAATATAAACGTAGAATACTAATTCTAATCAGCATGTTATATACCAGAAATGCTAATAAACAGGATTTTTTAAAAAATGGTGGGTGATGGAAAATTACTGACTTCATTTTTGGAATCAGCAGATGAAAATACATAAGAAACACCCAAAATTGTTTATGTAACAAAATCATTGTTGACCAGTGTTATTATTATTATACAACTCCGAACACTCACCGGTGGACTTACAGATGGCTTTAAAAACGTGTCCTATACATCATGCAGTATTATGTTAATTTTTGTCAAAAGAAAGTATTTATTTAGACTATAGCTTAAACGAGAAATGGACAGAAACCTCAAGAAAAAGTTTTAAAGACTGTGCTACAGGTTAATTTAGTGTACTAATGATCACAATACAAATGTTTTGTTATTTAAAAAAAAGTATTAAGTAACAATGTGCGCAAGGACATGAAACTGCAACAACTTTACCCTTTAGAATAGGATAGGATAGGATCAGTCCCCTGAAGGGGGGAGGTGGGTTGAGAACGACCTTAAACGCTTTTGCCATTCGGCCCACCGTGCTATCCTCCGGTAATGGAATGATATGCATGCCCAATGCTCCCCCCCCCCATCAACAGACCTCATCGCGAGCCCCACGGATCTTCCCTAATCCATCAGATACCTTTGCTATGCCATGTGTGCTGCTTGCCTCGGTATCTCTTGGGAAATAGACCCCCAGTTTGGCGGCACATCATCCAGCACCACAGCAGGTGCTGCAGCGAGGGCATACCGGAAACCGGAAAAGGGAAAAGGGATGATGATGGGAAAAGTGAAAGATGAAGTGTAGAGTGTTGGTGGAATGAATTAGGGACACCAGAGGACCCCTCGAGAAAAACTCCCTACGCCCGGGTTTGTCCACCACGAATGACACGCCTACCTACCTCGGGACTTGAACCAGGGATCACTTGCATACCAGGCCCACGCGCTAAGCATGAATCACCGCGCCGGTTACTTTACCCTTTGAACCCCTCCCGAACAAAATTTCACTGTACGCCCATGTCCTGCTGCATGCAACAGTAGGAAACCTATGCTATCTTATATGTTTTAAAAACAGTATATATACATACATTATTGAACACGACGTAGAAGAAGAAGATAAATAAAAAGAATAATCCTGAAGTTTTGCTTATGATTTAATAACATTCTGAGTTTTAGTAGTGTTAATTAAAAATGACGCCTATGAAGAAGCGATTTTATTTTTATTGAATGTAACTAACTCTACAAACAAGATTCTCTTCAGATGTTTGAATGTAACCGAAAGGCTTAGGAGAAAAACGTTGAGAAGAAAGGTATTGTGTTATTTTATTGACCGAGATCAACAGAGCTACCCAGCATGATTTTAACCACTTCTGACAGAATAGTAAAACTAGTATAATATGAAGAACAGTGCCTCTACCTAACGACAATTTTGAATTAATGTGATAACAAGAATACATCAAGCTAGCTAGCCCAGATCATTCACCATAAATAAGTCCGCAAGTCCATCTGGCATGCATTCTGTTTAAAGGTTGCCATATTGTTTCAATATTAAATGTTTACAATTATAGCTACCTTAAATAAAAACTGTGTTCAAGGAAAAGTTTTTAACATAAACGTCTAGTGCATTGAGCTCGCCTGTAAAAATAACAGTTTTCAAATTATGATTATATTCTTGTTCATATTATACCTGATTCTAAAGATGTTCAGAAGAATGTGAATATGATCATAACCGTGCAAAATCCAAGAAGCTCAACAAAGTGTGAAAAGTGAGTAAGACACTTGTGTCCTAATAGACACGTTAATTCTATAGCAAGGGGGTGTTTTATTTGAGTATATATTTTAAAAGATGATTATGTCAGTTCTTATTATTTTAATTTCTGAGAGAGTACAAAAGCATTTTAAAGAAGAATAGGTTTACCTAGGTATATAATTAGAAAACCAGAAATAATAAAAATGGTACTGAATTTGTGCAGAAAGTAATAGAAGATGTACTGTCCCGATGTAGATTTTGCTGTTGTTCAAGCTTTACGTCACTTTTGTTTTACAAAATATCCGATCTTTTATTTGGTGGGCCATTTAGTTTAAATAACGATAATGATAGAAGGAGATATTAATTCGCGTATCGCATAATCGAAGTGTTATAAATCAACAGGGATAGAGATCACAAGGAATATAGAAACAAGGCCTATTACAAATACATGACTATAATAATTTATCTTACGCATTCATACCTCCTATAGTACCATAAGCACCATGTAATATTAAATTCCTCGTATTATTAGGCCTACAAAGAAAACTTTGTTTATACGTAGCAAAGCATAATGGTATTGTAAAAATATAAAATTGCGAACCTTGTGTGTTTAACAGTAGAATGTTAATTTAGTGTTACATGTATTTACTTATATTATGTTCATTTCTATTATATTCTAAACTCAAATAAAAGTAAATTTCAACCCGGCTTGCAATCGCGTTCTATGAAAATTCTAAAAACCCCGCTCAAATACGTCTACTACCAGATCTGAACCCACGCTCTCCAGACAGAGATCGCGGTATTATCCACTCGTCCAACTCACTTCGTAGAAGTAACTGACTTTTTGTGCATAGATATTTTTCACGAATTTTCTTTTTCTTTTGTTATTTCTTTTTCTTTCTTCATTAAATGTTTATACAGTACATTATTTTTTATCTTCTCCCTTTCTCTTTCATTTTTTTTCATATGTTCAATATTTTTTCCTCGATTTTTATCTTTATTATTTTCATTCTCTTGCTTTCAACGGTGTTAAATAATTATTACCTTTCCTTTATGTTTTCTCATTCCCCAAAGTTTACTTTTGGATTTCTGACTCCATATAGCTGTCTATACGTCAGTTACACGCAATTCAAGCAAGAATTTGCAGATTTTTGTTCTTGACTCCGATGCCGCACGTGCGGGAAGCGTGTCATATCGTAGGAAAATAAAGAGATTAAGTTGTTATTTTACATAGGGAGGTACATGAACGGCATTGATGTGCTGTCTGCCAGCCGGAAGGCAAGCAGATGGTTTATTGAACTTGTCTCAGTTATTTTTGTCCTTGCCTGCAGCTGGCAACTTTGGACGTGGAGCGAGGAAATCTACCTAACCCCTGCGAAAATTATCTCTACATTCCATTCCAGGCAGTTCACTTTCCACGCACTTTAATTTTCGTGAAAATTTACTGCTATTGGATAAATATTACTTAGATACATTTCGCAAGAAAAATTATTTTTTATGTAAACTCACAAGACATAACTAGCTTATACAGTATACTTCATTAAATACGTTTATAGATTCAGAATAATGATATTTAAATTAAATTTAATTAAATTTTATTTAACACAAGTAATTCTTGATGTACAGTACCACATTTGAGCTCATCTCGTGCTCGGTTCAGTTCAGTTACTCAGTAAATTTAATTTTTTCAGAGATTCAATTAGATTGTGAGAATAGGAAAAGTATCGCGTGGAACACATCGACATTAAATTATAAGATTATAAAAAGAAAAAAAAGAGATAGGTGATGTGTATAAACTAAAATTATTTTATAATGTAATTATCTTTTTTCTTGAATTTATCATAAATTGCTAAAATTTGATTATTTTTAATAAATTAATTTAATTATTTTGGATCGAACTGTGAACAGTATTTCATGTTAGCACACGTAGAGCATTTTGATTAATGTAGAGGCTCATATGTCTCGTTAAATAATTTTAGGTACCGAGCGAGTGGTCGAGATGGTAACATCTTGGACTCACATTCGGGAGGTCCCAGCTTCAAATCCCGTGGCCGGCCAATTTGACGTAGGTTTTTTCATGGTTTCCCCAGTCGTAAAGGCAAATGCCAAATTGGATATTTACATACCATGAATCATCCTATGTCATATACATTTAAATTAATATCAGTTGAAATTTACTCCATTAAAATACACCGACAATATAAACAATTGACAAGCAATATTCCATGGCCTACCCTACTGTACAGACACAGATCCCGAACGCCTGATATAGCCTGATATTATTAATGGGAGTGAAGTTATAGCTATTTATGTATCAAGTACGCAAAATAACGCTTTAGCGGACGAATCTAGTATAGCGGCCGAGGCGAAAGCCGAGGCTGAAATTCTGGATGAGTCCGCTAAAGTTTTTTTGCGTACGTGGTGCATACAATATTTTTTAGTAAAAGTTCTATAAATTATATGAAATAAAACAAAAAATACCGTATAATTAATTATAATGAAAGGCAGTCAGTCATTTCTTTAAGTTATATTGTCATGGCCATCTAGATCATAAAACAATGACCGTACGTAGCAATAAGAAATGTGGTAGTATAGATGCATAATATATGAGTCCCTTGTTTGTAAACAATATTGCATACCAACTAGTATTTATGAAAAACTTGTGAAAATATAAATGATAATACCGAGGAAATTTCAATCCAAGCCAGAAACATTGAATTGGAGCTGCTACCAGCAACTTCACGGCAGAAATAGGCTATGAGAAGGGATATATTACGGCATTTAAATGCTGTTCGTCCATGGTAAGGAATGTTTTTCAAGTGAACCAAAATTTGGAAAGTTGTTGGCTTATATTTGTTGTCGTGTGATGAAGTGGGCTACCGTGTTTTGCAAAAAATCCCGGTAAAGTTTCTGATTATCATAAAGAAACGTGTTGGCTTAAATTTGTTGTTTTATGACCAATTATATGCGTAAATCCATGTTAAAGTTGGTGTGACTGGTCAATGCCGTCTGGGTTTTATTTATAGATTGCCATGACGACTTTAAAGGACAAGGCCGCTAAAATTGCATTTTGAATGCAGTTTGAATGCACTTTTATGCAATTTTAGCGGACTTGTCCTTTAAAGTGCAGCTTTTCGGCGTGTTACCAGTCCGATAAGCAGCTGTTTTAGAGAGCGTGTACTAAAAAATTATTTATGAATTTCTATTAGTTTAATTGGATATGTATTATTAAGCTTAGTTAGTTTACGACAAACTGATTTGAGAGCATTACTTATTCATTCTGTGGCTCATATAGGAATTGTTATTAGTTGTGTCATGACTTTAGTAAGTTGGGGATTTTAGGGTTCATTTTTTAAATAATTGCTCATGGTTTATGTTCTTCTATATTGTTTTGTTTTAAAAAAAATGTTATATATGAGCGATTTGGTATGGTTTACAATTTTCATTCATGTTAAAACTATGAGAGTCAGATCTAAATTGAATGGTTTAAACAATTGTTAATATAATACGTGAACTCTTGTAAATTTATACAGTGTTGAGTACATTAGGTTCAAGAAAAATTAATGTAGATGAACAGTCTAAAGGCTGTGATGAACAGATTTTTTTTTATGAAACGTTAAAAATAAGTAAAATAATTATATATAGAGTGGGAGGGATATAACTATGCAGATTTCTAACAGACTATTACAATATGCTAGATAAATCCTTGAGCATTAAGATAAAGAAAGATGCCAGGGACGCTTGCACCCTACCAGTTATGACGTATGGATCCCCAACATGGACATTAACCAAAAAAGAAAATAACATTCTACAGATATGCCAGAGGAAGATGGAGCGGAAACTGTTATGTTAGTAGTGAAAATAACGTACGAGATATATGCAGTTTGGTATTAACTACTGTATGTTAATGGTTAAATATGGGGTAAAGGCTATTTTCGCTACTGGCAGACCAGTCAGTTCTCCTCGGAATATATATCTTGCAAGTTTATATTTTTCGATCTTGGAAAGTAACAAATGTTTCAGTGTGTGTCTTTGGTGGACCCTTTATTAAAATCAAGGATTCGAAAAGTGTCTAAGGATGAATAATTATTAAGATCAATCAATGAAATTTATTTTTAGAAGATGAACAAATTGACTGAAAGAAGCTTCTTCCTATAATAATTGCAGCTAAGTCTAATTTTGATAAATTACGCTCCTATAGAACAGTATGCGTAATTATATAGACCTGCTACAACTTATGACTCAGTCCCATGTTTATGGTTCAATGTTCCAGAAAAACTATGTGATTATGTTGTCTTTTTCTTTCTTTCTTTCTTTTCGGAGCCGCGCGCCTTGTCCTGAGTGGTTTATAGGCTATGAGATAAAACAGGTTTTTTTGTTTTGGTGCATGATCTTCATTTCTGTTCTTGTGATGTCTTTGTTGTAATTTGTTTTTGCTACTTCTTTCTATGAAACCTTTGCTTTTTGCATTTTCATTTAGGTTAAAGCCAATAAGAAGCAATTTTACATCATCAAGGGAACCCACAATACTAGATGTTCCCCAAGTTTCAGATTCCCCCCCCCCCCCCTCTCATGTGTGACTTTTACATTTACATTAAGGTTTCAAAGTTCCATGCTGTTACAATTTAAATTTTTGAGTTATTAATTTTGAAAATAAAAAATATAATGAAGTGCGATTGCCCACCCCCTAGATCATGGGTGCGCATCTGTGGCACATCGTGTCACTGTGCGGTAGGGGAATTTCTCCCACTACAGTCGCCCTTGACGTCAGCATAAATGAATTTCGACGTGACACTGAACATGAAGAAAGGTTTCTTACGTCACAGCAAGGGATGGGGACAAAAACGTTTCCCCTCAGTTGCTCACCTATGCCCTAGATGGTGATTATAAAATTTGAAATATAAATACACATTTTCATTTTTGAAACACTATCCTTTGAAACTATGGATTATTTTCTACCAATTTCCCCAAAATAAATTAAATAAAATCATGCATTTTTTCCTCAAAAATTGAACTATAACTCCCAAAATATTGTAAACACAAAAGTTAATAATGCACACTTCTGTTCACTTGCCTCTTCAGAACCCATTATGAAAATTTCAGAGATGGTATAACATTTCAATCACTTGGAACGCCTTGAGCAATAATAAAAAAGGGAATAAAAGTTTACTAGAAAATTTTAATTTATTATAATTACATAATTAAATTTTTAGCATATGGTCATTTAAATATTTCTTGGGGGCAATAGCATATCAAGAAATCGAATATACACAAGTGGATTATGGATATAGAAGGTCTGGGTATTCTTTTAATAACATGAAAAATTTCAAGATTTCGTATTCCCTTAATCCTTCTGTGTGTGTGTGTTTTTTTTAAATTTTATACACATGCCGTGCACTAATCTGGTCCCACATGAGCCTTATTTTTAAATTTACTCTTAGGAAAATTTGGCAGACTTTCTCTCTTCTTCGTAACGCCTTCGTCATTATAAATATTTAAATTTAAATATGCTGTTTTAAAGAAGAATAAAATCATGTAGTGTACACATCCCTAGGTATAATGGCCTACTAAAGATTACGGTCATATTACTACTGAAATGTATAAGAAAGACGCATCCCAAAATTAGGCATTGTCAATTTATACACAGCAGTTAAAATGATGGCAAAGCAGTTACAGCTGGATGCAGCTAGTAGGCCTATACCGGATATCATTCATACATATTTTTATCCAAGGAGTGGGACTTAATTATGAGCTGAATCTTATTTCATACTATCGTCTCCGTGCGTATGTGTGTGATCTTATACGGTATAGGTACAGGTAGTAGCAATATGTATATCATTTCACTTACGTGTTTTCTGGCCTCATATTTACCCCAGACAATTTTCAACATTGCAGACACTGATCTTGCTCACACAAATCATCGTATTTTCAGTACCTAGGAAATGCAAACAATACACAAATATTTTTAAATCGATAGTAACTCAATAATAAACATGAAAAATTAAAAACATCCATGTAGCTCAGGAAACCAATTATGCTGTGACAATCCTTTGTGCCGGAACCAGTGTTCTTTATCTGTACCAGAGCATATGGCATTCTTATGTGCTTGTTTGTATGTTATAGTGGCCTAAAACCTAGAACATTTTTTTACAAGGCCCTATCAGTTAAAGTTATGAATATAGTAGTTAGAAAACAAGTTTCATTGTGATTCACGAAACATTAACGATGTCCTGTATTTGCAGGCTGCAATTAAAAGACAAAGTAAAACTAGAAACACAATATAACATTTCCTATACAAAATTCAGGATTTGGACAAAAATAATCAGTAGAGGCATGTTTTAAATGCTGTAAATATGATACTGTAAAATACTGACTCTTGCAGACAAGAATAATAATGTGGTTCTAGCACTATCCTTTTCAATCTATAATTTCAATCATGGTTCAGTCACTTCAATTTAAGGAAAATAACATGAATTAATTCCTTTATATCAAACTAAACTAAACTAAACTCCGTGGCGCTACATCCCTGGAGGGACTTGGCCTACCACCCGACCGCTGCGTCATCTCCCGTAGGCAGATGGCAGGATTGGGGGGCATGTGGTCAGCATGCCGACACCCACGGCCGTTAATGGTGGTTTTCTTGACCGGAGCCGCTACTTCTCTATCAAGTAGCTCCTCAATTGGAATCACGAGGCTGAGTGCACCCCTACCAGACCTCCCTACCTCAGAAAAATCCGAGGAGGTACCGGGAATCGAACCCGGTCCGACGGATCTGTAGTCAGCGACGCTAACCACAAGACCACGCCGGCGGACTTTATATCAAAATTTGACTCAAAATATGAGAGTGTTGATTAATTGGAGAGGTATGGTTTCCAACCATCAATCTTATAATCTCTACCTCCTGGAGTTGCACCAAGTTCTGAAATACGGTATTGTCGGTTCATAGAGCTCCTTCTCCTGGTTCGGCTCTTCTCGTTGACTTTTATAGTGTTCAAATCTGATAGTTGGATCTAGGATGAAACCCCCAGAACGCTTTTCCTTGAAGGCTAATGTCGATCCGCCGGGAACTACAATTTACAGCCAGACCATGTACAGGTAGGGGGAAAAAAGCGGACAGACTCTTGTAGCTGATTTCAGAGCCTTGCGGTACGTAAATAAATGTGAAAGATGTAACGGAAACGTCTGTTTTCACAAGCAATGCAAATTACGTGAAATTATTTATCAGTTCAAGCAATGTTCATTTCAATACTTTCCCTGCTATTCTCCGAATGCCGCTAGGCATGCGCACTGGCTCAGTCGGTCCGCTTTTTTCCCCCCTACCTGTACTTCCTCATACACCTTCTTTCCTTCTTTAGTTCATCTGTTGTAAAAGATCTTGTCTGATGAAATCTTTGGATATTTAAGTTGGATTAATCTTCCTGTAGACACTATGGCCGCACGGATTCTCTAAAATCCGAAAACCTCAACTTCCTGAAGCCCAAGGGACTCAGACGTCTGTATATAGTGATCGCTTTACTTTTCATAGATTATTTACATATTCTATTTATTATTTTGTAATGCCTAGAAATAAACTAACTCTTGTATTCTTTTATTTATTTTATATCCGATGGGTAATAATTTTCAAGCAACGTCCGTCAGTGCGATTAAGATTCCCTCCGAAATGGTGATAAACGAAATAAGTTTAGCATCATTTTGAATGTAGGCCAATTTTATATTAAATAATACCAAAATGTTCCTTCAGAAATACGAGTTCCAGTTAGGCCTATAATGGCTATGTCATGAATGAATTGTGATTTAGCAAGTAATCAAATACTATAGACCGTATAAATATATTGTGATTAATATTAAATTTAAAGTGTTTAGAATAGCCTGGAACTGAGAGAGCCGATAGAAGTCAACATTCGAGTCGGTTTACAACCGAAATAGTCTATTTTTTGCTTGTAGATATTGTTACATATTAAAATGACTTTTCTTTCTAAAGCAAAATTTTCAGTTTCACTTCATTTGAATACCCGACTTTGAACATTTTTCAAATATATCAACTCAGAGATAAGTTGATCCTCGAAGAGAAAATTCGTATGTCAACTATTTTCACTAAGTACTTACCCTGCATAATATTGTGATAATATTGGCATTCATTTGTTGACAATATCATGTTCATTTCTATTGTTCCGGCGTAGATTTTAATGCGATGTGGCCTTCTTCTGTATACATAGGCCTAACATAAGTTGGGTAGAATAACCTTTAATCTCTGAGAAATTCTAAGGTTAATAAAAATAATTTCGAAGACTGAGTAGATCAGTCCTACAAACAAAGTAAAATTACTAATAATTTTTTTTATAGACATCCGGATGGGATAAACTCATTCAAGCTTTCGGCAACGCATTTTATTGTCTTTTTCAGGGGCGCCGAAGAAGACAGTATGTTGCGGAAAGCTTGAAGTAGGTATGTCTCGAGAATTGTTCACTCTTTCACAGAAGAATTAAGATTCGCCCGGTAAAGCTCTCGTCGCTCCAATAAATAATATTTAATAAGCTATATTTAATGAAAGTTTGCTTAAACTATCGTTAGCAATTAAAAAGCCGTCTTTTTTCTAAATCTATCCAAAGAAAATAAGAGTGTGGTATTAAAAACACAAACATAAACATGCCGAGTCTTTCTTCTACGGGAGAGCCTTTAAATCACGCCATAAAAATGAATTTAGAAATAGAAATCTAAAATAAATAAACTTATATATTTATTTACCGGTATATATAAATATTTCAGAAATAATAGTGGAGAATGATAATTGCATGTTCCTAAAATAATTTATTTGTATCTCACTTCTTAACTCCACATTCCTTCAGAAATTTGTATCATAAATATCTTACTCTAGAAAAAATAGTTGATTTAATATCCTCTACTATTTAGTATTTTAATCGGATAAACGCGCCAAAGAAAATGTATGTTTCGCAGGCATAGAATAACTTTTTAAACCTTGAATTTTAAAAAGGTCAGTGAAGAAAGTGCTGAGATGTTGACGAGTATTCAAGTCCAGAATTAAAGGATGTGGCGGGTGAAATATGGCATCAGTCAAGGGTTTGGTCACGTGTCAAAAAGTAACCTATAGAGCATTATGTCAGCCGAATTCGAAGTCATTGAAGATTGCATAAGTGTGAAAAAACATATGGCAAAGATAGTTCCCTCCCAACAGTTTTTATATGTGTCAAGGATTGTATTTATATAGACCACACAAGAATAGGTGTCAGAGACATGACCTTGAAATTCTGCAGTAGAACACTTAGCGGTCATTTTAATTTTTTACCCCTTGTTTAAAATTAGATAAAGTCATTATAGAGTGAAAACTAAGATGAAATTACAGCATCATGTATCTATGTGTCTGGCAGTAAACCGTATAAGTGGATTAATAGTTAACCTTATCTAAGACAAATTGAACTACCTTCAAAATATCATCCCTAAGAAAATATTGCTACCAAATAATTACGAAGTTAGAGTATTTATATTTACGTACCATATCATAAATGCACGTACCTATGAACCACCCAAATATTTTCTTTTGTATAGGAAGTTATCCAGCAGCATTTATGTAATCGGGTAGGCTGTAGCGTAGTGGTTGAGGCGCTGCGCTACAAACCGGAAGGTCGCGGGTTCGATTCCCGATGAGGTCGTTGAGATTTTTCAATTGGCCTAATCCATCTGGTGGCACTATGGCCCTGGGGTCGACTCTAACAGAAATGAGTACCAGGAGCAGTCCTGGGGGTAAAGGTGCCCGGTGCGTAAGGCTGACAACCTTACCACCTTCATGTGCCGAATGTCCAAAATCTGGGAGCCTCAACCTCCTGGAACCTTCTGGGCCTCCATGGCCTGTATAGGGATCACTTTACCTTTTATTTATGTAATCAATTTGTAATCAACGAGGATTAAGAAAAGAGTAGAGAACCAGCCTATTTGAAGAACTCGTCGGATTTTATTCGATTTAAATTTAACCTTAAACTCTTATATCGGCCTTGGCTATTATTTCCATTATTAGCCATTATTAGCCATTATTGGTTATTTAGCTTGTGAATCAGTAATCAGTCCAGTGTAAGAATATGGGGAAATTAAACCAAACGCCAGTTTATATCGTCATAATTTTATAGTTTAATTTTAATCACTTCCGTTTTATCGCACCTACGTGGAAATGTTTTTCAACTAAATTCACAAGGACCAGGACACTGAAACATCTTCATACCTGTAGCTTTTCAGATAAAAAACAATTTCCCCAATTGACCACTGAACACAACTACTGGCTATATAGTATAAGTTGCATATGAATAAATACTATATGACAGTAATATATGGTTATTTATAAGTGTGGTGAAGCACTATAAATCTCGTACATTACAATATTAATAACACGATATTATTATAGCAAGGAGGTTAATCTAATTACCACATGATTAGATATCCCTATAATAGCCTATGAAGCCACAAGGCTGACTCACTCACTCACTCACTGACATTAATGTTTGCCCAATGTTTCCAGATGAGCTAGAAACTTGAAATTAGGTACGCGTATAGCTTTTAGGCTGTAAACCACAGGAAAATTCCAAAAAAGTATTTTTTTATTTTATTTTAGCACTAAAAACCCCCGAAAAAGGGCCCGCTCACTGACATTAATGTTTGCCCACTTCCAGATGAACTAGAAACTTTAAATTTGGTACGCATATAGCTTTTAGGCTGTAAACCACAGGAAAATTCCAAAAGTAATTTTTTTTAAATTTTAGCCCAAAAAACCTCCGAAAAAGGGCTCGCTCACTGACATTGTTTGCCCACTTCCAGATGAGCTAGAAACTTGAAATTTGGTACACACATATAACTTTTAAGCTGTAAACAACAGGAAAATTCCAAAAAGTAATTTAAAAAAAATTTAGCCCTAAAAACCCCCGAAAAAGGGCTCACTCACTGACATTAATGTTTGCCCACTTCCAGATGAGCTAGAAACTTGAAATTTGGTACACATATAGCGTTTAGGCTATAAATCACAGGAAAATTCCAAAAACCTTTTCCGAGAACCTCAGCGGGGGTTTGGGGGCGGAGTCCCCAATGAGCGAAGCGAGTTTATATAAGACCGTTATGAAAAACTTAACAGGGAAGCACGAAGTTAACAAAACGAGCGCTAGCGACGATACGGAATTTTAGACTTTGAATGAATGGGGGACAGATGTAAGTCGTAAGTAATGTTTTGAGCGATACTATTATCATTATACCTTGTTGGTTTACGATTGTGCTGCTGACCTTTTCAGGAGGCTTATAGTAGCCAAACGGAAAGTCATTCCATAAATATGTTTGTACCAGCAGTAAGAGAAATCCATAACCACGACACTAGAGGAAGCAATAATATTCATATCAATAAATACAGAACATTCAAGTACACAAAATCTCCTATGCACACAATTAGTATTGTCATTAACAAGTTACCAACTGAAATAATTGAAGTAAATGAAGTAAATTCATTTAAAAGAAAACTGAAACATTATTTGTGCCGTAAGACATATTATACTTTTAATGATTTTTTGTCATGACTTTAGAATTTTTGTAGTTTTTGTATTTTATTATCATTATTGTTTTTACTATCATATTTAAGTTACTCTGTATTTTCTACACATTTTATTGTATTATCATTGATTTCTTTGTTCATTGTATTGCATTGTATTGTATTGATTGTTGTTTTTACAAAGACCCTGTGTATTTTGACTATGTCTACCTATACATTGTATAGCTTATAGACGTAATAAAATAATAATAATAATAACAATAATAATAATAATAACAGATTTTTAGAGATCTAAACGTTTTCTTTTTGTCGTATCTCCATCCGTTATCCCTTAGATAGAGTTAGACTTTTCATTTCAAGTAAATTTTGTACTTATTCTATACATTACATAATTTTTTATACACTTATAGGACAGCTAGAATAATAAAATATGGCAGGAATATTGGCGCACTTAAATGCCATAAGCGTACCAAATCAACCTGGTGATTCTATCTGCCTCATAAGTATGGAAAAAACTTACTGGATACCTGCGATATCATCTCACCTATGACAGTCTAAAATTACCCACTTATAATAATGTTTACCCTCTTCCACGTGAGCCAGAAACTTGAAATTTGGCAAACTTGTAAGTTTTTGCCTGTAACGGAAGGAGAAACTTCAAGAAGTCCATTTTTTAATTGTATACTTCCGAAAAAAGAAAGCCTTAATTCATCCCAGACTTTTATTCGGAGGATGTGGCTAGACGGTAATCAACGGTAGTTTAAATACATGGCCTCTACCTCTAGTCCAGAGTCAGTTCATGAAAAAGCTTTTGCCTAAAACCTGACTGGGGGTTTGGGGGCAGAGTCCCCGACGAGCGAAGTCTATAATTCATTTTCAGGAGGCATTACATGTTATAACAACGATTTTAGACTTTTGCAAATAGGAATTTAATAATAATAATAATAATAAAATCAGGTAAACTGATGTAACAAAGTGCCAGTATGTTTTTGTTTAAACAGTTATGACTGCAATTATGATATGCAGAATATGTTTTTTTTAAATTGATTTCCAAGTTAAGCTCCAGATTTATTCATTAAGCAGGGCTTACGGAAGAACAAAGGTCTAGTTTTTTTAAAATGAGATTAAAATCTTCCAGCATCACCTGAACTGTACAGATATGTGATATCCTGACAATCGCACACTCACATAAAAATGTCAAAAAAAAAAATCAAATTGGCCGGTTTCGGGTTTTGAACCATGGACTCCAGAATGTGAGGCCAAAGCGTTACCATCTCGGCCACCGGGGTCATTTTAACGGTCTAGTTGGATAAGCGCTTGTAAATCGATAGTGTTTTTTGTCATAGCTACCTGTATTTTAATTTCCAAGGCCTTATAAGATAACAGTAAAACAATAGGCAGTGTTGTCAAGATAATTGATTTTCATTTTTTTTTATAAATTCTTTCGAATACGTATATTACCATAAAATATGCACTAAATTGAGCATTACTCCGAAACAGATCAACCGATTTTATCTATTATAAATAGACGTCTTCCCATGGACATTATAAATGCGTATACGAAGTTTCATAAATATACGATAAAGCGTATTTGAGTTATTGCGCCTTTAAAGTAGACATTAAATTGGGGTTTACTCCGGTACCGGTCAACAGATTAGGTTCAAATTCAATAGGGCACTTCTCATGAACGTCATAAATGAGTATACCAAGTTTCATGGAAATCCGATACAGCGTATTTGAGTTATGGCGCCTTTCTATTAGAAAGGCGCCATAATCTATTAAAATAGGCACTAAATTGGGCATTACACCGGTACCGGTGAACCGATTTGGTTCAATATCAATAGGGTTCTTCCCATGGACATTATAAACGTGTATACCAAGTTTCATTAAAATTCGACAAAGCGTATTTGAGTTATCGCGCGTACAGACACACGGACGGACGGACGGACAGACAGACAGACATTTTTCGTCCCCACACACAATCTCATAAAGTACCATACTGGCACTTAATAATAATCAATAGTATAACCAGTGTCCTTTCAATCCCTGAAAAAAATATATTTCTAAATCAGCAGAGATATTAGAAAACCTCTTGAACGGTCAGAGTGGATGTCTGGACATATGCTAGTGCTATAATAAAACACACAGACTCTCGGAAATTTAAACAAACATTTGATGGAAATAAACTGGGAGGTTATATCCTGGTTCAATACCAAGAAAACAGAAGATTTGGTTCTTTCATCATATGTACAACGAGAGGGAATATTAAAGTCTGCAAGTGTCTGAACTGATGTAAAATATTTGTGGTGTTTTTCATGACCTATAACACTCGCCCATTACTACTTAATTCCTTCATCTCTTTCGTCTGTTTAAATATCTCTATTTTATAACACAGGAGCGTTTTGAGTGTTATTGTGAAGAGTAATGACCTCAAGTGTCATATAAGAATAACTGAACTGAAATGTGTCATCTGAACAATACAGCAATAACCTTAATAGGGGTGAAGGAAGTAGAGTAACTTCATTTATTAAGACATTTAAAACCCTTAATACAGAATCATATATTAAAAATACATATTTTGCATTATTAAATTGCTAATTGCTATTTATGGGTAAACAGCAGTAACTTAACAATATTATTTATTCAAGAAAAACATTTAGCTGTCATAAATTTGTATCTCCTGAGGCCTGTAAGATCAAAAATAATTTTGGAAGATAAAACCATAGAACAAGTATCACAGTAATAGTTGCACATTTACTACAGGATTTGAAACACAAAAAGACATTTATATAAAGCTGTCAAAATTTCAACAGGTATGCGGAACAATTCATAGGACATTAAGGCGTAAAAAAGAAAGGAAACAAGAGTAAAATTTTATAAAACTATGGCTGTTCCATTACTTCTCTATGGTTGTGAAACATGGATACCTAAGAAGAAAATTAACAGTAGAATACAGAGTGCAGAAATGACTTTCTTGAGAAGGACCAAAGGTTGCACAAAACTAGATCACATACGAAATGAAGATATCAGAAGTGATTTACAGATATATTCCCTACATGCTAAAATACAACAATATAGAAATAAATGGAAACAACACTTATATCGTATGGAACAAACAAAATTGCCAAAATTAGCATACCAATACAGACCATCAGGACATCGAGACATAGGATGACCCAAGAAAATATGGGAAGATTTGCTGTGAATACGGAACAGGCGTTTCGCCTGAACCGTGAAGTGAAGAAGAAGAAGAAATTTGTATCTATTCCATTGTTTACTCAAATATTACATTCTAAAACAGATGTGCACCAATGCAACACAAGATGCAATTATTACTGTCTTTCATAATCTAGATATGTAAGCTAAGACAATGGTTTAGTTCTATAGCTACAAGCATGTTCAGTGTATTATGTATATTCAGTGTATAATGAATTAAATAATCAGCCATCCATTTAATAGAATTGATTTTTGACACTGGTATTAAAATATTTTAAATTCTACCATTATGTACCTTTAATACAATTTTGTCATATTGTTCCCCTCTTGAGTATTACGAGTATCCTACTTGCACTGCATTTGTATTGTACTGTATTGTATTTAATAATTAGAAAATATGTCTATTGCAACCAACTGTTTCTCAAGGCATGAATAAAATATTGAATATTAAAATATTGAATAGACGTAGACAACAAAGAAAATAAGAGTAATCACAGTTTCACAAGAATTTGAACAGTGTGAAGGAGGCGAATCACGATTGGTTGGCTTGCTGAATCGACTCAATACAGCTTGTTATTTTAAACTATTTAAAATCCATAGACTTCTTACAATGATGGAGCAGAACTACGTGAGTTCAGTGATTTAACAGAAGCAAGAAGTTAAAAAGTAACAAGTAAAGTTGTGCGAAACCACTGCACACTTACATTGGTATAGATGTGATGCTTCAACTCAATTCAAGAGTAATGATAATGTGATTTAATACAATTTGCAGAGAACGAACGTACAATGAAACAATTTCTGGAACAATTGGGTCAATAACACCTACTTTCAACAACAAAATTAACAGGTTGGTACTTTCCGTAAAGGCATTCTTAGTAAATGCAGTTTACTTAACTGTTTGAAACTCGTTGCAGGAACGAACCTAATGTTTCGATATAACCTCAGTCCTTAACGAGCCGCTGGTTCGTGAATATGTACCCATATATTGAAGGCATGCTTGGCTTATCACCAGAATTCGGATTTTTACTAGATTTCGGATTTTAGGTAAATTCCTATTTTATTCCTTAAAAGATATGTACACAAAAACTTGTATATACGCGTTTCATAGGTCACTACGCCTGAAACTAATCCGTTTATAGGACCCAAAACAACATATTTTAATGTTAAAACCTAAATTTTTGACTGCGGTGGTCTAGAGGTAGCTTGCCGCGGGATCAAACCCGGCCGCAATCGATGGCGTTTTCAGGACGTAAAAATCCTGGGCACGGAGTCCTCCGGGAGGGACTTTAAGCTGGGGGGCCCGTGTCGTAGATTTTCGGCACGTAAAAGAACTCCAAGCCTAAATTAGAGCCTCTGGACAAAATTTCTCGGCCCTTTCACGTCCTAGTAATACCTTTGTTTCCGGAGGGGGGTTAAGGGGCGATGGGCTTACCACCTGTCCCTCTGTCCTCTAAAGGAAAATAAGCGTAACAAAATTCACATCGGTAAACAGAAACCTCCACTTGGAGGCCCTTCGCCCGAACATGGGGGCATAGGATTCGAGAGAGAGAGAGAGAAAACTAAATTGCCTTTTTGTATGCTTTTCCATAAGTTAATTTTTATGCATTTTTGTAATAAATTATACAAATTACACGTATTTTCAGTTCTTATTGAATTTTTAGCTCGGACTGTACAGTATATGCCATTCTTAATGATATGTCTTATGAACAGCTATGTATTGTCTTCATCAAAATAATATTCAATTGACTTTCCAGGGGAATTAATTATTTTGACTGAAACTTCGTTATCAAATAACAAAAGAAAATGCAGTTAAAAAAACTGTAATTGTTATAATAGTCTAAAAAACTAAAATCGCTAGGGTGGGAGCTCAGCTGAGTTTCATTGTTTTGTAGCTGTGTTGACTTAAGTATATAAGTTAATCTGAAATACTGAAATACTGAAAGTGAAGAGTAATTTATTATGAAGCCAACTATGAACAAGAACTGAAATAAATAAATATTTTTTAAAGGCCTATTAATTAATGAACTTTGCCTTCTAAAATGTATACACTGCTGTATGTGAAATTCTGATGTAAAATAATAGATGGTGATAATAAAATGAGCCCAAGTAATAGGCGTTGTCCGTGTTGTTTGATCATGCTCATTGATGAGTGGGCATATTAATAAATTAATTATGTATTATAAGTGAGATATTTGAGAAAATTGGAAGCGGACTGGAATTATCGATTTTATAATAACATATTTTTAGATTTTTAAAGCCTAATTTTAGGCACCAAAAATTGCATTTAGCAACCTAAAAGTCCGAAGTCTACTCATCACAAAACTTACAAGGTCGTACGACATGCGAGGCATTCTTAATTTTGATAGAAAATAAGATTTTTTTTCTCTTTGTTCTAGGCGAATGAAGCTGGATCCCGACTTGGATTTAGGCACTGAAGGGTCGACACTCCTAGATAATTCAGCAGCCAAACACAAACTTGCCATCAGGCCGAGAAGAAAACACACAGATTCCAGACAACCTCAGCAAGACGACGCAAGGCAAGTAACTTATATGGAATCTTTTGGAAAACATAAATTATTAATTTATGTTAAATTTCGATCAAGTATTTGTTAAAAACATTGACTGTCCCCATTCAGACCTTTCGTTGCTGAGTCCATCATGCAAGCTATCGAAATTAATGAAGTATACGTTCTACATACTTTGGATGTACAGTGAGTAGGCTACTGCCATGAACATACGGAATACACGTCATCTTAGAAAGCGATTGCAAATTTGGAATACAATTTCGGGTATTTTGTAAAGCGTGACCAACAGCCCTGGATCTGAAGAAAAAATGTCAGTATTCATGATGGTATCTTTGGAGTTTTCTAGCCAAAATCGCTAGGGCAGTGCCCCGGTTAAAGAAGTTAGGGATTATAATATTTTATCATAAGAAGATAATTTTACTCAAATTAAAACCTTTTACAACTCAAAGGTTCAATAACGACTAGTCCTTTGTTTGTGCAGGTAGGGGGGGGGGGAAGCGAACCGACTAAAATATCTAAGTTGCCGATATGAGCTACTGCGCATGCCTAGCGGCATTCACAGGATAGCAGGGAATGTATTAAAATTTGTTCTACAGCCTATAAATTGCTTGAATTGATAAATAATTTCACGTAATTTGCATTGCTTGTGAAAACAAACGTTTCCGTTACATTTATTTACGTATCACAAGGCTCTGAAATCAGCCCCAAGAGTCGGTCCGCTTTCCCCCCCCCCCCTACCTGTACATGAACTCGAAAATACACAAATACAGAAATTCATACAGGCTACTGTATTAGATTCTTACACACTACACTATGAAGTTCTCCAAGGATCTATTCTCAGTCAAAGGCCACAATAGTTTGTTTAGAACTTTATTTCGTTCTCTGCTATTTTGTCCGCCGTGGTGCAATGGGTTGAGGCATTGTGCTCCAAACCGGAAGATCACAGTTTTAATCACCAATGAGATTTTTTATATTTTACTAGACCTTACCACCGCGTTCCGAATGTGCTATATGAAGCTAATTTGAGAGTAGTATGCAGTTAATGATATGGGGCTATACCAGGTAGTAAAATTATTTAGAATCATTTCTTCTCATTTCAAAACCACTGCTACATTATTTGATTCATCGTGAACTACTGTCTCGAAAAATATATTTAATCTTATATAATCTCTAATTTATAGGGACTGTTCAATTTAGAGGAATATAACGAGGCAATTAGATAATCCTTTCAGTGGAAGACTGCACTATGTTACTCAAAGCTGTTCTCATTCAGTAATAAAACAATATGGAACTGTTCTTGATTCACAAAGTTCTATTTACGCTAAAAATGAAATCACAATTAACTTAACTTTACCTGGTAGCCAATTCATGTTTTATTGCGTTTATATTATAGGCTACAATGAGTTCTTCCATAGTAAGGCTCGGAGAGTGGATGTTGGAAATTCTACATTCTTGGTTCTCTTTTGCAAGATTTTATTTATTTTGGGGGGGATCTTTCTTGTATGTTTATATTCCTAAAATATCATCATCAAGAATTGTTTTAAATTGACTTGTCATTATTTGTGTCTTACATTTTGTTTTAAAATTAAATACACATTACAAGTTATATGTATAATTTTATTTTTCTCTTTATTCTACCGTTGAGATGATATATTTGTTATTTATACATTTCGTGCAAAAAGACATGAAGAGCTAATATGAATAACAATTTTACACAGAAAGTGGAATATAAAATATGCATTTTCAAGATATTTATGGATTGTAAATTCTAGAGACTTCCATGTTTGTTGTTATTATTATTATTATTAGTCATTTATTATATTTTGTACAGTACATATTAATTTGCACAGCCGCAACCTCCCGAATGTGAGCCATAATTTTACTAACTCAAGCAGAATAATCGGCTAAAATATGCCTAAATATTTTTACAAGCGTGATTTCTATGACACATAAAAGAATATAAAATTGTTCTAAAAAAATATAAAAGTGTTCTATATGACGCTTTATGAAGTCCTATTTTTAAATGGGTACTATTCAGTGGTATTGCGTAAATTTTGTTGCAACAAGCTGCATGTAAGGCAATGTGGTTTTTGTTTATTGCATTAACGAAAGACTCTATAGATGAAATTCTGAAAGAAACCATAAAGCGTGCATGAAGGAAACAACGTTACTATACCTACCTGTTACCCACATTGTGACAATTTTTATTCTACAGTCAGAAATATTTAACTTTTGTATAGTCGCTATTCTCTAGCAATGGTCCTATTGAAAATATTTCGTGACGTTAATACACTCATTCTCTCAACTTATTCATCACCTATGCATAAATTTATTATGAAAGATGGTACAAGACACAGGTGACAACAATAATTGTGAGTTATAGCTGTGAGTCCCTTAATTCTGTTCAAGAAGATAGTGTTCCTTATAATTAGCATCTTTAAGAAAGTGCGTTCAAACGGAACTCACCTGGCGCGGATGTTACGTCTGCTCCAAGTTTGACGCCAAACAGCGAATTAGTCACCAGCCCTGTCCTCCTCGTTATGAATGTCTTTTTTCATAACCTTTCCATTTTTCGAATGGTAAGATTCTCCTTAATATAAAAAATGATAGATCTGTTTAAATAAAATGGCAAGAGCTGCTAGTAATGTTTCAATAAAATGGCAAGGGTTCGCGTGCGGTTGCATGATTTAAAAAATAAGTAAACATTTTTGCATGCTATTCATCTTTCTCCTCTGTCCGTTTTTAACTTTGTAAATAATATTAAATTGGTTGCTTGCAAATGACGTAAAGGGAGTTCATATTCTAAATTCGTAACTGTTGGTCACGTTTTGGGCTGCAACTCGTTTGTATAGCATTACATGATGGGTTTTGTAAAGTAAAATAAATAAAATATGTTACCCAACATTGATTTTGGTAAGCAATGTTACATGGAAATATATCTTAGAATAATATTTCTAACAAGTTTTTTTTCTTTCCAGAATTACAATCGAATAAAACGGTGACTGCATATTTTATACGATGTATAAGTGATTACAATTTTAGATAGTTAAATAAAACATCGTTAACTTCGTTATACTTAGTGCAAAATAAAAATGTCCATTTTTGATATTTTGGCAGAGACACGCACTTTGAAATCACATAGGTAAAAAAATTGGTTTGAATTTTAGCCAGTCTTTTTTCTGTGTATGCTTCGTTACTTCTTCCTCGCCGTAGTGCTAAACGAAGTTTTGGGCATGCGGTAATAAATTAAGGGTGGCGTGCACCAAACTCATGCCATTTACTCTTTTAGTAAGCCTTACTTCTTTAGTTCTAACTACTTTAGTAAGCTACTCTTTTAGTAACCGTACTCTTTTAGTAAGGACGGCGTGCACCAACCAGGAGTAAACTAAACTCGGCGGCTTTCAACATAGAGGAATGTACTAAAGAAGTAAAAATTTTATTTACTCCCAGAGTAAATGAACTTACTCCACAAGTGGTGGAGAGCACCAACACGGAGTACGTTACTAACGTAGTAAGTTGTGGAGTAAATAAGGCCAATATTTACTCCTACTCAGGGGGTGGAGTAAAGTTGTGGAGTAAGTGTGTTCTGTGGCATTTGCGTGAGTTATGAGTTACATATCACATTAAATGGATTACATAGTTAAACTGAGGATAAGTTATTGAGATGAAGAAGGTTGTATACCAAAAATGAGAGTTGTGGCAGGTGATTTAATAAATATTAAGCGAACCATACCTAGTAGGGCATTTAATAACGTAAATAATTAAGCTCATAAATCCTTACATGAAATTTTGGCGTTTGGAAGAAACGATGTCAGATTCTCACTACATCCATGTGATTTCAGCCAGTCAAATGTGGAAATATCATTGCGGAGAGCGATCCAGCTAGGAAGACGTCCACCAAAGGTGAGAGGAAGAGTGAGTGGAAGGGACGTTTGCATTGCACGGTACAAGGAGCTCATGTGCTCTTAAATATCTTCCAAGCTGGATCGGCCTTTAGATGTTGCAGTTCTCCCTAACTTTGGGTCAGAAAACGACGATGTATTTCAAGCTAATCATATGGATACAGATATCGGCGAGGTATAGTACATTCCAATAAATGAAAACCTCCGTTCTTGGAGCTACCCAGAAAACACTTCCCCCTGCTACTTAACCATAGAATTACTGAACAATAGGTGATTCTCATTGTTAAACGATTTAATGTAATTATTGTAAATTAATTTTATTACATTACACTTCTATAGCTTAACTTAAAGCACAACATTGCGAATGCCAGATTATAATAATAATTATAAGAGCTAAAAGTTCAATAGTTGCACCCGCAGTGTTAATGAATAATATGTCCTTTTTTCTAACCCAGGTGTAAAAATGTCCAAACAGGCCACATCGGAAAAAAATTTGACTGACTCTGGGATTAGCGTACATTGAGAAGGGGACACATTGCAAAACCATTCCTTAAAGACTCCCCAAGTCTCGAATGGTGGAGTGAGACGAGACTTTCATGTTTGGGAATAAACTATAACAGATGCTGCAGGTCTATAGTATGCTGCAGGTCTATAGTATGCTGCAGGTCTATAGTATGCTGCTAACTATTTAATTAACCCTGTGGACAGGAAAGTGAGAAGCATTATAAACTATATAGAAAAAAAATGCCAACATGAGTGCCGAAAGAAAATTTTAAGGAGGGGCCCGGAGGTTGAAGCTGCACAGGATCTAGAGAAGTAGTCACTGAAATTATTTTTAAACACACAACCATCTACATAATTATTATTGGAGTTCATAGCTTCCGAAATATTGTACCGCCATTTTTTGTTTAAATATTACATTTCTCAGTTGTAATATTATTATTTTTATAAGGTAATATTTTTTAAGTAAATGTTCTGTGCATTTGAAAAAGGACAGAAACATAATGCCCCTTATTAGTTTTGTTATCCTTTTTATCCCCCCTTTTTCATGATTTTGTGTAATACTTATTAATATTGTTAAACAGTCAATAAGTATTAATAATTCATTATAGTGAGATTTATGATAAAAAACTGTAGAATAATTGATTTATCGTTTTTGGGGAAGAATATTTTAATATATTTTAGAAATTTATTATTATTATGAGAGAAATAATTATAATATTGACAGTGAATCAATTATGAAAATCAACTGGAAATTCCAATTGTTTGCATTATAAAACAGAAATAGTTTGCACAAAAATTGTAATCACAGTACCCTAACGTAGGCTACTAAACTGAAAATATTCAATTGAAGGAATTAAAATTAGTAATGAATAAAACATTACTATTAGACCTATTTTAATACATGAAGATTGTCATTGGTAATATTTGGAACAACCCAAATTCATATTCATTGTTTCAGCGAACCTTTCCTTTTCATTATCTGGCACTTGAATAATACCGGCAATTGAAATGCACGTGTTCTGCTGCGCTGCACTAATGTTTCTGCTCTGTTCTGCGCAGAATTCGACTACTTCTTTAGTAAAAATCGTTTACTACTTTAGTTACAACTAAAGAATTAACTATCAATTGAGCTCTCCAACACCAACTAAAAGAGTAAGTTACTAAAAGAGAAGCACTAAAGTAGTAAATCTAAGACGGGAACATGACGCAACAAAAACCGGTTTGTCTGTCTCACTCTAGCACATTACTAGTATGACTTAAAGAGTGAGACAGATGTACTGGTTCTTGTATACTCCAGGTCTCCGTCTTAAATTTACTACTTTAGTAAGATTTACTCCTGGATGGTGCACGCCACCCTAAGGGTTCATTATAACAATCGTGTTGATCTCTATGGTTGCAAAACTGTCGAATGCCAGTTTAAGAATTTTATTGAAATATATGTTGAGACAGACGAAGTTTGGGCACAAGTGACTATTTGCAAAGGTTATTATCCACACAAGAAGGTATGAGTTTAAAATCTAAACAAAATAACTTTCCGTTTGTTAACTTTTAGAAGAAATACTATAGATCTGGGTGTGTGTGCGTGTGCGTGTGTACGTGTGCGTGTGCGGATGTCTCATTCCATGGTAAATAGGCTTTTAGCTGTCATTTGTACTAAATCGGACTATTAAGAACACCTTATAATAATTTTTGTTGTTGATGAAATGATACCAAATTTTTCTTTCTCCTCGAAATAAGCTAAAAGCTGCGGTATTTTCCCTCTCAAATCACCATTTGTCAAGTTACTTTTAAATTCATATTTCGATGAGTCACGCAATTCTGTTGACCACTTCACCATTTCTTAATGTAATTAATTCACCATCTCTTATTCTAACTTGATCGTTCTATTTATATGGTCTTTCATATGTATAAAAAACTTTGCGTAACTATAATAATTTAATAAATTAGTAAGAAACAAAAACGATTGATAACAATTGGATATGGTTCTTTGTAATAAATTAATAAATTTCATTCGCTGGGCTAATCTTAATAAAATAGTTAATAATCTTCAGCCTAAGAGCAATATCAGAATATCTGAATGTAGATAACATTGACAACATTGTAATCCACGTTTCCAGATTTTCTGATAGGTATTATACATACTAGTAGTCTTAGGTTGAACATTTTTAACTATTTTATTTTATTTGAAATACATGTAACAGTCCTGAAATAAGGTCTAGCTTTCAAACTTTGGTTGGTGTTAAATAGAGGACATGTTATTCGTCGGATCATCAGAAGACGTTTTTATGATCAGATAATGACATTTTCTTAAAAGAATTTTGTGCTAAATCAGATAACTTGGTTAGCATGCCAAGGTATTCATATTATAGTGCCAAATTCCATTTTGAAACTTGGTAGATGTTGTAGTAGATAATACCTCAAATAAAATACGTAAAACCAAATTCCTATCTACACCGGCGTGGTATAAACCATACTCCTTATGATCTCTATATATACTATTTTATAACTGAAGGTTTTACTGGCTAACACTTGACTAAGCAACAAAATTAGCAATGTACACATTGGGTCTAGTGACAGTATCTGATAAGCTGCTATTAGCCCTCCTTTGATGAAATTATCAATTTCCCTTTACGTTCAAAGTACTTTTTAGAAAGGTATCATAGTGAATACAACAATCTGAGATATGGACTCAAAGCAACGATAACTTTGAGTTTATGTGCGAGATAAATATTTTTCTCAAGAATTTTTGATTCTTCAGTACTTAGTTCTTGTTGGAAAATTTATGGCCTCTAAGAGTTCGTGCGTCCATTCCCTGACATTTAAAAGAATTTCGGAGGAAATTAACGTATGTGAGATTTTCAGTTTTCATGCATCTATCTGTCTAACACAGCTAGTTCATTCTGAGCATCTAAATTGATATTTTGTATTCTGAATTTGTATATGCCTGATCTTGGAAGTGTTCTAAGAGATACTCCACTTAGCATTGATAGGTTTTACTAAAAACTTATATTGTATCTTCTGTTATGTGTGTGTTTGCGTGTGTGTCCATGGTGCTTCCTGTGCGTGTCTTGTTTCACGCAAAAGCTTCACAAGGAGCTGAAATGTGCATTAACTTAGTTTTTACACCGCGAAAGAGCATGCTTTATTTGTATTTACATTTATGTCATGAGCATCGTGAATGAATCTATAGACTAAGTATAACTCAACACTAACAGAAACTACAAGCAAATAATGAACAAACAATGTATACAATATAAAACATAAAACATCAGAATGCCATATCTATTACAGGTAGTTCAATAAAGTCATTAAGTTAATATTTTAAAAAGGATGTTCGGAAAGCCAGTTATATAAAACACTTTTAAATATATTTAGTGAAACATAATGAGACTCATATGGTAGTGGCTAAAGTACAAGTTTTTTTTTTTTTTTTTTTTTTTTATTTTTTTTTTTTTTTTAATTTTGTCAATCTATATATGATTGGTGTATAAGATGGTTATTCCTAGCTTGATGATTTTGAATGTCTTTTCTAAGAGTAACAGAATCTAGGTAGTTTTGGTGTATAACAAACAACTAAAGAAATGCATATTTATTACTGCTAAATTATTTCTTTAACAAATAAAGGCTTGCAGTCCGCACTGTAACTAAAGACTGTTATTATACGTATTGCCAGTGCTTCGTCGACTGTTGTCGATGTAAGGTATTTAACTAATATAAAAATCTGAGTCAATCTGTTCCTCTTTAATGCAAGTCTACTTAACTGACAGATAGCATAAAATAGCATTGTTAGTTTCCACTCAATTGCAATCTTTTTTAACGTTTATGATATTTATGAATCTGTGATTAAATTAAGGAAAGCTTTCGACATTAGCCATAGTTAAATATTTTTACTTTTTCAGTAATCATGTGTAGGCTTATAATCACAAAAATATTGTAAATAAGTTTGTACCTAGAATTTAAATAACATCGTTTCTTTACGACAAAAATCTCTTCAACGAAGATCATTGCCTTTTTTATTGTCTTCCTTTCTTATTTTCACGTTACGCCTTTCTTCTTTCTTATTATCGGTTTTTTATTTCTATACTTAGCCTTATCTCTATGTCAAAATATAGATTTAAGACAGATTGGCAAATTTTGGCTTTCTGTGGGACTTGCCGGGATTCGAAATAGTGACCTCTGCGGGAGAATTAGAAGAGTTGCCAGTGAAAGGAAATACTGAGCAGCCTATGAAAATTAATATAACTTGTATGAAAATGAATAAAACATTACGAAAACAGGTGTGGTAGGTATTATTTCGTAATAGTTGAGTCGCAGGTAACTCATCGCAGGTAGGATATTATAAGGTCATCCACAAATAGGATGCAACACAAACATTGATTACGCAGTGGAGTATAGAACGAGAAATATGCTGCATAGCGAGACAGTTTGGATCCTGATTTACATTAAACCCGACACTTCCTAGCTTTGAAGTTTTCTGCGAATTTCACATCATGATTAATTGCGCCATGTCTTTAACTTTTTCCAGCGCATAATTAATCTACAGCTCTACTAAATCTTTAAATCCTGATATATTACGGCTCGATTCCTAATTCTGTAGAACTTACTGCTTACACCAGATTCTGACATCTGCTTTTCTCATAGTTCTATGATACCCTACCCCCTTTACCTTTTCAACTTTCATTAATGACAGGAAAATATTAGAATACATTCGTTTATCTCGGTATATGCTAACGTGAAATGTTACATTATACTATGTCCAGTCTATATCTGTCATGTCTATCAGTGAATGAATAGATTCCATTAACACAGTACACATCTAAAGATAGATAAGTCACTTATGTCCAAATCAGTAATTGAAACAATATTGTACAGAAGTTTCAGTGAGCTTAATTTATTCATCGCCATGATATATTATATCTAATCCCGAAGTTATAATATAATTATTTCATTAATGTATATTTTACAATATGTAGTTAATACTACCGCTCTTAGTTGTTTCTTGGTCTTGTATTTGTTGTTATGTATTATTTTATTATTCTTCTTGTATAAATTTCCATAACATTCTTCTGTATCTTACTTTTGTATATTACATCTGTTTTGTCTTGTTTTATTGAATATGAAATCTGGATTGCCCTTAAAATCTTAATTAATTTGTATGGTATTGTTATTATTAGCACCCTGTTTCATGTTGTCTTCTATATTGCAATTATTTTTGGTACATGTTTGCGTAGTATTTTTTATCTTCTGTAAAACCTTGAAACTCTCCTGTATCCGAGCATGGTAATTTTTCTCCTTAGATTGTTCATAGAATGTGTGAGAGTGTCTACAAAATTAGGGGGAAAATATACCCAAAAAATCTGTAAAAGAGTGGTTTTGAGGAAAATATGCTAATCACAAGTTCATTATACCAGTAAGCAATAATTAGAAAGAACTAACTTCATCAGTCTAAGCTTCTGAACATTCCTCTTATTTAATATATAATAAATACCGCCTCTTACACAAGTCTTGATATGAAACACATTTGTACTACACGCTTAAACCGTTCCCAGTTCCTTGCATGTAACTTCTTCAAAACTGAGTATTCTTTTGTGGCTTCTCTTTCTTGATATGTGACGCTGTACTGATTTTAATACATATTTCAGTTAATCTCTTATAGACCTAATTCATAATAAATTATAATGTAATGTGTACGAATATTAAGAGCAATATGGAATCTAGTTAAACAGAAATAAAACGATGGAACCAGATTGAGTTCGATTATCTGTTTCTCTCTTGGTTCGAGCAATATTAAAAGGTAGTAGTATCCAGTAAGTGGCCTACGTGCTTAGGGTCGTTCCCAACCCGCCTCTGACGATACGCGGGGAGAAAATAGAAAGATAGTATCCAGTAAAATAAGTAAATAAAAAATGAAACTATAATTTGAATCTTGAATACTTAATTCGTGAATTAGAGGTGAATAGATGTTCATTCGTCTGTAAATTATTTTATCGTGATATAGTGGTACTAAACGTCTTTAATTTATCAGAGAAAGTTGAAGAAGAAATAAAGAAAGAATAAAAGGAAGGAAAGAAAGAAATAAAGAAAAAAGTGGTTGATAATTCTTGTTCTGAATCGCATTAATGTGTCTTTTTAAGTACCGTACCTAAAATTTAGTAACGATTAATATCTGCATTTTCTACTTTAGAGAACGTAAATTAATTCAATTAATTTAATTTACAAACTTAATACCTGCTAATAAATCTTATTAGTTACAGTTTCTTGTGAAATATGCGCTTAACCTAAAATGTATTTACCTAATTATAGAGTATTTACAAACTCAGAAGCGTTAAGCTAGTGAAACCTAGTTGATTTTGTTTTGCCAAATACATATTTAATAATAAACAGAATTTAGGATAGGAAAGATTCGGTATACTAGAATTAACTATACGGGTAGTCGATCCTAAACATTTGGCATCCCTGACTAATTTGCTCTAAAAAATGTATCCGGCCAAATTCCTGTTGGCAAGTAAACTGTCGGTCAAGGTCAACAGGGCAGATTAAATCTGTCAGGTTGTCTCCCACGCCTTGGTGACAGATAAGTCGTACGATTTAGAATGATTCTGTGTGTGGTAGACAATAATTTTCTGTGTTAACGTAAATATGAAGGAAAACATGTTAGAAAATACAAGAAGTCTTATGTTCATTGTATTTGTATTGTCATTGGAGCCGAAGTTCTCCTTCTTGGGCGTATGAGTGGATGAATGGCATGAGTGCTACATCAAGGGATGACAGAAGTGTTGATTTAGCTATTTTTCTAAAGAAGTTCGATTTTTTATTTTAGTGTAAAAAATCATGCATACCCTAAAATATAACTGTGCAAAATTTTGTTGCCGTTTGGATGCTTGGAACAGATGCTGCAGATACCATTTTCAAAACCTCAGTGCGCCTCCAACTGCATGAAAACTTTAGTCGCCTGTTTTGTCGGTTTCAATTTGCATGTTTCAATGTACTTTACATTGTGTCATAAAATGTTTAATCAGACTTTCCGTATAGGTATTAGATCTATAAAAATAGTATAATCATTTACGTCAGTTTTTTATAAACTTCATTTTTCTGGGTAAAATACTTTTAAACAAAAGGTATAAACGCTATAAAAACCCTTCAATAAATTTGTGAAACAAACACCAAATAATCACACATGAAGTATCAGGTTCATATTTTAACATCTGTCGGAAGAAATAGATTTAAAATTCAATTTTGATTTAAAAAAATAAACTACTTAATATCTCAAAAACAATTTGGGATATTAAAATGAAATTTTAGACTTCAAATTCTGTTAAGTTTCACTTAAGTGTGCAAAATTTAAAGTTTCTAGGACAAATCTATATTAATAAAAGGAAGTGTTTGTTTTCCTTCTGTCTGTCTGTTTGTCTGTCCGCGATACCCAGCGAAATCTACTCAACGCAGAGATCTGAAATTTTAAACATAGGTGGACTGAAGGGTCGGAAAATGCACCGCGAAGCCGGAATTTTAATTTTCGCTTTCGTTCGTTAGTTATGAGTGAAAAACGGGCAAAAAACGTGCATTTTTTGCGTTTTCGAAGCATCAGTTTTCAGATATACATTTCAGTATCAAATCAATTACAGTTGGCTTTGGCTATTTTTGCCATACCTTGGAAATAAAACTTTCGCGATCGCTTGAATGTTGTAAGCCCTAAATATGAACAAACATTGTTTTATTTGGACGAAACTCACTATACAGGGGTTTTCTGGGCTAAGGAACTCGAATCTGAGGTCGCTTTTACCAGGCGACGCTATCTAATCGTGGTATGTAATTCATGTGATTTAGGTGTTAATAAATATAATGATTTAACTATTATGCTCTTAATTTTTAATTTTTCAAATAATTATCGCGGGCGAAGCCGCGGGCACATGCTAGTAGTTTATAAAATCACTCTCAACACTTCTGTCATCCCTTAAGACCATCCATAGTCATAACTCATAAGTCAAACTCGAAGCAAGCAGGAACCAGACGAACAGGTGCCTGGATCCCAGGGACCCCTCCAGGTGGGATCGAGCAGTGCTAGCGATACTGCACCCGATGACATTATGCACTCATCAAACGGATGTGCTGACATAGAGATTGCAATAATAATATATCAAAAGATAGTCTTTGTTATAATGACGCATATGTGCGGTAGATAGTGTGGTAAGTAGAAAAAATACGCAGGTAGGTTAGATTACCGGCAGTGGGTATAGGAAGTTCGAGTTTCCACCATAATAGTGTGGACAAGACGAGAACATTAATTGCAATTTTTACAATACTGATTGACAGTACAACGCATTCATAAAACTTCAGGTACAGTACATATAAAATTTCTATTGTGATGCATTATTATCTTTGAAAATCACATAGTAGGCATTAAATAAATATGCAAACAATGGTCAATTATCTTTGCTGTAGAGAACTCTAATATTACTACACGAATAAAATAGTCCTTAAGCTTTTTGCCTAACATCCGATCTCCTGTAATCTCTTTGAATAATTTCCTTTTATGTCTCGAGAAAAGTTTTACCTATATTAAAGTATTCCAGAATTTTAATAGTGCACTATACTTTTTTTTTCACGTTGCCTTATAAATAGGCTATTAGAAATATTTTCCGAAAAGTATTTCTGTGGTACTTCTGTGGTACTTTATCACCTGTCGGATTTCTGGTAACTTGTGGAGAAAAGACAGTATCCAGAATCCCTCAGTTCAAAATACTAGCATATTATTGTACGTTTATTAAAAGGAAATATTCCGAAAACCTGTCTTACCTCTTCAACCGGCTTATGCATATGCATAGGCCTGTGTACTAATCTTCTTCCTAATTATGCGAAAACTATTTTCATTTGATTCCGAGAGCCAAACCGTGGAAAGAATGCATGCTGTACTTACTGATTGACTAAGATATTTAGTAAGACCAAAGACAGTCACAATAATTCCAAACGGAATTCGTTTTGTAAATTAGCTTATACCAGAAGTGATAGATACATCCGTTAGAGTCGGGAATTTATTCAAAAGTGTTGTATTCTTGTAAAGTATCGGTAGCCTGCTTACGTGGAAGAAAATAATACTGTAGCAATTATTTGTTCATAGTAGCCTCGTATACAAATTTAAATACGAAGAAAAACAAAAATGACGCAGTGTTTTTAATATTGTGGAAAGTTCCTTGGATATTCAGTATATTTATTGTAAACACTAAAATAATCAAATATCCGGGTTTCCCTGATGGGGATAAGGGGGTAAAGCTTAATTCTATTCATATTAGCGACCTTCAAACTTAGCCAAATTACCTGGAAACCCCAGAGCATGGAAAAATACAACGTATTCAGAACTGACAACCTCTGTCATATACTTGATGACTTCCGTCTGTTCACTCATTATAAAAACAATATTTTGGCTGGTATGAAAATGCTGCCAAAGCATACGTGCTGCTTCCAGAAGTTAAGAACATCGCATCACTTGTCGTCTAGATTTAACGAATCCCCTTTCAAGCAACAAGAATTCTACTTAAATATTTCAGTATAAACGGATGTTTGTGACTAGTTTTCATGACTGTCTAACGTTGGTTTCATTTTTATACCATCTTTCGTCCTAAATCCATTGATATACCGTCGTCCCTGCACTTCTTTTAACTGATCATATCCTTTTGTTTTACTTCCTCTGCCCGTACCATAGATACTCTAGGTAGAGGAAGTATTGTTTTCGACCCCAAAATTCGAAGTTGAAATTTTAGCATATACGTATACACGTTTCAAGGCCCCCTGAATCAGTCTGTCTGTCTGTGAACACGCTAGCTCCAAAACGGAAAATCGTGTGAAAACAAAATTTCGTATTTGGGTCAAGTACCTTCTGAAGATGTGTGCTCAAGATTGGCGACAAGTTTCTCTTATTTTTAAGGGGACTTTACATGAAAATGTCGCTTTTCGCGATTTTCTCGAAAACGGCTCTAACGATTTTCTTTAAATTTTGCACATGGGTTGCTTAAACCAAGAGCTAAAACATTTATTTGAAACAATTTTTCGAACAAATTCTCTGAAGGGTAGTTATAAGCTACCCACTGCGAATACGCGCTTTTTGCAATACGACCTCTTGTAACGGAAAATTGTACGAAAACAAAATTTTATATATATAGTTGAATAAAAACACTTTCTTTAACGCACTTGTTTAACGTGTTTTTATTCAACTATTTGTTACACAACGCTAAAGTCGGACACAAGAATGAATTTCAACGACAAAATTTTATATTTGATTTAAGTACCTTCTGAGGCTGTGCCACGAAGATTGGTGACAACCTCTTATATTTAAGGGGACTTTATATTAAGAAAATTTGGTTTTTTGCGATTTTCTATAAATGGCTCTAACGATTTCCTTTAAATTTTGTACATGGAGTGCTTATACCAAGAGCTAAAACTTTGATTTGAAACTTAAAAAAAATATTCTCTGAAGGGTGGTTGTAAGCTTGTTTCTAGAAACTCTTGTCTTGCCTGGTGAACAACTCAATATGCGGACATTCACGGCCTCTTATTCTATTCAAGTACGTGAAGTAAGAAAAATGTATTGTTGGCCATGCTTACAGTTAAGAAATATCTGAGGGGAATATTCGATAAATTTAGGAAATTATTCTTTACGGCGGAAAGTTCAATAAACGTTTGCAGTCACTAGTTTTTTCTTCTTATTTTTTTTGTTTGTCCCTAGCCTGCGTTTTTAGTCACAACATTCAAAGAACGGGCTATAAGGTATTTATAGCATAATTAGCGTAAAATTGTGTTTTGCTATTTTGCACAAGTTTATGTGAATACTTCTAATTATTATTTGGGAAGAGGAAGTTATGTGACTTTCACATCAGATTTTTATAAAATATGTTGTATACAAAAATACTGTCTCCAGTATTTCGTACAGTATGACTATTTTCATGTACTTGTTAATGTGGTCAATTGTTCACAGTATTTTGTTTCTTTTTCAGGTAAGACATTGGACTGCAGTGTTGAATTCATCTACCAGTATGTAGCCAGTCTATAGCTTGTAGCGTCGTTTGTTGGTAAGTTAGTTCTAACTAATTAACAGCTTCATCCATCAGTTTCTAAAAATAACGATCAAACAATAGCATCATTATTTCACTTTAAATTATAGCCATATCTATACGAAAATTAATGATAATTTTTAGCTAGGGGCATTTAGTTAGATCGGTATTGAATACGATTCAATTATTTTGTGAAATATAATTAGCCTTTTTTCGTAATGGCTTGCGGGTTATCATCCGTATCACTGTTATGAAGTTCGACCTTTCGATGAATGGTGTGATAATTTTAACTTCAATTAACTTCCAAATAAAGTTCAAATTTAAGATTTATTTATTTATATTTGGCTTGTCCTTGTATCTTAACGTAATAGAGTGCATCACCGCAAGTTAATACAAGAATGAAACTTTATGCTATGTCCTCACAGAAGCTCAAGTTTCTGAGACTTTCAGCATGTTTGTTTTAACTTTCGTCACAGGTGTAACAAGTGAGAAGATTTCACCTAGAGTTCGATAAAATTATAATGCCGTGGACTTGACATTCTCGACATCAGGTACAATTTCAAACTTCTTACCCAGTATATATTTCAAGCAAAACTTCACTGTGTGTTTAAGAGTTAGAACTCGGTTATTTAGTTTCTGAAGCATTACGGTACTTTAAATAATAGATGCGAAAAAAACGAGGCAGAAAATAAATATAATTAGTGGGGATAGTGCTGCATAGAACTCGCCTCATTATATGCATTACGTGCTGTTTTCGAGATAAACGTTACACACACACACACACAACCATCCACGCAGTCACACAGGTTTAAGTTTACATAATAAAGCTGGGAATTCCCATTTCAAAGATGGCTGTCATCAGCGCTGATAGTGGGGACATTGTTCAATGAAGGTACAAGCTTTTAGCTTACACGTATAATTAAATAGAGCTACGGTATTTGTAATTTGACTATTAAATCGATAACACATGAAACGATTCGGAAACTGCTGGAAATGTTTACTCTAACGTGTGAAATTCCAAGGTTTAGATTGGGCCTATATTGTAGGCAGGCTGGGATAGGAGTACGTAGGTTTCACTTTAAGCTCAGTATGCATCATTGACCAGATAGAAAACATGTCGATAGTGGAAAATGACTTTAGGTTGCTGATAGTTATTTTACTAGGAATTCATAGCTTCCTTTCGCTTATTTCCTATATTAAAGGAACATTTAGCAGAAAAAGTATTCACCCTTTCAGAGCTGAATTTTTTTACAGGGTGTCAATGAATAACACCGAAATATTTTTCCCTGTGTATAGACGGGACATAGACAACCAACTTTTATTAGGAGATTTTTGTTCTATGGATTCAATTTTTCCTGTTACAGCATAAAATCTCCCAGGGCATGGCCGCCATTGTCTTCTAACACTTGAAGAAAATGCAAACCAAAGGATCTTCGTTGTTAGTTATGAATAACAAAACTAATGTGGCCTGTCATGTGATTAGTCTGTAAATTTTGCAGATTATGGAAACTCTAAATTATGATATAGCTGTCGATGAATGATTAAGAATCAGGTTTTTACCGATCACTAAAAAGACATGAATCAATTTATTGAAAATCTTAACCCTATTTCGATTCATTATTGACTTATGAGCACCAAATTGTAATGATTTTAATGCCCTGTAGCATACACATTTTACGTCATAGATTAATAATCTCCTAATAAAAGTTGCTTGTCTATATCCCGTCTATACAGGTAAAATATTTCGGCGTTATTCATTAACGTCCTATATAAATATAAGCATCATCAAGTGAAACCATCTTTGAGGAATCGACTAAGAAAATTTCAGTAGAATATCTAGTGTCCATGATTGACAATCATAACAAGACTTTAAAAGTCCTCACGTTTTACATAAAGCAACAACATATTAATAGCATTTCTCTGTTTTAAATAAGCTTAATAGATGCAGTAGCAGTGAAAAGGTTCATATAAGCTAGGTATCCTAAACAATAAAGCCTTTTTTTTCAATATCTATCTTTCATTGACATAGTATCGGATTTCTACAAATCCCTGACTGTGCAATTACTCCCTGCCACGTAATACAGACATAATATAATAAAAACCATATTTAACATTTATTGACACAGGTAGATACATGATCTATGCTTACGATGTTGTACTCTATACACACTCATGACTCGACCGTGTGACTGGCGCTATCGATGAAATCAACTGCGACTCTAGATTCAGTTTCCAAATGGGTGGACAGACACGACTTAAGGCTAAATCCTAGGACATCATAAGCTTTCATAATAGGACATAGGCTAAGCGACAACTGCCCAAGATAAACACAATTTCTCTAAATCTAGTTAAATTAAACAATTCTATAATTCCCTTCACTTTTACCTTTAGATATCTCGACACAAGTATTGACCATAATTTAATGTGGAATGTACAGGTGGGGGGGGGGGGGGAAGCGGACCGACTCTTGTAGCTGATTTCAGCGCCTTGTGATACGTAAATAAATGTAAGAGATGTAACGGAAACGTTTGTTTTCACAAGCAATGCAAATTACGTGAAATTATTTCTAAATTGATTGTCTATATTGTCTAGAGCAGCGTTTCTCAACCTATGGTCCGCGGACCACAAAATCTTTCACATATTTCGTTATAATGACCTATAATTAATACCCCAAATATTAAGAAAAAAGGCCTTCTTTTATAAATGGGATGTAAAATTGGGGTCCGTAATTTTTTTTTTTTTTAGACATTTTAGAGGTCCTCGGGTTCAAAAAGGTTGAGAAACGCTGGTCTAGAGCAAATTTCAATACATTCCCTGCTATCCTGTGAATGCCGCTAGGCATGCGCAGTGGCTCATATCGGCAACTTAGATTTTTTAGTCGGTTCGCTTTTTTTCCCCTTCCTGTAGCCTACAAGTCGCTGATGCTTGAAAAACAACGCTGCATTCTTTGTAGCCTATAGTACAAAATACTGCCTCCCGTTTCAGTTATTATTATTATTATTATTATTATTATTATTATTATTATTATTATTAAATTTCCAACTGTACAGAACCCTATTTTACCAACTGGCAACTGGCATCCCGTTTCGGATAAAAAGAACATTTGTTTAAAAAAATAATTATGGCACAGTTTTATTTTTGTGAGGCCCACTTTCCGACTTAAACAGCAACTTGACTCAAAGACTGCAACGTGTTCACTGCGTGTATTACGTATATACTGTATAACATTCTTAAATACCAGCACATAATCCCGCTCAACTTCAATGAGTACGCCTGCGCTAACGAAGATATTTCCGCTCTCTCAATCTGCTATATAGAATTCAGCATACCACAACAGCTAGCTATCTTTCCAGTCGTTTTTATTACCTGTTATCCCACCATAATTTGGGCACGCACTCTGAGCGGGGTCTGGACTTTTGGATCCCAAAACCACTGAACTAGGACTTTTGCGTCCATAGATCCTCAGATCCAATGACTCGTTTGCGTCCGGGTCTCTCTAGACCAATGACCAAAATGCGTCCCATGGAATACAGGTAAAATGAATAATTAGTACCTTGCAGTTCGTTTAGCATTACCCAGGGTGCACCGCGATGAGGCGAACTGCTAAACACCCCAAAAATTTTAACCCTTGCATTACTGTCAGTATTAAATAAAACTGAAGCGGAGAATGAAGTTACTCTTTGTCTTTTGGCTACCAGTTTACTTTCTTGTGGTTGGTAGGAACTTAAATGATACTGTTCGCACACATTCCAGTCTGCTGAGTGCTTCAGTTCTATATTCAACCATTTTTTCTAACAAGAAGGCCTCTTTTTAATTTTTCTTGGCATTGACAACGGTTGTTGAGCGTGTGTGATGTATCGATCTTGTTCAAGACGGGACGCACGAGGGTTGTTTTACGTCAAATTGCAGCGGACGCACTAGGGTTGTTTTGATGAAGCGACCACTAGCTTTGGGACGCAAAAGGGTACGACCCCTCTGAGCGTGATCCTGTACTTCCGTTCCTCTGCACAGAACTTCACACTATTCGTATTCCTTTACAGTAATAGCAATTCGCTTCTGAAACATATAGCCCAGCACTCATAGCTAGTCCTGTTTTTTTAATTACATTATTATTTATAATTTATTATATTTTATATTTGAGGAATTGCGGGAATTATACTACAGTACAACTTATAAGAGTGTACAATGCCCTGGATGAGTGGTAGAGGACCTTGTGCCTTAACTTTGTCAGGTTAAATGAGTAAATACATTACATAAAAGTTAGAGATGACAGGTCCCTTAGGCAAGTCACTGGAGTATGAGGAAGAGATGACTATAGAAGGCATAGTTCCTTGGTATAAGTTTATTTTTCATATGACGTAGGACATATATCACTTGAAAATCTTATGCATACTATGTCATTGTGTGGTCGCACTATAACTTATTATGAAGTGTGATCTCTAGTAACTTTACAGGGAAAGAAAAAAGTGAAAGTGGAAGGAAAAGGAGTTGGAAAAGTCAAAGAAGAAACAATTGCCAGCGTTCTTCTATACGAAACAATTGAGTAACTTTGTAGCCAGCATTACATGCGCGTTTATGTAGGCGGGCAAATGTCTCCAAATAAATAGTAGCACCTACAGGAACTTGACACTCCTAAAAAGTACAGTTCCGGCCTCGCACGGGGACTTCTCCGACGTAAAAAAGGCAAGGAAGACATCGTTGACAGCTAAATCTGTACCAGCAAACCTTGGAATTTAAACACGTTGTACATTGGCATTGCGACAGTTCAGGTATCTGCCTCATTAACAAATAGATTGTTCTTGTGCCAACCCGATTGATATGCGCCCAAATGCTCCCTCACTGTCTCTATCTATACATCACTGAAATATAATTGATTGCTAGCGACTCCATCAAGACATTACCCATGGCTAATACGTCCTCTCCCTCAGACAGACCTTCCGTAAACATGGGTTCAAAATTCTTTCGCAAACTTCTAGTTAGCTGTTTGAGAACTGTGAACAGGAGTGAACATAGACCATCTATCCTATCCAGGTTCTCTATCCTGGGATCCGAATCAAGATCGCGAATGGCATTAAACAAAGCTGTTTCCTAATAGTTATTTGTGTAACAAAGCTTGAGAATCAAGCATCTTCTTGAGAGAGAGAGAGGGACAGAGACTGAGTGAGAGAAACATAGTGAGTGAGAGAGAAAGAGAGTGAGTAAGAGACAGAGTAAGCGAGAGTAAGAGAGAGTGAGCGAGTGAGAGAGAGACAGGAAGTGAATGAGAGAGAGGAAGAGAGTGAGTGAGAGACAGAGAGTGAGTGAGAGAGACAGAGATTGAGAGAGAAAGAGAGTGAGTGAGTGAGTGAGTGAGAGAGAGACAGAGAGCGAGTGAGAAAGAGACAGAAAGCGTGAGAGAGACAGAGCGAGTGAGATGGACAGAGCGAGTGAGATGGACAGAGCGAGTGAGGTGGACAGAGCGAGTGAGATGGACAGAGCGAATGAGAGAGACAGAGAGTGAGTGAGAGAGTAAGTGATAATGAGTGAGTGAGAGAGTGAGTGAAAGTGAGAATGAGTGAGAGAGAGTGAGTGGGTGAGTGAGTGAGAGAAAGTGAGTGAGTGAGAGAGAATGAGAGAGATTGAGTTAGAGTGAAAAGTGAGAGAGAGATTTTATTTTAAGGATTGCAAGCGTAGAATTTAAAAGTTCCTTTTTGGCGTACAATCCGCTCACAATTACAGAAAAAATTACAATTTACAAATTATAAATATAATAATAATTACAGACACATTCTTAATACAAATACTGAAAATAAAACAATAATCTTAACCTAATGCCATGAAGTAGTAGCCAATATTATATAAGAGTAAAATTTTGTAGAAGATAATGGGGAAACTAGGATTCATAAGCGGTGATTTAAGAGTTTTTCTTTTGTCGTAGCAAGAGAATAACTTTGATAATAATGATAATGAGAGAGAGAAACATTTAGCTGAAGTTCTCTTTCGAGCACTGAAATTTCAAAATTAAATAATATTTCTTCGTAATATAAATACAAACCTAAGCTCTACCATAATATGATACAATAGAAAACACGATAGATTTTATGATGCAACTCACAGATCCTGTCAAAAGCCAGTAATATTATTAGGCCCTACTGTGGTTATACTGCATTCGTTATAATGAGGAAGGTTTCTTCAAAACACTGATTCCCTAATTTCTCACAGGGATGCTCCTCTTTTACATAGAAAATAATTATCTTTCAATCCTCTTAAAAATAAAACCTAAGACAGGAACATCTGAGATATTCCAAAGTATGTTAATCCAAACCATCAATGGACATATAATCCATAAAAGAAACAAATTAAATAAGGATATTTTACCAATGAGGAATGCGAAGTGACATGAATTTTTTATCGAGAATTATGCGACTTCTGCTTACCACCTACTACTGGCACCATGACACCAGCCTTGAATAAATAAATCCATCGACAGACACATTTGGAGAGTTAGAATCGAATTGCGAGAATAGAAGCTGACGATGCCAAAATCTAAATCTAGGGTAATTTGTCAATCCGTGATCTGCTCTTGATATAATGACTGACAGCAACAGTAGTGGCTGCTGCTATGATATAAATGGATGGCAGCGTTAACTACGTTTAGAAGACAACAAAACTACCATACTCAATTAGTGCATAGATGAATATTAGTATTTTCATCCATTCATATTCGTATGACGTACTTAATTCTTTACCTTCCTGTCCTTAGTTGTTTTAATATTATTTCCTGTTTGTTATTAATCAACAGCAGTTAGCGTAAATATAATAGCAATTCAATGGTAGGTGTTGGAGGTATCTTGAATCCATTATTAAGTGCCAGAATGGTACTTTATGAGATTGTGTGGGGGACGGGAAAATGTCGGTCCGTTTATGTGTCTGTACGCGCGATAACTCAAATACGCTGTATCAGATTTTCATGAAACTTGCTGTACGCATTTATAACATCCATTTGAAAAAGCTTATTGATTTTGGAGCAAATAAGTTGACCGGTACCGGAGTAATGCTCAATTTAGCGCCTATTTTATGGCAGTTTATTAGAAAGAATTGATCAAATGCAGATCAGTTCTCGGGACAACATTTTGTTTTACAGTGTTCATATACGGCTTTGGAAGTTGCAATACTTTTAGCCTTGACAAATAGCACTCATGACTCATTATCTCCTTCATGTACCTTACCTTAACGCTTTATATGGGCCGTTTAAAAAAATAACAATTTGCTGTCCCTAAGTTAAAATAATAAAAATCAAGTAAATTTGTTTCTTAAAGTATGAAACTGATTCATAAAAAGAAATAACTCCACTAGTACTTATTTTAAGAAAGTATATTTTTCGTTGGATTATATTATTGCATTAATTCTTTACAGAAGGTTCCTCTGGGAACTCAAAAAAGCCATGTCTCCTGTAACATTTTCCTTTCGTGTTCAACTTTTTTTTATAAGAAAGTGTATACATTTTTATTGTTTTTTTCTCTGCATTACATTATTAAATATTTATTGTTCTTATTTTACATAAACTGTTTATACGAGTAAGTACTGGAATTAGGCCTCTCAGTGTTTCACATGTTCTAAGATTGTCCCCATGTCTGTCTCAACTCTGTTACCTTAACTCTGTTACTTACCATATAGTTGCAAAATCAAGTGCTAAATGGTGCAAAGTTTCAGTAGAGGAATAACAGATTAATTTCTACATATTCAAGACTGCTGCAAGCTCTGTGTGATAGAAGATGTGTACTTTACGGCCTTCAAGCCTAAATTGGGATGAATATTTTAATTAAGTCTCCACTCTATTACCAATATTATTTACTTATAACGACCTAACATTGCATAAATTATTACATAATATTGTTAGAATGGAGTTACCTTTATATACAAACCATGTTAATTTGATGTGAAGCGTAACCTATTTGCAGTACATAATTTTATATAGGCCTAACGTATTTCTCAACTCTTGTTACTAAATATAAGCTCTGTTATTAAGCGCCCTATTGGCTTGTTCTATAAATTTTACCGAATTAAGTTAACAGTGATACAATTGGATTTATGTAAAGCTGTAAAGGATGGTTTCAATTTAAATGAGAACATAATATCTCAGCTATATGAAAATACTCTAAAATTTTCGTGGAAAAGTAACAGAGTTGAGATTCAATAGTTAAACAAGTAAAACAATAATTTAAGTACAATAAATTTGACTTATACATAAAACCATTTATTAAAATTAATTGGTTGTATGAATTATTATATGTGCCTACATCAGTTAGGGGATTTAGAAACACTATATGAAATAAATAGGTAAGAGTTGAAGAAAAACACTCCTTACAAATTGAGACTTTGTGAAATCTAACTGAACAGCATAGAGCTAAGTAACTTTCAGCATTGTTGTGTAAAAGTAAATATTTAAAAATATGATTTTGAAAAATCAAAGTTTTTGAATGGTCAAATGTGTAAGAATTTTGAAAATGAAATATATCGCGCGCATATCAGCTGTCTTGAGTGAGTTCAAGAGTGCAAGTCACAATCGGTATTATTTTCAGTATGAACAATTCCTTTACTTTATTGATTGTTCATAGTCTGAATTCAAGGTTATGAAAATCGAGCATTTATAAGATTGGATTATTATCTTATTACCATAAAAACAGATTTTTTCAAAATTTATTTCCTTCAAACAATGTCAAATACAAGAAGAAATGTCATGTTTGGTTTCACGGAAACAAAATGCAGGACACTGCCGAGCATTCACATGGTCTTATTATGTTTTGAAACTTTATATAGGCTACTTTTATTGCTCAGATTCCTGATTTCATAAAAAAAAATAGTGTCAACCAGTTTAAAATAAAAAATTTAAAAACTATTTCATATTAATACTCAAACCTTATATTTTTTGCCTTTTTGCATTTGTTTCATTGTAATTTCTCCCACCCTATTTTCATTTCTAAATAAATTTTGAATTTCCTACTTTAAATTCTTTTTGTAAAACTTGTTTAACTATTTATGTAAATAATTTGTATGTATAAATCTCTCTTGCAGCCCCAGAACATGAGCTTTGCCCGTCTGGGGGCTTTCGAAAATACACATTTAAGGTTTTGTAGTTTAATGTATGATAATATTGTTTATCTGATTGAGTGTTCAAAATAATTAATAGTAGACGCAGAATGACTATTCATCTGCCAATATCGATTGTTTATTATATCATGTACATCGGGTGGCTGCTGTTAGTATTGTTTATGGCCAAAAGCAACCTCTTTCCGAGTTTTCAATAGGCCTATAAGTGTTTGTAATCATAATGTTTGGACCTACCGCTGCCATCATTTCGTATTTGTGAAACTCAAAGAGGTGTGTTATATTACTGGGTGTGATGAAACTATCTGAATTCTTTCGTATGCCAGATTTGTCATGAGTCGTTTGTGTTGCCAAAACAACTGCATGCCTTTCCAATGCTCGCTTGTACCTTCACTTTTGTTTTCTTTCCTCGCTTCGTCCTTTCAGTATTTATAAAAAAAAAAGTTTTTTCTCCAATCCACTCAATTTCTGAAAGGAAGTAAACAATTGAACAAACTCGTCATCAATTACTCCTACTGAGTAATTAATAATAATGGGAACATGTGAGAAAATATTGTAGGTAAAGGATTAGTTTCATTAGCCCGTGTTTCTCGTCTTTGGATTGTGATTCGGCGTCACGATTGGTATCACGATTGAAACTAAAAGCGTATTACGATACTAATTTTCATATAAGCAAGATAATTAATCACATAAGTTAAATTCAAGTTACATAAACTGTCATCAATTCGTGCTAGCTATAATTTAGCTAGATTCATAATGTTGATATGATTATTTTAAAAATTATTTTCCAGTGAATAGTGCTCCTACTCAGCCACGGTATACACAAAACTATGATACGAATGATTTTGCATTTTCATTGCACAAAATGTTTTACAGTATTGCAAACTTGTATGTCCATAAATAAATTACCGATGAGCTAGTCTTTCTCTACCCTTGAAATTGTACATTTTATAATTTTTACTGAATTACTTAAGTCCGTATTCATGTACAACTGAAATAACTTTACTGGAGTTTGTTTTCGGAATGTTTAAAAAGATAATAGTGCATGGTTTTTAATTTCCATTGCATACGGTATTTGATGTAACAGCTGTATGAGTTGTTTACAAATTTGATGGCAGGGGCATTGATCATGGAAGGAAACTCCATCTATATACTCTGTATACTTAACTGTTTTTCAGTCCCTTGACAATGTAATGGCAAAGATGTCTTAGGGTCAGTAATTACGAAATAAGGGAGTACAGGTATTGTTTCGTAAGTACTGTCGGTTTTTAAGCAATCCTTTGTTTTGTATCTTTCTGACAAAAAATTAAACTAATATTCAAAGTAAAGGCCACAAGATTCTGTATGTTGTATGTAAATATACAGTATGTATCTGTGGACATCTTTTTTGGCAGGGATGTTTGAGCTTAGTCACCGGAACTAAAGAAAGAGTTTTATAGGTAGTTGCGTTAGTACCTATGAAAGGTTTAAGTCATGTTAAGAAAATAAAATAAATTCTCTATAGATGTAAAAGTAGCTCGCGATACAAGAGGCAGTCACTAACATTCTAAATTATTATTAGTTTATGTCAGTATATCAGTTCAACGTTCTTACAACGAATATGAACAATGAACAGGTAATATAGAATTTATGTAGACATATTTTATACTATAAAATGTGTGTGTGAGTGTTAATTAAGTTATACAGATACACATACACATACTTGCATGAAAGTCAGAGTAATTTATTACTTGCATGAAAGACAGAGTAATTTATTACTTGTATGAAAGACAGAGTAATTTATTACTTGCATGAAAGACAGAGTAATTTATATGTACATAAGCGTACTTGCATGAAAGGCAGAGCAATTTTTACGCATGGGCTAATGAATTGTAATTAATATTGTAAAAACTAATGATTTTTTAAAATTATAATAGTTTCACGTGATATAAAGTCGAATGAAAATACCTTGAACAGCCAAGCTTTCGGCTGTTGTCATTTCTGAACCATCTTAAAGAAAAACTAATAAATATTGCAGTCACTAGATGGGTTTTGCTTTCCATGGGACATAGCCTCCATGTTTATTAGATATTCGCGAGAAATTCCCCTAGTATTTTAATATTACACATTTTCACCTGTTTCCATTGTCGGATGAAAATGAAGGATTTAGAATTTGACCATACCGAATCTGACCTGATTGTCTCTATAATAAAGTTCTTTTAAGATCCCCAAATCTATCTGAACTGAAGAGTTGATATTAACTTTTAATGAATGCATATATTTCATTCAGCTAAAAAACTAAAAGAATTGACGTAAAAAATCTCACTGTGTATAGTACATTGAGAATGCCTGTATTTTATGTTTGAGAAACTTCACGGACGAAAAATTATTTTTTATATTGAGTTATTTGCATAGTGTATTTAAACTTACTCTATAATCCTATTTTCCTGGGATTCTGTGGTCCTGGATTAAAGTAGGCTAAATGAAGCCAAACTAACTCAATGGTGCTATATCGCAGAAGGAGATTAGGGCGTACTGTCCCACCGCTAAATAGTCTACAATTACATTTTCTCGACTTCCACGTATCGTCATATTTGCTACACTTGATGTACATCATTCCAGACCTAAGAGGCTGAGAAGAGTCCAAGGAAGTACCGTGTCGAACATAAGTATCCAAATCCGTATCAACTACAACAATTGATCATGGAAGGATTCTTTATAGAATCTATAAGCTGTATTGTCTTAAAAGTATTAATTTTAATTAATTATTTTACCAGATCCTGTAGCCTAATCTTCATCTCAATATATCCTACAGATCTACTCTGTCCTAGGGAGCCTTCAAATTTTAATTTCTTTTTTATCTCCTTGGCTTCTGTATTCTTGAGAAAGACAGGCAAAGTAGAGTGCAGAAAGTACATCACATTTTTAAAAACTCTTTATTTTATTAAGGAACTTTGGAAACATACTGTTTGCAAAACAGATAGATCTGGATTTTAGTGTAAGGAACTTTGGAAACATACTGTTAGCAAAACAGATAGATCTTCTTTGCCATTCGTTCGTTTTGTTTTTGCTGTCTTTTGTTTAGTTTTTCTGAGGAAGATGTCGACTTCACAACGGGCTTAGAATAACCTGAATTGACAACTTGGGGATTCCCATTGTCATTTATAAACTGCAAGTCAAAGGTACAGATTAATCAAAATGGCCCCTGAAAGCAGCAGCTGGTTCTATAACGGGAACAACCACTCTATTGCTACTTCACAAGATTAAATGAGGCCTTACAACTGTAGTTAAATATCACAGTACAGTGGAATTCTAAGAAACTGTGTGTGGTATTATGTTCTTTGAAAAACAAGCTGTCTTTATTAAAACAGACAAGTATATCTGACACTTTTGCTTGGTATTACTTTGCATTACGAAAGGTAGTACTTCGTGGAAGTTTATAATTGTAATAAAGCATTTCCAGATTTATTTACTAGCTTGTTGATACACGACCTCCTGCTGGCTACGGATCCGCAGATCTGGGTCCGTCCCCGGTACTCGGATTTTTCTGAGGTGGGGAGGTCTGGAATGGGGTGCTCTCAGCCTCGTGATTAGTGGCGTAGCCAGAAAATAATTTCGAGGAGAGTAGAAAGTGCCGGGGGGTTTGGGGGGTATGAAATGCCCTCAAGAAAGGTGGGATTAGGAGCTCACCTTCGAATTTTTTTAAAAATATTGAACTAATGAAAATCACATTTTAGCACTGAAAAACTAATTAGCAAATTTGTTTAATATACGCGTACTCTAAGAAATGCCAACTTAAACAAGAAATAGTTATAACACTTATTACTGTTTATAAGAAAAGTTAAATAACACATGGAACAGTGGAAATAATAGGCCTACGTTTACAAATTCAGTATTTTATTATTAAATAAAATTATTAAATATTTGACAAAATAGAGCTGAAATAACTTGAATGGAATTTTAGGTTTTGATTTCGAGGGAGGTCGGGACATCTGGACCCCCTCGTCAAAGCTCGTGATTCAAACTAAGGAACTACTTGACAGTGAAGTACCGGCTGCGATCACGGAGACCATCATTAACGGCCGAGGGTGTCGGCGTGCCGACCATATGCCCCCAATCCTGCCATCTGCCTATGGTAGATGAGACAGCGGTCGGATGATAGGCCTAGTCCCTTCAGGGATGTAGAGCCACGAAATTTAGTTTAGTAGTGTTGTTTGTTGATGCATGCGGTATTTCCTGCTCAAAACCAAAAGACAAATATTGTGTCCATGCTGTTCCAAGTCGTACAGTACAAACGATTAATATAGACAGGTGTGGAAGTCAAACTACAAGCAGTGTCATACACACTTCTTTCGTTTCAGTTTATGTACAGTATGAACGTAGGGCCCATCCATTTAAATGGTGCCAACAATGTAGGGCTATAATCAGCTTTAAATGATGCACAACGTAGGGGTTCAATCCGTTTAATGCCGGGTAATATCGAGGGTTCGATTCTGTCATAAATTTATGAAATCCTGTAAGATGGTAGTGGTTGTATTGGTATCAAAATGAATAGGTAAAAATACATAAATAAATTCAATAACTTTAAATTAAAAATTGTGCTGATTAATGTTACAAAAATAGAAAGTTTTTAGAGTCAAAATATTATACAAAGATAAAAAAATTATCCGATGGAGAGCTCGAGCAGTGGAGATACGAGGGTCTGCATCCAAGGAATTTCAATTGTAGGCCTACGAGTTTTATTCTTAATGAAGTTACTATTTTTTTAATTCACCTTTATTTATACTCCTTTGAGGATCGAGGACATGTCAGTTCAGGTTCTGTGTCTATACCAATAGGCCATACACTTATTGATGGACAACTATTTTATATTTTTGATGTGCTTTATGACATCTGTTAAATTTGAATTAAATTAATTTTAATGAATTCGACACTGGCTGAAATAATGAGGATGATTCATGGTAAGTAAATATCCAATTCGGCGTTTGCCTTTATGATTGTGGAAACTATGAAAGAACCCAAGTTAAATTGGCCAGCCACATTTATATTTTTTTGAATTGTTAACGTTGTTTAACATAACTCTCTCAGTCTCTGTAAAGATCATTTCACAGGCTGAGCCCATTAAAAGGCAAAGGCAAAGGAAAAGATTCTAGCACGTTATAGCGATTATTGAGGATATCACCAGTTGTCACTGTCGTTCTCTTGCCTTTCATAGAAATAAATAGTTAGCCTTCATTTTAACCACTATAAATACTAGAATTCTTACTACTACTATTATCGTGTACCTATTAAATTACAATATTCATAATAACATAAATAACTATTTTGGCAAAAAGAATTTGGTCCACCAACTAGATACTGGCAGTCTGACAAAACACAAACGTAAACCAACACAATATTTAGTTTCAGTCAAAACATTAATTACACCTTCATTTTTCCCCGTCCATTCAAATACTACAATTCCTTATCGAAGCGAAGAATTTTTCAACATTTATGGTATGTTCAACTGTTTCAAATAGTGATTTAATTAAAAAAAATAATGTTGTCAACCAAAAAGAACACAATTCCGCCACAATACGAAATTACCAATAAGTTTTTCGACTCCTGTTCTAAGCACAAGCAAAGTGAAATTAAAGTGAAATTATTTTAGTTATAAAATTTACGATCGTTTTGTTAACTTCGTCCTTGCCTGTTAAGTTCTGCATAACAGTCTGACATCATAATTAACTATTCTGAACGATAAATAAGTCATCCAACAGAGAAAAAGATCCCTAGAAACAGATTCCATATGCAAGTCTCAATTCTGCTTAATAAAATAAAAGTAAAACTTAAATGAAACAGAAATATATTCTCTTTATTATTATTATTATTACATAATACCAAATAATAATAATAATACATAATACAAAATAATAATAATAATACATATAATACAAATTAGGTTAATAAGTATGTTACCTTTTCCATGCTTCTACAATCTGCATGGTTTTAGAAGGCATATGAGCTGAGCTAGTGCATGCATTAAAACGACGAATTTCCAATAGTATTTCTGGGGGACCATGGGCATCAAAACTAGACAACAGAACCTCTAAATATTATTAAAAATTTGTCATTTTATAGGTCGCAAACAGTGACTTTTATGTGTAAGAGTGGATTCACATAAACATTCCAATTGATTTTCATGTAGCACAATTGTATTTGATATTATGCATAGTAAAGTATAGGTCATAGGACTGTTAAATTTTTATCGCAATGTTTTCGTGACTGTAAAACTATTTTTGGCAAAATGTGCAATATGATCATATTATGTTTCATTTAACAAGGTTTAGTTTTCAGTACAGAGTTTCTTGAATTTATGAGTATTTGGTGTATTGTGAATTACTCTTCATGCTAATTTCTTTGTGGTGCAGCCAAATCATGTCCTACTTTAAAATTTATAGCAGAAGTTTTTGAAGGTTCTCTTGAGAGAAGTTACTTGCATCAGCTGTAGCAATAATTCTATTATTTTTCCCTACCAGTAGTGTACTATTTCTACACAGGAAGTATATTTCGGTTTTTTCCAAGTCTTCTGCTTGAATTCTGAAAATGCTACATCAATCGATTACTTTAACTTTTTCACTGCAACTGATGTACATATGCATCATTGAAAAGCTGCCTAACTGCAGATATAATATGAAATTAATGGAGTAATGCTTTTTCTTAAAACATGAGGAATTTTATCCATGTGTTAGGAATGCCATTCATGGAAACCAGATATTCCACAAAGATGTTCTGTATTAATTTCAAACTTACAAACTCAGGATGGGATATCAGAAGCAAAATATTTATTATATTGATATTGAGGAGAATATGGGTTATTAATGAGAGTGTAATATCGGTAAGAAAAAATTGATATTTGATATTATCGAAAGTTTTACTAGAGCCCTCAGAAACCCTTAACACATAGTTCACGCTTCCGCACATTGACAGTTTCCCTGTATGGAAACTGACATTGTGCGCTTGCGTTAACTATGTATTCATGATTTCTGAGTGCTCTAGGAACAAACCTATTAGCGTTTAATGCAAATTTTTAACCTATAGCGATGTAGGGAATGGTTTGGATTCGGCATCACTGCTTGTTGATGTTACTTCTGACAAGGAAGTGTAACTGACAAGGGAACCATACAGGTTGTCATGTTGAAACCTCCCCTTAAATTTTGCAAATCGATAAGTGTTCATTACAGATAGGCACATGCAAAATATTAGCTGCTCGTACTAACTGTAAGTAGGTGAAAATGTGTTTGATATGTTCCAAAAGGAATCAATGGCAGGCACTTGTAGAGCTAACTTAAACAGCTGCATGCCGGTTATAAGCAACAGGGAGGTGTGCGATATAGGGAGGAGGAGCTACCTTGTTACTCGTTGAATGTGTCTCACCAAATAACATTTAGATAATCGATTCTTATCATTTCCACATTTTGAAACTATAATCTGTATAGACACTGAGGGGTTAGTTATGATTGTCAGTATGTGTGTGTGTGTGTGTGTGTGTAGGTGTTCTAAAAATGTGCCACTCAATTTGTATGGTTAAAACTAGGAATGGGTCCTCGATACTTTCGATACCTCGATACTCTCGATACTTGCATGGTATCGGCATGGAGCGGTACTTCAGAAAACTCGCTCGGTACTTTTACGATACTTTGGCAATTCTGCAATTGAAGGAAATGCGGCATCTCTTTCTGCTTTTAGTAGTCTACTAAATATAGTAAATACTTCTATTTCTCCTTGAAATGGAGAAAACCACTCAGTGACTTTTGTCTAGTCATAAATAAAGACTTTCAGACTTTTAAAATCCAAACACAACGAGATTCTTAATTGTTTCGTTTCCTGTCAAACGTTTCAATAACAACCAACAATCAAGCTTACTGTCCAAACCCCATTGTAATTTTTTCCCAAAAACTTGTAAGTGTACTCTTTCAAAAACTAATTTCAGTTTTAATGTAAAGTTTAAAAATAATGATAGACTACTGATGATATTAAATTTCGTCTCATTAAATATGCACACTTAATTAATTTAGTTGGTATTACACAGTTCTATCAACTTTTAATTTTTAATGTACCTATTTATTGAAACTGGAAATGTTGACGGTATCGAATATCAAAGTATCAAAGAAAAAAATCATGTATCGGTATCGAGTATCGAGAAAATCTGGTATCGACCCATCCCTAGTTAAAACAAAGATTTTTACCATGTGTAGTGAATCACAATACTAGGGCTTCAATCTAACTTGGTCTCAATTTTAACATTTATTGTCTATAGAAAACTTTGTATAAGAACTCAGACTATAATACTAAGTGTTGTGCTCATTATATTGGGCCAAAGTAAGTAAAAAAAATAAAAAAGTAAATAAATAAATAATTGAACTAATTTAAGCAGCACATGAGATCACTCTGCTAATCCTAAACATTTAGCCACTACTTAGGTAATAGCTACTTCACAAGACTTACTGGAATACAAACATGTGTTATGTGTATCTCAATGTAATCCAGAGAACACCAGTGCCTCTATTCCCTCCACCAATAATCCTTGACCCATTCTATTCTAACTACTACCACTACTGCTACTCTTTTTGATTCGTCACAAAATTATAAAATAAGTGTTTTTAAATGAGTGTTGAATTATGTCTTCAACCACATTAACAGGTAACTGCAAGAAAAAACATCAGTGAGTTTTGTACTTATTTGAGTATTATTCATAGTATATTTCTTAAGTATTTGTGTCTTCTAATTTTTTTAGTGTATGCTGAGCCAAATTACCAGTAGAGCTAGGAACTTTTTTTATACCAGCACATATATAATCCTAGTGTGTAGTGTAATGATTATAACGTCAGATTTATTGTTTTCTACGCAGGGGCGGATCCAGAGAGACATTTGGGGGGGGGGGGGAACCAAAGTAGAGAGGGAAGTTTTTACTCATAAAAATTAATTATTCCCAGTACACAATTGAAAACAAAATGAACATTTCAGCATTTTCTTACAAAGGTATTTCAAAATAATGAATGTCGTTGCTTTAATTTAAGTATTTGGGTTATGTTCTAATAAATTTTGAATAATTTGTGCTTAATGTTACAAATTTTGGGGGGGGGGGGGAATTTCCCCCATTTCCCCCCCCCCCCGGTGGATCCGCCCCTGTTTCTATGATATAATATACACAAAAGTAGTGAATACTAAAAATGTATATATGTACAATAAACAACCAGAAAAGATCTCAACAGTGCACTCTTTTTCACTACACCATTAATGCATTCATGGTTAAGATTTTCTAAATTTTCCTTTCCAATGACATTAGCATAAAAGATTCCGTTTTCTGTTTACCCAAATAGCATCTGAATCTATAAGCACAGCGTTTCATCCCTCTGACTATTTTTCAACTCTAAAAAAGAAAAATCGCTGGCTAACCAATACCTTAAAAAGAAAGAAAAAAATAAATAAAATAAAAAATATGAGGGCTGCGCTGCACACCGGGTACATAAAGAAACACTGGCAGCTGCCATTTCACTATCTTCTGAAATATCACTACTAACACAGACTATACAGGAAAATGACCCTTGTGAAAAGGAAGCAGTGCTTGGGAGAGAGTGATTTCTATATTATGTTATGACTTCTTCCTGCTTATGAAACTACCACCACTCAAAACAGCAGATTAGTTCAAGAAGCAAACTTAAAAACTTCATAGGCTACATGTACCATAAAAAATAATAAAAAATAAAATAAAAAGATAAAAAATAAAAAAAATAAAAATAAAAAATTAAAAAAATAAAAATACAGCTGGAAAAGTAGCTTCCACTCTATGTACTTTACCTTTGCTCACAGTATTCCTGCACTTGTTCCACTGGTCTACTTATTTTTGAGAGGCTTACATAATTAGTAATTAATTTGATGTATCAGATTTTATGTTTATCTCAAAACCCTCACTGATGTCATGTGTATGATTTTGCAGGTGGCTGGTACGCTTGTTTGATGACCCAGATAGACAAGGATGGGTTCCAGCTTCAATACTAGCAAGTGCAGGAGGTGATGAGATCAATGGAAAAACAGATTCAAAACCAGAGTTTGCCGCTCAAAGAAGAGAGTAAGGGAGTATCTTTTTAATTTAGTTTTGTTAGGTTATGAATATGACATATGCTCCAGGTGAACATATTACTGGTGATATTGCTGATTCACTTTTATAGAAACAAATAATAAGCATGCCAGTACAGTTATGGTAAAAATGAAATCTTAACACAAATCAAATGACCGGTAGAAGCTATTACAATATTACCTTTGGAGGAAGTTCATCTTTAATGGTAAGAACTGTTCGTGGTTTAATATTGAACTTTATAAACTTAAAGAAAGTTGCCATTTTGACATATTTTAGTTATCAGTGTTTTATGGACAAACACAGACAACTTAATGGGAGTCAGAATGGTCATAAATATTGAAATAGTCAATTGTCTGCTTTTAATTGCTTACGAATCCTGAGGATGTAAACCTTAACATGATATGTAACAAGTTATGATTTAAATTTCTCAATTATCTCAAATTTTTATTATAATTTTTCTTTTGTATGGAATAAAAATTGTTAATTATCTTCTCATTCAAAAGATTTTGAAGAATAGAAGACAATGCGATTAAGCTTATAAATTTAAACTTATTACAGGAAGCTCTATCAAAATTATTTTTATGCAAAACATGTCACAAGCATATTTCACTTTTTTTTAAGAATATCCTAGTCCTTGATTGTATTACAGTATCCATAGTAACTTTAAACCTGTTGTAAACTTGTTATTTTCCATACTCATGTTCCTTCTTCTTGGCTTCTAAAGAGAGCTTCTAAAGAGAGTGTGAGAAACTCTCGAGAGGTGCATTTCGGTATGTGGATACGTGTCTCAAAGCATTGTCTGAGAGGTAGCGGAGTGTGGCATTCAGAGAGTCAACTCGCAGGTGGACACATCTTTGCAGTCAATCTCCGAGAGCAGCTCGCACTATACAAATCTGTTTCGTATAGCTGAGAGTTCTCTGAGAGTGGATAATGTATATATTACGCCCATAAAGCCATATGGTAAAACTGACATAATGAAATTTCATTTGTCGATTTTAGAGCCTATACATAATATAATTTAATTTCATTTCATTTCATTTCATTTAATTTAATATAATTTAATTTAATTTAATATATATAATATAGTACAACCCCAAAGAGCAAAGCCCATTGGAGGGGTGACATAAATGCATTGGTTCTAAAACATACTACAATTGTCTTACAATTATAAAACATACTACAATTTTCTTATGGCTAAAACAAATTCACTAGTGACAATACTATAAAATACAAACAAAACAAAACAAAATATTGAAATATACTAACCAATTTTGAAATATGCATTTTTTGTATGATTTCCAGAAATATATTATAACTATCCTACTGACTGAAGTACACATCTAAAAAATATGATAATGCTTTTGGTTTAAAATTTCTAATGGAACTGGACACACTTTCAGGTAACATGTTATACAATTTTATAGCATGAGGTAATATTCCATTTAGGCCATACGTAGTGAATTCAATATGTAATACTAAATTTAATATATGTGTACAATTTTATATATTTATACAGTAATTATAAATTATTAATTGATTTAAAAAATTAATTATACGTAGGCCCTAAATGTTTAGTTATTTAATTGACCTTCAATATTTATTTATATTTTCTAGAAACAAAACCAAAAACTAATAATACTCAGTGGTAATGGAATATAATATTGTTCAATGTTCATATGTTCACCATGAAAAATGTAGTAAGTTTATAAGGGAATAACTGAACAATAATAAAATTGTTACATTACATTAATTTATGAAATAGGTTAAATAGTAGACCTATCCGTCCATGTAGATACATGAAACTTAAATTCACAGTTTATTAGGATCACTCCACTCGACTTGACATGCTATAATTTAAAAATCACATGCTTGATGCCAGAAAAGCACTGTCACAATTAGTTTATAAACAAGAATCTCGTATCACATTTCAATGTCTTTCTAGTTAATTTGTGGGCCTGTCGAATTCACGAATACTTCATGATGTTCTAACGATATTCTGACAATATTAGATTGTCAAATTCTTCTAAAGGCGTAATAATTGAATGAATGGTTTCACTTAAAAGCATTCAGCAAGCTCTCATATGGTTACATTAATGTTAACAATGAATAATACATTGTTGTTCATCCATCTTGTCCATAAATGCAAGACGAAAACTCGCACGATATTTGTTTTAAGTGGACATGGTTCTGAGAGTAATGTCGCGAGTTTTACTCTCAGCTACTCTCAGGATTGGATTAGCACTCTCTAGTGGACACACCACCTGAGATTTCTCTCTCTCGAGAGTTTCTCGCACTCTCAGCTCTCATGTGGACTAGCCTTGATGAGAATATCATTCAAATTTGGATCATGAGACCAAATAGAATTAATTACTTTTAGACAGAAGGGTTTCCTTCTATATTTATTAATAAACTTCATTATGAAGCTTAATTTGTGGTTCAACTAGTATAAGATAATGATTCAAATCTTATAAGTATTACAACCTATATACTAGTAGTCGTTATGTACACCATATAATGCATTCAGTTCCAATTTTATTCACAATCGGAACTGAATGCATTATATGGTGTATGTAATGACTACTAGTATATAGGTTGTAATACTTATAAGATTTGAATCACTTCCTTCTATATGTTCTGGAAGAAAACTTATGACACAATTTTTATTAATGACAATGTCGGGTCAGTTTAATTAAATATCTGTAAAAGCTCAATTCAATTTATATATTAAACATATATGTAGTGATTTTTGTGACCGGGCTCCCACTGTTATTGTACAGTTAACATCCAAGACAGATATATAAGCATTCATGAACCACAGATTTTTGTCTGTTGGACATTACATGAGAATATTATAGGAGAAAAATTCCTCCGACACTGGGTCTTGAACCCAGGACCTTTGGCTATTCGCGCCAATGCTCTACCAACTGAGCTAAGCCAGAGTTCAATAGTGGGAGCCCAGTCACAAAAATCACTACTTAGTGTGCCTCACAGTACTGCACATGACATAACTTGTCTGTCTGTGAGGTACACCATTAGGGCAATCAATCATAGGAGAGAGGTTCCATCTGGCGCTGTGAATTGAACTCCGGCTTAGCTCAGTTGGTAGAGCATTGGCGCGAATGGCCAAAGGTCCTGGGTTCAAGTCCCAGTGTCAGAGGAATTTTTCTCCTATAATATTCTCCTGCAGATTCATGGTCGGCAACATTAACCACTAGACCATGCAGGCAGTCAATAATAAATTATATCAATAGTAATCCAACTTTTTAGAATATATATTTTGGCACATTAAGTCACTTCAGTCAGTTCCTATAAATGTTTGAATTCAATTTTATTATTTACTTTCTCTGTGCATTTCAGGGCTGTGGTAAGGGAGCTGGTAGAGACAGAAGAGGAGTTTGGACGTGACCTCCAGAATGTAGTGGAGCACTATTTGAAACCTTTAGACAACAAGTCGATCCCTAGCGTAGTTAGAGAAAATAAGGATCTTATCTTTAGTAACTTGAAACAAATTGCTGATTTCCATAACACGTAAGTTGGTATACTTTGTAATAAAACTAAAATTTGAGTGTAACACTAAATGCTTTAGTAGAAAGAAAGTATTTGTTGAAAATCACCTTCACTCTTTGTTCTCTTCTGATAGCATTACTGTTTTATTTTTTCTTTTTTTGTAATTTCTGCAGTGGCAAGTAGCATAATTCATTCAGAATACTGTATTATATTCTCTGGTCTATGGTAAGAAAAGTCATAAGCATTTCTTCCAAGTTCTTCTCTTTCTTGTTGTTTATGTGTCCATTAGTATTCAGCTTCTAGTGTAGAATTATGGTCAGTATTATGGAGAACAACAAAGATATTTTGAAAGATAAAATATAATAGTACATTAATTTGTCTCAGAATGTAGATCGTGTGAAATCCAACCCAACAGAAACACTGAAAATACCATAGCTTATTTTCAATTATCCTTTCAGTGATATTTGACAGCCACTATCACCAATGCTTGCTGCTGATATAGCAGTTGAAAATGCTCCAAAGGCAATTCATGTTACCAAATGAACACAACAATATACTAGAATACTTCATGGTTTTCATGGCATTGTATTTTATAGCATGCGTTAATAATAACGTACGGTAATGTTATGATTCTATTGGGGCCACTGTATTGGCTAGTTCATTTACCTCAATTGGGCCCCTGAATTTAAAGTACGGTACATCAGCAATCAGCATCTTATAATCTGTACTACAAATCATGTTTAAATCTTCCAAGGTATTGAATTTTATGGCATTAGTTAAAAATAACATAATCATTGCAGTATTAGACTACTTTGAAATTAAATAGACACACATAAATCACAATCAACATTTTAATATAAAATGTTAAAGAAAAGTTTTACTTACATGATGCATGAAACTGGATTTAAAGGGAGGACATACAGGTTTGGGTGAAATTCATAGGTGAGAAATAGGTAAAATTCCTTTTTTTCTTTTTCTCAGCAATGAATTGTTCTGTAATCTTGTAATCGGGCATGCTCTTTATTGACTATCTCTATAATTACGTACTACTCTCAAACTTAATTACCGTAAATGGTTACAGTTACAGGTAATTATCATTACAAAATGGTAGCCACGTTTCGTGCACTAAAGTACAGTTATCATGATCCACAAATGTTAATAATTTTTAGTAATTCTTTTTTTTTATCAAATTGTAAACGTCATGTGAATATCATCTACAGTATAGATATTATTAAAGAAAATAAATCCGTAAAGAGTCATTTTTTATATTTTCTTTTACCGGTACATTGAAATATTAAAAAAACTGTTAATGTTAAATCAATTATTGTAGATAGTGTTGTTCATATAATATTAACAAATAGATAGAAAAACAATCACTCAGAAATATTGATATTTTTGGAAGTTATCATGGAAACATCAATTCAATGCAAGAAACATGGCTGCTAATCTGTAACTATAATTACTCATAACTGTAATAGTATGATTAATTTTTAAAATAGTGTGCTATTGCAGAAGCTTATGATTATTTCACACCCCCACACACACACACACACATGCAAAACCTTCCAACCACATATTCTTTGTTCGTATGATAAAAGAAAACACAATATTCTGTCAGGAATTATTTTGTACTTTAATAATGACTTTATTCATATTAATATACATACTAGAGAGTACTAATATTAATCTTTGTTTTACAGTGTCCTTATCGAGGGAGTAAAATATTATGCAAATGAACCAAGAATGCTAGGAAAGACATTTCTTCGATTGGTAAGCATAACAATTGATTCATACAAGAAATACATTAATAGACATAATTTGGTATTTCACTTCCTAATCAAATTTGTTTTACTTAATTACACAATTTAAAGATCACTATTATTATGTAAATGTATTATCTTTTTTCTTTATAGTTTACATTTAGGCATATTGATATCAGTATGTCAAATTTGCTAATTTTTAGGATTATATAGCCTATTACAAGCATAAGTAAAAGATTGCATATCATTCCATCGTTTATGAAGAAAATAATAGTGAAAATAATCACTAGGAAAATTCAGAGAACATTTTGGAAACCTGTAATCATAATACAGTAGAATTTCGTTAATTCAACACTGGAAAATTTGAAATATTGTATAATTCGAATAGATAACATTCATTTCCTTGACATTTCTACAGAAATGTATGTTAAAAAATTGAATTAGAATTTTTAAGCTTAAATTGGATAAATCAAAGCCAGAATTTGTCTCACCTTAATTTTGCAACAATTCCAAGAATTCAAAGCTTCAATGAATCCTCCATTAATCCTCCATTTTTGCTGTAGAACCCTGATCACTGGCAGGTAGTAAAGTATTTTTAAGCACCGTTATCTCTCAAGGTGCTGAATAGATGTCTGAATTTATTCATCGGAATGTGAAGTTATCCCTCTCCACTATAGGGTCAGAAGCCTTGGAGGGATTCAATATTTTTGTGAAAATTTTAGTGACCATTCCATCCTCGAAGTGTTTATGTATTGAAAATATCGAAGCATGGTGCATACACTACTTTAATGCTTGCGAAAAAAGTGGAAATGTTAAAGAGAGGTGGAGAGAGGGGTAAGATAAAAGTGTGACCACAAAAGAATATGGCATCTTACCTGACACTTTATCCACTTTAAAAATAAAGAAGCAATCATGGAGAGCTGGGTTGCACAAAACAGAGGAAATAGGAATAGAGAGGTGGCGAATTTTGAATTTTCAAAACAAACACAGCATTTGCATAGTACTGAAGCACTTTAAGAAACAGGATGTTGTGCTCAGCAACCCAGAATGACCAAAAAATAAAAAGAATGTGATCAGATGTTCAATGAAAAGGTACCGAAATTCTTTCACTACCTAGTTCCAAAGAATGAACAATACAGGCACTAGGGAATAATACTATTGTAATTCATGAAACCCTGGACATTTTGTAATCCCGGACATCACCCTGGAGAGCCTAAGAAATCCAGGACTGTCCAACCTGATCCTGGACCAATGGTAAGCCTATGAATAACACATGCAGTAAAAAAGACTTTCTTTCTTACTTGCAGTTTTACCTTCCCCCTTACAGGAATTGTGCACCCATATACAGGTCAGGGATGTGCTCATAATTTGGCTCCTGAGGTGAGCAAATCCTTGGGAGCTTTTGTCCTGTTGCTGATGTCATTCACTTGCTGTCTTTGACTACCCGCCCTATTTGGTGCTTGGCTCCAGTAGTCTCCATGCTGCTCTATCTCTTGCCACTTTTGACCATTGACCTCCTGCTTTGGTTCTGAAATAGTCTGCCCATCTGGTTCTTTGGCATCCCACGTTCCTACTTCCTTCTCTCGGTTCCCACATTGTAGTGCAGTGTGTCCATTTGTGGTGAACCGTGCATGCTACATTCCCTCCCCATTTCCATTTGAGCCTTTCTGTCCTTTCTACTACGTCCTGCATGTTTGTCATTCATCTTAGTTCTTCATTTCTGATTTTGTCTTTTAGTTAAACATTAAGAATCTTACACTCCATTCTTCTTTGGAATACCTGTAGCTGTTTTTTCAGTTTTTCTATCAATGACCATGTTTGGCAGCCGTAAAGTAGTGTTGCCATCACACATTTGTCTAGGATTTCTGTTTTTGTGCTGATTTTCTGTCTCTTGTCTGTGAGTAGGAACTTGAGCGACCAAAATTTGTTCCATGCCAGTCCTATTCTGTGTTTTGTCTTGCTCTCAGTGTCTTTGTTTAGGGAGATGCTTTGTCCTAGATAGACATATTGCTGCACATACTCAAGTGGTGTTTGATGTATTCAGATTGGGACTTGTGTTCCATTTGTCATTACCTTTGTTTTGGTAGGGTTCATTGTGCTGCTTGGTTTGTCTAGCTCATTGATCATTTCCTTTAGCCTATTTGCTGATCTTGTTATCAGAGTTATGTCATCAGCAAACCTGAGATGTGTCAATTTCTGTCCGTCTATGTTTATTCCCTGTTTGTGACTCCAGTTCATTTTCCTAAATTGATGTTCCAGCACGCTTGTAAACAGTTTTTGAGATAAAGGGTCACCTTGTTTCACTCCTCTTTTGATTTGGAACCATTCTCAATCTCTTTCTGTTCTTACTTTTGCTGAGCGGTTTTGTAAATTTTACCTCTTAGCCTTATGTATTTGCTGTGGATACCTTGTTGTTTTAAGGCCTGTAGCACACTTTCATGTTCCATGGAATCGAAAGCTTTGTTGTAATCGATGAAGGCAATGTAGATTTGTTGTCAGTACTCCTGTATCTTTTCTTTTATTTGACATATAGTTTGGAGGTGGTCGATGGTGCTATAACCGGCTCTGAATCCTGCTTGCTCTACTGGTTGGTTATCGTCAAGTGTTTTCTTTATCCTTTTGCTGATTACCTTCATAAATAGTTTGTAAAGGTTTGAGGACAAGCTGATTGGTTGGTAGTTGTGTATATTGTCCCTGGTGCCCTTCTTGTGTAGCAGTATAATCACACTCTTTCCCTAATCTTCAGGTATTTCCTCCTCCATGATGATCTTGTTAAATACTTCTGTAATTACTGGGGTCAGTTCCTCCTCTCCCACGTTCAGGTACTCATTATATATATTATCATCGCCTGGCCATTTGTCCTTTTTTAGGCCTTGTATAGCTGCTTGCACTTCACTTGGGAGGATGCTGGGGATGTCCTCTGTGGGTCCTTCGAGTTGGGTCATGATGGGTAGGGGATGTTGTGCCGTGCTGGAATATAGTTGGCTATAGAATTTAGTAGCTTCCTTCGAGATCTCCTCTCTTGAGGTCAGTTTGTGTCCAGTCCCGTCCTTGACACCAGTGTGTGTCTTTACTGGTCTTTATTCTTATTTTCTTTATCGATTTTGAGTTGTCCATCACCTCTTTGATTCGTTGGTAATTATAATCCTGTAAGTCCCTCCGTATTTCCCTTTTTGTGTTTCTGTTTAGTTCCTTGTAATCTCTCTTTTGATCTGGGTTTGTACCTTTAGCCTCCTTCAGTTGTTCTCTTTGTTCTATCATGTTGATCGTTGGCATTTTAGCTTGCTCCTTTTGTTTCCCTGTGGTCTTGTTTCCTGAGCTTGCTTGACTGCTTGGTTGATGTTTGAAACTAGGCCTTGTATGTCATCCTCCTGTGGTTTGTGTTTGAGGTTGGTGTGTTTAGTTAGTTCCGATTTGTATCTTTTTTTTTTGTCTAGTAGCGCTGGAGTGACCCCTCTTTGTTTGATGAAGTGGCATCTTTTCTTCTGGAAGTTAGTCTTTAGTCTTATCATCCTATGATCAGTGTCGAACAGTAAACCGTTTATTACTTGTACATTCACTATTCCTTCCATGTGATCTACCAGGATAAAATCTATTTCATTTTTTGACATTCCATTGGGAGCTGTCCATGTCCACCTACTATCCTGACTTTTCTTAAGGAAGGTGTTCGCTATTTTCTGTCTATGTCTGTGGGCGAATTGAATCAGAACCATGGAAAGATATGGTATCAGAGGTCATCAATTAAAAATATTTGAATCTTATCTAGATAATAGAAGACAGACAGTTAATATAAAGGGTCAGCTTTCCGATGAAAAGCCCGTTAACATTGGTGTGCCTCAGGGTTCTGTACTGGGACCGATTCTCTTCTTAATTCAGATTAATGACATAGGTGCAATTGAAAAATCGCCAGCATGTATGGTTATATACGCAGATGATACTACCTTTTTAAATATAGACAAAAACATTGAATGTTTAAATAACAGTATAGGAAACTCAACCAAAGAAATATATAATTGGTTTTCAGTCAATGGTTTTTATCTAAATACTGAAAAAACACAAAGTATTCTCTTTTCCTTGAGACCGCCACAGGATATAATAAGCAGATTATCTGACAGTGTAAAGTTGCTTGGAATTCACTTAGATGCACATCTCTCATGGGCAACTCAAATTGCTTACGTTTGTAGCAAGTTATCTAGAGTGATTTATTTACTTACAACTCTCAAAAACTATATTCCAGCTAACTATCTTCGTATTTCTTATTTTGCTTTCTTTCAAAGTATAATGAGATATGGGTTGGTTCTGTGGAGGAATGGTGTGGGTGTGCAGGAAGTTTTATTGATACAAAGAAAAGCAATAAGAACATTAACAAATTCGAGAAAACTAGATCACTGTAAACCTTTGTTTATATCTGAAAAAATTTTAACAGTCATAAATTTATATATATATGATGTACTGATGTACATAAAAAAGAATGAAGCAAATTTTATGGTTAGAAATACTGTTCATAAATACCATACACGTTATGCAAATAAATTTGATATACCATTTCATCGGCTGCTTAAGACTTCTAAATCTTATAAAGTTGAGGGACTTAGATTATACAATTTGCTACCTACGGCCTTAACTGGACTTCCCACGAATTCTTTTAAAACTAGACTTCACAAATGGTTACTATTGAATCCCTTTTATTCAATTCAAGAATTTATGGAAGCCCACCTTGAAGATATCTAGTATAAATACCATTGACGAGATCTATTACATAACGTGTTATGTTTAATGATCTAAACATATTATTATTATTATTATTATTATTATCAGTTTTTCTCCTCTTACATTTCTGCATCCGTAGCCGTATGGTTCCCATCCCGCAAGAGGCAATGGCAAATCTCCGTGGTATCACCCTTGCCTGAATCACCTCGGACGAGTCATGGTCATCACCCCACGGCTTTGTCCCGGGTCTGGACCTGCCTTCAGGCAGAACACATCATCATCAGTCGTATGGTCCCATGGGTGTCTCCTCCTCGGATTCCTTATGCCCGACTTTGCTGTTTAGATCCCCCATAATAACTAGTCTGTCAGATTTGTGATTGTTTATTGTGTTGTCAAGTAAGTTATAAAAGTTGTTGCTTTCTTCCTCTGTACTAGCCTCTGTGAGGTCGTATACTTGGATTATTGTCATTACTTTGTTTTCAATCTCTATGGATAATAGTGTGATTTTTTCTTATATTTCTTCTGTCTTTATTATGTCCTTTTTTAGGTGCTTCTTGATTAGGAACCCCACGCCTCTTTGCCCTTTTGCCTCTCTGATGTAACTTAAAATGTCCCCATTTTCTCTTTCTATTATCGCTTCTCCTAGGCATCTCACTTCACTTATTCCTATAATTTCTATTCTGAAGTCCTTGATTGCATTTAGCAGCTCTATTTCCTTTGCATTGCTTCCTAGAGACCTTATGTTCAATGTTGCCGTGATTAGATCGGGTCGTATATTCGCTGTTTTCCTGCTGGCATTGGGCTGGGGTATGCTTCTTCTAGTTTTTTTGTTTGTACTTCTTTCCAATATTTCCATTGTCCATTTAGTAGTATTTTCTGATAACCTACTTTTACCTCGTCCCTGTGTAAACAGGAGGCCTTTGTCCTTATGGGATGTCTCTAGGCTATATTTATTTATACAGGTCAGCTACTTGTCGGAAGAGGGATTATCTATTGATCACATACCAGTACATACTTTTTTGATCAGACAAGGTAATGGAGAGATAGACTCTATGCTGGAGCCACCTCTGAGAGAACATGAACACATAGGACGAGATACAACATTCTCACACACACATTCACTCTAAGGTTGAGGATGGGATGAAGATGATAATGATGGCCAGATGAAATCTGGGGACCACAAATTCCTAAAGTTATCCGACATTTGTATCAGAGGTGAGGAAAAACCGGGAAATAATCCCATTTAGGAAACTTGTTCCATCAAGGATTCAAACCCAGGCCTGCTGCGAGCGAGTTGTGAATGTATTCCCTGGACCACCGCAGTGCATCAGTAGGCCTACATAATACTCCAGTCTAAAATCAAGATTGTTTAATTACTTCTTGACAAATCTAGGAGTTTTTAATATTATTATGCAAAATAATTTCCTCTATCTGTCAGAACTTAAATGAAGCATATATTACATGCCAGACAGACCCATGTTACATAATTATTGGAGGGAACTGGTTGTTAAGAAATTAGAATTTTTCTATTGGCCGTAAGTAAAGAAACTGCACCTGTCAGAAATGCATGCTGCAATGAAATGAGAGAAAGAAGTGTGAATTTGTTGGAATTGTAACATCTGTTTCTCTGAAAAGGATTTGTGGTGACATGAGGATTATAAGTTATTGGTTTCTATGAAGTAGCAAATTAATTATATTATTTCAAAGGTGTTAATGGGGTTTGGGCCAAAAAAATCAATTTTTACCTTTTAGAGTTAAAAGTAACTTCGAAGCTTTAGCTTCAAAATGACATACCAGTATAAATCATGTCTGTACTGTAATCTAACCTAGTGGTTGTGATGTATTCACAGAAGAAGCTAGGGGATTTTGAAGAAATATATGGAAATCTGAACAATTGCAATGAAACCAATGAAATAATTGGTTTGTCTATTTAGAACACTTTTGAAAATAGTAAATACAATTTTTAGAGACATATCATGCCTCAATCTACTGAATAAATGTAGGCATGGCCAGATCAAGAATCCTAATGAGTGTATCAATTTATAACCTGATTCCCAAGACATTGTTTGTGGGAACAAATTATGTTACACTTTGGTGAGTTTCATACAGTAGCAATCTTTAATTATGGTAATGTAACATAGCGTAGAGCGTTAGAAAACCTGGAGTTGTGTGTTGAACTGCTGTGATCTGAAAGGAAAAGGTCAGAAATGCATAAAACAAGTTCAAGAATATATCTGAGGGACAAACAACAATAAAGGAGCCGTCTAAACAAAATTGGACCATTATGAAGAGGAGGAAAGTAATCTAAGCTATGGGGCTGGCTTATTTTCTTCTGGCTGTTTTCCGTAATTTGATTTTTTAATTACTTGATGTTCCTTTTCTCAACTTCTACTACATATAGGGGCCTGAAATTTTCACAGTTTGTTTTTCCATGCATTATGCATGAATACTGAAGCTCTCATATTTATAGATTTCAATTTTATAGTCACTTTTGTGAGAAATGTATGCATAAAAAATTAATATTTATTTAAATGTTTAAGCAAAGATATGTTTCTATAACATATAAATATGTCATATGTTTGTCATGGATTGTTTCTGGGGAAAGGGATCTTTCACATTTATGATTTATCAATGTAGAGATAGGGCATTCCATATCCCCTTAATAATTATTATAGAAATATGTTCATGGTTGCTAATAAAGCAGGATCTCACCAACTGCCTTAGTTTTGTTTTTCAATGTTCAGCAAGTGATGTATTGATTGTTAGCTGTAGCCAAAAGGAAAATAGGAAAATACAAACCATTGAAAAAAGTGGTGTAGGCTTATTTTATAATTTAAAATATCAAGTCAGTTCTGCTTTGTTGCTCAATTTAGTTGATCATGCAATTTCAGTATTTACTACTGACAAAAAGTTTCAAACTATTTTAAATTTAATTCATTTTATTTTAGAATTCTTTAATCTACCACGATATTCTGGTAAAGAAAAACCGGTAGCTCAAGTATTTTTACAAAAAGCATAACCATTATGACATTATAGAGTACTACAGGTCCATTGTTGTGGCGTAGGGGATGCGTTCGCTCCTCTCACGCAGTGGACCCAGGTTTGAATCCTGGTCGGGACAAGTTACATAGGTGGGGTTTTTTCTGGGGTTTTTGCTCACCTGTGAGACAAATGTTTGGTAACGTTAGGCTCTTGTGGTGCCCAGATATCATCTGGCCGTCATTATCATCTTTATCCCATCCTCGCCTTGTTTGGAGTGAGTGTGTATGTGAATGGTGTGTCTCATCCTATGTGTTCGTGTTGTCTCAGAGGTGGTCCCGGCATTGGGCTGATCACTCATCCAGGGATGCCCTCCATTCCTTGTCAAAAAAGTATGTATGTGATCCACAGATATTCCCTCTCCCGACAGGTCGCGGCCCTGTAAGGCCCGGGCAGCTTGGGTCGCTTAAATCCTAGAAAGGGAGAGGTAAAACTAAGACAAAGAAAGAAAGAAAGAAAGAAAGAAAGAAAGAAAGAAAGAAAGAAAGAAAGAAAGAAGAGTACTACAGATTAGATTGGCATAGTAAACTAAACTGAACTCAAGAGTGTGGGACTAGCCCTACCTTCAGACTGCTACATCATATACCACAGATAGATGGTTAACGTGCCGTCTCCCATGGCCATTATTGTTGACTTTCTTGACCAGAGCCGCTAATTCTTTATTAAATTGTTCCTTGTTTGGTGTCACAAGGCTGAGTGTATTACGTTCCAGATCCCTCTCCCACCTCAGAAAAATCTGAGGAGATACCAAGGATCGAACTCAGACCTGCAAATCAGAAATGCTAAGCACTAGACCATGCAGGCTGCCAGATTAGCATACATTTAAGCTAATTGTATCATTTCTGTAGGTAATAAGCTTGCAATTTTTACCTAACTATGGAATCTTAAGCCGCTTCTCCATTGATATACATTTAACACCAACATGTTGCAGTTAACATATGTTAAATGTTTATCATCAACTTGTTGATGTATATAAGTCAAGTGGTTTGCCAATTAATAACTGTCTCCACTACAATGTTAAAGGTTAACATGTGTTGGCGCGGTTACGAACAGAAATGAATAACATTCATATACCAATTACTCACATAATGCAAAATGGATGCCGGGAATATTGAGGAAGCTGTCGACTGCTTTTTCTTTACCCGGAAATTCCTGAACCAAGGACGATTAAGCTGCCGATCGCTTTTCGTTTCCCGGAAATTCCCGAAACAAAATCGATATTGACCGACTAGTCAATTGACTTGACATGTTGTCCATTTTCTCCGGAAAACAAATTAACATCTGAAAATGTTAAGTGCAACACGCTGGGTTTGCATGTCAAGTCAATTGGAATGCGAAATTGCAATATACATGTCAATATCAACTTGTTAATATTGACATGTTGGTGTTAAATGTATATCAATGGAGACACAGCTCTACAGAACAGAATACAATGAAAGTTCAATGTACACATGCGCAGAAAGTTTTGATAACCCCCTTGAATTGAACCATAAGATGATAATTTTTGGATTTATTCTTTTTACAGGAAAGAGATTTTGACAAGCATGTAGCATACTGCCGAGATGAGCCAGTGGCACAGGAATTCTTACAGGAGAATGATACTGTCAGAGACTTCTTTGAGGTAAGTCATCTGATAAATGAAACAAATTTCAAAAGATTTATTATAAATGCATTTTACTTAACTTATGTTTGACAGTACTCTATGCTTTTAACCAAAGGTCTAAAGGAAGACTTTATGTCAACGGTTAATGACTTTTTTTATAATCACAGGGAGCAAAGCCCCATTCTTTCCCACAATTTCAAATTATTCAAAACACCTCACATTTGAATCTATTAACTGAAATCTGCTGAATTATGCATAGTGACTATAGTCCTTACAAGTTAGAAAGAAACCTGTGTGGAATAAAGCTGCGCTTGCTGCAGCAATCTCAACTTCATTCCATGCAGGTTTCTTTCTGACTTGTAGAAGAACATGGAAAAGCAGATAAATAAATAATATTTTAAGTAAAGAATATGATTGAAAATTAAACACCGGAAAACTGCACCATATATTTAACACTCAAGCAATCACACCTCAGTGGAAATTACCATAAAGTTTCAATTCTTAATCAAATGTGAGTATCCAGTGACCTCATGAACCTACCTGACTTATTACCTGGCTTTACAAAAGTAAAAGAATAGTTATTTTGTAGTTTTTTAAAGCAAAATGCAAGTGCGAAAAACCTTTACTTCAAACATAGTTTATTTTTTTTACACTCAGATACTGTAAATTTTATTTTTTATACTGCAGTCAAGATAAGTTCCATATACTGTTTGATTAGATTTTCCATGAACTCATGTTTCAAAAATAAAAGCAATGATTATTACATTTTTAAATAGGACTTATATGAAGTGTTAAGCAAGAACAATAATCCAAATGAAGTGGTCAAAAGCACCATATCCAACCTCTTCTATTGCAACAAGTTATGCGATGTCGTAAGGGTTAACTATTGAATACAGATGACAGAAATTATAAACCGTGTGTACTGAAATTGGAAGTAAAATTAGAAAAACATTTTAGAATAACCAATTCTAATGATGGGACATTCCTCAACAATGTATTTGCGTGTATTTACCATTGCTTACAACACGTGAATAACATAGCATTTCACATCGACTACAATCACCTAATAAATCTTTGGGCCATGAAAAAATTTGGATTAGTACTGAAACATAACAATGCCATCGCTCTCTCAGAAAATTGACAAAATAATGTCACAAACAGTATATGAAGGGGGAAAATATCCCTCTCAACCTAAGAATAATTTTTAATTAGTTTTCGTTTTTCAAAAAAATGTTATTTCAATATTAACATTATGCGAATATGACTTTCGACCCACTCTGTACTCTAATGTTATATCAATTTATTGAATTTTATTAAGAGCTTAGTAGTGATGAAGTAAAACCTGAATACTAATACCCAATATCCAATAACGTGACATTTTGAACATATAAATTCATAGATTGAAACACAGTGATTAAGTGATACTAAAGAAAAAGAACTTGAACAATAGTGACTCAAATCCCTGTTGTTCAGTTCTCTACGAATATGATTTTAACTGCTCTGTTTAGAAATGTATATATTCTTTTTTTTATGGTTTAAGTTACAAAGTAATTCCACTTAAAACAATTCCATGAGGAAATGCCATTGCACTTATGACATTGAGCTTTTCAGAATGAGCATGCATGTTAACTTTTTATCTGACTTATATAATACCCTGCCTGCTAAATCGTTTTAACCCTAACTGTAGATTAAATATCTTGGCTAGAGTGGTGGTCCATCTGTGGCTGATGTACCCCTCCTCCATCACCTTATAAAAACACCATGACGATAAAATCTCTTGTACTCTGCTACACTATGTCCTTTCTCCAGAGGAAATGAAAGGTGACTCTAAGGAAGACCAGGATAAGAGGGTAACATATCTAACGAAGAGCAATATAATATGTTTTCCAAGAAATCAGAAAACATGAAAAGGGTTTATTTTACAAATAAATTAGGCTGAAGGCCATTATGACATACATAAAAAACAAGATTCGAGATAAACAAAATAGCCCTTAGTAATACAATGTCTTACATTATAACAGATTCACAATCTGAAAAACATGACAATAATTTGGAAAGAATATTCTCTTGAAAACAAAGTTGATATTCTACATCAATAGTTATTTACATAACACCAAATAAATGAGTTTTAAGACCAAAACAAAATGAAGGTTACCTTAAATACCTGGAGCCTGTACTTATCTGAAGGGCCTAAAACGGCTTCCCCATCCATGGAATCATGGTTGAAGATGGCTCACTCATGATCACACAATGGACATGAGCTACTCGTGGAGGCGATAAGAAAGAACACTTCACTAGACAAGAAAAGTGGTAATTTACATAAAAGGATAGCAGAAGGCTACAAGTCAAGAGCCTGAATAATATTTAATATCTCGGAAACAACACAGACAAAATTTCAAATAAGAGAAAAGAATCACGAGCAAGCTATCCTTATTAAAACAAGCCAGAATGGCCTAAATCATAATTATCACAATTCATAATTAAATGAATAGATCAAAACACAAGGCCCGAATACTCATATTACAAGACATGGTACATACCTTACAGATAGAGAAGCCTAGCCAACACGAGAACTATCCATCCTCGGATCTGAAGAACACAAGGTCCATGTCCATTATACGGAAGACAAAGAAAGAATGAGAAAGAGGAACCATTTTCCTCTCGGTTTTTTAGCTGAAGCACCTTTTGTTACGTATCTCTGACTGTTATGCAATAAAGAAACCATTCAAGCTAGAGACAGCCAAAGTCTCCCTAGCCTCTCGCAATAAACCAATATGACGTAATACTGTAACACAACAATTTGTCAGTTCATGGTTGACCATATATTATAAGACCTTATGACGTAACACTGCATCTCAACAATTTGTAAGTTCAGAGCCGACCATAATTTACTCGCTATATCATAATAGAGAAGAACAAATCCTCCTACTTAACAATTCCTTCCCAAAATTTTATTTAAATAAAATTGCGTGTGCCAATTGTGATTTAAGACAATAGAAAAATTAAATATTGGCGCACTGAGTTTAATGTTTAATTGACGTGATCTTAGGTCTAACAAGGGAACCGTACGGGTTGTCATGTCGAAACCTACCATGTCAAATTTTGCATATCAGTAGGTTATCAATGCAGATAGACACATGCTAAAAATAGCTGTTCATATAAACTTTTAGTGGGTAAAAATTAATAATTGTGAATCTGGAAATTAGAAATATTGAGTAGCCTCGCACAGATGTTGGTGGGAAGTGGTTGGGGCCTTCTCTACCTACCTCTCATGCAGGTGCGTCAGTTGTGTGACAGTATTGCAGAGCACGGATCCCATTCCTTGTGAAGGCGTATGTGCTTATAGCTTTATCTCTCCCTGTCCATATCACTGTGAAAGTGGATAATATTAAAACAATGAATAATACCCACCTCTGATACACATGTTTGTATTCCAGTAGGTCTCGTGAAGTAATTAGTACCAGTTTAAGTGTTTAGGATTAGCTAAGTGAATTTTGTGTGCTGTTGACATTACTTCATTTTTTACTTTGGCTTATAATGATGAGTACAATTATTACGTAGTATGTTAGTCCAAGTTCTTAACACTTGACTTTTGTCTGGACAGTAAATGTGAACATTGAGAATAAGTTGATTGAAGCACTAATATTGTGATTCACTGAGCATGGTAAATATCTTCAAATATCATGCAAATTGAGTGCCACATGCTATAACACCTAAGCAACCCCTCAGTTTCTATATAGATTATGTAGTTTTAAAATGCGGAAATGATAAGAAATGAGACACATCTAGTGAGACACATTCAACAAGTAAAATGGTAGCTCCTCCCTTCTCTATCACACATCTTGCTGTCCACTGTCGCTTGCATCCAGCATACAGGCTACTCAAGTTAGCTTAACAAACACATTTTCACCCAATAAAAGTTTACATGAGCAGCTAATATTTTGCATGTGTCCATCAATAATGAAGACTTACTGATATGAAAAATTTGAGGGTAGGTTTACAACCCTTGTAAGAATAAAAAACATCTAACAGAAAAAAAGTCTTCTTCAAAAAAATCTGTAAACATTAAATGTTAAACTAGATTTCTAAAGACAAAAGATTTAAAATCCACCACATTCAAGGACTGCTACAATCTACATAATGATATCTATTGTACAATAATGGTTAATACTAAACAAGAATTAAAGAAGTGTTTCCTTGGTTATAATGTGTTCTTTTATCATTTTAAATTTGAAGACTGATGTGTCAAATTTAGAAATCCACAATGTCCACTTTCAATATAGATTTGGCAAAAAGAGAAGCTTTTTATGGTAGACAATACTTTTTTATTATTGTACCATGTGATGCAATTAAATTGGGATAGCTACAAGATGTACTGGAGATGTGCGGTCCATGATACGTGCAATGCTACATGTGTTACGGGTAATAACTTATATTTTTTATAAATTTGTTATTGATCTTATGTGAACCAAAGTAGACTCGCAGAAGACAATTTTTTTATCATACGTTAAAAATTATTAACCTTCAGGGCAAAGATTGTGTTCAGGGACTGCAATTACAGAATATAAGAGAGAACAGAGAAATTAAAAAAATTTACACTCAAATTGAATACCTAAAATAAAATCAGTTAACAATTTAAACAAAAAATAATAATAATAATAATGTAGGAAATTCAAAATTACGAAAATAGAATTCAATTTTAGAATTATGTTTTAGTTAGAAATAGAAATAGATGGAAAAAATTAAGATGAAACAAATGAAAGACAAAAACAATTATAAGATTTGATTATTAGTTATTTAAAACTAATAATTTTTAAATTTTTATCTTATATTTTGGTTGATATTTTATGAAATCAAGATGCTTAGCAATAAGAGTATTATAAAGTTTCAAACCATAGTTTAGACCATGTAATTGCTCAATAGTAGTCCTGCATTTTGTTTGTGCAAACCAAAACATGGTATTTCTTCTTGTATGAGGGGAGTCAAATGAAAATGAGACAGGTGGAAAAAAGTAAGTAAACTGTTTATTATTTCAAAAGTAATTGTCATAACTGTTAATACATTTATCCCACTGTGAGACAAGACGGTCAATGGCTTTATAGAAAAATGTTTGTGGTTGCCTATGGAACCATGATTCTACCCAGGCATGCACCTCTTCGTCCGAAGCAAATTGATGACCATGAATGTCTTTCTTCATTTCTCCAAAAATATGGAGAGAAATCTGGACTGTATGGAGAATGTGTAAGGGCTTCTTATAAAAACTTCTACAGCATAGTCAAAACAACCTTGGCAACATGTGTGCGAGCATTATCGTGCAAGAGAATGATGCCGTCCGTCAACATTCCTGAGCATTTGGACTTAAAGCATGCTTCAATTTTCGCAAAGTTTCCTCCATACAATGTACAATTTTCCAATGTTTACTTACTTTTTTCCATCTGTCTCATTGTGTGCAGTGTAATGGAGCTAATTTGCATTTGATCATACAGTATACAAGTGAGAATGTATAAGGTAACTACAGTGAATCCCACGCATGAGTTGGCCAACGACACGGGTTCCTGCAGCACGACGAGCACAGCTCCAACTCCCGAGTGATCGGGTAAAATATCTACGCTAATAAAGCCGCGATCGGTGTAATGATTCAGGTTCTCACATTTACAGTTCAAATTACAATGAAAATAAACACGTACCTCGTCACAAGAGATGTTGGAAATGTTCTCCTCTTGCATCCACACAATACTGGCACCTTTTTAGGAAATTTTCTTTCACGCGCATAAGTTCTTTTTCCGAGATAAAGTTAATTTCTCTTGTGATATTGTCTTTAAGTTCTTCTAATGTATGGGAAATTGACCTATACACTTTACTTTTCAAGTTTCCCCATAAATAATATTCACATACTGTTAGAAGAACTTAAAGACAATATCACATAGGCCTATCACAAGAGAAATGAAGCTCAGAAGTCTCAGAAGCTGAATTTATGCACGTGAAAGAAAATTTCCTAAAAAGGTGCCAGTATTGTGTGGATGCAAGCAGAGAACATTTCCAACATCTCTTGTGATGAGGTAAATGGTTATTTTCATTGTAATTTTAACTGTAAATGTGAGAACCTGAATCATTACACCGATCACGGCTTTATTAGCGTAGATATTTCACCCGATCGCTCGAGAGTTGGAGCTGTGCCCGCCACGCCGCAGGAACCTGCGTCATTGGCCAACTCTTGCGTGGGACTCACTGTATTTATCTGAGCACACCACTCACCACAGCATGAGCACACATTGTGAGTAGCAGTGCCTCCTCCCAACAGTCTTGTGGAGCAATGCCATGGTAAGCTAGGGGGAAGAGCAGCATCTTGCCTCAACGTCTGTGAGGAACAAGACATGTAGTGAGGTTGGAATTGCTCGGACCTCTTCCCTGATGCGTCTTTTCTGAGTGTCAGTGTCGAGGATATGTGTGCAAAACACTTGGCTCTTGATGTACCTTAACAAAAAGAAATCGCAGGCAGTGAAATCGGGGATCTGGCTGGCCACAGAAAGTTTCTGAAATGAAAGATGATTTTACCATTGCATACAGTAATGTTGCCATTGAATGTTGAGCGATATGGGAAGTTTCTCTGTCCTGCTGGAAGTAAACTGAAGCCAAATCACCATGCCTCTGTAATTCTGGAATCAGGAAAATCATCAATAGGTTTGTGTATCACTCTGAATTGACTGTGACTGTGTTCCCATGTCGATTTTAAAAAAGTAGGGTTCAATAATCCTGGAAGCAGAAACACTGCACCAAACTGTGACTTACGAACTGTGTAGTGGTTTTTCATGGATGATTTTTCTTGGATTATCAGCACACCAGTACCTCATGTTATGCTTATTGACATGTCCCGACAACTGAAAGTGAGTCTCCTCCATCATTATGAGAGTAAGAAGAATTTCGCTGATTCTCATTCATCAACTCGATAAACTGCTGACTGAACTGTTTCAGTCACGATCTGATAACTTGTGTGGCAACAAACACTTCTGTCTGACATGCATAAAGCTGCAGCATGTCTGACTGCTGAATGTCTGGGACTCCTGTACTCCTGTACTCCTGTTAATAGCATTTCTTACCCTTTCAATATTTTCAGGTGTCCGTACAGTCCTTGTCCTTCTCGTTGGCTTCTTATTTGTTGCAGATGCAGGAACACAGAACTGATTGACCCACCTCTGAATTGTGTGCCATTCTGGTACTCTTCCATGTTTCCCAATGTTAAAGTGTCTTCAAAATTGCCACTGGTCAGCTACCATCCTGTTGTTATGCTTGAAATATGCCTCAAGCACAAAAGCACTATGTATAGGATTCCAACGCTCTATTGTTACTAAATGGTGACCTTTCTGGTACTACCCACCTTCCTCTGTTTCACCAACTGTTAAAAGTGGTAGATTGTTTATGTCAGACGCTGTATAATAATTGTATTGTAATCCTTAATACTGTAATGTTATGTACAATTGTATAATGTTATTTTATGGGTTAGAACCTCATTTGGTGACCCAAAGATGAACAAAGCATACCATGCATTGTGCCCCGTGCTGCAAAACAAAAGGAAATAGGAGACAGATTAGAATACTCCCAACAGAAATGGCTTGCCTAAAGCAGGGGTGGATTCAGGGGGGAGGGGAATGGGGGAAATTTCCACTGGTATAGAAAATATAGATTAGATTAGATTAGATTTATTTCGTCCGTAAGATCAATACAAGAATAATATTGGACACGTCATTCAACTTACATACTAAAAACCACATTTGCAATAATACTGAGTTTACAGAAACCTACAGTAAATATAGTTGTATTTACAAAGTGCCTATGTTTCACTACTATAAACAAATTACTTAATTTTAGCAATATTCAGTATATTATACAGCTTTCGTTTTTTGAAAACAGTGGAAAGAATAGCTTACAGTATATCTGTCAGTAAATATATGAATGATATAAATTTATATTGAGATGTAGTGTTAGTAAAAAATATTTTATATAACAATTTACATTATAGTCTTGTGTTCTATTTACTGTTGGTCAAGGAACTCATCAGTATAATAATATGTTCTTTCTATAAGAAAGTGTGTCATTGAGTTACTCGATGGAAGGACCGAAGTATAAGATAAAGTTTTCTAATTAGAATTCTTCTGCACCCTGTCCCTACCCTATTTGCAATTCAATTCATACACATTATGCATGGCAATGTATCCAGATGAAATTTCAATATGTTGAGATTTTTGCTTCTCTTATAATGTACCCAATTAAACTGAGTGCTCTAATAAATTCTAATGAATTTCAAGTGCATTGAATGAGATATCAGAAGATGTTTTTTCACTCTGGTTTGAATTATTTGCATATCGTTTGTTGTGTTTTAATTAAAAAGAGAAACATTTTATTAAAATTGTATCAACATCTCATGAATATAGAGTCTTGTTCATTTTTTAATGGCATATATTTAAGTTTGATTGATTACAAAGGCCTAGGAAAGTCAGTATTCAAAGCCGGAATGTCTAAATAAAATTATTATAGTCAGGTCTAATGGAAAAAAAATTCGAAGAAAATTAGTTTCTACAACAAAATGACTAATGATAAAATGTCTAAAGGATGTTTATGCATAGAAAACTAATGTTCTAAAAGGTCTACACATGAAATTTTGTTACTTACGAAATTTTGAGTCTTCAAATGTAAGAATTTAAAAGATTAATTTAATTCCTATGAGAAACCATAGTTACTGATTCCATGAAATAATTAAGAACAACACATGTGTTTATGTTTCCAAGGTTATGAGAAAAGGAAAATTAGTTGGTTAAAAGCATATTATACAATAATTAAATCAACTAAATATAAGAATATTTTGACCAAATTCAATTATAAATTTCAATGAACAGTAATGTCCCCGAGTAAAGGACTGTTTTTTTATAATTTTGTACAATCAATTTAAAAAAAGTATAGGAATATTTTACTGTCAGAAATGAAGTTTGACGGCTCTTGAATCTGCCTGTCGTACATCCAGTTGACATGAAAGATCATGTCTTTGAAAATTTACATGAAAACATCAGTGATTTATTATTGTGATCGCATGTTATGTGGCAAGAATTTATGACAAGAGAGCCCATAGAAGAGAAAGATGATCAGCAATACCACCATGTTTGCCACAAATACCTGGAATGTTTACAATTATGAACTTCAAGGTGTGGCACAAAGTATTCCACAACATATGAGTAATTATAAGACACTGTGGATATATTTGGAAATTTATCGACAACATAAAAATAAGTTTCAAGAAATAACGACATCCTTATAACTCAGTTTTTGGCAAAATATGTTAGGCTGTGTAATCTAATAGAAAATCTTACCAAGTAAATTTACATCAAGAGGAAGGAATGGAGTTTTAGGACTCTTACACAAATTGGAAGTGACCAATAGGGCAATCAGGGGATTGTGTTACATTAGCTGTGCTTCAAGATGGTCACCCAGGATATCGTCATTATTATTTATTATTATTATTTATTTATTTATACTGGCGAAGTTAAGGCCATAAGGCCATTTCTTCCACTGCACCAGTAAACTATACATATCGTAAATAATACATACTACAAACAATACAAGAATCGATAAATTATAAATTAAAACTAAACATGCTACAGACAATAAAATTACAAGGATTTAATTACAAGTTTGATAAACTAAACTAAAATAAAATTAATGACTAATAAAATGGATATTCAACTTATTTCTAAATTGCGATATATTTCGACAGTCTCTGATATGACAAGGCAATGAATTCCAAAAGCGAGGAATTGATACACTAAAAGATGAAGAATAGAATGATGTTGTATGTCGGGGAATAAGCAGTAGATTTTGGTTATGCGTTCGTGAGGTCGTAAGGAGATTAAAACGAGAGTGTAAATAGGAAGGAGAGGAAGATAGTAATATGTTATGAAGGAAGATAATAGAATGGATCATTCTTCGTTGTCTGAGGCGCATCCATGACAAGGTGTGAAAAGATGGCGTCACATGGTCAAATCGTCTGATGTTACAGATAAATCTAACACAAGCGTTATGAGCATGCTGGTTTGTCAGTAAGGCTGGTGTTTAAGTTGGTCAACAGAACATTATAGCTTTGGCTAAAAGAGAAACAAATAATATTGGGTGCACCTCCATTGCAAGAACGTCACAGTAAAGAATGTTCATTTCTTCAGCGATTGAGGCAGTATGAGAAGAAATTTTTCTTCAGGAAGTCCCTCCAAATTGACCTCTTCTTTCCACTTACATGATAAACTTTCAAGTATTAAACATTGTTGTGACAAATTCATAATAAAACTGTCAGAAACGAAGCACCCATGAGCTAGACTGTACATTGCTTGCCGACTGGTCTTCAGCAGTACATACGCAGTGATAAGGATTGATTATCTCATTGGTCACCCACACACCTGGTCTCAAAGTGAGTTGCTCTTGTTTCTTCAATCTCCAGCAAAAATATAACTAATGACAAAATGTATAAAGGATGTTTGTGCATAGGAAACTAATGTGACAAAAGGTCTACAAATGAAATTTTGTATAGACATTATGACTTACGAAACTTTGAGTCTTCAAATGTAAGAATTTAAAAGATTAATTTAATTCCTACTAGAAACCATAGTTACTTATCCCATGAAATAATTAAGCACAACACATGTGTTTATGTTTCCATGGTTATGAGAAAAGAAAAATTAGTTGGTTGAAAACTTGGATATCAATTAAAATTCGATGCAACATATTATACAATAATTAAGTCAAATAAATATAAGAATATTTTGACACATAATAAATTCAACTATAATTTTTGATTGAACAGTAAAGACCCCGGGTAAAGGACTTGTCTTATTAATTTTGTACAGTCAATTTGAAAAAGTAGAGGAATATTCGACCTTCAGAAATTACGTTTGACAGCTCTTGCTGTTGACATGGTAGATCATGTCTTTGAAAATTTACATGAAAGCATAAGTGATTTATTATTGTGATTGCATGTTACGTGACAAGAACTTATGACAAGAGAGTCCATAGAAGAGAAATACAATTGGCAAAACCACCATGTTTGCCACACATACTTGGATTGTTTACAATTAAGAACTTCAAGGTGTGGCACAATGTATTCCACAATATAATTAAACACACCATGGATATGTTTTGAAGTTTATCGACAACATAAAAATATGTTCAAAGAAATAACGACATCCTGATAACTCAGCTTTTGGCAGAACATGCAAGGCTGTACACAGCCAATAAAAAACCTCCAAGTAAATTTACGTCAAGTGGAAGGAATGGTAGCTAAACATCAGCTACAAACAGCAAAGTGATTATCTAAGAGTTTTAGGGCCGTTACGCACTGTCGAATTGGAAGTGATCAATAGTGCGATCAGCAATAGTATTACATTAACTGTGCTTCAGGATGGTCATCCAAGGTATCGTCATTATAACTTTGTGGATAAAAGAGAAAAAAATAATGTGTGAACCCCAATGTAAGAATGTCACAGTAGAGAATACTCATTTCTTCAGTGATTGAGGTAGTATGAGAAGAAATTCTTCTTCAGGAAGTCCCTCCAAATTGACCTCTTTTTTCACTTATATGATAAACTTTCAAGTATTAAACATCATTGTGACAAATTCATAACAAAACTATCAGAAAAGGAAGCACCCATGAGCTAGACTGTTGGTTGCTTGCCGACTGGTCTTCTGCAGTATGTACACAGTATAAGGATTGATTGTCTCATTGGTCACCCCAACCCTGGTCTCAAAGATAGTTGCTCTTATTTCTTCAATCTCCAGTAGCCAAGAGTCCAATAAAATTAGTTTCCACAACAAAAATATAACTAATGATAAAATGTCTAAAGGATGTTTGTGCATAGGAAACTAATGAGACAAAAGGCCTACAAATGAAATTTTGTATAGACTTTATGACTTACAACACTTTGAGTCTTCAAATGTAAAAATTTAAAAGATTAATTTAATTACTACTAGAAACCATAGTTACTTATCCTGTGAAGTAATTAAGAACAATACATTGATCATGTTGCCAAGGTTATGAGAGAAGAAAAATTAGCTGGTTGAAAACTTGGGGATTGATTAAAATTCAAGGCAACATATTATATAATAATTAAGTCAAATAAATATGCGCAATGAAATGTTACCAGTGACCAGTTGACTGTGCGCAAAGGATCTTATTAGATACCGTATGAAATTACAAACTGACGAAATCAAAGAGGCTTATACTCTTTGAATAAATTATCAATATGTACTAATATGAGGGATACAACATACATCATACTGCTCAAAGTAAGACAGTGGTACCGTGAGATAATATATATGTCACTGGAAAACGTGGTATTTGTAGTACACGTGTGTAAATGGCTTAACACACATTTCCCCATTGATTTAGGATGTACAAGAACGGGAAATGAAGCAACAGAACAAATGCACTGAAATGTTTTTGGGCCCGAAGTATGGCCTATGGTCGAAGGCTCCAGGGGTGGTGGGGGGCCCAAAGAAAAAAGTGATATATATGGTAATATGCACAGAGGTGATTGTAATTCAGATGTGAGTCAGCCACCATGCGGCATGGATGTGAGAAGCGTTCTTATGTCAAAATAGGTGTTCTCTAAGTTGATTTATAGGGTGGTTTCATTGCTATATCGCAATAATTTGAGGGCCATGGTGCCGTCATATATGGGCGTCTTCCCCTGTCCTATCATATATCTAGTATCCATAATCTGCCTAGCCTACGTTGATTCCACACCCTGCCTTCGTTTCTATATTTAAAAATTCAAAATGGTTTCATAGTAATAAAAAGTTTTCATGACTTCAGTCTAGGGACCACATTTCTTGGTAACAGCGATAAGCGTGAAATTTTACAAAACAGCTTTCCTTAGTTTATTTAACTTTATAGATGCTTAAAATATCAGTATTAAATAAATTATATCCATGAAATATTGCAAAACTTGTTGGATTTCAAGAAATTTGTAAATAACCTCGAAGTACATCCCCTTCAATACGAATATTCAGAAGTAGCCTATATAGGAAAATATATTTAAAATAATTAAAAATTAAAATTAAATATTAAAAATGTAAAATAATAATTGTTCTTACTAGAGAAAGTGATACAAAGTAAAACTTAGGTTAAAATGAAAATTCAAATATCACAGATATAATTATAAAAAAAAATCCCTACTTAAGATATACTGTAACACATTCTGTTTTTTACTTCCTCTGCCCATACCATATGTACTATAGGTAGACGAAATATTGTTTTCGACCCCCCAAATTCGAAGATGAGTTTTCATCATAAATACGTGTTTTGGGGTTCCCTGAATCAAAAAATACTATTTTCGAAAACATGTCAGTGTGTGTCTATGAACGGAAAATCATATGAAAACAAAATTTTCTTTGGATTAGGTACCTTCTGAGGATGAGACAGGAATATTGGCGACGACTTTTTCATATTTTTAAGGAGAATTTACATGAAGAAAATTTCATTCTTCAAGATTTTCTCGAAAACGTCTGTAACGATTTTATTTAAATTTTGTGCTTACACTAAGAGCTAAAACTTTTATTTGAAACATTTTTCGAGAAAATTATCTCAAGGGTAGTTATATGTCACCAACTGTTTGTAGAAACTAGGTTTTGCCTGGTGAACAATAAAGCTATTCATCAGGTTCAAACAACTGAATATGCGGTATTTGCAATATGGTCTCTTATTCTATATCAGAATGTGAAGTGAGAAATACGTATTGGCCATGCTTAGAGTAAAGAAAGTTACGTGAGTGCATTCATCAGATTTTATTTGGGTTTTGTATTACTCGGCAACGACATTCCCTTCATTTTTACAATCAATGTAAAAGATAATGTCATTCATAATAGGCAAAATTTATTTTGGCAGAGGAAGTTATGTGAATTTCACATGAAATTTTTCTTTCAACTCTGAAACTATTTTTTATTTTTATCGACAAATAATGTTTTATAATGATTTTGGTTTTGTTTCTCACAGCTATAGGCTATTTTAAGTATTTAAGTAAGTAAAGAAGTAAACTTTATCATGTAAAATATAGTATGAAATAATTTATCTAGAATATTATACTATATAAAGTATATATACTTCTTCTTGTAAACCTACTGAGCGGTATTCAACTAAACTAAACTCCGTGGCGCTACATCCCTGAAGGGACTTGGCCTACCACCCGACCGCTGCATCATCTCCCGTAGGCAGATGGCAGGATTGGGGGGCATGTGGTCAGCATGCCGACACCCACGGCCGTTAATGGTGGTTTTCTGGACCGGAGCCGCTACTTCTCTATCAAGTAGCTCCTCAGTTTGGAATCACGAGGCTGAGTGCACCCCTACCAGACCTCCCTACCTCAGAAAAATCCGAGGAGGTACCGGGAATCGAACCCGGGCCGACGGATCTGTAGTCAGCGACGCTAACCACAAGACCACGCCGGCGGACGAGCGGTATTCAAAGTAAGCTTTAATTCAGATCGATAATTGAACTTGAATATTGTTTTACTATACTACTAGCAATATCCCCACAGGCAAAAGGGACGCGAATCGCTCCGAAAGAGAGTTATAAATCTAATATGTAGGATATGTAGTCTACATAATGTATACACTAAGTATTCTTTAGTGGACCTGGGTTAGATAGATTTGTAGTCTTGTATTTTAAGGTTGTGACGATTTATGCAAAAGTGCAAATGGGTGGGAGTAAGTTATGACGTCGCAGCTATATAAAGATACATGAACGGAATTTGCACAGAAGTTTAAAATAAAATCTGCTTCACACAAACCGTGTCACACCTGATTTTTTCCCCACGTTGTATTCTCACGATTGCTCAATTATGGAGCAACAATTAACCAAAATGAACTCTCCGTTATAGCAAAAGTAATTTGGTGCCAATGTTTCGTTTGTCCATAGGGAAACTGTTCGTTCCTTTTGAGCAATAGGTTGGCTATTTCAGTATTTACGTATTTATTCGTAAAATAATGTTCATCTGGTTAACTCAATAATCTTGCATTTACCAGTAAGTTAAATACCTTATTGTTTACTGTTACTGCACATTAATTGAAAAACTGCAACTCTTTACAACAGCCATTCTACTCATTCTTTTTATTGTTATTCTATTTGTTATCAATCTCTTCATCTTCGTTTCCGGATATCATCATTGTCAATGTGGTTATTGTCATTATTTATTAATATTTTTTAACTCATATTTATTAAAATAATATATTAGCATATTTTTTAGTGCATTCTCACATTGATTCATCTTATAGGTGACTAACAGGTGCCCACGGCTTCGCCCGCGATAATTTACTCAACTGCCAGATGTTTTGTTTAAATTACTTATTTAACATAACAATAATTAAAACATTATCTTTATTAACACAGACATCGTTTTTACATAAATGTTCAGTCGTATCTTATCTCCTTTTACATGCTTAGGGCCTATGATAATATTATCCATATTTCTCACCCAAAAATACAAAGCCTACAGCTATGAATATCAGTGGATAGAATTTTTTTTTTTTTTTTTACCGACTTCTGATATGACATACGGTACTCGTTCCCACACACTCGGACTGAAACAACTGAAAATGCTGTCCCTGCAATACGAACTCTTATTCTACATCAAAATATGAAGTGATAAAATGGTATTCTCTAGGCCAGCGGTTCCCAAACTTTTTTGTCTTGGGACCCACCTTCATCTAGAATTTTTTTTTCGCGACCCACTACTACATAACGATAACCAATATAGGCTATATGAAATGCAGCACATGTTTTTCACATGCCTTTCAATAGTTTTATTGTGTTCAAATGCCCTGCTGAGAAAACACAGTTGAAATAAAAATGGTATAGGTTATTTCAATAAAGAACATTGTCCAACTAGTAGGCCTAGCCTACATTTTATTTTAAAAAAATTGAGATTTGTGAAACTGTTGTTTTAATTTACAAATTAAATTAAATTAAACACTCTTTCCTTATAATGAAAACACGTTTAATTTTTCTCGCCCTTTTCGCGACCCACCGAAATTGCTCCCGCGACCCATAATTTGGGAACCACTGCTCTATGCTATGTCCAGAGTAGAGAAAGTCATGTGACTGCATCACATTGTGCATTATTTATTTACACCAATTGATATCTGTCAAAGTCCCGTGTCGTTTACTTCCAAAGCTACCTGTGACCACTGCCAACAATACACTGTTGTCATGAGAACTGTACATGGAATTTGATAATTGTAAAAAAAAATGTATTATGTCTCCTCTAAAACATTTGATTTTTGCCATTTAATCAAAATTTTGAAAAACCCTTTCTTAGTGATCACTTACATTATGAAACGAAGGTACTGTCAAAATTCCAAGCCTTTACCTATTATAGTTTAGGCTCTACGTAGATTCTCTGTCAGTAATTCATTATACCCTTAGCAAATAGGAGGTCCGCCGGCGTGGTCTTGTGGTTAGCATCGCTGACTACAGATCCGTCGGTCCGGGTTCGATTCCCGGTACCTCCTCGGATTTTTCTGAGGTAGGGAGGTCTGGTAGGGGTGCACTCAGCCTCGTGATTCCAAATTGAGGAGCTACTTGATAGAGAAGTAGCGGCTCCGGTCAAGGAAACCACCATTAACGGCCGTGGGTGTCGGCATGCTGACCACATGCCCCCCAATCCTGCCATCTGCCTACGGGAGATGACGCAGCGGTCGGGTGGTAGGCCAAGTCCCTCCAGGGATGTAGCGCCACGGAGTTTAGTTTAGTTTAGCAAATAGGGATGGCGGTTGAGACCAGGTAGGTTCTTTCACCAGCAAGCATCCTCACATTTACAAGCGCAGGGGATTAGTACCGACAGTAATTTCCGCCATATGAGTCACCTAGTCTACTTCAATCAATCAATCTTAGATTTTTAATATGTAATTTTATCTTAAAATGTTTGTTGTATATCAATTCTACACATAATTACAAGAAAAATGACACCAAACAATGTATAATTTACTTTAATAGGAAGATTTCTAACAAATACATAAATAAAAGTTACGAGAAAACTGATTTCAAGTCCTATGTTCCTTTAAAGTAAATTATACATTGTGTGGTGTCATTTTTCTTGTAATTATGTGTAGAATTGATATACAACAAACATTTTAAGATAAATTACATATTAAAAATCTAAGATTGATTGATTGAAGTAGACTAGGTGACTCAAGGGGCGAAATTACGGTCGGTACTAATCCCCTGCGCTTGTAAATGTGAGGGTGCTTGCGGGTGAAGGAACCTACCTGGCCTCAACCGCCATCCGTGTTTGCTAAGGGTATACGTCAGTCAGTCAGTCAGGACAAAGCCTCTTATATATAGAGAGATTTTTAATAGGGCTATTACTCAGTATTCCTGCCAGCAGCAGTTCGTATGTATTCTAGGAGAGGTTAGTGTTTATAACTTACGAGTATATCTGTGTGAATAATCGCAAGGTCCACCATTTGGTGTATGGCCTTGAAACGTCCTAGAAAAGGAAGAGTACGCTGAAAATAATTTTGGAAGGTCGCATTACTAGGTTAAATATATACGATCTATCTCCACTAATTCATCACATTCCCATCGCTCTCAACTTAGTCATTTTTACCACTGATATATAAAGAGTATCAACAGCGATAATTTATTTTGCAATTTCATTAGAAAGAAATTAAAACTCTTAAATGCTTAAGGGCCTATCTGAAATTTGTAATAAAATAGCGGAAGTTTACTCGGAAGAAAATTTAAAATGCATCTAAAATATCGCAAGGTACAAGATACAAACTATGAGACTATCACTGTGTTAATTGTTTTCTTTGCAGTCCGGCTCGGATTTATAATTTGCGTGAGAAATTGAATTTCGCTCATTCAAGGGTTTGTACATATTAGATGTTTTCGTTGTGGTTTAATTTAACTATTAATATTGAGAAAATAACTCTAATAGAAATAATCTGATTTTAATAATTGTAGAATTTCGCACTTAAAAATCTTATCGGAAAAGTTTTGCAGTGTACAAAGTAGTAGATCGGTTATTCCAGAACAAAGTTAATCAATATTAGCAAGACTAGCTTAAAAGACCCGGCGTCGCCCGGGTTTTGTATTTTGTAATTGGAAATTAACTTATGAAGGATTTTCAATTTTAAATTCTAGGTCCTTATATAGTCATTTATAATTTGAAATAGGAAGAACGACTTATTACACTCAAACTATTCCCTCAGAAAACGCTTGATATAGTTTTTTTATGGCTCATAGAGGATCTAGAATTTTGCATCCCATCGCTTGTACAGTGCACAGCAAGCCTGGTAGAGGTTTAAATAAGAAGAAACAGAAATTCCTGTAACATAAAATTGTAATATCGAGGCGGGAAATTTCCCACTCTTATGTTACCATAAAACCGTTTTGGGGATGAAATTAAACAGAAAGCATTATCACTTTCATACTTCTCTCTCCAAAAACCTGCGATATAATATAATAATATACACATTACCATACCTCGTTTTGTTTTCTCTATGTCCAGGGTAGAGAAAGTTATGTGATTCCGTCCGTCGCCGTGCCTGCCTTCCACTTCGGCGGCCCGGGTTCGATTCCCGGCCGGGTCGGGGATTTTTCAGTAGTGAAAAATCCCTTTCCCGGGTTCAGGACTGGGTAGGTTAAGTCTTAGGTTAAGATAATGCACATTGTGCGCGATTCCTTAATTATTATTTTAGTGGATTTCATTCTGTAATATTTATTTATAACATGAATTATTTTGATAACTTCTCTTATTTGTCAAAAGTGCATTTCATTTGTTTTTTCCAAGCCCATCTGATACCATTTGGCAACAATATATTCTGTGATTTGGAATTGATAATTCGTTGTAAAAAGGGATTAAGTATTTTCAAAAACATTTAATTTTTGGCATTTAGAATCAGAATTTTTCAAAATCCTTTCTTAGTGAGCATCTACATTATGAAACGAAGGTACTATCAAAATTCCAAGTCTCTACCTGTTATAGTTTAGGCTGTACGTTGATTCCTGTCATTCAGTCAGTCAGTCATTCATTCAGTCAGTCAGTCAGTCAGTCAGTCAGTCAGGACAAAGCCTTTTATATATATATATAGAGATTTGCGTAAAACAGTTTCCGTGCAGGAATATAATTTAGAACTATTTTGAATATATTTGTCACAAAACATTGAATCGAATTGCTTGAATTGTAGATGTAACACAAGACGCGAATATCTTTATAGTACTTCATTGTCACAAACCATGATTTCAATTGCATGGAAAATACCATTTTAGTTAAGAATAATTGCACATAATTATTAAATGCACTCAGTTTGATAAAAATTGATAATTTTAATATTCATAACGCCTTTTTAATTGTTACATTTCTCAAGGTGGTGGAAAAAATAATCATACTTGGTAGCTGAAAAGCTCTGTCCAGTCTATCCCTTATGTTGGCACCCATGTACCAGAAAATCAATGACCTCTGTCTTCGCAAGTGCATGCTAGATGGCAGGACAAGTAATATGCATACTAGATGGCAGGACAAGTATTATTAACAGCTGTCTAAAAATAGTGTAAGATACACTCGGTAAAATTATTTTATTTTGATCGTAGGATTTCTGGTATTATAGTTTGTTGGGATAATTATAAGAATGTGTGGGGAGAATGTATGTTAATAAGTGAAGCGAGATGCTAAAATAAGCAGGTCTCTAGTGCCAACTGAGTCAGCATTCTCAGAGATGTTATGAATGTGTCTGTTATAAAAGCTGGGCGCAGAAATGGCTATCTGCAGGATCACAACATTTATTAAAACCTAACAACAAGCAATCTCCTACTACATTCTGCTCTATAGTTCAACGATCTTTTTCTGTTGTAATCCCAGTGTTCCCCTATTTACCTGCATCGGTTGTCAGACTTGGACAACTTCTGACTGTGCTGACACGGGTTCGTTTCCAGGTTGAGTCGCAGAAAAATATAGAAAAGATTTCTCAGAACACTTCCATTAAACATCAATGATAGTATAGTAATGAAAGAGAAATGCAGAATTTTATGTAATCTGAGATTTAACAAGAGACCGTCTGCGTGGTCTTATGGTTGGCGTCGCTGACAGATCCGTCGGCCCGGGTTCGATCCCCGGTACCTCCTCGGATTTTTCTGAGGTAGGGAGGTCTGGCAGGGGTGCACTCAGCCTCGTGATTCAAATTGAGGAGCTACTTGATAGAGAAGTAGCGGCTCCAGTCATGAAAACCACCATTAACGGCCGTGGGTGTCGGCATGCTGACCACATGCTCCCCAATCCTGCCATCTGCCTGTGGTAGATGACGCAGCGGTCGGGTTTTAGGCCAAGTCCCTCCAGGGATGTAACGCCACGGAGTTTAGTTTTAATTTTTAGTTAGTTTAGAGATTTAACAAGAAGACATTAATTTTGCCACGAACATTGTAAAGTCGCTAAAGTATCGTAGTTCAGAGTTTGTCTCATAACATAGCCTACGATGAAAATACTTGAGGAAATTGAAGTGTAGAGAGCTTCACGTTAATCTGGATCTTAAACTCAATTTTATCAGCCTGCACTTATAGGCCTAGAGAAATAGTAGTTTTCTAAGACTATTACGAATCGGAATATCTCCATGGATTCTCATATAGGCCTAAGTATAGCATTCTGGTTGCTGAAAACCCAGCCACAGTCACAGTTCTGGTAGAACAACTGGACATTGGCTGGAAGTAAATACCAAGAGGTGAAAAAGCAATGCACAAGAATGTTATTCGAAAGCAGATAATTAATACGAAAATTAAACCGTCTGGAATAGGCTAATTGAAGAAAAATGTGGTTTCGTTAGGATAGACCGGACCAGACCAAAACATAGATTAGGACAGCACAAGATGTTCAGGCGGTTAGATATATATTATATTAATTGTATTCTGGCAACCTAGATGGCCAGGTTCGGTCTCTGGGTGATCTGATCCAAGTTATGCTATTATCGGACGAAGCGACGGACGCCACTACGTTTGGTTCCTCCAGTACTCCGGTAATGAATTACCAGGATAGTTCTGACAACCGACACGTTACAAGGCTGCTGGTATGATCTCGGGTCTATAGTAGGGCATATCTGAAAGCAGTAGGGAAAGCAGTATGAGTTACATGATAAATGTGAATTTGTAATTTAAAACGGACATGTGATGATTAAAGATATTAGTGATGACGATGAGTAGAAAGAAAGTTCGGATCGTCAAAATGGTTCATATTCCTAAAATTCCCAAAATTCCTTCTGAGCATCGTACTTAAGGTTAAAGAAAATCAGGGGTGGTTACCCATAGGCCTTCTAGGTTGTGCAGAATTTCGTTTTGTTGAATAAATTGCACTTACACATTTTGAAGTTTCCATAATATAGATTCCGGAAGTAGGCCTCTATATTTGTAAATGTGCCCCGGAGAAACAACGGATAAGTCATTCGCTTTAATTATTGCAAAAGTGAAGTCCAGATGCTGCAAATAAAACTAAAATATCGCATACTTCTTGCCCCAGATCCTGCATTACGACACTGGATTAAAATAGTTTCCTTTCTCAATCGATTTTCTAGTGCAAAACTGAAAGGTGGATCATTGCCATGATACGATATGCATTGTCAACTTATTCATTATTACTAAAAAAGAGAGCTTTTGCTGAACTATTTAGACAGAGTGCAGATTAAATGGGCATCTGTATTGCATTCCATACCAGGTCCTAATGTTACAGCACCAGTAAACGTTGGCCTATGTTTAGACTGGTACGCTGTTTACCGAGCGCCTTTAAAGCGATCCCTTTAACAAGTTTTCCTTACAGTTCCCTCACTTCTTCAAAATCATTGGCTACTGAAAGAAAGACCATTACTTGCGACAGGTCCCTGGGCTAGATGAGGAAAAAAGAAGAAAGACTTACGATCAGTAGCTTTGTTCAAGACTCTCCGATAACGTATTCATTAAAGTGTCGTATATCTATGGCACAAGCCAAACGCCCGTTTTTGTCTTCTTAAGGAAGGCATTCTGTTGTTTTAGGTAGATTTCAAAGAAATATTACCATGGTCCCAGGGCCCCAAAACCATCGCCAACTCAAAAGTGTATATACTATCACAGTTTTTAGTGCATTGCAGTAAATTATCTCTAGTTTTGTTTAAGAATTTTGGGTTTTGATAACAATTATTGTATAATGAACTAATGGAGTAATGAGGATAAGTATTGTATAGAGCTGACGAGATGATCCCTGGCCTGACCGTGGAGCGTTATCTTGAGCGAGGAAGGACAATCGCGGAAGTTATTGCTACTCTCTGACGTGAAGACATTAGTTTCGAAATTCTCTAGCATAATAGCAATAACTTCCGCGATTGTCCTTCCTCGCTCAAGATAACGCACCACAGTCAGGCCAGGGATCACCTCGTCAGCTCTATACAATAGTGGGATTTGAAAGCCTGTCGACAACGAAGAAAGATCGACATATTACTTTCAGCACTATAATAATCTCATGTTAAAGGACCATCGAAAGTTGTCGTATTCAAATTGAGAAATTCTAGAGGCGTAAGTTTTAAAAAATAATACAAATCCTTTAGACTAGTGTAAGTGGGACCATATGAATAGGATTCAGTCATTTTTGTATTAAATAAACTCGTATTTTCACTATATTTAATGAAGAATCCAAAATTCCATATTTTTTCAGTTTACGGTCATCTTTTCATATTATAACTAATTTTCATTTCCGTAGAAACGTCTTCATTTACTGCAGTGTAGGCTACTACGAGAGTATTATATCAACGTGACATAGATCCTAATAATTTATTATGTATACAGTTTTAAAAATTGTATAATTTTTTACTTCTATATATTTTTAACGAATAAACAAATCTACAAAAATTATTTTTTCATCTTAACATTACGAGTAACATAAAATTCTTGTTTTGTGATCATTTAGCTTTTATAGAGAAAAATTACTTTGAAAATAAGTCTTTCAATTGACGGCCATATTAGAACTAGGATGTCTTGAAATGGAACAATAATGTATTATAATAATTATTACAACTATATACATATAGTTTTTTTTAACTATAACTATATAAATGTATATATATATGTATATATAGCCTATTATTTCTAGTGATATTGGCGTTTGGCCCTAAACATATGGCCATTTTATCTTCATGTTTATTTTGATGTTATAGGTATTTTTCATATACCGGTAAATGATTTATAATGAAGCCCTCTTTTATACAGCATTAACCCTTTCAGAGTTACATTTGCATATTTATATAAGCAATCATCAAGTGAAATCACCCATGGGCTCTAAGCTTAGAATCCATAAGAACAATTTTAATAGAAAAGCTGGTATCCATGAATGGCAATCATAACAAGAGGGAAAAGATCTCATATTCTATCCATAACAAAAGTATGTTGATCTATATCCCTGCCTTTATGCATTATTTATATATGACGAATTTTTATGTCAGTAGTAGTGAAAAGGTACTCAGAAAGTTCAACTGGTGCCAGGACGTAAGTTGTGTAAGTTGGTTACAAGCATAAGTTTGTAAGTTAGCAAAATAATTAGCTGAAAGCAGAGCAAGCTTTTTAATAATAATAATAATAATAATAATAATAATAATACATTAACTGTTAAATTGGATTTACGAATAAATAGTTGACAAAAATAATAAATTATTATCATTATGTGCATACAAGTGAACACCGAAAGTTATACAGTCAGCACTTCAAATTTTATTTTAACCTTTTATAGTGTATCCGTACAATACTGGGGAGGACTTTGCTTTACTACAACTTAAGAATATAGGCCTACAGGTTTTATTGCTTTCAGTGGTACTGAGTATATGAATACTCATGTGTAATCATGACCACAATATGGGCTACGACAAAGTGACCAGAAACTTCTAACTTTTTCTTTAAAGCGATAGTTTTGAGTAAGCTTTCTGGTTACAAGCATGAAAAGAGAGTAAGAATGGCCTTACAAAACAGCCAGAAAAAGATGTTACGGAAGACTAATGATGCAGAAACAGATTTAGACTTGAGACTCCGTTGTGCTCGATCTCGTGTGTTGAGATAGTCTCTATTGACGTGTTACGAAACTCTAGGAAATAGCTTCTATCGGAATTGATTGAAGAATGCGTGGTAAATCCAAACAGTAATTAGTGAACATGCTGGCTCCAACTATCATCATCTGTAGATAAAATAAATAATTTTATATAAAAATTAATTCAATATCTAGGTACTTTTATATAAAAATTAAAACAATATCTAGGTACTTTTATATAAAAATTAATACAATATCTAGGTACTTTTATATAAAAATTAAAACAATATCTAGGTACTTTTATATAAAAATTAATACAATATCTAGGTACTTTTATGTAACAATTAATACAATATCTAGGTACTTTTATATAAAAATTAATACAATATCTAGGTACTTTTATATACAAATTAATGCAATATCTAGGTACTTTTGTATAAAAATTAATACATTATCTAGGTGGAGTCACGAGTTTTAAGAAAGTCAAATTCGGGATGAAGGCTAAATGTTTTGAGAAGCAACGCTATAAGAGATTCTGGTAGAGAATGCGAATTGTCATTTCCAATATATATTCATTGAAATACTTAATTGAAGGGCTAAACAATTGGTATAAGTGACAAAAGCTGATAATTAATTGGTTTTTATATTCAAGTTCAAGAAAATTATTTTTAAGAATCTTTTTTCACTGAGCTTTCACACAAAAGTTATAACTAATGACTCAGTTAAAAACCAAAATTCTGAATGATAAAAACACTTTATTCTCCACTTACGTCACTTTTAATAACTAGTCCTGTGTTATTAAAAGCGACGTAAGTGGAGAATAAAGTGTTTTTATCATTCAGAATTTTGGTTTTTATCAGTATACTCCACTGTTTATATAACTTCTTTTTATTGTGTTTTAATGACTCAGTTACTGAAAGTACTTTTACGACGTGAAATAATTTTTTTAGCTACTGTCACTTGTTCCACCTTCTTTCTGAGACCCTCAATTGTCCTCTGCATGGTTGATAACATATTCCAGAAGAGAGGAATTCCGTCAAGAATAATTCGAAATGCTTCTATTTCAAGATGACTGTACAACGTTGTTCGGAGTCTGTGTCTATACAGTAGGATAGGCCATGGAACTATTGATTGTCAATTATGTTCAATTGGTGCATTTTATGGAGTGAAATTTCCACTGATATTAATTTAAAAATGGATATGATACAGGTTGAAATGGTGAGATAAATATCCAATTCGGCATCTGCCTTTACGACTGGGGAAACCATGAAAAACCCCATGTCAAATCAAGAATTCGGGATTTGAACCAGGGACCACATGACTACAAGTCCAAGATGTTACCATCTCAGGCCCCTCACTCGGTCACTACTATTATTGTGTACCTATTAATAATTTACAATTCAAATAACATAAATAACTATTTCGGCATTATAATTTTTGTCCGTAAACTATGTAGATTATTTCTGACAAAACACAAACGTAAGCCAACATAATTAGAGCGTAGGCTACTGTATACCCCCCATCCCCCCCCCCCCGTGGGAATTTCCGACACATATATTTTTTTGTTGGTATTCCCATCTAGTTTCAGTTTTCAGTTGTTTGCCCCTTTTAATTTCAGCATTTACCCGGAAACCCCGGAAATCCGGAGAAAATGAGTTTGTTTTAATTTTTCTTTGTTCTTTGCTCCTAATTTGCCCAGGGAATCTCTGGCTCACATATTTTTTGTTGATATTACCATCTAGTTTATGTCTTCAGTTGTTTGCCCCTTATCAATTACAGCATTTACCCGGAAACCCCGGAAAACTACGGAAATCTGGAGAAAATGAGTTTGATTTAATTTTTCTTTGTTCTTTGCTCCTAATATGCCCAGGGAATTTCTGACTCACATATTTTTTGTTGGTATTGTCATCTAGTTTAAGTTTTCAGTTGTTTGCCCCTTACAAATTACAACATATCCCCGGAAAACCCAAAAAACCACTTTTATACGGAGAAAATGACAATGTTTTATTTTTTAATTCTTTGTTCTTTGCTTCTAATATTCAAAGGGAATTTCTGAATCATATGCTCTTTTGTTGGTATTGCCATCCAGATTAAGGTTTCAGTTGTTTGCCCCTTATCAATTACAGCAAATCCCCAGAAAACTCCGAAAACCACGGAAACCCGGAGAAAATTACTTTGTTTTAATTTTTTTAATCTTAGTTTTTTACTTCTAGTATTCAAAGGGAATTGGTGACTCATATGGTTTTGTGTTGGTATTGCCATGTAGATTAAGGTTTCAGTTGTTTGCCCCTTATCAATTACTGCAAATTCCCAGAAAACTCTGAAAACCACGGAAGCCCGGAGAAAATGACTTTGTTTTAATTTTTTAAATCTTAGTGCTTTGCTCCTAGTATTCAAAGGGAATTAGTGACTAATATGGTTTTGTGTTGGTATTGCCATGTAGATTAAGGTTTCAGTTGTTTGCCCCTTATCAATTACAGCAAATCCCCAGAAAACTCCGAAAACCACGGAAGCTCGGAGAAAATGACTTCCTTTTAATTTTTTAAATCTTAGTTCTTTGCTCCTAGTATTCAAAGGGAATTGGTGACTCATATGGTTTTGTGTTGGTATTGCCATGTAGATTAAGGTTTCAGTTGTTTGCCCCTTATGAATTACAGCATATCCCCGGAAAACTCCGGAAACCTAAAAAATCCGAAGAAAATTAGTTCGTTTTAATTTTTTAAAAACCTTTGTTCTTTGATCCTAATATTCCCAGGGAACTTCTGACTTACATTTTTTTTTGGCATTGTAATCTAGATTAAGGTTTCATCTGTTTGCCCATTATAAATTACAACATATCCCCGTAAAACCCGGGAAACCACGGAAATCCACAGAATTTCTAGAACTCGGGAACTTGTGATCTACGGTCACTGAAACCGTTATTGCGAAGTAATTCTTCTGCTTCAAGTGTGTCCCTTGCAGGTTCAAAAGGGTGAGTATATGGACTACGAGATATCTGCCATAATTGTGATGGTCACATGCAAAGAAAAGGGGAATCATATCTTCTAAACATGCCAAGTGTAAGTCAAAGTTGTTTTCTTTAGTTGCTCGCTGAAATCTCAAAATCAATGACACTTTGTCCATATTACCATTCCAAAATTGTGCTGTTTTACCGAATGTCCCTTCTCTAACTTCAGTCAAGAAAGTTTGGTAGTGACTGTGGAAGGTTTGGTAAGATAAATTAATTATCATTCACAGATGTCAAATTAGAATATGAAATGTGTTTTGTCAGGTTTCCAATAGCCTTCATTCCTTCAGCATCAGGATTTTTTCCAGTATTCTTTGTCATGCTGTAATTGGTAAGGGGAAAACAACTGAAACCTTAAACTATATGGCAATAGCAACAAAAATTATGTGATTCAGAAATTCCCTGGGAATATTAGTATCAAAGAGCAAATATTTTTAAAAAATTAAAACAATCTCATTTTCTGCGGATTTTCGTGGTTTTCAGGGTTTACGTGGATATGCTGTAATTGATAAGGGGAAAACAACTTAAACCTTAAACTAGATGGCAATACCAACAAAAAAACATATGAGTCAGAAATTCCCTGGGAATATTAGGAGCAAAGAACAAAGATTTTAAAGAAATTTTTAAAAAGCCAATTCCTCCGGATTTCCGTGGTTTTCGGAGTTTTCTGGAGATATGCTATAATTCATAAGGGGCAAACAACTGAAACCTTAATCTAGATGGCAATACCAACAAAAAACATACAAATCAGAAATTCCCTTCGAATATTAGGAGCAAAGAACAAAGATTTAAGAAATAATACATAGTAATTTTCTCCGTATATACGTGGTTTTCCGGGGTTTCCGTGGATATGCTGTAATTGGTAAGGGGAAAACAACTGGAACCTTAATCTATATGGGAATACCAACACAAAAACATATGGTTCACCAATTCCCTTTGAATACTAGGAGCAAAGAACTAGGATTTTAAAAAAATAAAACTAAGTCCCTTTCTCCGGATTTCCGTGGTTTTCGGTGTTTTCCGGGGATATACTGTAATTGATAAGGGGCAAACAACTGAAACCTTAATCTAGATGGTAATGCCAACAAAAAACATGAGTCAGAAATTCCCTTTGAATATTAGGTGCAAAGAACACAGATTTAAAAAATAAAACATAGTAATTTTCTCCGTATATACGTGGTTTTCCGGGTTTTCCGGGGATATGTTGTAATTTGTAAGGGGCAAACAACTGGAACATTAAACTAGATGCCAATACCAACAAAAATGTGTGAGTCAGAAATTCCCTGGGAATATTAGGAGCAAAGAACAATGAAAAATTAAAACAAATTCATTTTCTGCGAATTTCCGGGTGTTTCCGGGGTTTCCGGCTAAATGCTGTAATTGATAAGGGGCAAGCAACTAAAATCTTAAACTAGACGACAATACCAACAAAAAAATATATGTGTCGGAAATTCCCACGGGGGGGGGGGGGGGAGGGTTTCATATTGGTAGCCCATGGTCTAAATATTTAACTTCGCTCAAAACTTTACTTACGAACTTCATTTCTCCCCATTCATTCAAAGTCTGCAATTCCTTATCATAGGGAAGGATTTTTCAATATTAGGTCATTATTTGGCTTACTTCAAGAGATATAAATTTGTTCACTAATAGATCACGATTCAGTATTTTACGCAGATGTTTCTGGTATGTTAAACTGTTTCAAACAGTGGTTTGTTTAAAATAAATTATCAGCCAAAAGAGCCTGAATTCCGATACAATACGAAAGTACCAAAAAGTTTTTCGATTGCTATTCTAAGTACAAGTGAACTGAAAATATTTTAGGTTTAAAATAATTTACGATTCAAAATAACATAAAATGTCGTAAAATGCCGCTAGCGCTCGTTTTGTTAACTTCGTGCTTGTCTATTAAGTTAACGGTCTTATATCATAAATAACTACTGTATTATGAAGTAAAAAATTGCTTAACTATATAGAGAGCAGTAAGTACTATAACCGTAAAACTCGAAACTGTTAGCCGAAATATCTCAAAATGCACTGTGACGTTCTCATCAGTATGACTAATATTTAGGGCAAGGCACTTAATTACCATAAAGTAGTGAAAAATGCAAAATAAAAATGTATTTATGACCTAAAAATGGTGAAAAATGACCCGAAATTAAAAAGAATGACCAATAAATTTACCATTATTACTTATAATTAGTTTTTTAAGTATGAATTTCTAAAAGCAATTTAATGGATGACACAGCGTTACACATGAATTTACATTATAAAACACGCTTATTTCGTTACTAAAGAAGTAAGTAAATTTATACTACTTGGACACCTTTAGTGAAAAAGAAAATTTTGGTGAACTGGCATGCCCCTAGCAAATATGTGCCATTAAAAATAAAGAAAAATCTTTATTGCTACAAGACAAACTGCTATGGTGTTTACAATAAACCTGAATTAAAATGAACTATGAACACTTGGTGGAGATTCTCAAATAAAAACGATTGTCTGTTGTCTGAAAGTAACGATTTGTACATAGAAAAGCTTCTCTCTACCTCCACTGAAACATTACCTAAAAATGCTGAAAATGACCTAACATTGCCAAAAATGGCCTACCTCTTGAAAATTACGAAAAATGCAAAATAATGCAAAAACAAATTGCCCTTATTTAATAAATTATTTAATGATACACATTTTTATATATTCGAGCTATCTTTTAACCTTCATATAAAAAAGATGCAAAATCATCAAATGCCTTGCCCTACTAATATTACTTGTATGTAGTAGCCAGAACGTAAACAAGGCAACGATTTAAAGCGAAGCCTTAGGGTCAGTAGAGTAATAATGAAATTTTAATGAATCTGTACATTACAAGGACTTTACAAGTACGAGGAATAGATAAATAATTCCCCATGTCATTTCTTATTAGGGTGCAAGTGCTCTTTGCATAGGTTATTGTACTTCTGACAATAAGTTTAAATGTAGGTGAAAAAACGTTTTCACAAACGATTCGTAAGATACAATGAACAACAAATGTTCTTGACAGCTCCTTGCTTGCCAACTTTTACTTTCATCCAAGTGAAACTAAGTTTTGTTGTGTAAGCGTCTCAACTCTCGAAGGGTCAGTTCGGAGTACGTTAAACTTTCTTTTAAATAATAATACGTTGAACTTAATGACTTTATGTCTCATGAATCAATGAACAATCCAGTATAAGAATATGCGGAATTTCAACCCATCGCAAGTGTCTATATTCTTAATTTTGTTCTATTTTTATTTTCACGTGAGTTTTCTTGGTACTTACGTTTAGGCGTCTTCCTTTTCTCAAAAAAGTAAATTACTGGTACTGTTTAAAACTTTTATAACACATAGGCTATATAATTTCAGTTTCTTCTTCTTCTTCTTCTTTCGTTTCACCCTCTTTGGGGTACGTTGAACCAGTCATTTATTTGTGTGTTGTTCCTTCCTAAGTGCCCAGCATTTCTTCATTCTTTCTGATCTTTTCCTCTCTTCTTCAGAGATAATATGTTTGGACTTCAGTGTCGACCTGTCTTGGAACCTTGTATGTTCGTCTTTAGTTATTATTTTAGCCGTTCGATCTAATAGTGAATTTTCTGTAATTTTTAACTCAACTAGGTCTTTTTCAGTTTCTTTGAACCAGTTGGGTTTTGTTTTGCGGTTGCGGAAGAAGTCAAAGATTTGTTTGGTTAATCTAACAGAGTCTATTCTGAGAAGATGACCATAGAAATCTATCTTCCTTTTTCGCATAGTGTCTGAAAGTTTTTCAATTTTCTTGTAGAGGGTTTCATTCTTGATGTATATCATCTTATTATCCTGAAATGTAGGTCCTATGATTTTTCTTAAAATCTTCCTTTCCTTTAGTTCAAGTTTCTCCATCTGACATTTGAAATTCATGTTTAGCGTTTCTGCCGCGTACAGTGCTTCTGGTTTAATTACTGAATTTCAGTTTAATATTTACTGAAATGTAAAAAAAAAAATGTTCGTTTAAATTATTTTTTGCACCCCTTAGCTAGTAAGTGTTACTTACGAAAGTTGTTTACATGGATCGTAAGTTGACATTCCCACACAATCGTGTTGCTAAGGGCGTTGCGATGAGGTTAAATTACTTACGGTCCAAGCGCCACGTCATAATTCATTACGATACACTTCATAATACAAGCCTTTATGGACACGGCCCCCAAGACAAATATTCGGTTGCCATAAACAAAAACAAATGCGAATCCCTTTCTGAAATAAGCACCATTCTTCAAGACTGTATATAGATAATATTTTCAGGTAATATCACAATTAATATAATTAAATTGGTATAAATAATCATCGTGCAAAAAATAGCATGCAACACACGGGCCGTAAAGGCATTTACGGGTCTCGAAAACTTAAATCAATCTGTTTCCTCGACCCGTAAACGTGCCTTACGGCACTTGTATCGCATTATACTATTTTGTTCGACCTTACTATAGTACGTTTATTACGTGTGACGTAACGGTATCATAATGACTCTCATTTCGACATTGTTTATCATTTCGAAACTGGTGTAGTATCTATTATTATCGAGCACGAACGATCTTGAGACCTTGAGAGTAGCAGCTGAAATCTGATCTCATTACCCGGGTAAAGTCAGGAATGTATACGTTATTCCATCTTGACCCAATGCTTTTGAATAATGCGCACTTCATCCAGGTAAAGCTAGGTTTACCAATTCACGCACATACACCCAAACACACACATACGTATATCTTCTAATATACAAAATCGAAAATGTGTATGTGGGTATATGGGTATGTATGTTTCCTATAAAATCTACTTTGCTTGGGCAATTTGCACGAAATTTTGCACACATACCCATCAACCTGAAAGTAACGCGGTCATCATTAAAATTCAAACAAACCACTCCTTCCTTTAAAAAATTATATAACTTCTGAAAATATTGCAAAGGATTCATCAAATACAAATCACATTGCATGTACAGTTCTCATGACCCCCCTTTGATTAAAAAAAGGAAAATTGTACAATTTTTTAAGTCTTAATACGAGTATAAAGCGTGGGAAGCTTAAAAATCGTTATTGTGCACCTTAATTTTTAAAATTTTCAGGGGGAGGACCCCCGGACCCCCATCTCCCATACCCCCCAGACCCCCTGGATATTATAACCCCCCCCATATGGCCGGCCTGGTTACGCCTATGCTTATGACAACAGTGTATTGTTTGCAGTGTTCACAGGTAGCTTTGGAAAATGCATGATACTGGGCTTTGACAAATTTGAGAAGCTATCGACATAATTCATTCATTGGTGTAAATAAATAACGAAGAATGAAATCCACGAAAATAATGCACAATGCGATGCGGTCACATAACTTTCTCTACCCTGGACATGGAGAATATAATTTTCTCTCTTCACATTTTGATGTAGTATAAGAGCTCGTATTGATATTTAATTTCTATTTTATTTCAGCTCCGAAACGGTTGTATGGTAACATGAGAGTAACAAATAAAATATTCCGTAAAAGACAGTATAATTTTATGTTACAGTATCAGAATTTATGTCTCTTCTTATTTCAACCCCTCCCATGTATGGTGTTTAGAAGCAATAGGGTGCAAAATTTGAAGTCCTCTATGAGCCACAAAAAGCTAACTTACATCAAGAATTTTCTAAGGGATAGTTTGAGAGTGATAAGTCGTACTTCCTCTTTTCAAATTCTACATATCTATATCGGGACCTAGTTTGAGAATCGAAAGTCCTTCATAAACTAATTTCTAATTACAAAATACAAAACCCGGACGATGTCAGACCTTTAAATAGGATCTTTCCAAATTTGTGGACAAAATATTATATATTGCTTTGAGCAATAGATTTGAGTTAGTGTAACTTGTATATAATTTCGGAGAATTTCATTGCCGAGTTTTAGGGGTTTTAAGCTTTGCAGCTAATTTATCAGTTAAAATTATGAAAAATTAATCAATTATACGAACATAATATAGTAATTTTCACCATATAACGTTAAACAGTACTGAAATTAATAAACTACTAGCTAAATATAATATAATTAACAAAAAATTACAGTGAATGAAAAAAGTTTTACGCACATGGACTAAAAATGGAATTTTCATTGTCATTTTAAAATAGTTCAGGTCATTTATTAGGATACGAGTTAGCACTTTATGCAATAAGCCTATAACAACATTTACCATTTACCATTATAGGCAAGTTGCCTACGACTGTTTTTGTTTGACCACAATTTGTTCAATGTTTAAATATCAGGTTTTTTATTCATAAAAAGAAAACAAAATGGCTGAATGCGGCGTTCAGCTGTTACTAAGTTCTCGCTCGTAGTTCTTGATTTCTGCGATACTTTACATACTTTTCTTTATAATGGGGCTCTACAGCAACTCCTCGCGAACAAAAATTTACTTCAATTTCTACTGTGGGGTCATTTTTAGTAGATGTTTTAGCAAAAGACACATTTTAGCGATTTCCTCAAAAGTTTAAAACATTTTTGGATAAAGTTTTTACCGCAGGTAGGTGTGACAGATAGCTACAATTTCTACAATTTCAAGCAATATACCTCTCTCCGATACATACACGTCAAGTAATAAAATTTTGAAAATCGCGATTTCCAGCGCTCTTAGATTTTACTTGCAAAAAGTAATAAACCGTTTTTTATCTTTCGGAACTCATTTTCTTGGTCTTTTTAAGCTTTACCTCCTGCAATTTTTCGTTTTTCTCACATTTTTCTTCCTGATAACTTTAAATAAAAAAACACTTTCACAACATTTCGCATTTTTTCACCATAATGCTCCAAACCGTTTTTTTTTCTAAAACATATACAAAGAATTCCTACTATTTTCTTCCTAATTATCCCGTAGAGAAAGGGGCCACTTAATTTTTTTCTTAATGAGCATTTTTTTGCTATCTCGCCTGAACTATACTGTGCATATTGTAGTAAAGAATTTGAACAAATATGAAACACACAGAATGTGGTTTAACCTTTTCACTGCTACTGACGTACAATTGTTTAAAACTGAGATATAAGACTAAAAGGGTAAGGCTTTATGTAAAATGGGAAGATTTTTATCCGGGAATTACCGTTATTAACTCTGGTGGTTTTGCTAGATCATTGCTTATGTAACCATACAAATTCAGATCTGAAAAGGTTATGAAAACAATTGATAAATAATTTATAACTTAAAAGAAATTACCTTATGTGTGATTTAAATTATTTTTCTCAGCGGCTCGGAGAATTATTTTGGCAGTAATATCACTTCATATGATTCATAAAATGATTCGAAACTCATGTAGGCTACAGCGTTGCTACACAACAAATCATGGAATATCCATGCCTCTGACATGGTTACCTTCCAACGCATTAAGACGATTATTATTATTATTATTATTATTATTATTATAATGAAACAAGTATTTGCATTGGTACTCTATCGACTGAGGAAAATAAACACTATTTTAAAATAAACCAAGGGGTGAGACAAGGGTGTTTACTTTCACCTGTTTGTTTAATATTTACTTGGACGATATCTAATAAATTAGAATGGAAGAAAGTATTGAACAATGAAGTAGTTTTAATAGATAATAAGGTTAGTTTACAAATAATGTTATTTTAAGACGATATTGTGCAGATAGCGGAGTCTGAAAATGACCTACAAAAGATGGCATTTGTTTCAATTGACAGCCAAAAGATATAATTGTAACTATCAGTGAATAAATCGAAAGTAATGGCATTTATCGTAAAGTATGGGATTAGATCCAAAATTATTTTAGAAAATAAAATAATAAAACAGATATCGCATTGTCAGTATCTGGAATGTGATATAACGTATGGAGAAGATAAAGGCACAGAGAATAAAATATCAAAGTTTCAAGCAATATGTGGAACCATCATGAGAACTTTAGGTCGGAAAACTAGAGTAGACACAAAGATTAAATTATATAAAACAATGGCAGTTCCAACACTATTGTATGGAAATGAGAATTGGATAGTTAAATCGAAGAATGAAAGAAAAATACAGGCAGCCGAGATGCTATTTCTACGGAATGTAAAAGGATGCACAAGAACAGATAAGCTTAGGGACGAATTATATATATATAAAATAGAAGATAAGATAGAAACACAAAGAAGGAAATGTACAGAATACCTAACGAGAATGAGCGATTAAAGAATTCCGAAAAGAGTCGTCCTGTGCAAGAGAGATGTTGCTCGACCTCGTAGTACGCGTAGATGGACACCATTGCTGACTTCACCGGGGAACGGGCTGCATTGCCTAAACCCTGTTGAGAATGATATTATTATCAATTGTATTATTAAGTGCCAGTATGGTACTTTATGAGATTGTGTGTGGGGGACGGAAAAATGTCTGTCTGTCTGTGTCTGTACGCGCCATAACTCAAATACGCTTTATCGGTACAAGACTATAAATGAAACTAATTAAAAATATTATAGCCTATTTATATTTTATTTAAATTAATTTACACGTGAAAAATTTTCCAGTGTTTTTTTGGTATCTGAGGCTATGAAACAATTATAATTGAATTAAGTTATTAAGTTTCTCATATAGCTTGTTGCTCGTAGTAAATTGAGAAAAATACGTTTTATTGAGGATAAAAACCTAATTAGATATTTTCCTTTATACACCAAAGACAGGAATTTGAGTAAGAGCATGCCTTCAAATAGTCATTTCTTCGCGCGAGCGCTCTTGTGTGTGTGTTTGTGTGTGTCACCTAGATGTCACCTAGATGAGTTTGAATGTAGAACTTTGCTTGGTCTAACTACGTGTAATAATGCTCGGAACTTATTCTAATCTTAAATTGAAACCTACTCTATCAAAGTTGATTTTAAATTGTTTATTTTTCATGTATAATATTTTGGCTTTAAATTGTAATATAACTGCAATAATGAGTTTTGTAAATAAACGTCTTGGTGTTTGTTTTCATCACAGAACCATAGAAGGAAAGGAATGTAAAGATTTTCGCAGAAGAAATACAATAAAGTTAAAATTTTCAGTTTGAAAGTTTTAATCGAAATTAATAATTTATTAAATAAGCTGCATGATGAAATAAATTACTGAGTAACTTTTCATTGTTCGATAATTCAGCTTTTATCATTAGCTGGAGATTTTACGCAAGGAGGAAAGGGTTACATTAGTTAGCAGTAGGCCTATAGAGCGAATATCTCTTTCCACATTTAAATAAACCATAACAAAAGAGCGACGTTTCTCAGAACTGATCACGGATTTCTTTTTAATTAGGTCAATAGAATCATTTTATTGCTACTCTTGCGTCGTTAATGGGCTATTCACATAGAAAATTAACCGTAAACGTAACGTAAACTTAAAAGTTTTTCAATAGGACCATTCACAATGCATCACGTAAACTTTTAAATTATCGTAAAATTAAACGTTAACTTAGAACCTTGCAAACTGAAAGCTTTCACGTTATGTATATGCGAAAAATAACGATACAACCAACCAGCGCTCTCAGCTCCATAGAACGGGAGGCGGAAGTGTTAGTAGTTAACAGATGGCGTCTATGGATGAAAAGCTCGTAACGTCGAAACGTTGTGTGTATGATAAAAGCAATCCATTATACAAAGATGTGGCATTGAAGGAAAATATATGGACATTAATTTACCAAGAAATTAACTACAGTAGTAAATACAGCCCTTATAATATGCTGTTAATTTGTATGTCTACATACACTTATATGAATTCAATTTTTTAAATCCTACACGTGTTGAATAAACACATGAAAGTATTTTCGTTTCTGGCAGCCATTTTATCAGCTGTTCACGTTCTCATTTGTGATTGATTGTTATCAACGTTAAGCTTTCGTTGTGAATGCTCAATGCCGTGCTAAAGTTTGCGTTACGTTTTATGTTCTTAAATTTACAGTTAATTTTCTATGAGAATGCGCCATAACTTCACGTAGGGAATATAAAATAATTTTGAACGACATATGTCTTCAGTTGATATATTTGAATTTAATCCAAATGTATATTCTTTTTAACGTTGACAACTTAAGAAGTTATTACAACTTGAATTTTATCCAAACGTATAGTCTTTTTAACAGTGACAACTTGAGAAGTTATCACAGCATTCACAGTGTAAAGTAATTCAGTTTACTGTGGCTGTTAAAAGAGAATAGGTGTGGTAGAAACCCGTTAACTCGTCTTAAGTATTATGTATTTATGTAATGTCTACACTTCAGCTTGAGGAAGTGCCAACTATTTTAACTGAGTCTTTACGAGACAAACAAATTTTTCTAAACTAAAGGAGAAGACTCGGAATCCAGTCAAAAGTGGGAAATGCAACTTCAATTGCACAATCTTGATTTTATTTAGAGGGGGGCTGAGGGGGTTACAGCCCCCCCCCCGAAATGTTAAGTCATGCTAATATATTGCACATAAGGGCATTTTAATATCCAAGATAGGAGTTGGTATAATTTCACAAAGGCTACTGACTCATGAAATTCGAAAGGCGAATCGTGGAGTAGAAAATAATGTCGTTACTGCTTTGTCTAAGTAGGCCTATACAGGCCTACTAGCTCTTCGCTACTAACAGCTGGTCAAGCTGGCAGCAATGACCCTCGGGTAGATAGCGGCTAAGAGAGTAGTGCTTGATAAATTTCCCAATAGTGGGAAAGCAAGAAAACTTAATTTTGTTCTATGACTAACAGCTTTAATGTCTTGACCATAGACTGTGTGATAATGACGTATACATCAACAAACAAACCTCCTTACTTAGTTTGAGTGTCGTTGTATAGTTATGTTATTCTAACGCGTGAAGATTTAATATAATTATGTATGATAATAGTGTTAGACTTATCACAGCCCCTCCCGACAAAAAATCTTGGATACACCCCTGATCTTACAGGTTTAAAAAGGTTCCTGAAAGCTTATATCTGTTTGTTGTTTAAATTTCACTGGAACGTTCCGTTTGGTTCGCTTGGAATTAGTAAGAGTTTCCATTTAGATCATGATTGGTAACACTGAAATGCGGAACAGTCATCATTGGAGTAAGGAAAGTCATAGCACTACAGGAGGAAAACGGTGATACATAAATTTCGTCAGCACAGTTTGGATTTTGTCGAATACCCTATTACAAGAATCTTTACTACAGATCTACTGTTTAAATACTGATAAACCCAAGTGCGCAAGTATGAGTAGTTAAAATTGAGTAATGGGTTGAGATCCTTTAACAACTATACTGCTACTGACGTATAAATGCGGAACTTAAAAAAATTATAAAAACAGAAATTTAAGATCAATTAATTAATGTTTTATTGTAAAGTATGAGGATTTTTATAAACTTGTTATGATTGACATTCGAATAAACCAGTGATGGACAAAGTTCGGCCCGTGGGCCAGATACGGCTCTCAGACAGGTTCAATATAGCCCGCTGCAGGAAAGGAGAAAAAATATTTGTCTTACTCGATTTGTTTTTCCTTCCATTGAGTGACTCCATGATAAAATTTAAGAGGAGTCTCAAAACTTGAATTGCACAAGTAATTATTGAAATCAACTTTCCAAATTCTGATCTCGTGCCCAGATGGTTATCGCCATGTTTGCATCTTCTTATGTGCGTGAGCAAGTGTTTTCTCCTTTAAAGCTTCGAAACAGTTGTGTCAGAAACAAACTGACTGACATAATTTTGACTTCACTTCTGAGGCTCATCTCGTTTCAGTTGCAACCGGGCTATGAAAACCTATGGGAAGTACAGTCACAGTCCCACTTGCCTTGTACTTCTTCACATTTAATTTATAAGATATAGGCCAAATATATATACAGGGTGTTTCAAAAATATTTTTACAAACTTCGGGCATGGGTTCCTTACACCAAAAGAAGGAAAAAAGTTCTTATGAACATATGTCCCATAATCCTTGTTATCTCGTTAGGAACTGTTCAACACATTGGGATACTCATAATACGTCAACACACAAGACTCATAACAAATGCTCGAAATGTCCTCCTCTTGCTTCTAGATATGCAAGCACTCGTCGAATCATGGACTGTCGCACCCTTTCAAATACTCCGGGATGGTGAAGTTGCGAGGTCGGACCTCGAGGATCGTTGAACGCAAACTTTCATTAATAAATGAATAACGAGAAAACAAGGATTATGGGACATATATATATATGTATGTATGTATGTGCGTGTGTATGTGTTATATATCCCTGAGATTCGTTCGACACAAGTTCTACAAAACAAGATATCTACATCTACATCATATACTATTTCTGGGAGATCCTTACTTACAGATAAAGTATCGTAATAGAACCACGATATCACTAGCACCCTGCATTTTATCTTCGGGTTGCGCGAGTTAAAGTGACGATTATGATGTCACTGGCACATGGGACACTAATGCACTAAAGCCTACAAACACCTCAAACACCTCAACTGCTTTCTGTTGATGTCACGTTGACGTCAATCGGTTTAGTTTGGCGCGTTTTTCCGTTAAAGTGGCGCATTTCTATCAGTTGTGAATTGGTGGTTACACATCGAGGATCGAATCCGTGCCAGTAAGCTGGAGTTGAAGGTAGTTCGTGATTAGTGATTACAGTTTGTGTTATATATTTGAGGGGTTATGATTTGTAATCACTATTGTGCTAGGTACTTCAAGCAAACACTTCTCAAGTTGTTCAGTAGTGTTTTACTTTGTTCTTCTTAGAATTCCGATTCTCAAACTCAAATTAGATTTACTGTATTTTTGTCCTAAAGTGGATACACGAACTTTTATCTGGTAAAGGAACCGGAAACTTTCCAACATAAATGAGTGAAGTGATTTAGATAGATCTTGGTTTTTAACAAGAGCAACTCACATTATGCCTTATTTTATTAAGGCTAGTTCAGATTTAGATTCAGATTTATTTCGTCCGTAAGATCAATACTAGACTGATACTGGACACATAATTCAACTTACGTACTAGAAACAACATTTACAATAATACTGAGTTTACAGAAACTTAAATATAGTTATATTTACAAAGTACCTATGTTTCACTACTACAAACAAAGGTAACAAATTACAAATTTAGCAATATACAAGATATTACACAACTTTTATTCTTAAAGCATGTTAGTGGAAAGAATAGCTTACAGTATGTCTGACAGTAAAAATATAATAAGATATAAATTTTTATTGAATGTAGTGTTCGTTTTTAAAATAATAATTTACGTTACAGTCTTGTGCTCCATTTACTATTCGTTAAGGAACTCATCAATAGAATAATATGCTCTTTCTAAATCTATTTAATTTATTTACTGATTTAACCTATATCTATTGGAAGTTTATATAGTTTTATCCCGAACTCTTTCCAAAAACAGATAATCTGTGCTTCCTTAATCTGTAATCATTTTTGTTTCTTGTATACTATTCCTATCCATTCCTTAAACGTTTAATTTCGGAAGACCCAATGTGGAATACCAGCCGTGCTTGAGGTTAGGATATGAGTCTAGTACAGGTTGAGTACAATGTAGCCTAGATTATAGTTTGTACTGGATCTGATTCAAACTGTTAAATTAACATTCTATTAGTTTCATATTAACTTTCCTTCAGACAACGACTTTTAAAAGTATAATACAACTTTTTTAGCTAGTTTGTTCGTTTTATTTGCTTACACAGTTCAGTGTTTGTCATTATACAAGAACGTTTGTTACGTTTATTATCAAAATTGAAACCCTTCAATACAAAATATGGACTATACAATTAATATTACAATATTTTAAATGTGCTACATTTTTAAAACTTTATACTTCATTAACACTATACGTTTGAATATTTTATATTTTCATTTTTGTTGCACGTTGAAAATTAATCTGTGAATAAGTATAACTTATTCTTGCTTATACAAAATGCAATGGAATTTATAAATGTAATAAAGAAATACACACAGCTTATGCTATAGTTGAAGATTGGTCAGCCTTGGGGTTTAATTATATATTTTGAATAATACTGTCCACTTCTGATTAAACGAGATTTTGAGATTAATTTTTAACAAGTACGCTTTATTTCCTGTATATTATGCTTTTTAAATTATAATTTATTAACATTATGCTACTAGAATCAGGGTACCAAACACGTCATGCCCAAATTTCTGTTATGCTTTTGGATTGCTATGGTTAATAGTATTTGTTGCCTGAATTAATGAATTTGCTTTGCTTTTTATAATTGTCTTATGATAGTTAATTATATTACAATAGAAATACAAAATACTGATATAATAATCGTGATGTCATATTATAAGCTTAGAAGGAAAGATTTGATTGGTTATCAAAACGGAAAAGCATGCTTCTCTCTGATTGGCTGAAAGCAGTACGCAATTTGATTGGTTGAAATAAGATGAGCTGTGATTGGTTGAAATTCGCTATATAAGGCCGATATGACCCGGATGGTTTGGGCGGTATGTTACAATTCACTGACCCGTCAACACCTCAACACGAATTCCAATATATAATATGCACCACCTCAAACCTTTAACTAGACACCATAGCGATACCAATAGTAAAATATAGTCTTCCTCCTCCTCAGATTATAGTAATACCAATACTACAAAAATAATCTCACCAATAGTAAAATATCTTATTCTTCCTCTTCTTCTCAGGTGTATCACGAAGTACCAAAAACATTCTTACCAATACCAAAATAGCTTCTTCTTCCTCTTCTTCTCAGATGTTACACAACTTACTTCTCTTCTTCACAGATGTATCACAAAGTACAAAAAACATTCTCACCAGTACTAAAATAGCTTCTTCTTCCTCTTCTTCTCAGCAGTTTCACAAAGTTCCAAAAACATTCTCCCCAATACAAAATTGTCTTCTTCCATTTCTTAGTTATATCATAGGCTTGTATGTTATACATCATATCTCTAGCAAAAAAAGTCATTTGTTTTTATCGTTGCCGTGGCAAATTTTTCATTCTTTAGAAAACTAAGTAACGGGAGATACAGAATACCAGACGTATTTCATAACATAACACTACCCTGCATCATTTTGCGGTAAAGCATCTAATAAGTGATTTTGACTAAATAAGGTCTCCTGATTTTATAAATGTCACTTTTTAACACGTCTAGTTTTCGTGTTTGCTGCCTGAAGATGTGTCCTCGCGGACACAACTTCAAGGTCTGGGTAGACCTTCTAGGGGGCTTACAGTAGCTAAATGATAAGTCGTATAAAAAAACTCATTGCACAAGCAGTAACTGATTTTGAGAGATCTACACGTTTGTTCTAATGACGTGTCAAACACACCTATTCTCGTTTTTACCGCAGAAAGTTTTGTGTTTATTGCAGGCTAGTGTAATTAATTATTTCATATTTTTCATTAAAATAATGTGAGTTGAAATAGGCCTACACCACAATATCTTTTATGTAAAAGTGATAAGCGTAGTCACCAGTAATTCTGTATTACGGAAGAAATTTATGAGCTGAGGCCTTCGGATCTTGTATCACAAATAAAGAAACATGTGCAAGGAGACCTTGAGATTCGCTCAACACAAGTTCTACAAAAAAGATATCTAAATCTATATCATACTTAATATTTCTGGGACATCATTTGATCTCGTCATAGACCCTCGATATCACTAGCACCCTGCATTTTCTCTTCGTGTTGCGCTAGTTAAAGTGACGATTATGATGTCGCTGGCACATGGGGCACTAATGCACTAAAGCCTACAAATACCGCAACTGTATTCTGTTGATTTCACGTTGACGTTAATCGGTTTAGTTTTGGCGCGTTTTTCTGTTAAACTGGCGCATTTCTACCAGTTGTGCATTGGTGGTTGTACTTAGAGGATCGAATCCGTGTCAGTAAGGTTGAAGGTAATTCCTAATTAGTGAGTTCCATATTTTAGATGTTATAATTTTTAATCACTATTATGATTTTTAATCACTATTATTCTAGGTACTTTAACAAACACATCTCAAGTTGTTCAGTACTTCGTTCTTCTTAGAATTACGAGTCTCAAACTGTTTCTTTTGTAATTTTGATACAAATTAGATTTACTTATTATTGTCCTTAAGTGGATACACGAACTTCCATCTCGAAAAGGAACCGGAAACTTCCCAATAAAATGAGCGAAGTGATTTAGATAGGTCTTGGTTTTTAACAAGAGCAACCCAGGTTATGTCTTATGTTATTTAGGCTAGTTGAGATTTAAATTTAAATTTATTTCATCCGTAAGATCAATACAAGATTGATATTGGACACGTAATTTAACTTAACATACTAGAAACAACATTTACAATAATCTGAGCCAACAGAAACTTAAATATAGTTATATTTACAAAGTACCTATGTTTCACTACTACAAACATATTTAACAAATTACAGATTTGGCAATATACAATATATTATACAACTTTTATTCTTAAAGCATGTTAGTGGAAAGAATAGCTTACAGTATGTCTGACAGTAAAAATATAATAAGATATAAATTTTTATTGAATGTAGTGTTCGTATTTAAAATAATATTAATTTACATTACAGTCTTGTGCTCTATTTACTGTTCGTTAAGGAACTCATCAATAGAATAATATGTTCTTTCTATAAGAAAATTTAAAAGTTTTTTCTCTAAATTTATTTAATTCGTTTATTGAGTTTATATCCATTTGAAGTTTATTGTATAGTTTTATCCCGGACTCTTTCCAGAAAGCTAATTTGTGCTTCGTTAATCTGTAATAGTTTTTGTTTCCTGTATATTATTTCTATCCATTCCTTAAACGTTTAATTTCAGAAGATCTGATGTGGAATATCAGCCGTGCTAGAGGTTATTTTATGAGTCTAGTAGACTACAGGTTGAGTACAATGTAGCCTACATTATAGTTTGTACTGGATCTGAATCAAACTGTTAAATTAACATTTTATTAGTTTCATATTAATTTCCTTCAGACAACTACTTTTAAAAGTATAATACAACTTTTTAGCTAGTTTGTTCGTTTTATTTGCTTACACAGTTCAGTGTTTGTCATTATACAAGAACGTTTGTTACGTTTATTATCAAAATTGAAACCCTTCAATACAAAATATGGACTATACAATTAATATTACAATATTTTAAATGTGCTACATTTTTATAACTTTATGCTTCATTAACACTATACGTTTGAATATTTTATATTTTCATTTTTGTTGCACGTTAAAAATTAATCTGTGAATAAATATAACTTATTCTTGCTAATACAAAATGCAATGGAATTTATAAATGTAATAAAGAAATACACACAGTTTTTGCTATAGTTGAAGATTGGTCAAACTTGTGGTTTAATTAAATATTTTGAATAATATTGTCCACTTCTGATTAAATGAAATTTTGAGATTAATTTTTAACAAGTACGTTTTATTTCCTGTATATTATGCTTTTTAAATTAGAATTTATTAACATTATGCTACTAGAATCAGGGTACCAAACACGTCGTACCCAAAATGGCTTTAGCTTATTTATGTTATGCTTTTGGATTGCTATGGTTAATAGTATTTGTTGCCTGAATTAATGAATTAGCTTTGGTTTTTATACAGTATTAAATTGTCTTATGATAGTTAATTATATTACAATAGAAATATAAAATACTGATATAATAATCGTTATGTCATATTATAAGCTTAGAAGGAAAGATTTGATTGGTTATCAAAACGGAAAAGCAAGCTTCTCTCTGATTGGCTGAAAGCAGTACGCAATTTGATTGGTTGAAGTAAGATGAGCTATGATTGGTTGAAATTTGCTATATAAGGCCGGTATGACCCGGTTGGTTGGGCGGTATGTTAACCATTCACTGACCCATCAACACCTCAATACCAACTCCAATATATAATATGCACCACCCCAAACCTTTATCTAGACACCCTAGTAATACCAATAGTAAAATATCTTCTTCCTCTTCTTCAGATCATAGTAATACCAATAGCACAAAAATATTCTCACCAATAGTAAAATAGCTTCTGCTTCCTCTTCTTCACAGAAGTATCACAAAGTACAGACTTAGATAAAATTCTGACCAATAATAAAATATCTTCCTCTCAGATGTATCACAAAGTACCAAAAACATTCTCACCAAAACTAAAATATCTTCCTCCTCCTTTTCTTCACAGATGTATCACAAAGTACCAAAACCATTCTCACCATATTAAAATAGCTTATTCTTCCTCTTCTTCTCAGATGTTTCACAAAGTTCCAAAAACGTTCTCACCAATACTAAGATTTCGTCTTCTTCCTCTTCTTCTCAGTTGTTTCACAAAGTTCCAAAAATATTCTAACAAATACTAAAATAGCTTCTTCCTCTTCTTCTCAGATGTTTCACAAGGTACCAAAAACATTCTCACCAATACTGAAGTAGCTTCTTCCTCCCCTGCTTTTCAGAAGCTTCACAAAGTTTCATAAACATTCTTCGCAAAACTAAAATGTCTTCTTCTTTCTTTTCTTCTCAGAAGTTTATTACAGTCAGAATAGTTCTGAAAATAGCAGTATATACCAGACATTATTTGCAACAAGTCAAATTAAATGTTCGTGTTTATTCTCTTCAATGACAGTAGTATTATATGCTTTACATCTTTATTTGCAATATGTGTTTAATTTTAATAATTATTCAGCAACATCCAAAGCTTAGTAAAAACAAGATAAGACACTGTTTATAAAATATAATCTTAGGAAGAAGTTTATTTAATATCGTTGTTTGTTACGTTATACTTGTGTGCTGTTTTATTATAAAAACTATTGTACAGTCTTGTTTGTTAGAAAAATTATGTACCGGTACTAAAACGTCATTCGATACTATCTTTGAAACTTAGCCTATTAGAAAGGATAAGATGGACTATTCCTTGCTTGTTAATAATTTTTAATATCTGGTCGAAGAGCCAGACACCATGATAATTATGAATCTGTACATTCAGATAACTATATCATCTGAATCGTTTTGGGCACGTTCCAAATATTAATGCATCGTAAAGGATTATATGTTTAAGGAAGTAGTTCACATACCAGTGTACTGCTTACAAAAATATACAAACGTTTTACGAGCTATAATAATTATGTTTAAGTTAATTGCATTGGGATTTTGGTGAAGGTAAAATAGTCCTTATATAAACATAGATGTGTTTTTAAGATTCTTCGAGTCTGTGGGTCCTAACCAACTATGCTTCATTACGTGTATTTCCACTGCCTTCTAAATCTTACAAGCCATGCTGCTTGAAATCTGGCAACACAGGAGGTAGTCCTATCTGTGGTGGTCTGTGGGAAGCATTTGAATACGTTTTTATTGCAGATAATTTTCTTCGTCACAAATACTGACTTTATTTAGGCCAAATCAGTAGGCCTATATTACATAGCCTATACTTGTGATGTGCATAATAACGTAACGTGCGGTGACTCCACATATCTGAAGGAATTCGTAGTTTTCAGTGTCTCCTCATTATACGTTATGATGTCGCGTTTTTTCTTATTTTATTGGTAATAACCTCACTTATCCTGTTAGGCCTACGAGCTCTGTTATTTGACCCACAACAGAGTCATATTTTATTAAGTTACTACACTTCTCTGGGTCATTTTGTACCACCACTGAACTAGTTGTCTCAGGTATAATATAACCTAGAACACTGATATCTATCTTCTTTTCACATGCACTTTGTGGAAGACTATGCCCATGACTGTCACTGAAAAGAATAACTTTGCCTGATTCCTTGGAAGCACTCGGCTTTCCGTTATTTGCTGTCTAAAAATCATCCATTCGTTCATCCTTGGCTCCAGTGGTGAACTGTGTTGATTCGCCAGGTTAAGGTTTGAATCCCGTTCATTGGTTTCACCAAACTGTAGGAAAACGCTGAATCGATTTTCTAGTAGTTATATTGGGAGAATAGGAGATTGCATATACTACGATTTGGCGTCTACCAGATTGAGATGAATTAGGCCTACTGTGAGCAGCTTGATATTTTGATGAAAGTTCATACCAGTAAAAGTGACTATTTCTCTTCAATTCTTCTTTAATACCAGCCAATTATTCCTGAAGGACACTAATATCCTACCGTACCTCTCTCTTGTATTCGTTTGTAGATGGTAATAGCTGATGAACATGAAAATATTCTATGAAAAACTATTCTCTGGTGTACTCAATTCGAGGTGACGGTGTATATAAATATCTCATTTTGTACACGGTTTTTACCTTCTCTATGCTCTCCAGTTGCTCTTCAGGTGTGTCTAGATGTTCTCTAAACCATAGGCGATGATGACTGGGATTACTTTAAGCTGAAATATGCTTAATTTGCGATGATTAGGATGGAGTTCATTGCTTTATTTATGGCATGTTGATAGCCGATAGGACTACCGATGCGATGTTTCCAGATTTAACAACATGGCTTGTAAGATATAGAAGGCAGTGGTATTTCCCTTTCTGTACGGGCAACAGAGCTCTGGCAGACTGTAGCAAATATCCATAGGGTGACTATACACTTCTTACGAAACGAAGACTTAACCTGGAAGACAGATTAATTACAGTTGCCCAATACATTTTTTAAAAATTTGATAGAGATGGCACATAACATTTTATTACCACAATTGACAATACATAATTCATAATCAAATTATGCAGAACCGGATCACTTGGTCGAGATGAATGCTATTTAGAAGCACTATAAAATTATGAACGTCACAATTTGAGAAACAATAATTCCCTTAATTATTAAGGGTAATGTAGTATCCTCGAGATGGCTATTCAAAGTTAGTAACCACACGAAAACTTTATAAATGATGAGTTTATGTCTGAGTGATTCTCAGATGGTGTTGAATAATAAATAGACATACCTTTGTCTTGAGATATTATAATTACCAATCCTGAATGTTAAAGCTTCTGGCTTGGAGATCCTTGCGACGTCAAAAACCAGATGAGAAGATTCATTGAACCACAAGACGTACGTTGGAAATATTGAGAATATTTTCAGTCATCAAAATATCAAGCATTTGAAGCTTAAACTTGTCTTGAAGAGTTGCCTTCTTTATAAATTGATAGTTGAAGCCATCAAACTTGGTCGATGGATAAATAGGCATTTGCAAGCCTAGAACTCATGTCTTTATGAGTATTTAATGATAAACAATTCCAATAGAATTGTAGAATGTAGAAGACATTTTTAAGAAGAATGAAGATAGGCATTTGCAAGCCTAGAACTCATGTCTTTATGAGTATTTAATGATAGACAATTCCAATAGAATTATAGAACGTTGAAGATAATTTAAGAGTAATGAAGAAGAAGCCTTATTGGCTGTTAAAACAATGATAAAAGATTATTCAGTCTCTGATTGGACGAAACTACAATTAGCATAGTTAGAAAGTACAAGAGGAATAAACAAATTAAATGATATTCAAATGTTTTATAAATAACACATAATAACAACCAAAGCCTAAAATTGAATTGAATGCATGACCTTCTAAGACATAATACATAACGGAACACTTTCCAATACTAATTTATTCAAAAATTTAAGATTTGAACAAGTAAATGTAGCCTATATATGAGATGGAATCTTTTCCGGAGAATATAATCATGATGATAATAATAATAATGATAATAATAATAATAATAATAATAATAATAACAATAATAATAATCAATAATGTAATATAATAATATAATATGTATAATAATACCTCTAATACATGTAATATAACGTTTAATAATAAATTATATATAATATAATATGTCATGTAATATATAATAATATAATAATTAAATAATTCTAGGGCTTGTACCCGGGTCAAATTAAATCCAAACTTTCCACTCCGTTATCGTAGTAGGCTACTTGCAATCCAAGAAAGTGTTAAGAGGGAAAACGTTAAATTAACTCCTGTGCTCTAGCTGAATACAATTGAGAACTTAATTCTTAATTATTTTGGATTCAGTGGTAATTTTATTAATAAAGGTTATCATTCCATAAATACTACCATAATTACTATTGCACAATACTATTATCATGTATTAGGAGGTGAAATGAAATTGAATCTGCATCCCAGAGGGAACTCTTCGTATTCGCGGTGTCCAATTCTATACAATTATAGCTTTCTTATTGACGCTTTCTTCAGGAGAAAATTCTCTTGTATGTCATGTACAGTATAGGCCTATATAAAGACATCTCAGATTGAGAGCCCTTCTTTAATAATTGTCTAGATATGTAGCTCTAATGAGGTATATTTAACATTTTAAAAAATATCTTACGATTCAAACGAGAAAAATGTTCACCCGAAATTCTGGATTTTAACTAGTTCTAAAATATATTTTTAAGGCACTTATTTAAGACCTTGATCTCGAAAAGTCTAATCTTATTCTGTATAACCTATTTTAAAAGAGTATTTTAAAACTCGTGTAGCAGAATATTTTGATCACCAACACTACCACCCGTCAATTAGTTGCTAACTGCAAATTCATTTAGGTTATTAAAAATCAATTTAAGAAGGCTCCTGCTGTCCTATAACAAACATTAACTACACACCTACCTGTATGACACCTTTTGGGAAAATGTAGCAGTGTCTACTTTCTAGCTTGTATATAATTTTAGAAAATGTGTTTAGCTATGATGAAAGTAGAAATTAGGTTTATGGAAAAGACTGCAACGTATTTAAAACTGCAGTCGTTAGAGATGGAATGCGTTCCGCCTGTTACACACAGAGCTTCCTCTTCAATTAGTCGTCATCTCTTCTTTAAAGAGGAACCTTCATTTCTACATGATACGAATATTTTATTTCCCCTTCCTTCGCAACCAATTCGTTAGTAAGTCTAACTTCCGTTTGAAATCTATCCGTTCCAAAATACTTGGTTTAGCATTTCTGCCGCATCTTTACAGTTGTATGTTAAGATTAAAGTCCGTATAATTTATACCATCCTATAAAAGGCTACGGGAAATCATTAGAGGCGAAGATAATTCAGTTGTGAGTGAGCCGCTGTGCAGAATGAATATGACATGATATAAACAGCATTCTTACGTCAAAATAGTCACTATCCGAGGGAGAAATTCCAGAGAATACCACAAGGATCTGATGAAGCTTTGAAAAATAATGTGCATCCGTACACCGAACTATAAGGGATCGTGGAGTGGGTATGTGTGCTTTCATGCTTCCAACTACCGCAATACATTAGAGGGCACGATACAGTCGGGGTGTGGGTGTTTAGAGGTGTCTGTTTCCCTCACAATCCCACATTTGTACGCTTAATGGGCATTACTCACACATTAAATACCCTACCCTTTTGTTTCTAAATTTGAACATTTTTAAATGGCCCCACGTTTTCAAGAGAAAAAATAGTTGCCGTGACTTATGACCCATGCCTCGTATAAAAGTAGCTTATTATGATATTAAGTGACTATCATTTTCTATCCTGTAAAATGAATTATGTCGTTCTCTCATTTAAATAAAATAACTTAATTTTGACGTTCTCTCGATTAAATAAAATAATAACTTTTTTTCTTGGTCATATTTAATATTAGAAAAGGTAGGGCTGCTCCCAAGAACGAATATTTATGCTATTTGGATGTTCCAAAGTGTATTCTGTCGTTCTCTCGTTTAAATAAAATAATAACTTAATTATGTCGTTCTCTCGTTTAAATAAAATAATAACTTATTTTTTTCTTGGTCATATTTAATAATAGAAAAGGTAAGGCTGCTCCCAAGCACGAAGATTTATGCTATTTGGATGTTCCATAGTGAATTCTGTCGTTCTCTCGTTTAAATAAAATAATAACTTAAATGTGTCGTTCTCTCGTTTAAATAAAATAATAATTTAATTTTTTTTGTCATATTTAATAATAGAAAAGGTAGGGCTGCTCCCAAGCACAAAGATTTATGCTATTTGGATGTTCCAAAATGAATTCATTAATTCTTTCGTTTAAATAAAATAATAACTTAATTCTGTCGTTCTCTCGTTTAAATGAAATAATAACTTAATTCCGTCGTTCTCTCGTTTAAATAAAATAATAACTTAATTTTTTACTTGGTCATATTTAATAATAGAAAAGGTAGGGCTGCTCCCAAGCACGAAGATTTATGCTATTTGGATGTTCCAAAATGAATTAATTCATTCTCTCGTTTAAATAAAATAATAACTTAATTCTGTCGTTCTCTCGTTTAAATAAAATAATAACTTAATTCTGTCATTCTCTAGTTTAAATAAAATAACTTAATTTTTTTCTTGGTCATATTTAATATTAGAAAAGGTAGGGCTGCTCCCAAGCACAAAGATTTATGCTATTTGGATTTTCCTTCCGTTGCATTGAAAAGGTATTCGTATATTTCACTCATTCCACGTTCACATGTTGCTATAATTCACAATTGGACGCAGAGCGTCGGCCATTCCCATCGTACCCCGCCCCCGATATCACAACAAATAACCGGGTGTGAGGAGTGTCTCAAGCCGAGAGGCGCCGAAGAATGAGATTAGATGTGACAGTGTTGGTGGGCACCGTGTTGTTGGCACTAGGAAGTCTCGCAGTCTATGTTTAGCATCTCACTCTTGAGCCGGTCTCTTCGCCGGGCACGTCTCAACTTTACAAGGTGGCCGAGTGTGGACTAGCGAAGAGGTGGTTGGATACTCTCGCTTCAATTAGCAGGTACGAATTCTTATCATACCGACCCTGAACTTCAAGTTCTCAAGGACGCTTCTCTCCACTCATTATGTAATTTGATACAACGCTTCTTAAAGTGTCGTGCTTTTATTGTGTGTCTCTAGTGAAAAGTGGACCCGTTTCTTTTCGAATTCCAAATCAGGACACATGTGAAGAAATCGAACGTGTCGCTAAGCTCCTGTTATTCGATATACCTCGCTTACTTCAGGTTTATAAGTGTATCGATTCTGTGTTTTGTAATGCTTCAGTATACTGTGCATTGTCTGCGGATTATTAATAAGTAGGCCTAACTGTTATAAATATAGAAATAACACGGAAATCACTTGTATCAATTTCATGTAGACGTTCAGCAGTCAATAAGACATGACTATCTCTTGAAATTACTACCTTAATGTTTAGCCTACATAAATATATCTTATCTGTAAGCAATAGGCTATATTCTCACTTTATTTAAATGAATGAACCCATATTTCTATATTTATTCCATTTCTTCAACTACCGGTAGTGATAAACTAGCAGTTTTATACCTATGTGATGAATTATACTGTTGTGATGTGTTTAGTTGAAACTTAGTTAAACTCTAAAAAAGCAATCTGTGAAGAAAATTAAATTGTATTGAACTTAACACCTGGAGAAGCTATTATACACTGGTGCACAAAAATTTCCGGACACTTGACTTTACATCTGAAATCTATCTTAAATTAACAGAAAACCTTTTCAATTGAGAATAACTTATTCTGAACAGAGCATTACACCAACGGAAAAAACAGTGGCCTTTATAAAAGAAATTTTAAAAAATCACAACAGTGATACTCAAGAAGTTTTTTTTTTAACAAACAAGTGTTTTTTAATGCTCTTAGCATTTATTTGAGTTATGTCCAATCCTTTCTTAGGGGATGTTTTCACATGTTTCTTCTAAAGCTGCTCGAAGCTCATTTATGGTTTCAAGAACAACTTTTCTTTGATCAGTACCCCTCAAAGATATTCAATGGGATTTAGGATGGTATCCACGCTGGTCAGTCCATAACGTTTAACAATTCCCTTCTTACTAATGAACGTATCGAACTGATCAAACTATTTTACAGAATGGAATACCTAGGTACCTAGGTGGTTATTCAGAGTTGCATGTAAAACACTCCTATTGTGCATGCCGTGTAGAACCTTAGGATATTGAGGTACCTGGCTCATTACACAAACGGATATGAAGATGGTATGGTTGTCAGCCTTTCCCTCCAGCCACATTACCTCCAGAATTGTTTCCATTACTCATTTCGATTGGAGGCTGAGTCGATCAGAGAATAATGGTGCCACCAGAAGGGATCGTCAGTTTTAAAAATTCCAATTGTCTCATAGGGAATCAAACCCGCGACCTTTCCGCAGCATAGTGCATCAACTAACCGTAAAACAGTGCACCCCATTTTAAAATAAAGTTGTTGCTTTGTACTACAGGTGTATACACGTATTTTCATATGTAAAGAATTCGCTGTGATAAGTTATGTCAAATAGTGTCATTTGTTTTACCAACAATTAATTTATGGCGAAAATTTTATTTTCCGTTATCGGCGTTCATAAATTTCACGTTTTTTTCTTAATATGAACGACTTCGTATTATAACTCGGTTCGCTCATTGGGAGCTCTGCCACCAAACCCCCAGTTAGGTTCTCCGGGGGGAATTTTATAAAGACTGACACTGCATCAGTCATGGAGTCCATGCATTTAGACTGCCGTAGATTACCATTCAACAACATATACAAAAAAAAATATTAGAACGATTTCAAGGCTTTTTTCGACTTTTTCTTTTCAAGAATAAAAATATTAAACAATTTGGAATTTTCCCGTCGGTTACAGGCTAAAAGCTTTGAGTTAGCCAATTTCGACTTTCTAGCTCATCAGGAAGTGGATAAACAATAATGTCAGTTTGTGATTGAAAACCCTTTAAAGTTTTGTGTAGGGTAAAAATAAACATTTAAACCTTTTCAGGCTAAAACTTTGATTTCGCCAAGTTTCTACCTTCCTGAATATGCCAATATTCCTGCTATTTTTTTTATTCCAGCTGTCATACAAATGTATTAAAAATTACATTTGTGAAAAATGTACAAAATATACTTAAAATTAAAATAATATATGTAACGTTATCTAAATCATAGCAGATGGAGATACGACTAATAGTTGATTTTCAGATATCAGCGTTACCCGCATATCAAGTTGATTTTTCTTAATATGAACGAAACATGGTTATTAAAGTAACTCTATACAATATCCTTCTATATTAGCGGGGAAGTTAATTTCTCTCGTGTAATCTGTTTTAATATAATTATATAATACAGTATTATATCTTCTGTATATATCGTGCACGTATTATGTATTCATATTTTGGTACGGATTGTTTGAAAACTAACTTCATATCTAGGCACGTTGCTTAGGAGTGGTATGTAAATCATCTGTTATATTGATTTGAAAAGATTTGTATGCCATTCATTTACCAAAACAATTCGACTACATGCATTAATTTGAATTATTTTAAGCAAAATATTTACATTTACCTCAGTGTAAATTTCGATGAACATTTAAAACCGTTGACAGGTAATTTACTTATTTACCATTGCATTGCCAGGAAAAAGGATATAATTAAAACTTCAAGGTGGAGTGGATTTATACCACTGAGCTAGTTTAAATCCAACTTAGTGACTTACTCTCTAGAGGCCATTCCTACTTCATCATAACCTCATTTTTACTTATGCGCGATCAGCCTTGGGAACATGCGGAAATTTCTCCAGCAGAACAGTAATGCGTGTTGCATAGCTCACCAGCAGCAGGCGTAGCATTAGTTGGAAATCGGCTACTAGCTTAAAATGAAATTTTAAATTGCACAACATACGAATGTTGACCAACCCCGTATTTTTTAACTAAATTTCTTGTTTCTAAACATGAGATTAGGGTCTGATGTTTCATTCCAACCATAGCGCATAATTTTGAGTGTCAGTCAGTGGCTCATACTTGTATTCATCGATTATTCCTTATACGACTGGGACATGGAATCCTCGCCTGATGATTGTGGAAGCGTGTTACTTCCACAAAATCTGAAATTGGGGGGGGGGGGAGTGAATTTAGGTATAATAAAAAAATATGGTGAAACGGCACAGAGAGATTTGAATGTTTCTACATTGATATTCGTAATGTCAGAAATAGAGGTTTGTAAGGTAGTTTAATATCCAAACGACTGCTTAACCAATTTAATTTAATTGTAATAAATATAAGCTCATGTAATATTCTTCCCGAACTTGTATGGAACTTATGATATTTATAATTACTTATTTCAAATGCATTAAATTTATTTTAACAATTTTTTTTTGCAGATGCCTCGTGATTTTTGACTTTACTAAAACGATTATAGGTAGTTTTCAGTATTTATATGAACTTACATCAATGCTATTTCAAATTATCTATTTAAAATATTTCATTTTAACTGATTTCACGACTCTTAATTCTCCTTACACTTCACAGTAAGCGAATCTACAAACATATATTGCTATAATAGGATAATATTTATAGTAAGTTCTCAAATATAGTAAATGTAATTTATTTTGTTCTCGATACATGAAATTCATTAAATTCAATCATTCTTAAACCTTCCGTTTACTCGGTTTTGTACAAAAGTAATTCATGTAAACTTTCGAAAATTCGTTGCGGGCGTCTTAGACCTGCTAGATACTTGACTATAACAAAATGTATAACATAAATTGAAATAAGCCGGTATGTTACATTATTCTTAAGAACAGTAATTTTTTTTTTTGTAATATAAAATGACTGATTTTATGAACATTTTGCGAAATCCTTAGCCTACGGGGAGGCTGCGGCACTCTGCACGATGTGTTCTTCAGAACGCGAAAAAGGGCCGTATTTGATGTTATACTGTTCTTTAAAACCTATAGCATTCATATATAAAATCAGGTAAACTGATATAACAAAGTGACAGATGGAGACTTTTAGTATTATTGTTGTTATTAGCCCATTTATAGAACCTAAAGTGGCGTAATATATACGCACAAAAGTGCCAACTATTGTGGATAAAATAGCAGAAAACTAAGCACACAAAAACGAAATGTTACGATTTTGAATAAAAATTTTGGTATACATTCCTGTTAGGTAGGGGACTGGCGCACCCCGGAAACAAATCCATTGTGAATATCCCCTTAAGGGATCTTCAGGGACGGTTCTCGACCCGGTAGGACCACCACCATACATTTCTCAATGGAATGGGCGTATTTCGCGTTTATTTTGACATTTCGCACAACCGAACAATTTCGCGATATTTCGTGAATTCAGTTTGCTTAATATTGATATTTTACGCATGTACAAAACTAAATATAGCTAAAGGAAACTGTTATCGCTGATACCAAAAAAATACAGTCTCTGATTATTCTTTTAAAAGTTAAATGTGTTTTTCTACGAGTACACGTTCCCTTCATAATTATTATTTTAAGGCTTCGATTTACCTTTACCTTTTCACTGCTATTGATGCGTCACTTAAAAACTGTATAAAAGGAAAAGTTTAAGAATAATAGAGTAACGTTTTGATGTTACCTTTTGTTCCGTTTTTATTGTAAATTGTAAGGAATTTTATCGGCATGTTATAATTTCATTCACACAAACCAGCTATTCTGCTGAAATTTTCCACATTGATTTTAAACGTAGAGCCCACTGATGATTTTATTATATGATTACTTATATAAATCTATATGTTTTAACTCTAAAACGACCAGCAAATTAAACTGAATTAAACCTCAATCAACATCATTATTGAGAAACGTGTGCAAGCAAGTGACTGGCTTTTGGATATTAAAATGGGCCTATTCCTAATGTTCTTAATGGCTTGAAACATTCTGATTTGTTTTCTCGTCAGTTAAACTTAGTTTAACTACCATACTTCACGTCTTACGCCTTTAAAGATGGGCCATTCAGATCAGATGAAAGGTTTGGCAAGACAGTCACACATGACAGGAAGTCTAATAGAAGCTGATGATGTATTCTCATCCTTCTCTTCCGGTTTCTCATAAAATGGTCCAGCCGATTCGGACGCACATGGTAACAAATTACTAACATCGTTTCTTTCTTTTCTTTATTTTATTCTTTATTTCAGTTATATTTATACTTCTTTTAGCTACGAGGCCATATCAGGAGTTCGGGATCTGTGTCTATACTGTAGGGTAGGAAATGGAACTATTGATTGTCAACTGTTTTCTATTGTTGGTGTATTTTGTGGAGTCAATTTCAACTGATATTAATTTAAATGGATATGATACAGGATGAAATGGTGAGGGTGATTCATGGTATGTAAATATTCAATTCGGCATTTGCCTTTACGACTGGGGAAACCATGAAAAACCCCATGTCAAATTGGACGGCCACGGGATTTGAACCTGGGACCTCCCGAAACGTTTCTTGTATACTAGTAAAAGCATAAATCCCGAAACTCGGAGACTATTGAAAATGACAGAAACAGCTAATGGAATGAGCAGACCTTATCAGTGCTGAAACTATACCCTATAAATTGTATTCGATTGAAGAACCAGCTGTCCCGTCCAAAATAGGAAGTTATATTTCGTAATTTTGGTTTCTGCCGAGCATCAGTGACTTTAAAAAACACATACCTTTTGCAATTTATTTTGCAAGCAGACCGATAATCGTTTTGTAGGCGGTATTATTATCCAGTAGTATACGTACCGGTACTGAAATTATGCTATGTAGTAAAATAAAGTAAAGTGTTCCCTATACAGGCCATGGAGGCCCAGAGGGTTCCAGGAGGTTGAAGCTCCCAGATTCGTGACCTGAAGGTGGTAAGGTTGTCAGCCTTACGCACCGGCCGCCTTTACCCCCAGGATTGCTCCTGGTACTCATTTCTGTTAAGAGGCTGAGTCGACCCCGGGGCCATAGTGCCACCAGAAGGATTAGGCCAATTGAAAAATTCCAACGACCTCATCGGGGATCGAACCGCGACCTTCCGGTTTGTAGCGCAACGCCTTAACCACTACGCCACGGTGTAACCCGAAATTATAAAGGTGGTGAAAATACTTAACTTTTTTTAATTTCCGATTGTTTTGAATGTCGCTTCGTCGTTTATCATCTAATTCATTCTTCAAATGTAAAAAATGTATATTATTTTAAAGAAGGCCTTCATTCCGTTATAGTTACTGCACCTATAAGGATTATGTTTTTAATTCAGACTGGAAAGCATAACGTTAAGTTTCCACTTCTAAACGCGAACTAGAAGTACAAAAATATGTATAACAATTATGTTTACAAAAATACATAAACATTTTCTTAATTTTTCTCTTAGAATAATACCCAGTAAACTAATGTCAGGATTGAAACTTATGCGACTAACAATGACATTTTCCGCAAAATGAAGAAAGAAAAAAAGAAGTCCTAAATACAGTAGGCTAAAACCGAAAACTACAATATCTCGGCCATATAATGAGGAATTGAAACAGATATAAACTGCTGCAGAATATTCTTCAAGGAAAGATCCCTGGTAAAAGAGGACAAGGAAGAAGAAGAAGATCTTGGAATGAAAACTTAGGACATGGACTTCACTCACGAGTGAGGAACTTTTTCGAACAAGCATCGGTCACCAACATCCAGAACGGATAGGCACTGGTAGAAGAAGAAGAAGCTTATAAGATCAGGATTCATGTGTTTTCAAAGGCTCTCCTTTTAGCTGAAAAATCGGAATTTTAGGATTGTTTCATGAACGAACCATGCCTTGGTCAATGAGCTTAACATTTTTCACAGGTCACAGAAAACAGTTTGGAACGATTTCAACTATTTCAGCTCATCGTGGAGTTAATTATTATTGTTTTCTGTGTTTTAATGATGATGTGAGTGACCTTTAAATACGTGTTTCTGGAGATATGCAGAGCATCTGTTCACTCATTTCATATAGGCTAATACCAGATCCATAAGATCTTTTTTAAGTTACAAATTCTAATTTTATTTCAAATATGGTTGATTGTCTGATTGATTATAACCACATCATTTAGAAACATCTTCTTTATAGAGTGTCATATCCTCGTCGCGATGTAGAGGAGCACTCTATGAACTATCACTACAGCACCTGTATTGGGAAAAATACTCACAATAGTTTCCTGTTGACTCCCGAAAGATTGAGATTATACATGGTAAGATAACGGTGAAAAAAGTCCAAGTGCCTAACGCTAGAGAAATTATCCAACATTACTCGTAATCGTTGAGGGATATATTCGTAAGGAATTCTCAGTGAAATAATTAATTTGCCCCAAGAACCATCTTCTAACTGAATTTGATTTAGGAAACGAACTCATTCTTTAAGGTTTGTTTATTTTTAAGCCTATTTAGGTAATTCATTTTAACGCTAAACTGTTTCTTTTTTAAATGTAATTTTATCGATTTCTCATTATGTGTAGACAACTTATACAACTCGAATACGGATCTTAAGATATTATAATATTTATATAGTTTAAATTAGTTTTGGCACACTTGTTATGGAATCTGGAGGTTCATTGGCTTGCTTACTTAAGCCCGCCATTCAACCCTATTCTGTACTAACTGCAACCATCCCTCGCAAATCCTACTTCCATTAAATCTATTCTAATATGGTCTTCCCGTCTAGTTCTTTCGAGTAGTCTTTTTCCTTCGGGTCTCCCAATCAATATTTTTTATTTGTCTTTCCTCCCCCATGAGCACAACTTATCCATCCCATCTGATCCTCCGTGATTTAATTGCTCTTATTATATTCGGTGAATGGCAAAAGTGATTGCCTGTCTACATTATTTTATTTTATTTCTTCAATAGTAGGCCTAATAGTAGCACAGTGTTCGCAGTGAAAACCTGGGGATAATAATCCTGTAGTAATAAAAAATCTACGGCTTTAAAAATAATTTATTTAATCCTTCGCAACAGAATATACCAGCCAAGTACTACTTCCTGGAAACTTCTCCAATTGATATGAATTTGCTTAGGAGCTGTAAATTGGGAGCAACCTATGTCTAAAAACACTTACTGAAGTTATTAATGTAAAGACATCGAGCATAGAATTCTGGCAATAGTTCAAACATATGTTTGTGCAATGTTAATAGCTGTGCGTTATTATGTCTTGCTGTAATAATTGTACTGTATCTTGTTTTAATTAGACATGCCAATCTTAGAGTTTGGTACCTTATGATATTCTCAGTGTTATGTTCAGAGGTTGTAATTTGAATAGGTGTTTTAATTGCTGCTCACAGTGCAATAAAAACAGCATAGAAGGAAGTAATCATTCATTTTCAGACCATAGGCAACCTTATAGAAACAATTACTAATTCCATATCAATGAGGCAATTACGGTTATTTACCGCTAACTAATTATAATTTTTAGCTTTTTCCATAGTCAAAGCCTGCTCATACTTGTCCTTTTCAGTAGAAATGTGAATGGTAATTTTAAAGGTTTCAAGTACACAGTTCAGAATAAATTTTTAAGATATAATTTTCTAATTTAAGTATTTATTTGAACCTATAGATTCAAGTTTACAAAGAATTTTGGATTTCGCTTAAAAGTGGAGCATGAAACCAGTAAAATTTACATTTAGCTAATTAAAACTATAGCATTTTGTGTGTGTGTGCGTGCTTCGCCACCTTTTATTTTATTACACACAGAAAACGGCTAGCACTACTTGAGACTCATGTGATTGAACAAAAAAATAATAAACGTCGAAATACCACTAATTAAAGTAAGCCTGATAAAATATATGTAGCGGAACTCAAGTTGGAAAAGCATGCTTTCTCTGGTGAGAATAGTATTTTAGTGAACTTGTTGCAGCTGATGTACTACATGCCTCCATTCTTTCCCACCTGTCCCTGGTAGATGGCTGATCAGTAAGGAACTATAAAGGGAAAGAGTGCTCGGACATTTCATGCTATCAAGTTGGAAATCACTTGTCCAAGACTTTAAGTAATATAATAATAATAATAATAATAATAATAATAATAATAATAATAATAATAATAATAATAATGTGCTTTCCAACGGTTATCTGATTGATTGCTTCTTGTTGTTCTAGGAGTTCAGCCAACAGCTAGGAGACGACAAGAGTTTATCCGAACATCTGAAACTTCCCATCCAACGCATTAACGATTACCAACTCCTTCTCAAGGTGAGTTTATGTTGATTCCACTTCAAGGACAAATCACTCATAAAAAATCATATTATGAAAAATTAGCTAATTGAAGCTTAATTTCAAACAAGGGTCTATGTTAAATTTTGCCAGTTTTTTTAGAAAATGTGCTCCAAAGCCATTGATGCTTGTTGAGTTAGGATGCCTAGTAATAATGCAACATAGACCTTTGTTCCATAAAAAATTATAGGCTACTACTGTTTTCTCAAAATAATATTACCTAAAGTTCACAAGTTAATAGTAAAAGAGGAAAAAGCAACAACAACCCACAGAATAATACTGGCTGTATATTGTTGGACAGATGGACAATTTGATTGTTGTAGTTTGTTGCAAAGAAATCAGGCACATTATTTTCATATTCTACGTAGACACTTGATCTATAATTTTGAAAGTACATTTCGCTTCATTATTTTCTGCATACTGGTAGTGATATCATTTACTATCATTAGGAAAAAAATAAGTGCATAGGTAAAAAAAGAAGCACCCTTGTTTCACAAATAACTCCATTTTATAAAATTATAACATAGACCCTTGTTTGTTGTTAACCCTCTTTTAGTCCTAAGATGTTCATCGGTGTACAGCTTCTAAAATGTCAGCCACTGATTCACTCGGCTCTGATATTCACGGCCTTGGCTGTCAGTGCCGATCAAATCAGAGTTTAATTGTACATAATAATCTACCAATACGGTACGGACTATAAGACGCACCTTGATTTTAGGATGGAAATTTAAAGAAAAAGAAATCTATTGTGATTCTAAACGAAAATTTTTATAGGGAATAAAATACTTCATTGCATAAGCAAATTATAACCTTGTACAAAGGAATCAGTGTAAATCACTCCTAACTTAAAGCCTGCGTTGTACGAAAATCTCTTCTGTACAGGTAGCATTGCGTAAATTTTAACAACTGAACTGATTTCTCATGAAAATACTTTTACACCCTCTATCCTTAAATTCAGCAGACTGTAAGTGTAACGGGACAAGGCTGTTTGGAGGTCATTGCCTTCATTTAAACCAACTCCTTTTAAATAAAAGAACTCAACATTTCTTTCTTTTCACATTGTATACCTGGCTTCCAGTTACCCTCGTTTTCCGATTGTGACAAGTGCACACGTGTACAGTCTGTGCCAAAATTTGTAACTATCTTATCATTTACAACACCTTGTTTATAACCACGGTATTCCAGCAATATTTACCATAATTTTATTTTTCTTAGTGTACTTCGGACCATTAGACACACCCAACTTTCAAGGCTCAGATTTCTAGGTAAAAAAGTGTGGCTTATGGTCCGTAAAATACAGTGCATTCTTTTGAAGCCATCAGTATCTTAAAATATCAGTCAACAGAAACCAATTTCTTTTTCTCCTTCCATTGCTGTAATTTATGAGGCTATCAGCCTTTGGGAAAGTGAAACAGATTAACAAACCACCTTATTTAAATGCAGGTTCTATGTTTAATAGAAATCATGGAACGATGTTCACAAGACATAGCTGCTGCTAGAAAATATAAATATTATTATTAAAGTATTTACAACAGTGTGATTTCAACACAGATGATTTACCTGTGATAGCAATAGTGATTTATTTGATAGTTGCAGGAAAGGAATCAGGGTGTAAGTATGGTGATTAGATTAATATAACAGGAACATTACTTATTACTATAGTCATCTTGCTATCGTCCCCCAGTGCTGCTGTCTTTGTGAAGTATTGTTTGTTTAATGCAAGGAGGACACATTCATTAATTTTGATTTGATTTGATTTGATTTTATTTTATTCTGTCCATCAGAACATATTACGTTATGGGACACATCAACTTACAAGAAAGAATATAAATTTACAGTTATAAAAAGTATGTTCAATCTGAAAATTTCTTTACAAAATATACAACATAAATATTAATGAATTACTTCGTTAACTTACAACACAAATACAAATGTTATAATACAATTACATGAAAATGTAAAAATATAAAAATATATTTCAGTGTGTTCAAGTGTTGTCATATCTCTGTCAGAAATGAGAATCAAAGAAAGCTAAAATGTTGTATTATATTATTATTGTTATTAGATTGACTTGGCAACAGATTCTGCCACCTGCTTGGATTTGAGAGTGCAAACTACTGTTTGCCTTCCAACAACAATAATATAATCCAGCTGACTGCAAAATAAATGCCAATCTTTGACTTGCTAAGTAGGGACAATGAAAACGAGAGCATTATATCATTCCTAAGTTATCCATATCTCTTTTACTATAAGTAGAAAAATTGTCCCTCAAGGGACAACTCTTTGAATATTTTCAACAACTGTGGATTTTGTGTAAAAAGCTCTAGCCTCTTAGGCAGGTAGAATCATTACAAAGGCTTGCAGTGAGCTGTCAGTAGGGGAAGCTGGCAATCTTCAATTATGTTTTACCCTGTAGTTTAAACCCAAAGTTTATGATCTCAATGAAAGTTTGGTATGAGTGAGCTCACCTCCTGCAGCATTTCAAATGAACAAATCTACAATAAAATGATGTAGGCTTTCACGGCCGGTGTTCATTTGATTAAACTTTTCTGGGCTTTGTTGTCGTGGTCTGTCGGTTAAGTTACCGGACATTTTGCCTGCTTCTACGGCAAGCATCCTCAGCAGCATGGTCTCAAACGAAGTCTCCTCGGAGAGGTCTCATTGATGAGTCGTCAATGAGAAGTCTCAAATGAAGTCTCTTTGGAGAGGTCTCATTGACGACTCTTCAATGAGACCTCTCCGAGGAGACTTCATTTGAGACCACCTGCTGAGGATGCTTGCTGTAGAAGCAGGCAAAACGTCCGGTAACTTAACCAACAGACCACGGCCACAAAGCCCGGAAAAGTTCAATCAAATCTACAATAGTTGACAAAACTGCAAATATTCAATCAAAAGTGTAGGAATGTAAAAATTTGAAGCAAAAATTTATGAAATGATTTTTAAAAACATTTTCTTTAAAATTCCATGTTCTAAATGAATGGTGAATTTAATTATATTTGTCTTATTTTTTATGTGTCCTGCTTTTTTTTTTTACAAAAAGTCCTATTTTTTAAAGCGAAAAATGCAAATGTCTTGTTTAAAAAAAAATACATTATGGGAACCCTAAACACAACCATTCTGATCAATCCTCACAGATGTTTGTATTATACAGGGTGTTAATGAATAACACCGAAATATTTTACCTGCATATAGAGGGAACATAGACAAGAAACTATTATTAGGAGATTTTTGCTCTATGACGTAAAACTATTATTAGGAGATTTTTGCTCTATGACGTAAAATGTGTATGCTATAGGGCATTAAAGTCATTATAATTTGGTGCTCATAAATCAATAATTACGCGAAATAGGGTTAAAATGTTCATTAAATTGACTTCATGCCTTCCTAGTGATCGATAAAAACCTGACTCTTAATCAATCGTCAACAGCTATATCATAATTTAGTGTTAATGTAATCTGCAAAATTTACAGACTAATCACATGACTGGTCGCCACTGCATTAGTCTTTTTTTTTTATTCATAACTACTCACTACAGAGTTAACAACGAAGTTCCTTTGTTTTGCATTTTTTTCTAATGTTAGAAGTCAGTGGCAGCCATTCCCTGGGAGATTCCTTGCTGTAACAGGAAAAATTGAATCCATAGAGCAAAAATCTCCTAATAAAAAAAGTTTCTTGTCTATGTCCCCTCTATACACAGGTAAAATATTTCGGTGTTATTCATTAACACCTTGTATAATGCAAGACTTTCTGCAGTTACTGCATTGCATGCATGAGGTGTAACTTCAATAATTCTGGGAGTGTTAGTATATTTTTCTTCAATTGGCAGTGATCCCAAACCAAAAGTTTCTGGTTTAGTAATCAGTGCCTTCACTTGGAGCCTATCCAACAAAATTGCTCTGGTCCCCCGACATATTTGTGTTTACACTAAATATCTAGAGCACAGATCCTGAAATATGACCTCCCTGTCTGCTTCTTTCATTGTATGTTTGTTTATGCATTTATAAATCACAAAGTACAAAGACGGATTAACATACCAGTTGGTAGTACTGCAGTAGCTTAAACTTCATGAGCAATACTAAAGGAAAAAGAGTCTAAGTAGCAGGGTAAGGTGATATTTTTAGAGGATATTTGAAGTAGTGTATTTTAAAATGTTAGCTGCAGAGATCAGCTAAAATATAAGATAGTTATAGGAAGCTGGAGTTAATGATATTTGTATTACTTTGTTCATATGTGCACCTTATCCCTCTTGTCTGGGGGCATGTCACCATTAGGTTCACATTCTGTCCATTTTCCTATAACTCACAAGAGGCCATTTTTTTGTTCTCGTTACTACCCTGTAAGGTATTTCTTGCATCTGTCCCATCAATCGAGTCCTGGGGATGTGGTTTTGTTATTTCCGGTACTTTTATTTTTAAGTGTTGCTGTCTTGTTTATTTTCCTTTTTGCAGAGCACCCACTACTGGACAAATTTTCATCTTCTATTCTACATTCGTGACTGAATTTTCCATCTTTTCCATCTGAATTTTCCATCTTGTAACATCTTCATTCCCATTGTGTTCACTGTGCACCTTCTTGTGTGCAACCTATTTCATGTCCTGACCCTGTCTTTCTCCCCATCTTCAAACATTATGAAGAAGCATAATCATTAAAGGGGGTGTTTGACCTTCAGAAAAAAGAGACTTTAAATGAAATGATTTCTAAATGTTTTCTGCAAATTTGTAAACACAAATGTTTTAAAAATAATACAACTAACTAAATCAGAATAAAACCCACAGAAGGAACAAAACACTTATCTGTATATAGTGTAAATACTATATATATATTTACTTTAAATCTCGCTTTTAGAAAACAATCCATTAAGAAGCAATATAAATAAGTATAATTTCAAATGTAAAATAGCAGACTAGACATTCCAAAACTAAAAGGGACATAATACTTTCGTATATTGCATCAAGACAACTATTAGACTTAGCTAATCCATTATCAAACAATCATTACTCATAACATTATTCATAACAAATTCAACTAGTGATTTTCAACTTCTCTGGATAAATCTGCCCATCATTGAAGTTACTTGCAGTTGAAAGCAGAACAAGTTACCAATCAGTTAAAAAGCACTTGCAACATTACATAATTATAACGGAATACGTCACTCAAAGTTTGGGTATTATACCTTTTAGCTAGGTAATTTAATTGTATTAATTTTTTAATTTTTAATTTTTTTACTTTTTGCATAATTAATATTATATATTTTGTTTTTATTTATGCAGGAGCTGGTGAAATATTCTTCTCAGCTAGGTGAGAACACAAACGATCTCCAGAAGGCATTAGAGTTGATGCTAGCAGTGCCCCACCGGGCCAATGACAACAAATTCATATCTAGCATAGAGGGTTACCACGGGAACATTCATAAATTGGGCCGATTGCTACGCCACGTAAGTAGTAAATCAATTTTGTTCAGAAAAATGTCTAGACATGCATGTTATAAGGGTATGTCCCATGTATCATATGTAAAGACATCATACACCTTGCTTTTAATTTTCATTAACATATACTCGTGTCCGGTAGTAATTAAGTATAGTACAGGAAAGCATGCCATACTTTTGTAAAATCCATGTTATTTCCTTCTCATTTATTAGAGCCCTATTAAGTTTTTCTAGACTTGGAATTCCCCCTTCCCCCAGTTTTAAGATGGGCTTGAAGAACTAAAGGAACTATAGATTCTTGGATACAACCCTTTGCAGATGATATACACACAGGTCTAGCATTACTGGCAGCTGGAAGATGTCTTGCTATACTGATGAATTGTCTGTACTTACAAGCACTAAAGGCCGGTAAAATTAAGTATATTATTTATAAAAAAATCAAATATATAGTATTGGATGTCTACCATGTTATGTAAGAGGTGGAGAGGGGTTTAATTACAGAATGCCACCAGTAAAATTTTCAGGTTATATGTTGTCCTTTCGTTTGACGTTTCTTTGTCATATTGAGTAGGAAAATTAAAATTGTTTCCTTACTGCCTAGCATTTTGATCATGCAGGTTAGAAATTTGTTAATTAAATTATGCTTATTATTTTCAGGATTGGTTCACAGTTCAAGATAAAGAAGGAAAAAGTAAAGAACGCTACTTATTCCTCTTCAAAGCTCGCATTCTTGTTTGTAAAGTACGTCGCATCTCAGAGGACCGTTCTGTTTTCATACTTAAAGACATCATTCGAGTAAGTTTCTTCAGTTACTGGAATATTTTTAATGATTAATGTTATGTCAGTTATAGAATCAGAATTTATGAGTCTATTGTTTGTATTACAGCTACCTGAAGTAGAAGTAAAAGACCACAAGGAAGACCCGAACGTATTTGAATTACACCATACTGTGCAAGGGTTTGGACAATACCCTATTACTATCACTGCACACAACGATTCCGCCAAAACTGCGTGGCTTAAAGAAATCCGTCAATACGCATCTGATGTCAGTAAGTTAAAAAAAAAGTATTATATTTACTTGTAAAAATTTATAATCTCCACACTTTTCACCATTTATTTTGTTTAAAAAAAAAAAGGAGAAGTATCAACAATATGGTGCTCTACTTTACTGAGCCAAAGAGATCCGTTAATTCAAATTGTAGACCTACTTGTTAGATTACATTCAGTATTAAATTTCCCATCCATTGGATGCTGTAAGATGTTCTTATTGATTGTAGGCCTAACATGTCCCACCACATGTCTCTGGGCCCCTCTGCCAGCTATTATAATGGCCCCCATAATAAAAGAGATCTTTGCAGGAACCCTTTTCCACAATAACATAATTATTTTAAATAACTGATTTTATTAGTTAAAAAATTGGAATAAATTGAATAACTATAAACAAACTTTTGTTTTAATTTTTAATAAATAAAAAAGAGATAGAAAGGAATTAATTAATCATAAGTTGTGTTACGAGAAGTATAGTGCATTTCATGCTCATTAAATTTATAAACACATACTTACATGTCTTAAAATAAGTAAAACTCATACTAAAGGTAATCATTTAGCACCTACTCATTAATTCAAAGACATTAATCATCCACTTAGCCCTTTCAGTATCAGAATGTTTGCTGGAGAAATTGCTTCTAAAATGCCATTCGCCAATACACTTTGTTCCTGCTGTGGACAATGAAAGCAATACCGATCTTATAGGTGAATGCCACCAAAAAAGTTAAAGAATTCAGGAATGCTCAATGGCAGGGATTTTTACATTTTAATTTGACATGTGGAATCATCATAAGTAATATAAATTTTTTTTTATTTAATCATTATTTTTTACTTCTCTGCCCCCTCACCCAACCCAAAATCTTAGGTTAAATTTCCAATTACATTATATGCAAAGAGTCTGTTCTTCAAAGAGGTGATAATTTTACAAACCTAAGTTGCAGGGTAAAGTACAATTACTGCATAAGAATGAGGGATGTTTTAAAAATAATATTTGCACATTTTCTACAAGTTTGTCCATAACCATTTTGTAGTTTAGAATGTCCATAGCAGCTGGAAGATTAAACAAAAAATAATAACATGCCATTAAAGCAATTACATTTTGCAAAGAACAAAATTTGTCAGATATAGGTCTATCATTCTAAGCTATTTTTGTTATATGTTATTTTTAAGAATAGGCATATCTTGACAAACCAGTCGCTCTGCATTCTGCACTGCCTGTGGATAGAGACAACTTGAGAAAGAACATGTGCTCTATACAGTGCTGCATCCAAACTCTTTCAAACTGCTGCATCCAAATGCTTTCATATTACCATATGCATATTCTTATGCTTAAAGATAAGGAGTTTCTGTCTTTGAGGGGGAAAAATTTATAAACGTAACTTTTATTTAAATTTTAACACTTACCATATTGATGTCCTACACACTACTACTTTCCTTTGTGTAGGTCAATTTATGTTACATTCCAAAAGCCACAAAATAAATGTGGTTCGAGGCAGAGAAAATATTGTAATGCCTTTGATTTTGGGAACTTCAAGACTTCATGTGCACCAGTTTTTACAATATCACACTGGTGTAAAATTTACATGGTTGAACAGCACCACAAACTTTCTTTGTTAGTTGATAGAGCGAAATCACTGTTACTGTTTTCAGAACTATTGCTACCATTGTCACCAGACTCATCCAGATCTAATTGTATTATGTTTTCTAAATGTTGTTTATCTCAGTTGCAAGACATTGTTGGATAAAAAGAATGAAAATACAGGAAACCCACAGTTCACATTTATTGCACAAAGAATCAGGCTTTAGTTGTGTTTTTTAATTGCTTTCAATTAATCGCGTTATATCAATTTTTAAACATATTTAAATATTAAGTGGAAGGAAAGGAAATAGACATTAAATCCATGTCTGGGATATTAATACAAGTAAGAATCAGCTTGAAAAATTTCATGTCATAACCGGGATTTGAACACGGATCTTCAGCTTAACGCGCTGATGCTCTACCATTGAGCTACCATGACAACATGCCAGTCTGACATCAAATTCCTCAACTGATCAGTTGAGGAATTTGATGTCAGACTGGCATGTTGTCATGGTAGCTCAATGGTAGAGCATCAGCGCGTTAAGCTGAAGATCCGTGTTCAAATCCCGGTTATGACATGAAATTTTTCAAGCTGATTCTTACTTGTATATTTAAATATACTAAAAGAGATCTTATAACTGTATACAATTGCTAAAACAATAATATTATGTTGATGTTGATTATGGTCCACATGAAATTTAGCAACGCATGTGAAGTGCCATCTGGTGAACCACTATTGATTCCTATTGAATTCTGTAACTATATTTGATGAAGCACCAGGTAAACCTTATTCTACTATAATAATTACAATTTGAGTTGAACTTAGACACTTATGCTTCACTTACCAACTTTTTGGTAGAACATGTTTCAAGGACCCTTGTCCCCATCCTCGGCTACGTGTCCAACTGACAAGTCCTGCTTTTGAAGGTCATGAAGTGTCCCTGGTGGTGGTTTTATGAACTTCTTGATGAGGTTCTCATCCTCTGGTATTTCGAAATTCATGAGATTCCTATCAAATTTCTTTATATAGATTCTCTCTCAGATGTCCAGTTCTTTTGGTTTGCTTACTGATTTTAACAATTTTGGTTCTCTACAAATTCTGTGGTCATTTTCCCAAGAATGCGTTGCAACGGCCGATTTTTCCAACTGACAATTATTATATTATAGTTGCTTCACTGTATATGTTCCATCATTTTTTAAATACTTATTTTACTGTTGAAATTCTGACTTGTATGAACTTCTTAACCATATAAAAACTGTAGGATATTCATAATAGGCGTGCTTATAGATTTTCACTTATTTATACTCATAGTATATTGTTCACAAAATGCTTCAAAAGAAAATTGAATTTTATAATTTCATTCTGATTGTGTTACATCAGTTCTACTTTTGTCAAGCAAAATACAAACCATTATCAAACAAAGGAGCACTGTACTAAAAGAAGGCTATATGCTGTAGAAAATATAATTCTTTTTAAATATTAATGGTATGGTAACAACAACAAACCTTGTAAGAGAACTTAAGAAATAATTGGTTTCGTCTCCACTGCCAGATGATCTACTAACTATTATGTTTATCTTGCAGTTGCCCTTGCTGAGCATGCTGCAGATGACCTTCGACTGCAGACTCCACTAGGAACCAACGAGGATAAGTCTGATCCCACTACACCACCACCTCAATCAGACACAGCAGTTAAGGCTCCTGAGAAAAAATCTGAGCCAGAAGTTAAAGCTTCTGAAAAGAGATCTGAGCCAGAAAACAAAGTTCCAGAAGCTAAGAAACAAAAACTAGAGGACAAACCTCCTGAAAGGAAGCCTGAAGCAGAAGTTAAAGCTCCTGAAAGAAAAACAGAGGTAGGAGTAAAGACTCCTGAGAAGAAACCAGAGCCAGAAGTAAAGGCACCTGTGAAGAAACCAGAGCCAGAAGTAAAGGCACCTGAGAAGAAACCAGAGCCAGAAGTAAAGGCACCTGAGAAGAAACCAGAGCCAGAAGTAAAAGCCCCTCAGAAGAAACCAGACGTTAAAGCTCCTGAGATAAAACCAGAGCCAGAAACAAAGGCTCCTGAAAAGAAACCAGAAGTTAAAGTTCCTGAGAAGAAACCAGAACCAGAAGTTAAGGTACCTGAGAAGAAACCAGAGCCAGAAGTAAAGGCACCTGAGAAAAAACCAGAAGTTAAGACTCCTGAAAAGAAACAAGAACCAGAAGTAAAGGTTACTGAGAAGAAACCAGGGACAGAAATAAAAGCCCCAGAACAGAAACCAGAAGTCAAAGTTTCTGAGAAGAAGCCAGAGCCTGAAGTAAAGACTCCTGAGAAGAAACCAGAAGTAAAGGCTCCTGAGAAGAAACCAGAAGTAAAGGCTCCTGAGAAGAAACCAGAAGTAAAGACTCCTGAGAAGAAGCCAGAAGTTAAGGCTCCTGAGAAGAAACCAGAAGTTAAGGTTCCTGAGAAGAAACCGGAGTCAGAAGTTAAGGCTCCTGAGAAGAAACCAGAGCCAGAAGTTAAGGCTCCTGAGAAAAAACCAGAAGCTAAAGTTCCTGAGAAGAAGCCAGAGCCAGAAGTAAAGCCTCCTGAGAAGAAAGCACAAGTAAAGCCTCCTGAGAAGAAACCTGAAGTAAAGGCTCCTGAGAAGAAACCAGAACCTGCAACAAAGGCAGCTGAAAAGAAGGTAGAACCAGAAGTTAAGGCTGAAATTAAACCAGCTGAAGCACAGGCAGCTTTAAAGAGGAAGGAAGAGGAGGTTGTAGCATCTCAAAAGAAAACTAAGGTAAAACTGTGTTGCTCAATACTTTGACAATATGTATTATTTCTCTTGTTTTATAGCTTACTAGACATTGATTTTATATGTTTTAACTCAACTACATATACAGTAAGTTAGTTATTGTGCCAAAATAGAAAACAGTTTAAACTAGTGGTTACAGGCTCTCCTAATTCATGATTTAAATAATTATTTACAGTAAAAATAATAGTCACATAAATTAATTTGGGCCCAGCTAACGATAATGATCATACAGTGTAGTTTGTTACAGCAACCCTTTATTGGAAAACTAAATTTTACAAGGATTAGAAAATTCTCAGCTTTAGGATTCCATCTTGACTGAGGGTTTTTAGATTTTGCAGATTAAATATCCACTTTATACCATAGAAAGGGAATAAGTAGCCTAATTATGTTACTGGTTGGTTATATGGTTATTTAATGTGGGGGTGATCTGCAACTTAGGCCTTTGATCATCGCCAGTGTGCCAGCATTTTGTCCCACCTATAATTCCACAGATAAGGGCCTGTCACAGCCTGTCACATTTATGCACACAAAAATGCATCAACTTGGGATGGGATGGGATCAAACCTGTGATCATAAAACCTGCTATCTTGGGGACAGAAAGCCAGTGCCATACAGACTGCACCACCCAGGCCGACTAATCCTATTATTTTAGCAATAACATGACAAATAACCGAATGTATATGATAAACAGCACCGGTACAGCTTACATATAGGCTACCTCAGTGGCGATTATTCCATATAGGATGTGAGGATCATCCTACACTTCATAATTTATCTACATAAATGTTTACTAGCATTCATTGTCAAAATTAAAACAGTAAAATGACATAACAGCGTTATTGTAGAGCACTCGGGAAGGAAGTTAGCAGTTCTGTTTTGAGCAGGTTGGTATTTGAGAGGATGTCCTCAGTCACTCAGCGTTGATGTTACGCAGTCCATGCCGTTGTTAAAGCTCTTGGACATGTGAAGGGGGAGGCGGGGAAGAGAAAAGCTGGTGAGAAGCCATTTTCATATGGAGGAAGTTGAGGACGTCTTACGTTCCTTCCTTACATGTGTTCTGTGTTCCTACGTTTGATAGTTTGTTTTCTAAGGAGGGAGTGATCATATTTTTATTAATATTTATTTATTTATTTATTTATTTCATTTCTTGGTATATGTTATAGGCCTAGCTATTATTAATCTTTACAGTGCTGTTTATATTTCAATATAAGTATTCCTGGAGTAATATAGGTTTCACTAGTGAATTATAAGTTTGATATCAATTACGAAAATTATAGCGGAATAGCTGATTTCCGTAAATGACAGTTTTCATACGTGGTTAAATATTTTCATATTTTACGATAAAGCATTATTATATTAAATTTATACCTCAACCTTTATGCATTTTTTACGGTGATGCATATGTACTTCAATAGCAACGAATGGGTTAATTTGCGTTCTCCACACCATCCTACACAACTAAAAAACCAGGAGTCGTCACTGGGCTATTTAAGGTGTAGGTAGATTGAGAATACTAACAGGTTTCAAGCAAGTCAGTGGTCAGAAATTTGTCAGCTTAATGAGGCATACCTAGCTTCTAGAAGCTCCAATTGCAAGGGGTGGCCAATCTCAGCAATAAAGATCAATTCAGAAATTGAAAAGAATGGTTTTGCAGGTAGTCTTTTCACCTCCATACGGCACTGTCAGAAACATTCCTACAACTCCACCTCATAAGTAGGGTGAACACATACAAATATTTAGGTTTAACCTTCCAGACAACAGTAAACTGTTTCACAAATCACATAAAGGATAGGACCACAGCAGCAATCAGAGCAATATATGACATCCAGAACCTAACCAGACTATCAATCAATACTGCATTGCTACTATTCAAAGCCAAAGTCAGCCCCATACTAACGTATGGAATTCACCTAATCTGGGAACATCTAACAATCGCTAACCTAGAAGAAATAGAAAAAATAAAAGCACGTTTCTTAAAAGCCACACTAGGAGTGTCCAAATACACTAAGTCATGACTGGTGTATGAGCTGACGAGAGAACCATTTTTCCTAGAAGAACTACGCTTAAGCCTACACCTGAAAAATACTAGACAGTAGGAACAAGGCCTAAAGAAGACATACATAAAAAAACAAGAAATATGGGAAGATTTCTTCTGTACAGATGCCATGGTATATCGCCAATGGACACAAGCTAACCAAGATTACAGGAGTGCAATAACCCGGATGGCAATTCATGGATTTCACCACAAGATGTGTAAAAACAGGTCATACCATGAACCAAACAATTACTGTGTGTGTGCATTATGTGACAAGCCATGCGAGTGCTACCACTTAGAAAAATGTAAGAACAGAACAAAATCACTGATGGAAATCAGTAACGAATGACAATTGCACATATGTGCGCATTCTTCTCGTATATAAGTAGGGATAGCACAATGCGTACTAAAGTAAAAATTTAAGAGGGGGAAAAAGAATAACTTGAACTACTTCTTTTAAGACTGCTTGAATATTATCATCATTACCCTCAATTTATTCACCACTAAAGCATTTTACATATGCCAAAAGGAATTGTAACCTTTCTTGTTTCCTCTTAATCTGAGAAATCTTATTGTTATACAAGGGATATATTTAATTTCTTCATCATTCTTAATATCCAGTACAGTCACTAAATTCGTGTACTCTCACATAGTATCCACTAGCATATGCTACAGCACTTAGTAGGTTGCTGGGAAGATGTCTTGTCAGTACTTCTCTCCTTCCACCAAGAGGTAGTTGTGTGTGCACAGAACAAGCAAAACTATGACCCTCTTATGAATGTATGTTGGATGCAGGTAGTGGAATTTGGGAATGTCACAGTTTAAGCAATGAGCAAACAAGAGTGTTTGTCAAAATTAAACAAAGAAGCTAGTGAAACCTTTCAGATTATTGAGCATGTATGTGACAATACAGCCTTGGGTATCAGTGGGGGCCGTTTCTTCCAAAAGGCTGTAGAAGCTGCAGCCTAGGTCAGCAGTTTTAAATTTCCATAATTGTGGGGTTTGTAGCGCAGAGCCTTAACCACAACACTATGGCATACCCCCATAATTGTGGGGAGCATACAATGATTTGAACAAATATATACCTGACAACAGAAAGCTTCCTTCTTTCCCATGCTGACGTTGCATTAATGACACAACCATATACAACGGCTGATTGCTTTCTGAAACCTTAGCTATAAATAGAAAAAACAAGAACATTTCTTTCTTTTTAATGCTGTTACTGTGTTCTTTCATGATACAACCACACTTGATCTTGCCTTTTCACCTTCTGACAGGATATTTGTGCAGCAAACAGCAGACCTAAAAAGATAATTATTATTTTCAATCACTGTTGTGTCTTTTGCCATATGTTTTACAGTTCAATTGTTAGGTGTGAGTTACGGTAGGGGTATTGCGGTGATTATGGTACTGTGGGTAATAGAAGAGCTGTGGAACACCCCAAAACAAAGAAACAGATTAGTGATGCAAAGAATTTACACTTAAATGTGGAACATTGAAATAAGCCAAAGTGATGTACCATAGGCACAATTTAAAAACCTCTAAAGATTTAAAAAATGAGAGAGAAATTATTAAAAGAAAAAAACATTTAAAATGCTAATAGAAAACTATGCTGAATCAGTATTACCAAAATTGATTATAACTATTAACATATATATTATTATAACTACATCATTCATTACAGGGTTGAATCTAACAGTCCTTCCAGAAAAACAAAATGCTCAAATCTTGTTTTCTGAATTAATGTATTATGACTTATGAACTCTTCATGGCACAACTTTTAAACAGGGAAAAGTTATAAATTTTGAATTGATGGCACATAGCTTACATAAAATTACTGCTGTGTTCATTCAGTTGTTCGACATGTTTGCAAAGAATACACACGTTTGTTCATCTTTTTCAGTCATCTCTATTTTATGGTTTCCGATGTTAGTGCATTCAAGAATAACTTACTTTTTACCCAGATACTGACCCTTGAATAAACAAATAAAAATAATATAGTAATGGTAATAACAATAATGACTGCCAGTAATCATTGTCAGATATTTAGATTATACTTGTAAAAGCTTCTTTCACTTACTTCCGTTTTGATTAATTTTAGAGTGTAGTATTACAGTATTTACTTCCATTTGAATTTTTAAGAAAATGTTTTCTACTTTTATTGTACGTGTTTTATATATATTTATTGAGTTTATTTCACAGGAAATCTCTGTGGGATTGTTCCTGCTTTTACTATGGAGATATTATTTACGCTTGTTTTAATCTTTGTATTCTATTTTCAGTTTCTCAGGAAATTTTTATGTGAACCTTTAGGCAATTTTTTCTCAATATTGAAGTTCTTTGAACACTTATATAATACATTTGGAATTCACTTCACTTCAGTAGCAAAGATATAATTCCGAGTACTGAATAATGAATTTTGTTGAAGCATTACATAAGCCATACATAATGTATGTTAATTTCCATTTTCATTGTCATGGAGCTGCACCATCTTAAGAGAGATTTTAACATTCCAAAAGATTCTCTTGTTAAGTAAAAAGATATGATCAATTTTGTAATCTGTTATTTTGTGTAAAATTAATTATTCTTTGCTGCTGAATTCCTAATCATCTGCATTTAGTGAAATGTGGTAGTATTGTATCTTATTTAAATTTTATTACTTTTCTATCTGTTGTATGATGTGGTGAAAACATAATTTTCACACAGACTGTATTCATTAGAATCATAAATGTATAAGAATTTAGTAAATAAAGTCTCAACTACAAATGAAATTGGATAATTTATTAAAACATCCATACTTAAGAATCTTTCCAACCAAGCCAAAAACCAATAGTTACAACCATCTTTTGAGTATGTTTTTAGTTTCACAAATCCTCTTGAGATGAAGACACGTAACAATAAAAAATTAACTGAGAAATCAATATTAATTATAAAATTCTGGTTGGACAGGATATCTGCTTTGTTTTCTTATTTTCATTTAATGTAACAGCCCATTCAAGGACATGGTAGGACCCTACTTTTTTCCTAAAGCTTATAACATTAATGAAAACAATAAAATTCTCCACATTTGAGATATTTAATGTCCGTAATACAATAAATCATCTCTGGGGAATTTTGTTGAGACACCTGCATGTTCAATTCCCCATGATGAAAATAACTAATATGTTTATAGGTTATATTTTTTAAATCACATTTTGCCATATTAGAGGAAGTGCTTCAAGTGTTTTCTCTTTTTTCTTTTCTTTCTTCCTATTTTAAAAGATACTGAATACATACAAAACCTCACACAACATTGGTTCAATATTGGGTAAGAAATTCATAGGAAGTTATGAAAACCATTATTGTGAATGTTACTTTTTGGGAGGTTAGGAATGAATTTTGTTGAAGCATTACATAAACCGTATTACATTTCGCAGAACCTTTCCTATAATTTCCGACTTAAGGTATCATCCAACGGTAATACTAAACATTTTCACCAGATACTTTTATATGTCGAACTTTTGCTTTATTAACATTTCACTGTGAGCTTTTAAATTAAGCTTTTAAATTACTTGTATTGTACTAGTACACTTACAAAACATTCAAATGTCTATTTTGTTTTAGGTTGAAAGTGGAGGTGACGCAACCATGGCGCATTTCCAGTCTGAGTCTATCAAAACAGGTAACAACATCAGTCTAAAGTAGCCTCTTATTGCTACTGCTGTTTTAGACTTGTGGTATACTGTAGTGCAGCTGAACTTCTTTTGAATGCTGCATCTAACTTGTCATATAGTTTAATGACATGTATGAAGAAGACTGAAGGAATAGCACTTTCTTGTACCAAAATTATTAAACTTATAAAAAGATAGACCTGAGTTTCCAATATTCTTTTGACATATTTTCAAAAAAGCAAACATACAGTTCTCTTATGGATTCTAAAGTAGGAAAATATATTTCTTCCCTCTATGTTCAATAAAACAATTATCTAAACCAAAATCAGAAGATTTCAATGTTTCACAGCACCTAAACTAATCTTGCTGTAGTCCTATTTCCCCATATTTATTCAAATAATAGTTGTCTTACAGCTTTATTATCTGTGAAGCCATATTCGTAGTTAATCAACTTCCAAGATATGAAATAATTTTTCTTGTTCGTTTCCTCTCAGAACACACTGTTGCAAACTTGCCTTACATCATCTAATTCTTATTGTCTTTCAGTTCAGTTATGCTAGAAACTTTAATTATCAGTGAACTAGAAGTTATTTTTTATGTTTGCTTTATCCACTTTTTAGCTTGCTGTGTGAAAGTAATTTTATTTAGGAAGTTCCTGTGGAATATTATATTGCTAGAAATATCTGATCTTTCTTACGTTATCGATCCAAGTAGATTCAGATTCAGTTTCAGTACCCCGAATCTTAATCATTCCCTGAAGGATACTCAAAGATAAAATCTTTATAAAGAATACATATATATTTTTTTAAGAAGGCTTTAATGGGCATGCCCCATCGCAGTAGCGACACTACATACCAATAAAGAATATTATAGCTTGACTAATATCCCATTAAAATCATTTTCATTAACTGGCTTTCATCGATAACCTTTCATGTGCATTTCTGATTGATAACATCCCTTTATTTTTGGGATCTACAGATGGATATCTATGGTGAACTGAAAAATCCTTTACCGTAATACATTTGAATTAATGTTTAGAGAAAGTGCTTGAACATTCTTTAGTTTTCTTCTTGTATCTTATATTTCAAGGTTTCCTTTAGCTTTCTATAGAGTATATTAATGCTGCAGTTCTCTTCTCTTTCCTTTCATGAACTCACATAACTTTTGTGCTACTCCTGTCTATCTCTATGCTGCATGTTTAGAGTTTTCAAGTGAGGAAATCTACATGGAATCATCGTCCAGTACAGTTGTATCATCTTCTTCAGCAAGAAAAAGTGTAACATTTGAATCAAGTACTATGGAAGCAGGAGGAGAATCAAATGTTTTCAGACTTACACGAACCTCATCGGCCGATGGTCGACCAGTATTTACTAAGACTATTGAAGGCCAGAACTTGCAACGTAAGTGTATTGAATTAGTTTTAAATAGAATAGTAATAAATAAGATAAACAAGATGTTTCTATTTCTCAGAAAATGAATACAACTCCAGGCAATTAATCTACATTTTCAATTTGTTATTGTACTCACTAGATTTTACCCATGGATTTGCTCAAGTGGAAATAGTTAAGCCTTAAGATTTTTCATACTTACTTACTTACTCATAGGCAATATACAATTCCTAAGCAAGCTAAAGGAATATAATGTATTTTTATTTAATCTGGAGGTTCACTGCCATGCTTACATGACTCGCCATTCAACCCTATTCTATGCTAACTCCATACAGCCATCCCTCGCAAACCCTACTTCCCTTAAATGCATTCTAATATTGTCCTCCCATCTACATCTAAGTCTTCCAAGTGATCTCTTCCCTTTGGATCTCCCAGTCAATATTTTTGAGATGTCTTTCCTCCCCTATGCGCACAACATATCCAGCTCATTTCATCCTTCCTGATTTAATTACCCTTATTGTATTCGGTGAAGAGTATAGGTTATGAAGCTCGTCATTATGCAGTTTTCTGCAGTCCCTGTTTTCATCTCTCTTAGGTACGAATATTTTCTTAAGCACCCTGTTTTCAAACACACTCAGATTATTTCCTTCCCGAAGAGTAAGGGACAATGTCTTACATCCATATTTATACATCCATATTTATACAGGGTGCGGCAGAAAGAACGCCCCGAATTGGGAGGTAGATATCTACAGGGTGGGTGGGGGTAGAGGGGCGGGTTGGATATTGCCAAACAGCAACTTAGGTGCCTTTTTTTAGACCATGGCTTGGTCAGGAGTGCATCGAGCTTATGTTGTAGTGCAGTTTATTCAAAATGGCGAGTCGCCGACAGCAACGCAGCACAAGAACGCAGCATGCCTTTTGCATACATTTCAGGCTCCAAAGACGGGACATCTGAAAGCCAAGGTGTACCAACATCGTCCCCAAACTTTGGAAGCTCTTAAAGAGGCAATCCAACATGAATTTGCTATTCCGCCCGAAATGACAATGATAGTTATGGACAACTACCGAGAGAGGGTCATTCAGTGTATAAACAATGGAGGCCGCCATTGATGTAAATGTCATCATGTGTACTTAAAAAGAATTACATAAGTTTTTTCATATTTTATTGGGTTTGGATATATTTGCCTTCTGTAATCGGGACGTTCTTTCTGCCGCACCCTGTACATTTTTATTTTTAAGTTCTATCGTCCAAGATTATTATATAGCAGCTCCAGTCAGATGGGAAATTTAAATTTTCTAAAAAAGTAATGCCCTCAATTCCTCGTGTCCTCAATAGTAGAGTAGTTAAAAAGCTTGCTACTAGGCTCAAGCTTCAAGATTTCAACTTGTCAAAGAATCGCATATCTTCCAAATGGTTTCCTGGGAAGATTACTGGCCTTTTTACACCTGTCCTGTTCATTATTTTCCACCAGTTCTTTTCATAGGTAAGAAGGTGATCTATCACCACTGAAGTCCTTGAGACAAAGGCTTGTGTAACTATCTTGATGACACGAGTATTATCCCCAGGAAAAGTCAGTAGGATAAATTATGTGGATGAATAGCTAATGAATTCTAATAAGAATTTATAACTAGAGACACCTATTTTCAGTGACTAATTTTGCAAGATTTTGTACATTTTTTTAAAAGTCATTTTCGAATTTTTTATTTAATTTTGTCACCAATTTAGCTATTTTTGTTGAGATTTTTAAGAATTAAAAGCTTTAGCAAACAGTAATTTTAATTGATGTGGCTTGTCTTTTTTGAAAAATGTAAATGAACCCTTCTTTTGAATGTACATTGATAGGTTGTGAAATAAACTGAAACAACAAATTTAAATTTTTGTTTTCATATTTCCCTTTTGATAATCGAATCACAGTTGCTGCCATCTAAGGTTGCCATTTTAAATATGTTTGTAATGTAATTAACGCAAATTTTGTCAGTTATTTTGCAATTTTGTTGAAAGGCGAATAATTTTTTGCAATTTTAGCCAAATTTGAACTTTATTAAACAAATTTGGCACTTACTACTTCCATGAAAACAGATGACTCTAATCATAACAAACTCATACATCTTCTCATGATAAATGTGATTTAAATTTCTCGGAACTGAGAATTCTGTTTAATGAAATTGCCCTGACCACAAGCAGTTATATGTGATATTGTTACATTAATCATTATGCGATTACTGTCCCTTAATGCTATTTCAGTGCATTAATCTTTCATTCATGTAATGCCTAAACATGTGTTATTTATTCTACTGGGCTTAAAAGCATTATTCACTAGCTGTTATCTTTAGTAAATTTGACTGGTCTTTCAGCTATTAGGAAAGTTTTCCCCAACCATTATTTTAACTTGCAACAATGTTAATCCACATACCATGTATGTTATGCAAGTCCATCTGTATATTTTGCTTCATAGTCATAGAATTTATTTTTCATCTTATTTCCATTCAGTGTGTAAAGTTTAAAAATATCTGGTTGTTAACATTTTCTGAGAAGTAGAACATTTTAAAGTGAATTAAATACAATGACTGTGTAAATTCAAAAGTGCTTCTCTAATTTTTAATATGAATAAAAATATGAAATCTATTTAAACTTAACTGTGAAAATTAATCCATCCTATTAATAAGCATTAAAAGATTGTAAAATCTACAATTCATAATTATCTAAACATCATATTAATCATGGGATTGTGAATCAGTTGGAGAATTTAATGTTGTACCAGCACGTTACCATGGTAGCTCAGTTGGTTAGAGCATCGGCACGGAGAGCCGAAGATCCTGACTTCACGTGTCCATCATATTAATGCAGTTGAACTATCTAAAGAATTTTTATACCTAGGTGTAACCTATTTGGATACCCCTCCTTTGTACGAGTAAGATGTATTTTGCACAGATCTTAGGATACCTGTAGAAGCACAGTTTTCTTTTTCACAACATAATCTAATGAATGGACTTTTATACAATATGTATAGGTTTTTCCCTATGGAATCTGTATACAGTATACAGATTGTTTCTTGCAGTGTCTCACTAGATTGCTCAGCAATATGTCTTGCAGCATCTAGTTTTAATATCCGATGCCAGGCTTAGATCTGGCTCATTTTCTTGCACAGACAACATTGCTCTTGGTTTTTTAGACTTTGTAGAATGAATACTAAGTCTTCTTGGCATTTTTCTTTTGTGGAAGAACAACAAAGAAGTATTAGCAAGGATCATATTATGCTCTTGTTCACTGGAAGCCATTAATATGGCCTTCTCTCAATAGCCGATAGAGATGTTGAAAAATATTAAGATACTGTTTTTTTTATCTTCTTCTTTCTATCTTTAAATTTGATTTCAAATACAGTGATTCCTCGAGATACGAGTTTAATTCGTTCCGTAACCTTGCTCGTATGTCAATTTGCTCGTATCTCAAAGCAATTTTCCCCATTGAAATTAATGGAAATGCCATTAATCCGTTCCAGCCCCAAAAATGCTACCCCAATTGTTTTTGTTACGTGTTTTTGAATAAGAAAAATGTATTTATAAATGACAAATATTGTATAAAAACATAATAAAAGGTAATGTAAAGCAAAAAATACTGGTTTTATAAAGTGTACATACATATTTGTTGCACTTTCTTCGGACCCATGGTTATAAAAAGAAATGTGATAAAGTATGTAAATGCACAAAAAGCGCAAAGCCCTAGAAAAACTTAGCAAAGCTGCTTCGACAGCGAGGTAAACAAGCACACTGGGGGAATACGTGGGATAATGCGCAAGAAGCACGAGGCGCAGGCGCAGTAAACTGGTGAGCCGTGTGCTGCGTCGCAGCTGGCCATTCCTCGTATCTCAAATTTCGCTCGTATTTCAAAACAAAACTTCGCTCGCTCGACAGCTCGTATCTCAAATAACTCGTATGTTAGGGCACTCGTATCTCAAGGTACCACTGTAATTCAAATGGTCTCTGGATTCGATTTCACCAATGGTTTGGCAGTAGTAAGTTGTGTATCAGCTTCTTCTTCTTCTTCTTCTTCTTCTTCTTCTTCTTATTCTTGTAATGTAGGATTACATCCTGTTTATTTCCCCTTTATTCCTCAGATGTGTCGTGTTTACTGTCTTTCCATCTCGTAGCAGCTCTTCCTCTTAACCTTTTTCCGTCTGGTCTGCTTTCTTGAGTCTTTTTTGCTAGGCGATCATTTTCCATTCTATCAACGTGTTCTTTCCAAAATTTTCTTCTGTCATGTTATGTCCTGAATTTGGCATTTGTCCCTAATATCTAATAAAGTTTTCCCATGAATTGTTCTTAGCACCTTCATTTCACATGTGCTTAATATCTGTTTAGTTTTGTTTTGTTTTGCTGTGTGTTTCAGCAAGGAACATAATTCAATTGTTACCGGTACTGTAAATCATTAAACCTGCTACCACCTTGGAACAGAATATTTTGAAATTGCTTTAGTCCTATGTTCTTCACAGGTATAAATACCATATTAATGCAAAATTTCAGCTCTATCATTTGTGTAGCTTTTGCGTGAAAGAGTAACAGACAGTCTCACAGAAACCACTGGATTTTTATTAATAGTGTAGATTGTAGGTACTTGCGAGTGTTGACTTTTGGAATACTTCCCTTTTGTCAAACAAAACACATCTTATGTAATGTGACTCATAAGAACTTTCTGAAATGATAAAGGCCTTGAAAGTGAAACAAATGTTTTGTTTTCTTGAAACTGAGTCATATTTTGGAAGAGGCCACTTGGAATGAGTACAAAATCTTAAAAAGGCTTGACCTTAAATGTTGTGTTTTGTCATATGCCATCAGTTTAAGCTACACAGTCAAGTAGAAAGATTATTTGCTTTAATATACCAGCACTTGTAGCCTCAAGGTATGTTAAATCAGATTTGTTTTCAGCATTTAAAGCAAAATAATAATGAAACACAAACAAAACCTGTATCAGTAAAGTATAACTACTGATTCTGGTTCGTTAAATCTGGATACTTTATTAAAGAGTATTTTATTTTCATTTGCTTTGTCAGATAGTGAATGTTTTATTATTTTGTTTAGATTCTTGTTTGTGGTACCGTATTGATTAGGCTACAGATAATGAAAATAATTCATATTATGTGGCACTAAAAATTTATTTTGGAAATGTAATTACTAGAACTATTTAGCTCATGAATCAGTGACAAATCTAATATAATAATACGTGGATTCAAATTAAACTCACAGCATGGAAAAATTTTAAATATTTTCTCTGCATGTGGGCCGAAGTAACACATGCTGGGCCATTCTAATTCTGGTTTGCAGTATTAGAATATTCTTGATCTTCAAAAATATATTATTTTATTTTGATTTAGGTATTGATAATGGATAAACTATGGTATGTCACACAAGAGTAAAATATATTTAAGCTCTTGTGGAGACTTTCCCTTCACCAATAAAATATTACTTCTCTCTCTTAAACCCTAAGTTACTATTATTGTGCTCCAATAAAATAATGTTAATAGAAAGCCCAATTGCATTTTAAATTACCCTATATATTCAGTTCATTGAACCATATGCAAGAAGTAATCAGAACACACTAATTTAATACCAATAATTAATTAATTATTTAATAATACAGAATATTTAGAAAATTAATTTAAACTTCACTGAAAGGATCTAGAAGGATTCATATCATTATAGGAAACACAATAATTCCACCTCTATGAGACCATGACAAGGTGTACAATAGTGACATAGAAAAATGCCAAGCACTTGCAGATTATTTCGAATCAACATTTGTACCAAACTTGACTTCAGATCTATTGTTCACTTCATATGTTGAAGAAACTTCACTAGCTGAAAAATCATCAGTAGAAAAGCCCATTCATTTTGTTACAGTCAATGAAATTAACAACATTATTAAAAGGTTACCAAATAAGAAAGCTCCAGGATATGATAAAATTCCAAACACAGTGCTAAAGCAGCTAACTAGGAAATCCCTGGCATATATCGCTTCTCTATTCAATGCAGTTCTTCGCATTGGCTACTTTCCTGCGGCATGGAAACATGCTGAAATTGTGGCCATTCATAAACCAAAGAAATCAATATCTTCTCCAAGCAGCTACAGGCCAATAAGTCTCCTATCGACCTTGTCGAAATTATTGGAAAAAATTATTCTTAACCGCATCCAGAAATATACATCTGATGCTTCTATTATTCCTCCACACCAGTTTGGATTTAAAAGACATCACTCCACCAATCATCAATTGCTGAGACTAACAGAACACATATATCACGGTTTCGAACAGCATGAATATACTGTAGCAGCGTTCTTAGATGTCACACAAGTATTCGATAGAGTATGGCTTGAAGGTTTACTTTATAAGTTACGCGAAGTTGGTCTTCCAATGTACTTACAAGACCTAATAGCCAGTTTTTTGAAGAACAGAACTTTTTCCGTCTGCATTGGAAACCATAAATCTACAAAGCGGCCAATTCTTGCTGGAGTTCCACAAGGAAGCATTTTGTCTCCTACTCTTTTCAGTATTTATACTGCCGATATACCAGATTTGCCTTCTGTGCATACAGCTCTATTTACAGATGACACAGTGATATATACTTCTCATCACAATATATTTACAGCTACTACACAATTACAGTCTTCATTAGATCTATTCTTACACTGGTTATCAAAATGGCGCATTCAGTTAAACCCCCACAAAAGTCAACTGAAAATATTTACACTGAGAAGGCCTGAAGTTCCCCCTGATATCAAGATGTATGATTCATCAGTAACCTGGCTTTCTTCAGACAAATCTGTTAAGTACCTGGGACTACATTTAGATCGACGACTGACTTGGCACACCCATATAAACACAAAACTAAATGAAGCTTATGCCCGACTGATGAAGTTATACCCAATTATGAATAGGAAATCGTCTCTCAGAATGGATTATACTCTTTTGCTTTATAAAAGCATACTCCGGCCTCTGCTGCTATATGCATGTCCAATATGGTGTAGTGCATCAAAAACAAAAATCCAGCATCTCCAAATATTCCAGAACAAGGTTCTAAGAATGTCAGTGAACTCTCCTTGGTTTATTCGAAACAACCAATTACACAGTGAACTCGGTGTACAGTATATTCATGAACACATCTCTAATTTGACTAAACATTTTCTTAATAATTTAGAACATGTTTCAGGGGCACAGTATTATGACCTCGGACAAAAGTCCCACAATGCATGGCGACTTAAACCTCGTTTGCCTCAAGATATAGTTCTTTGATTAAGTTCAAGCCTGTGACCATAATCATGTCAGATAACTTTAAAGCGTAATTTTGAGTGAGGGGTCAAACATTGACTCACCTCTATAGCGAGAATACTAATAGGCCTACTGTTACAAATCTCCAATGGTTATCACCAATCTGACATAGCAATGTAGTGCTGAACGATTGAAATTAAATTTAAAAAAAAAATAATAATAATAGGTATGGTAACAATAAAAGTAATTCATTATGATGCATTTTAAATTTTGTGACATTGTATCTTTGTAATAATTTATCATAATTTTTTAATAAAAATTATATTTTATTTGCTCTATTCTGGAATTTTACAGCTTTGCAAAAGGGAAATTTTGAATAGGAAGAAGGTAAAAGTACATAACAATTTATTTTTTATTTTTGAAAAGAAACTTCTTGCTTTTTTTGTTGTAAGCATTTTCTTTCTCTCTGTCATTACTATTGCTAAAAGTTTACTTCATTACTTATATGACTGTGTATAGGAAAATATAGAACAATATTTTTTTTCTTTCTGAAAAGATATATTAACTTAACTATACAGTTTACAATTGATTTGACAATTGAAATGCTTTACTGTAAATAAATTGATGCTACAAAAGTGCAAAAAATGCCAAAAATTCACGTGTTCTGCCCATTTTTCTCTAAACTGTATAAGGTAGAACTTTCCAAATAAATTTAAAATGATTAAGAACTATAGGTTTGCTTTAACTTTAGAGTTCAGAAAATAAGTTTAGTTCAGTGTGGTTCTAATCCTGTGCACAGCCTCATATTTAATGATAACACCATATTTACCCAAAACATTTACCTTACCAGACATCAGTATCCTATTAAGAAATGTACTAAGACGAGTTATGGTACACACAATTTTTCTCCATCAAATGTTCCCTCTTAATTATGAATTATAAATTAAACTTTAAAAATGCTGATTCTAGGAGGCAGTATGACATTTTGAATACATTGAGCAAACAAGATTTATTTTATATATTTTTTAATGGGTATTTTATAAATCTCGGAGTTTAGACATGTTTATCACAAACATGATTTGCTATGTATTATTGAATAATTTCATCAAGTTTTCTTCTCAGCAAAATGTAGTACCTTACCAAATATTTCCTCCTACCTTTGCCACTTATGCTTAGCATCCTTTGAATTTCTTTAATTGCATTGTATGTAATGAACATACTCCAATTAGTGCATTATAGCAAAGCAATGACAAGTAGAATTCGCTATAACCATAGAATATTTTTAGGAGTTGTAACTTACCTGATTACATCTTAGATTAGTTCACTTTTGTCTTCACAATATCTTACAATAAGATACAAAACTTTTCTATTAATATACTGTAGTAGATACATACCATGCTTTCATCCTATTTCCCTCTATATCACTACTGAAAAAAGTTATCACTGAAGTTTTCTCTATACTTTCACAATTTGTTGTACTCTTTGCAAAATATGTTTTGTTTGAAAGAGTCATTATATCTTTTAATAAATCAGGTTAATTGAATAATAGATTGCAATTAAGAGTTCATAATGTTTCATGTCCTCTGCCAGGGGTAAGTTGGCAGGGCACAAGGATTTTACTTCGGTGACCCAGGTTCAATTCCCAGCCGGGTTGGGGATTTTCAGTAGTGAGAAATTCCCATGTAGGTTCAGGGCTAAATGTTGTGTCCATTCTGTTGTTCGAGTTGTATGTGTTGTCTCCAGAGGGGGCTCTGCCTGTAGTTTTTCCTTTACCAGGGAGTACCTCATGTACAGTGTTGACCTATAGTCTCTTCCCTCCCCTACAGGCATCGTTGTGGAGGTTGATAAAAAAATATTTTTTCATCACAATATGCTGAGGTCATTAGAAAATATCTTCCGTAATAAAAAAAAAGAACTCTTGCTATATTTTTTTGGTTCTTATGCTATAAACCCATGAAGGTTCTGTTGGTTAAAAGTAATTTTAATGAAAAATGAACCCATCCGCAATAGATAGTATTGCTCTTTACTTTGTGCTCATCCAGTAACGAAGATTTGGCATGAAACATATAATATAATAGGTCCAATATTTTAACCAGAAAAAATAATTTTTAAGACTTAAGGATTACCTTCCTTCACTTATACCTTGTGTTGAAATAAAATCATTATATTACTTGTTTTTAGTTTGGGTAAATAAGGTACCAATTAATATAAAATAATCAGCTTTTACTTAACTTCGTTGTACATTTTTACACATCTTGTAACAGTTATAATGATTTTTTGAGTTTTTAAGAACATGATATTAAGCTTTTAACTATTTTCTCAGCTTTTGCTCTTCTGCCTTCATTTCATAAAAGTCTGACTTATTAATACGTACTATTTTAGCTTTTAATGTTTTTGTGTTTTTAATTTCATGTTTGATTCTATTTTTTACAAAGTTTGTACTTTATTGAATCACATTTTTAAATGACTGTACTTCTTATTTCTAGTATTTTTAAAGTGCAGTACCAAGAGAATTTTAAATTTATGAGTTAATCATTGCCATTGAAATTTCTATATGGCTATATCAGGAATTTGGGGGAGGGGTAGTAATTACACTATCATATACGGCCTGAGTAGGATATATTAAAATAAATTTGATTTTTAAAAATAATGGGCAAAATTAGTTTAATGTTAAAATCTTTATAAATATTTTCCATTTTAGAGAATTTGCACGTCATTGGTAAGGTATATTAGCTTAAGTTGTTTAATATATTCCTTTTGAATAATGTAATAATATAATTAAATAATAGCATAGGCTAAGTTTACTTTAGTAATATTTTATTAATCATTTTTGTATTTCACTGCAGCTGGACAAAATGCGATTTTCGAATGTGAACTGACTTCCGACACACCGACTGCAATGACATGGTTGAAAGATAACAGACCAATGGAAGATAGACTAGCTGATCGTGTGAAAATTTCAACTCGTGATGATAATACAAAGTTCAAGTTGGAATTACAACACACTCGAGAGACTGATTCTGGTACTTACACAGCAAGAGCCACCAATGCAGTTGGCAGCTCAACTTGCACAGCTCAACTCATTGTTCAAGAATGTAAGTTCTATTATTGTTATTATTATGTTTTTCAAATATAAGTCTTTATATAAAGTCACAGTCAACCAGTGCTGAAGTTGGGCTGGCATGGACTAGAACGGCGCTGTGGCAAAGTAAAAATCTACTCTTAATCACTCCAGCATAAACGCAGGGAGGAAAAAAGTACATTGGCAACACTTTTTTAATAACCATTATTAGGGTCATGATCTCTTAATCTTGTCCAACAGTTGCCTTGCCTGTATGGTTGCCCTAGATTCAATGCATACATGATGAAGTTGGTTGCACTGGTTGTTATTGTATTGTAATTTCTATTTGATTTGTTTGAAAAGGTAATTTGACTATAAAGTTTGGTACCATAAAATGAAAAATAAATAAATAATAGCTTTATATAAATTTATGAGTTTCCCTTAGAAAAATGTCCAACTTCAACACTGCAGTGATCTTTTTTTTTTAAGTTAATAGTTGTGTGGGATCACTTGATGGCATAGTAGATAAGACAACTGGCTATAATGCTAGCGCTCCCGCATTCAAATCCTGATAGATCAGAAATTTATAGGATAGGAATAGGTAGGTAGGGTAAAGGAGAAAGGGGATTGAATAGTAGAAAGAGGAAAAGAAGAAGAGAAAGGAAAAAAATTCCAATTTTCAACACTGCTAGGAGTTCCATTGCTACCACCTAGATGTCTCTGTTTAATAGTGATTTAGGTGGACGGAGCTTAAGTGGTGACCTGTTCTTCCTTTTTCCCTTGATTAAATTTCTTCTTGGTCCAGATGAAGAACCAGGCATGCATCACATTATGGTCACCTATTTGTAATTTTCCTCAAAGTAGATAGGAAATATCTTGTATCAGTAATCACAGATCTTTCTGCATACCCATCCCAATTGTAATGTTTTATTTTAAGTAAACAATTCTCTGTTGTATATGTTACAATCATTATTATAGATTTAGACTACTCTATTCTGAATCTTATACATATGTATCTATTCTAATAATATCTTCAATGTTCCAGTATCTGAGGAAGAGCTGAGAAGACGAGCTGAAGCTAATGCTCCTATTTTCATTGTAAAATTGAAAGATACAGAGATTCTGGAAAATACTTTCCTCCGATTCATGGTAAAAGTAAAGGGACAACCTAATCCTGATTTGACATTGTGAGTAAATATATACATTGCGCTTGCTCTGTTACCATGTCTTTAAACCTTGTGTCATGATGCATGACATCATTAATAATTAATTTGCTAATGCAAGCATTATAATATGTTCTAACATGTTTATCATAATTTCGTTAATAGCACTATATTAATTCAGTAAATTTCAAAGCAAGAAAAGCCATCATAATAACCAATTTTATAAGTTAAAAAGAAATTACCATTACATGTACCATTATAATGATTTTTAAACATTTGAACATTGAACACTAAACATTCACTATAAAATTATAATATAACATTTGCAATACACTAACCATTTACATGATAAATCCTCATATTTTATTTTATTATCCTTCTGATATAAAGCTATTAGGATAATATTGGTCCTTGCCATGCTAAATATCCCTCCTCAAAACTTTATGCCACTCTGTTAATATGCAATGTAAACAAATCTTAAAAAATAGCTAAGTAGAATCTGGTCTCAGTTAAAGTGTCCTATTAGCAAATAGAGAGAGCAGACAGTCAGACAGATCAAGAAAGACATAGAGAAGAGGAGAAAGATAGAAAAAAGCAAGAGAGGAGGAGAAAAGTGAAAAAGTAAGAAATAAATAATTTAATGAATGACTAATTAATAATAATGATAATAATAATTATAATAATAATAATAATAATAAAAGAATGGAACTGCCTTTCTTTTCTTAAATTTTCAGGTTCTATCTAGTCTCATAACAGTAGATCTACAGGCATGTAAAAGAAATCATGCAATACAAAAATTTGCACAATGGAGGGAAGAAAAGGAAGTTCTGAAAAATTAAGAAAAAAGTATTAAAGAACAAACAAACAAATAAACAAAGTAGGAAATTAAAAGAGTGAAAGGAAAAATAATAAAATAATAAAGCGAACACAATATGTAGACCTACATTGCATTTCTCTTTCCAGTAGCTTTTACTTCTACTCTCATGTTCCAATTCATTACAAACCTGTTTAATTATTATGTATTCAAACCATTTTTTTCTTCGCATTTACAGAGCAGCAGGTAAGTAACTTGTCATGCCATTTACAAAGTGCTGTGGATTGATTCCTGATCAATGAATTAATTTTAGAAACCATTTAACTTCACCATAAAAAATTATAATGTCATAAAATATGTTATTCTTGTGTAACATTTTGCATTTTGAAATAACATGCCAAAGAATTTTGTTATAATAATAATAACAGTGAAAATAAGGCTACAAAAATTATTCTGTGACATTCTTAACATAACTGCCATCAATATCAACTATAATACAGAGTGAGCCGGCTGAGGCAATATCGTTCTAATATTACATTTGGAAGATCACAGATTTAAGTCCCATGACTAGCCAATCTGAGTGAGATTTTTCACAATCATAAGCCTGAACTGTACTTATGTGCAATGATGCCTACTGCACAAAGGAAATCAGATTTTGAATTGCCGTGGACAAGACAGCATTCACAAAAAAAGAGATCACTGCTGACTTGGATTTGAGAAAGAAATTGATTAACTGCTACATCTGGAGCATTGCTTTACACAAATTGGAAACATGAGCATTTTAAGAAAAATGGAGAAGAAAATATAATTGAAAAGTTTTGAAATTTGGTGCTGGAGAAGAATGGAAAAAATAAAATAAATGGACAATGTAACAAATGAAAAAATCCTGAGAAGAGTGAACATTGCTGCATGGCGTCATTAAAGGAAATTGGAGGGAACTCTAGGCCTTCGAAGAAAAATCCAGCTGCTAGACGATCTAAAGGAGAAAAGAAAATTCTGGTTACTGAAAAAAGAAGCCAAGGATAGTAGGAGATGCAGAGAAAAACTTGCAGATCAAGTCCAGGGATCTCCCCATGGACAGAACTTAATAATATAATAACATGTGATGAATGAAAACTGACCCAAAAGACCTGTTGTTAGAGGACTGTGACTGTTAATAAGATAAATATTGTTTAGACCTATGCGAGTGATTTTTGAACACCAGATGTCACAAACATTACTTCAAGATGTGTAACACATCAGATCACATCACATGGATTCTCAGGTATTCAGTTGTTACAGATATCATAAAAGGAAATAAACATCTAATTATGAACAGAGACGAGATACATACATAGTGCAACTAATATTTTTTATCTGCTTTTCTTGCCAGCAAATTTTTTTGTTTAGTATTAATCATAAAAGTACTGTTAGTTCACTTGCGAAAAAAAAAAAAAATAAGGGTGGAGGAAGCAAAGTGCACAGGCAATATGTGGTACAGTTGATTGTGAATTTTGCCTTGCACGTCCCTAATTTTGTATGTGAGTGAATAGACAATAGAAATGCAGCATTAGCGTTAATATAATGCCAGAACTACATAGAATCATTGTTCAATTTTAACTTCATTATTTGAAAGGAACATTTTAACACCCGCTGTATATATTTATGAGCTATATTATCTTTTGAATGCATTACTTATTATAACTAGCAGAATGATACTATTTAGTGTACATTAACATTCCTCGTTTGTTTTGTACTGTCACTACCTACTGTTACATGTAATAGATCCAGGCTAGTTTTCTACATGTTTAGTGTAAGCTTATATCTGTACATCTGTATATTACACACAAAGTTTTGTGTTTTTAAAAAATAAATATTTTGCATTCTTATATCAAAGTTGTATCATTTATTTATACTTTCATTTTCTTATAGTTTTCTTGATGTTAAGTTAATATATTATGCTCCTGTAAGAAAATTTAATTTCTTCTTGTGCACTGAAATTAATATCCACGAGTGTACTAATTCACAATATGAACTCTTATAAATTTACATGCAGCCATTTCAGGTTGTGTGAGATACGTAGACAGACAAACACACAGACAGGCAAACAGACAAACAGAACGATGTGAAGGATTAAAATCATACAATTGTTTGTCCTCCCCCCCAAAAGAAAATAATTTTTGAAATGGGTTATGGAGCAGACATAACCATACTATTTTATATTATAATTCTTTTAAAAATTAAAAATTAAGAGTATAATAATTATTAAAGCATTATATTTATTAACACTTGCACGCGAATCATTCTTAAACTAAGCCATTAATAATTAATGAAACAGCTAAAATTCCTGCTTTAGAGTACATTCCACGACATGAAAGCGCCCCCTGGGAAAACTATATCAGAATCGATTATGCAGTTCCAAAGAACCTGTGAACACATAATACGTATTGTTTCTCAGCTGTTTATTGACATGAATATGATGTGAATTTTATTTTATCAATTCAGTGTAATTTTCAGAAATTATATAATGTTTCAAGGGAAGGAATGGTTTGTTTGGATTATTATTATCAGCGATATTTCAAGAGATAAAACCTTCAATATTTTACAGCTGTTGCCCCCGGCTTCGCCCGCCATTATTCATTGACTCCAGGATTTTTAAGAAAATTGCACTGGTTGATTATTAAAAATGTTTGTGGTTCAGAGCTATGAAAATTGTAAGTAAAAATAAAATTAGAATATTTGTTCATTGTGTTCATTTCACTTAGGCCTTATATAATAAAGAAACTGTTTTCGTTCCTAATTTTGTAGTCGTCATGAAAGTTTAGACTGCGAGAGACGAACATCGCCAAGTATACCCGATGTATCATGAAGCGGGCGAGCAAGCACGCTATTTAGAGCCGTTGAATTGTATAAGAGTAGATATTTGTATAATATACTTACCTTTCTTTTAACAATTTTTAATTGCTAATTGGCTGCTTACCAGGCTGAACATCATGCAATTGCTGGTTTTTTTCCCATGTATTCATGGTGCCATAGTATTTCACAACACTTCACCTCTTAAAAATACAAATCAAATAAATTAATTCAGTTCTCATTCTTCTCATACTTCCTTCGTAAGATCAGTTACAGAATGTATTTGTATAACTCATTCATTTTAAAGTAATAGTGCAGCTTGTACTGGAACTTAGCTGTTACGACATTTACATCAAATTACATAATTTCTTGCGCTTAGGCACTTTTCTTGAGTTAGTGTATCGAGAGAAGCAAGATTCATACCCCATGGCCAGTCAATTTGATTTTGTACGTACTAATAGGCTGTGTAACTATTGACTTACATTTTCATTACGAGTATGTTATGTCTTCCATTCACTTTAACTGATATTCAATTACAATTAATGATACTAGATGAAATTCTTTGTGATGAATCGTAACAGGTAATGATCTATTCTGCATCTCTCCTTCTAGCTATATGGTCTAATTATATTATTAGGCCCTATATGTAATAATAATTATTATCATAATTAAAAGAATGGTACTGTGTAATACACACAGTTAAAGGATATGAATTGAGGGCGGGGTGTCTATTAGCAAACCCGGCAACCTCCACTTTGATAAAAGAAAGAGATGCTAACTTCTAATGAAAGTTTAAAGCATTTCCTGGTACATATTTAGAATAAGTGTTGTAAATCTGCCTTAATCCCTTAAGTGGAGAGTTGGATTTGTAACGCATACACTAAATATGTAGCAGGAAATGCATTAAACTTTCATTAGAACTTATCATCTCTATCTTTCATCAAAATGGAGATTGTCAGGTTTGCTAATAGACCCCTCAATTCTGTGTAGCTACTTGTAAAGCATTAGGAAGATAAATTTAAAGTTGAATGACTGTGAAAATATTCTCTTCATCTTACTGATAACTTATTTATTTTTTTATTTTTCATTTTTCAAGCAAATATTATTATTACTTACATTACATTACTTACATTACATTATTATTATTATTACATATTTAATACAAGTAAAAACAAATAAAACCAAACATTCCCCTATATGAGCAAGGCTCGTGTTTAGGGGATATAGTACATTAATATAAATATAGTTACATATCACTGCACAGTATACTATATACGAAAAAGTTCTAAATTCATGAATACATGTAAATAAAAATAATTTTTTAGCGTTAACCAGTGGTTAAAAATAGCATTCACAACAAAAAATATAATAAATTGGACTGAAACATTGAAATACCAAACAAAATTAAAGTGTGTTATTAATATTATGTAATAACTTTTTTATTTTCCTCTTAAAATGTTTAAGATTGTAATTTACATATTCAGGCTACTCAGCAATAAAATTATTATACAATTTTAAACCATAGTTTTGGCCATGTAATTGCCCCTTGGTTGTCTTACATTTTCATTACTTGTGAAAGAAACTTGCTTCTTTTTAATGTCCAGTACAGACAATATTTATTGGTTAATTTCTTTTTCAGTGTATACAATATTAAAATAAATAAATCCTTCCACTTCTTCTTTCCTCGGTTTTAAAAATAATCATACTCATCAGAAAATATCTTATTGAAAACTGGTAGCATTAGTTATCTGTGTGCAATATTTTCTAATTTATTTTACTCAGCTTCAAAAATGGAAAACAGATCGCCAGTGGTGACAGAGTTCAAATTGTGACAGCGAAAGCGGATAAAGGGTTCTATGAACTGGTCATAGATGATGTGCTTCCGGCTGATGCTGGAAAGTATTCCTGCACTGCAAAGAATAAATATGGAGAAGTAAGCTCTGAAGCTGTTGTTTCAGTCACAAGTAAGTTTATTTGTAAGAAAAAGTGTTCTTGTACGTTTGACATACATGTCTTAGCAGCAGCACTTGTGCATATGCATAGTGGTAGATTACATCTGCATGATTGAATTCTGAATAAATTTAACTCATATTTACAATTTGTTTTTGGTAAGCTTCAGCAATATACTGTGTCGTGTATTTTCCCCTTCCACTTTAATGTTAGTTTTTCTGTGTACACTTTTCTATAGGTTTGTGACTGTATAAATAAAGAAGCTTGTTAGATCTTCTTGTGGAACATATAAGTGAGGAAACATCTAAAATTCTCTTTATTTTGTAATCTCCGCTGACTATCTTGCACCTTACCTTTGCAGATATTTGGTCACAGCACAAAGTACATCAGTATCTGATATATGCTGGCCAATTCAAATGTGACAGTCCATGGGAAAGGGAGCTTTATCTTGTGTTATCGGTACCATCTCATATATTCATTCATTGAGGCCTTTGTTTGTAGGTTGACTACCAAAGACAAATTTAGTTATGCTTACTTTCCTTGTACCACGAGAGGCAATGGTACATCTACTCGGAATCACCCTTGCCTGAATTACCTTGGACAAGTCATGGTCATCATCCCATGTCTTTGTCCCTGGGGGTCTGGACCTGCGTTCGGGCAGAACACTCATCACGTTTATCATCATCATCTTCATTATTATTATTATTATTATTATTATTATTATTATTATTATTATTATTATTATTATTATTATTATTATTATTATTACTTTCCTAGAGAACCCATTATCATGACATCTAGACATGAAAAGGCTGGAAAATTGGTCCAGAGGTTAGGTTTGCAGGTCTATAATGTGCCGTAAATCTACAACAAAGGACTTATGGTTTGTAGTCCCTCTCAGACAACTTCATTCCTGGGGCTTTTATGAACAGAATCCATTGACTGCAGCCAGGTTTGAGCCCATATCCTGTGAATCCAGAGATGGGCATGCTGCCTCTGTACCACCATGGCTGATTGTACCATCTCACAGGGGATAAAAATCTGAATAAATTTGTTTTTATTTGACTTCAATTTGAAAATCTATATGATTTTTAAAATATTCTTGGCTGCTGGGTATCTGCTTAGACATGATGCAGCAGATACCCAGAAGGCAAGAAGATTTTACTGTCAACTCGGGCCACAGAAGCCTACAATTACATATAGGCCTAGAATATGATTTTTGTCTCTTCTGCAAAATGTGAAGTGAGAATATAAAGTTCCTTTCCACTTGGACTGTCACATTTATAATTTAATCTTAGCCATGCAGGTAAATAAATATTTATGTCTTTCTTTAGTAAAAGGTATTGTTAAAGCCATTATTGTTATTGTTATTGTATGCAATCATACATCATTTAAATGTTTCACACATTTTAGGGATTCTCTTATTCTTCTTACTTTTTTTTTCCGGAAATCTTTTTATTATAAGTTGAGAATTTTCAGGAAACAGAATTTTTTACTTCTTTAGAGTTTTCTGCTAACCTTTTTTCTCCCCAGAAACTAATTTTCTTTTTGATACTGCATCAGATCTCTAAACTTTTACAGCAAACTTATTTTTGGAATAATATGATTTTTTTTTCCCACAGTTGTCTGTGTTTCAACAAATTTCGGGTATTTTTTAAAAGTTAAGATCTTTTAAAATAGTATTATTGTATGTATTTGAAAATGTATGATTCCCTCACATTATTCCTAAGCCTTTGTACACATCTATGCTAAAGGATACCTTGAAATATTTTTGCATGAGAGAAAGCTAATGTTAAGTCTATATGTGCCAGCTAAATCAATAATAAGCCTCTTAACTGATAGTTGTCAGTTTCTGATCTCTTTACCTTGTAAATAATAGTCTAGCTACACTTTAGAATTTCACCTGTACTGTGTCTTTGTTATCAATGTTCAGTATTCTTGTCTTTGCATGCTTTATAAAAATATAAGGATTTTATGTTTAATTATTTATTTGAAGATTAATACACTCTGGTTTTAATTTCGTTTTAGTTTTAGCTTTAGTAATTGCAATAAAATCATTTAGACTTTTACAGTTTTTTTTACTATCAAAAAGTATTGTAAAATTTATAAATTTATTTTGATAAATTTAATTTAATTTTATTTAACTCATAAGGACATTTGACTTACTTTAATTAATTACTTTTCCAGATGAGAAGGAGGTATTTGCAGGACTAGAAAGAGCAGGTCTGCTTAAAGAGGGAGAAAATACAGACTTCCAGTGGCTTAGAGATGGAAAGCCTTTTGACCCTGAAGAGAGATTCAAAGTACTGTTTAAGGTAATTGATTTTGATCTTATAATAAGGTACAAAGTTATTGAATAAAAATCAATTTAATATCTTGCTTTAGCCTTTTTGTCGAAATTAAGGTCAACAGAGCAGTCTTATTTAATACTTGTATGAAAACTCCAGTGCTTGTTTTATAAACATACTCTTGTCTTAATAAGTGCCATTATAGGCTTGTTGCATATGTAGGCCCTACTATTTTCAAACAGCAGTAATACTTTCTTCACAGGAAGTTTTTTTTTTCATCTCTTTACTTTCAATTAGGTAACAAATGTGTTAATTAGGATAGCAAGTTAAATTTACCATGGATTATGGAAATTCAATTTATTTATATTACTTAAATCATCCTATTTCAATAGTTATATGATTTGCTTACAAGTCAGTTAAGACACTCTTGTAATTAAAAGAGGTCCTCTACATTTAAGGAGAGAGGTTGAACATGAATAATGTTGAAATTTATAACCACTGGTATTGAGGAAGTGTTTTTCCTCCACTGAGATAAAACCTGTGAATGCCTCTGTAGCATATTGATTTGTATGTTATTGCCTTTGCCAAAATTCAACTTTATAGTTTAAAAAAATATAAAAAATAAATATTTCACCCATTGCTCCCTTAACTGTCATATAAAGAGATTGGGTAATGTTGGGATAATACAAGGAATGTTCCTCAGGTTGACAACCAGCTTTGAAGATTGATTATTTTCAATGTTTCAAAGGTATACATTTGTCTCCATCCTCAGGGCTACTGAATTCATTATGTTCGGAAACTTCAGAGACGGTAATTAAGTTTCAAGCCTGTCAACCGGAGAACTATTCATTCATAATCTTGCCAGAAAAACCTCTCTGATTGCAAAATGTGCACTCTAGGTTGCTCACTCACAGAAACCTCTTATGGAGCTAACACTATAACTATGCTGTTGAGCTAGGAATTTTGAGACAAGACAATTCTAGAACACTATTTTAAAAACCTAAGTTAAGCAGAAGATTGGCAGCAAATACCTCAGTATAACCATAGTATACTCATACTTTGATATATAAACATTTCTCACTGCTCCTAGTTTGTTTGCATTTCTCCAGGTGATCCCTTTCAGAATAAAATTTACAAGCTGCCATTAACTAGGAGAATGCCTAGCATACAATACCAGCTGACATATCCATGGCTAATCACTAATGTTTTAAATGAAAGAATAATTTTAATATCATTTTGTGTTCTTTCAGGATGAGGAGGACTCTTTGGCCCTTGTATTCCAACATGTGAAACCGGAAGACGCTGGTCTTTACACTTGCGTTGCTTCTACAACGTCAGGGAAAATATCTTGCAGTGCTGAATTAACTGTTCAAGGTAAGTTTTCTTTTCTCTCAAGCTGTAAAAAGCTGGTTGTTTCTATTAATTCTACCCCATTCTTGCCGGTATTATAAAGATTTTACTTACCGAACATGAACAATCTTGTTTTCAGGATCAGTGAATCAGCTAGCCCGAGAACCTGAGGTACCTAAACTATCTGTAGAAAGTAAACTGACTGAAGTGAGTTTGGGGGGATCTGCCATGTTGGAGCTCAAGGTTAAAGGTTATCCTAAACCTGAAATTAAATGGTAAGTACTCTATTATTAGAAATTTAATTAAACAAAAATTTTAGAAACAGTTTTTTTGTTGTTTAGGACTTGAACTGATTTTCATGATATCTGTATGACTTTACGGGCTACCAGCCATGTATGAAGTTTGAACTTTCATCCATTTTGACTCCATGCCTTCATCAGGAATAGTGAAATTGTAATGAATGTGTACCTCTTTAAAAGAATGAGACATAGAATTAATGATTTAAATATGTTCTCTGATTGGCAGAGACTAATGTATCAGGTAGCCAATCAGAAGTCATGTTCAGGGTGTTTGTGCTTGGTATTCGAGAAGCAGAGAGGCTGGTGATGCAGTGGTTGCCAGTGTATTCTTGTCTTCTGTACTTTATGATTGTCGCAGTGCTGGCTATGGAGATTTTCAAATATTTGGCGGCTGGGGGAACAGGAGCTTTCTTCCTCTGTCTCCTGCAGATTGTGGTCGTTGCACATATTGCTATATAGCAGGCTGTGGGGATGTCCCTAGAGGCTATCAAAATTAAACTCCAAGCAAACAACTTTAATAGCCTAAATTAGAGCCTGTGGACAAAATTTCCCGGCCATTTCACGTCCAAGTAATACCTTAGTTTCCTGGGGGGGTTGTGAGGTGATAGGCTTACCACCTGTCCTTCTGCCTTCTCTCGGAAACTAAGCGTAACAAAATTCACATAGGTATCAGCAACCTCCAATTGGAGGCCCTTCGCCCCGACATTGGGGATATAGGACAGTACATACATACATACATACATACAAACGACTTTAATAGAGACAGAGGTCTCAGGATCAGTAATGTATAGATACTGGCACTGGGTCTCACTGGAACACACAAATTTGGTGAGATTGGGGAAGGCAACACTGAAGACTACAGTCACCACTAGCTTGACAGTACTAGTGTTGTCCCATCCCTTTGGCCTCCTATGTTACAGCATGCACAATGGCCACAACCCGCAGAAGAAATCACCAGAGATTTCTGCTTCCCCAGTAGATATATTTTGAACATCTCCATGTCTGTCAGAATCCATGGGAGACAAAGAATACACCAGCAATCACTGCTTCACCAGCTTATATACTCCTGGACTACTATGTGCATGCACCCTGACCATGACTTCTGATTGGCTACCTGATTCATTAGTCTTTGCTAATCAGAGAACAGTTTTGTTAATTAATCATATGTACATTCCTATAAAAATGAATATATTTGTTATAGTCCCACTATTCCTGACAAAGGCCATGAAGTCAGGATGGCCAAAAGCTTAATCTTCATAACACTGACATGGCTGGTAACCAGAGATAATCAGCAGATGGTATTTCAGAGGGATTTCAAGATTGAGTCTTTTGTAACTTGATATTACAGGACCAAAGATGGAACATCTATTGAAGCTGGAGGTAAATACCGTTTCCTATATGAAGACGAAGAATCTATGTCACTTGTTATTAAGGGTGCAACAACAGAAGATTCTGGAAAATACAAAGTTTTGGCCAAGAACGAACTTGGACAAGATAATGCTGAAATGGAACTGATAGTAAAAGGTAAACAAATATTAAATTATTAATGCCAGTAACAACATTAAGACATTTGTATCTTCAATTTTATATCAATTTATTATTCAATATTTGCCTTCCTCAGTACTTGTTCTTATTTCTCTGTGCTCAGGGGTTATTGATACAAACCTGGTCAAAGGCTGTAGACTTTTTCAGAGTGATCCAATTCATTTTGAACCAATTCAAGAAATATAATAGTATGAGTACCGGTACTCAAAATCAGTAATAATAGTAATAGGATGTAGTAATTAGTTTATACGAGATGGGAGTTTTATATTTTAATGCTTTTTGAACATAGGCATACTGGTATTTTATTAAGCTGCAATTAGAAACTTCTTTTCACTTCACTACAGATTTATGGAAATTTTAATATGGGTCTATTTCACAAATGGGGATGGTATCTAATCATTCATTTATATTAACAAATAGAAAAAATCTAAGGCTTTGTTTTGAAAGCTACTTTTCCAACTGAAGTGAACTAGATAGTTGACTAAATATCTAGAAATTACATCAAAAATAATGTTCAAGAAGTACATAGTAGTGCAATTATGTCCTTAACAGCTAGTAATTGAGAAGGCTTCATTGATAACTAGTAAACTAAACCATAAGGTCTCTTCATAATCGATTCAGCCGCGGTGGTCTAGAGGTAGGATGCTCGCCTCTAAATCCGAAGGTCGCAGGATCAAACCTGGCAGTCGATGGATTTTTCAGGACATAAAAATCCTGGGTACGGAGTCCTCCGGGAGGGACTTTAAGCTGGGGGTGCCGTGTCGTAGATTTACGTAAAAGAACTCCAAGCCTAAATTAGAGCCTCTTGACAAAACTTCTCGGCCCTTTCATGTCCTACTAATACCTTAGTTTCTGGAGGGGGGTTGAGAGGCGATGGGCTTACCACCTGTCCCTCTGTTCTCTTTCGGAAAATAAGCATAACAAAATTAGTATAGGTAATGAAACCTCTATGTGGAGGCCCTATGCCCCACCATAAGGGTTATAAGAACGAGTCAGAGTCAGTCAACAAAATATTGTGATTTTTATATTTTTATATTTAAGTAGGTATTAAATACTTTTAAAATATCTCTATAGAAGTAAATAAAGGTCTGTAAATCGACAGTACAAGATGTTTGAGTCTCGAGACTATGTTGCGGGGGTATGCGTTTTCAAATTGAGGTATGATAGGGAAAAATCTTGGGATAGCATACCTCCTCTGAATTTTCCCCATTTCCTTTATTGCTTAAATGGAAATAGTGTTTAAAATATGCATGCAAGACCTCTTAGTATGTAACTTAGTTACTAGTCATTAAGTTTCTAGTCACAAGCACATAAGTAGGATCTTCAGCTTTTCAACAAAGGCTATTTTGTAACTTACCCTTTATTTGGCAACAGTCCCCAAAGAATGGGCAAGTCTCTTTTGCATGCGGACCACAAAAACACTCTCTACGGCCATCTAACTCTTAGAATATGAACTCAATTTTTAGTAAATGTTACCTGGGATATTATTGCCAATCCAACAGACATAAATTTTCATTTTGTCTGCCAATTAAAGGGTTAATGACTACTAAAATTTACATTTTCATAATGAGACATAAAGTTTGATGAGTTCTTCAGATCTTGATAAGATTATAGTATTGTTCTCATACTTAAGATGAAAAAAGGATTTGATATCCTTAAAATACCTTGCTATAATTAATGTGAATTGAACCTAGCACAGGAATCAAACCTGTTAGTCACTAGACCACTAAGACCCTTCCTTTGTCTTTAATTTGTTTGTCATCTGTCCTTTTCTTATAATTTGTTCACTTTTGCTCAAATCTTGCCATATTCAAAACTTGAAAAGAAATTTCACCCTTTTATTTTTATTTGCAGCTCCACCTAAAATAAAGACTGAACTTCAAAATTCATCATGCATGACTAATGAGAAGAAAGTGTTTACTGTCGAGGTTGAAGGAATGCCAGTACCTGATGTTAAATGGTAAGTATGTGAAATTTTTTTTAATTAAAAAAAAACTCAATAAATGATTATTTACCATGTAATTTATTTGAACGAACCACAAAAGTTATAAAATATTCCTTATGTCTCTGATCAAAGGTTAACTAGAACACAAAAATTTACGTTATGTATTTATGATGCATATTCTTTATTGAGCTGGTATAACTGTAATATATTTAAATAGATTTATGTTATCACATTGTATATTTAAAATTCAGAAACTTTTTCTATGAAGCTATATATTTCTGTTGACATAAACAATAAAAACTGTCTGCCTAAACAAAAAAAACTGTCTGCCTGGTCCGATGGGTAGCATTGTTGACTACAAGATTTGAAGTTAGGGAAGTCTGGATTAGGGTACACTCAGCCTCATAAAATCAACTGAGGACCTTCTTGGTAAAGAAGTATCATAAATCTGCTTTCAAGAAAAACCATTATTATACCTGTAGTAGCTTGTATGCTGACCATGTGCTCTCAAATCTTGACAATCGAAGAGTCCCCCGGAATAACGTTCTAAGGAACAAAAATAAAAATTTAGGGAAACTAAGAAAAGCTGTAACTACATAAAAAAAATTCTATTTAAATTAATTACCAATAGCTGCTTTATTACAATCTGTAGAACAAAACAGTAACAAGAACAAAAAATGAAGAAATTCTTAAAACAGGAAATAAGGAAAACATTAATTTATAATGAATATTTTATGGAAGAATGTTGTACGGCAGACTCACATTTAGATTGTCTCATTAAACACATTGTAAATTTTTGGGATGGAATAACGTTTTCATTAAAATTCTAAACATTGCTTGACTACATCTAGCTTTATTGTATGAAGATGTAACTTTTAAGTTAAAGTCCTTTTTTTGTAACTTTAAATAAATGCACACTTTTTATGCAAAATTCAAAAATAGATATTTCTCATTTATCGCTAGAAAAACACATTATTCACAAAAATATGAGAAATTCTAAAAAATTCACACAAAAAAACCCTATACATTGTTTCAGAATTATGTCATATGCATACAGGAAATGTTTTTTTAATTGAACAGTTTTCTTGTTTATCTTGCCTCTGACTTTAATATTCTTTATTTATTTGTATTAAGGTTGAAAGATGGACAAGAACTGAAGCAGACTGATCATTTCAAGATTAGCAAGGACAAGGGAACTTTCAGTCTTACAATTGAAAAGACTCTTCTGGAGGATTCGGGTTCATATTCAGTAAGTACCAGTTTTCTTTCTTTGCAGTGGCTGTGCTATCATTTGCAATCCATAGGCAAAGCTTATCTTAAAAGACCCATTTGAAATACCACCACTCATACTACACACATTGCACACCTCCACAATCACTACATCTACTACTGCTACTACTTTCACTACAAAATGAAATAATAATAAAAACAAAATAACAGTGACATTATGAAACTATGAGGCACGTCCATAAAGAAAGTTTCCCTGGGACCGTTTACAGAAACAAAACACAATTTCTTTACATATATATTCCAACAGAAACAGCAAGTATTCGGCTATCAATCAACGTATTTGCCACTGGAATTGAAACATTTTTCATACCATGGAACCAACTTTTGAATGCCTGTGTCGTACAAGTCTGCCGCCAGGGATTTGAACCACTATGTGACAAACATCTCCTCCTCTCTGCCATTCCCTATCATTTCTTGAGGTGTAGAAAAATATGGAAATCACTGGGAGCAAGGTCTGGACTGTAGGATGGATTTTTAAACACCTCCCAGCTGAACTTCTTCAGGAGACTTGCTAGGAGCTGTTTAAACATCCACCCTACAGCCCGGACCTCGCTCCCAGTGATTTCCATATTTTCCACATACTGGTTCAAATCCCTGGCGGCAGACTTGTATGACAAAGGTATTCAAAAGTTGGTTCCACGGTATGACAAATGTTTCAATTCCAGTGGCAAATGTGTTGAATTATAGCTAAATACTTGCTGTATCTGTTGCAATATATATATCTAAAAAATTGTGATTTTTTTCTGTAAACAGAATAAACTTACTTTATGGATGTGCCTCGTATTATGTTATGTCATCCCCTAGACATTGCTAGGGTGCCTCACAAATACACATATTATGGTAATTACAGCAGAACCCTGATTTAATATTTCTCACATATGTTCTGCTAAAATGCAAGTCAATGTCAACCATCTTATTTAATTAACTTAGTATATTGCTTCACTATGTAAAAGTTTCATTATTATATTGTTTTTCAAATATATATTGAATGTTAATTTTAATAACTTGTTTTAGATTGTTGCTGTTAACGAAATCAGTCAGACATCTGCATTCTGGAACTTTGAAGTTCATTCCCCTCCCATGATCACCAAGCACTTGGAGAAGAAGACTGAAGTAAAGGAAGAAGATACCCTCCTCTTTGATATTAAAGTACAAGGAGACCCTAAACCTGAAGTTGTTTGGTAAGTAACAATTAAACATACATGCTGTACTTTGTAGATTCACAATTTAGTCAAATCTCTAAAACTTGGACCCTCAGATTTTGGGTAATTTATACAACATTTTACCATATCTAATAAGAAAACTAACCCCATGGTGGCACACCAATCTCTATCATGCCTTTACAAAATCAAAAATGCATATGTATCAGATTAGAACAGCGAATAAAGATTCAAGCTTCAAGATTTATTATGTTTATGAACTGCATCAATGCAGTTATTAACAAACTTTACAGAATGAAAGGTTATATACAAAACAGAATATGGAAATATAACAGTTAAAGTACAATGTTAGTGATAAGACATAAAAAACAAGACAATTAAAAATACAATATCAACTATAAAATACAAAATAATTAAAAATACATTATCAACTTCACAAAACTCATTAATAGAATAAAATGGATTTAAAGCAAGCCAGTGTCTCAAAACAACCTTCAACCTGTTAGATTTAACTGACTGTACAGTTTTCGGCAATTTATTAAACAATTTAATACCAATATTAGTATACTACTTCATTGTTTTAGTTAGAATTAATATAGCCTCACAGATTTTATTGTTCCTTACACAGGATTATTAAAACGATTTTTAAGTTCAGAAACTGCAATCTCAATTTTTTCTTTTAATATTATTTGTTATAGGCTTATATGTATCTTAATTCAGTTATCAATCTGGGTAACAGCTATTATCTGATCACATGGAGTACTTCATTTGTGTCATTTGTTCAAGGCCTAGAGGATCATTTCTTCTTTATTCTCTACTATTCTTAAATATCCTATGGACATTCAAAATTAAAATGTCTACATATGCTGCATTAACATCTAATGCTCTATTTTGCTATGATCTCTCCTAGCGTAAAACAATCCTTCACTCGGATCTCTGGGTACGGAGTCTTTCACACCCAGAATGAAAATTTAAATCTGGAACACAAATAAACTGGCAATAAAATAAATTAGAAAATAACTTAATGTGTGTCTTAACTACATAGGCTGGATAAAAATAATGGCAATACATCTATAAAATCACAGTGAATTACTGGAACTTCTAATCGCTATCTATCACTATAACAATAACAAGAAGAAAATGAGTTGAAGATACCTTAAATGACTCTTGACTCACAATAATCTGGATTGCCAGAATGAGCAATTTAAAGATTGGTAAAAGTTTTTACTCTGAATGATGATATTTGAACATGAGACATGATTGCACCTCTACAAGATGGAAATGAACAACAATTGATAGGTTTTGACCCATCCTGCTCTTTTTCTGTATTGGAAAATCAAATTCCTCAAAAGCTTCTGTAAGTCAAGAATCCTCCCAGCAAAGGAATTTTCATCAGTACCTCTGTTACAATATCTATAGATGTCATTTTAGGGTGGTTGTTGGGGCAATTCATTTTCTTCTGGTTACTGTGAAAGCATTCGTAGTGACAGAGAGCTCCAATTTGCTCTGAAGTGTGCTGGATATCCAACCAACATTTGATAAATCCGATTTGAACTTCCAGTAATTCACCATGATTCTACAGATGTGTTTCCACAATTTTTATCCAGCATACAAAAATAACAATAAACATCTGTATAGTAAAAACCACTACACCAAAATATCATTGCATTCTCATCAAGTGAAATACTCATGTTAGAACAATATCAATGTTTTAAAAAGGTGAACTGGATTTCGAACGATGATTTTTATTTTATAATTTTGCAGGATGAAAGACGGTGAAGAAATTAAAAGTGATGGTAAACGCATTCAGATCACTGAAGAAGGTAACATGTATTTGCTGACAATTAAGAATGCAAGCAGAAATGATTCTGGTGAATACACTGTTAAGGTAATTACAATAAATAATTATATAATTTATATAAATAATTATAAATAATTTATTTATATAAACTAAATAAGTTAAAACTTACTTCTCAACACTTTAATGTATAGCTTTCTTAACAAAGGAAAATATCCATAGATATTCTAGATATTAGCAGCATCGTACTACTGGCATTATCTTGGCATTCATCATTAAATGTATTCAGACCTGAGTAGCTATGTAGCTATTCCGATTCTTGTGAGGTCTGGAATGGGTACACTCAGCCTCTTTACGACAATGATAAAGAATATCATACGACATTTGATAAAGAATATTATTGGCTGTGGTCAAGAAAACCGTCAGTTAACAGCCATTGAAGTAGCTTGCTGGTGGCAAAATATCCCCCATTCCTGCCATCTATTATTGAAGTCAAGAATGAATGCAGTTTACACTGTGATAATAATTTAGAGTAGTTTATATTAATATTGTCTGTGGCTTGTTATGATTTTCACCAAAGAGGATCAGGTATGAAAAAAAATTGAACAGACAGTTGAATCATTAGGTATAGACTTTGCACCAATATTTCTGTATAGAGATTTACGGTGAAATAAATAATAAATAAACATTAAATTTTAAATAAATAAGAACAATGAGTAGGTAGTGGAGTATGCTAAGATTAGGTGTGAAAACTTTGGAAATTTTATGAACCCCTCAAGTTGGACATTTAAATGCCAAGGAGCCTCTTGTGGGCTCACCTTGTGCAGGTATATAAATGCTATACTTATCTTTATATTTCAGCACTGTGAATTATTGAATTTTTATAATAAGCTATTAGTTTAAATGTTACAAGACTTCCAACAAATAGTTTCAATATGTTCATGTTAGTTTGGAAGGCTAGAAAGAGGGGTTTGGGGTTCTCTCCCGGAAAATTTCGAAATATTAAACTAGAGAAAATTACATTTTATGCTATTTTAGCACTGAAATACTAGTTAGCAATTTAAACAAGAAATCGTCACCTAAGTTATAACACATTATTATTTATAAGAAAAGTTAAATAATACATGGAACAGTGAAAATAATAGGTCCTTCAACACTGTGAGCAAAATTGTTCCCTCTCCTCAAATATACAGTTAGTAGAACAAACAATATTTCCACTTGTGGTTTGAGATTCTGGTAACATCCTTGTAAAAATGTTTTTATTCATGGTATCGTTGGAGAAAAAGGAGAGTTTTACAAATGAAGATACTGAAGCCTATTTTATATCCCTTAATAACCCTAAAATGAAGTTACTAATTCACGGGTGTGCAGGCAAAGAGAGTTAAGTCCACCATCCTCAAAAATTGAGATATGTCCATAGAGTTATAGATAAAAATGTTCATTAAAAAACTTACGGTATTTATGGATGTGTGCCTCATGGGTTTATCCATCTCTAAAGTGATGTTGGACAGGTAAAGTGTGTTAAGTCACTCTAATTCTCAGTAACAAGAAAGTGAACTTAACTCTCTTTGCCCGCGCACCCGCAAATTGCTTGAAAAGTTCAGGGTCGATTAATAAATAATTGAATCCTCTCTTTTATTTCCAGATCTGGAATGATCATGGTTACATGAAAGATGTGTGTGAGACACACGTGCGCTGCCCACCTGAATTCAGTTATAAGCTGGAAGATATTACTGCAAACGAGGGAGATTCTGATATTGTTTTCGATGTTAAAGTTAATGCATATCCAAAACCATCTGTAAAATGGTATTGTATCTTCATATTTAATTACTTTTATGTACATCCTTAATACCAAATTGATATTAGAAATAGCTGTAAGACATTTTAAATTTTATTTAATTAATAGGCAGATACAAATAAATATTAAATTTTGTGTAACCATTAAACTTATATAACCAAATCCTTACTAAGAAAATGACTGGAAGAGTTAGATTCCTTCTTGTACTTCTAAATAAGATATCAAATAAGATATCTTCTATTAAATATTTAGTGTGTAGGCCTATGCTGCAAATCTGGGTTCCTTCTTTATGTGGGAAGTTGGATAAGCATCACATACACTAAATATGCAGCAGGAAATGCATTAAAATTTCATTATAAGTTAGCATCTCTATCTTTTTCAAAATGGAGATTGCTGGATTAACTATTAGACCCCTCAATTACTATTTATTTTGATTAGTTACCTGGGCATTAAAATATCCAATAAAAGATATAAAAATACATGTGCTTTACTTGATATAGTATAAATCACAGCTAAAGGTTCATATCCCCATGCATCCTGAAAACCAGTCTGAGGATCTAGGTATTTAAATATTCCCATCTTTGATTTTTCAGTTTAATGTTATCAAAAATTAAAAATTGATATACGTAATATTATTTCGTACAAAACTTAAATAGCTTTGATAGTGCCACCTCAGGTAAATTGTGTGATGCTACTTCTTTTCCAAATGTAAACATAAAAAATTCTAGAGACAAATGACAGAATGGAAGAATTGATAGTGTTTAAATTTTGTTTGCTGCTATTTGTTTGTCTTTACGTTGCTCGCCAATTTTCAATTTATTACATAAAATTTTAAAGCATTTATTGAAAGTATACCATGTTAGCAGAGCTGTATTATTATTCCTAATGGCTGAAAGGAAAACATAAATTAAGGATTTCTAAAATGTGAGCATAAATAAGAATTATATTAAAGATTGGGTGCATTGGTTCCTTCTAGATGCCCTGTGACTAAAGGTGTCCAAATTGGAGCATGACTGCCAGATGGTTAAACTAATTTATTTTTGGTTTGTTTATTTATTCAAAATGAGCTATAATTATTTTATTTGCAGGTACCTGGGAGACATTGAAATTACTGAGAAGAAAAATGAATATACAATAGTTGAGGATGAAGATAAATACAAACTCATCCTTAAGAATGTCTCAGTAGAGACTGCAGGAAAATATACATGTAAAGTTGTCAATGACCTGGGAACAAGTACTTCTTCCTCTACTTTCACAGTGCAATGTAAGTTTACAATCAGAGTGCTTTTTCTTTTAACTATATAGCTGTTTATGGTTTTATGGTGCATTTCATTGTAAATACTCATTTCTGCAACATTTATTTTACCTGGTATACATTTTTTTCTCGATATTGTAAATTATTTGTTTTTGATTAATACAAAACTAACTCTTATGTGAGGCATGCCACAGGGTACTTGTTTGGGGCACTGTGCTATTAACTACAGGTTGCAAATTTGATCCTCTTTGAGATCATTGGAATTTTTTAACTATTATTTACAATAGTAGTAGTAATAACGATAACAATAACATTTTGCAAAAGTCATAATTTTACATTTACACAGCTACCTTTCCCCTCAGAAACCCGGGTTCAATCCCTGATACAGGTGGATTTATTTTTTGCTGGGTCCGAGGGGTCCGAGGGCTGGATTTAGGAGAGGTGGTGGTATACAGTTTGTACCATTAGTCTGTGCACCAAATATACCTGGGTTCAATCCCAGCCTCCCTATAGTGCATATGATTTGGAGGCATATGCCACTGTTGATGGTGATTAGTCCATTGGATGAGGATGTTAAGCCTAGCAGTCCCCTTGGTGTCTTTTGAAAAGAGTAGGCTAATGTCTGCATCAGGTTTCCCCCTCTATCTTTCCTTACTTCACCATCATCACTCATACCCTACACAACACAACCACCGCTACACACACTCCTTTCTTTACACCTTACACTTCTTCCAGTTACTCCATCACCATGTAATGTGACCTGCCTAAGTGAAGCAACACTTGCAAATGGGCCACACTCTTACCATATATCCACCTTAGTGTAGACCTCAAATGCATCAGGACAACAGGGTTGTAGCATTGGATACACACAAGTTTTTATGATAGGCCTATGTAATTATTAACTGGAGGAAGGAATGCCTGAATTCACTTTGCTCAGTGCACTCTGGCCTGTTTAGATTTTCAATTCTATATCCCCACACTACCATTTTAATGTGATATTATTTTGTTTCAGATAAGCCTCGCTTCCCTAAACCACTTGCGAACAAAGAAATTGATGAGGGACAAGATCTCACTCTCTCTATTCAGTGTTCTGCTGTTCCTGAGCCTAAGATTAAATGGTAAGTGAAGGCATAAATAGAAAATTATAACTTGTTTGAATAATTTGTTATTATTCTATTTTATTAATATTTTGCATGTTATGTTTACATATTAATTGGAAGTGTCAGTGAAGACAAAAAATGTCCATGTTTTAAGAATCAAACAAATACTACCATCTAAATAATCATAATAATATGCTCCTCCCAATTGAGAATGTACTTATAATCACCGATGTGTTAAGCACAGAGTTTGTAACCCGGCTTCCTAAGTTACAAGAAAATAGATTCAGAATCGATAGATATGAAATTGTTTCGACACTGTTGCTACCAGTTTGTTTATTCTCTTGATTCCTTCTTCTTGTCTGCCCATTCTTTCAATATAAATCCGGGCATCTCATTTTATTACCTATGATAATATAATTTTTATATGGTTTTTATTTTTTTCAGGTTTAAAGATGGAAAAGAGTTGTCAGCTGATGCCCATATAAAAATTACACGTAATACTCAGTCACTGGAAAATTATGATCTCACTGTTACTATTGTTAAAGGGGAGGATGCTGGCGAATATGAAGCTCGTGCTGAGAACTCTATGGGTTCTGCAACTACAAAGAGCACGGTTAAAGTTAATAGTGAGTATAACCTTTCATTTTCAACCAGGGATGCAACTGTTCAGAACAGGAAGCACAAAAGTGTGTTTATAAGGATACCGGTAAGCTATATAGACATTAAAAAGTGTTTTAAGCAAGTAAAATATCCAGTACTGTATCTTAAAACAAAGAAACAAATTTTAAATCTTTTCTATGACTAATTAAAACCATTGATTTTCAATGATTTACTATTTTAAGTGAATAGAGATAAGTTTCCTGAATTAAAAGTAATTTTATACAAAATTTTTTTTTTTTAATAGATCCATTTAATTTTGATCTTAGTTGGAATTTTTTTGGTAATTTTTAATGGTCTCAATTTTTCTGTAGTGTAGTATTTTTACATCCTAGTATTCATATTTTTACAACAAAGTCAACTGAGTTTACCACCATTCTTTCATGCCGTTCTTAACGTAAGTAGACAATTGTGATAATGAGCATTTAGAGTGTGTCTCAAAAGTTTTATCAAGCTTTATTTCAACTTTCTGTTAAGTTAAATTAACTGAAATTTAAAACAAGTTTTCTAATTATGCAATTTAATTACTTGTTCTATAAATAGAAACATGTAACTAACATCAGCTATCCATATTGAGCAGACATCTTGTTTCAATCAATTATGAAATTTCTGTGCATGTATCACTCAACTTTCTATCTTGCTTACTTACTTATTTACTCAATGACAATAGACAATCCCTCAGCAAGCTAAAGGAATATTATCTATCTTATGGAACCCAAAGGTTCCTTGCCATTCTTACCTGAGCCCGCCATTCAACCCTCTTCTGTGCTAATGCTCGTCATTATGCAGTTTTCTCCAGTTCCCATTTTCATCTCTTTTAGGCCCAAATATTTTCCTAAGGACCCTGTTTTCGAACACACTCAGATTATGTTCTTCCTGACCAGTAAGCGGCCTTGTCTCACATCCATATAGTACAACCGGCAGGATAATAGTCTTATAAATTTTTATTTTTAGATTTCTAGACAGAACACGAGAAGTTAAGAGTTTCTGAGCTGCATAAAAACAAGCATTTCCTGATTTTAGTTGACACTTAACTTCTACCTTAATATTATTTGTTTCTGTAATTATTGCTCCCAGATATTTGAATTTCTCCACTTGTTCAAACAATTTACCGGCTATTCTGATATTTTGTAATGCATTACTTTGACGTTTCATGACCATATACTTAATTTTTCTGCACTAATTTCCAATCCAACATTCCTGCAGGCATCAAAAAGACACTTAACTTCTACCTTAATATTATTTGTTTCTGTAATTATTGCTCCCAGATATTTGAATTTCTCCACTTGTTCAAACAATTTACTGGCTATTCTGATATTTTGTAATGCATTACTTTGACGTTTCATGACCATATACTTAATTTTTCTGCACTAATTTCCAATCCAACATTCCTGCAGGCATCAAAAAGACTTTCTGCATTTCTCTCAATTGTGTTAATGTCATCGCACAACAGACGAACATCATTTGCATAAGATAAAATCAGGTGACTCATTTAATTCTAGGCCTACCTTTTTCCTGATCGTTCCTAATGGCATATTCCAAAGCGAAATTAAAAAGTAAAGGCGATAGTGCATCTCCTTGCTTCAACCCACTTCTAATGGAAAACCTATCTGATTTAAATTTCCCTACCTTGACTCTGCTGTAGGTTTCATTAAGACACATTATTTTATTTAATCAAGCCATAAGAATAAGGGAATTATTCCTCAAAGTATTCAGTATAGGTTTGGAGCGATATTCTGACTACATAAAACAGAGAATTCTATACTTTTTAAAAATGAATGACACTGTTAATAGAAGTCATAGACAACAGTCCCTGATCACACATGCAGAAGTGTAGCAGTGTAAGAAATAAACTGACCTACTCTTTCTATATGGTAGCATGGTACCGGTACTAGTAAGATCTCAGAAAAAATAAAGAAGAAGAAAAAAATAACCCCACGGTGAATTCAAGAGCTTGAACTCAAATGAAGTGGGTTAGTTGTTGGGTTCACTATAATTACAGAGTGATGAATATAGTGAAAACAGAGAAAAGCATTAACCATTGCAACAAGTATAATTTATTTTTATAATTGAATTAAACTATCACAAAACTCTAGTGACACTGTATCCCTGGAGGGACTAGGTCTAACATCCGACCGCTGCATAATCATGTGGTCAGCGTGACCATTAATGATGGTTTCCAAGAATGGAGCTTCTACTTAATCAAGTCACTCCTTGGTTTAAGTCAAAAAGCTGAGTGGACCCCATTCCAGAACTTAATATCACAAAAAAATCAAAGAGTTTCCAGGAATCAAACCCGAGCCTACAAATTTGTATCCAGCAAGGCTAATCACAAGACCACACAAGTGGTCCTTATTAATTTTACTCTACTCTACTCCGTGGCGCTACATCCCTGAAGGAACAAGGCCTACCACCCGACCGCTGCGTCATCTACCATAGGCAGATGGCAGGATTGGAGGGCATGCCGACACCCACGGCCGTTAATGTTGGTTTCCATGACCGGAGCCGCTATTTTTCTATCAAGTAGCTCCTCAATTGGAATCACGAGGCTGAGTGCACCCCTACCAGACCTCCCTACCTCAGAAAAATCCGAGGAGGTACCGGGGATCGAACCCAGGCCGACAGATCTGTAGTCAGCAATGCTAACCACAAGACCATGCCGGCGGCCATTAATTTTACTCTACCAGTACTAAATAATTGTGTTAGCTTAATATTACTAAATGTTCCAATTTTATCATTATGATTGGCTTACCTTTATAATTATTATTTAGTTCTTAAATTATCATTAATTTACTTCATAAAATTTATAATTAAATAATTGGTTAAATGAAATCTAATATTTCAAATCAGAAAGTTGAAACAAAGCTATTATATTTTCCTTCCCATATTTATTTTCATCATCATTGCATCTTGTTTTTAAAAAAAGATAATAACCATAAATCAACCATTAAGACAGGTTGATACCTTGGTTTTGATTTTTGTTTTGATTTTTTGTTTTTGTTTTTGTGTAGTCCCTTACTAGTCACAGTGAATATGTCAATGCATTGATTAATTTTGTGCAGTGTTTTGTTATCTGTCCTTGTACAGTGAATGTTACAAAAAACAGAATATTAAAAACATACAGAATAACATTTCACAAACACACAGTACAAATAGAATGACTTATAAAATTCATTAAGATAAATATATTAAAGATAATTAATGATTAGACCAAATCAGTGTAGTCAAACAAAACTAGTTGTAGCTTGCCTTTCACCATCACAGCAATCAAAAAGACAACAGAACAGAAGGAAGAAGAGGAGAAAGTGGAAGAAAAGAAGAAAGGGAAGAAGGAGAAGAAGAAGCTGGAGAGTTCTGAAGAGATAGTTGCAGAAGAAAAGAGCCAGAAAATCATCGAAGAAGAGATGAAAGCAGAAGGTGCACAAGCTGAAGGTAAATTATTTATTCAAAATATTTATAAAGTAGGTCCTTCTAAAATTTAGATTTTATATTGCTATGGTCTCGTTCGGCTGGAAACAAATTTTTAAAACCCTTTGAATGATCATGTTGGTAATGATAATTACTTCATAGAATGGTAGATACTGTTATAAGCACTAATGGATTGTAAATACCAACATCGCCACACAAGAAGGTGAAGAAAACCTCCAGCCCAAACAGACTTTAACAATATAAAAATGAAGTATAAAATTTAAAATATGTATTGCATTACTTTACATTATCTTGTTCTATAGTTTACCAGTGAACTGTATAGAACTGTGATAATCAAATCAAAAATAGTACGATCAAAATACCTATATTCCTAATAGTTACTTGTCTTGGTATCTTTCTACAGATTTACCGTAATTAACAGCTCAGTTAAAATAGTCATAGCTATAGTTCAAGTGTTATAACTGGCTTAGAATTTTGATACCTATACACTTCAATAGTAGCTTTTAACTTATTTTCACCCCAACACTTATCAACTCAACTGTGAACAGTAATTTATTTAATTACTATATATACTTGAAAACTACCCACATATTTTTTTCAAAAATCATGAACTAAAAACTCGGATGCAGGTATTATTTGAATACTGAACTCCTCTCATCTGAATTTTGACATTTAATCAGATATAATCAAATATGTTGCTATTTGTCTGTTACCATGCACTTTTTACTCTACCATATTTATTTTTTTAATTTTATGTAAAGTTAATTATAACCAGGGCCCGGATTTTAATGACATGTCATCTTTTTATTGATGCTGCATAGACATTGCCAACTTGTGAATAAATCCTAATCATGGCCTCTAGATTATAGAAATGCATTTTTATTAGGTCATTTTATGCAATTTTATATTTCTAGGGCATTTATTTCAATTTTAGGTTATTATTTTGTCATTTATTTTTGTGTCATTTGCTTCCTTATTTAGTCATTTTAATATATTTACATTGAGTGTATTAACTTTTTTTGTTGTCGCCTTTGAAGTGTTGTTTATTTAATGCAAGAAGGAAAAATTCAGTGTTATAAGTGTTGACATGTCTCAGTCAGAAATGAGAATCGAAGAAACGCCAAAATTTTGTATTATTACCATTGTTATTAGATTGGCTTGGCAGCAGAGTCTGCCACCTGCTTGGATTTCAGAGTGCAAACTACCCTCAATAAACAATATAATCGGGCAGACCACAAAAGGATGTGCCGAATTTTGACTCACCAGTGCCTCAGTGCCAGTATAAATTTCCGCGAGAAAAAAACATTCACAACATTACAGTTATTTAAAGTTTTTACAATTATGTACAAACTAGTCTATAACTTTGTGTGCACAATAATAATTTTTATAAATAAAATATCAGTTTTAGGTCATTTTTTATAATTATTAAGTCATTTGCTTTAAAATTTAGGGTCATTTTATAGGTCATTTTTCAAACAATTTTAGGTCATTATAACTGTTAATATGAAAAGACTCGTCCACCTGAACCACAAACCACAATAGACCAAAGTTCAATGGATGCAACGCCACTACGCCCTATAGTATTATAATATTAATTTGGATTTATGCACATATACAAACCTATATAATGTCCTCCTATATGAATTTATAGAATCTTATAAAGTATACAATATCTTGTTAGGATTGAAGTTTCACTATTGTTATAAAATATTTGTTTGGATATAAAATTATGTAGTCATATAAAATACACTTACATTTAGATAGCAATATGCTATATGTATCTAAATAAAACTTAACCATTAAAAACATATATACATTGATGCTGTGCACTGTAAGTTAATTTAAAAGCACACCGTTGTCATATGTTAAAATATGTACATTTATGCTGGAGAATATCTCAGCAATAGTCATTCATTAAAAGATAAAAATACACTTGAATACATGTAGATTAAAATAAGACAGTCTGTTGTCTATTTGATGAATACAGTAAAAATCTTCTGTAACTTCTCAGCAAAGTCGTATAAAATTGTATTTTGAGTGCATTGAAGTTAGTATTTAAATAATTTTAAAAATAGTTGAATTGGAGGCGGCTTGTGAATGTGTTCCGTTGCATCAATTGGGCTGTTGGCTTCTGTTTATAAGGAGATGCGCATTTCGATCATAAGATCATCTTCAGTCCTATAATTATATATAAAGATTTAGTATGATGTTATTGATTAAAGTCATTTATATTTAACTATTGTATGATATAATTTTGACTCACCTGATTGTAATTTCCGATGTGTGGAAAGCTTGAGTACAAATGTCATACTGAAGCTATTATGTTTCGTTTGTGATGGGGTAACGTTCTGAGTAGAGTTCATATAGTTCGTTGTGTTCTATTGTGTTTTCGTTTATAATTTTATGTCTGTGTCTGTATATTTCGAAATTTTCTAATGTGTTTAGTTTACGGCTTTTATGCAACGGAACACATTCACAAGCCGCCTCCAATTCAACTATTTTTAAAATTATTTAAATACTAACTTCAATGCACTCAAAATACAATTTTATACGACTTTGCTGAGAAGTTACAGAAGATTTTTACTGTATTCATCAAATAGACAACAGACTGTCTTATTTTAATCTACATGTATTCAAGTGTATTTTTATCTTTTAATGAATGACTATTGCTGAGATATTCTCCGGCATAAATGTACATATTTTAACATATGACAACGGTGTGCTTTTAAATTAACTTACAGTGCACAGCATCAATGTATATATGTTTTTAATGGTTAAGTTTTATTTAGATACATATAGCATATTGCTATCTAAATGTAAGTGTATTTTATATGACTACATAATTTTATATCCAAACAAATATTTTATAACAATAGTGAAACTTCAATCCTAACAAGATATTGTATACTTTATAAGATTCTATAAATTCATATAGGAGGACATTATATAGGTTTGTATATGTGCATAAATCCAAATTAATATTATAATACTATAGGGCGTAGTGACGTTGCATCCATTGAACTTTGGTCTATTGTGGTTTGTGGTTCAGGTGGACGAGTCTTTTCATATTAACAAATATTACCACAAACGGAAAGAAAAATGAAGTTTATTAACTCATTATAACTGTTCAATGAAGAATAAGACTGGCAAAATAATTTTATACATAATCCTATAGATTTTTTTTTTTTTCAAATTTCCTTTCCAAAAATTTGGGTGCGGATATTATTTGGGGGCAGGTATTATTCGGGTATATACGATATTTATTCTATTTGTTAATAGAGGGAGATCACTTCTCTGACCCTTAGTGTATGTTCACTTCCTCTAATCTCCCACTCTCTGTCATTCATTAATTAATTATAGAAATTTCTTATCTGATAGCAGTAGATACATTGGATGTGATTAATATGTATAGTATTAGTATCTTCAGTACCTATTCTATTGATTCTGTCATAGATTACAGTGTATGTTTGAAAACCCATGTGTGACAGCTAATTTTTATTAGTTTTATGTATAGTATAGAAAAAATGATGTTTATCTAAGAAAACCAGTAGCCTAACCTGAATACACCATAGATTTTTGGAATTTTAATTCACTTGTTTTCTGTCATATTAAAAATTTTGCCAAGTTTCTTTACTTTCAAGAATCACATTTATCTTCTCCTCCAACATTAAAAACCAACATTAATCACCATTAAGCATCCACAGTGTAATACAGATCCTCTACACGCAACCAAACATAAAATCAATCTATCACTGGACTTCATGTTTTCTTCTTTTGTAACTTAAAGATATCTTCCTTGAAAGTGCATTGATTTACAGTAACCTTCCTCTTTGTCAACTTGTTTTATCATAGTTGCTCCATTCGTAGTCTTGGATATACAACATCTCTTTACCGGTAGATTATGGGGTGGAGAAGATGGGAAAAATGTATGAACTGTACTGCATGTATGCAAAAGTTAGTGCAAACGTATCCAAGTAGGTCACATACAAAATTAAAATGAAAATTTTTGGTGATAATTTAATTCTTAGGGATGAAAGCAGAGATATACTAAAATAAACTAAACTCCATGGCACTACATCCCTGGAGGGATTAGGCCTACCATCCGACCACTGCATCATCTGCCATAGGCAGATGGCAGGATTGGGGGCATGTGGTCAGCATGCTGACACCTACAGCCATTAATGATAGTTTTCGTCACCAGAGTTAATACTTCTCAATCAAGTAGCTGCTTAGTTTGTATCACGAGGCTGAGTTCACCCTGTTCCAGACTTCACTACCTCAGAAAAAAACAGAGATATATAGAAAATAGTCATATATGCAACACACATGACTGGCCATCAGTTAGGCTGTTCAGGTTAATCTATGAAAAGCCACTGTCTACTGTCCGTGGTGGCAGGTGAATACTTAAACCAGAATGTTTTTATAAGATAATATCACAAATTAAATTTCTCAATATGTTGCACATGGGTTTTAGAGTAGTATGTGTTTTTGTTTGCTGTGTAGTGCAAATGTCTACAGTAGAAACACAAAGCATTACATATTCTCGTGGTGATGGAGTTGATGGTGAAAGCACTGTTACAATATCTGTAGCATCCTCTACCCATCAAACAGCACTTCTTTCAGAAGATGGCCTGGAAGGTATTGTATCAGTAACTTAATTTCTTTGTTTTCTTATGTAGAATGCTTTCAAATGATCAGTTGAGCAAATTTTCAAAATATAATATATAATAATAATATACAAACTCCACTATGTTTCACAACAGCAATCAAGTTAATTTAACCCAGTAATCAGTTTTAACCCTGGAAATGTGGAAATGATCATAAACTCTCAATTCTTACTAAAATGTGGGTATCCAGTAACCTCACGATTCTACTAGTTTTACTATCTGGCTTTTAGAATTTCATGTCCTAATGAGAGTTGGGCAATTTGACTGTAGTGTGACTTTCAAGTATTCACTAATGATTTCCCTGGTAAAAGAAATCAGTTTCAATGAGGGGGTGCTTTGCAATATGAATAGACATAGCGAAGGAAAAAATTTAATTTAATGATGTTGTGAGATATGAAATTTGTCCTGATTTCAATTGAATTTAATGATGTTATGAAGGACCAAATTCACAATTTCAATTTTATCTTTCCTAACTAATCAGAGCTCTCCATTTAATTATTCCATTTTCTGATTTTTCTATTGGCCCTCCACCCATTCTAGCATATCCTGTTTTTCTTATATATAAAACTGATATTTCCCAACCCTGCTCACCTCTCCCAAAAGATGGCAGTGGACATAGCTGCCAAAAGCTTTGAACAAATCCTCCACCTCACCAGGTTGGAAGCAAAAGAAACAATAATATATTCTCAACTCTGGAAAGCCTAAAGTCACATAGTATAAGTCATGGTATTAAGTAAACTACACATTACAAAGTTTATAATCAGTTTTCTTAATATTAATTATTAATAATCATTTTAATGTCTTGAGAGCAATTGCTGGATAGATACAAAGTATGGTCTATTAGGCAGCAGTATTTCTGAGTTCAATTGTAAAAGTACATATGAATGTTGTTCTGTTCAAGTGTCATGAAATAAATGCTCAACTGATCATGTTATATTATTTGCTAATTTTTGTAATCAAGTAACTTGATAAAGGCTGTTAATGTAATAAAAGAACCAGTAACATAACTGTTCATTAAGAATAATTCTAGTTATATGTCAATATAATAATCTGCTTCATATTTGTATATAAATATGTCATGCTTGTAATTGCTTACTTTAGCAGTACTAATATCTGTATAATAGTACAGTCTCATAAATCTGCTTGGAAAAGTATTCTTAGCTGTCGACGATTATGGGAACGCACTAGATACCCTCCTTACAAGACAAACTATAATCGGGCATCAAGAAATTTAAGTCAAGCAATTAAGGAAGAAAGGGATAATGCTACAATGAATCAACTACATAGCCTTAACGTACAAGATGGTTCGCTATGGAAGAAAACTAAATTTATCACCAAAATGTATGGAAAGTTAAAATGAACCCAAGAAAATCCAAAACTGTTCTCTTCACTTATAAACGGAATGTACATCATCACCCAATTTACTTACAAAATGAAGAAATACCCCAGGCTGTTAAAGTAGGATACCTTGGTTTAATTTTAGACAAAAAACTTACATGGAATTCCCACATTACTCAACTAATGCAGAAACTCAGATGCAGAATTCATCGGGTTAAACATCTCATCAAAGGATCTTCTTCATTGCAACTTCAATTCAAAAGACTTATTTATATATCTTTAATCCGTCCTGTATGGTCCTTTGGGTGTGCTCTATGGGGATCTGCCTCCAAAACACAAATCAACAGAATTCAGACTCTACAGAACCGGGTTTTACGACTCGTCGCGGATGCACCTTGGTATGTCCGCAATGCTAACCTTCATGCCGATCTGCATTTATCCACAGTGGAAGCTACAGTCCAGTCCTGCTACAAACGACTTTATAAAACATTCACTAATCATCCAAATGAACTAATTAATGAGATCCCTCATCATCTACCACCTGACCACCACTTACGTCGACTTAAGAGGAAACGTCACAGCGATTGTTTTTGTTCATTCCAGCCTATACCTACTTTACTTGAGGACAATCATTGGATTGCGACCTCTCCTCATGTTCCACTAATGTTAACAAATCACTATATTTATTAGCACAATTGAAATATGCATTTGTATAATAAAATTTTCTTATATTAAAAAAAAAAAAAAAACAAAGTCTCAAATATTTTATAGTCTTAAATTTATCAATTAAATAAATTATTTTTTTATTTGAACTTTTTGGATTATTTCAGTCAGTTACAGGCTAATGCTATAATTCTGCCACATTTCAAGTTCCTAGTGCATATATAAGTAGGTAAACATTATAATAATAATAATAATAATAATAATAATAATAATAATAATAATAATAATAATAATAATAATAATGTCAGTGCATTATTGTCAGTGAGTGAGTGTTTTATTTTTAGTCTCACTGTTATGTTTATTATGTTTATTTTGTGATGTTTCCTAGTCATAGTACTATGTAGGCTACTTTGTATAACTTTAAAGGAAAAAATTGAATTGAAATTGAAATTGAAATTATCCATGGCTATTGAGACTGTGACATACACTAATAATCCTAAAACACAGACAGTCTGAATATTAGAATTATTACTATCCTGGCTTCAGGCAATGTTGTTATGGGCTACATTTATATTCTAATATGATTTTAATAGCCTGTAAATGCTATTAGATTTATCATAGTGCTCATTATACTCAGAGTTTTAATTAACAACAGTAGAGTAATATGTATATATATATATAAAGTGTTCACTATATAGGCCATGGAGGCCCATAGGGTTCCAGGAGGTTGAGGCTCCCAGATTTTGGATATTCGGCACAGGAGGGTGGTAAGGTTGTCAGTCTTAAGCACCGGCCGCCTTTACCCCCAGGATTGCTCCTGGTACTCATTTCTGTTAGAGGCTGAGTCGACCCCAGGGTCATAGTGCCACCAGAAGGATTAGGCCAATTGAAAATCTCCAATGACCTCATCGAGGATCGAACCCACGACCTTCCAGTTTGTAGCGCAGCGCCTCAACCACTACACTACAGCATACCCCCATTTATATATATATTATAAATATTATAATGTATATATATAAACATACAGTTATATTTGTATTCCTCTCGCAACAGGCTAGAAATGAAGGAAGAACCTTTCACAGATAATCTGCTAATCAGAAAATCAGCCAATGGATAATCAGGAATCTGCTCTACCTAGAACTATCAACAGTTGATAAACGTTCCTAGCACATGCTCATTCTTCTGCATCTGATTAAAATAATGTAGCTTGTTTTCAATTCTGGTGAATGCGAAATAATTTTCTTTAACTTCATTATTATTTTTAAGTGTATTTCTGTGTAATTATATATGTATTTTTTTTAAGTGAAATGAATTTGGAAACATAATTTTCATCTGAACTAAGCTTCCAATCTTATTTATGAGACTGTCCTCAGACTATTAGTGCATTGTTTTAGTTCTAGCTTTATGTTCTAACACTAGATAAGTTGCAGGTACTGAGGCTATTCACACTCGTATGGAAACAACTTCTACCAAAGTGGTATGCGAACAATCAAGTGGAGAGCCTTGTGCAGGCATACTGCTGGAACAATCAAACAATATTCAGACAATAACTCAAGAATCAAGTTCTTTCATTATTGAAGATGTGAGTGATGCTCCTGGAAAATCTGCAAACTTATTAGATAAACAAAACATTGAGAAGAATAACAATCCAGAAAATGTTGCCATAAGGAAAAACTTGAAATTTAAATTAGGCACAGTGCTAATAGAAGAAATTCAAGATGATGGATTTAAATCTCCTGGTGTTCAGGAAATAAATAACAAATTGAGTGCTGGTGTATATGTAGAAGAACCTACTTCTGATACAGACTTGGAAGAACAGCAGATTTTGAAGAAAGGTGGACTATCAGTAAATCGAGGAGTATCGATTGTCTCTATTGCATCTGATGAAGAAAGTCAAAAGGGCAGCCTTTCACGTAATTTAAGTGCTGAAGAAGCTTTTCCAGGAAATATTGCTCAGGCTCAAACTCCTACCACTGAAGAGAGTGAAGTACCTCAGAAAGCAGATATCCTAGAAAAAGCTACAGCTGAAACCAAAAGCGAGCAATTGGAAAGACAAAAATCTGTAACAGAGACAAATGATGTAAACCCTCAGAAAGCAAAGATTGCTGAAAAATCAGTTGCAGAAGTAGTAGAAAATGGAATAAAGGAAGCAGATATTGCACCTACAAAGAAAGCGAAGAAGGGCTTGAAACTAGAAACTGGTCTTTCAGAAGAAGTTGATTCAGTATCAAAGGCTAAAACTCCCAAAGAGGAGACTGTACCAGAAGTTGCACCTCTTAAAGGCCAAAAGAGCGTAGAAGAAGAAACTGAGGACCCTGCAGTTGAAGCACTTTTGAAAAGAGTGCAAAAACAAAGAAGTGTATTGGAAGAAATTCTTGATAAGGAAGAAGAAAGAAAAGTTGAAGGTAAGGGATGTTACAAGACAAGGAAAGTAGAAATTATGGCCGCAAACATTAATATTACCTGCTTTTACAACATTTCTATCATTTCTTTATCTCTTCTTATTGAGTTAAATTAAATCTAAATAACTTAGTTTCTCTCTTTATAAGACTGAACTTGGAAAAAGTTCATCACATAACCAGAATTATGGTTCAAGTATGTTTCATCCTGGAAATTATAAAGAATCTTGCATAATATCATCCATTATTACATTTTTCTTAAATTAGGAAGGAAATTGCAGTAAAGACAAAGCATTAGAGTTTTCTTCACACATTGATGTGAACTTCAAGAGAAGATATAATAAATTATTTATTAAACATTAAAAGTAAAGATGTTTAACTTATTTTAGATGTTCTAATTCTGTTTTAAAATATTCCATATTTCTCTCAGTACTTACTTATTTAATGGCAGATGAAATAAAAAATCGACTATTTTGTGTCTACTGAAAGTAGTATATCACATGTGTAATAATGTTTGCTTTACCATATTTGAAAAATCTTCATCATACGTGTTAAGAACACTAGATGGTTAGTAGAGCAAGATTTGCTCTTGGGGCCCCCTTGTTGATTGCAGATTTATCAAACCTAACCTACTTACTATGTGGTGCAAATGTTCTGTAAATTTAAATTGACAGTTTAGTTCCATGTACCACATGCGAGTTACTAATGCAGTGGTAGGTTATTTATATAAATTGACATATACTGTTCTGGCCTAGATTTACCCTGCAAAACAAAATGCAAAAGTATCAAAAATCTTAATTTCATTATTTTCTAGGACCTATAGTGTATAATTTTTAAAGATAAAATTCAAACATCTAGCTTATTCTCACTAAAACAAAGTTATAAAACAGTTTCAACTTACAGAATTTGATGATTGAATAAGAAAGCATTTAAGTCCCATTTAGTGTATTAATTTTAATAATCCTGTTCTTTCTTTCACAGTCTTGTGTTAGTTCTGAAATACTAAGTATAGCCTCATTTAAATTAAATTTTTAATGTTAGATGCAGAGGAATAGCTGATATTAGTGGCACCTCTGCTGTATTGATAAGAAAATCAAAATTAATAGATATTGGTAAATGACTGTTTCGAGGTTTGAAAAATAACTAGTAACAACCACTAACAAGGCTACAACTGAACTGGTATACCTACTTAAAGAATAATTGATTTAACAGGAAGTTCAGCAATTTTAATTTCCTTTTTAACAGTTTTTCCTTTGCAAGAAGGTGACGAAGGGGCTCCCTTAAGGTTGCCCCCCCCCCCCCCCCCACAGTTGTGGGTACTGCGGCCCTGATCATTCTTCAAGTTTAACTGAAAAAACATTCTATCCTTCTCATTACTTCTCGATTTTGACCCTGCATCTAAATTTTGCTCTTCGATGTCATGCTTATTTGTTTTTCAGCATTTTCAGCCTTAGAATCTTAATTGTGTGCAGCCTTATTTCTTCACTTTATTTTATTGTAACTATCTCTATTTTTTTTATTTTTTGAAAATATTTTCTTTCTGATTAATAGGAATGTTTTAAGAATTTGTTAATGGTATATTATAGACATTTGTTTAGTTTCAAACAATTGGCAGCATAGCATCTAAGTTATACATCATAAGAAAGATAATTTATAGTACAAGTTATGTTAAAATTTTATGATCTGGTGGCAATGGTTTGTCAGTGTTTTAAGAAATAATAGGTTATTTCCATACATAAAAAGATTATAGAGTCCTCTCAATATATGATAGTGCAATTCATGTACATTGTATGCTGTGGAAGTATATGAACTCATAATTGATGATGATGATGATGATGATGATGATTATTATTATTATTATTATTATTATTATTATTATTATTATTATTATTATTATTATTATTATTATTATTATTATTATTATTATTATTATTATTATTATTATTATTATTATTATTATTATTATTATTATTATTATTATTATTATTATTATTATTATTATTATTATCAATCAATATAAGGACAAAGAGAAAGTTGGTAACATGGATGGCATCCACCCTGGTGACTCAGGTTCAATTCCTTGCCAGATCAGGGATTTTTCAGTAGTGTTAAATTTCCTTCCTGGGTTCAGAATTGGGTGTTTCATTGTCTCTTCATTCCCATCCCACGAGAATCAATGGAAAATCATTGCAATATCACCCATGCCTGAAAGAGCCTTGGACGAGTTGTGCCATTCTTTTTTATTCATTCTGGGCCTGGATCTGCCGTCGAGCAGAACACTCATCATCAAAAGAAACCATAATTGGTGGAGGAAGGATCTCTTAAGGCTTCCCAGCTTTTAAGTATGGGTTTCCTGCTTGAAATGATCAGGTTCGCTGATTCCAAAATGAACTGCAATGTGCTGAATTTTAACTGTAGACAGCAATGTTATCCAGAATGTATCAATATTAAATTATTTATAACTAATATTTTTTAGCGTTTTAAAATTTTAAGTAGGCTGCAGTGTAAAAATATTTTGAAATGCAAAATATAAGATTTGATTAAAATAATTTTAAAAATCTTTATAATAGTGAAATGCATAGTTAGTTGTAAAATATTATTTTATTCAACATAAGAATGTACATCCTAAATAACATCAAGTTACTATCTTCTTTTTAAATGCAAATTCATGTTTCAAAAATATGAAATTAACTAATTTTACAAAATGAATTGAAGGGGCTAGTTCCATAAGGGCGTAAGGCACATCTTGAATTTTGAGTTTTTAACATTTAAGGTGAAGGCACCAGTAGCTGACACCTTAAGAGGGAATTTTGTGGGTTTTTTGGATGTGGGTATTTTACAGAGAAGATTGACTTGAAATGATCTTGTATAAACCATTTATAAGGATTCTGAAATAAAATGCTTGCATTAAAATTTCTTAATAATGGCTTCTTAAGGCTGGAGAAAAAAATTATATAAACATTATTTTAACTCTAGTAGCTGACACTGCAATTCTTAGTTATACCTAGAAGCTGACACTCCATTGCACTAGTAGCTGACATTTGTAAAATGTTACATTAACTCTTATCTAAACCAGATGAAAGCTGTCTTATAACAGTTTCATGACATTCTTCATGAAGTTCTTGAATGACACACTGGTGAAGTTTAAAATAAGTTCACTTCAAATTATGTTTATGTGTCTTAACTCATCTATTTCTGGGACACGGAAAGTACCCCGATCATTGACTTTTATGGGTGTGTTGATGGTTTTTACAATATCATCTCTGGAATACCACATGATGTCTTCTTGTCCTTCCCAGGAAAATATTCTCCTTCATATTTTATAACAACATATGACCCTTTTTGAAGTGAAACTTCTTTAGCCAAGCTAGGAGTAAATCGAGAGCTAACCCAAACTTGTGTTACGAACAAAATCGTCACAAAATTAGTGGGGCTGTGACGGAACGGACTGCACAGAAAACAATAACTCAATGATTAGGCTTACCTAAAATTAAAATTAAAATACAAGAATCCAAAATTAAAAATCTAAAAATCCAAAATTTAAAAATTTAAAAAAATTTACGGCAGTGAGCAGGGGAAAGGTATTGGGCACTGAGTGGGGGGGCTATTACGGCTTCGAGCTAGTGGTGTGGTGAGCCCTTCATCATTATAAAAAATCCAAAATTTAAAATTTCAAAAAATCCAGAATAAAAAAATAAAAAATTCTAATTAAAAAATCGAAAACCGAAAATTAAAAATCTAAAAATCCAAAATTAAAAACCCAAAATTTAAAATTTTTAAAATTCAAAGTTCCAAAATTAAAAAAAATCCAAAATTAAAAATCCAGAATAAAAAATCAAAAATTCCAAAATTAAAAAATTCAAAGATCCAAAAATGTGAAATTAAAAATATTCAAAATGAAACATCCAAAAATCCAAAATTACAAAATTAAATATGCAAAATTTAAAAAATCTAAAAATTCAAGATTTAAAAAATCTAAAAATCCAAAATTTAAAAATTGAAAATGTAAAATTAAAAAGTTCGAAAATCTAAAATTAAAAAACCCAAAAAATAAAAAAATTAAAGATAAAAAATTTAAAAAATCGACATCTTGAAACTGTCAGTGTTTCTGGAAATTCTCTGGCTTATTTCTGAATGCCTAAGCAGAAACAACTCGATCCACTTCTTACCCGGTCTACCAACTTTAAATGGCGTATTCAATTTTAGCTGTGCTACCAGCACTTTCAAGAAGTTGGATACGACTATCCAAAATCCACTTGACTAAAATAGCTTCGTAGTTTTCACCTAAAAAAACAGGACGGTTCCATCTGTCTTTTAACAGGATATTTCCCTGAATTTCTGTACATAAGAGTTGTTCTAGGAACTTGGAACTGCTTACTAGCAGTTGCTACAGGCATGCCATTTTTTACCGCTGCTAATGATTGAAGCATGTGATCTTCATCATTTAAGGATATTCTTTTCTTTTTCCTTCCGCATAGTAAATTGTAAAGAAACTGAAAAAGCAATGCAGAAAAGCAATACTAATGATATTTTTTAAATCTAGGCACTGGTAAAACAAGTATGGCAAAAATACCAGTACCTGACAGTATAATTGCCAGTACCTGACAGCGGGTGTCAGCTACTGGTAAAAATCAGTTATTTTGACTGAAGTAAAGATATTTTGTCATTACAAGCCTGGCTAAATCACACAGGCTCTTAATTCGTAAAATAGTGATAATTTCCCAAACCTCCAATGCCTGACACACTATGTCAGCTACTAGCAAAAGTTCATAAATTATTATCCAGTGCCTGACACCCCATTTTTCTAACCTAAAAATATCAAAATGTATTTCTAACTTTACCAAGGGTTAGCCTACATTGATAATTGAATTTACAAAATAGTTACAAAATGCTAAACAAGAAGATTAGCCTGAAGTACATTAATATTACAACTTACCGCCCTCCAGACAGCTTGGAATCTCAGCAGAATTCTCAGGTAAAAATTAAACAAGTTCAGCATCAACAACAACCAAATTTTCCCTCCAAAACAAAAGAAGATTGGGCTGTTTACCAGGTTGGCCAACATATTTCTGAAATATCTCTCTTGAAATTAGGAACAAGAAAAGCTGTCAAATATCCCTTCTAGACCTTAATTTCGTGAAATTAAAAATGAAGTGTCAGCTTTTGGGGATGTGTCAGCTAATGGTGCCTTCTCCTCATATCTCTTAAATAATCAGTGAACAATTTATACTTGTGCCTTAAACCTCTGCTCAGTTATAAGAAAAGACCTGTGCTTGTGAGTGGTAACATTGCTTAAAAACATTAAGATTTCTCAAAACTATGCTCATGTGCCTTACGCCCTTATGGAACTAGCCCCTTCAATTGTATTTTCTCCTTTTCAATAAATCAACTATTAATAATAGTAATATGTTATATAATAATTTATATAGAGTTAAATATAATAAGGTTAAAGCTTAGATAATAACTGTGTGAAATTTTTGGTATCAGATCTAACATTATCTAGGTCATTTGTTTGAGACTTTTATCAAAGTTGTTTTGACATAACATCTGATTTTGGTACAGTATTTCCTCTTTCAGATCAAAGGATACACTGACCATATTTGGAATCACATGCCTCAGTTGGAATTAACAAGTAACCAGAAACTAGTAGATGTAATTTAGGGTGCTGAAATCAACTTTTTAAAAATAATTATTTTCAAATTCTTTATAACGTTGTATTAGTTTAATCATTATTTTTGCTTCTTTCAGCTGGTTATTGTTTGGAATTTTTTTTTTTTTTACTATTTATACAATTATAATATTCACTTGTATGTTATCATTATTCTGTCCTGAGCATAAAACAAATACTTATGCTTCATAGAGTGTTTAAATCTAATTTGAAGAACCTTGAGTACATAAGTTACATTATGCTCGAAGTTCCCCGTGTACATTATCTTATTTGTGAAAAATGTAATGTTAAACATAGTTAAACAAAATATATTAGGAAAATGATATCATACATAATCTCTCTGTTGCCTGATACATGTTGTAATTTTCACTGCTATTTTATATAGTAAAATTAATCAAAGAGAAGGTGAAAACTTCAAATACGTATCTTTTTTTCCTTTCATCAAAAGTTTCAAACTATATTTTGATAATAGAAGAAAAACTGTAAATTCTCATGTATTTTATCAAATTTATTTTGTTTAAAATTAGATATATGCAGTAGTTGAGGTTTTCCATGCTGCTAAGTAATTATAGTTCATAAAATCCAAAACTGATTACTACTAAGAAATTAAAATTGTTTGAAATAAAAATGTAGACATATTTCATACCTAATGGTATTCCTTAAAAGACATTAAGTTGCTCGAAAAAAAAACTCATTTCTTTATAATACTTTGCTCTTGTTTTTCATAAATAATGCTGGGATAAATTTAAAACAGGTAGGCATGATAGTTTTCTCTAGGATTTTTGTCTGTTTTATTGTTTGAATGAACCAGAATATTGTGATTATAAATTTAAGATATAATAGTTACACTATGTTTTTACTTCCATCTAGATCAATTTTCACAATTTTAGGATTTATGAACTGTAATTATAAAACTAATTAAAAATTAGATATTGTATGTATTCATGTAAAAGATAATGCTTTATTTATACTTGTGACACATACACCTACAACACATACTCTAAAATGTTGTGTGTTTGCATGCATACTAACATTATGCTATCTGTTGTTTCTATGCTGGCTTCTGCTCTTTTACCATCATGGCTACAGCTGCAGTTTTGGTAAGTTTTATTTTCTTTCTCTATGTTATCTTCATTTCTTAGATGCTTTATACATTATAACATGTACTGCTGTTTCCATTACATTAAACTTCTGTTAACACAGTAATTTACAATAGTGAATTACTTACAAATAAATCCTAATTTATATAGGGTGTCCATATATTGTTTATATAAAACCGGGGCTTTTTAAAATGTTTGGGGGAAAAGCTGGGACAATTAAGGAAAAAGGGGGTCAAAAATTTAATTTACAAAATTTTGTGAATGTGTAAAATTTACCTCTTCATCGTGCACACAATTATTTCAAATTATTTAAATTACATCGAAAATTTCTTCTACAGACTGGTTTATTCCTCAGAAGTAGATGCCTCATTTTCACTGTAATTTTAACTGTTATATATTGTATCAAGAAGTGCATTTTCTTCTGTATACTTTGTCATAAAAATCAACACATGATATCCCAGTAAACTGTGTTTTGACACAGAACAAGGCCTTCACTGTGGCAACTTTCATTACTGCAGCATGAAATACATTGCCCATCAGCATCACAAAAAAGCGGAACATTGGAGTGTCCCCAATAAAACTTTTGGGACAGTGGGACATTTTGCCAAGAAATGGGACTGTCTTGGGATAAGCAGGACAAATGGACACCCTAAATTTCTAGTGTATTTGAAAATTGATACTGTATTTCAAGCTATAGTAATTCTTGATGTAAGATTGATCTACAAATTTTATTAACAAAATAAACTACTCAAGGATAAATTGCTAAACTAAGATCAAATTTAAAAAAAATTTAAAAATTGAAAAAGTCTATGTATGCTAAATTAAAGTAAGCAAGATAATTTATTTCAAAATTAACCTGTTGCATAATAGTTCAGTAAGTTCAATTTAAAATACATTTTTAAGGCATGTCAATATAGATAATATAACTTAAAAAAACAAAAATGTTATAAAGAATTGTGGATCTGGATACAACAATGGTGTAACAAATATTCTACCAGAGATAAGGCTTTAAGAGGTTCAATGACTTACTCTCTTACATTCAAGTACCGGTATACATTCAATATGTTTTATATCACAGCATTCTACATTAATTAAAATCTCAGAAATCATTTGGAGGTTGATTAAACTGCTTTTGCTCCTAAGTTGTAGCTCCGTTTGATACTACAATAGGCTCTTCAACATTCAAGTAGTATAAAAATTCATTTACATTGGTTAGAACAATTTTCTGAAGTTTCAAAATATTGTTTTCTAGACAGTTTTGTTAAAAGTGGATAGGTGTTACTTTTTACTTGAAAGATAACTTTTCATTCACCATGATTGTATTTTTCGCAATATCTCATTACATGCCAATCCTTAGCTGCTTGTATGGAATTAAGAATGTACAAATCTGATAAAGGATTAAGAATCTACAAAACTGATAAAGGAAGATTCTTTAATATGCTTTTACATCTAATTCTAGTTTTAAGAAAACTTAAAAAATAACTTGGGATTTATTATTAACATGAACTGTTCAATTTTTAGCCATTCCTCAGATCACCAAAATTGATATGGATGAACGGAAGATCTATGAGTCACTGTACACAACTTATGAGATCACTGCTACTGGCATACCAAGACCTGAAGCAAAATGGTGAGTTGTAGTTAGCATCCTTTTAACAAATTTCTGGGGCTGGTATAACAAGTAAATTCTTTCTACGTATCTTTTAAACAGTGGCAGTCGGGGGAAGTAGGTGAAGAACCTTACCAGACTTATTTTTAAAGTTTATTTTCCTTATCAAGTATGTTAGTTTTAATTTGAAATGTATTTCCATGCGTTGTGGCAGCAAGCACGAGATCAAGCCAGTCAGCTTGGTGAAGAATAGGATTCCCTCCTCTCTCTTCCACTCCTAAGGTGGAGCTTAACTGGATGGTAGGATATGGTGCCCCCTGAGAGCCTAGACAGTGTTATAGGTGGCTATGGCAACCGTGTTGTCACCCACATTACTTTGTCTGTAGAGAGATCTTAGCGTGAGGTAGATGAAATTGTTTACTCTCACTTTTTCCAGCATGAGAGACAGATAAACTTGCTTCCTTCTTTATTGCGTTCAGTGCTGTAATGTTTTAAATATGAATCCTGCTTATGATATGGTGTGTGTTTTATTAGAAACACCATTTTCACATTGAAAAGTCAAAGATAAAAAGGAGGTTTTAAATTATATAAGCATGTGTACTGATATTTTTTTTATTTCCTACTAGTTCTTCTACTAACTTCCCAGCCATGAACCGCCACTGCTTCTAAATAAGACATTTTAATTTATGAATTTATTCGTTGTACCAATGCCATACAGTACTTAAATGCACAGTTTTATCCTTCAATAAAAAATCTTCAATTATGCTGTTCTTACATCTATGAAACTAAAATTTTGAAATTTTATTTGCACATGAAATATGAGGCGTGCTTTTAAAGTAAGTACCAATATTAAAAAAAAAAATAACAAAACATTATTTTCCAAATACTTGATAATCATTCATTACCTTACACCTTACTCTACTTCTCTACATAGTCACCGCTGTTATTCAGGCACTTGTAACGAGAAACCAGTTTTTGTATATCTTTGTCAGAGAATGATACCACCTGTGATGAAAGTCAAGTCTGCACTTCTTGTTTCACAACATCATTGTCATTGAAATGTTTTCCAACAAGGAATTTCTTCAGATGAAGAAACAGATAAAAATTGCTTGGTGCCAAATTCGGACTGTAGGGAGGGTGGTCGAATTTTTCCCAGCCAAATGATGCACTCAGATCTTGAGTTTTTCTGACTGTGTGTGGAAGCCCACACCCTCTTTACAGTCAGGATTTGGCACCAAGCGATTTTCATCTGTTTCTTCATCTGAATAAATTCCTTGGTGGAAAACATGTCAATGACAATGATATTGTGAAACAAGAATAAGAAATACAGACTTGGCTTTCATCACAGACGGTATAATTCTGTGATGAAGGCATACAAAAACTGGATTCCCATTACGACAATTGCCTGAATAACGGCTGTGAATGTGTGGAGAAGAGTGTAAGGTATAAGGTAATGAATGATAATAAATACTTACTTTAAAAACACACCTCGTAAACATAATATTATAATGCCAGAAATATATGTACCAGTTCACTATCTACAGTTGTGGTGATAGTGGTAAGTGATGTTAGTCAGCTTAGACTGATAAAATTATTCTTCGATGTTCGCATTAACTTTTTTCACTACCTACTCACTTTTCAACTGGTCTCGTTAGTTCTGGTTTGTACTGATTACAGGCTTACCATATGTCCTGGATTAGCTCGGACAATCCTGGATTTCTTATGCTTGTCCTGGGTGATGTCCAGGCTTGTAAAATGTTCAGGGTTTTGGCAATTACAACAGTATTATTTACTATAACTTCAATTTTTCACTCTTTGAATTAGGTATAGTCAAAGAAAATCAATATCTTCCCATTGAACATCTGTGCACATTATCCTTATTATTGCAGGTAATAAAGTTTACTGTCAAGTTGGTCATTCTATGTTGCTGGGAACAACTTCCTGCCTGTAGTAACTTCTGTATTGTTCAAATGTTGTGATGTATGCTTGTTTGTAATTTTTTGCCATCCATTGTAATCTATATTAACTTAAAATTTTATGTGGAAGTTTAGACAGTGACGTTTTATAATTGTGAAAATATGAATAGAAATTTTATACAGAACTTCACTAAATTATAATGCTGGCCTGGACAATTGTTTTGAGAAATTCATTCTCGTCCTAGCATACAGCAACTGCCTGCTGTAGAACCCGAGTCACCCTTCCTAGCACTAAATTATTTTCTTAGAAATATTTTTAGTAATTATAGCCTATTTATTCTGGTCATGGAAACCACCATTACCAGCCATGGCTGTCGGCATGCTAATCACATGCCCCCCAATCCTGCCCTCTGCCTATGGTAGATGACATAGCAGTCAAGTGGTAGACCTTGTCCCTTCAGGGATGTAGTACCACAGAGTTTTTTTTAGTAAATTTATTCACTGTTTTGTGACTCTATATTTACTTAATTAATATCTAATATCATCTCATATGATAGATAGATTTAAATAAATACAAAATTACTAAATACAAAATATTATCTCTAAATCACAACAATTATTATGACCACTAAAGGGAGCAAAAATAGCAGAATATCAGCTATGTCAGAATGGCTTGCTCTAGTTTTAAATTTCAAGCCTACTCATTGTGTAATCTTTGTTACAGGTACCATAATGGGACTGAGATAACTTCCACTGAAAGAGTGAAGATATCTGACAGTGGTGAATCTTACAAGCTGGAACTGAAGGATGTTGTGCTGGAAGATGCTGGACAGTACAAGGTTAAGATTTCTAACAGGCTTGGTGAAAAAACCCATGAGACGAAACTTGGAATTATTTGTAAGTTTGAATGTTGGATATAAGTTATTCTCATGTTGATTGCAAATAATTAATAGAGAATCTTCCAGAATCTGTAGTGATGTAATATTTTATATTTCAATAGACATGAAATTAACCTCATAAATCATAACATGAAAATTGTTGACAAAAATATGTTTCTAGTTTTCATTTAATTTTTTTTGCCAATAAGGTTTCTTGATTTAAATACAGTGACAGTATAAAAATCAGTATGAAGTCTTTTATACAGTAGAGCATGTTCAATTAAAATTAAAATGAGTCAAACATTAAAAACACTTCTTGCTCCACTTAGTAGTAAGAATCAAATTATTTTTAGACATCAACATTGAAAAAATCTCGGAAAATGTCATAATTTAAATTAAAATAAGCCTTCTTGTATTCTATAGCTTCATTATAATATTTATACCTACTCTCTTCAGATTGGGCATATTTTTTCTATGACCTGTCTCTTCGTAAGAGGGTTAGGTGGTTGATTTGTGGCGGGCAAACTTGTTTGCGAATATCCTGGCTTCCCATATTTATTGAAAGGAGACGTAACTAGCTGGAGTATGAATGAGTAGTCTGTCAACTAAACCAAGAATTTTTTCTATATTGCGACCAGATTACTGCCCTCACATTTACAGTTAGTGGAATAAAAATATTTCCACTCATGGTCTGAGGATCTAGGTACACCTTGTGGAAAGAGTTTCAAATTTCATCAATACGGTACACAAATGAAATATTAAAAGACTGAATTAAAAGACTACATTACTCAATGCGTTCCTGGAACATGTAACCACTGTACAAATAGACAAATCCACAGCGTACTTAGCAAGTAAAACTGGCTCCAAGGATTATTATAATAAATTAAGAGTATATGTATATACAGTAGAGTACTGCTATTCCGAACCCCGCTATTCCGAAAATCCGCCTATTCCGAACAGAGTTTGGAAAAAATACCGATTTTTTAAACTTAAAAAACAGGTGACATTAAAAAGACGTTCGTGAAAAAATGTACATTTATTGTTATACAAAGAAGTTAAAAAGAGACATACATAGAGCCTAAGCTTGATGAAAACGCCTGAAATCAAATTGGAATGAAAGCTGGTTACTTACAGCACATGTCGGCTCCATTTATAAATTTCCCCGCACTTAATTTACACATTAACAAGTCAGTACATTGATATTATTAATGAAATCCACCTATTCCAAATTCCCGCTAAACTGAACTGTGTTCGGTCCCAATTAGTTCAGAATAGCGGGACTCTACTGTACTTATTGCATAGCTTTTATAAATTAAAACTGTCTTTAACTAAGGATTTTTTAGATAAAATATTTCTTATAATGCAAGTAGCTTTACTTAGGAAATGTCAAAAGCAAACAGATTGCTTCTAGAGAGAACAATACGGTATTTGAAAACCAGAAACATACCAGTATTATTTTACGGTATTCTGTTTATATTATTAAGGGCCAGTTGCATAAAAAGATAATCAAAGTTTAAGTGCTGAAACTAATCTTCAGGCAAGCTGAACTTTGAATTTTGGTTTGGTTGTGTGTTTAAAAGCTAATCCAAGATTATTTCTCTTTGATCTAAGATCCGAATTAACCGGCCAACTTTCTGAGGTAAATCTGTGTGAATTTAGATTAGCAAATTACAGAATTACTTCCATTTATCTTTAAAATAAATAAAACCGAAATGGTCGTTATGTGTTTAATTGTTTGAATAGAAAATACCTAGGTCTATGGACATTTCATGCTTCAACTTTTCACTGAATACATTGTTTATGCTTATAAGCTACACAAAGGATGTGTTTGTAGGCTATGTTGTTTTTAGATTTCGGATTACTTAGATGGTTCATTCGAAATTGAAGAGTTTGAGTTTTGACGGATCCCCTCATGTATTTCAGCACAGAAGAAATCCTATAATTGAACTTAGTGATCGACAGTTTTTAAAGAGATTTCATTTATCAAAATAGCCGAGGAACTGGAACAAAGACTACATCCACAGCTAAAAGCACAAAATAAAAGAAATCATGTATTGAACCCAATGTTTATGATTCTTCTCACCCTACAGTTCTTTGCAAACATTGTCATAGCAATATAACTGAAACAAAGAAAATCTAATAGCGTAGACAATTGGCATTCAATGCAATTAATTTCTCTCGAACTCTTTGCTGTTGTCAAACGTCTTTCTATGAACTTTGGTTAGCACTAAACTTAATTTGCGTGATCTATGATTAGCATTATACAACATGAGTGGTGAATTAAACGAGGTTCATTACTGAACTTCGATCAAAACTGAACTATAGTTAGCTATTTTTATGCAACTGGCCTTAAATGTGTGTTTTTTTTTTTTTTCACAGCTGTGAATGAGTTCAGAAAACCTAAGATCAAGAAGCCTCTGGAAGCCCAATCTGTGCCTAAAAACGAACAGGTTGTTCAGACTGTTGTGCTTACAGCAGATCCACTTCCAGACATTAAATGGTAAGTGCTAATATCCAAAACAGGGTATCTATCAAACTCAAAAGTGATATTAGATAGTCTACTTCATTAAGAAGAATAGATATGAGGTTTGTGGAAGGGAAACCTTTTTGTATCAGCAAAAATACATTTATTCATACACTTTTTCTTAATTCTTATTATGCATAACCTAAGTTAAGCTAAGCTAAGCTAAGCTAAGGTAATAAGTTTATTTGTTAGCTTTTAAATTCTGACATTGTATATTAAAGCATAGTTTTTACTTCTGACTATGTATGAAATCCATGTATAATATTATAATATAATGCAGTAAGTTTTATGTAACATAAAGGTATACTTTGAATTTTATTAATTAAGACAATTTTGTGCACCAGTACTAGGGTATAAGGTTGAATATGAAAACAATAATACAGTAAAACGCCAATATAACAAACACCAGTATAACAAAATTTTCAGTATTACAAAATTATGTAATAGCCCCTTCTATTTTCCCTATTCAATATGTGTTAAAACATTTCATTATAACAAATTTAGAACTTTCAGTAAACAAAATAAAATTTTGCCTGTTTACCTGTATACGCTGTGTAATTTTGCCTCAGGGAGAGACATTAGTGCCACTTTTTAGGCCATAATCAATGCATATTGTGTTGAGAGCTGAATAGAAATAGCTTAAAAGAGGAAATGTAATTGCTAACTGCTTTAGAAATGGAGTGGTTTATGAAATCAACATCACAAAAAGTGAATTACTAGATGACATAGTAATGTAATGATGTTTTGAGTTATAGAAATCCATGTGAAGATCAGCAGATTTTGGCACGTGGCACATAGTCTTCTATCATAAAGCAATATGCAAGATTCTGTTTTGAATTCATGTGTGGTAATTAGTGACTACCGGTATCTTGAATAGTCTTTTGTATCTAGGAACGTTCCAAAGAAAATCACAAACTTTTTCAAAGAATAAATCCCAGAACACTGGGCCCTGGTAAAATTTTAGTATAACAAAATTTCACTATAATAAATTAATTTTCAAGGTCCCCTGAATTTTGTTATACTGGTATTTTACTGTAGTATCTATCCTTTACTCCAATGAAGTTCATTAGTGGTTTATCACCATAGGTTTCAAGATGATGTTGAGCTGACTGAAGATGAATTCCATACATTTAATCTTGAAACAAAGCCTGTTGAGGATGGACTAACAGAATGTACTTACACCATGACCTTCCCCTCTGGCCGCCACAAGGACACTGGACAGTACAAGTTTACAGCCAAGAACAAGTTTGGAGATGATGAATGCAGTGTGAGTATTGAGATCTATAGTATGATGAATTTACATTTTCTTGTATATAAAATAGGATGTACATATAATTTTTATATAGAAACAAGACATAAAAAAGTATTGGGATAAACCTGGAACAATTGAAGGAAAAGAAGGGGACAAAAATTTAATCCACAGAACTTAGTGAATATTTAAATTCACCTTTGATCATGCACCCAAATTATTCCAAATAACATGCATTGCTTCTTAAATTTGTTTCACAGACTGGTGTAGATAACTTATTTTGCAGAAATAGAAGCCTCATTGTTATTGTACTTCTAATTTTTATGTAAGAGGGTAAATCAATAAATATCCGCACTTTTTGTTTAATCTTTTTTAGACTAGCTTTACCGCTTTGTGTTCGTGCTTGTTAACATCAATAAGTAAAATCAATAAGTAAATCAATAAATATCTGCATTTTTGTTTAAACTTTTGTAGACTAGCTTTACCGCTTTGTGTTCGTGCATGTCAACATGTTGTTCATTTGTCTAAGCTTGTGGAATGTTTGACAATCATGACTCCACTGATTGTTGCGCTGTTGCAAATTAAGCTTGGCTGCACCGCTCAGCGTTTGCACCAAAGAAAAACAGCGAGTAGTGATCCATTTTTTGTCATCTGAAAGTGTACCAAGAGCCAAAATCCATAGAAGAAGTCATATCGGTAAGTAAATAAATATCCACACTATCTTTTTTTTTTAAACTTATTGGACTACAATACAAAACTTTCAATTGCCTCATTTTCAACATAGTTCCTGTTCTTTTCAATCAATCATTGCACAAGCATCCTGATGTTTTCAGAAAAAAAAAAAAGTTTTTTCAGCTGATTGGCAAGCCATATATGCGTCGATTCCTTCAGTTCAGTATGCTATTCTTCTTTGGTGCAAACATTGAGCATGATAAAGACATGACTTCGTTATTGTACTTAAGTGCATAATATCTGCAAGAAATAGAACTTACCAATTGCTTTGTTAGGAACTATAACAATAATATAATCAAGTGGTTCTGATTAGATTCTGCGAATAAATCATTTTTGTAATTTACTAATTATTACATTTGGCATTATTGTTTATTTTCTTGGATGCTGAACATAAGAATCAAATGTATTTTCTGATGCTCCTATTTACATGAGAAATAACTTTACTTCTGGTAATGGCACAAGTTTAAGGCACTAGACAGTCCTAATCATAATTTTGAATCATAAACTGATTGTTGTTCTACAGGCAAGGCTGGATATTCTCCTGGTTCCTGAAATTGATGGACTCAAGGATTCTCAGAGGATACCATATGAGGATATTGAATTTGAAGTTCTTATTCTTGCAAACCCCAAACCCCAAGTTGTTTGGTAAGTAAATTCCTAGATATTGTACATGGTGCTAAGGAAATGAAATTTAATATCAGGGGTGCACAGGTAATTTTTCCAGTGCCAGAAAAATATGTACAGCGAGTTATTAAAATATATATTATATACAATTGTTAGTTTCAATTTAATTGTCCGAGCAATTGGGGGTTAATACTTGCACATCCAAAAATGCAGGAAAGTAAATCCTGATAACTAGTTTGAATTTTTGCCTTTCCATTTCTTTCCTCATGTGTACAAGGTGTGATAAAAAAATATGGTGAATAGTTTTGTTAGAAACAAAGTAATAAGCTTACATAGAATTTGAATTAATTTCCTTCAAAGTACTGTCCTTGGCTAGCGATGCACTTGTCCCAACGTTGAATTCATGACTGGAAGAATTTCTGGAAGGCTTCTTTCGGAAGGGCTTTCAGCTGCTGTGTCGTGATCATCTCAATGTCAGGAATGGTATCAAAACATTTTCCTTTTAGTATGCTTTTTATTTTTTGGAAGAGCAAGAAGTCGCAGGGTGCTAAATCTGGTGAGTAAGGCAGATGTGGAGAGACAGGAATACTTTTTCGACCAAAAACTCGCGAATCAGACGTGTGGCACGGCTCATTGTTGTGATGAAGATGGAAGCCACTGGCCCATTTTCTGGTCTCTTTCTTAGATACACACAATTAATTCTGTTTTTCACTCAACTTCACTAATATAAGTAATGACTTACACATAATGCATTTCACCTCATCTGATGATGCAGCTAAGAAGCTGTGAAATGCATTATGTGTAAGTCATTACTTATATTAGTGAAGTTGAGTGAAAAACAGAATTAATTGTGTGTATTTGATTACTTCACTGTGAATCCCAGTTACAATATTTGTTTATTATCTTTCTTAGATGTTCGGTTTTTTGGTAAGCTCTCAAATAGTCATTTGACTGTTGTGAACAAACAAGTGCTGCCACTTTTGGCATGTTTTTGTTTGTTTTGAATCAATGGACGTCCCAACCGTTGTCACCTTCACCTGACCCATTTCTGCTTTTAAATCGCTTATACCACTTGTAAACTGTCTTCAGAGTTACCATATCATCGCCATACAGTGATTCCAACATTTCATGAGCTTCTTTGGCACTTTTTTATAACTTAAAACAAAACTTAATGTTGTTCAAAATCCATGTTGCAATACAGAAAAGATAAACATGACCTCACTCTAGAGCAGTGGTTCCCAACCTTTTGTGGCCCATCTCCCCTTTCTGGAGGTTGACTAACACCAATTCCCCCTTTTCATTTTCATTGAATGCCTCATTTTAATTTGAAGTAAAGTGTAAATAATAAAGCAGTATTATTATTTTAAACAATTTTATTACCGTATATAAAACAACCAAAGCAGTTTTATCCGGTCACTCTTAAATAAAATAGAAAAAAATTTAAATACACATTTTTTACAGATCTTTTTAAAGAAAAAAGAAGTGAAATAATTAATTAAGATCATTGACGTACATTTAAAAGACAGGAGTACATGTTTTCATTTTTAAATTGGAATCTGGAAAAATTAAGAAAGTTGACAGTTAAAATTTGAAAGAATAAATGAAAGTTTGAAAACTTTGTTATTGTTTTATTTTACCTTTGCAATGCTGCCTTGTGCTTGGTGGATTTCAGTTAAAGCTTGAAAATCCGGCTTTATGTTCGTCAAGTTCAGGCACAAGTCTCCTTTGAGGCAAATGTCCAACTTATTTCTTTGTTTTGTGATTCGTGCTACCCTGCAACTTCTACTGTACAGTACTATTTTAATTTTTCCCCCTTTGAATACTCATTGCCCCCAAATCGCCCCCACTTATTAATTTCCCCCCTGATAACCCAAATCACCCACTTAGGGGCGATCGCCCCCAGGTTGGGAACCACTGCTCTAGAAGCTGATTAACAAGTCAGAATGTGTTCAATCTTGACACTGCCTGTCTCAACAGATTAGGCTATCGCACATATTAGTTCAAATGGATGTAGCATCAGCAGTTGCTGCTATAAAAAATCATTCACCATATTTTTTTATCACGCCTCATATCTTACAGACATCAAGCAATAATGAGAAGGATTTGTATACTTTACACCATAGGTCAGTACCATCTTTGAAAATTTTCCATACTTTTTCCAGGACCAAGGATGGAGAAAAAATACCAAACACAGAACACACTAAGATATCTGGTGATGTAGAAGCAGAAATCTACAAGCTTTATATCTCTAACATTGGACTTGGTGATGATGGCATGTACACTGTCACCGCTACCAACAGCCGAGGCGAGAGCAGTCAAACAGCAAAGTTCCATGTACATAGTAAGTATTCTGTTCTACTATGTATTAGTAGGCCTATGTTAAAGTACATCAAATAAATTAGCAGAAAATATGGGCAAACTTATCATACCAGTAAACTAGCAGGATTTTTATAATAATTTTCTATATTAGATAAAAAATATCAAAGTGAGATCTGGAACTAGTAATCATTGAGGCTGCTGTTTGGTCACTTTTCATTGTACCCATTATTTTTTTGGTAGTACTGATACTGCACTCATTTTATTGTTCCTTCTTTTTAAAATTTCAATCTAGGGGAGACAAAACATTTTCCATACTGGGTATCATCTGAGCTTGCCACTGGGAAAATTGAGTCGTCATAAGCAAGTGCCACTATGAAAATAATAAAACAAAAAATTAAAATTGAAGAACATATAAACTTACATTATTTTGATGCATATTTTACCCACTATGATAAATTAATTTCGAATTTTGTCACACAGTACTAGAACTATCTTGATAAATAAAAATACTGAACTGAAAAGAAAAATTATACTGTAATAAACGTCAATATACTCAATAAAATAATGTTCAGTATTCACAGTTACTAACAGGGATTGAAGAAATCTGTAATTGTTTTCTACTTCTTTTTAGCAAACTACTGCACATGTAAGTAACGTTCAATTCCTTCTAGACTATGTCGCACATATTTATTTGCACAATTTCTGATGTAGTTTTATAAAAATCACTTGTGGAGCTTCACTTCATTTCTGCACATTCACTTCAATTTTCATTTCTTTTTATTGAAACCCTTTAATAATGCTTTCTGGCATTACATTCTATTTCCTTAGCCTTTCATCCCATTTGTTTCGAAAGTACCAAAAATTTTATTACTGTTTTTCGAAATCATTTATACTGTTGAACTCACTAAACCAAATTCACGACATACATCAGCCTTCTTTTTTCAAACTTGATTTTGGTCCATTGAGAATGTAACTGCTGCTGAAAACCGAAGTTGTCAGGAAACAGTTTCACGTTAATGTTTAACCCCCCCTTGCCCACTTCAATCAGGTGCCTCGCTTATATATTAAATCTACCCTTTCTGGTTAGCTCACTGCCCTCCAGAAGTTGGCTTATAGCAGCTGAGAAATCAGAATGCCTAAACCCATTCACCTGACTGGAAGCATGAAAGATTCTCATCCATCATCTACATCGGGGAAAGTCTCAAGTCTTGGGTTTAGTCATTTTATCAGTAGCGGAAATTTTAAAATAACTGCAGTATCATAAAAAGAAATCCTGTATTTATGAATAATGAATGTAAAATATTCAAGTAAGGGTTGATTAACACAGAGTAAAATTAAATTAAAATATTTTGAAAAGGTAAAAGAGTGGCAAGTTGTGCCTAGGGGAGTTAACGAAAACTCAGTGAGTCAGCGTAAGGTCTGTATTCCATGATTAGAAGGATTTATTTTAAGGAATAACCAAGTTATAATGTGTAATTTAGAATACTTTCACTAAACACTCAATAATAAAAAAAAACATTAATTTACAGCTGTGGTTCCTTCATTTGTGAAGGATCTGGAAGATCAGACAATTAAGGACTATGATGATACAGAGTATCGTGTCAGAGTAAATGGAGTTCCAAAGCCCCATATCAAATGGTAAGTACTGATTCAACAATTCAATTTTATTTTCTAATAGATTCACTCATATCATGACACAATTAAACATACTGTTATGCGCTATTCGCAGGTTTAAAGATGGCAAGGAGCTGAAAACTGAAGACAGAATGACAATTGAAACAGATTCTGAAGTGATGGTTTCCAGCTTCATGGGTATCAAGCACTTCAACGAGTCAGACGTAGGAAAGGTAAAGCTTTTTACATTTATTCATTCAGTGTTTGTGCTAAACTGATAGTAAAAACTAAACTCCGTGGCGCTACATCCCTGAAGGGACTTGGCCTACCACCCAACCGCTGCATCATTTGCCATAGGCAGGTGGCAGGATTGGGAGCATGTGGTCAGCATGCCGACACCCACAGCCGTTAATGGTGGTTTTCTTGACCGGAGCCGGTACTTCTCTATCAAGTACCTCCTCAATTTGAATCACGAGGCTGAGTGCACCCCTTCCAGACCTCCCTACCTCAGAAAAATCCGAGGAGGTACCGGGAATCGAACCTGGGCCGATGGATCTGTAGTCAGCGACGCTAACCACAAGACCATGCCGACGGTCAAACTGATAGTAAAGTAGCATCTAGTTGACTCACTCTTTTATGCATTGACAGTCCTATTTGCTTTCTTATTTTTAGCACACATGTGAAATATTGTCAGAAATCTTTCTACCATTTATACACTTGAAATTTAAATACTTTAAACCAGGGGTCATGAAGCTATGTATATATGTTATTACCTTCAAATTGTTACATACCTTAATTATCAAGTTTTTTTTTATTTAGTATTATTTATTTATTTTTATATTTTTTTTTTAACTTAATCAATATTAAAATCTTCTTTCCCAATAAAAATGTACTATTAGATCCAGTTATAGTATTAAAAAAATTAACCGTTCACTTGCAGTCCACTTCAAGAACAAATCTATGATCGGTGGCAATCACTCAGATTCTTGATGTCTTGACTCAAAGTTGGTTACACCTAGCCAGATAGAAGAGTCCAAATGTTCATATGTTAGCTTATTTCTATGTATGTACATATACATTTTCTTTTATAGAACTTAGCTGAAGTGTTGTTTCAAAGAGGTAAGTAGAGCAATAAAACACCTTCATTTTCGGAGCTCATTTTCAATACTGGGCATTTGTTGCTCGGTGGAACAGTCCAAAATCTGTCCATTTTCGCAATATAAATTTCTGTCCATGAGCTGTCTGAAATAGCCTGGAGATCGACCCGACCAGTTGCTTACAATTGACACTTTTGAAATGCTACCAGTTCATAATTTGTGTTTGTTTGGCTTACTTCTTATCACACCTCTTAATTTAGTTGCATTTTTTTGTGTTTGCATTAAGACACTTGTGAATAATTTATTTCACAGTATTCTTGCAATGCATCAAACCTAGTGGGAGTAGCAGAGACCATTGCCAATCTGATCATGGCACAGATACCACCATCATTTGGTCGCCCAGTGGATAGAGCCATTGAAGTGGATGAAGGAGATGAACTAGAAATAAAAACCAAGTTGGATGGAAGTCCTATTCCAAAAGTCAAATGGTAAATAAATGCTTATATTATTCACAATATTTCAAGCAGGATATTCTATAATGAAGTGATAGGCCTACTATAAATGGAATGATGGTATTTTGTTTTTTTTTTTACGGTTGACTTCACTTACTTGTCTATTTTCAAGCACCATGCTTTCAGTCAACATCCTGATCATCCTCAGCTTGTGTCCAACTGTTTTGAATTTCTGTTCCTGGTCCGGATGAAGTTGGAGGGAGGTGTGTGTTTGATGATGTCTGTGGCAGGTAGAAATTTTGAATGAGACTTCTCTCTGTATGGTGTGTCAAAGTTCATTCTTTGTTTTTGTGTTTATGAATAAAGATATTCTCCCATGCTGTAAGTCCTTACTAAAAAGTGTTCAACACCCATCAGAACTTACAGCATAAAATTGTTTTTGAATGAAAGCATTCTCCCATGCTGTAAGATCCCGACTCGGCTGTTAGCCCGTGAAGAACTTTTACATAGTATTCACCGAGAAAAGTTTAAACCATTTATATTATTCCATTTTGTTTGATTTGCTAATGTCATCATATCTATTGGAGCCACTTGAAGATAAGCAGTGAACTTTTTCAGATGCATTCCATTTTTATACATGACTTGAATGAACCAAATCTGATTCTTCAATAGCGAAAATATTTTACATTGTGGAAATGAGAAAGTAGGTGATCAAATAGTGACATTCTGCTATTGATTTATCTTTGAACAGCTGAATTTTTTTGGGCTTTCAGGTTCAAGGATGGAGAGGAACTACTTGACAGTGATCATGTTAAACTTACCGCATTACCAGATGGCTCTATAAGATTGTACATTGACAAAGTTGTACCATTAGACTGTGGGGCCTACAAGATCGTTGCCACCAACAAAAATGGAGAGGCATCTACCATCTGTGCTGTTGCTGTTAAACGTATGTATAATTTTGCTCTCTCTCTTTTTCTCTTTCCCTCTCTCTCTCTCTCTCTCTCTTTCTCTTTCCCTCTCTCTCTTTCTCTTTCTATATCTCTCTTTCTCTTTCTCTTTCTAGAGATCTCTCTATCTCTTGTTCACTCTCTTTCTCTCTCTTTCTCTCTCTCTGTTTCTCTCTCTCTCTCTTTCTCTCTCTAAATAGGAAGCAATGAAAGATAGATATAAATACTATTTTAGTTAACTATTTTGATTAAGTGACTAAACTGGTGCTAATGTCTGGGGTTCAAATTCAGGTCTCAGGATTGATCCCCAACCCTGGAAATTCTAACTGTGGTTTCCTAGTATCTGGGGTTCACATTCACGAGTTCTGGGGTTTGATCCCCAAAGCTGGTTATCCTAACTAAGCTTTCCTAGTGTCTAGGGTTCACATTCAGGAAGTCTGAGGTTTGATCTCCAAAGCTGGCAATCCTAACTGCGGTTTCCTAATGTCTGGGGTTCACATTCAGATGGTCTGACATGTAACATCTCCCTCAACAATGTTGACAAAATACACTTTTTGTGCCGACATTTAAAATTTATGCCCACTTTTATTTCTTATTGATGGATAGTGTTGCAAAAGTTATGCTATTAATGTAGTAGGTCTACTGATTCTTATTTAAAACATTCCTGCAGAGTTTTAAAGACACTTCCAAATTTACAGCAAACAACCGCAAACCTGTGTTTGTGAAGCCACTGGAGGACATGAAGGCAGTTGTTGGACAGCCTCTGAAGGTAGAGGCTCAGATAATGGCCTTCCCTGCTCCAGAGATAAAATGGTAAGTGCATAATAATAACTAAAAATTTAATAAAAATATAATTTCCATATTACAGTGTATATTTGAACCCTTTTGATAGTTTGCATATCCCAATATCAACCAAGAAGTATCAACTTCAGTTTTAATATTCTTCATATTTAAACCTCACAGTACTTTCTTAAAGCTTCTTTCAACTAGACTAAGTAAAACAACTAATAGCTACAAGTATCTTAGTCTAAAACTATTTAATCGCTTACCATTAACAGCAAGAGGAATCACAACGGATCATTTTAAACGAGTTGTTAAAATATGGCTTTTTTTAGCCATAGCTTTTATAGTTACAAAGAATTTCTTGAATGCAGTGTTCATGATTTAGTATTTTAAAACTTGTTTGATTCCTAAATTAATCTAAGTTTTAATTTGTAATGTTATGCAGTGAATATTGATTTTAACTTTGTTTTATATAATCTATATAGGCCTATGTAATATATTTTACATTCTGTATGTGTCATAAATTCTACACTCTCACGAGATCTATTGCTTAATGTATATGCCCATGGATTAATAAATTATTATTATGATTAACACAACCGTAATACAATCCAAGTGTTCTCTTTTATGTAAAAGAAACTTTAGATACCTACCACCTACCTATCATTCAAATTATACCAGGTTAACAATAATATAGAATCATTAGTGCAGTGATACCACGAGATACGAGTTTAATTCGTTCCATAACCTTGCTCGTATGTCAATTTGCTCGTATCTCAAAGCACTTTTCCCCATTGAAATTAATTGAAATGCCATTAATCCGTTCCAGCCCCAAAAATGCTACCCCCAGTTGTTTTTGTTACGTGTTTTTGAATAAGAAAAATGTATTTATAAATGACAAATATTGTATAAAAACATAATAAAAGAGAATGTAAAGCAAAAAAAACTGGTTTTATAAAGTGTACATACATATTTGTTACACTTTCTTCGGACCTATGGTTATAAAAATAAATGTGATAAAGTATGTAAATGCACAAAAAGCGCAAAGCCCTGGAAAAACTTAGCAAAGATGCTTCGACAGCGAGGTAAACAAGCACACGGGGGGGGGAAACGTGGGATAATACGCGAGACGCATGAGGCGCAGGCGCAGTAAACTGGTGGGCCGTGTGCAGCGTCGCAGCTGGCCGTTCCTCGTATCTCAAATGTCGCTCGTATTTCAAAACAAAACTTCGCTCGCTCGACAGCTCGTATCTCAAATAACTCGTATGTTAGGGCACTCGTTTCTCGAGGTACCACTGTATAATACTACTGTATATCAATATGAAATTCTTCAGGAGAAACTGGCTCCAACCAAAGCAATGAAAAACACAGCATTTAAGTAACTTATTACTAGCGATCCCCAGTGCCTCTGTGGTAGGGAGGTCTGAAATGGAATACACTCAGCCTCATGAGTACAACTGAGGAGCTACTTCACAAAGAATTAGCAGCAATGGTCAAAAAAATCATTCATAATGTCTTTTAAACATCAGTATGCTGATCACATGCCCCCAGTTCTGCCATCTGTCAACAATGTCAAAAGACGGAGTAGATATTGTAGCAGTCTGATGATAAACCTCGTCCTTTCATGGGATGTAGTGGTAATAAATTTAGTTTAGTTTGCTTATATCCCTTATTCTAATATTATTTTATATTAGGTTTTGTTAACATTGACAAAGCCAGTGTCTTTAACAAAATCTGACAACGAATAAATAATTATTTAATAATAACCTATTTTTTTAAGGTTCAAGGATGGACATCCTATCAGGCCAACCCAAGCCGTAAACTTTGTGAACCAGCCAGGTGGAATCATTGGTCTTCATCTCGACTCAGTTAGGCCAGAAGATGCTGGAAACTACACTGTGACAATAGCCAACAGGCTTGGGGATATCAAAGGATCTGCTAATGTAACGGTGGAGGCAAGAGAGAAGAAACCTGTCTTCCAGGCTGGACTTCAACCCTTGTCTGTGGTTGAAGGCTTCCCAGTCAAACTAGAGGTGAAAGTAGTAGGACATCCTCCTCCTACACTTAAGTGGTAAGCTCTCCAATAAGAAAAATTCCAAATGCTTCAAATCTTGTTGTGCAGCTTGGATGGCTCTGGTTTCCCTATTGCTAGGAGTTGGTAGGTGTATATGACTCACTAAACTTGGGGGATTTGTATCAACCTTTCTCATCCATAAATTAATTTGTAAATACACAATTTTTTCTCATTCCACTCACAGTATCAAAACATAATATAAATATTATTGGTTTTATATATGAAACAACAGAATCACTCATGTTAAGGTAAGGTGACCATTTGTCCTGATTTGGTCAGGACAGTCATTTTCTTTTTAATAGCTTTTCTGGAATTATATGTACCTTTGTCAGGATGCAAATTGTCCTTTTTTTTATTAAAATTCTACCGATTTTTTCTCGAATTGTGAAAATGGCCTACATTATGGTGACTATTCCACTCATATGCCACGTTTTTTATATTTACCAATAATGTTTAGCAATTGGTCATATACAGACCAATCTCGATCGTTTATCTTATAAAATGCTTGCTATTAATATGAGGATACGATTTTATATAAAACATGAACTCGTTACTGGATATGTAAGGCATCAACGTGCGGTGATTAATGCGTCACATGCTGTCATTAAGCAGTGTGAAAACATATTATTTTATACAACATAAGTTGTTTGGAAATTGAAATAATATAAATGTCCATTGATTAAAAACACAATTGCAATTTTGTGCAAGCCAGTTTGTGTGCTTTTATGGTGTTTTGATATAAGCAACTACCATGAACTTCGTTCTCGTAAATGTATCAGTAAACTTACAATCTCTCTTGGGATAAAACTGTAGTTCTTCAGTTAAATAAAATGCTGTGATTATCATGATTGCACTATAAGATGTTTTTCCTATGAGAAGAAAATGAATGTAATTATACGATGTAAGACAATGAATTACACCCCAGTTCACATTATGTAGTTAGTTTTTTAAAAACTCATTAATTACCAATATTTCAAAACAAAACTATGCTTGGCATTTAAATACTAGCTCAGGGTAAACCCAGAAGAGCCTCCTCACCATTTAATTGAACAGTTTGAAGGTTAACAGTTTATTTTCGGTAAATCTAATATTTTAGAAAATTTTGTCAATTTATCTATGCTGTAAATTTCATGTTTTCTTTCATGTTCTGATATTTGTTGTTAGTAAGGATTGGTTTACCTCATGTCTAATTAACAGAAAGCAGTATGTTTTAGCTACAAGAAATAAATTCAGTAATCTTACAGATATCTTATATGAGGGGCATAGCCTAAATTGCATATAAGTTCCTCTGTAGATTGGTTAATGAAAATAAATGGAAATATTGAACTAGACCATGAAAATTTAAGAAGAAGTAAATTGTAATAAGATCTTAAAAACACATAGGGTGACATCCACTGTGAACCAAATTCTTGTTTACTATTTACTTCTGTGGATTTATGTTTTGGAAGTTTACCTCTCTTTTATTTTATAGGACACATAATGGCAAGGAAATTGTACCAGATGGTAAGAGTATAAAAATTGTAACAATGCCTGATGGTACTACAACACTTGTACTAGAAAAAGCAAGACCAGAGGATGCTGGAGACTATGAAGTTACAGCAACCAACGAGAAAGGTGCTGTATCTTCCAAAGCTCGTCTAGATGTTACAGGTTAGTAGTGCTAAAAATATATAAGTTATGTACAGGTAGGGGGAAAAAAGCAGACCAGCTCTTGTAGCTGATTTCAGAGCCTTGGGATACATAAATAAGCGTAAGAGATGTAATGGAAACGTTTGTTTTCACAAGCAATGCAAATTACGTGAAATTATTTCTCAATTCAAGCAATTTATCGGCTGTAGAACAAATTTCAATACATTCCCTGCTATCCTAGCGGCATTCACAGTGGCTCATATTGGCAACTTAGATATTTTAGCAGGTCCACTTTTTTTTCCCCCTACCTTTACATAATATTGAAATAGTCTGTTTAGATAAAGTTTAATGTACATTCATTACAGTCTGACTTAACAGTCAGAATTTTGCAATTTATCACACCTGACAATGTACACCTAGCTTAATTTTCAAGATAGTTCAATAAAAATAATTTCAGCTCTTGTTTAAATTTAAGAAGGATATTTAGAAATAATACATTTTTTGAGTTTTCATCTTTCCTTTCATGCTTCCAACTGAAATCTTTCAATGAATTTGGCCTGCATGATTTAAAATATATTGACATATCACTTCAAGTCTAAAATATATTCAGCCTTTTTTTTGTATTATTCTATCAAAGCTGTGTCACATTTTTTTTAGTAAAAGCCTTTTAAAGGCTAACATTTGCAAAACATACTGTCAATAAATAGAAAATATTGACGTATAACAATATACTATTACTATGATTCTTAGGTAAAGGCAAGAGTGATGCCCCAGAAGAGAAGCCTGTATTTGTCCATGGTCTACGTGATACCACTACAGAGGAGGGAGATATCCTGATTCTTGGTGCTCCATTCCTTGGCAATCCTATTCCTGATGTTACTTGGACCAAGGATGGGGAACCTGTTCTGCCTTCTGAACGTATTATGCTCACATGTGATGGAAAGAAGGTAAGTTATACAGTATATATTTGGAGAAAACCCAGTCTTGATTTGACACTGAATGCCTTGCTGAGAAAATTTAATTTTAATGTAATTTTAATAGATACAGATAAGAACAGTAGAAACTCTAGGACCAATCTGTACTAACACTTTACAATGTCAACATAAAAGTTTCTTGGTGACTATCTACATTTAGAAACAATTATATCATTCAGGAGCGTATCCAAGATTATTTTTCGGGAGGGGCTGTGATCCAAGATTATTTTTCATAGGGCTCAGAAGTGGATGACCTAAAAATGCCTGAAAAGACCTATAAAATTATCTTAAATTTATGAAAATATGACAAGAAGAATCGAAAATCACTTAATATTTCTGAATACATATTTTAAAAAGTAGTTTAAAAAATAACAAAGGACAAGATTTAAGTATTTTTTATTACTATTTTATTATTATGCTTTCTATCATTATTTTTACGTTTACTATATTTATGCATGTATGTCTCATAAATTAGATCACTTGGTCTGTATTGTTGGAAAAGTTCATTCTGAAGACAAAATAAGGAAAATGCAACGAAAGAATGAAAATTTCCTAAAATGGACTAGTAAAGAACAAAATGCCGAAAAATGCAAAATAAAAGTAGACTACTTTTGTTTATTTTGAGGCGAGACGATTTATACTACACCCTGCATTGTCTGTGATGTCTCAGAGAAAGTGATGACATTTCATGAACTTTCGAGCTGAATTTTCTACACTTGCAATTAAACCCTGTATAATCTAAAAAATTAAAGTGCCCTCATGTCCAACATATTAGCGTGACTTAACGTTTCGGGGGGGGGGGGCTTCAGCCCCCTCAGCCCCCCTCTGAATACGCCCCTGATATCATTAATACTTGCCTAGTTCTACTTCACCTCACATTAGTTTTTGTCTGAGTATAAATCTGTAGCATTAATAATATTCTTCAGATTTTAAAATTCTGCATTGTGATCTATATTAATAACTAGCATGGGCCCACAGCTTCACCCACAATAATTAATTTGAAGATTAAAATTTAAGAGAAAAATAATTAAAACATTATAGGCCTGTTTATTAACGCTTACACGTGAAACATTCATAGACTAAAAATTAATAATTATAATGAAACAACTATAATCCGGCTTTGGAGTGCATTCCACGATTAGAAAGTGCCGCTTGAGAAAAATGACCTCAGATTCGAGTTCCCTGGCCCAGAAAACCCCTGCATAGTGAGTTCCGTCCAAACACTTAGTGAGTTCCATCCAAATGGATAAATATTTGCCGATTTAGGCCTACATTCATTATCCATCTTCTGTATATGTTGAAAATTTCAATGTCTATGTGCCTTGACATTATAAACAAACAAATCAACCAGAGTGAGCTCACACAATTTCTTTTATAAAATTTAGCTGGCCTTAGGCCAATTTTCCTTAATTATTTATCTTCTTTACAGTTTTTTCCCCTTGTTTTCCGTTTTTCCTTATTATACACTCTTGCTAGAGGCGGAACTTGAACCCACAACCTCCTTCACCAAGATCTAAGGCAGCACCACGGATAAGGAGACTGGCAGAATTGAAGTGATCGATAATCAACATATTGAAAAAATCGCGGAGCTTTTATTTCCAACTTATGACAAAAAACGACAGAGCTACCTGCAATTGATTTGTCAAATGAAATTTATTAGTGAAAACTGATGCTTCGATAGTGCTAAAAATTCACATTTTCTGCCAGTTTTTACTCATAAATCGCGAACAGAAGCGAAAATTAAAAATCCGGCTTTGAGGTGCATTTGGCCATCCTTCGGTCCATCTTTGTTTAAAATTTCAGGTCTTTGCATGCAGTAAATTTTGCTGGGCATTGCGCACAGACAGACAGACAGAAAGACAAACAATTCCTCTTATTATTAGGCTATAGATTTAATTTTTTAAATTTATTTGATATATTCATGAAAGTAAGTACTAGTACTAGTTAAAAGCTTTATTTTAAAAAACTTAAAACTGAAACAAAACAGCTCCCTAATTAATTTTTACTTATAAAAGTAATAAATTCACTTAAATAGGTGGTTCTTACCTTCAGTATCCTCAAGACTCAACTGACAATGAAGACAAGAGCTATTATTTGCAGAAACCCAGGCTATAAGTCCTGCCTTTGCATGAATCTGAGACAAAGTGAGAAAATTATACTGTCCATGCCCAGGGTAGAGAAAACTATGTGTGCATTGCATCAGACTTTTTGTGGATTTCTGTCACTATTTTTACTTCCTCTGCCCGTACCATAGGTACTATAGGTAGAGGAAGTATTGTTTTCGACCCCAAAATTCGAAGTTGAGTTTTTAGCATATATACACGTTTCAAGGCCCCCTGAATCCAAAAATACTATTTTTGGAAACATGTCTGTGTTTGTGTGTCTGTCTGTCTGTCTGTCGGTGTGGAAGTTTGTGAACAGGCTAGCTCCGAAACGGAGAATCGTATGAAAACAAAATTTCGTATTTGGGTTAGGTACCTTCTGAAGATGTGATTCGAAGATTGGCGACAAATTTCCCTTATTTTTAAGGGGACTTTACATAAAGAAATTTTCGTTTTTCGCGATTTTCTCGAAAACGGCTCTAACGATTTTCTTTAAAATTTGCACATGTGTTCATTTTACTGAGAGCTAAAACTTTTATTTGAAACTTTTTTTCGAAAAAATTCTCTGAGGGTAGTTACCACAGTTTGTAGAAAGTTTGTCTTGCGTGATGAACAACTGAATTCGTGCTCTTTCACGGCCTCTTATTCTATATAAGAATGTAAAGTGAGAAAGATGTATTGTTGGCCATGCATAGAGTAAAGGAATATCTGAGGGAAATATTCGATAAATTTCGGAAATTATATTTTACGGCAGAAAGTTCAATAAACGTCTGCAGTCACTTGTTCTTTTTTTTTTAAGTTTGTTATATAGCCTGCGCTTTTAGTCGCATCATTGAAAGAAGAGGTATTTATAGGATAATTAGTGTAAAATTGTGTCTTGCGATTCTGTAAAAGGATATGTGAATACTGCTAACTTTTATTTGGGCAGAGGAAGTTATGTGACTTTCACATCAGATTTTTTTCTTTTTTTTTAGTCAAGCCAATTTCCCAAGCAAACAGTAGGGATGTCATGGAGTCTGGACATTGGCTTCATTATCAATGTGAATTGCATGTAGTTAGTTCAATGTAAGGTTTTTTTACAGACATCTGAAGCATCAGGCCTTACATTAAAACACATTTTCCCAACATCTTGGAGAGGAATGTGTGGCATTTTCACATGAGTTCACTTGTTACTTATAATAGTGAAATTGAATGCTTTGAAGCTAATTTATTAGGTAAAATATTAATGCACTTCCCGAAAATGTTGAATAGATAAACTCAGAACAGCTAAACTACAGTGTATCCTTAAAATATTATCCGTTTAAATTCATATAAAGAAATTCATATAAGCATGAAGAATTACAAAGGTGTGAGGGTTGGTTTAATTTCTTTTGCAGGTGGGACTGGAAATCAAACCAGCAAAATTAAGTGATGCTGGAAGCTATACATGCCGCTTGAAAAATCCACTTGGCGAAGATGAGTCCTCTGCGAAAGCTGCTGTAAGGAAGGTCTATCAAGCACCGAACTTCACACAGAAATTCACTGACCTCCAACAGGTAATAAAAGATTGTAACAGATAAAATAAAATAATTGCTTTAATGAAAACATATACAGTATAACATTTTCTTACATCTCAAGGGAAAAGTAATTTATGATCAAGAGCTAAAAGAAGGATTTTATGTTTGCGGAATGAGTCAGTAAGGGCAAGTGAAGCAACCCTACGAGCAAAATAAAATCATTTTACCACGTGTTTCATATACTATTTTTTAGACAGCTGTTAACATTTGTGAAGTAGTTATAAATATTATTGTAATGAATTACGCACCTTAGAGCCAGACATGTTGCAGCATGCAGACAGCTGAGAGCTGTTATTGAATTTTCTTGTACACTGCTGCCAACATGCAAATATTTGTAACTAAATGTATGTTTGGCATGTGAAGGATATCAAAGTTGGTACCAATGGAGTGGCATAAAGATTTTATAGCACTAGTGCAATATTGTGAAACTTATACATCCTGTGCCTTGTGCAGGGCCATAGCTAGGCGGTGATGAGATGTGCATCCACCAAGGGCGCAGCTACAAAGAGGGTGCAAAATTAACAATGAAAAATACCACCTTTTTTAGACAAGTGCAATTTACCAAGCAATAAAGATTCTAGATTTTATGATTCAATTATTTTTTAAGTAGTTCAATCGTCTGAAAATAAGGTTTTAGTACCTTGAAAGTCCAACACTTAGTTCATTTTCAAATTGATTTTTAAGTTTTCTTTGATAATAACAGTGTTTTATATTAAAATAATAAACAATTTTACAGAAATTTAAAAAAATTGTTCAGACCCCCCAGTATTGGAGAGCACAGATTTGTCAAACTCGCCAAGGGCGCAGAAGGACCTTGCCCTGGTCTTGTGCTAGAAGTTCTACTTTTAATTCAAGCTGTCTTAAAAACTCTTTTAAGCATGAAAAATGTAGGGTTAATAACGCTGCAAACACTTACATCTAGATTAGAGAGGAATTAGAGAGGAACATCATAATTTTCACCATTACTACACACTAATTATTTTTACATGTAAAGTTGTTGCAGTTGATGTAGAATTTGCCCACTGCAATTAGAATGTTACATAGATCTAGCATCAGAACACCAGACTTCTTGGATTAATAATTCTTTCACACTGGCTGGTGTGAGCTAAGGTGGAAAGGTAGAGACAGACTGAAAAATTCAATGCTATAGCCAGGATTTGAACCAGGATCTTTGGCTATCTGTGCTGATGCTCTACCATTAAGCTACCATGGCAGCATGCCGGTACAACATTAAATTCTGCAAGAGACTCTCATAGAGTGGCAGCATGGAGAGCCGAAGGTCCACATTTAAATCCCAGCTATGGCATAAAATTTTTCAATCTGACTCTACCACATCAGACTTCTTTTTTACAAGTCCCTTAAAATGTAAATGGAAGTTTGACATTTTCCTAATCGCTTCACAATTTTCATAGAATTAATGTAGCCTATATCCACAAAGCCATTTAAAAAATATGTTTTTAATAACAATTTTAAATATTTCCTTATTTTCAGCTGCCAACATTCGATGCTAAGTTCCCAGCACGTATCACAGGCGTTCCTCCACCAGAAATTACCTGGTATTTCAATGACAAAGTCATAACACCTGGTATAGGAACTGATGGTGATAAGTATCGTGTAAAGCGAGATGGTGATACAGTTTGTTTGTATGTGAAAGACTGCAAACCTGAAGACACAGGACGCTACAAATGCAAAGCTTCTAATGTAGATGGAGAAGCTTTTTGCGAGGCAAATCTAGAGGTGGTTGATAAAATGTAAGTACTTAAATTCATATTGAATATAAGTGATTTGTATTTACTGTAAGCCTATGTAATAAGGTCACTACAAGGTGAATACAGCCTGCATGATAAAAGAGCCTTAAGTATTAAAAAACAAATACTGAACTGAATTTGTCAATCTAAAATCCCCCATCCTATTATAGAGAACTATGTGTAGACATAATTTAGATGGACAAAACAAGTTAGGAAAATTTTCCTTCATATATTTTCTCCTTTTGTTTTTGATTGTTGTTTTTGTTTTTGTTTTTTCCCCCCTTAACTTCATGATTTGAATATTCACCATCATCCATCATAATCATAATTATCCACATAGACCTATCAACTTCAAACTAGAAAAGAAATGGCTTGAACAGCAGCAACGTTGGCGTTCATTTTAAGTCACGTAGTGGATAAACCAGATTTGTTGGAAATCCATTTATTTAATTCCTTATCCTCAGAAAATATTTCCACTCCTTTGATTCAACCACTCAACGGTTTCGAGATTTCATACTCACCAGCATGTAGGTTTGCACAAATATCTTTACTGTAGTTTTGGTAGGTTCATTATGTGGAGGTAAATGGAGTTTTTCACATCAAGTTTTGAGGTCTTCTTTCAGAGATCTTAAGAGGTTAATATATGGATTATTTTGTTCTAATCAGGGAAATACAGGTGTTACATTACTGAAGAAAGCGTCCTATGTGGCTCTAATTACATTAAGGCCTCTTGCTTTTTTGCTTGAATATAGCATGCTATTTGGAACATCTGAAGGAAGAAATAGCATCTCTTTCACCGAAGTCCTAATTATTTTATCTATACTAGTTCCAACTAAAGAATAAAGTACTATGCCACCAAGTTAAATCTGCACGGCGATAGGGGAAGTGTTTTAGCGCTAGTGTCGTCCAGCTACCACTATACGGAAGGGATGTAGGGGAAGCAGGTGGCGAAAGATCATAACATGGTTGCCAGATTATTCATTTGGACAATGACTGTCTTAGGTGTCAGGTCATTTAAAAACACAGTAATTCTCAGCGCCCCTCTTCCAGCCAAATAACCCAACACAGTGGACAGGAAGTGGCAGCGTGGCGGCGGGGGTGAAAGAAGGGACAGCTCATGTTCCCCAGTTGGGACATGGTTGCCAGAATATTCATTTCGACAATGACTGTCTTAGGTGTCAGGTCATTTAAAAACACAGGAGTTCTCAGCCCTCCTCTTGTAGCCAAATGACTGAACTCAGTGAAAAGGAAGTGGCAACGTCAAAGGAGGGAGATCGAGATGTAAGGCACATTCCTCACATATTTTCTGCATGCAAAGATAACTTGGTGGCGTAGTAGATGTAAACAAACACACATATGTATTACTCCGCGACCATGTGTTCGTCGACACATTACAGACGACACAATTTCAATGCAAGAGGAACTCGTTAATATTGATTAAAGTAAGCTAGCATCTACAGAAACAAAGCTGGATTTCACAAATATTACATAAGTTTAAAATGCTATGAACCAATATGAAATGCGTCATTGTGGAAGAGCTTAAGATGAACGATCGTAACTTAAAAACATTAAAGATCACGGTTTTTTCGCCACTATTTAACGGCTTTCCCCCCTTGTGCTTAACAACACGAGGTGGTGAGGCCTGATTAGCTTCAGCCATTGAACTGTATTGCTGTCTTATTATTTATAATAGCTGTGGTAAGCTTGTTTTCACCGTATGAATTAAACGTTAACTGTCTTCAAGGAATATATGACAAGTGACTGTGTTATGTTTTCATACCTTTGTTGTGTTAAGGCATGCGCGTCGCATTACATTGAACCGATAATATCAAATAATAATAATAATAATAATAATAATAATAATAATGGTATTGCTTAAATCACATAGAAAGTGTTGCTACAAACTTGAAAAACGTGCTTAATTTAGTCATACATCAAATACATTACTTACTTTTTGTGTTTTGAAGAAACTACATTAATACTCGGAAGAAGACAACAAGCAAGGGCCTGGAGGGGTTGTGCATCCAACTGCCAATCAGAAACCATTATGTCACGTGGTTTTGTTTACATCTACTTTATTCTTTAGTTAGAACTAGTATATGTCTTCTAAGATTGTGTTTGACAACTGATGCAATGGAGCCATTTGTAATGTATAAATGACCTTGGGCCAAAGATACTGGTTGACTGTATTAAGTTTTTGGTCTGGTGTAAGCATTGGAGTGGACATTAATATATGGAGATCATTCCTTTGGCTGGATATTATTTTGCTTGATTTTAATTTTATTTCATCATTAAAAGTAACTCCGAGATACTTTATAACTCCTAGTGGATCTATTCCTGTTATAGAATATTACTAATCTAAAACTAGATTTTCCATTAGAAGTTGTGCTTTATTTAAATTAGTTAAAATTGATGAATGAAGATGTTAAGCAATATGGCAAATCCTAGAATAGATTAACTATAGTGTTTGTAACTATTTCATTGGTTACAGTGAAAAGAGGCAGAAGATTGAGCCACCAGAATTTTTGAAGAAGATTGGAGATTGTGAAGTGTACAAGGGTATGACTGCCAAGTTCACAGCCTGCGCTACAGGTTACCCTGAACCAGAGTTCGAGTGGTTCCGTGATGGGGAAAAAATTTACCCAAGTGACCGCATTCGAATGGAGCGAGAAGGATCTGGCTTGTTGAGGCTTTCCATTGAGAATGTTGTTCCCGCTGATGTAGCCAAATACAAGCTGAGGATATTTAATGCACATGGGGAAGTCAGCTGTGAAGCTGAACTCCAGTATGACTGTAAGTATCTCAGAATGGAAGTTCATTAAACTTTGTATTTCATTTCAGAGAATTTTGGTTAATAGGATGCTTCTTTCAATCTCTAAGTGTTAACAAATTCAATTAAATTTTATCACCAAATGTTAAAATATTGCAGTAGGCAAACCAGTAGGTATTGCTGATTTTCAGGGGGGATGCTACAGCACACATACCATTAAACTTTTACATTAATCTTAAAACTGTGTTTGTGTGTATATCCATTGCCAAATCCCTGTTACTTTGATGCATCTGGGGTCCACACTGAGGCATATATATGGCAATAGTGTGCCCCATTTTCGAGTTACATATGTAACTGGAAGAAGTGTAAGGTGTGAAGACATTAGCATGACCTTAAAAGTAATAAATATTAAATTACACAACTATGAAAAAATCTTATGTGAGACTCGCATAACTTTTATTAATTTAAATTTTTTCAGCTCTAGAAAGCAAACCAAAGCGCCCAGTAGGAGATCTATACACAGATTATGACAAGTTCCGCAAGACTGGGGCACCCTTGCCCTTAGCAGATCGCCCTATCATCAGCCGTATGACAGATCGACGCCTCACTCTCTCATGGAAACCTTCCATTCCTATTGGACCAAGACTGCCTGTAACATATCGAGTGGAGATGTCAGAACAGCCTGATGGAGATTGGTTCACTGCCCGAACAGGTAATCACTACTTTCCTTACACTGGTAGAAGCTATTCTAGTTCTTTTCTGGATCCTTATAGACGGAGAAAAGTTACCACTAAAATTAGAATTAAAGATTAAGATGTCTCAACATAAGACTTTCTGTTTGATGCGTACATCTTTCTGAAGCCTCCAAATGAAGGCATTTGCCTTGAAACTCTTTCAAGGGAGATTTTTCATTACTGGTACTGGTAATTTTCTGACCTATTCACTGATCTGTGTATTAACTAGCAGATTAATGAGAAGTAAAATTTAATTTAATAGATTATCAGCTATGTTATTCATCAACTATTAAAAATACTTTAGAGAGGCAGTAGATACATGAGAGCCTATGGGTGGGAAATTTCCAAAAACAGCTCTGTTTGTTATACATTATTTCTGGTAGTGATGTGACAATATCAGACAATGCTTCATTAGATTATCTACCAAAACTTATGAAAAGTTGGTGAGAGAGTTTAATGGTATTTTTCATTCTTGTTATTATACTCTCTTATCAGCACTTCTTAGGTTTCAGTAGATGATTACACGATGCTTTATTTAATATTATCACTCACTTCACACGTTCCCAAAATTAAAATGTAAACAAATCTATACCTGTAGTACCAGGGCCGGATTTAAGAGTATGCCACCTATAGGCTAAAGTCCATTTGCCGCCCCCTGTATAGTTCATATTTGCTTAATATATTTGTTTTATACAACAAAAGGATAGAGTTCATTGGTGTTTTCATCTTTTTTAAACATAAAGTTCATTTGGTTTAGATAAAACTACAATTTTAAAGGTTTACATAATAAATTGTCGGCCGCGGTGGTCTAGAGGTAGCGTGCCCGCCTCTAGATCCGCAGGGCGCGGGATCAAACCCGGCCGCGGTCGATGGATTTTTCAAGACGTAAAAATCCTGGGCACGGAGTCCTCCGGGAGGGACTTTAAGCTGGGGGTCCCGTGTCGTAGATTTACGGCACGTAAAAGAACTCCCAAGCCTAAATTAGAGCCTCTGGACAAAATTTCTCGGCCCTTTCACGTCCAAGAAATACTTAGTTTCCAGAGGGGGTTTGCGAGGCGATGGGCTTACCACCTGTCCCTCTACCCTCTCTCGGAAAATAAACATCTCAAAATTAGTATAGGTAATGAAGCCTCCATTGGAGGCCCCTTCGCCCCACCTGGGGATCATAGGGTACCAGATACAGATACAGATACATAATAAATTGTATAATCAAATTAGTCATCTACTTTTTTTATTTCTTTTAAGATTCGAAATGGGTTTCGAAATTAATTAATTAAGTTGTTCTTGGAGATCAGTGATCACTATTTTAAACATAATTTTTATATTTTATTGCTAATGACTGTCTTTTGCGTAATTGAAGAACTGTGTTCAATTTGAATTAAGTTTGCACTACAAGAAAGTTATAATACAAGATTACGTGCTGTGAATGTGTATTATGTTATAGTTTTAGAAAGTATGCTATGTAGAAGGACTAAAACAAATTTTTAAGTAACATGTATTCTTAAATTCGCACGGAAAATAGTATTAACGTCTGAAATACTTCATTTTAACTTTTGAATAAATTGCCAAATTGCCGCCCCTGAAAATTTGCCGCTCTAGGCTGTAGCCTACTTAGCCTATTTAGAAATACGGCCCTGTGTAGTACGCTTATCTATAAAATTCTTACAGAAGTTTTGTTTGAAGTCACTTGACCTGTTGAAGCGTTCTGTGGTTTCATTCTTGTGGCAGGATAATCATAGGGGCTATATATTGTTGTCAATGAAAATATGTTTATTGCCTTTGTTGGCTTAACTCATCAAAATTTAATTTAAAAGGTATAACTCTTTAGCTTGCATAAGTAGAACCTGTTATTTTACACTACATGAAAAGTTAATATAAAGTGAAATTGAAGGAAGATGGAAAACTGAAACTGTCTTTCAATATTCACAACATTTTAACATATAAAGCCAGATGATTTACAGATCAGTGTTTGGGTCAGCAGTATGTAAAATCATAATAGATTTGCATCAAAGCAGCCCTTCTTTAAATAATGTTTTGAACAGAAAAAGTAAAGGAAGTCCTCATTTAACTTCTTATGCATATGATAATTCATTAATGTGTTAAACGTTAAAGTTTAATTCAATATTGTTTAAGTTGAATTGAGTAACACTTTTAGAATGTAAAATGAATACTCCCCTCTCCTCCTCTCCATGCTTTAATGGGATTTTAAGGAAGTGAAAAGAATCTTAGTGTTCTAGTTTAATGAATTTTAGTTAACTAGAAAGTCAGTTTTCTGGATTTCAGCGTTTTTGGTTAAACTTCTATTTTCTCTATTATAACTGGGGAAACCATCAAAAACACAGTCAGATTGGCTGGCCATGGGATTTGAATCTGGGACCTCTCGAATGTTAGTCCAAGATGTTATCATCTCGGCCGCCTTGCTTGGTAGCCTAATGTCAAACAGGCTCAGCACAATCTACGTATGCAATGTTGAATTTTTCAACTTAGATGCATGTTTTATGAACATTTCTCATTCTGAAGAAATCATTTATTTCAAAGAATCTAGTACAAATTACTTTAGTATTATGCTGATAGGACTATAATCAAATTATTTTTATTCCAATTGTATATGTTTTGGAACATGCTTGCAGGGCACTAAACGTATGGAAAAAAATTCAATTGGATATTTACTTAGGCTACCATGACTCATCCTTGCTGTTTCATCCTGTATCATATTCGTTGAAATTAATATCAGTTGAAATTTACTGATACCATAAAACACACCAACAATAGAAAATAGTTTGCATGACGTATTGGTATACACACAGATAAGGTTTCGATGCTGAAATATTAAAGCTGAAATAATGAAGAGCTGAATTAAATAAAGCTAAATTGGAAAAAAAAATATTCGTTATACATGTTTACAATGAATGCTATGAATTTTGAGTTATTAAGTTAACAAAAAAGAAAGTACCGGTACAGCTTGAAAGGTATATCATTTTATACATTCATATATCTTTAACATTATCATTATTTAAACTAATTTTGCATGTTTCTTTAGTAGAAGGCCTACTCCACTTTCATGTAGCCTATATACACATTAAGTGTAGTGAGCATTAACAATATTTAAAATGTTTGATATGATCCTCCTGTTTCTTTAATACTAACTAAAAATTAATCTTATTTTTTATGAACAGTTACTAAAGTTGTTTCTTATTCCTTTATTAACAATAGTAATTAAAAATGTAGAATAGTGGAAGATTTATTTTTTCATGCATTGTGTTACTTTCATAATTGATATTGACATCTCAGATGCAAGTAACAGATTTCCACGTAGCATAATTTATCATATGTGATGTAGCATATTTAGCACCATCTTTCTTAAAGATCATGTTGATAATTTATTAAAGTATCAATGAAGATCTCCTACTAATAGCACTATCGTTATTATAAATACCAAATATGTTATTAACACTTATTTAGCTTTATATTTTCTTTATTATCTACCCCTTTAATAAAAGGTTATGATGGAGTTTGACTTTTGAAGAAATAGCCAGTTATTCCTTATTTATGAAACAAGGAAAGTTAAGAAAATCATTAGGTTTACTTAACTGTGTAAACTGTGTATTCAGTCCAATCGATTCTATTTTATTCTTAGATGCAGATGACTTCATGTATAGATTATTCTGTCTCTGACATAAAGGAGTAAACTTATCACTTATTAAATATAGTTTAACCTTGATAAAAGTAGTGGTAAAGTGGTGGGGAAAATAATAGAGTTTTGAGATATTTAATTATTTATTTTAAGAAAATGAAAAACTTATTTATACGGTATTGGGGATATGAACTTCATAGGAAATAGAAAACAAGAGACAAAAAAATACTCCTACTTTCACTTTCACAATGAAACTCGTTAGAAGTAGGCAACTCACACCTTATGTTTTTCCCTGCATTTTCATTTACAGACTAAGTACATGAAGTCTCACAAGCCCCTGATGTTACAGCTCTCAATTTTTTATACTAATATACTAATATTGGTGTTATTGTTCTTTCAATTTCTAAACTGTATAAATGTTTTTAATTTCACTTATCCTTTACTTAAGTAAGAACGGTATTGAGAATAGATGCAAACTGGCACATCAGGCCAAAGTTGGTCTTTGCCCATTACCATAGCCTCCCCCACAGAATTGCTAAACTTTGAACTCGTTTTAGAGTTTTAGAAAGAGTAGCTTTTTGACAAACCAGTCTGGTACTGCATTGCTTACGGATATGGTCACAGAGAGAATATGTGCTCTGTCAGTGCTGCATCCAAACTATTTCATACTGCTGCATCCAAACTACCCCTTATGCTTTCAAATACAAAGTTTGCTTGTACGAAATAAAAATGATGAAGCAAATATTTTACTTGGTTTTTAAAATAATATAGATGAATTGCCACTTCAATCACTTCCATTGCTGTCCCGCCTCAAACTTACTTCTCAAGTTACAGGCAGTCAGAAAATTCTGTATAGGCCCTATTCTATACATAAGAAGATTGTTATGGTTTAGTTTACTTAAAAATACAGGGTAAGTGAAAATCCTTTTTGAGTGTTTCTCCCCCAGAATGTTTAATACGGAGGACTTCCTTTGCTAATCTACTGCATGACTACATAAGGTAACAGAAAGAAGGGAATTTTTTTTAGAAAGTTATAAGATGCATTGTGAATAAATACCACTCTCCAGAAGGTGATTCTTGAGAAAATGTTAAGTAATCCAAGAGGAGTACCGGTAACTAATCGATCAAATTCATCCTCTATTTGACAGTACCCACATTTATTTGTATTACCCAATATACCAAGAGCTCAGAGAAGAGTTATCAACGATATGGTCAGAAAACACTCTAAATAAAACCATTATGGTGTCAATAAACTGGCTTTTAGCCAGGATTCCATTGCTATGGATTAAAGTTGAGTATATTTCAACAGAAAATGTAAAACTTCTTTGTATTTTGTCAGTCAAAATAAAACGAGCAGATTATACCATATTTACTCGAATCTAATGTGCACCCCTTTTTGTCCATTTGTAGCATTCGAAATTGAAGTGTGCATTAGATTTGAGTGTGAAGTAACTTTGATCACTTATGTTACAATGCATTGCTGTAATTTTCAACTTCGTTATACTTATTGTTGGCCTATTACTGGTATGCAAAATGCACGCTGAAGTTACCATATTATTTTGCCACTCAAGCCTAACACCAATGTGTTGAAAGGTATACCAGCATTTAATCATCGGCATTCACAAATCCATTGTAGTATAAAAAGATAAAATTTAATATCCTACCACTGATGCACATTACATTCACCAACAAACTCTTTTTTTATGATTTAAAGTGCCAAAATTGGGGTGCGCATTAGACTTAAAGGTGCATTATAATTTAGTAAACATCTATAAATTATAATATAGCAGAAAGTACAAATAATATTGTACCAGTATTTGTAAAAATGTCCTATTATTGTGAATCAAGACATATTGTATTTTCAAGACATGGCACATTTCTAGTTGAACAGCATTTCATGCATTCACTACAGTAATTTGAAAAGACACAAAATAATGTAAGAAGGCCTTCAAGAATACATATATTTGCTTGAGAAAGACAAGATTTGATACATTATGACTATACAAAGATACTGAAGAACAAAATATGTTCCATTATCTGTTACTTTAACTGAAATAGTTCTTCTGTAGTCACTGGTAATTTTTAAGCTAATCTATGCTAGGATTTTTTTTTCTGTTTCACTTATTATTTTGAAATGCTCTATATGGTTTGTGAACAATACATGATTTTGTCTTTTTACCTTATTAAACTCTTAAAATACCGATCACTGCATAATACAATTCAATATTGAACTACCTAGGTATAATACCTATACTAATGGGCAGAACATGATAACTTCCAATGAAAAGTCAGAACTTTGTAATCAATTGCCCCTAGGAAGTTTTATAACATTTATAAATTTTTCTTTTCATAAGCTTTTACGTTTGATATTAAATAATTTTTTTTTTTTTTTTTAAATTGTGTTATGTTGAATTTATACTGACGAAGAATGAATGAAGACAAAAATAATGTTTAAAGACATAACATGCCATTGCATATCACTTAAAGTAATAGCAAGCTGTACTAATAGGCATTTAGAAATTGTTGAATATCTTATAGTTATACACAATAAAATAAAAATAACAATACAAATACAAATACAGAAATAAAAGTCATATTGATAGACTTATATTGGAAAGAATAAAATTAAATGTCATCATTTATTTCTTATTTTCTGTGAGACGTAATTTCCATCCAAGGTAGTTGTTTTTAAGCATATGTCTTGTGGCATAGTTTGAACTTTACGTTCAGGCAGCTAAATAAATAGATGCTGTAACTTTTAGTCAGATAGCCTGTATGTGCATGAGCGTAGTTTACTCAGCATTCTGATAGCTGTTTCTATAAGATGCTGTTTCTTAACTTTCTAATAAATTTTATAAGATTTATTTTACACTTTATATGCATTGTATAAGCTAATAACACTATGTAGTAATCTGCTTTTAATTATGAATAAATAATTAATTTAAACTGCACTGATGAATGCTTTCTTTTAATGTTGAGAATTATATAACATACATTATAATAATGCAGTATATATGTTAATCCAAGAAGCTATCCCTCCGGAAAGTTGAAGTGTAATTATTTATTTATTTAAAACTGCATTAATACTTTTTATTTATTTTTTTTCTAATATCAACCTGTACATTTCCCCTTAGACTTAAGTACCATACTTGAGTTATAATGCACTCTGTTCATTGCTCTCGATAAACATAGTTAGAAACTCTACCCAAATTGAAGATCATATAATTATTATGAAAGTATGCAATATTTCTTATTTACTTTCAAGAGTTGGAATAAAAATTTCAAGACCCTGATGATTAGGTTTTAATTATGGTACAGGACAAAGATAGAATAGAAAATTTAAAATGTTGATACATAAATACTTATAAGCATGTAATTGCTTTATGTTTGAATTATTGTATCTGACTACTAATAATTTTTAAAAGTTCACTAGAAATTTGCAATTTCTAAAGTAATTTTTAAAACACTGAACAGTACTAAATGCTACTGTGGTTCCTGCAAATTAGTATTTGTGTATTACACTGAAAAATAATTACTAAAAATATTTACGGTGAGGTGTTTCTTGCTACAATAGATACAAATAGAATTAAATTTACCCCTCTATTTCATAGTCGGCCGCAGTGGCCTAGAAGTAGCATGCCTGTCTCTAGATCCGAAGGTCGCAAGATCAAACCCGGCCGCAGTCGATGGGTTTTTCAGGACATAAAAATCCTGGACATGGAGTCCTCCGGGAGGGACTTTAAGCTGGGGGACCCGTGTCGTAGATTTACAGCACGTAAAAGAACTCCAAGCCTAAATTAGAGCCTCTGGACAAAATTTCTCGGCTCTTTCACGTCCAAGTAATACCTTGAGAGGCGATGGGCTTACCACCTGTCCCTCTGCCCTCTCTCAGAAAATAAGCATAACAAAATTCCTATAGGTAACAGAACCTCCACTTGGAGTCCCCTTTGCCCCTTCGTAGGGGCTATAGGGTTCCAGACAGACAGTCAGACTCCATTTCATAATGTATTGAGTATTTATGTATGAGTATGTTACAAAAAAGAAAATGAAAAAAAAAAAATTTACTGTCAGTGGTTCTGGTACTGAATTAAATACAATTATATGAGAACATGAAGAGCAAATTTATTTCATTCTTTATGCCTAATGCCTCTTTATTACTGCTTCCAAACTACATTATTCGTATTATGTTGTCTAGATATAATAACTAGGGATGGGTCCTCGATAATTTTAATGCCTCGATACTCTCGATACTTGCATGGTGTCGGCATCGAGCGATACTTCAGAAAACTCGCTCGGTACTTTTTCGATATTTGGTATTTCTGCAATTTAAGGAAATGCGGTATCTCTTTCTGCTTTTAGTAGTCTACTAAATATAGTAAATACTTCTATTTCTCCTTGAAATGGAGAAAACAACTCTGTGACCTTTGTCTAGTCATAAATAAAGACTTTCCAACTTTTCAAGTCTAAACAGAAGAGATTCTTAATTGTTTCGTTTCCTGTCAAACATTTCAATAACAACCAACAAGCAAGCTGACTGTCCAAATCCCTTTGTAATTTTTGAACAAAAACTTGTAAGTGGACTGTTTCAAAAACTAATTTTAGTTTTAATGTAGAGTTTAAAAGTAATTATAGGCTACTGATGATATTAAATTTTGTCTCATTAAATATGCACACTTAATTTAGTTGGTATTACACAGTTCTCTCAACTTTTAATTTTTTATGTGCCTATTTATTGAAACTGGAAATGTTGACGGTATCAAGTATCGAGGAAAGAAACATATCGGTATCCAGCATCGAGTATCGAGAAAATCTGGTATCGACCCATCCCTAATAATAACTTAGTTTCGTTTTTACCGGTACTGCATTACATAAGAGTGCACATAACATGTTCAAGTAAGGTACTCACTTCTGATGCAATATGATTCTTTTAATTGGCAATGCCAGACAAGTTTTACAGGATTGCTCAAAGCAGAATAGTTTACAGATAGGTGAGTACTGTGTTGTGATTGGTTGAATACCCTTTCTTGGCTGCCAATCAAAAGCTAAACTAACATAAAAATACTGTTTTGAAGCTCTTTTGAAAGTTCACTAACCTCTCACATAACAGTACTCTTGAAATGCTGCAGTATATGAACAAAGTTTTTTGTTACATATCATGCAGCATGTTTCATGTTTGTGATGTTAAAGATTCTGCTTGTAATGCATTTCTTAAACTCTTATAAATGTTATCATCTATTGTAACCATAAATTACATCTAAAATATATTTTCAAGGGATTCCAAAATAAATTTAAATCGCATTTAATCTCATAAATTCTAATAACTTTAATATTTTCTACAAATAGTTGCAACTAAAATCATAATTCAAAATACAATACCATGCTTGGTTATGATCATGTTACGCATGAAAGAAGTTGCATTATTTCAGAGGAATCAATCAATTCGTTTAGAATTATTTTGATTATTTTACAGGTAGTATAATCCAATAAATGTTAGTCTGAGATACCTAGAATTATGTTATTATTAATTATATTGTATTACAATGTTATGTTCCTCTTAGATCATAGTAATTTAAATTGCATACAAGAAATTGAAAATTATTAAATTTGTAATTGTCAAAGTTGAATAACTAACAATCACATCCATAAATTGCAAAGAGATCAAATTAGTCATTTCAATATACAGCTCTCAATAATTTTTATTGACAGGATTTATCAATTATTTATGGAATCCCTTTGTTACTCACTTCTAATGAAATAACATACTTCCTCTTCTCTTTCTGTTTGTCTTTTAATACAAACTCAATAGAATTAGTTGGAAAGCTGTTTAGGTTATGAATTTATTGCAGTTCTTTTACAAAATATCACACTAGTATGCATAAAGGTTATTAATATATTTTTAATTAGTACCGGTACTCAAACTCAGCTTTCCTGAAAATTACAAGAAATCTATTTAATGTTGTCTAAGGAAGTTTTCAAAATTCTTAGTGTAAATTTTACTAAAACTTCGAAGGTATTCTAAATTTTTTTATTTTTTGAAATAGATACAGATATCACAATGAAAATTTAAATTCTGCTCTGGAAACTGCTATAGCAATATTTTTAAAATTAATAATAACAATCTATTTCTTCTCTTCCATATTTCATTCTTCCCTACTTTTCTCTTCACTGTTTTGCATATTGTTTTATGAAAGTACTTTCCATATTTTTATTTAATTCTAGAAGAACTTGATTATAAAACCTCTTATTAAAAAGACTTAAATAGTTTCCATTGTTGAAGTTGTATAAAAAGTAAAACACTTCCAAAATTAATTTCGGGTAAATTACAAGTATTCACGACTTTTTCTTAAGTAACAAGAAATGAATTTGATATTTCCATAACAATCTACATTTTTTTAACACATAATTGCAGGTAGACCTTTTTCCATTGTATGTGCGATAAAACTTAAAACACAAAACAATATAAAATTCACAATGGATATACCGGTAACTAAAATATTAATATTATGACGTTTCGGCCCAAACCACTAGGCCTTCATCAGGTACATCTAATGAAGGCCTAGTGGTTTGGGCCAAAATGTCGTAATATTAATATTTTAGTGATATCCATTGTGAATTTTATATTGTTTTGTGTTTAAGTTTTAATCTACATTTTGCTAAATAGATGAGGAAGACTGTTAGGAGTTTATAGGGTAAATACCTAAGTTGAATTTTTGGTTGAACAGCAAATACTAACATGAACATAAACCGCTTTTACACGTAACCAGACCTAACTACCACATCTTACTACCACATCTTCTTGAGAATATGTTCTAGTATACTTACTTTATTTGTGTATTCTGAACTGACATATATAAATGTATATTTTACTACATGTTTTGCAAGTTTAAACTACATTAATTTTCAAACATTTCTAATGGTTTTTATTTTTAAATGTTTATGTATTTATGTAATTGTTATTTAATTAACACTGTTATTTATATTTTAACTTATTTTGAAAATTTTACATCTATAAAAATTCATTTGTGACTAGTATGTATATTTAGGGGGCTATCCCTAACAAATAGTATTAACTAAAATGCAACTAAATTTGATATGTGTATTAAAATTACTATCATGATCATTAATTATTTAGTATTGATAATTTGTGAAATCAAAATAAAATCATGCTACTAACATTAATTTTTAATAAATTTATTGCTTCTACATATTTACTTCTTTGAATAGCACAATAAGCACGAAGCTTTCATATATTTCTCTAATGTGAACCATCATACATGTTCCATAAGCATAACACTGGCTGCATTAATACAGTCCATTAAATGTGTGCATTTATTGTCCATTAAAATACAGTCCATTTTAAGAATAATGCTGGAATCCTAGAAAACGTAAACAAAACTGAAAACTGGCACAAAACTGACGAACTTCTTTTAATTAACTGACCACAAGGCCCCCAAAAAATACTGAACCGACTCTTCAAGAACTGTAAATATAAAAACTCCCTCTTGTTTTTACTTATTTATTTAAATGTTTTTATTCTTTTTTACTTTGTTTGTTTTTTATTTATTTTATTTTTATTTTATTGAAGCAGTTGAACTGACTTAGTTTAAATAGGATGTGTTATGCAGTGAAGAAAATATTGTATGCTGTATGAGGTGAATGATATTTTTAAGTATATAACAGAATAAGGCATGGCCAAGGAAATTACAAGGAGAATATCGATAGCATGGTCAAAATTCTGGGCGCTTAAATTCATATTACTAGAATAATCCTTCAATATAAGCATCAAAAGACACATTATGAATACCTGCATATTATCCACACTGATATATGGCTCACAAACTTGGAACACAACTAAAAAAGACAGAAAATCAATTCAAATATACCACAGAAAGATGGAAAGAAAAGTCTAGGAATAAGGAATGAAGAAGTAAGAAGAAGAACACAAATAACAGACGCAGGGAACGCCAGCATTTACCAAAAATGGAGCTTGGCCGGACACATCATGAGACAAAACTCAAATCGATGGACCCACAGAATAATGACATAGGATCCAAGGACGGGAAGGTGAAAAGTAGGACTACAGAAGAAACAATGGGTTGTTGAACTCAGGTCAACTTTCGGCTACATCTGGACCACTACAGCTAAGGACAGAGGAAAATGGCAATTCCTAATCAAGACAGCAATCCAGAGAAACTACACAAGATGACGACAGCACAGCTACAAAGGAAAAAGGATCCAGTGCATGACTGAAAATGAAAGATTAAAATTGCAGTGAAAAGTGTATAGAAGCACAAATAGGTCACATAATGAACCAGAAGTAACAATAGGAAGATCCCTCCTGGAATGGCTAACTGGGATAGCAAAAATCAAGCCATCTCTCTCAGGAGAGAGGCCCATGCCCAAAGGGGACTTTATGGGCTAATACTAACACTTTTACTAATAGAATAAGCTTATTAAAAGACATATTGCATCATATTTAGGACTTAATTATTCTGTAATATTCAGGAAACCAAGACCAGTAAATGAACACACAACTGATTCTGTGATTATTGGTTTTCTTCTTACATTGCTGGTGAGATGGTTGACAGTTGTAAGAGCATATGATTGCAAATTCGTGAAGCAAATATCTATTATCCAACCAGCAATATTGGTTGGAAACCAGTGATCACAGTAGAAATAATATGTACATCCATTGTCTTCATTCCCTGAATATTATTATAGCAATAGCTACTGAATGTTTTTACTATTATTGTTCTGTGCTTTTTTTTGCATTCAAAAATAAAATTGGGTTGAAGGAAGGTACTGCCTGGCATTATATGATATTTAGAAAAGGAAGCATTCATTTGTGATTTGTTACAAAATTTGTGTGCTGGTTTTAAAGGGTTAGCCTCTCTCTATAACCATTATTTATCAGATATTCAATTAATAATTTATAGATTTAGATTTAAAGTGCTGCATTAAGTTAGCATCTTTTTACCTCCTGTATGAATGACACCCATATTTCCACTGTTTATAATGTTAAAGCAGAAACTTGAAATCTGATCAGTACAGTAGGGTTAGGTTGACCATATGTACCGGTACCATTTTGAATGGGTCAGTACCATTATTTTCATACTTTTATCAGTCCTGTCATTTTAATGAAAATGCCACTTCTGTGCCATTTTTATTTTGAAAAACTCTTATTATACTTTAATATTGATCAAGTGTAATTTATTATTCGTAATGTATCGTCATGATTATAGGGCCTACCGTTAAATTGAATATCCACGGAGTTGCATTGTTCAATACTAAATATTGATAACTGCAGCTATTTATTCAGAGAAAATATCACATCGTGTGTTGTAGGTTAATGGTGTACTTTGATTGCAAAGTTCTGTTCTGGTTATTACAGTGGACAAGCAGGGTTGTGATGGAACGAAAATGGTAGGCTAACGTTGTATGTCCATTTTTCTGTTGCCTCATTTTTACCATCCCAATGTCCCATTTTGGACTCATGGTAGTATGGTCAGCTTAAGTATGGTATATGAATTAAAATGAGTTATATTGATATTCTGACAAATATTGTTAATTCTTAGGGATAGCCTCCTTGGATAACATGCTATTGCAATTAATATAGTGAATGTTAGTATAAGTTTTTTTTAATCTAATTAACATTGAAGTTTATAAAAAATTGTGTCATAAAAAGTTGTGTCCACGTCAATTGCCTTTTTTCTCATACAAGACATGCAGATTTTCAGGGTGCACAAGTTATAATAATAAAGTAAAATCCATTAAAACTATTAAATCCATTAAAAAAGTATTAAAATGTGGTTTCCACAGATTCCCCCCGCCAAAAATATTTAACCCTCTCTTACTGGAAAATTGGCAATTGAGGTCAGTGCAACAGTGGTCTAAGTTGCTTCTTTTTTAAAAATTAGAGAAAAAGCAGGTTAAGTTCTACGCTTGTATTTTGTCTTACAACTTGGAATATTCAGTTTTGTTGGTATTAGAGCTTTCTACGTGCTATAGGTAGCACATTTTGGCAGCTCATTCATTTAAAGCTGCTATAAGGTTTGCTTCATGGAGCAATCAGTAAGGCGTAAATTCACAGGTTCGACCCCTGCATAGGTTGATGGATTATAGGTAGGAGCACTTATTTTCAATGAAAATTTTTGTCAAATTTTGTATGTTTTTTATGGTCATTTCAGTTTAATTTTTGCTAATTCCATTTAATTTCACCAACAATTTTGCCATTTGTTTGGATTTTTAAGGAATAAAAGCTTGAACTAACAATAATTTTAATTGATGTGACTTAGTTTCATTGTTTCATTGTTAAAATTGTTTCTGGTATACATCAATAGGTTGTGAAATCAATTGAAACATTCACTTTCAGTTTTAATTGATTGAAGCTTCAAGGATCGAATTGCTTTCAATATAATTCTCATAATTTCATCAATAATTATGTGATGATTTTGCTAAAAACTGAATAATTTCCATATTTTTAGCTTAATGTATTATATTTTGTCTAAAATATTCATATTTCATGGTTTTTGGAAAAAAATAAATTCTACAATGTAGGCTATGTAAATTTGACTGTCCCATGATTGTAGAGTTACAGTCTTATAAAAGAACTCCTGTGGGACAAAATTTCAGCACAGGCTTGAGTAGCAGTAGTATTGTAAAGAACGTACTATAACAAACAGATAAAAAAAAACACTACAATCAGACCATAATAAGCATGCTAAGCAATAATTTAGTTTAGTATTACAAAAGGTACAAAAAATATCCTGTTACCTTTAGATAAGCTGCTTGATTTTTATTATACAGTACAATAAACATATCTCAATATTTTATTTATTACAGGAGTCCGAAGCTGTGCCTGTGATATCCATAATTTGGAACCATTCCGTGATTATAAATTCCGTGTACGGGTAGAGAACAAATATGGTGTGAGTGACCCTTCACCCTTTGCTATCACATACAGGTGAGTTTTCTGTGTTCATTCTTCTTCTTCTTTTCTACCATTTGTAAATAATTTCATGAATGAAAAAGCAAAATATTTGAAAAGTAATTTTTAGGAAGGATGTAAGTCAAAATCTATTATTTTTCAGGATGCACAGAAACATTTCAGACATGAACAAAATAACTACGGTATATAAAAATTATAATTTCTTAACAAAATCATATCAAAATTATAATTTCTTTTTTATTATGTCCATTCAATTTTAACACCAGTTTAGAATGGAAGAAATATTTATTATCGAATTGATTGTGAATTTTTTTAATCACAGGCTTAGAACCATTCTCCATTACAATGATTAGTTCATGAAAGAGGAAACCATCTTTTTAACAAAGAACTAAATTATTATTATTTATTATTATTACTATTATTATTTTTAATTTTTCTTATTATTTTTCTTATTATTATTTTTAATTCGGGGAATGGATTTCAGCATTAAGTTTTGGCATCCTCAGCCTTTGAAAATGTGTTTGCATAGTTGCATCTAATAGCTATTGAGAACTTACATGAATCTTTTCTAAGCTCAACTACTGAAACATTATCCTCTCCTAAATTGCAAATCTGCTCTAAAGCTTCTGTAAACTTCTATACACTGCTCTTCTGTGATCTTGATCCGTATGGAGTGAAGCTGCTGCTATCAAGATTAAAAGATTTCAAGCTGTCCAAAATAAAACTCCCAAAATTATGCTTAATGCGCCTTTGTTTATAAGAAATTATCAGCCACTCTCAGAGACAGGTGTCAGCATATTCAGCAGTTCATCTCCCCTCAAACATCCCATCACCTCGAGACAGTTCGGACCCTCTGCGTAGAGGACGGTCAAAGAGTGTTAATCAGTCACATAATTTAAGAAACTGGTTCACTGTTTAGGATTCTCTATCAGGTAAAACGAAGAAATAAGATCAATGCTTAAGGAAGGGTCGTGGAGTGTTTTACTAGAACTATGAATCCAAAGGTTTCTTAACTTTCTAAAACTATTTGTTGTATACATGAGGGTTACATTATTAGGACATATCTATTCCATTACAGGTCAATATAAGGGTAGGAGAGTGCAAGGTAAGTAAGGGTGTTCAATTAAGGAAAATAAATCATGAACCGACGAGGTGCGCTCGCTGGTGAGACCCCTGCTAAGAAAGCCTTTACACAACAATAATTAAATTTCCCGGATCCGTAAGGTTGCAAAGTCATCTTCGAGCTCAGTAAATTATGAGAAGCATTTATTTGTTTCTTCTTCTTATTATTATTATTTTAATTCCAACAAATAGTCTTTTTAAAATATTTTTTTTTTTTAAATCATGGGAAAAAGATCTGAAGGAGGAGAGAACAATAACTTCAGTTAATTAATACAACATTTTAATTTACCAATTTGTAGAGTAACAATTACAGTTTAAATTTAAGTACACAGGCAATATGAAGAGAGAACAGCTGAGTTGTAGCGAGGAGAAGCAAAGTCATCATTTCTGTTTAGAACAGTGTTACATTACAGAGCTAATAAACATATTTAACCACCAAGCTTGCAATTTTATGTAGGATACTTGTCTGTACAGAATACCGGTGCCTCACTTTGTGATAAACTTTTTGTAACGCCAAGGAGGTAACTTACTTGATACAAGAATAAATTACTATTACTATTACTATTACTATTACTATCATCTCCCCTCAAGCAGAAAAATTCTTCAAAACTCAGGAAGGGTACCTGAGGCTTTTTTTCATTCACTGAGCAGAAAATCTACTACACCTATAAGATTCAAAAGTCAGCTTCTCTTTGACATATTAAGCAAGCACTTCTTCACTTCTTTGCTCCCCTAATTTGTAATCTTATACTGCTTGTAATTACAGAGGGACCTACCTGAAGTTGAGCTCAATTCAAGTTCTTTTCTTCATTCTAATCTGTATGCTGCATCAATTATGTTTAACAGTACTGGTACATTTTTATTTACACAACACTGATGTATGTGTTTTTGCATTAGTTACACCTGGATTGTATGTGCTTTATTTAAAATTTGAGAGTGTATAGTGCATCTTTGAATGACAAGAATTGCAAAATTCATATTCTAGCTCTTGAAACATTTTTAATTACAGAGGGACCTCTCGGAGGTTGATCCCAAATCATGTATGAATCATTCTTCATTCTAATATTGCATCAAAGATCTGTAAAGTTCAAAGTATTTATACAACACTTATGTATGTGTTTATGCATTAACTACACCTGTACCTTATATACTTCCTTTAAAATTTGTTAATGCATAGTGCATCTTTCAATGGCAAGAATTACAAAATTCATATTCTAGATCTTTACATGGTGGAGAAAAGGGTTAATTCTCTGACTTAATACTTTTCTTTGCTGCAATTTACACATCAACAAATTATCCTGTCACAAGAGGGTTGATTTAGTTCCTTTGTAGTGCAATAAATCTGGAAAGCATTAGGCTGTCACTTACTAATGTAACAAAAATACCAATTTTGAATCAATAGCTTTCTAAAAAGTGTTATTCATTCGTTATCTGGCATGCTGGAATAGGAGTTTATCAGATTAAAAAAATATTGATTCTCTAAAACTACATGTTGTTTGTCAATAAGTTTCATGGTCTCCTTTGAGAGATATCTAATACACTGATATCATTTTAATATTTTAAGGTTTTAACCTAGTTTAAGAATTTTTTAACACTTTTAATTATTTTAATAAAAAGTGTAGAACAAAATACAGTCGTTTTACCACTGTAAGCTTTTCAAATCCCAGGCCTCATTTTAATACTTTACATTATTGTGTAAATCGGTTCACTGTATTATTATAATCAATTATTTTAAGCTATTATGCAATACCCCTGGTTTTATTTAATTTAATTAATTGAGGGTATAAGGTGGAGAACTATAATATATCAGTTCATGTTGTTTGTTAAGTTGTAATTTTTAAAATTCTTCATATGCAGTATTGTAAACTTGTATATCCTCATATGCAAATCAATTGTACAGTTTCTTTCTTCTGTTTTCCAGAGAGAAGTTGGAACCTGAGCCTCCCAGGTTTTTCCCATATCTTGCACCAGGAATTGACTTCCGTCCAGAAACATCACCCTACTTTCCAAAAGACTTTGACATTGAGAAACCTCCACATGATGGATACGCCCAAGCACCCAGGTATTGCTGTGTTATTGCATCTTTCTTGTGGACTTACCATATCAAATCATTAAAAAAAAAAATAGATATACGAGGGGCATACTGAAAGTCATGAGCAACATTTTTTCACAACCTTAATCTTTATTTGTAAGTGAAACCAAGTATATCATCTCAATCTACAGACCTTTCTTTCACTTTTCCACATAGTCTCTTTTTTTTGTACACATGTTTCCCATCGTTGTGCAAGTTTGAAAATACCCTTGCAATAGAATTCCGTTCCTGCTGCTTGTAAACACTGACTCACTGCTTGCTGAATATCCCCCAGTGTCTCCTGGAAAGAAAATTGTCCTGGAAAGAAGATCATCCTTCAACAGGATAATGCGCGTCTGCATACTGCACATGCCACTATGGAGCAGATCAGGAGATTTGGGTGGGAAACACTTCTGTATCCTCCCTCATGGCCGTCCGGAAGGGGGGGGGGCAGGGTAGGGCCGCTGCCCCTCCCTGGAAATTGTTTACACATAAACCTCTAAATTAAATGACTATAAGCAACTAATGTTAAGTGAGGTTTAAGTCTCCAAATACTGTTGTATGTTCGCGTTGTTTGGATGAAAACGAGCTGTGACAGCTGACTAGATATTAGCTTGTAGGAATAATTACTTCCCCTAAACTTGAAACCATTTATACCCAAATATTTTATTATAATGAAGATAAGGCAAGAAAATGTCGCATTTTATATTTGATACGAATAGTACACCTATGACATTGTAAGGTGTATGATAAGTCATGTGAGTGTATACATCAGATGTTTTCTTTGTATCCATGGCCATAGTCCAGCTACAGTAGGATGTTGATTATATAATAATAATATTAATAATAATAATATTAATAATAATAATAATATTAATAATAATAATAATAATAATAATAACAATAATAATAATAATATGAATAGTAATAATAATAGTAATATTAATAATAATAAAGTGGTTGTTGTAGCTTAGTGATGGTGGTGGTGGTAGTAATTCGTTCATTGGCCCCCCCTTGACAAAATTTCTGCGGACGCCCATGTCCTCCCTACAGCCCTGACATGGCACCCTCCAACTACCATCTTTTCGGTTTTGTGAAGGAACAGATGTGAGGCCAATGCTACAAGACACTGGAGGATATTCGGCAAGCAGTGCGTCAGTGTCTACGGGCAGTGTCTAAGGGCAGCTGGAATGGAATTCTATCACAAGGGTATTTTCAAACTTGCAGAACGTTGAGAAACTTGTGTGCAAAAAAAACGGGGACTATGTGGAAAAGTGAAAGAAAGGTCTATAGATTGAGATGATATACTTGGTTTCACTTACAAATAAAGATTAAGGTTGTGAAAAAATGTTGCTCACGACTTTCAGTATGCCCCTCATATAAAAACATAAAACAATGCTTGTAATGTTTCCAAATAAAAAAGTTAGAATTATTAGTTTCAGTCCCCATAATGAAACATTAGGTTTGTTCTTATAGCCATGTTATGTACTGTCAAGTAGTGTGATGCATGCATACAATGTCAGTTTTGCTGCACAACATGTGCGCACAATGTCATTTTGCAGTAAACTGTCAACTGTCAATGTTTACACACCTCATGGTACATGACAAAACATTTCAAAGCTGTAAGAACAAACCTATTGTAAACCTTTATTTGTGAAAATAATTTTTTATATTAATTGCAAGCTTAATTAGCCAGTATAGGCCTACAGAGTGGTTGTAAACCTTTATTTGTGAAAATGAATGTTTAACATTACTTGCAGTCCTTCAGTATACAGAGTGTTAGAGCTATGAAGCCATCATTCTGGCTGGTGATAGAGGTTATCAAATCAACAAAAAAGTTAAAAAATATTTTTGAGCTAAAACGAAAAGCTGAGACAAGTTATGTATTAAACTGTAGGTTCCCTCTGCTTAACCTCAAGTCAGTAATAATCTCCAACTTGTTTTCTTCTTATATGAATTCTTTCATTACATTAAGAACAGTAAAATTGTTTTCAGAGGTACTAGATACAACAAACTTGGCTGTTTATATTAAAAATGATTGTACTTATGCTAAATTGGAAGTGTAGGATTACAACATAAAATGTGAGGAAATTAGTATTTTAATTCATAACGACTCATAGAAATTTCAACCAGAAACTCATAGCTCATCAAAAGACAAGTCATCCCATGAAATTTAAAGATAAATTTTAAGGGGAGAATGAATAAACAAAGGTAAGCATAAATTATAAATTTAGACTTCAAAATTATTTTTATTATGTTACAAAACAAAATATTTAACTTACATATTAGTGGCCCGTGTAGTGAAATTTAGATGACTAATTCTCATGGAAAAACTAAAAATTAATTAATTTTGTTCTTAGAGGAATCATTATTCCAATTGTAAGAAGAAAAGTGAAATATTTCAATTACTTTATGAATATTTTCAGGTTCTTACGACAGGAATATGATGCTCAGTATGGTGTGAAGAACCACAATTGCAATCTCTTCTGGTTCGTTTATGGTTATCCAAAGCCAAAAATGACATATTACTTCAATGATGAACTTATTGAATCTGGAGGTCGATATGATACCAGCTATACAAGAAATGGCCAGGCAACACTCTTCATAAACAAGTAAGTTTTCAAAGGTCTAAGTTTGCACATATATTTATTGAATATGAAAGTTATGCTCAGAATAGTCTACAGCTTCCTAAATATGGGTTTCAATGCATGTGTACGTATGTGTACATATTTAAATGTATTAATGTTGTTTTTGCTGCCGTAAAGAATTACAGAACTCTCACACCTAACAATTGTACATCAAAAGAAACTGTAATGTTGGCATTCTGGAATGAATTTTGTATATTCTAATTGCTTCTAGATCATGTACATCCACTTACTTTCTAGGATGCTGGACCGTGATGTTGGCACATATGAAGCTGTTGCTGCAAACGAGCATGGTGAAGCTCGCCAGCGAGTGAAATTAGAAATTGCTGAGTACCCAGAATTTATTAAACGACTAGATGAAACTGTCATCATGACGAGGAAATCTGGTCGTATAGATGCCAAAGTTATTGGAGTACCTTATCCTGAGATTAAGTGGTATAAGGACTGGCAGCCTCTTGCATCTTCTAGTAGGATAAAGGTATGGTGTCAATTATACTTCACAAGTACATGGTAGAAGTGAAGTAATCCTGCATATTTCTGGAATAAATTGATCATGGTTAATATCACAACAAAAAATAACATCATATTAGTGAATATTAGGTAGTATTATCTGATAAATATTTCTTCCTCCATCTTCCTACTTCACTAGCATCTTGATTTTGATCTAACATTGAAAAAAATTAGGGCTGTACCGATTAATCGATTAAACATTTAATCATCGATTAATTTCATTTTCCGATTAATCAGTTTTCTCCGGCCTTGGCACATCGTCGTCTCTTGAACATTCCAATGTCAACAAACTCATGTGTCTCAAGTCTTGGCTCAAAAAGTAACCGGAAATGTAAGTTTTGTATATATTTTTTCACTAGTTAACCAATAATGGTATTCATTAATTCAGGATTTCTTCTGATTAATTATCTGTAGTGTAGTTAGGGTGGCCATTTCTAAAATGTCAGAAAGGAGGACACAATTCTTCGGTAGTCTAGCATAGTATAAAAGTTTGGGCATGGACGGCTGGACAGCAGATATTACATGGTATAATCCTGACTAATCTTAGACTTAATAACTGCATTTATATAAAATAAATGATTATACACTGCAAAAAGGGATTTTCATCTCTATTTATATTTTTGTCCTTTCTTTTCCATCCACAGGAGGTTTTTATTGGTCAGGAATTCCTTATACATGGATTTACACTCTTCCGAGAACAAATTTTATTAATACGCTTTACCAATCCATCAGAGTCTCGAAAAGGGGGACAAATCAACGTCCGGCATAAAGCCGCGCCGGATGGAGGAATGCTTAGCAAAAAGCCTTACAGTCCGGCCAAAAGCCGGACGTCTAGCCACCCTGAGTGTAGTAGTTATTAAACATGTAAAACAATATTAAATGTAGGCCTACACTTTGGTTTCATTTAAAATACCGACCTGTTTGTCGATTAATTGATTAAAGTCAAGCGTTAACTCGATTAGAAATTTTAATCGATTTTTAGCCCTAAAAAGATATTATAAACAATGACTTTTTCCATAACTGTATTTCAGTAGAATGGAAGGTTTTTTAGTAAATTAAAGAAAAATAATCGCATTTATGTTCTTATAATGAAAAGAGTTGAGAATATTGACCTAGCATGAGTTGGCAGTCAGAGTAGAGGTAGAATGTCTGCCTCTAGATCTGAAGGTCGCAGGTTCAAACCCAGCTGCGGTCGATGGATTTTTCAGGACACAAAAACCCTGGGCACAGTGTCCTCCAGGAGGAACTTTAAGCTGGGAGGCCCATGTTGTAGATTTAAGGAATGTGAAGGAACTCCCAAGTCTAAATTAGGGCCTTTGGACGAAATTCTCGGCCCTTCCACGTCCAGTATCTTAGTTTCCTGCGAGGGTTGTGAGGTGATGGGCTTACCATCTATCCCTCTACCCTCTCTTGGAAAATAACTGTAATAAACTAGTCTTGGAACCAAAACCTCCTCTTGGAGGCCCTGTGCCTCAACAAGGGCGTTACAGGACAAACATTATTTGTCAGGTTTTTACTCTTATCTCACAGAAGATATATTTTGTAGTAAAAAATCTGTCCTAGGTGGGAATCAAATGCAGATTTTCAGCTTGCTATGCTTCCATAGAAAATACTCAGTCCCAATCTAATTATTCCTCTAGACCCCCAGAGATCTCACTACATCTACAGAGTAGAGATGATTAATCTAATTCTGATGATACAAAAATGCATATGGCCTCGACAAGATCTCGGTCATTGGCCTAATCTTTTACTTTAGAATAGAAATGCTTAACCCTCGGTTGTTTGCCTGAGTATGACTTCTAAAATGCCAGTCACCAATTTGCTCTGCTATACTAAACAGCCTTGGCTGCCAGCACCAATCAGATCAAAATTTAATTTACAAAATAAAAGTAGTTTGTACCATTGAATATAGGTCAAGAGAATCAAACTTCTTTTCTCTTTCCAAAGCTCTAATATATGAGGGTTTCAGACTTCAGAGGGTGTGTTTTTGTGCAAGAGAAACAGATTATCATATCATCTCACTTCGGTGCAGGTTCTTTGTTTCATGGCAACCAAAGTAGAAGTAGGGGCAAAACTATGTCCTTTACGAATATATTTTTGTAAAAAGCCCTTGCATTCTAGGCAGATGGACCCTATATAAAGGCTGGCAGTAAGTGGTTGGTAAGGGTAAAGCTGATTGTATCAGCACCAGGAAGCAAGAGATTAATAAAATAAACAATTTTTTTTTCTGTTTTCAGATCCAGTTCATTGAACCTGACACATGCATCCTACAGATTAATGATGCAATTACAAAAGATGAGGGCTTGTACAGCCTTAGTGCCCGTAATGTTGCTGGTTCAGTCTCAAGCAGTGTGATGATTCATATAGAAGAGAGTGAATCAGAATATGGGTACCTCACCTATAGCAAAGGACGTAACATCAAGCCAAAGGATAAGCCATTTGAGGAGTATTATGGCCTGGGAGATGAACTGGGCAGAGGAACACAGGGAGTCACATACCATGCTGTTGAGAGACTCACTGGTGAGTACAACACTTTTAATTTGGCTTTTAAAGATTAAAGTATGTAACTTATACAGTGCCATTAAGGAGTCAGTCTGTAGCACTTGTACAGGCTAGAATCTGACAAGAAAGGAAATTCAGTTGCAGCGCTAATGTATGATTATAAGCAGGGCCCGGATTCTAATGACATGTCATCTTTTTAGTGATGCTGCATAGACATTGCCAACGTCTAATCATGGCCTCTAGATTATAGAAATACATTTTTATTGGGTCATTTTATGCAATTTTATATTTTTAAGGCATTTATTTCAATTTTAGGTCATTATTTTGTCATTTTCGTGTCATTTGCTTCCTTATTTAGTCATTTTCATGTATTTACATTGAGTGTAATAACTTTTTTTGTTGTTGCTAGCGGTGCTGTCTTTGAAGTGTTGTTTGTTTAATGCAAGAAGGAAAAATTTGGCGTTATGTGTTGTCATGTCTTAGTCGGAAATGAGAATAAAAGAAACGCCAAAATTTTGTACTATATTACTATTGTTATTAGATTGACTTGGCCCCAGAGTCTGCCACCTGCTTGGATTTGAAAGTGCAAACTACCGTTTACCCTCAATAAACAACAATATAATCTGGCAGACCACAAAAGGAAATGCCGAATTTTGACTCGCCAGTGCCTCAGTGCCCATATAAATTTCCGTGAGAAAAGAACATTCACAACATTACAGTTATTTACAGTTTTTAAAATTATGTACAAACTAGTCTATAACTTTGTGTGTACAATAATAATTTTTATAAATAAAATATCAGTTTTTAGGTCTTTTTTTATAATTATTAAGTAATTTTCTTCAAAATTTAGGGTCATTTTAAAGGTCATTTTTCAAACAATTTTAGGTCATCAGAATCTGGGCTCTGATTATAAGGCATAGTACAATAACAACTCCCCCCATCGTCGCGATATGGCTTCTTCATATGTCCTGTATTTGTTTCCAGTACCAACTATGACCATCTATGATTGTAGCAGCTTGGTCCTCTTCCTACTCCATTTGTTTTGCTAGCTGTGTACCTAATATTTCTTAAGTAACAAATTTTGTACAGATAGTCTAAATAATGCATAATACTATCCACATAAACTTGCAAAACGGTCCATAATTTCCACTAGTTGATGATTTAAAAAATGATGAAGAAAATTTACTCTTAGTGGATAAAATACCTTAAAAAGTAGTGATAAGGAGAATAAACCTGTATTCATCGACACATTGGCATACATAGAAAAAATGGAAAATTGTTTCAAACCCCCGGATTTCATAGTATTAGAAAAGAACCCTATAAAGAAAATAAAGAGTGAGGTTAACAGGGTAGTTAATAGCAGTATAACCATCAGCCAGAATTCAATGGATAAGTTAATAAACGTGAAATCGGATCTGCCAACATGTTTCGGACTGCCCAAAACACATAAAGAAGGGATCCCTTTACGACCTATCGTACCTATGTATCAACATCCAGCGTTTGGTTTGGCTAAATTGTTGGTAGAGAGAATGACTAGCATAAAGAAAAGAACGAGATGGGCGATTGGAAACTCCTATGAAGCGAAAGATATTTTGGATAAAGCCGAATGTGAAGAAAACCACTCCATGTTCAGCTTGGACGTCATATCATTATATCCGAGTGTCCCGAGAGAGTTAGCGGGGGATTACCTGTTCCGGTGGCTAACTGAACATGGGACTGATGGCATAGTGGCTAATGAATACGTAAGGTGGTACAATGTCTGTACTAATTACAATGTGTTCCAGTTCAACGATAAGATTTACCAACAAGCAGAAGGACTTGCGATGGGAAACCCCGTATCTGACTTTGTGGCGGATGTGTTTGTGTATTTCCTGGAGAAACAAATCCTACCGAAACGAATGGAGGACATTGTGGTGTACATGAGGTACGTCGACGATATTTTGGTGATAGCCAAGAGAGATATATCAAGGGAATTACTAGATGAGTTTAACGAACAACATGTTAGGGTAAATTTGACCATGGAGCAATCTGTGAATAACCAAATAAATTACTTGGATTTAAAAATAAAGTTACAACAACCTGGCGTTAAATTGGGAGTGTTCAGAAAACAAAACAAAGGGGACTTGTACATTCATAACGAGTCGGCACACCACCGGATAATTATAAATAACATTTAGCGAAATTTCGCCCAAAGGGCTTTTAGGTTGTGTAATAACGCAGAAGATTTGGAAATCGAAAGGAAAGAAGTACTAAAACTAGCCAAGGTGAATGGTTTTGAGGAAAGAAGGATTCATGAAATTTGGAATAAGGCAAGTAAACAAATACATAATATGAAAAAAGGGGAAAAAAGCAAAAACAACAGTGATGCAAAATTTGCAAGTCTTTTGTACGTCCCTAAAACTAGCGAAAGGTTAGCAAAGGTATTTCGTAAGCACGGGATCACTCCAGCTTACAGAAGTAGAAAAACAATAGGGGAATATTTTTCTCAGTACAAACGAATTGGAAAAACAGAGAACGATGTTATGGAGATGCCCGGGGTATACTCTGTTTCTTGTAGTGACTGTAAGGCTTTGTATTTTGGGGAAAGTGGAAGAAGTTTCAGGGTTAGATTAAAAGAACACGAAAGGTTAGCACAGTAAACCCACAACAGGGTTAAGTGAACACATGATACAACACAAACATCACATTGGAGAAGTCAGTATCGTGAAAATTGAGCCAAACAAGGTTAGGAGAAAAGTATGTGAGGCGTGGAATATTGTGGGAAATAGGGTTGCAAGTTTGAATAGATACGACGGGGATTTGGGGGATAAGTGGCTGCATTTAGTTAACCCAGATAGCGCGGAATTATTTTTAACACGATTTCTTTTATTAAATTGCATAAAACACTTCATTTTAACTAAAGATTCATACAGTAATGAGATTTATTCTTGTAACTTACATACTTCCTGGAAGGACGTCAGCGTAATGCACATTGAAATTTACCTATCACTGAAAATAATTAAATCCACTTCTTCGAGTACTTTATTGTTGTTTTTCACTTTGCTTTGTGTGATAAGCAACGAAACATGTTACACGAAGTGACAAAACACATTTCACGCACTGATTTGTAGCTTTCTTGTGGCATTGTCAGCATTGGAGCTATTTTTTCTTTCCTGTAACACTGTCTGGTTGTAGGTCGGCAACATAATGCTCCAATTTTTCTAACCGAGGATGACCCTTTCATGAACCCAGTGGCCGTCCTCTTGAAATCTCTCTTCTATTTGACTCCAAAATAGTAGTGACTAGTCTTCGATGAAAGTATAGATGATCTAATTTACCGCCATCTTGCCGGTAAAGTTGCCACACATTTTGTTCAGCAAAATGCATCGTTAGGGAAATACCATTTCTTGCCTCTGATTGATACAAGGTGCAAAGAAATATTTTGGTCAGCTCTGTCAAAGCCTCCCATGTGTGTATTATAGTTGTGGATGACTGTGGTTGATCGACAGTAATTAGCTATTTTGCTTTCGTGAGTAGTGAGATACCTGGCGAGTTGGTAAAACTTTATCAAAGTTAGTAGCCACATTCACCACACTATCATCATTCCATCTAGTAACGAGGACGTTGCTTGTGTCATCAGACCTGAAGTCGTATGTACCCCGTGGTTGTTTTCTTCATCACTGTTGGTAATATCGCACTCTTTCCCAATTCTATTGGCTCTCATTGCCCCTGTGGCTTCAATTCCTCTCTTATGCAGATCCCTAAGTAAAGGTGTTGAGGTAAAGAAATTGCCAATTGTTCCAGCTTGTGAATATAAGTCAGCATATCAAAGTCTTTTTTCAGCATATTTATCAGGTAATGTACCAGCTTCTTGATATGGCCCGAACCAGCTTAGGTACCCAAAACTAGGTCCACCACACCAGAACTCACAACCATACCTAATTGGCTTTCCATGGATGAATTGTTTTGACCTAGGCCTATGTTTACCAAAGTAAGGTACCATGGAGTTGAAGCATCTTCCGGGCTGTGGGCCGTGGTCCGAAGGCAAAATTACAAGTCTCGCCAGACGTTTCGCTCCCGCTGTGGGGAACTTCTTCAGTGGCTGCTATCTTGACGCTGACTGGACTGCTTGGAGAAACGGAGCTGCTTATATACTCGCGGTGGGCGTGGCTTAGCTGGTTGCGGTTGCTACCGTCGCACCAATGGTGGCGTTCGACGCTGGCTGTTGTATTCCTTCTTGTCTAATACGTGATTTTAAGGCCGGAAACCAAGCTTTTGGAAGTTTTAGCCCCTCTTCTTTTCTGTTGAAATTGTTTCTAAACTTGAAAATTTCTATAGCTTCTCTGTTAAGGCGGGCATAGTAATGCGAAGTTCTTGCCAATACTTTCGTCTCCTGGAAGCCTATGTCGTGATCACCGTCTGTGAACGCGTGTTCGGCCACAGCTGACTTCTCCACATGCCCCTGGTACCATGCTCTCATCTACGGAGTGGTTTTGAATATGTGAACTGTACTCTACACATTTCTCATTTATTTTATCTATTAGTGGCCGTACTTTAGCAAATCGATCACCTAAAGGTAGTTCCACATTATAAATCGGAATCGATCCCTTGCCATAGTTTCGGAAATCAATATGTTACGGGCATTCGGTGACTTTTCCCAATATATGTTATCTTTCTGTGGCAGGTCGACATAACCACTCAATAAAAGCTATGAAACACTTCATCTCTTCTTTAGAACGGTCTCCAAGCCTATTTCTTTTTGTGGCATACTGATTTGTAAATGTCACCAGCAAATTTACCACGTCTTCATCGAAAAAAAACTCATGGGACTGTTAGTTTGACACAAAGAAAGATATATTTATGTCATTTCCCATTAATATTCACTTAGAGATATTTTTTTTTATAATAATGAAACACCAGGTTTTATTCTTCAAAAGAAGTTCACAAACAAATTTTTAGGTCCCATTACGCTGACGTCCTTCTGGAAGGAAGCGTTACGAAAGTCGGCTGTGGGGCCTACAATATTGTTCGTAATGTTTGTTTGGTGAATCACTATGGTAAAGAAGATATTTAAGGCAATTAATGAATAACAATTTGCAAAAAAAGAATAAGAAGAAACATAGAACACAGACCCATCTATCTGAAGGTCTCCATTTTGTTAGAAACGTAACTTCACCGCTAAACATCACTACTAACCTCTCAACAACGAAGACTAAAATAACATAAAAATTAAAGCGTGCAGTTTCTAGTTACGAAATATGATGCTGCATTCGGGCGAGTAATTGAAGAACTTTCGAAAAATAAACATGTTACCTACCGCTGTTCGCATCCTTCTGGAAGGACGTCAGCGTTATCTGGGTTAAGAGATTGAGGAAAGAAGAAAAAACAACAGTTGCATTTCCAGCATTACCAGGAAACGTGTTGGCAGGCATGGATTTCAGCATTCCACCTGAATGGATCGATAAACATTCGAGATGCACGATTTTCATGATCGATAGTGACAGGACGGCGGAACGAGTGGAGTCTTCTTCATCCAGAGAGTCAGTCATTGAGTGGAGCGCACCTGAAGAAGGCTCGGTGGGAGATCTGAAACGTCGTGCTTAATTTTTAAGGTATTTTATCCACTAAGAGTAAATTTTCTTCATCATTTTTCAAACTATCCACATAGTTAAGCATGCAAAGTGGAGGTGGCAGCCGAAGCAGAGCGCAAACGCATTTATGTGTAGTAGCATTTCGAATTGCACGCATCTCGTTATGTTGCACAGGCAACATCCAATCATGCGCTTCTTCTCCAATCTGTACAATTAATATGGTGGAAATATTGCTACTTTTTGTCATTTCATACCATAAAAGAAAGTGCACTATTAAGGGCGGGCGGGTTGGACCTAAATCACTCATGAAGACAACATCTCCTCTCCCGAGATTGATATGTGTTGAAATCCATGTGTTTTAAACTGTTTTATGGAGATAATCTCATGTTAAAATATGGGGGAGTTGATATACGATTTAACCGATTATAATATTCTTCCACAAGCATTAAGAAGTAAGAAATAAAAGTAACATAAAGCTCACCTATTTACAGAAAATTTTGAAACTTTTTACCAGAGAACACCTTATTTACGTACCATGACTTCTTGCTGCTATTTCATTCTGAATCATATTCACTAAAATTGAATATGAGTTGAAATTATCAGGTGCAATAAACAATAGAAAACAGTTCACATAAATAGTCAAATTGCATGTCCTACTACAAGTCTGATAGGAAGATGGGGAGAAATAGCAACCCTTTGCCTTGGTGGCAAACATAACCAGAGCTATGGAGAGAGTTTTTTGATAGCACTGTATATCAGGAATGGCATGGACAAGGAAAAAGTCGCTAATATACTCTGTGAAAAAGACAATGTATGCAACTCAATACGGGATAGTTACACACACTTTACATGAAGGTGATAGGTTATCACTAAAGCCTGGATTTTCATGCACTATCAAACTTAAAGACATGCATGCATTCATGCACTATCGTATCTCCAAATATGCACAATGAAGGGCGAAACATGCACTATCAAAAATCCGCACAGTACTGCAATATATTTCAATTTCTCTTAAAACAAAATACGAGATTTTTTCAAACTCTCCTCACTTAAACTCGTGCGCTCGATGCTTGATTTTAAGGCATTAAAAACGGTTATTTAAATCTAAATTAATGAAAAAGAAAATACGTTAGCACTTATGTTTTTGTAACAGTAGTCACAATATACAACATCACCATCTGTGCTTAAAAATTCCTTCCTTCAATCCATTTACACACAAGTTCTCTTCTTGGACTTTTCACAGGAGCCATAATGACTCTTAACAATGCCACACATGTATATCCAACTGACAAATTGAAGCAGTGAACATTCTGTTTAGCAGTTTTCTTTCAATGGAAGGTGGTGGGGGTCAGCAAGTCGGCATTTTCTTTTATAGCCCGGTGTATTATATTACTGTTTATTTAGGGTAAACAATAGTTTGCACTCTCAAATTCATGCAGGTGGCAGACTCTGTTGCCAAGTCAATAAAATAACAATGGTAATACAATACAACATTTTTACGTTTCTTTGAAAAGCCGAGTTTTTAAGAAGCACATTCATAATATGCACAGCTATGCATGGTAACTTGATATTATGCACTAAATCCAGAAAATGATGGTTTATATGCATTAAAAACGTCTGAATATGCTGTATTAAACAAACAAAAATCCAAAACATCCATTATGCATGAATTTTGCCATAAAAAGGCCAAAATATGCAAACATGCACGGAAAAAATATGGTTATTTGGAATCCATAAGTCATATAATGAATAACTACAAAGTTTGAGAAGTCTAACCAAAGTATATAAAAACGTGCATTTGCATGGAAATTCGGGCTCTAGTTATGACTCATATGAATTGGCTGTCTTAATTCTTTGGGATTACTCACAGTATTCATTTCTGTTCATGTTGATATGAGCTATCTCGAAACTCAGTATGGAAGATAGAATAAATGTAATTTTTCAGGAAAGCTAGTGAATTTTTTCTCTTAATTCGTTTATCTATGTCCAATATAGTAAACTTACTAAATGACGTGTTGCCTTTATTAATTTCAAAAAGTTACATTTATTTTATTTTCTTCCATAAGACAGTAACATAAGTTCTTTGGTATCCTGTTACAAAAATATTGTTTCTAAATGAGTTTGTTTCACTGCTAGGACGCAACTATGCTGCTAAGATCATGCATGGAAAGGGAGATCTGCGTCCTTTCATGAAGAATGAACTGGAGTTCTTGAATGTACTGAACCATCCGAAGATAATCCGTCTGCAAGATGTATATGAGACAGATCGTATAGTCACTGTTGTTACTGAACTGTATCCTTTTGACAATAACATAAGTTCTTTGGTACCAGTACTGACTATTCACTCTAAAACAACCAATTTGTGATTTGTGATGATAACTGATTTTAATGAAGGGTTTTACATTCCAGAATCAATGAGTCTAAAGGATAATAATTTTTGCACTCCTTAGCTAGTAAGTGTTACTTACGAAAGTTGTTTACATGGATAGTAACTTGACATTACCACACGCAATCTTGTTGCTAGGGGCGACGGGCGGAAAGTTACTTGTTACTAGGGGCGACGGGCGGAAAGTTACTTTACCGCCCGCAAACACTTATTTGCGGGCTGTAATGACCAAGGCCTCCCCGCTTTATAAATATTCGGTTGCCATAAACAATAACAAATGCGAATCACTGTCTGAAATAAACATCAATCTTCAATAGTGTATATACATAATATTTTCAGATAATATAGCAATTAATATAATTAAATTGATATAAGTAACCGTCGTGCAAAAAATAGCATGCAACACACGGGCTGTAAAGGCATTAACGGGTCTCGAAAACTTGAAAACCCTCGGCGCAGGCGCCTCAGGTTTTCAATCTGTTTCCTCGACCCGTAAACGTGCCTTTCTGCCCTTGTGTCGCAATATACTATTGATGCAAGTATTATTTACTTGTAGAGAACTTCTGACATACAGATTTTGCACCTAGGAGTTACATATTACATTTAGTGACTAAATATCACTCCATCCCATAAAAATACTTATGCTATCCTCATGGCAGGATTAGGGTGAGTGTTTTCAGGATACAGACTCTCATGGTTAATACTTTATTCAGAAGATTGGGAAAAGAACAATGTCAGTTTTTGCACTTCTTAATTTTTCCACAAAATATTTATTATATTTACATGGCATATTCACATCGATCCGAGTATTGAGTTCATGTAAACAGCGATTCAATGAGTTCACTACAATGTCAGGGTCATTAAGGTTAGAAATTGTACTCATTTCATTTTCAGTACCATGTTGGTGCAGATTGAATTCAGATTGTACGGAAAAATATTGTAGTGCACTCTTGCAGATAATACATTAACCTCTCTAACTGAAATGAGGTGTATTTCTTTCAACATTTATGCATTAAATTTGAAAGTCATAATTCACAAAATAACTCTTAATGTTCAATTTTCTAATTTATGTAGTAGCAACTTACTATGTTTTTAGTGAAATAATGGGTTATCACACTACAAGAGAGCAAAGCTTAAGCATACCTCAGATTGAATATTATACCGTATCTATTAATTGGTCTAACCACTAGGTTTATTCCCAAAGCAAATCCGTGACTGCTTGAGAATTTGTTGTACTGCGCATGTCCAGTCTGTAACTTATCCATGATTTGCACTTTGTGAATGCTTAGTAACATGCGGAATCATTAGTTTGTGTTTAATCGATATGATACGCGAATAGAATATGTATTTCCCTTTAATATGTTACAAATGCAATATACATCACCAATATAAACTATATTTTGGAAAACTTTTAATTATCTTCCATTATTCGTACATATAAGTAGCCTATGCTTATAAATCAGGCGCATGGTTATTGTAGGGAGGAGTTAGGTGCATGAAAAGAGGTTACTGCGCATGTCTCTGATAACAATTCATGGTAGAGCCCGCAAACTTTTCTTATAGTACAGAAACTGTCTGTGAGAACACATCGAACAGAAGATTGACAATCAGAATCACGAATTCTTGCTTTGCGAACGCATGTGGAGAAAGAGCGCATGCGCGAACGATGTGTTCCTGGTTTCTGACTGGTTTGCGAACAAACCTATTGTAATATATTTTTCTCCATCTCTAATTTCATGGTACCTCTAGCAATGCCCGATATATTTCTGTCTAAAGAATTGAATGGGCTTTGTTTATAGATTATGTTAAGAAGCTTTGTGAATTTTATTTACAAACCTTAACGAGTTTTTTACCAGTGCTGGTGGAGGTGAACTTCTGGATAACTTAACAAGGCTGACTTACATCACAGAGACTGAAATTGCTGGATACATTCGACAGCTACTGTGGGGACTGGAGCACATGCATATTCAGAACATTGCACATTTGGGTCTGACGGTAAATAGTTCCTTTTTATAATAATTTCTTATTAGTTTTATTAACTTTCTGGTTAAGTTAATTTTGTAATGTTGCCATTCATCAATTAATAAAAATTAAAAGAAAAAAATAGTTCACACATGAGTATTTTAATGTTTTTGTGAGCTGTATACATACTTATAGGCCTACAGGATGTTAATGAATAACACCGAAATATTTTACCTGTGTATAGAGGGGACATAGACAAGCAACTTTTATTGGGAGATTTTTGCTCTATGACGTAAAATGTGTATGCTACAGGGCATTAAAGTCACTACAGTTTGGTGCTCTTAAGTCAATAATAAGGCGAAATAGGGTTAAAATTTTCATTAAATTCACTTCATGCCTTCTTAGTGATCGACAAAAGACTGATTCCTAATCATTCATCAACAGCTATATAATAATTTAGTGTTTTCATAATCTGCAAAATTTATATACTAATCATATGATTGTCGCCACTGCATTACTTGTTTTATTCATAACTACAGTGTTAACAATGAAGTTTGTTTGTTTTGCATTTTTCCAAATGTTAGAAGTCAGTGGCGGCCATTCCTTGGGAGATTTTATTCTGTAACAGGAAAAATTTAATGCATAGAGCAAAAATCTCCTATTGAAAGTTGCTTGTCTAAGTCCCCTCTATACACAGGTAAAATATTTCGGTGTTATTCATTAACACTCTGTATATTCGTGGGTGACCTCCTGTACAAAAATTAATAAGATTTTGAATTTCCAGCAGTTAATTTTTATTGTAAAATAGGAAACTAATGTCTCCTCAAGTCAAAGTAGAAGTGTATTTATGCAAAATACAGTAAAACCTCTATTTAAAGACTATCAATGGTTCCAGAATAATTTGTCTCCCAAAGGGGTGATTCTTTAATTTTGGAAATACAATTTTATTTAATTATTGAACTTTTGAATACATTAAAATTACGAACACATTGTTAAGTATAACTTACTGTTATTTTAAGATAATCAAATTATTCTAATTCAACCCTTCTTGTTGCCCATGTACAAGCTTGAGAATTAATAATTATTATATACTAGTACACTAATATGTTCTGAGAAAATTTAAACTCATTTATAAATAAAGAAATCGCTTTGCATCGAAGCTCCATGTTTGATTGTTAATGATAATTATTTAAAATGCAAGTTTCTAAAGTGCACATCTTTTTAATGAGTATGAAGTTAAGAAATGAGTTTCTTAAATATATGAGTACTGAAAAACTAATTTTAGAATGTATATCAAGGAACTGTTTTTATATGACAGCTCTAAATTTATACTAAATAAATAAATAAATAAATTTGTAGTAAATACATATTTCAAAACATGTAATGGTTTCATGGCCATCTGAACATTTGATTATCATCTGTAGCAAGATTGAGTACAGAAATGTACACACTAACTTCACTATTAGGTATACTGGTATTTACCCAGATGAGTTGAACTTCAAACAGGCATTTTAGAGTAAATTTAGAGTTATAATAAATCTGGAGTTTACAAAACCAGCTGCAAAGATTGTGATTGTGATGTTACGTAGGCCAAACCAAGAGGAATTTGAACACAAGGAGAAAGAAACTTTAGAAATTTTAGAAACTAACAAACAAGCAGAAAAGTCAGCGTTTGCAACCCATTTATGGAAAGAAGACCATGAAATAAAAAAGAAATAGAATTATGAAAACAAGTTCAAAAACCATTAGAGCTCATAGACTGGGAGAAAACATTCATTCAAAAAAGAATCACCAAAAACTGCTAAACTATGACACCTCAGTGGACATCCAGGGAACTATGATTCACAACCCTCCACCAGATGGCCATTGGAATCAGCTGATGATGATGGGGATACCCCTTGAAACATATGTTTATAGCTGTGTAAATATACCTAATAGTGAAGTTAGTGTGTGTATTTCAATCTTTCTACAGATTTCAACACTTCACTGTGCTATTTCCCTAGTAATATTAATACTGTAATTGTATATCCCATTTATTTTTCAGTGCATAAAATTAACAACAATACTTAGAGAGGTAGCTTGATTTCTGTATGCAGTTGTACTTTAAAAGCTCGCTGAAGATGCTAACAACAATTAGCCAAATTACAACTTCATGCACTATCATAGAAAAAATATAGGCCTACTTGTATATTTGTATATTGACTGAACTATAACATTAGTTTTGTTTCCTTATTCTGTTGTTGTTGTTGTTATTATTATTTTTTTTTTTTTTTTCCCCCAGATTGGAGACCTACTTATTTCTCATCCAGGAGGTGATGATTTGAAGATAGTTGACTTTGGCCTTGCTAGAAGGATAGCATTTGGAAAACTTGCTTCTTTGGATTATGGCAAGTGAATCTATTTGATATGCTTATATAGCTAATTGATCACGTTGAATAGCTAATAACAAACATTATGAAATTTAAATTAATACGGTACTGATCTGTTTTACTCCACTAAAGGCATTATGATTTACGGTAATGTGGTAATGATCTATTTTACATAATAGCTCAAGATCACTGCAAAGTTACTTACTGTAACTACAGTAGCCTAATTCTAAAATTTGTCAAATTGTTTCCTGCAGATCTCAATGCTCTCCTTGAATAGGAAGCAACTTTTAAAAAAGAAACAAATAGTAAAAATAAACATTTATATAATAGACTTCATTATTTTCTTAAATTTGTAATTGTTCAGATTAATTAATCCAGGGTTATTTTTAACATTGGAATTGAATAATCTGGGACCAAAACAAGGCCTGCAGATGTGAAGGTATAGGTTCAATTAAAGGATTTGTTTAGTTTTACAAGGGCTGGTCAATAAGTAAGGTCTCCAACATTCTAGCTCAAGCTCACAACGTCGGACGAGAGAGTTGGCACCACTGTCATGTCCCGTTTTCTCCCCTCTTTCAAACGAGCCATTGCTGCGGCCACTGAACCTTTTAGTGTTCAAGATAGAGCTCTTTCAAATGGATCTCCCGATTTCCGTCCCTGCCAAGTGCGGCCTCCGCGAACCCACCTCGCACAAACCTTATGGAACATCCATTTGTCACTCAAAATGGTCAGTATGGAACCTTTAGAAAATGTCAATAAACAAAGTTCACGAGTAGTGACGCGTCAACTTTTGCCACCATCTCATCTGCGACGGCTGTTGTTGGTCTTCCACTTCGCTCTTCATCATGAATATTTGACGGCCCTGTTTAAACTCACGAACCCATTCATGCACATTTTTTTATGTTCATACAACCCTCTCCATAAACTTCGCAAAGCTGTCTGTGAATTTCAATTGACGGAACTTTTTTTGCAGTAAGAAACCGTATGACTTGGCGGGGACAGAAATCGGGAGATACATTTCAAACAGCTCTATCTCCGACACTAAAAGGTTCAGCGGCCGCAGCAATGGCTCGTTTGAAAGAGGGGAGATAACGGGACATGGCAGTGGCACCAACTCTCTCATCCAATGTTGTGAGCTTGGGCTAGGGTGTTGGAGACCTTACTTATTGATCAACCCTCGTATCTTAAATTTCACTTAGGGGGATGTAGTTTTGATCTAAAGCTTGAATTTATATTAATGTAAGTTAATAAAATATATTTATAAATTTGATATACTGTGTAGCCTAAGTTAAATTAGGAAACTGCTGTTAATTATATGGATGGTCAAGAGGTTAGGATAGACAAATTTTAATAATACGTTTTTGAAACAGGATTGGTGAGAAAGCAAGCAGCTTTTAAAATGCATATACTTATAGATTTTTTTACAATTAAAATGATTCTAATTTTAACATTATTTCTTCTTACCACAGGTATGCCAGAATTTGTAGCTCCAGAAACTGTGAATGGTGATGGAGTTGGAACAAGTGCAGACATGTGGGCTGTTGGTGTGATCACATATTTGCTTCTCTCTGGACACTCTCCCTTCAGGGGTGAAAATGATCGTGAAACACTCACACGAATTAAAGAGGGCAAATATGAACTTCGAGAAGAATGGTTCTCTAGCATTTCTGCTGAGGCAAGGGACTTCATCAATCTGCTCTTGGTTTATCAGGCTGATGGAAGGTAATTCTTAATCAGATATTCATGTTTACATATACATACAATAGAAAAAGGACTTCCTACTACTTTATGTATTCATGTTTACTCAGTCACTTCAAGCCTACTTGCACTTTTGAAATCATTTAGTTCTTAAATTTTCGGTTTTATCTCTCTAAATAAATTTGCATTATATTCAATAAAGGAGAATTTGTTCTAGGCAGGAACTGAACCCAGGTTCAGGTTAGTAAATAGAATTCTGTTACTACAGAAAAAAGCTATTAGAATTATCACTAATAGCTCACACAGGGAACACAGCAAACCTTTATTTCTACAACACAAAATATTAACAGCGATCAATCTATATATATTTACTGTTTTAATTTACATAAAGAATAGACAGTCAGAGTCAAGATCAGTAAACTATACAGGTTGCGTATTCCGGGATAGACCAATCGCAGCAGTTGAGTGTGTGACGTCACCAGATTCCAAATCTCGCAATTTCCAGTTTTTATTCAGTCTAAAAAATCTTACGGCGCTTGATTAAACTCGTAACCTTTAATTAACCCTTGGTCGGATTCCTGTGAAATTTGTACAGAAATAATCTACACACATCAGCCCTACTGATGGTTAAAACAGAGCCTTAAAAAAGCGGACACAAATGTTTTTATTTCATTTTATAAACATCACCCGTTACACAAAATTCATGGAGGGAGAAGCAAATTTCACTATGCGACAATTTTTTGTATTTTTGTGTCCCGAAAAAACTTCAAGCGAGAAAGTTTTAGTGAAATAATTGAATTTTAATACAAATGAAGTTCCAGCCCTATACCTCAAATGGTTTACGAGTAATTGAGTGGTAATTATTCCGGGCGCTTCACTTGTCGGAATGATTTGTGACGACCGTGAAATGTTCAGGAAGAAGCATATTTGACTATGCGACAATTTTGTTTATTTCTGTGGCCAGAAAATGATTCAAGCATGTAAGCTTTAGGGAAACATTTGAATTTTATTATACATAAAGTACCACGTTTATATCTTGAATGGTTTAAGAGTAATAGAGTGGTAATTACTCCAGGCGCTAGAGCTATGGGAACGGTACAGAGGTCTTTTTGTTCTATAAAATAGACCTACTAGCAATTACGTAAAAATGCTTAAATATTTTAGTCGTGGACTCAATAATAAAGGATATTAACTGGCTACTTGTACCCATACTGAAAGATTGACCCTTTGAAACTAAATTATTTTGGAAGACTTCAATAGACGCCGGCCGCGAAAGCCTAAATACTTAATTATTTTTAATAAATCACTAAATTATAAAAAGAGTGCCGACATGAATACCTATAACAATATAAGTGAATAATAGTCGCAAAAAAAATAATAAAATATAATTTAGCCTGGTTAAATCCATGGGCCCTTTACTCCGTGGAGAGCTGTGAATATTAATCTTCAATCATTTCGTTCAGAAGAAACGCCAAATATTGCCTTGCTGCAGACTAATTTCCATTCCTCAATAAAAATATGCTTTCCAGTGCAATTAATGAATTAATGTTCAATAATTATATTCTTCGCAGGTACCTTTTTATTTAGTCATCCCGACATAGCTGCGCATATAAAGCCAAACAAAGTTATGTAGTCCTAAAAGCCCATGTAAATATGATTAATAACAATTACAATAATAATACTAATAAGAATAGTATAATATACTATTTACCTTTTTCTCTTAGTTTTTTTCCCTTGGTAAATTCAGCAGTTCAGCTTTGAAATCCCTTTTGTAATCCTGCTCCGTGAAGTGCAAGGAACAAACTCTACTTGTATCAGGATTCCAAGAATCATTTCTTCGGCAAGCAACAATCCATTGCTTGCGAACATCTTTGATTTTTGGAAAGACGTGGAACGAAATGTTACAGTCAAGCTTCTTGCAATCTGAGAAATTACTGTTACACACTGCCACAGCACATCTCTGGCCCGGCATAATGGTTCAGTTATTTGCACATTCTAAATCACTTTCTAATTGTACTATTAAAAACAATATGTATTGGTAATCTCTATCCTAAAAGACTACGGTCAAGTGGCCGAGATCAGTAGGTACAAAAGCCTTGTCAGCAGCACCATGCTATCTACTGTCCTGCTCGAAGCGCCAAATCATTCAGGCAGCTGAATAATTACCACTCAATTACTCATAAACCATTTGAGATATGGGGCTGGAACTTCATTTGTATTAAAATTCAATTATTTCACTAAAACTTTCTCGCTTGAAGTTTTTTCGGGACACAAAAATACAAAAAATTGTCTCATAGTGAAATTTGCTTCTCCCTCCATGGATTTTGTGTAACGGGTGATGTTTATAAAATGAAATAAAAACATTTGTGTCCGCTTTTTTAAGGCTCTGTTTTAACCATCAGTAGGGCTGATGTGTGTAGATTATTTCTGTATAAATTTCACAGGAATCCGACAAAGGGTTAATTAAAAGTTACGAGTTTAATCACACGGTGTAAGATTTTCTAGACTGAGTAAAAACTGGGAATTGCGAGATTTGGAATCTGGTGACGTCACACACTCGCCTGCTCGCCGCAACCCCCTGTCCTATAAACTCGCCGGAATACGCTACCTCTGTAGTTTACAAGCCTTGAGTCAGAGTTGCAGTTTAGAAATAATATTCACTCCCACGATACTAGATCCAGTAGTCATATATACATTCCGTTCCAACGATTATCCAAATCTCTGAATAGTCATGAAATCATGTCATGAAGTCATGTTTAATAAACTATCTGTATCTACTCAACATACTCATATCATTGTATTTAGAAAAAAATTACATAATTGGTTATTTGTAACCCTTGGATGAATACTTCAACTGTAATAGTGTAATTTAGCTTAAAATATGTGTTATTTGTAACTTAGAACTTAGTAGTTTAGCTGTAGTTTTGTATTAATTCTATTTTTAGATACGTATTAGACTTTTTCTATTGCTGTAATGGCCTAACAACAATTACATTTATTTATTATAGTACTGTGGTGCAGAGGCTCCTAAAGAGCCTACCCAGTCCAATTTCAAATATTCCTTATTACCTATATACCAGTAAACAGTGTTCAAAGTGAAGGAGGTATGCGCCAATAGACAATATCGGCACTGGTAATAAATGATTAATGGCATACTGCTCATCATGGAGTTGATTTTTATTGGTACCGGTATTATTTTCATAACATATTTTTGGCTAATGTGTGACCAAACTAATGATTAAATGTTGAATTTTTAGATGTTTTTGTCTTTTCATTTCATTTTGACACTAGTAGCATTGAGATCAACTGTACCAATGTGGCAGCATTAATTTGTAATTATATCAACAGCATTTAGTGGAATGAACATTGTTCTGCCACCTTTAAGAAATCAATTTCAAATATTAACAGTTTATTATGGTTGATTAATCAACCTGCCCTCCTTGAAGCTGATAGCCCCTCCCATAAGTAGATTAAAGCCAGAGAAATGTGTTAAGTTACGGTGGTTTTGTGCCTGTTGGGTAGTCATTTGTGGGCGTTTTATTTGGGCGCCAGCTTTAAGTCCTCTGGGGAGTACTTACAGCACATTTATTCTTACCCCTTTCTCGGCAGCTGTCGGTCCTCGAACGTTGAGACGTTCCATCCTCAGGGAGACAACTGATAACATGGCAGGGTGGATTGTTATGACAGAAATAACCACACAAGTCCTCGTTATTTCAGAAGTAACAAGTCTTCTATTTATTTATCACCAAAGGAATGAAACTGACGTCATGAGTCACTGTACACTAAAAACAACACATTCCAGTTATGTGGCGACTATGGTGATTTCACAGCCATGGTTCCTTAACTTAATGTTGCAAACTATTCATGTGTGTGTAAATAATCCTTAGGCCTCAGTGAGCCTACTGCACTATATGCCTTCTGGCATACATCTAAACTAGAAACACATCTGCAATTCCCTATGAGGTAGTTATGTACCTCTAGTCTACCTCAACACTTGGCTCTGTATGTTATTTTATTTCTATTATCCTAACACACACACACACATGAGTTTAGGCGGCCGGTCGAACGCCTGTAATATGTTACATCTCGAAGAATATGATTTCTACAACCGTTTCCTACCGAGCGTAGTTGAGAAGTGATGCTCTTTACTTTACGAAGACAAAAATCTTCTAATTATTTTTACCCAGAAAATACGCCCCTCTGATGGCTTATTGGCTATATCTATATTCCGCGATTTAATTGGCAACTGCTATGACTATAGCTCGGCCAATGAAATCGTGAATTCCTTAAAAAATGGGAGTGTATACTAATTTTCACATGCTAATTATATGTATTTTCCTTGATCTTACGTTCTTACGGTACATGTTTAAGCATTTATTTTGCAACTTAGAAATCACCACTTATACAGCCTTAAAATCTATTCAGTACATGTAATCGTGTTTTATCTGAGATCTCACAGTTTAAGCAAAACATTCACCTTTCCACAGGTATCCAAATTTACTTGGTGGGACTAAGGTTTTATTGCTGAAAGCACTTAAACAATATTATACTCCATTGAAACATTTCCTCCCCCATTAATTCATATTCCTTTATAGTTACAAAGCGGCTATTCTATCTCTGCTTGTAAATCTCATATTTTTGGCAAAGACTGAACTCATTTTAAGTTCAGGTACACGCCATTCCCGTGGGAATGAAACTTCCACCAGATATGTAAAAAAATCATCGTAATTGCAAAATTTGCCAACTTGCTATGAGTACCAAAATAATTATAATTAATTTAATTGTTAATTTAATCTAATTAAGTGTATTGTTTAGGCCTTAAAGGAAACCGCTATAAAGTTATGGATAGGCCAGGATTGCCAAAATGCAAATGACGACAGCACTAAAAGTAAAACACGAAATGCTGCATCATTTTGGGAACTTTTAGAGACTTGAGCACTATTGGTGAGTTGATGCCTGGTATCAAATTAACACTTTGACCACTGCCAGTAAAGTGACCTCGCTATCATCATCCCCAGCAGCGCTGTCTTTGAAGTGTTGTTTGTTTAATGTTTGTCTTGTCTCAGTCAGAAACGAGAATCAAGGAAACATCAAAATTTTGTATTATATGACGCTTGTTATTAGATTGACTTGGCAACAGAGTCTGCCACCTGCTTGAATTTGAGCGTGCAAACTACTGTTTATCTTCAATAAACAATAATATAATCTGGCAGACCACAAAAGGAAATGCTGACATTTGACTCGCCAACAAGAGGACTATATCTATAAACCAGTAAAGAGCTGGTTAAATTTAAGCCTAATAATAAAATGAGCTCCAGAGTTGGGTTGCCTTGTCACTGCATGGTGAATGTCCTAGCTTCTGTAGTGAGCACTGTAGGGGTCTAGACAGTGCTTTAGTTGGAAAATATTTTATGGGGGTACTCACCTTCCATAGAACGCATATCTATTGCGAATTTAATAGTGTTTGTCATTATTAACAAATACACTCTCGTGAATTGGACATTTAATAAGTATTTTAGGACAATATCGTTCCTGTACTGCCAGTACGACGTACCGGAGCACATATTTTTCCCGGTATGGTAGAAGGAAAATAATTTTATACCGGTACGCACCGGTACTGCGTACCGGCCCAACTAAAGCACTGGGTCTAGATGAATATCTGAAATGAAACTGAGTGGAACAGGACATTTTTGGAGAGATGAATGTTCTTGGTGTCAGTGTAACAAACTGAAAGTTTGGGTACTTAATCCATCCCAGGACAAATATTCCACTATAGAATATGGTGATAATCTTCTGATTATTTACATTACCTGAAAGCTATCTTAATCAACTCAAAGATAGGAGTAACAATCACATTTAAATACCATTTCGATGTTTATCAAAATCAATTAATAATAGTTATGAAATTGTTGCCCTAAACCGTTTAACAAACTTCCATACTACTTACAAAATCAGAATATTCCTGCAAAAATATAAATATAAGCATAAAATATATAACTGTTTGATTCTTCATCCATTTTATAGTCTAAATGAGTTCTTCGAGTGTACAAATATTATAACAAGGTAATTGATTACTATATTTTTTAGCATCAAGATTTCTATAACTAATTTTGTAGTAGTATGGGTACTGTTTTTCCTGTTTTGTAGATCCATTTTGTATTTTTACATTGCTTATTTTATTTTGCTTATCTTATTTTTAACTTGCATCAAGTTATTTTCACCTTATGCTAGTTTAATATATCAATGTACAATTTAATATCCACATATAGTTTTAACATTATTGACATCTATTGCTATATTTTAATCTAACGGCAATAAAATTTAATTTAGCCTACTTATTTATTTTGAATTGTATAACATTTTAAATCATTAATATCAGAGACTTGACTGTTCTAAAAGATTTTTTTTTCAAAGTAAACTTAGTTAAACTTAGTTATTACACTCTAGACCCTATTACTTTTTAACATGTCTTTGTTATACAAAATCCCCATTTGTTTCCCAACACAAGCTATATAGGCCTGATGCTCATGTTAAATCATTTCATAACATTTCATTATGACTCTTTTGAACGTGATCTGTTACTGCACCTATACTGGTATATAATTTAGAATTGCTGAGTGACAAAATAAACCTGAGCCCTTTTTAAATGCAGGTATTATTATTTTTTATTTTAGAATGGATGTTAAAACTGCACTCAAGCATCCTTGGCTTAACATCGCGGATAAGATTCATGCGGACCAATACAAGATCAGCACAGAGAATCTGAAGAACTACTACAATAAATACAAGTAAGTCAACTCTTGTCATAATAAGAATAAAAATAAGAATTTTTCTAAAGATAGTTGGATAGAGTTTAAGTCAACAAGAGACCACCTACATACATAACTGAAGTTAGTTAGTCTATTGTAGCATAACTCTGTCCAGTTGATCTTCATGAACGAAAAGACCAGTCTTTGGAATACAGATAAATGGTGGTGGTGGTATTTTAAGTTTTCAGAATAACTGTTCAGTAGGGTACTGGTACTGGTGCTAGTGGAGCATTTTTCATAATTTTACTCTAATTGTACCATATGGCACAAATAATTTAAAATATTATTTAGTTAAAATATATAAGAGTAAAGAACATCTCATATCAAAAATGTAATAAAAAAATTAAGCAATTTATATATTAAAATAAGTTCTTACATGTAGTAGGCCTGCCTACTGGTACTACAGTTTATTTTTATTCGTTTGAATTGGTCAGAATTAAGCTGTCAATCATCATTTGAGCTCATATGCAAACTGGTAGAAAAGGAATATCATATAGCATACAATGTGTACAGTGATACCTCGAGATTTGAGTTTAATTCGTTCCGTAACCTTGCTCGTATGTCAATTTGCTCGTATCTCAAAGCAATTTTCCCCATTGAAATTAATTGAAATGCCATTAATCCGTTCCAGCCCCAAAAATGCTACCCCCAATTGTTTTTGTTACGTGTTTTTGAATAAGAAAAATGTATTTATAAATGACAAATATTGTATAAAAACATAATAAAAGAGAATGTAAAGCAAAAAAAACTGGTTTTATAAAGTGTACATACATATTTGTTACACTTTCTTCGGACCCATGGTTATAAAAAGAAATGTGATAAAGTATGTAAATGCACAAAAAGCGCAAAGCCCTAGAAAAACTTAGCAAAGATGCTTCGACAGCAAGGTAAACAAGCACACGTGGGATAATGCGCGAGACGCACGAGGCGCAGGCGCAGTAAACTGGTGGGCCGTGTGCAGCGTCGCAGCTGGCCGTTCCTCGTATCTCAAATGTCGCTCGTATTTCAAAACAAAACTTCGCTCGCTCGACAGCTCGTATCTCAAATAACTCGTATGTTAGGGCACTCGTATCTCGAGGTACCACTGTATTTTCAAATCCAACTTACTGTTTTGCTTCCATAATATAAATTTTGTATGACTAGATGTATATTTGTTCATTATATGTAATATACAAGTCAATTCACATTATAATATTATACAGCACCTTAAAGTGGAAATCTTCTTTTTTTCAATAAATAAACAAATATTGCCTATATATATAAAATACAAATACAAATATTTTATAAATGTTACCAATGGCTAGGGCCGACACTATGGTTTAACCCTCGAGCAGCAGCACTAGTGCAAATTTGCTACCAATGACACTATTTTGTTTACAACAATGACTGTACTGTACTATTGCTTTAGTTTTTCTTCTATCATTCTTTAAAAAATGTCAACAGTGCCATTTCTGACTTCATAAAGTAAAGGTGTCTATCCTAAAATAAAAGTTTATTATTAAGAAGAAATTGGAGGAGATTTGCACTGTGCTGCTGGTCTTGTAAGTAAAATTGCATTATTTCTATTCAGATTTTATTATGAAACAAAGTGATTTATAAATTCAGAGGGCTGGGTTTGATTCCTAACTGGAGGGAGGAAGTTTCTTAACTTTAATTATCCTTATTACCCCTTTGTCTGGCCTTATGACACAGCGCCAATTATTGTCACACCAGTAGCAGCATGGTGCAATTTTGCTTCCATTTCTCGTTTTTGTTCTAAACTTATATAAAACAGAAATAGACAAAATATGAAATCATTTGCATATTATAATGTAATGAAAATAACTGTACTGCTTTATTATAGACTTAGCCATAGGTGCACACAAATGTTGTTATATAATTTTTGTATACCCAGTCTGCATCATAACATTTTATTACCTTACTATTATGGATAGATTTTTTAATATATTCCCTTGTATGTAATAAACGTGAATGATTTATATTTCATATTTTTCTATTCCTGTTTGTTTTTCCAGTCTGAGAAGAGTTTAGCACTAAAATGAGAATTGGCAGCAAAATTGCATCGTGCTGCAGTGCGGCACTAAAACAATAGAGGACTAGTGATTTTTTATTTTTCTATGCAAGAAGGACTTTTTTACGTGGTCTAACATATTAAAGCACTTGTATAATATTTTTAATTTTTATCATTAAGGAAAACTTAGTACATATCAGTAAGCATTTTAACTGATGTAAAATAATGTATGTTTCAGGGATTGGTATCATAATGCCTCATGCCGAACGTGGTTCAGAAGGAAACCACTGAGTGGTGCATTCACACATCCATCCAAGATGGTGTACCCACCAGGTCACATCTACACACCTGAACCAACACCTGAACCTAGAGAGCCAAAAGAGCCCAGAACATGGGAAGCTCAGGTGCCATCAAGAGATAAACTGGATTATGAAATTGGTCCTGTGAAATCTGAGAGCCAGTAAGTATTGATAATGAAGCAGTGATCAAAACAGTGACTTCACGACATTGATGGGTCATTTATAAATTTTAAATTTTTCTACACTTCATCCCCATTATCCTTTGGTCCTCATTTCATTCCATTATTTCGTCTCTAACTTCTGTCTCATGTTTAGACCTGGGCTCTAAAAAAATTAGTTTTAGGCACCTAAAATAGGCTTTTAAAACAAGTAAATAAGCTTTAAAAAGAGAAAATAGGCACTTAAAATATGCTTTAAAAATGTGTAAATAGATAGAAAATAGATTTTAAAATATTACAATATATGCTTAAACTGTAACATGGTCTTATTTTTACTGCAAGATACGTGGTATACCTATTCTTAACAGAATTAACTGCAAAATTAGGCATCACAAACTATATTCACTTAAACAGATGTTCATGCACTGGTGACTTGTCCTCCCCCTCCCCTGTCAGTCAGCATTCCTTTAGTGACAATTGTTTGGAATAATCCAGTTTCTGTGAAAAACCCACCTCTGCTGTTCTGCTTTTTGTTGAGGGATGTCCACTATAAGATTTTAAAAATTACAGAAGTTGAATTTTATTTTAAATGAACAAAATAGGCATTTTAGGCACAAAAATAGTAAAATAGGCTCTAAAGGTCCAATAAGGCATTTTAGGGCACTATAAAACTCTGTAAATGTAAGTGATTTATCATGAAACATCCACATATTTAAAAATGTTCATGTTATTTCATAAGGAACAAAATAGGCATTTGCCTTAAAATCCCAGGTCTACTCATGATTAGTCAGCTACTGACAGTCTCCAATCCAGATAATCCTGCTTTCCTCTATTCCCTGTATAAGATCATCAGCCTGTCCCAATATTTCATTCACCTTATGAATGGAATTTCAGAGTGACTCTGATCAGACTTGGTTAGACTTGAGAAGCTGTACAAACAGGGCTGGATACTCAGGTCATATATACTTTTCTTTTCTTGGTCAACATCAGCAACCTACAACCAATTTTCATTGCAACCTACAATAATAACTTGCACTAAAAAAATGGCTAGTAAAAATGATGTCACATTTAGATCACACCAAAATCAAATTATTATTTTTGTAGTTTTCATCAAAGGTTGTGGTAATTTTTTGCAGCTACCAGTATGGACCAGACACATATTTGCTACAGTTGCGAGATGTAGACTTCCCAGTTAGAATTCGGGAATACATGAAAGTAGCATCCAGGAGAGGACCTATATTTGGAGTGGACCGTGACCACGTAGATTGGAGGGTAAGATTTATTACTTTTTAATTACTTTTGACATGATAATTGGTGTGGATTCTTCATGTATGTTTCTGCAGAAAAAAGGTTGAGCAATATAAAAATAGATTGACATTAAACTACACCTTTCCTACATTCAGGGGTGCCCACCCCCCCAAACTTCATGACTCACCCCCCCAAACTTCATTGCTCACCCCCCAAACTTCATTGCTCACCCCCAACCTGATTGGCTGTCGACAAGGGCGCCCATATGATATTTTCTAGGGGGGCCATTTTTTTAATTAATTTATTTTTTGTTGTTTAACTTCTTGGGCCACTTTGTAACATTATTTTAATAATATAATAATATAATAAGTGCAACAATGACGTAGCCAGAAAATAATTGCGGGGAGGGTCGAAAGTGCCGGGGGGTTTGGAATACCCTCAAAAAAGGGGGGTCCATCCCCAGAAAATTTTAAAAAAATTGAACAATGAAAATCACATTTTACGCTATTTTAGCACAGAAAAACTAGTTAGGAAATTTGTTTACCAAACTCTAAAACATGCCAATGTAAATAATAAATCATTACCTATGTGGGGGATCCACCCCCGGAAAATTTTTAAATATTGAACTAATGAAAATCACATTTTACGCTATTTTAGCACTGAAAAACTAGTTAGCAAATTTGTTTACTATACTCTAAGACATGGCAACTTAAACAAGAAATTGTTACCTAAGTTATAATACTTATTACTATTTATAACAAAAGTTTAATAACACATGGAACAGTGGACATAATACTACTCATTATGTTATGAGAAGAAAATAACTGCTATATCATATCTGACACACCAACAAATCTTATTTAATTAAATATTTTTTTAAAGTACAAATATAGAATTTTAGGTTTTGACTTTTGGGGGTCAAAACCCCCTGAACCCCCCTTTCCTAATCCACTGTAGATTCTGCTTCCATGTTGTCAATTTGGTAATACTTCTGCAAACTTTTTATGTCTCAACTGACTTTAAAATAACTGTCTTAAAAGAAAAACACCTGTCTATAATAATTATTAATATACATTTTTTCCCTTGCGCCCCCCCCCCGCCCCCGGGTATGGGCGCTAATTTATTGACTATTCACTTCTAAAGAATTAGAAGAGACCTTTTAAAGTTATAAAACTTGGCCATTTTTATTTTTAACATATAAAATGCTAATTTTGCAACAATTTTCACCCCCCCCCCAGAAAATTTATAAAACAATAATATTTTGCCCCCTCCCCAGAAATTTCAATGACGCAGTCTGCGTCTTAACCCCCCCCCCCTGTGGGCACCCCTGCTACATTGATCAGGTAGTTAGATAGTTCTAGTTAAATAAATTATAAATACAGTTAAAAAAGTAATACTGAAATGGATTTTGATACACAAAACTTCACTTGTAATAATTTCAGTGAAATCTTACACATCAAAAGATTGTGTATTGTTGAATTATGGTGTTACATAATTCACACAAACAAACCAATAAGAGAAAGAAAACTCCCAGCTAAAAGATTTTTTTTTTTTAATATATAGGCCTAAACTTGATAATTTCCAAGTAAAAGATCCTGAATATATGAAGTAGATTAGATTAGATTAGATAGCGGGGGGCTTGAAGAGAGTTTAGAGACCTCCCGCACGTCAGCCTAAAAGGCTTATTGTGCTGCCCCTTTTGGTAGAGAAGCTCTTGTTGGCTTCCTTTCCCAAAGTCTTCCCTGGATTTGCCAGGGTAGTGCAGTCAGGCAGGGTATTGGATACTCTTTCCTCCTGCTTGTTTATGCTTTACGCCTCGTCCCGTTGGGCGAGAAGATCTCATTGTTTCCCAAAATCTGTTCCTTGAACAAGGTGTAGTATTTTGGTTCCAATGTCCTTTTCATTCCCTAGGTCTTCCCTGGATATAGAGAGAGTGAACCTCTTTCTTGCCAGGGCTGGGCAGTCGAACAGGATGTGCGAGGCCGTCTCTTCATCCTGTTTGCATAATCTGCAGATGGGATCATCCTCGTAGAGTCCCACTTTGCGTAAATGTTTTCTGAAGTGACCATGCTCAGATATTAACGCAACCACTTTCCTTATTCCTCTTCTGTCCAATTTTAGGATAGATGAGGAGATAGTGTTGCTTGGACCCAGGACCAGTTTCCTGGCCTGTCTTTGTCCTGGATAGGTTTGCCACCTGAGTTGGTGTCTTTCCCTGGTCCATGTTTTAACCGAGGTTTTAGCAGTATTTGTGCTGATTCCTACCACGGGTTCAGGGCCGACAAAGGGTATCTGTGCACCCTTTTTTGCCAGTTGATCTGCTTTTTCATTTCCTAGAATTCCCTGATGCCCAGGCACCCATCTTAGTTCAAGACTATTGCGGGATGAAAGGGCAGTGAGGGATTTCAGACATTCCCATACCAGTTTTGATTTTACCTGGTCTGAGGAGAGCGCCTTTAAAGCACTCTGGCTGTCTGTGAGGATGAGAATTCGCTTACCACGGTAGCCTCTCTCAATTCCTCTGAGTGCACAGCTCAATATAGCAATTATTTCTGCTTGAAAAACTGTACAGTATTTTCCAAGGCTTATACTGACGTTTGTCCTTGGAGATAGGCTAAATATACCTGCACCTGATTGATCCCCTATGCGGGATCCATCCGTGAACCACACAAGTTGGTCCCGTCCTTTATCAGGTGTAATTCCTCCACTCCAGTCATTTCGAGAACCAAGAGTGGTCTTGAAAGGAGGGAAGGAACAGTATTGAATATTCATGAGATCTGACCTCATATTCAACTCTGTAATGTCCAGGAAGCTTAATATGGAGGTATGGGCAGTTGCTGAGCTGCTGTTCCTCCAGTTCCCTGTTTGTACTAAGCGATGGGCAGTGAGCCTGGCCTCCGCTTGTAAGTGAATGTCCATGGGTGGGAGGTTCAACAGAGTCTCCAATGCAATGGAAGGAGTGCTACTGAAAGCCCCCGTAATACACAGACATGCTAATCTCTGTAGCTTGGTAAATTTCCCTGCTACAGTTATTTGTAATGTTTTGCGCCACCAAACGATGGCACCATACGATATCTGGCACCTGACCATTGCAACATATAGCCAATGGCTTATGCAAGGTTTTAGGCCCCAGGTTGTTCCAATAGTGCGCCTGATGGTCACAAGTGACCATCTAGCTCTACGAATGGTATTTTCGATGTGGTTGTTCCAAGTCAGTTTCTTATCTAGTACAAGGCCTAGGTATTTAACTGATTCGGAGTATTCCAGGATTGAATTGCCTAGTTTAAGTTTACCCAGGTCCTTCAAGTTCCTCCTGTTTGAAAAAGGGACTACAACTGTTTTGCTAGGATTAATAGACAAGCCTTCCTGCTTGCACCAGTTGTGAATTTTCCTCAGACCGCAATTCATCATGTCTGAGACTGTATTGGGAAATTTCCCAAAGACAAGTGCTATGTCATCTGCATAGCTTTGTATGTAATATCCTTCCTGGGTCATTTCTTTGAGAAGATCATCCACCACGAGACTCCACAGTAGGGGAGAAAGAACCCCCCCCCCCCTGTGGGCATCCCCTCGTGGTGACAATTCCCATTGTAGCCCCAAGAAGGTTGGCTGTAATTTTCCTGCTCCTGAGCATGGAGTTTATCCAACTACAAAGAGTGTCATTGACTCCATACTTTTGAGCAGCCCTGATCATAGAGTCATAGGAGGTGTTATCGAAGGCTCCCTCTATGTCTAGGAAGGCCCCTAGGGCTATTTCCTTCCATGCCATGGATTCCTCCAGTCTGCTAACTAGGCTGTGTAACGCCGTTAAGCAAGACTTGGATGGCTGGTAGGCATGTTGGTTTCTATGAAGAGGAGTATCTGATAGTAGGCCTACTCTTCTTCGAATGTATCTTTCAACCAGTCTTTCCAAAGCCTTCAGAAGGAATGATGAAAGACTGATTGGTCGAAAAGCCTTAGCCTCGGTGTATTTATTTCGCCCGGGCTTAGGAATAAATACAACTCTGGTAACTCTCCAGGCCTGAGGAATATAGCTAAAAGCTATACTGGCTCTAAAGAGGTTACACAGAAGAATGTAAAGTGAGTCTGGTCCTTTCTGCAGTAATGCAGGAAAGATGCCGTCTCCACCTGGCGACTTGAATGGGCTGAATTTATTTATTGCCCATTTGACGCTGTGTGTTGTGACCACTTGACGTGCCAGTTCCCATTCTTCCTGTGATGCTCTTGGTCTGGAGTTTTCACAGTGTCCTAGGAATTCACATGTCTTGTCATCATCATGTATGCACTCGGGGAAGTGTGCCTCAAATAGTACTTTGAGTGTTTCTTCGGCCGAGCATGTGAAGCCACCTGTAGGCTTACATATTGTTCCTACGGGATTGACTGTACCGTGGGCCAGTGCTCTTTGTAATCTGGCTGCCTCCGACAGGCTAGATATTTCCTGACAGTAGGCTTGCCAAGAAGATCTTTTGGCCTTACGTATGCTTTTATTATATTCAGTGAGGGCTGTATGATATTCCCTCCAGTCTCCAGTTCTTTTAGCCTTGTTTAGGAGATGTCTTACTCTGCGCCTCCTAAATTCAAGGTCTTGAGTCCACCATGACACTTTCTTGGATTTAATCCTCGTTTGCATGGGGCAGTTATCATGATAACAGTCAAGTATAGCCTCTTGAGTCAAGAAGGCGACCTTGTCGATATCTCCAAAGGATCTAATCCCCTCGATCTGCCCAATCCTACCTGAGAGATCCTCTTTATATGGATCCCACCAGGTTCTCCTGGGATTCCTGTAGGGATTAGTTCTTTTGACTACATTGATATTAAAGGAAATGTAGTTATGGTCCGAAAGTGATGGTTCATCCAAGACCCTCCATTCGGTGATCTGTGTGGAAATATGCCCAGTACAGAAAGTAATGTCGATAACTTCCTGCCTTAACTTATGCGGTTGGTAAAGGTAGGCTTGTTACCGACATTGAGTATATTTAGGTTGCTGGAGAGCAGAAAGTCTAAAAGGTACTCACCCCTTTTGTTGGTGTCTTTGCTGCCCCAAATTTCATGATGAGAGTTGGCGTCACACCCAAAGATGGTCTGTTCCCCACTCTGGGTGCAGTGCGTAACCAACTTCTCTAATTCCCTAGTTGGTAGTTTACAGCTGTCGTAGGGGAGATAAACAGAGCTCAATAATAGGCCTCTATTCCCTCCACCTGCATGGCTGTCAATCTTCACCGTAGTGATGTCACTAGAACAGAATTCTAGAAACGGTAAGCATTGAATTCCATTGCGTACAATGATACAGGTTCTAGTTTTGTTGTCCCTGCTACAATGTATCAGCTTACCTTGACATTCTCCTAGTCCTGCGATTCGTCCCCTATGAATCCAGGGTTCCTGAATCAGGGCCAGGTCAATTCCTTCATCATTGAAGGTCTTACAAAAGGCAGCCGAGGCCGCCTTTTTATGTTGCAGGTTTATCTGTATGACCTTTAGTGGCATCCTTGGCTAAAGTTACAATTGTAATTCTTCCAAGGCCCAAATAGGCTCTATTGCCCATTTCCTTTAGGGACTTTGTAGTTTCCTTATCAATTAGACAGACAAGTGTTTGCCCTGAAGTGTCCGACTTGGAGCTTATGACTCTCCAGTCTCCCACTCTCAAGGTTTTATTCTGATCTTTTAGCATCTTAATGATATTCTTAGGATCAGTCTTTGCAAGCAACTTAGGTGTCTTGAGAAGCACCTTGGTTGATTGTAGGATCTCTGCCCTTGAACCAATCCTAAGTTTTGGTTCCATAAGAGGGATCTTTTTCATCAGCCAGTTCTTGGTAATGTCATTAGCACAGGAGAGTATGAGTCCTCCTCTCTCGCCGTATGCTCCAGTGAATTGAGGAAAACTTCCATCCTCAAGAGTTTCAAATTCCCCCATTATCGCCATTTGGAGTTGATCAATCTGTTCCTCCGAGAGTTTATTAATGGGGTAATCCTCAGGGATCACAGCCGCTTTAAAACTGGTAAGCGAATCCCTGTAAGTTCCTTCTTTGGTAGTGGAGGTTGAGGCTTTCCCATGTTCCTTCCCCTCATAAGTTTTTGTTTTCTTTGTCACCCCAGCAGGAGACGGGGTAGATGCTTCCGACCGGCTGCGTTTAGCGCCTGTCTTTGGTATTGCCCCTTGTGTCTCCTGTGGTTTTGATTCCTGGGTTGTAGAGTGTCTTTTTGCCCTTTTAGGATCCCAGGCAATGCCTTGTTTATCAAGTCTTTCCTTCAGGGCTTTCTTTCTTTGAGCCCCTGAAGGTTTCTTATATTTCACCTTGAGCTTATCCATCTTTTCCGTGGCTTCATCTAGGCCCGGAATAGGTCTCTCAGGTTCTTCTTCCCCGGCCGAGGTTGACATGACCACCTCTGATGAGTTTACTTCGATACCCATCTTCATATCAGAGGCTTGCTCTAAAAGAGCTTCCTCATCAAATGAAGTGGGTACCAGTGCTGAGGGCTCACTTATGTGGTCCTCAGAGGTTGTTTTGGAAATTTCCTTCTGTGTATCCATTTTGGTCCCACGAGAAGCTAGGGAATTATACAGTCCGCCCAGGTAGAGCCCCGCATGCCTGGGTAAGGCTTATACTCTGGAGGTCGCCTGGTTTCCAGAGGCTCCGTTAAAGACACATTAGCCCTGTGCCATTCACCCCTTCAGCACGGATAGCACTACACCTTAGGGTTGGGCTTGGTTAGCCGCTTCTTCGTCTGGTATCTCCCCTGTGGCCACCCTGGCATGAGTAACTCTGCCAGTACAGCCCACAGGTTCGCAGATACACGCAAGCCCCCCCCCCCCACCAACTTCAAGGTCTTGCGGCTACTAGGGGGGGATATATGAAGTAACTATTTTTCTCTTTTTCATAAAAAGATAATGCACCGATAGGCACAGACATTGAGGGTGCTTTGCATTTTCAGTATCCCCAATATTTATTTACATACTTCCCACTTCCCAAAACCATCGAAATTACCACTACAGAGAAATTATATATGGTATGAGGTCTGACATAGAAAGGCAAAAAGGCCATCCATCTGTGGCACAACACAAGATTTTTATTAATCCTCAATAAAAAGTAGTTTGTTGTTAATATTGCAATAAATTATAATTGATCAAACAGGCTATGAACAGAGTGTTTATGTTTACCAATTAAAAATATCTATTCCAAAGATGAAGGACTTTTAACATAAATTTATTAAACTTGAATGTCATTTATAATAAATTTTACAAGTCAACATCTATGAAAGCAGCTGTATTATTTATAAATTCAAGAAGCCAAATTGTTTATGGTTTTTGTCTTCCAACAGACACCCATTATCCGTGAGAGACGTCGTTTCACAGATGTTATGGATGAAGAGATTGATGATGAGAGGAAGGAGAGGATCAATCAGTATGGCTCAGCTGAGGTGTACTCCTTGAGAAGGCTGAGGCGAGAGCTGGGTACACGACTGGATGGCCACGCTGAAGCTGAAGCTCTCATAGAGTACAAGAGAGAAGGACAGGTATGATACAGTAAAAAGCTGACATAAAACACTCACATGACTTCCTCTGCCCTTAATATTCCAACATGATTGAATTGAGGAGTATGGTTTCAGTTGTCTAAACCTCATTCAAAGCTGTAATAAAGCCCATAAATTTGATTCATAATGGATTTAACTTAACAAATATGATTAACTGAAAAAAAAAATGTAGGATAGGAATGATAGATGACAGTTCTTCCAGCATAGCAAAAACCATCCATTTCCCAGACCCTAGCAACAAGGAACCAAAACCATCTGAGAACCTACACACATACAGGGTGTTAATGAATAACACCGAAATATTTTACCTGTATATAGAGGGAACATAGACAAGCAACTTTTATTAGGACATTTTTGCTCTATCACATAAAATGTGTGTGCTACAGGGCATTAAAGTCATTATAATTTGGTGCTCATAAGCCAATAATTATGCGAAATAGAGTTAAACTTTTCATTACATTGACTTCATGTCTTTGTAATGATCCATAAAAACCTGATTCTTAATCATTCATCCACAGCTATTACACAATTTAGAGTTTTCATAATCTTCAAAACTTACAGACTAATCACATGACTGGCCATCACTGCATTATTCTTTTTTTATTCATAACTACTGACTACAGTGTTAACAACGAAGTTCCTTTGTTGTTAATTTTTTTTTTCTAATGTTAGAAGTCAGTGGCGGCCATGCCCTGGGAGATTTTATGGTGTAACAGGAAGAATTGAATCCATAGATAATAATAAAAGTTGCTTATTTATGTCCCCTCTATACACAGGTAAAATATTTCGGTGTTATTCATTAACACCCAGTATGTGCAGTGAATATTACCATTGCACAATACTAAACAAATTATCGGTAAGTTTTAAGAATGAATATTTATGCAAGAATATCTATTTCACAACACAAAACATATGAATTGCGTTACTTTTATGCCTTGAGATCGTGGAAAGAGATTGTTTAGGTGAGAATCATTGTTGTAAACTTTTAAAAGAAGAGCACTCTTTAACTTAGAAGTTGTACCTTTATCTTAAATGTTAATGTTTCAGCCACCATTCTTCCGAGAAAAACCCCAACTGCTACCTATCGTTGATGATCAACCTAGTGAATTGGTGTGTTATGCTGTAGGAGATCCCAAACCTACAGTACAGTGGTTCAAGTAAGTCATAATGAATTAGCTCAGTGAATAATTTATTATAAATTAAATTAAATTAAATTAAATTAAAAAATGTTAACAATTTTTTTCTTTCTTTTCAGAAATGATTTAGTAGTCACAGAGAGCCACAGAGTAAAGATCACAGAGGATGCTGAAGGGCGTTCCATCCTGAGATTTGAACCAGCATCAAACGTTGATATTGGAATTTACAAGGTAGTTGCCCGTAACAAAGTTGGTCAGACACAGGCCAGAACCAGGTAAGGATTAAATGTTTTAATATGTCAGAAAATATTCAGAACTCTGTAGATATTTCAATAAATAAAGAATTTTAATGACTGACAGGAATGATAAAAACCATGGCACTATATAGGCCTACTGCCTCTGCAATATGGGGCTCTTCCCTTAACAAGTTAAATTAAGTGGATGGGATGCTATCATCATTGATATGATGATGAGATTGCTGTCCAGTAAAGGGGACCTGTAGCTTAAGAATACGCTGGGGTTAGATACTATAATTTAATTTTTTGTTTAGCAACAAAGACTCCAGTTCTTTATCTCAAGGAAATGTTAACAGGATGCTATTTGCCCATTTTCTTGGCTTTTCCCCATTTAGTGCCCTTTATAGATTCCTGGTGTAATTTCTCTTTATTTCATCCATGTTTTGAATATTTTCAATGAAGAAAATTGACTTAGCCAACACACAGCTCTCCCAAAAAAGTTGTTTGTGTTCATAAGTTCTACATTGATAAATATAATTCTAAGCCAGTTTGATAAAACTGTGAATTCAAGAACTGTTTTCAATACATATTTTAGAGTTCAACAAGTGAATCTGCAATAGTCAAAATGGTTAAAGTCCAATTGCAGAGGACCCTTATTTTAAAACCGAGATTCTCTTCATAAAACACCTAACATGACAGGTATTTTGTTATCGAATGTTCTATGGAGAGGAAATGTCTTTTCATATGATTTGGTCCAATCCACCTGCCCTAAATGGTACAATTTCTTTTATACCACGATCTAGCAAAAAGTAGCAATTTTTCCGTCTTATTTCCTTCCTCGAATCATGGAAAAACTCGTGATTGGAAGTTACAGGTGTGATGTCACACCACCAGAGCAGCTAGAATTCTGGGTAAACAGGTTGACAAACCTCGCAGAAGATACAATATGGCAATAATTTTTGTGTCCATTCTAAATTAGTAAAATAGACAAAATAACCCCTTTTTCCTTTCGAAAATCTTATCACTTTATTCTAACTGTGAGTAACAAGAAAATGCACATATATTAAAGGTGAAATCAGTGACACTCATCCAAGACCTATCCCAAGCTGAAGAGATCATTTTGTGACCAATAATATAGGAGAAACTAAAATACTAAAATAATTTGTGGTAATTCTCATATAACTCATATTAAGCTATGCTAACTGCCTTCGTTTCTGTTCAAGCCTTTTTAATGATCATAAAAAATCATGACATTACTATTATTATATATCATTGGCAGAATAAACTTCTTCTTGTTTATTTGTTTATCAGTTGTAAACAGTAAGTAAATTAATTCAGCATAGAATGTCTTTCATCAGAAGTGTAATTATCTTTCTGACAGATTGGTATTGGCAAGTGTACCTTCAGCACCTGACTCCCCTGAAGCCAGCGAAATTTCAGATACAGAGGTTCTTCTCAGGTGGAAACAGCCCAAGGATGATGGAAACTCTCCAGTCCTCTGTTACAGTCTTCAGTACAAAGAAACGGGTGAGTTCTATGATTTATTATAGGTACCTGTGTTGTGACTCGCTAGCAGGTGTCCACGGCTTCGCCCATGATAATTAATTGAAAAATAAAAAATTAAGAGTATAATAATTATTAAAGCATTATATTTATTAACACTTGCACGCGAATCATTCATAAACTAAACCATTAATAATTAATGAAACAGCTAAACTTCTGGCTTCAGAGTACCTTCCTTGATTAGAAAGCGCCGCCTGGGAAAACTATCTCAGATTCGATGATGCAGTTCCAAAGCTAACTGTGAACACATAATATATATTGTTTCTCAACTGTTTGTTGACAGATGAATATGATGTGAATTTTATTTGATAATCTCAGTGTAATTTTCAGAAATTATATAATTTTTCAAGGGAAGGAATGGTTTGTTTGGATTTTTATTATCCGCGATACTTTTATGGTTAAACTATCAATAATATTATAGCTAGTGCCCCTGGCTTCGCCCGCCATTATTAATCCAGGATTTTAAAGAAATTTACACTGGCAGTTTATTAAAAATGTTTGTGGTTCAGAGCTATGAAAATTGTAAGTAAAAATAAAATTAGAATATTTGTTCATTGTGTTCATTTCACTTAGGCCTTAGACCACCATAATAAAGAAACGGTTTTCCTAATTTTGTACTCTTCGTGAAAGTTTAGATTGTGAGAGACGAACATCGACGAGTATACCCGATGTCTCACGAAGTGGGCGAGCGAGTTAGCATGCTATTTAGGGCCGTTGAATTGTATAAGAGTAGATACTTGTTTGACTACAGATATACTAATACTAGCGGGCGCCCGGGACTAAGCCCGCAATTATTTACTGAACTGCTAGATGTTTTATTTAAATCATTTATTTAATAGGAAAATAATTAAATCATATTTATTAACACTGGCATAGTTTTTACATAAATTGTATAATTACATCATTTTATTCTTAATTATATATATATAATTTTTTTTTTAATATGATTCATTTTTGTCGCTTTGACTCATGGTAGTCTAATTGCGACTGTATATTACATATAATAACCAGTTATAATTATTAGAACAATGTTAATGACAGAGTTTTACAAAATTTGATATAACTTTTAAATTTTACTATAAACATGAATATCTTTTAGAAATGATATAACGTTTTTGTACATTTTAACATTATTAAGAACTTGCAAGTTGTCTGGTATCTTGCAATTTTTCCTGATGTGATCAAAACGGTGGCATTCTGTGAGCATATGGGACACTGACAGAGGAGAATTACAAGTTGTACATTGTGGTTCATTATCTCTTGTAATTAGGTAGGAGTGGGTCATTTTAGTGTGTCCAATTCTCAGATGGGTTATTAGGACTTGGTATCTACAGTTTAGGCCTTTAAAGCAGCCAGCAGAGGAGGATCCTCTTACGGAATGAAGCGTGGCATACAGATTTGAAATAAAATGATTAAACCAAACCACATATTCATAAACCTTATCCAAATCATGCATAAATAATTAAAATGATTAATAATTTAAAAAGTCAAGAACCTGGCTTCAAAGTGCATTTCACATTAATGTGCGCTGCCTGGGGGGAAAAAAAGACCCCAGATTCGAGTTCCCTAGCCTTAAAAGCTCCGCATAGAGAGTTTCATCCAACTCATTCAATGTTTTCCCATTTAGACATGATTCATGGCCCCTTTCTGTCCACATGAAACACGAGTTCAAAATATAAAGGCAGTATCTATCATATACAGGATCTCAGAAACAATATTTCATAGCATCCTCTGCTGTTTTTGGTGGTTGTTCTCATTACTGAAAAATAAGTTATATAAATTTCTATTTGTCTTTGTACAGATAATGTTGATTGGATCGATGCAGCAAATAACATAGACCATGAATTCTACGTAGTTAGAAATCTGCGTCCTAATGTAACTCATCACTTCAGACTAGCTGCAAGAAACAGAATTGGCTGGAGTGAGAAAGGCATTCCAACACCTCTGATCCGAACCAAGGAAGCAGGTAAGAAATTTTATAAACAACATTATTTTCAGAAGAATTGTGGTGTTCATTACATCTTATATGAACTGAAGATGGCGCAGCATACGCCGAAATGCATCTTCAAGAAAAGTTGTGTTTTAAATGTTAAGGGTAAAGGCGGAATATTATAATAAATATATTTAATATTAACCCTTATCTGTTGGAAATGAGTTATTTTAATTTTTTTAAAGAAATCATAGTTGAGCAACTGGTATCACATTTATTTTATTTCATTCTTCGAGGTAAATAATGATTAAAAAAATACCCTTTCATTTAATTTTGAACATAAACAATAATAAACACATTATTTTCTCATTAAAAAATAATCTGCAATTTTACAATACATACAAATGTTATAAACTAGCAGGTATCTGTGGCTTTGCCCATGATAATTAATTCAAAGATTAAAAATTAAGAGCATAATAATTTAAAAATTATATTTATTAGCACTTACACGTGAATCTTTCATAAACTAAACAATTAATAATTGTAATGAGACAGCTAAAAATCCGGCTTTGGAATGCATTCCATGATTAGAAAGTGCCGCTTGGGAAAAACAACCTCAGATTCAAGTTCCCTAGCACAGAAAACCCCTGCATAGTGAGTTCCATCCAAATCAATCAATGTTTGCCCATTTAGGCCTATATTCATTATCCCTCTTCTGTCTATGTTAAAAATTTCAGATGTCTTGCATGCCTTGACATTATAAACAAATTAATAAAAAACAGTGAGCTCACAGAATCAAAGCGACTGATAATTACATGCAATATATTGAAAAAATCTTGATGCTTTTATTACAAGTTACGACAAAAAAAGGCAAGATCACTTGCAATTGATTTAACAATTGAAATGTATTACAAAAAACTGATGCATGCTAATGAAGTGACCTTAAAAATTGGGGGGTTGATTGTCAAAGATAATCTGTAGCTGATTTGGTCTTCTCTATTTGTTAGTTGTCCATCTTATTATTATAATAAAATAACAATAAATTGCTTCTCAGAATTCAGAAGTCATACCTCAAAGCCTTCACAGACTTGTCTCAAGCTCACTGATGAATTAATATAATTTTGAAAATTTATTTTCAGCTTCCTCTGATTAAACACATCCACAGAACGTCTACCAATTAAACAAATCTTTAAATTGAAATGATTCCAATAAAATTAATTCCTTTGTAATGGGCTTTTGATGATGATTATAATGATGGGTTGAAAATGATGGATGGACAATGGTATTTTAGATTAAAAAAATACTTATGGTATATATAATTATATAGTTAGCTGCATTTCAGTGTTGCTGCCCAACATCTTGAATAAATATAGCATCCAAGTTAAATTACCTACAAAAGTTGCAGAATAAATTTGGTATGGTTCCTCTTGCCCTTGTTATTAATCCAGGCATTTCTAAGGTATAAACTTTACGTTACTGTTTCTAAGAAAAATTGTGAATTGTGTTTACATAGATGTTACATTTTTTTTCTTGTGAATGTCAACTGGTTACTTCGAGTCAGTTCTAATACTAGATTCTGTAAGGAATCCATTAGTTGACCCAGGTAGTATGGTCATCATGACAATCTTACAACATGTACATTTTGTAACAATCCATGTATCTTTTTGTATGTACAGGTAGGGGAAAAAAACGGACAGACTAAAATATCTAAGTTGCCGATATGAGCCACTGCGCATGACTAGCAGCATTCATAGGATAGCAGGGAATGTATTGAAATTTGTTCTAGTGTCGACTGTTGACTTAGCTCATTTCGAAATCCATTAGAGGTAATGTAAGAGGGTCGTAACTTGAGCTATAGCATCACAATTATCTGTAAATATCCTCCTATTTGGGGAAATCCTTCCCCATCAGCTACAAGAGTCAGTCTGCTTCTTTTTCCCCTAGCTGTAGTCTGTGTATTTCTTACTTTTAAGGGTATCTGTGACCATGGATCTAAATTGTAGAATTCTGAATGTGTTATTTGTTTGACACAGGGGCTCCTAAGGTGCAAATTTCAAAGGCAATGAAGCATCTTCAGGAAATCACTGAATCAGGACATGAAATTGTTCTGGATGAACCAGTCACAAGGCTGGATTACTCAGCTGAGAAAACTCCTATTGAATGGAGCACAGAAGCAAATCTCACAGAGAAATACAGCTTTGTTTCTGAGATAGCAAGGTAAGATAAGTATTTCATTCATATCACTTTACTGAAATTATAGATTCTTATACATATACATACTGGTAATATAAAAGTGAGTTTAGCGCTTATTAGTAAGAAAGCTCTAGCATATTTTCCAATTCCAGTAACAGGGCATGTAAGTTACCTCTAGAAACTTCCAGATACATATCTTGCAGTTACCCTATCCTGAAGATAATTATTTTCTCTTGTATTTCTTCTTTTCACCAGAATTGCTATCTGGAACAAAGCAGATAAAATTGAAACATGAGTAATACAATGTTAAAGCCGCAAACGGGATTCCATCGTCTGGCCTATAATTTGGGCAGCTCTGCTACATGCACTACTTGAACATACTACACTATACAGGGTGTTAATAAATAACACCGAAATATTTTACCTGTATATAGTGGGGATTTAGACAAGCAACTTTTGTTAGGAGATTTTTTCTCTAAGGCGTAAATGTGTATGCTACAGGGCATTAAAGTCATTACAATTTGGTACTCATAAATCAATAATTACGCGAAATAGGATTAAAATGTTCATTAAATTGACTTCATGCCTTCCTAGTGATCGATAAAAACCCGACTCTTATTCATTCATCAAAAGCTATATCAAAATTTAGAGATTTCATAATCTGCAAAATTTACAGACTAATCACATGACTGGTCACCACTGCATTAGTCTTTTTTTTTTATTATTCATAACTACTGACTACAGTGTTAACAGCGAAGTTCCTTTGTGTTGCATTTTTTTCTAATGTTAGAATGTTGTAGAATCTATAAGCGTACAATCAAAAAAGCAAAACAAATGGCTGTGGAAAATTATATTAAAAATGCAGAAAACAAAAGCAAGGCGACGTGGAGAGTGATAAGAGGGGAGTTAGGATTAAATGTAGGTGCTCATATCGATAATTTTGATACCGTGGATAAAAAAAAATCAGAGGCACTAAATAATTATTTTATTGATATCGGAAGCAAAATAAGAGAAGAACCCCCCTCTATTACCGGTTCTTTAACAGGACTCTACACAAACAGTTGTCTCAAGCTAACACCATTATTCAATTTTGATAGGGTCTCACCAGAACACATTACAAAAGTAATATCAAATCTAAAAGCAAAAACCTCCAAGGGTTGGGATGAATTATCCCCATTTCTTATAAAAGAAATAAAACACGAAATAAGTGAACCACTGAGCCAAATAATCAATCAATCTATGACCGTGGGTATTTTTCCAGAGAGGATGAAGTATGCAGTAGTAAAACCCATTCATAAAGGGGGGAATAACGAATTTCAAAATTTCAGGCCAATCTCTATACTTCAAACGTTCTCCATCATATTTGAAAAGATTGTACACCATCAGCTCATTTCATACCTAGAATATTTCACTAAGCTAGATACATCTCAACATGGCTTTAGAGGAAAATGCTCAACAATATCAGCTCTAATAAACCTTGTCAATGACGCATCCCAAATGATTGATGAAAAACAAGTTACAGCAGCATTAATTTGCGACAACTCGAAAGCTTTTGACTGTGTCAGTCATGAAATCCTACTAAAAAAATTAGAATTCTATGGAGTAAGGAATGTGGAATTACGCTGGTTTGAAAATTATCTTAATAAATGTAAGCAAAAAGTAATTTTAAATAATACTACAGGAGTCGTACAATCAAACTGGAAACCAATAAAAACAGGAGTTCCGCAAGGTAGTGTTTTAGGACCTTTACTGTACATATTATACACTAATGACCTCCCAAATGGAATAGAAGGGAAAACAATTATGTATGCGGATGACACATCAATCTTACTGAAAGGGAAAAGCAGCGAAGAATTAATACACAATACAACAGAAACCTTAAGTCATATAAAAAAATTGTTTACAAACAATGGATTGAAGCTAAATACTTCAAAAACATTCATCATGCATTTTCAAACCTCAGGAAAACGTAACGCAAACGGCAATCCCACTACTATAACACAACTAAACCATGCAGATAACGCAAAAATCCTAGGCATTTATGTAAATAAGCACATAAAGTGGGATGAACACATACAATATATCAATAAAAAATTAAACAGCGCTTGCTTTAACATGCACTGCATAGCTCAGATTACTAACAAAGAAACAAGAAAAATTGTATATTTTAGCTATTTCCATTCTATAATGACGTATGGGATTATACTATGGGGAAGCTCCACAGGCTGGGAAACAATTTTTAAAAACCAAAAAAAAAAATTTGCACAATAGCACAAGTTGGGCCAAAAGAATCATGCAGAAGTCTATTCAAAGGCCTCAAAATACTGACCTTACCCTCTCAATACATATATGAACTAAATAAGTACACTCATGATAATTTCGACACACTATATGAAACACAAAGTCATCATTGTCATGGAACCAGAACAAAAGACAACCTAAAACCACCCATCCACAGACTAACTTTATACGAAAAAACTCCACTATATGCTGGTATAAAGGCCTACAACAAACTGCCAGCTGAAATCAAGGCTATCACAGATAAAAAATTATTTAATAGGAGAGTAAAGGACATACTCCTTGAAAAGGCCTACTATTCGGTAGCCGAATATATGAATGACACTTGTTTTGGTAGAATGTGTTAAACATTACATGTCTGTAGGACAACATATAGCATGCACTTTAATGTTACTCGTTTTGATAAAATTTATTTCAGCAATTTACTTGTTTTGGTAGAATGTATTTCATCATATTACTTGCTCTGATAGAATGTACTTCAGCATATTGCTTGGTTAGTTTAAATGTATTTCAACATATCACTAGTGTGGATATAGCATTAATTTGTATATACTGTAACCTAACTATACTCTTGTACATTTTTTTTTTCTACTTTTTTGTACCAACTGACGAGTCACCTGTTTACGGAGCATTAGCTCATTACATGTAAGCGTATGTGACAATAAAGCATTATTATTATTATTATTAAGTCAGTGGCAGCCATGCCCTGGGAGATTTTATGCTGTAACAGGAAAAATTGAATCCATAGAGCAAAAATCTCCTAATAAAAGTTGCTTGTCTATGTCTCCTCTACACACAGGTAAAATATTTTGATGTTATTCATTAACACCCTGTATTTACTTAGCTTAAAAAATTAAATTAATTAAAAGAGTACCCTGACTGTTTAGTTTTTAATGAGTTGGTATCTAAAAAAAATAGGAATAATTCTATTATTATTTACAATTTTCAGAGGTCGATTTTCATCAGTAGTGAAAGGCATTGAAAAATCATCAGATAAAGTAATTGTGGCCAAACTTCTGGAGCTGAGACCTGAAACAGAAGCTCAAGTTACAAAAGAATTTGAAGCTTTGAGATCTCTCAGACACGAGAGAATAGCTTGCTTATTAGCAGCATACAAACCTCCAGGTAGGAAGAACTTTCATATACTGGTACAGAGTATGTTAACTTATAGTTTTAAGAAATAAAAAGTATGTTAGAAAACAGACCAGCATATCCCTTTACTGCCCTCACATGTCAGTAAGCTTAGAAAAATACAGCTGACTCTCATTATCTTTTACAGCTTATTTGGTAAGATATAGCACTAATGATATCACTAATACCAACATAAAATTGGCACTAAATATTGCAGAAAGTGTGAACACATATTTCATAAACCTCCACTTATCCCCCATAAGTTCTGGTGAGTGTCATATCATGCGAATATCTCAGTGCTTCTAATACATATCTGTTTGTAAAGACTTGCTATCGCTTCCTTTGGATTGGAACATATTTAAGATAGTCTTTCATGCAAACTCAGCCACAAAAAACATAACTTCACCACAATTTTCTTATTAAACTTGAAAGTAAGCCTATTTCTTTTATTCTGTCTAACATTGAAACATGTGACCGGCCTCATGGTCTAATGATCAGAACTTCTGATTACTAATCATAACTTTCTGGTTTCGATTCCTGGTCCAACGAAGGAGAATTTTATCTTTCATAGATAAGCTCCCCTGGGCAACATGCTCTGATTAGCTAGTAAGAATTTAGGCTCCTGCATTCATATAATTTCATGTCATCTCATTGGGATATTTTTATTTTTTTATTTTTTTTTATTCTGCCAACTACAGGAATAAATCCCAATTACAGTTGGCGTAGTTTCGCCAATACATGTTTTACACTATAAAAAAAACACAATACAATAAATGAACGAATGTGCGAGGATAAAGAAAAAAAATACATAAATGATTTACAATAACTACAATTAATTTAACAAGACAATCTAAAAATTAAGCCAAATCATATGGAACATATAACAGTTTATGAAGAAGTCCTATGTACTGATTCACTGACAAGTCAAAATCCAGAAGAGCATTTTGAAGTGATAGAGAATTATATCGTTTACACATTTGGATGAAAGATGAACATTCTAATATTTATTGAAGCTCTGCCTAAAAGGTGTCCCAAATAGAGAAATGTGGCTACATGCCCGGAGAAATGCTAAAACCCTGCCAGAGTAGTGGATGATGAAAAAGAAAATAAACATATGAAATGCTGCAGTTGGGGTATGCGAATGTTAAAAATAGAGAATTCCGTAACTTCAAGTACCATTGATGTAACTTCAGAACAAAGTTTTATTATGTAACATTTTCTATCACAAAATGTACAGTACTCGCCCTCAAACTGAAGGCATGGACGACGTCTCAGAGAGAGGCGGCGGGAATTGGAATGCATGTGAAACGTGCTGAGATGAAAACATTGACGGTATCACGTGGTTAACTAAAGCATGTGGAGCCGTGGACTATATTTTCATGGTGAATTTTAGCACTTCGTGCATGCGCACTGCCAACGACATGTTCAAATTTTAATAGTCTTGAAGCTTTCAGATTCCAGGCGATCTCTGTAAATAATCATGTATTAAAAATGCTGAACAAAATTTATAGCATTGCAAGCAATGTATATTTTTTTTAAATTTTGACGTTACTTGTGATTTATGGTACTGGAAAGTTATAGTTATATTGAATTCATACTCAAATTCCAAAACAATTATATCCCGGCACAAAATTTTTGGTCACCAGATCCATGTTGGCAACCAAATTCTGAGGTAGGTGATGAAGGTTCCATTTTTAAAAACTGTTATCTTATTTTCTTTCATTATATTTATTAACACTTCATTTTTATAAAATTGCATGAATTACATAATTTTATTCTTAATTATATTGTTTTTCCATAACAAATGTAAATAAATCCGTAAAAGCATAAGATTTGAAATGAAACGATTGAAACGTACCACAGATTCATGAACCTTAGCAAAGTCATGCATAAACAATTGAAATAATTGATAATTAAAAAACCAAAATCCTGGTTTTGATGCACATTTCACAATTAAAGTGCAGTGCCAAGGGGAAAAAAGACCTCAGATTCGAGTTCCCTAGCCCAAAAGACCCCCGCACAGTGAGTTTTGTCTAAGTCATTCAATACTCTTCTCCCCCCCCCTCCCTGGTTGCTATGGCAACTGATCTCACAATTGAATACTATCTTGTTAACTGTGCGTTCGTGAAATATAGCGTGTTCAGTTATGTTGTGATCTTTTTAGCTGTTAATATTTTTATAAGAGCTTATTGCTAAATGTTTAATTTTATGATATTACAATATTACAATTTATTTATGGATTTATGATTTATTATGGATGGTTGGTTTGATTTCTTTCTGCTTTTCGCCCGTTTTCAGGGGGCCTTGCGTTCTCCTCATTATTTTTAAGGACAGTTGAATTTCCCTACAATATGTTTTTATATTGTTAGCTTTCTTCTTTTCTTCTTGTTCGAATAACATTCTTCTTGTTTCGTCGCCATCTTCAATACGTCTATCAATTGCCTTTACAGTCTCTATTGGCAAATTATTGGGTCATTTCACCCAATTTATTATTATATTCAGAAGTCAATGCTTCTTAACTTGATTTTAAAGCTATCATGCATTTTTCCTCATTGAAGGAATATTTCTAAGAAGATTTTCAAGCATACTTGTGTCAACGCTATTTGTTCCAGAGGGATTATCTTTTCCTGGTTTAATTGAACTTCAAGAATAGTGATATGAATAATTACAAGCTTGAAGATTATTACTTATTAAAACTGTGAGTCAATTATTTCAATAATAACGAATTGCTTAATATAGCTTGTTATTTAGCCATTGCGACGACATTTGTAGTGATTTTATTAATCAGTGGCTAACGTTAAATGCAAATGATATATATTTTTTAGCTAGCAGCAGCTACTATCTAAGGAATCATTTATGTCTATTATTGAATTCTATGAAGATTATTTATACGCCTCAAGTTCTGACAGAAGTGTCAGTGGTCCTCATCATTCACCAGAGTTAATTAAACGTCTTGAAAACTACTGATGTCTTCGCATCACTACCATTCAGAAAAGGATCTACCTTTGTTAGCGAAGACGCCTCAAGATAAATATTGTATTTTGTGATAATTGTTTGCTCATAAATCCTATCGAAATGTATAGCGTGTGTTCAATCTTTATCACCCTTAATTAATTGTTTTTACAGTCCACTGTCAACGCACGTTATACATTTTTTGGTCCCTTGGACTGATTTGGCAACCCTCAAATGATGTATTAAGAATAGAAACTTCTATCGATTGTTCAAAACCCTTTACTCGTTGTACGAGGCGTAACTTGCTATCTTGTATAGCTTCTATATTTGATCCTTTGGGATTGATTTGCCCGGTGGTGTCATTTTGCAAAATAATATTTCAATCTCTATGGAAACAAACCAATTCATGGGATGAGCTTATTCCAGACTTAGTTGCCACCAAATGGTGCAAGATTCATAGTCAGTTGAATGCTATTTCTAATATAGCCATTCCTCGTCTCGCATTACTGCAGAATGCAGTTTCCATTCAAGTTCATGGTTTCTGCGATGCTAGTGAATCCGCTTATGGAGCCTGCATCTACTTACGCTCTGTAGATCAATCTGGAAATTTTAAGAGCGCTTTGCTTTGTGGAAAATCACGCATTGCTCCTTTAAAGGCTGTTACGATTCCTAGACTCGAATTATTGGCAGCTCATTTGCTAGCTAATTTAATATCTAAGGTAATGCCCATACTTCAATTAAATATCGAATCTGTCCACTTGTGGAGCGATTCCAAGGTGGTTTTGGGCTGGCTTACTCATTCACCCACCACTTTGAAAACCTTTGTGGCCAATAGAGTCGCTGATATTCAGGAGATTACATCTATTGACTCTTGGTCTCATGTTGCATCTAAGGAAAATCCTGCGGATCTTATCTCTAGAGGATCCTCTCCTTTAGATCTTTTGAATAATTCCTTATGGTGGTCAGGTCCTCATTGGCTTGTTGATAATGAATTTAAATGGCCTAAGAATTGTGACTCCATGCAGTCTACTTCTCTTCCAGAGATGAAGGTAGTAGCTCTTATTGAATCAGACAATTCTGATCTTTGTGATTGGCTATCCAAATACAGTTATTTAAAAACTATCCGTGTAATGGCATTTATGTTAAGATTCATTCATAATTGTCGGAAGGCTCAATCTCCCCTCACAGGTTCTCTATCTCCTGATGAGATATCTAATGCTATCTGTTATTCTGTTAAGGTAATCCAGAGACAGTATTACTCTAAGGAAATCCAAGCTCTGTCTTCAAATCTGGAATTATCCAATTCAAGTAAACTTAAGCAACTTAGCCCCTTCATACTCAAGGATGGTATTCTCCGTGTGGGTGGACGTTTGGAACGTTCAAATCTATCCTTCGATAATAGACATCCTATGTTGTTGCCAGCACAACATTCTTTCACTAAACACCTTATCTTCTATACACATATTCTTTTAAAGCATGCTGGTCCCCAACTTATTATCTCGCACTTGAGAGAGAAATTCTGGATCATCTCCTTGCGTAAAACAGTCAGGAGCCAACTGAGGCTCTGTTTCATATGCTTTAAGTTTAATGCTCAAGCATTCCAGCAAAAAATGACTGACTTACCTCCTGAGCGAGTGAATTGTATACCAGCTTTTACCAATGTCAGTGTTGATTATGCTGGGCCATATATGATTAAATTTGGAGGTCCCAGATCAAGGATTCAAGTTAAATCCTACATATCCATATTTGTTTGTAAGTCCACAAAGGCCGTTCACATCGAGCTAGTTACAGCTTTGACTGCTCGTGCTTTTCTTGCTGCATTTTCCAGATTTCTTGCTCGGCGTGGCATACCCCTTTCTATCACTTCGGATAATGGCAGCAACTTTGTTGGCGCCAACGCCGATTTGAGTAGTCTTGCAAAGTTGCTGGAAACTGATGAATATCAATTAACCATACAAGATGCTACTTCACATCTATTTATCAAATGGAACTTTCTGCCTGCTCATTCTCCTCACATGGGAGGACTTCATGAGGCGGCGGTTCGTTCATTGAAATATCATCTGAAAAGAATGTCTCCATCTTTTAATTTTACATATGAGGAAATGTCCACGCTTCTCATTCAAATAGAAGCCCTCATGAATTCTCGCCCCCTTGTCACTCTTAATGAGGAAGTAAATGATTATGATTATTTATCCCCTGGACATTTTCTGATTGGCAAACCTCTTGTGTCTCTTCCTAGCCCAGATCTTTCTGGTGGTTATACTATACGTTCCCGCTGGAACAATTTAAGGAATCTTATGAAGTCCCTGTGGTCAAGGTGGTCTTCAGATTATCTTTCTTCCTTGCAGAGACGTTCTAAATGGTTGAAGGCTATGCCTAATGTTACCATAGGTACGCCAGTTTTAATCATGGATGACAATATGCCCCCCTTAAAATGGGTTGTTGGCATCATAACTCAAACTCACCCAGGCCCAGACGGTCTTGTGAGGGTTGTCACGGTCAGGACTTCTACAAGTTATCTGAAACGACCCATCATTAAACTAGCCCCAATTCCCATATATGACTCTCACGACTAAAGCAGTCGTTCTTTTTTTCTTTGTTTAGTTACTTTTATTTCTCAACTTTTAGGATTTTATGGTGTTTTTGAAGATCCAACATAACTTCGCATTTCTGTTTGATTATTCCCTAGTGAATAATCGCGGGCAATATGTTCAGTTATGTTGTGATCTTTTTAGCTGTTAATATTTTTATAAGAGCTTATTGCTAAATGTTTAATTTTATGATGGATGGTTGGTTTGATTTCTTTCTGCTTTTCGCCCGTTTTCAGGGGACCTTGCGTTCTCCTCATTATTTTTAAGGACAGTTGAATTTCCCTACAATATGTTTTTATATTGTTAGCTTTCTTCTTTTCTTCTTGTTCGAATAACATTCTTCTTGTTTCGTCGCCATCTTCAATACGTCTATCAATTGCCTTTACAGTCTCTATTGGCAAATTATTGGGTCATTTCACCCAATTTATTATTATATTCAGAAGTCAATGCTTCTTAACTTGATTTTAAAGCTATCATGCATTTTTCCTCATTGAAGGAATATTTCTAAGAAGATTTTCAAGCATACTTGTGTCAACGCTATTTGTTCCAGAGGGATTATCTTTTCCTGGTTTAATTGAACTTCAAGAATAGTGATATGAATAATTACAAGCTTGAAGATTATTACTTATTAAAACTGTGAGTCAATTATTTCAATAATAACGAATTGCTTAATATAGCTTGTTATTTAGCCATTGCGACGACATTTGCAGTGATTTTATTAATCAGTGGCTAACGTTAAATGCAAATGATATATATTTTTTAGCTAGCAGCAGCTACTATCTAAGGAATCATTTATGTCTATTATTGAATTCTATGAAGATTATTTATACGCCTCAAGTTCTGACAGAAGTGTCAGTGGTCCTCATCATTCACCAGAGTTAATTAAACGTCTTGAAAACTACTGATGTCTTCGCATCGCTACCATTCAGAAAGGATCTACCTTTGTTAGCGAAGACGCCTCAAGATAAATATTGTATTTTGTGATAATTGTTTGCTCATAAATCCTATCGAAATGTATAGCGTGTGTTCAATCTTTATCACCCTTAATTAATTGTTTTTACAGTCCACTGTCAACGCACGTTATACATAGCGAAGTTTGCTTTTTGTATAGTAGATAACAGTGACTATAATAAAATGTTGATTTAGCTATTGCCTTTACACAAGAAATTTCTTGCACTGAATTATATTTCCCACAACTTCCATTAATCACCGCTAAGAATGTAAAACAATCTTCAACATTATAAAACATTCCCCAACAATCTCCGCTGATAACAATATTAGAAAACAAAAATATAAAAACAATCTTCACAAATATCTGCCCCTATGTATAAGCATTCAAATAGATAATATTTTTTTATGATTTTTAGGTACCAATACAGCAATACTGGTACAAGAGAAGCTTCAGGGAGCTGATGTGCTGACGTACTTCAGCAGTAGGCATGAGTACACTGAACAGATGGTGGCTCAGGTTGTATCACAGGTATGTCACTTTAGTCTCTTCTAATTTTAAATTATTGCTCCCTTAGAAAATGATGTTTAAAACATTTCTCCCTTGAACATTCTACATGTAGGCCCACTAATATATTTTAATAAAGTAAAAACAAGCCCCGTACCTTCCATAGTTTCTCATTTAATATAACATGCAAAGAACTTGAGCATACACATTGAAATTTTCTCTAGCATGTCAGAAATACATTTAAGTAAACATATAGGAAATATTCAACACTCGTTGGTCCATATTTTGCACTGAAAATGTATTGTAAAATTCATAAATGAACAGATAAAACAGAATTTATTGTCAGTGGATAAAACACACACATTTACTATCACAAAATCCTGGTTTCGATGTACATTTCACAATAATTAAAGTGCGAGATATGAGCACTGGTTTGAGTCAACACATGATAAAGGATAAACATCATATCGATGAAACCAGGATTTTAAAAACTATAAGGGACCCTTTAAGGAGAAAAATAAATGAAGCATGTAACATCATTAATAATATGGAAATATGCCTCAACAACTATGAAGGCGATTTAGGTGATGAATGGCTGGGTGTTATCAAAAGGCTGACTAAGGGAAAATCCACGGGAAAATTTCCATTTCCAATAGTTTTTAATGAAGAAAACACATATGATATACCGAGAGAATGGATTAACGAACATTATAGGAACACCGAGTTTCTCTACAACAACAACATGTTCAACGGACAAGGTTTGGATGAACACGGTTTTCCGAATACACCCCGGTTTAACTGCAACGACATCTACGAGCAAGAGGAGGTGTTAAATATATCAAAACCTTCTTCTAATTTTCAGTTGCCTGATGAAGGCCTGGGGGTTCAGGCTGAAACGTTGTGATAGTAAATGTGTGTGTTTTATCCACTGACAATAAATTCTGTTTTATCTGTTCTTTTATGAATTTTATAATACATAGGAAATATTGGTGCTCAGTGGCTGTATGATCTACTTCACTCTTGCTGTCCACTCACTGTCATCCTTTGTACTGATTCTACCTGCCAGGAATGCCAGGGCTTTTTACAACAAAAATGCACAGTTGTTGAACAGTTTTGCCTTCTGGGGGAGGATTTTTCTGCTTATAATGATAGAGATATGTATAATTTAGGTATGGTAATAAATGTTATTACCACCTGCATGGTTTTCTTGTTGCTGACTACAGGTCTGTCAGCTCGGGTTTGATCCCCCGTACCTCCTCAGATTTTTTTGAGGTCGGAAGGTCTGGAACGGGGTGCACTCAGCCTCGTGATTCAAACTGAGGAACTACTTGATAAATAAGTAGCGGCTCCAGTCATGGAAACCACCATTAACGGCCATGGTGTCGGCATGCTAACCACATGCCCCCCAATCCTGCCATCTGTCTATGGTAGATGATGCAACGGTCGGGTGGTAGGCCTTGTCCCTTCAGGGATGTAGCACCACAGAGTTTAGTAGTTTAATTTAAATTAAAAATCAGCACACTTCAGAGCAATATAAATTATGTAATTGTTATTGTTGTAATATAAGTAGAGCAGAGTAGCAGGATTGAATATAACTACAATCATTGTATCGATCACATGTATGATTTTTCCACTAACAAATTGTCATAATAAACATTGTAAATTCTGTAGTAAACAAAGAAACTGCACACATACTTATCTTAGGTACAAAAGATGCGAACTACACGTAGGTAATACTGTAGCGACACTCTGCTTGCATAAAGACACAAAAGTTTTAATATCAGTTAACTATTTCTAGGTGCTTGATGCTCTCCAATATCTACATTGGCGAGGCTATTGCCACCTAGATCTACAGCCTGACAATGTAGTAATGTCTACTGTGCGCAGTGTACAAGTGAAACTTGTTGACTTCGGCTCTGCCCAACGTGTCAGCAAACTGGGCACCATTGTTGATAAAGCTGGAGATGTCGAATTTACAGGTAAATATGATATTGGAACAAAATTATACAAAACGTCATTGTATTTAAACTACTCAAACATCTCCACTAAATTTTGCATAATGGTTGAGGACATGGAAGACTAGGTTAATAAATTTAAAAATTAGAAATTACATTTTCGTTACAGAAAAATCATTTAAAAATTCTACCATGTATTTAGTATTGTGTTAAGTTCATAGCTAGATTGAGTTTGTCCTTTTTAATTGCTCCAAGTAAGTTAACTAATTAATCAATAAATAATGTAATTATCGGTTTCCTTAATGCAATGAAAGCGATTAACAATTATTCTTATTTAACTGAATAAATTTGAAATAATGAATCCCAATTATTTGATTATTTTGTTTGATAAGGGAGGGAGAGATGTGGATTAATCTATTTGCAAACAAGCAAAGTTATGCTTCGACTTCGCTAGACAGATATATCTAGGGAGGAGAATAAATATATCATGCTTTTTATGTAAAGGAACTGACGGATATATTGGTCATATATTATATGATTATCTTTTTTAGAGATGTCTTTCACATTTAATGTTGTGAAGAACGTAAAGTTTCTATTGTTGTAAACTGTAGCACATTATCATGTAAAAATTAACTTAAATATTCAGGTAACATCTATTGATTCATAAAAACTATTGATCCTTGGTAGCTATGAAAAGAACTGAAGTTCAATATTGAGGAAAGATAAAGTGTTAGCCTTCTCTCCCCTCCAATAATGCAAGAATCTTCGGTTACCAGTAGTTAGTTAGTATTCCAATTTCTCCATGCCCCTAGTATGAACATCAAATATTAGGAAAAGAAGTAGATGGGATTTTAAAAATTAAATCTCATGTAAAAGAATAAATTGCCTCTTCACTCCAGTTTTGGCTTTTGAAGTTTTACAGGAAAACTGACCCAGTGTTATGTTACAGGAACAATAATAGTATATTATGCAACAAGCCTATAATAACATTTATTAAGACATGTGTATGTTTTTCAAACGAGCATAATGAGATTCATAATTTTTATACAAGTACCATAGTTTACAGACTATTAGACTCACTTTTTTCTTCAAAAAATTGCCTCCAAAATTCAGGTGCGTCTTATACTCGAAATTAATATAAAAATGTCCAGTGTTTGATTTAAAATTCCCGCCAGTCTTAAAAATGGCCATATATTAGATGACGTGGGAAACCTATCTCTATCTGGCAACATTGCATTCAACTGGCAGCAGCAGTGCACCGATGAGAAGATCATGAGTTGCGAGGATTGACAAGTGTGCTAACACTGTCTCCCTCGCCCCGCCTTCACAAACCCAGAACATTGTCTACCTATGATGCATCATTGCAGTCTACGGTGCCAGTGAACTTGAATTGAAAGTGATTTGTGTTATCGGTAACAGTGTAATATTTTTGTTAGTAATTTAATAATATTAGTAGTTAGTAATAGTAACTAGTAGTAGCTAGTATCAGTAGCCAGTTTTGCTTTGCTAGTTTTTATTATTATTATTATTATTATTATTATTATTATTATTATTATTATTATTATTAATATTATTTTTTTATTTTTTAATTGCTTAATAATTAAGGTGCATCTTATAGTCTGTAAAATACAGTATCTTAATTACTGTTTATAGGCAAGTTGCATAAGACTTATTTTGCTGTACAGTGCAGGTTAATTTTTGTTATACAGCATGTCTTTTTACTTTATATTTTGTATTAATAATTATTTCTTATGGGAAAATTGATTTGAGATATGAGTGCTTTGGATTAAAACCATGTTTACGGAACATGCTTGTTATCCAAGACTTTACTGTAGAAGAAATTTTTAAAAATATATGCAAAAATTGGGAATGGATTTGTAGTTTCCAGTAACCACGCACACATCTGTTTCCATGCATTTTGTTCAGTGCAATAGGCAAGTGGTACTACTACAATTTAGATACTACATCCCATGAGCAACTTCTGGTAACTAAGTATGTATTTTTTTTTCTTCCAGCTCCTGAAGTTTTGAACAATGAGCCAGCATTCCCCCAGACAGATATTTGGAGCTTGGGTGTGGTCACTTATATTTTGCTGTCTGGAGTGTCTCCTTTCCGAGGGGCAGATAATGAGGAAACCCGACAGAATGTAACATTCGTGAGATACAGGTTCGAACATTTGTATAAAGAACTCACACAAGAAGCCACAAGGTTCCTTATGCTTGTCTTCAAGAGGAGTCCTGGGTAAGCTATTTAATTAAAAATTAATTCATAAATAGAAAATCTATATTAATAAAAATGAATTTACAAAAGGGTTGTTGCCGCATCACTTGAGAACGGCTCGACCGATTTGGCTGATTCTTTTTTTGTTGTGTTCGTAATTGTCACGACAAGGTTTGTGTGAAAGAAAATTTTTGGAAAATCCATGGGAAATGTGAAATGAGGCAAAGTTAGTGAGTTCTGATGTCAATTGTTTACATAACGAAAGTATTGTTTACGATGTTTACATAGGGCTTTGGATACTATATTATAATACTGGGATTTAACAAATGCTGATACTAGCGAAGTATCTACTCTTATACAATTCAACAGCCCTAAATAGCATGCTTGCTTGCTCGCACGCTTCTCGGCAATGTTCGTCTCTCGCAGTGTAAACTTTCATGACTACAAAATTAGGAAAACCGTTTCTTTATTATATAAGGCCTAAGTGAAATGTACACAACGAACAAATATTCTAATTTTATTTTTACTTACAATTTTCATAGCTCTGAACCACACACATTTTTAATAATCTACCAGTGTAAATTTCTTAAAAATCCTGGAGTCAATGAATAATGGCGGGCGAAGCCGGGGGCAACAGCTGTAAAATATTGATGGTTTTATCTCTTGAAATATCGCTGATAATAATAATCCAAACAAACCATTCCTTCCCTTGAAACATTATATAATTTCTGAAAATTACACTGAATTGATCAAATAAAATTCACATCATATTCATGTCAATAAACAGTTGAGAAACAATACGTATTATGTGTTCACAGGTTCCTTTGGAACTGCTTAATCGATTCTGATATAGTTTTCCCAGGGGGCGCTTTCTAATCGTAGAATGTACTCTGAAGCCGGAATTTTAGCTGTTTCATTAATTATTAATGGCTTAGTTTATGAATGATTCGCGTGCAAGTGTTAATAAATATAATGTTTTAATAATTATTATACTTTTAATTTTTAAATGAATTATCGTGGGCGAAGCCACGGGCACCTCCTAGTTACAAATAAATTTATTTAGATAATGGCTTTTAGGATAGAGATTTATGGTATAAGAGAGTAAATTTTATTAATGAATGAAGATATTGACACACTACGTACATAGTTGTGTTTGAGAGGTGCCAATACATAATTCATAGCAACTAAACCATAGTATCCTTGATAATCTATAGACAAATGAAGGTCATCCCTGAAGCATACATGTCAATAGATTGTACAGAGAGATTATTTTTGCAATGTGCCGAGAACACATGGTTCGCACAGTGGCCTGGAAGCAAGTCGTTGGCAGGTAAAGGCTCATGTACATAACCCTTCAATTCAAGCGCACATCTTTTTTAATTAGGCCTATAGTTAGAATAATCATCTATCTTTGTCATAGAAGATGTTGAAAGTGATCTCCATCTACCGCCTCACATTTCTGACATCTTTTAAGAAAGTTTGCATTCACATACATTAATTCCGGGGTGCGCGGGCAAAGAGAGTTAAGTCCACCATCCTAAAAAATTGAGATACGTCCATAGAGTTATAGATAAAAATGTTCTCTACATTTGTGTTAAGTTCAGTAAGTCATATTCAAAATTGTACGGTAGTTATGGATGTGTGCCTCATAGGTTTATCCATCTCTAAAGCTATGTTGGGCTGGTATATTGTGTTAAGTCACACTAATTCTCAGTAACAAGAAAGTGGACTTAACTCTCTTTGCCCGCGCACCCTGGAATTCTTCTTGTGAGATTGCACAACTTCTCTTCTTATGTTCTCTTTCAGTTCTTTAGTCGTATGAGAGTTATTCTTGTACGCTTTATTTTTTAAGTTCTCCCAAAAATAAAAATCACATACAGTAAGTTCTGGAGATCTTGCTGCTCATAACCCATTATTAATTACCCTATCGTCAAACACTTCTTCAATTAAATCTAACGAGAGAGCTGCAATATTTGCTGTAGTGCCTTTTATCCTCATTGCAAAAATAATGTCCCTCTTTAGTACTTAGTTATTAGTTATTAAGTTGCTAGTCACTTGCTTATAGACTTATAGTTAATGATTTCAGTCCTTGGACACAGCCTGCATATGTAAGTAGCTATATTTCTAATGAGTTTTATATTTACAGGAAACGACCAACTGCTGAAGAAGGCCATGAACATAGATGGTTGTTGCCAAGTGAATTTATGATTAAGAAACGAGAGCGTGCTGTGTTCCTTGGAAATAGACTTAAGGTAAGCAGTTAAATAGTTTTGTTCTATGTAATAACTGTTGAGTAATTAGCTGCTTAGGATCCTGAATCAACAGCTTAAAATAATCTATAGGGAAAAAAGGTAAAGTGATCCCTATACAGGCCATGGAGGCCCAGAGGGTTCCAAGAGGTTGAGGCTCCCAGATTTTGGACATTCGGCACATGAAGGTAGTAAGGTTGTCAGCCTTACACACCGGCCACCTTTACCCCCAGGATTGCAGCTCATTTCTGTTAGAGGGTGAGTCGACCCCAGGGCCATAGTGCCACCAGAAGGATTAGGCCAATTGAAAAATCTAAACGACCTCATCGGGAATCAAACCCACGACCTTCTGGTTTTAAAATAATCTGTAGTCCTACTAATAAGAGGAAGTGTTTGTCTGTCTGTGTGCGATGCCCAGTGAAATCTACTGCACGTGGAGATCTGAAATTTTAAGCATAGATGGATTGAAGGGTGCCCAAATATACCTCGAGTGGATTTTTAATTTTCACTTTAGTTTGCAAGTTATGAGTGAAACACTGGCAGAAAATGTGAATAATACCCGCATATTTTTTCAAAAATCGCAAACGAAAAATTGGAGTGCGGGTGTTATTTGAATACTGGACTCCTCTCATCTGAATTTCAACATTTTGTACCATATCGGCTCAATATAGCACAATGCTTTGTAATAGCATCACAGTATTGTATAACAGTAGCAAAGCTGTAATGAAAAGAAAATGAGACAAAGAAGATGCTTTCTTATGCACATGGTCCACTGTGAATGCGGTGAAATTACGCGTAGAGACGCCAAGCAAACAGTGCAGTACAAGCAGAACCACTAACTTGGGAAAAGTTTGCTAAAGATCGGTGATATGAAACACATTACCACAAAAACGCTCACTACTTCATTAAAATAACTAACTTACTAGTTATCTGGCTTTCAAGAGGACCTTTCCTCCCATCGTCAGACTCCGCCCAAAGAAAACGTTCAGTGAATTTCCACATGACTTTGACCTTGGGTCAGATGCACGTCATCACGTGTGGATTTCCTGCAATTTCTGATGCACAGCTGGATTCATAAATGAAGGGTGTTGTTGAAAGTGTTAGGCTTCACGTATAAGACAGCGAGATTTGTAGCCTACTATATTTAATTCTTTTATGATTTGTAAAGTTAATTATAACTGTTTAAGAATAAAACTGGCAAAATCATTTTATATACAGACCTATAGATTTTTTTTTTTTTCCATATTTATTTTCGAAAAACTTGGGTGCGAGTATTATTCGGGTATTTGTGGTAGGCTAATTTATTTAAATTGTGGGCTATATTAGTGAAGTCATAAGGAGGCCTACACTGTATGTCCTTAGTGCTGCCAGAAGGATTAGGCCGATATAAAACACAGAGACCTCATTCAGGATGGAACCAGAGAACATCCAGCACCTCTTACATATTTTGTTTTAAAATATGTTTTATTGTTTGATCTCTTAGGATGTCTCAGAAGATTATCACAGTCGACGAGCTCAAGAAGCATCGAAAACTGAGTCAGTCTCAGGAGCCTTTGGAGGGCCAAAAATGGTGCGATCACATAGCATCCAGGAAGAGCTGTTTACAACATTCTGAAGTATAACGTGGGTTACTTTATTGTGCATTAAAATATCTGCAGTGCACTATATGTGCAGTGGATATAGAAATATAGATTAAGTATTGAGTACTTCTTTTCATGGATTTACACTTCAGACAAGCATGTCATAGTACCTGATACTCTAAGTAAGAAAATATCACGGCATAAAAATCAGTACCGTAAGTTGATGTAATCAATTCATTTGTAAAACTTCCTTCTCATACCACTACAATCGTTATGTTATAAATATGTTATACTGGTACATCTTTTTTTTTAATAGAAGTACCCATTGCTTATTCTGTATAAATTTATTTGCATACCAATTGCCAGCTTTTAACTGTGGTTTTATCTTCCCAATCACCCTTGAGTTACAAATTTTAAACAAAATAAAAATATATAAAAATAAATGTTTATGTAAAGGCCACAAGACCAATTCCCCTCAAATATACACATTTAACTCTTCTTCTCAATGATAACTGGCATGATTTTCTTCAGAAAATGCATATTTTAGACCTATAATTTTGTTAAAATACATTTAAAGAAACTATACCTTCCTTATAAATCTTGTTGGCCAACCCAAAAGTTTAGTAAAAAAAAATACTCCATCTTGGTAGATGAATTTTTGTCATGAATTAACTATGAAAAAGGACTGAATATTATCACAGTTTTTTTAAGGGTTGGTCATCTTTGGATATTTATGTAAATGTTTTGTTTAATGATCTCTAGAGTTCGACAAAATAACTTGTTATTCAGGGATGCATATGAAGATGTCAAGTTGTACAGAATTTATCATTCTTAAGTGTAAATGAACTGTCCATTTTCAAGGTATTAGACCTATTATTCAAGAGCCAATAATGTCAATGTCCAAATAATTTCTCTTGATACAGTCAGCTGTGGCAATATTCTGTAAAATATTGTTGTTGTGTACTATATAAATGACTAACAAACATTATTTTGATAGATAATGCTATCATAACTGATAATAGAATACAAACTTGCATAATGTGTCTGCAAAAACATTGGTACCGGTAGTAATTTCATTACTATTGTAAATATTATTGATAATTTATTAATTGGGTACCGATTATTAAAGTGAAAAGGTGCTAAGGGATAAGTTCATTGACAAAAATAGTGTAAGGCTGTTAAAAGTATGGTATATTAAATTTTTAATCATACAGTGTTACCTGTACAATAACACTTTAAAAAACTGTAAACCAACATGTGAATGAATAGAAACTGGTTCATGGGTGGTGCATGAGTTTCAAGAGCAATATTAACAAACAGTGTATAAAAATATGACAGCCGGTGTGGTCTAGTTAGTGTTGCTCACATAGATCTGCAGGGTCTGGATTCGATCCTCGGATTTTTCTGAGGTAGGGAAGTCTGGAACAGGATACATTCCGCCTCGTTACACCAACTGAAGAGCTAGTTGATAAAGAAGTAGCGGTTCCAGTCACAAAAGCCCCAATGGGGGTTGACGTGCTGACTTCATGCTCCCCAATTCTGTCATCTGCCTATGGTAGATGATGAATGGTCAGGTGGTAGGCCTAGACCCACAGGGGATGTAGCACTAGTTTAGTTTAGTTTACATACTGTACACCATAAGTTACAGAAGTGTAGGGAGTTTTTCTGTAATAAATGCCATCAAGTCATAGGTACATTTTGTCAGTATAGTATATGAATGCAAAATTTAAAAATAAGAATTTTTAAACCAATTCAGTTCTTTCCATGCATAGATATTTCATTCCAGAATTTAAAGGAAGATTGAGTAACAATCTCAGAGTGAATGAGTATGATGCCATGGCTGACTGTAAAAGTGGAAATGCAAGAAATTATATACACATTTCCTTATTATTGCCATTATTAATGAAATGTTAAGTATGTGCAATAATGGGTAACCCTCAGTTGTTTTATATGTGCTCCTCTCAAAAGGAATGGATGCAAAACGAACGAACTATATGATCGATTACTATTATGTATTTAACTGTAAAGAATTAAATTAATAAACTGTATCATAAACATTACAAATGTCATTTCATAATTCAATAATTTTAAAAATCAGATGGACTGATTTTTTCAAGTCAACAGTAGCCTTAACGGTCAACTAGACACATTATCTCTAGCAAGATAGAGATCGGAAATATACACACTAAACTTCACTAAAAGGTATATTTACCCAGGATGATCATTTCAATGGGTCTTTCCATCATCTTCAGCTGATTCCTGATGATGATGGGAAGACCCATTGAAATGATCATCCTGGGTAAATATACCTTTTAGTGAAGTTTAGTGTGTATATTTCTGATCTCAATCTTGCTACAGATATCAACACTTCACTGTAGATTTCCATCTAATATTAATATAGACACATTATTTCATTTACGAAAATAAACAAATAAAAACACTTGGTGATGCACTGCTTCTCAACGGCCAATTTGAATCATGACTTTCCTGTGATTCTGAAATGGCACGAAGGCCACTTTGAGATATCATTTTATTGTACTCAATGGATCAGTTCTCACAGAGAAGTATGTGGTATTACTTTTATGCTAGATTTAATTTAAAAAATACTCATATTATATAAAGTAATTTGGGTTCTGTAGGAAAGGTAGTTCTGAACTCTGTGCAATGAAGCTTACTTGCATAATACATTTTAACTTTGGTATATTAAAGTTCCTATAAACTTTTAAGATTCTATGCATATTATTGTGACAGTTATGTGAGCCTACATTGTCATTATCACAGCACACATCCTCAGTGTATTTCAGTCTCGCAGTACATCATCATTCTCTGAGCATTGCCTAGGCTATGTGATGGCATATTGCTTGGGAGATCCAAAGCTGAGATGGAATATCACATATCAGGGTAACGGGTGCTGCACAGGTAAGCTATTCAAGAAAAATGGCACAAACAGGCTTGAAAAGTTCTCATCGTAAGTCTCCGATGAATAAAACTTTTATCTCAAGAGTCAAGATTTCTTGTTTTCAAATAATGAACTGCCCAATCATTGGAAAAATGGTGCATTGATGCAAAATATAATCACCATTATCAAATAGACTCTTGTAAGGAGATTACTAATACTTAATTATTTATTTAATCAGGTTATACAATGTCCTAGACATCTTCCTGCACCCATTTCAGGAGTTTATCATTTTTCTCCATAATTCTCGATTTGTCCATGCTTCGTCTTCTATTCTCCTTTCCTTTAGTGTTTGATTGATGCCTTGTGTCCATGTCAATTTGGGCCTGCCCCTCTTTCTTCGTCCTTTCGGAGTCCACTCATATATCTTCTTCGGTAGTCTATCGTCTGTCATTCTTTTCATGTGCCCATACCATCTTAGTTGTGCTGTTTTTACAGTATCTACCAACAATCCTTGTACCTTCATTTTTCCTCTAATGACATTGTTCCTAATCTTGTCCCTCCTGGAGATTCTTGCAGACCGTCGCCAAAAGTCCATTTCTGTGGAGTGTAGTTTAGCTATTGTAACTAATACTTAATACTTTTATAATAATACAAACAAAAGAAAACCTGCTACTGTAGTGTGAATTCTGCGAGGCTCTATAGAATAAGTTCATATAGTAGTGTGTTCTGTAAGAAAAAGAAGGTAAGATACTCAATATTCATCTCCTTATGCTAATTCGTCCCTCTCCCCAAGCTTTCACATTTGGAGCATCCTAGTGTTAGAAAGTTGAATATGTATCTACGGCATCAGTTGAGAGCTTGCTGTGTTCGGGAAGATGTAGTTGTGATTGTGTCTTGTGTTGTTCCAGTTTTAAAGGTTTATTTTTTTAGTTACACCTTTTAAAACTCATTTTGGTAAATAATTTCACTTTTGGAAAAGTAAGTCTAAATTTAGAAAATGTCCACATAATTTAGAAATAGTAAAATCATTTTTGGAAGAAAGTAATTCCAGTTTCATAAAAAGTAATGTTATTTTAGAACGTTGTTTGATACAATCATGTCATCTGCACTGTACATCTTCTGCAGTAATAATGGAATGGGGATTACTGCCTTAGTTTCGAGGGGCATTGCATTTTCTCTGCTAGTCATGAGCAGTTTTCTTTTTATTAATACCATTAGCTGCAACTTTTCTCTGGTTCCTTCAAGATTCGAGAATGGCTATCATGTTAGTAAATATACTCTTACTAGCTTAAAAGACCCGGCGTCGCCCGGGTTTTGTATTTTGTAATTGGAAATTAGCTTATGAAGGATTTTCAATTTTAAATTCTAGGTCCTTATATAGGCATTTATAATTTGAAATAGGAAGAACGACTTATTACACTCAAACTATTCCCTCAGAAAACGCTTGATATAGTTTTTTATGGCTCATAGAGGATCTAGAATGTTGCATCCCATCGCTTGTACAGTGCACAGCAAGCCTGGTAGAGGTTTAAATAAGAAGAAACAGAAATTCCTGTAACATAAAATTGTAATATCGAGGCGGGAAATTTCCCACTCTTATGTTACCATAAAGCATTATCACTTTCATACTTTTCTCTCCAAAAACCTGCGATATAATATAATAATATACACATTACCATACCTCGTTTTGTTTTCTCTATGTCCAGGGTAGAGAAAGTTATGTGATTCCATTATTTTAGTGGATTTCATTCTGTAATATTTATTTATAACATGAATTATTTTGATAACTTCTCTTATTTGTCAAAAGTGCATTTAAATTGTTTTTTCCAAGCCCACCTGATACCATTTGGCAACAATATATTCTGTGATTTGGAATTGATAATTCTATGTAAAACGGGATTAAGTATTTTCAAAAACATTTAATTTTTGGCATTTAGAATCAGAATTTTTCAAAATCCTTTCTTAGTGAGCACCTACATTATGAAACAAAGGTACTGTCAAAATTCCAAGTCTCTACCTGTTATAGTTTAGGCTGTACATTGATTCCTGTCATTCAGTCAATCAGTCAGTCAGTCATTCATTCAGTCAGTCAGGACAAAGCCTTTTATATATATAGAGATTACTACTGGTGAATATGAATAAGGCTTTCCTCAAATTTAATATGCACTCCCATAGAGCTTCTCTTCATTTAAAGACCATGATTATGTTAGCCTATAACTTATATCCATTAAGCTGGCCAATCCTCCTCTACATGGTTCCTGACAGGCAGACACTTAGCAACCAACACAAACAGCAAGATGAGGAAAAAACCTTATCTAGGAAGTTTGTTCCGACCAGGAATCGTACCTGGGTCCTCTATGCTACAATGGTGGACCCTACATTATTTAAGTATAATTTAATCTTACATTTGGGATTACCAATACTTTTAAATAATAAAGTGAGATCCTGCTTTACATTACTTCCCTAGCCTTGTCCAATAATCCTACAATAAGGAAATTGGTAGGTGGTGATGGGGTTCAAACCAGGGCCCCCAAACTCATTGTCAGTTATACTAAATATTAAACCATTGGGTGACCAAATCATTCAATTCAAAATAGATTATCGTTTTTATTTTTACTCATTTACTTTGACTGCTGCATAATAGCATTATTATTTTTTATTCTGGCCACCTCCATGGCTGAGTGGTTAGACCGCTCGCCTTCCTCTGCTAGGACTGAGGATCGAATCTCGGTGGTTCCATGTGGAATTTGTGGTGGACAAAATGGGGTCGGGGCAGGTTTTCTCGGGGCGCTCCTGTTTCCTCTGCCATGTATCATTCCACCGGAGCTCCATTCTTCATACTATGTCCATTGGTTGCATTAAAGGGATTATTATTTTGTTTTATTGTCCAAGGAAAGTACACGAACATTGCTTTGCTATCATCGGGCCGACAGGTGCTGCCACTCGTGTTCCACCAATATTTTTCGAACTATCGAACAGGCGGTGACATTAGGAAAAGGAAATGACGTTTCAGTACGGTTCAGGGAGTGTGAAGTGGGGTTGTGGTTATATTGCAGGGAAGTGTATGTGTGCGAGTGCGTAATGTTTTTTATTGTAATTCACATTTAAAATACGGTAGGTTCGTAAGGATAGTGAGTGTGGTCCTGTCAAAGTGTAAGGAAACCTTCTTGAGCTTCCTGAGCGGTAAATTTACAGCTACATCGTAAAATTGTAAGTACATATCCTCAAATAATAACGTAAATCGAAATACTGACGGTGCAACGCTCATCTCTTAACTTGAATTTGTTTGTATTCATTGCAAAATCAAAGGCAGGATTTAGATTTTAGATTTGAGACACCTGCTCTATAAATTTTGGGTAGCACCTGAAATTATTTTGTGCAAGTTTTACAATTAGTAGTCTTAGGTTATGTTAACGTGAAATGTAGGCAAAATGTACTTGGCACTTTAATTTTAAATTATCAGATGAGAGCATGAGAGTAAATATCCAGAAAATTTTATCAGAAGAGTCATGTAAACTGATTTTAAACCTTACGGCCATAATCTAGGTAAGCTGAACATTGCAGGGCTGCCAGAATTCTTCACCAGTACGGTGCCCGATCTGCTTGGGGACTGTATTGTTTCAATAGAAGTCTATGGTACAGTAAAATAATGTAAATTAAACAGTTTTACCTCAAGTTGATTTCTGTTCGGTAGTTAAATCTCCGTACCCGTAAAATAATCCACGTGTATGACCATAACTTTTCTCATGCTCGTTTATTTTTTGTTTGTGCGCTTATTATTCAAGAACCGGTAAGTACCGATTAATTCATGAATTACTGGAGAACATTTGTAGATGAGAATATCTGTCCATGAAAATGAAAATGTATAAAGTGGGAAAATATACTCCCTTTTTCTTTAATCTCATTGGACTTGTGATCAGCAATATGGGGCTAGGCCTGCTATGGACTAGCCTGTACGAGTAATTTCTATTTATTACTTGTTTAGTAACAGTGATCAATAATTCATTTCATTACAAGTAATTTTCCTCAGAATAAGTTGTAGGCCTACAAATCAAGATTGGTGCTTACAGGTTGTGCGTTTAAGTAGCCTATTGAATGTCTGTCTGTTTTTTGTTTTTTTTTTTTTATATATAATAAGCATTTAATTGAACACGAGTTGAAGCAATTTACTGAAATAAAATATTCACTGCTTGTTCCATCTGCACAGCCCTTTTCGTTCCATACATGGTGTGTAAAGTAGGAGGCGAGAGGTTTTTTAGTTAAAGTATCCTGCATAGGCTACCTACCAGTATTAGGCATACTGATTAGGTAGGCCTATATGAAAGATGCGACTGACATGCAGAATTCCTATACAGATACACTCATGCAGCCATGGGGGAATGGACCATCGTTTTCTAAGTACAGATAATGGGAATCGTATGAAGCATCGTTATGTTAAGCTTAGGCTATTTTTCAATTATTAAACCTACATTGGAAATGGTCCCCTGTATATTGGGCACCTGTTGAACTGATTATTAAAACACGACACATTTCTTCATTGTAATATTGCCTTCTATTTCATAATGCACATGAGGATTGGGTGCATCTTTAAGCATTAGTATTAGTAGGGCCTGGTAGAGTGTGACAGGTTAAATAAAGAGCGTGTGAATATAGTTTAGCTGTGCATCGACCATGGCTGTCCTCCTCTCTACTCCTACCTACAGAACTAGGCTATGTACGAATATGCCCGACCGTGAGACTTCGCACATTTTTGTTGGTGCCAAGCGGCGAACTCACAACTGGCCAGGAACCTATAAGATACGAGTAATATTTTCATTATTAAACAGTTGTAACTGAAATGCAGTTTAAATCTATAATAGTGAACTCACCTCTTACAGTCTCTTTTTCTATGAAATTTTGTTTTGAAGCCATTGTAGGCCTAAATGGAGGGATCAATTTACATTTTCTTACACACACAAAATTGCACTCAGACCTAAGGAGCACGTGGTCAGTTTGTGGGATAGCCAAGTGGGGAAAAGAGAGCTAAGCTGCACCTACTTGGTTTTTTGCTGAGCATTATATATAATGTAGTGCAATTAAATTTAAGGAATAGGGAATTGTTATATATTCCTGTCATTAGGTCAAAAATATTAGAATGTTCATCTTTCATTCAAATGTGTAAACGATATAATTCTTTATCACTTCAAAATGCTCTTCTGGATTTTGATTTGTCATTGAATCAGTAGGCTACATGGGACTTCTTCATGTTCCATATGATTTGGCTTAATTTTTAGATTGTCTTGTTAAATTAATTGTAGTTATTGTAAATCATTTACCGGTATTTATTTTTTTTTCTTTATCCTCACACATTTTTTCATTTATTGTATTGTATTTTTATACTGTACAACATGTAGGGGAGAGTGGGGCAGTTTTGCCCAAAATGTGTTCTCTCAACTTTGTGATTTTTTTTCTCAACCTAATTATATTCAGGAGAAGATGTTTATGTGCTACTTATACACTGTCATGTTTTGTATATAAACATAATTTTATTATTACTTTATAATTTATTGTTTTTAGTTTAAAATTATTTTCCCTACACGTTGCAAGTTGGGCAAAACTGCCCCAGCTGGGGTAGTTTTGCCCAGTGTATGGGGCACATTTGATCACTGCATACAAATCAAGTTAATGTGGAAATGAAAGGTTGACATGTAATGATTATGCAATTAATTTACAGTACAGAGCTAAAACACAAAAAGTAGGCCTATTATATTTTGTAACGACTAAAGAACTGGCCTAAATAGGCATACTAATATTTAAAGAGAAAATTGGAACCAATAACATCACAAACTCAGATAAAATTGTCTTCAAACTGAAATAAACATTTAATACAGTCTTAACATCTATTTAACCCTGCTTTATTATAGGCCTAAGTATAGCCTATATTAAATTTTTTGAAATTTACAGAAAATGTCATTGCTCCCAAGGCTTGTTCAGGTCTTCCTTCCAATGTAGATTGACATAGCTTTGCAAAAAATGTCCTCAATATTAACAAAACTTTAATCTTTGTTCTCAGGGAATACTAATTTATTCTTGTCTTGTCAACGTACCATGTTTAGGCAGCGAAGGCACTATGCAAGAAAAAAATAAGAAAAAATAAGATAGTATCAAACCCATTACTAGAACATCTGAATTTAAAAAATTCAAAATTACTTTTTAAAATAGGGTAGATATGCCTAAATTCATATTTGCTAAATTAAGTTAATTAATACCGGTATTAGAAACTCTAGTAATGGGCAAAAGTGCCCCACGTAGGCTGAGCAAAACTGCCCCAATGCACAATTTGGAATAAGTGAGTCATTATTTTCCACAAGTGAGGTTATTAAATCACATGTCTGACATGGAAAGAAAGCTTAAGGAATGTGCAACTAGGCAGTAGACATAAAAAATATTGATGAGTATAAATGAAATGTGTTTACCTAGTAAAACAAAAATAGAAAACTTATAAATTTGTAATCTAAAAACTCAGACGATAAAAAACTTTACTTACAGTGGATAAAATTAAATCATCTAAAACAACGTTTCAGCCACATCCGTCTGGCCTTCCTCAGGTTACTACCTCAGCCTGAACTGCCAAGGGGGGACGAGACTGTAGAAAACCCATGCTGCCCTCTGGCCGTGTCATCACAAAACAAAGTACTCCTCCCATGTTCTCGAATCCATTCCTCAGGAATGTTGTAGTCGACCTCTTCTTTGTCACCTGTCGGTGGCGCGGGAAAAGGCCAGACGGATGTGGCTGAAACGTTGTTTTAGATGATTTAATTTTATCCACTGTAAGTAAAGTTTTTTATCGTCTGAGTTTTTAGATTACAGTATTAATCAGTGGAAAAGGACTAATGAACTTATTACACTTATAAATTTTTATGTAAATATTACTTTCTTCTATAAAAAATCTCCACATGTAGCTAAGCAGTCCAAATTTCCACAGGAAGTAGAGGTGGTTGATGGGAATAGCTGTGATATCATAAGAATGATAAAATGATTACCAAGAGAGAGAAATTTGATATTGAGCAAAACTGCCCCACTCTCCCCTATTGGCGAAACTACGCCAACTGTAATTGGGATTTATTCCTGTAGTTGGCAGAATAAAATAAATAAATATATATATATATATATATATATCTCCAAAGAAGGCCTATCACAGTTTTGCTCTGAAGATCGAAGCTACTAAAGACCTAATGGGCTTGATTTCTTCCAAAATTGACTTGTCCTCTTCTGTATGTTCAGAGTTCAGAGGAGTCTATTTTCTATCGTTTTTTATGACAGCCCTACTTTTGCTGCCATTCATGACTGCAATTATAGTTCTTGTCTTTGGTCTTTCATGATTTTTTCGAAGTTGGTCATTACTGTCCTCCCAATTGCTAGTCTTCTGTTTATCTCTTTATAGCAGTATCATCTGTCTTTTGCAATAGGGCTTCCCAAAAAGTTTTTTTAAATGCATTCCTTTCTGAGCCACTCTGTAGACCGGTAGATATCAGTCTCAGAAAACGGTAATATTAATCAGGGCATTCTTTTCATCCACCCTAGCACACAGCCAGTTCGTTGCAATATGCAAACCAACAGGGGTTAGATGGGGCTCCAATGAGAGCAATGGCCTCTGAATGCCCAGGCGTTTCTACTGCTTTAAAGAAAACAGGGTGTTCTTTAACAAATTCTGTGAGATAGTTAAAAAAAATTTATAGTTTACTCAAAATGGAAGTATATTAGTGCTACAGAACGGTAATGGTAGGCCTACTGCTTACTGGTGAATACTGGCTCACTTTAACCCCTCCTTAGCTGTAAAATTTATAATTTGAAGCGTGCTACCAAACCAGAGATAAAGACTACCAGTAACAGCAGTAGACCTAAATCCTGATTTTCTACTTTTACCGTAAGCTAAGATTATGTAGGTCTACATAAGCTTAACCCAGACCTATTAAGCTATTCATAGATAGAGTTGCCGGATTTTATTGCCAAAAAAAGAACCAACAAAGTTATACAAAATATAGGTAAGTTAATTAACAATAATAATAAATTACAAAACTTAAAAAAAAATTAATTACTTGAAGTACCGTATTTAAAACTTGCTAACTTTAGATACGTTTACCTTTAAGAGTAACAAGTTGATTTGTTATGATTTATTTTTATACGGTACCGGTATCATGTATACATCATATTTTTCATGCTAGTTTTGCATACCGGCATAAACTTTTTGCTTCCTGTTAAAGAATTTTGTAAGATAGGCCTATATGTAAAAATCTCGTCAAGTTATGCAATTAAATATATTTTAGGATGACTATTCCATTCATACGCTGCGTGTTTGATATTGACCAATAACATTTAGCAATTCCTTGGATATAGACCATTCACGATCGTTTATCTTATAATATGCTTCCTGAGCCACAAGGAGATATTTTTTCTTATAAATATCAGCTTATTGCTGGACATGTAAGGCATCAGTGGGCTGTGATTAATGTGTCACATGCTGCCAGTGAACAGAATGAAAACACATTATTTTATACAACATAACATGTTTAGAAATAGAAATAATGTAAATCTGCATTGATTAAAAGTACAATTTCGATTTGGTGAAGCCATTAATTCATGTGCTTTTATAGCGTTCTGATGCTGACGTACTTCATCTTGTGGTAACACACTATTGGTAACTCGAATCGATGCATGGACTGCTCATGCATTTAGTATGCCATGTTCTTATGGCCGATAGAATATCATCAAACTTCGTTCTTGCAAATATATTGATAAACTCGTAATCTCTCGTGGTATTACGTATCATAACACATTTTTACATTTTGTGTCGCCTTTGTTCATTTTCCCAAAAGTTCCAATTATAACTTCCACAATTTTTTGTATAGGCCTAATTACATAACATTATGTAAGGCTTTTCTGTATTGGTTAGGCAACCAACTGTATCTCCATTTTCATCCTATCCCTAAAAGAAATTAATTTAAGAAGTTGTAATAAAAATTACAGTATTTAAAAAATCAGATCTGTTATTTCTTCTTCTTGCTTTGCTGTTGCAGACATTTTAAAATTCTGGTAACTTACACTTTGGTCATCTGAATATTACTTTAATGGCAAAAGTTGTTGAAAATGTAACAAAATTCTAGTGAATAATTGTTTAAGCATTGGTTAAATCTTGACAGTGAAAATTTTGAAAATTTCAGGCGAAAACACCAAAACAAACGGGTGTCCCAAAAACCAGGATTTCTGCAAAATTTTTAACTAACACATTTAACATTATTTTCAGCATATACAAACTTATTGCCAGACAAGCGAACAAATTTATGCCTAGAAAATGTAGAAACAATGTTTTGTTTGTACTTTTGATGACCCGTTTAGCTAAATTTTCTTATACTTGCCATTCATGTCTTTTTTTTTCTCTCTCTCTCTCTCTGGTACAAAAGATAATTATAATTATGTCCATCTTATTCATTTCTGTGTCATCTTTTCTTTTTCTGGTAGCCTACGTAAGTTCACTGTAGGGCCTAATTATGATTATTTCAGTAGAAAAGTAATACTTATTCCACTTGAGTTGTCATTCCTTGATTTTTTTTTATTTAATTGCTCTGAGTATTTTATTTTAGTGCTTTGAGAATTTTATCCCACCGCTTTCGTTCATTTTATTTCACCATATATCCTGTTCTCTACCTTTGCAAGAGAATGTTGAATGATTCACAAATCTACACCATATCACTTTTTCAGGGTCAGATTAACACAACTTCTGCCGCAGGCTGGTTCTCCATCGGAAACCACTGCAACTAGTGTGTGCAATTTTGCTAATTACACTGTTACTGACAGCTATTTATCATCCTTATGACAAGCGGGGAAATGTAATTGCTGACACACTCAAAACTTTGCTCAGGCACAGTTATCTTGTCACCGTTACGTGATACGTGGAGGTGATAGTGAAATGTGATTTTATTCAGCTTAGAATTGATTTTCTCTCCCTGCTAGCAGGGCGGTAGCAAGGTCCTTCTGTGCCCTTGGTGTGTTTGACAAATCTGTGCCCTCCAATACTGGGGGGTCTGAACAATTTATTTTTTATTTTTAATTTCTGTAAAATTGTTTATTATTTTATTCCTTGATAAATTGCACCAGTCTAAAAAAGGCGGGATTTTTCATGGTTAATTTGCGCCCACTTTGTACTGCGCCCTTGGCGGTCATATAGCTGAATTTGTATTACATGTCCAGAAGTTTACATGCTTGTACATGATCAAAATGAGACTCCTTACATAAATGTTACCATGCTTAGCGAAAATATTTAGATTATTGCTTTGTCTCCTTTAACATTAATACTATAGGCCCACTGTGGAATAGAGTGAAATTGATCATTTGGCGGTGTTTTTCTCTGTACATAATTGAAAATCTGTTTGCAATTGTGTCATAATTTTTTTTTTACCATTTAATGGAATACATTGGAAGTGAAATGATCTTTCCCATTTAGCTTTAGTTTTTCATGTAAAATTATTATTAAAGATAAAAAAAAGTGGTTTTGTATTTAATATAGAACATTTAAAAAATAGTACCGTAGTGATCAGTCTCACTTTCCCATTAATGGGGTGAGATTAACTAAATTATGCCTATTTGAGACTATACTGGTGGGTCAATCCATCAGAAATGAACCAAATTGATTAAAATTTGTTGCTCAAAATTGTTTATTTTCCTAATTTTTTTACCAGTTACTCCCCAATAGTAGGCGAGTTCAAAAGTATGGTTAAAAAAATTTAGGCTCATACTTTTTTTTTTTTGCGGCCATTTTAAGTTTGCTTTGTAACAGTTTTTCGGCCGAAAACATGTTTTGCACAAATGTATGTAACTCTGTTATTTTTATAGATAACAAGACAAAATAAAAACCAAAATTACCAGAATGATATGCTCTAGATTTTTGTTCTAACATAATATTACCTAAGTGGTGAGGAAAGTGAAGAAAAAAATTCACAACTACAAGTTGAAAATTAACTTAAAATGGGAGATTTAGTGCTGCAAAATTATTAAAAGGAAGAAAGACTCACCTTTAATTTTTTTATATATAGATCTACTATAGGACTACTTGCTGTAGAAGTTTCTATCTTGAGAACTTTGCTCTTTTTTTATAAAATTTTTCAAAAATGCCCAAAAGCGTATTTTGGCAATATTTGAAGTAGAATATCTCAAAAGGGCCTGAGTGAAAAATTATGAATTTTATACAGATAACACCTTTTTATGATATTAGTATGCGGTATCAAAGCACTTTCTATCAGATGGCGTAAGTACATTGAAGTGGGAGGGGACTATGTGGAAAAATAATGTAAAAGCAAGCATTCTTCCGCAGTAAAATAGTGGGGAAAATTTAATTGCGGTTTTAATTTGATTCTCCCTCGTATTATAGTGCAATATACAGGCTATATTTCCTCTTCCAGAGCCCTGTACAAGTAACCGAGTGTGCATAATTTCTGCCCGGTACCCATCTAAATGTTTTGAGACGTAAGATAGGCTACCAACCAAACTGTGTCTTGCACAGAAGCTACTCTGCAGATTAGTAGAAATGCTGACACACCCAGAATTGTGCAGTCACAGTTAACTTTATCTTGTTATCTTGTTACATGTTATATATGGTAATCAGAATTCACAGTAATGAGATGTATGGTAATGAGATTTTGTTCTCCATTGAATGACGACTTCTTTCCCCCTGGTATATTTGATTCCTAGCTCACAGTGTTCAAATGTGTGAGTTTTAACCTGAACTGCTAAAAAGTGTAGAAACTATTCAGGGTAAAGCCATTGTGATGCATGTAATGTAATATTCTTTCATATAATTTATTTAGCTTTGTTATTTGTTCACCCTTCAAATCAAATTAACATTTAAGTTATAAGTAAACAAAATAAAGTTATCCCATTCTAATAAAAAGAAGAAAGATTCCTACATAATTAAATGATATAGCCCTAGTAGGATATAAGGCTTCACCTACGACTTCAACAGGCCTTAATGACTTGACAAAAGTATAAAATGGCCAATGATTGGATGCGTCCTATAACATACATATAGGCCTACAAATTTAAAAGGACTAAATAAATTCTATTCTATTTTACTCTATCGATTATATATTAATAGGGACCGGATTTTTAGGTTTTTAAAAACACTGTTTTAGGTTTTCCATTAGGTGAAATAGTTTTTTTTAGGTTTTTTGTCCAAAATAGGCTATAGTTTTTGGGTAGAATAATTGGTTTAATGAATTCGAATGTGCTACATAGGATTCAATACATAATACTTGTAAAGTTTAACTGAACAAAATTGAATTAAATTTGTGTAAACTTGCTTTAGGACAATATTAAAGAATTGAAGAAAGAAAGCATAAACAATCAAAAGAAGCAGTGAAAATAAGATTGCCTCACATATCCTGGTTACAGTATATCACTAAATATATTTCAAGATTCTCAACTGTGAAGTTCTTCCTGAAGTTCTTCCTTAGATTGAAGGCAGAAAATGTCCTTTCAACCTCACATGACGTCAACAATGGTTGTTCGTACAAATATTTTAAAAGGAATACGCCGGTACTCTTACGAAACGCTGGTGGTATTAATCTCAACCCGACAAAAATTGTCTCTCTGCAAATATAGATTTCTCAACTGACAAATAAAAAAGACAAAAAAGTAGCCTAAATTAGATATTTTAGGTTTTTTATCCCGTTTAGGTACATTTAGGTTTTTATACCCCATTTAGGTATTTTTAGGTGCCAAAGAATTAATGTGGGTGATTCCTATGGACATGATTCAAAAAAGTGTATGATCGCTTTTTGTTTTGGAAGTAAGGAAAAAAATAGGTAAAAACCTAAGAATCCGGTCCCTAATATTAATATACTAAATACATGGTCAATAAGCCTATTTGTATTAAAAGTACAGTAATTGCATTAAAAAAAACAGCTGTAGTATTGAGGCTCTCTTTTTAATGAAATGAAAATCAGTGAAATGAACTGTATAACACATTAATCTGAAATAGATAACTTTGCAGATTATTTAATAAAATATGCTATAACTTAGGCTTATTAATTTCCATGGAGTAGGTTTCATCATAGAATGTGTTTTTCCCCCCTTGCTTAATCTATTTTTAGTCCCCTTGAATTTATCAGTATCCCTCTGTTAACATGTACAATCCTGAGTGTTCTCTCTTAGTTAGTCCTGTAGAGTGATTTTCACTTGCGTTTACCATGGAAAAATACAACACACAAATACGGAGGCACTCAAGTAGCATTGGAATTACTATAGGATGTGATGCTGGGCATAATGAAGTGGATGTAAATGAGCCTGATTGTGAAAAGTATTTCTCAATGTTATTGGTCCAACACACTAAACACTGGTTAGTAAATTTCCATACACTGTGAAGTTTGCTCCTAGTCATAATTTTCCAGCTTCTGGTTATTTTCTCTTTAAATGGAAGAAAACAAGTACAGTAGTTTTATGTTGCTAATTCATACCAGCCCCATAGCCAGAATGAACCATTAGGTTGGATACCAAGTTACAAAAGAGGGGCAAATGATGTGCCATATCCTAAAATAAAGGTTTTTATGTTATTTTGAATTGTAAATTATTAATAAAAAGGCCTAAACGATAATATTACCTGTAGTAGTAGTTGGAATAATAGCATTTGTAGTGGTTAAGATGAAGGAAATGGGTGTTTTTGTACGAAAGAGAAGAGTGCAACAGTGACATCTGGTGATATCCCCAATAATCGCTATAACCTGCTAGCACCATTTTCTTTACTCTTAACGGACCAGCTCGTTAAATAGAACTTCACCTAGACGAAGAGAATTCTGTTAAACAATGTTTACAATTCGAAATAGCATAAAATAGCCTATACTGTGGGCCCATAGGATTAATTTAGTGTAGGCTGCTTATTTTTAAATATTACCGCAATAGAAATAACATATACTGCAGGTTCTCACATTTAATGTGAAACTTATTCTTCGTTTTTCTTAGCCATGTCATTTACGTTAGGTTCATGATACCACACAAGATGATCCAAGATGGTTTCTAACTGTTAGCTTCATAAAGTTAATTATAGGCGTATGATGTCCCAAACATAGTAAATATTATAACATCGAAGGCTTTCACGGCCGGAGTCTTGCAGTTCAAAAACTTGACCGGGCTGTTGGGCCGTGGTCTTGGCTTAAAACTGCCTGACGTTTCGCCCGTTATTGTGGGTGCTCAAGTCGCTGGTTGGTGCCGGCAAAGGGGATATAGTTTAATACCAAATTTAAGAGTAAAACATGCAATTTTTCATTTAAAACTTAAAATATCCATTTTCCCCTAGAATATGCATTTATGTGCATTAACAAATACTGGTCAAATTGTCTGGAAAAGTGTTACTCTTAATATATATCATTTACGCATACTCTTAAATATATAGAAAAGGACATGCATGTTGCATACAAATCCGGGCTCTATATTATATCCCATGTAAGAATGATCCTGTTCAAAACAAAGAGGCGTGGCTGTCATAGTCCGCATTTGAGAACGCATGTCATCACCCTGATAATGGTAGTTTGTTTATACTCAGTACAACTTATCCGTAGGGTCGTCGTGAACAATAAATCCTTTTTCTTTTTTTTTTGGCTAATTGATATAGTGTAATGATGACGATGCCAGTGAGAGTTTGTTATTTCACGTGTAAATGTTGATATTATTGTTGCATGAACTTACGAACACTACTTCTCCACTAGCAAGCCACACCCTGGTAATGGCGCATGCTAATGACATTAACCAATCACGTTTTGTCACATGATGGGAATTTTCTGTGAGTTCTCCTCCCCTTTGTTTTGAACAGGATCACACTTACTTGGGATATACTATAGTTAAGTTATAGTAGTGGGTATTGAGTAGACGGAGCTTGCTGATGACGATTTGAGATGAGCAATATGTTTGACAACATTAAATGAGTCATCTTGTAACACAGAGGATGTTTCAAAGATGAAGCCTGCATCCCACAGTACAATGACCTACTAAAAATAACCCTCTCATTATGTGTTTCTGTTGCTTTGACAGCCAGGCTCCCGTATCTGTTACTCGTGCATATTTCGCCTCTGTGCAATGTATTGGAGTTTGTTTTAAGATATTTCAACTTTCTAATAGTTTAAGATGGAATGCGAAATTGTAGAATTTCATCCAATTATGTTGAACAGTAATCGCACCATTATAATTAGGGCCTGGCAGTTTATGAAAAATCTTTTAATAATGCACTCTAACACTACTGTTAAGATGTGTACAAGGCGCGAAAGAAATTACAGAGGATTGATGGTTTTATTTTGCATATTGTTGCATACTTTATCAGTTTTGCGATAATGCATCATATTTCCTTCATATTTAATTACTTCTGCATATTTGATTAATTTGTCGTATTTTAATGGCATATTTCTGACATTTCGATTACTGTGCATATCTCAGTAAATCAAACATTTACAGCTTATTCGGCTAAATTAATGTTTTGAGAACCGACTGTAGGCCTACAATGAATTCATAATATACCAGTAGCTTAGTGTTTTGCAATTGATTGCTATAATATGATATTAAAGCGACATTGTACTTTTTTAGTTTTCAACTTACTAAAATCTGTTGCATTGACCCTGTTTCTTAAAAAGTTTTGTAATGACATTTTATGCGTCAGTTTTTTTTTTTAAATGATAATGTAATAAAATTCAGCTAAAACGAGAACATAAAGTGTTAAAATTACTTAAATGATAGATCATATTTCATTAGTTCCAGAGCATATTTTACAAATTTTATTGCATATTTGTATGCATATTTCGTCTTCTGATAGAGCATTAACTTCCGGGCTTTCATTATAATTGAGAAACACAAGGCGTAGTTCACCACTTCTTGATAAACTACTCGCAAATCAAGTTAGAGGTAAATCATTTCCGTAACATCTCTGGGATCTGTTATGGGTAGGTTGAGTGCGAGTCTGGAGTCTAGCACGCATCTGACTCCCCGCCCCTTCCTCCAAACACTTCGCCAACGAACAGGCGAGACCATCGGAACAGGTTTCAGAGCACAAGAGGCGCCTTTTTCAAATAGCAATGGTCAATCTACAATACTTATTTCTCATACCGTATTTAATTTTTTGTCGTAACTGAAATAAAACTGTCGTCTTTACTAGCTGTTGTTCAAATAGTTTTCACCTCTGTTTATACCGTGAGCCTATCTATTCGTATTTCTGAAGTGCCAACAGCCAGCCACCTTTTACCGGTGTAAGGGGTTTTAAGCCGAAAATACGAAGTATGAAAGAAAGAAAAAATCATAAAATCGTATACGATACTTACTAAATTAATTCATTAAAGTTTCTTTAATAGTAATGCCCAGATAGTGCAATGCTTCTTCTTAATAATGCTTAAAAAATAGCATAAAACAAATTTTTGTATGGAAAATATATTTTCGTACTTTCATCTTAAATATTTGGTATTTTTAATGAACATAACATGCATTATTATTGTAGATGTTAAATCTATTTCTCGCTTCGCTCATTGGGGGCTGCGCCCCCAAACCCCTGCTGAGGTTCTCGGGAAAGGTTTTTTAAAAGATCAATGGAGATAGAGTGCGTGTATTTAGTATAGTGGAGGCTAGACCTATGTAGACAGTCGGGATGCTTTGAGGATTAAGCCATTGTCTGGCACTTGAGGAGTGGTATGGTAATGACTGAACGGCAATCGTCTGGTGCCCCACGTGGAGTCATAGCTAAAATGTCAAAAATTCAGAAATGAGCACTGATTGGTTGCACACGAAATTCTATTGGCTGTCAGGCAAATTCAACGCCCAAGAAAACACGCTGAAAATCCAGAATATACAACTCTATTGTCCAAGACACCCTCATTTCAAGTTATTTACTGCGGATTATAAGGGTCTGTCGGTATTGCTTTGAAGAAAGTTGTATATGTAGAAGTAGTCTCCACTATATGCTGTATTGGCTATTACCTTTTTTGCCACAATAAACCTGAAAAAATAAATGTGGGAAGACTTTGGGTTTTTTTCGGAATTTTCCCATCGGTTGCAAGCTAAAAGGTATCAGTTTGCCAAGTGTAGTTTTCTAGATCAACTGGCAGTGTACATACATTTATGGTGTATTTTATGGAGTAAATTTCAACTGAAATGCACATGATACAAGATGAAATAGCGACTAAGATTCATGGTTTGTAAAGTATTCAATTTGGCATTTGCCTTTACGACCACGGAAATCATAGAAAAGTACAAGTAAAATTGGTTGTAATATGTTGTAAAGAATGCGGGATTTCATCTCCGAGTTATTATTAAAGAATATAAATTATAAAATTTCTTTAACAGATAGAAGAAACTTTTGTTAGTTCTGGACAAAAATATGTTAATTGGATTTAATTGTTATGAACCTGAGACTTCAGAACGCAAGTCCAAGACGTTACTATCTCGACCACCCCGTTAGGTTTACGGAAATAATTATTTCTAAACTTTCAGAGCCATACGTGAACACAGTTTGACAATACCGTTGCCATGGAAACCGAGCCCTTTCTCGGGGGTTTTTAGGGCTAAAAATTTTAAAAGTTTACTTTTTGGAATTTTCCTGTGGTTTACAGCCTAAAAGCTATATGTGTACCAAATTTCAAGTTTCTAGCTTATCTGGAAATGGACAAACATTAATGTCAGTGAGCCGAGCCGAGCCCTTTTTCGGTAGTTTTTAGGGCTAAAAATTGAAAAAATAAACTTTTTGGAATTTTCCTATAATTTATAGTCTAAAAGCTATACGTGTACCAAATTTAAAGTTTCTAGCTCATCTGGAAGTGGGCAAACATTAATGTCCGTGAGACGAGCCGAGCACTTTTTCGGGGGTTTTTAGGGCTACAAATTTTAAAAAATATTTTTTGGGGGAATTTTCCTGTAATTTACAGCCTAAAAGCTATACGTGTACCAAACTTCAAGTTTCTAGCTCATCTGGAACTAGGCAAACATTAATGTCGGTCAGCCGAGCAGAGCCGAGCCCTTTTAAGGGAGTTTTTAGGGCTAATAATAAAAAAAATAACTGTTTGGAATTTTCCTGTGAGTTACAGCCTAAGAGCTATAAGTGTACCAAATTTCAAGTTTCTAGCTCATCTGGAAGTGGACAAACATTAATGTCGGTGAGCCGAGTCGAGCTCTTTTTCGGGGGGTTTTAGGGCTAAAAAAATAAAAAACTTAAATTTTAGGAATTTTCCTGTGGTTTACAGCCTAAAAGCTATATGTATACCAAATTTCAATTTTCTAGCTCATCTGGAAGTGGGCAAACATTAATGTCAGTGAGTGAGTGAGTGAGTCAGTCAGTCAGTCAGTCAGCCGTGTGGCTTTATATTATAGGGATAAGGTACAACAAATTAAAATATCAACATTTTAAGGAGTAAACCTATTCACGAAATAGCTTAAATGAAGATTTGAATTATTGTTATAAACATGTTCTATTGAAACGAACACGTTAAAATTGTTTACACTCGATATTTATATTCATAATATTAAAAACACTGTTAATGAAATTAAAATAAAGGCATCCTCAGGAAATGAAAGTTATGCATGAGTACACGCACTTATGGGGACCGATCTGTGAAATATTTATAATTTCTACATTTTTCATTCCATTTTCTTCATTTGTTTTACCTGACCCCGGAAGCATTTAGGATAATCCCTAAAATTTTGAGAGCTGTTAGTTTATTTAATCTTGAAAAAATATACTCATATTTTGTGATTTTATTGGGTTTCATGGTTAAAGATCCTTGGAGTTCAATTTTCAAAATTTTGGAACCGAATTGCAAATTTGCATATTTTAGGCTATCTCTACACACGTCAAAACCAAAATGCTGATAGTTTACTATTTCTTTTAGAAATAAAAGTTAACGTTATTTTACTTAATTTTGTCGAGTTTAAATCATAAACTATATATTATATCATAAAGGCATAAATAGCTAATTGTTTTTAATTAACTATTCGTTGAGTTAATTTTACCACTGATAAGTCTAAGAACTTGGTTGAACATTTCAAAGCAATTGATTAAATATTGCTACGCAAGGAATAATTTAAAGTATTTATTCACATAATTTGAGCAGTTTTTTAATACAGTTTAGGTCACCGAAAAAAATAACAAATGCATGCTTAAAATATGCGGACTTTTCGTTTCTCAGTTCTACAAACTAAAGTAGAAGCTATTCATCTCCTATAGTGAGATATTTCCCACCTTCCAGACCACGAAGTGCCCTACTGTAAGTTTTTGCATTTTTAGAGCGCCTTTATGTTTTCTCCAATAACGTACTAAAATGCGAACTGTTCTGCGAAACATTAAACTTTTACTCTGTATTTTTGTGCTTTTCATTTGTACAACGCTGTGTAATTATTCTTCTTCACTATCTTGAAATTTCAGCACAAGTGCACTGTATTGTTAAAAATCAACTGTAATACCATAGTGCCATCCCCTTCTTTTGTGAAGCAGGTAGAGCAGTTTTGCGAATGAACAATACCTATCATGGAATATTGGAATGCGAGACTACTGACTACTGAGCAGCTAGCCCTGCACATCCCCCACCCTTCGCTGCATTGCTAGGATCGCTCACTGTCCAGCTAGAGAAACCCAGAGATGTTACGAAAATGATTTACCTTCTATAAGTTAATGGCTTATATTTTCTCGTGTTTGTAGGCCTATGCGAGAGAATTACAATGACGCAAGTTTGCTATAGGCTATAGATTTTGGAAAAATAAAGATGAATTAGGCTAGTTCACTGAATCGGAGGAAACAACTGTGGTGATTCTTTCCGTCTGTATGCGTTTTTAGAATGTGCTAATAAATAACTGATTGGCTGTATACCGGTACTTAATACCGGTACTGTACTCATTCTTTTTAATTTGATAGTTGTATGAAGTAAATATTGATTTTTCAGTGTTGCCTCATTTTTCATCTCTGCGGTCTTTGATTAAGTAAATTTCCCTATAGAGATAAGTTTTCAGTGTAATGAAAACCGATTTGATTAATTATTCAAAGCTCAAGCTCCATAAAATGTAAATGGAAATTAGTTTCGAAACTTTACTGATCGTGGTTTCATGAATATTATCTCTATACATATACCGGTAGACAACAAAATGTTCTTTAGGTGTATCTAAAAAATATGCTTAAGCCCGAAAACCTTATACGTAATTAATGTCTAATAAATTCACAACAGCTATTAGCTTAAATAAAGTGCGACCCGCTGTGATTTTGTCGCGATGCACAAGTAAAGCAGGCGTTGATACCAAATAGTAATTAGAGGTAGTAATTAGGGTTTTGTAGTTTATTTTTTATTGCACAGGTGAAATGCGAGCAGAAGTCTTTTGATTGTTTGGGCTTTCTTACTTAAATCCTATGTTGTCTTATAACAAGTTGCAGCAAATTTAAATTGGTTTTTCAGTTAAATTTTATAGATATGTTTTGAATTCTATGCAGCACATTAAAAGTTCATTAAACCCCTTAACTTATTATAACCTAAACGATGTTTCGATCAACAACCTAAAAAACGTATTTTACTTAATGATAAATCTAAAACTTTTTTTATAACCTAAAAATCCGTTTCCTAGTTACTCATCTCATCCACAAACTTAGGCTCTTGGTTTTGCCTCGCGAATAATGAACTAAATACGACCTTGAATGAGGTTTAGACTCCCACAATTCTGCCGCTAACTCTGTTGGAATATGAAGGGTAGAGAAGGTAATGTGGGTATTTCACATACGATTTTTCTTCATATATATTTTTTTCTGTATACCGTGTTACATATGTCAGATTTTTAAACGGGTCGCTGTGAATTCCCACAAAATCATTGGAGTGTGAATTACTACAATATCTGAAAAATGACAACATGCTTATTCCTACAATTTCCTTTACAGTACGAATACCTGAGAAGCTTTCCACGTAGACGTGAATGCTAATTTTTATAATCATCACCCTCATATATTCGAATTTTAATAGGCGATGAAGAGAATTCAGAGCGGGAACATAGGCCTATACGTAAAACCACACGTTGCACGTTATCCTGTACGTCACTGCTGGCTTGGACAGTGCCGTATTTAAGCCTAGGCAGACTAGGCGGCAGATTTGGAGGGGCGGCTTTTAAGCTGTTAGTGCTTTTTTTTTAATATATTAAACATTTTATTCATAACTCTTCAAAATAGTACTAATGTAACGCGCAATTAAATAAAAATGAATAACACTGACAACAATACGCACTGGTTATTTATTTACTTATTTATTAATTATTATATATTATTATTATCAGTGGCGGACGCAGGGGGAAGGAGGATTTATACCCCCCCCCCCCGAAATTTGAGAAAAGGCTATATGTGCAATGTAAATGGCCAGTTTTATAAACTAATTATATATGTAAGTTATTTTTTTTAGTATTCTTTCTACCTGTTCAAATCCCCCCTAAAAAAATTCTGCGTCCGCCACTGATTATTATTATTACTATTATTACTATTACTATTATTATTAGTCTACTATTTCAGTTACAATGATGCTTATCGTAGGTTATTTTGTACATTCATGTGGAAATAAGGGGGCGAAAATATTTTTCTCTGCCTAGGGGCGCTTAAGTAGCTAAATACGCCCCTGGGCTTGAAAACCCCTAAAAGACATACAGCAAAATTTTATCTTTGGCTAGAATTGACGTTCTTTTGTGTCGTAACATGCGTGTGTATTGTTTACATTATGCGTGGAGTCGTTCACATGTATTCATGAACAATATGCACGTCAAATTTTATCTGCATTTGGTGTATGTGTCGAGCTACAGGCTGATATAAAATTTACCACTCACACAACGCACGGGCTTAAAGAGGAAAAAAAATCCAGGTACACAGAGAGATCTGTATGCAAATTAATAGCCGTAAGAAAATTGACGCGATCTAGTTAATGTACACATGTCACATGACTGCAATGTTGCCACTTTTAGACAGCCTTTGTTGAAGGCAGTGGAATACCAAGGCGGGGGTGGGAGGGGCTGTCCGCCCCAGGCCTCGCTTTGAACATAATATCCCAAAATTGTATTTACTGTATTTATTTTTATCGGACCCGTATTTATCTTGCTTTGAGTGAATAAACAGTTTTCTATTAAATAACATTAAGTTGTTCGTTTAAAACAGCGTTTCTCAACCTTTCTGAACCCGAGGACCTCTAAAATGTGTAAAAAAATTTACGGACCCATAATTTTACATCCCATTTTTTAAAAGTAGGCTATATGTAGGCCTATATTCTTAATATTTGGGGTATTAATTATAGGTCGTTATAACAAAATACATTTTTTTTTAATTCGACGGAAACACAGTTATTGAATTGGAATTAAACTATTGACACTAAAATTATATTCTGAACAGACTTTAATACGTATTACCAATTTGATAATATAATTAGGAATTATGTTGTTACTCACTTTTAATGAGCTTGCCGCCTCTTGCAGAGTTCCTGGATATTTGGCTCAATATTAGTCAAATTTAGTCGAAGATCAGCAGATACTTTAAATCGGTTTCTGTATTTCGTTTTTAGTTAAACGAGCGATGAAAATCCATTCTCACAAAGATAGGTTGTTAAAAACTGCATGGTGCCTCTAATAACAAATTCCGACAAAGTCTTATTATTTAGGGTTTTGAATGAAAGAGGGAACAATAGACGTCAGTGCATCAGGGGTTTGAAACTGTGGTTCGTAACTGCAAAAGTAAGGAAACTTGCAATATGACCTGTATTTTAGAAGATTTTAAAAACTTTGACATCTAGTGTCCATTTTATGTGAACAATTTTTACTACTTTACTTCCCACTTGCTTTATGATATTTTTAAATTAATCATGTCTGCGGACCATAGGTTGAGAAACGCTAGTTTAAAACAATGAATGAAATTTAAAAACAGGCTGGAAACAACCACAGCGGAAGTATAAATCCGTTTGTCAGGCTTAGCCTGGCTTAATATCAGTTGAGAACTCTTGCTGCAAAACGATCAATTTTAATGATGTAAAAACAAAATTTGCACAGGCAAAAACTCGCATGAAAGTTTTTAAATTTATTTAATGATCAATTTATTATTAATTTACTTTTTTAATCTTTGCTATTTGGGTTTTATTCCTTCTGTACATAAAATAATATTGTAATTTTATCACAACTATATAGTTGACCTACCTTTTCATTACCATGTGGTCATTATTCAATTGTTTATTCAGGGTCCACAGAAATGTAATGAATTAGGCAGCTTACCATCGTAAATTTGCGTAGATTGTGAATTGTAAGTTATAAACTATTAATATTGGGCAGGCCCCCATCCCTGTTGTACGCCACTGGTTGAAGGATGCCCAGCTGTAGTCTTGTCCATTTCACTCGATCGATCGAAATATCCCATTTATACTGTAACACAATGCGGAACAGTTGCTCATATTGAATATATACAGAGTGCGGTTTATCAATACCGTCAATGAAAGTAATGGAAGTATTGTGGCTGTCACTGAAATTAGTTTTTCTACATTAATACAGATTTAAGATCCCCTGAACCCAAAAATAATTTTTCGGGAACATGTCTGTGTGTTTATTCTTTTGGGCCTGCTAATGGAATTAGATAAAACTAAAATGATTAGAACGGTTATCTATATTAATAAAAATGAATTTCCAAAATTTATGACGGAGCATCACTTGAGAACGGCTCGACCGATTTTCTGATTTTTGTTTTGTTGTGTTCGTAATTGTCAAGACAAGGTTTGTATGAAAGAAATTTTTTGGAAAATCCACGGGAAAAGTCGGAAATGTGAAATGAGGCAGAGTTAGAAAGGTCTGCTGTCAATAATTGGCAATTATTGTTTACATAACGAAAGTATTGTTTACGGTGTTCACATAGGGCTTTGGAAACTAACTTATATTATAATACTGGGCTTTAACAAATTCTGATACTATCGATGTAATTAATACATAAGAATAAAATCCACGAAAATAAAGCAGTCACATAACTTCTCTGCCCTCGACATGGAAAATATCATTTTCTCACTTCACATTTTGATGTAGAATAAGCAGTCGTATTGCAGGGACAACTTAAGTGTGTGCCAGTGAGTATGCTATATCGGAAGTCTGTAACAAATCCTATCCACTGATACGTCACTCATAGCTGTAGGCTTAGTATTAGTTGAGAAATAGGCCTAGGGATGTTTATCAGAGGCCCTAAGCATCTAAAAGAAGACAAAATGAGATGGAACATTTTCAGTCCTACGCGCGCAGTATATTATGTCCCAGGTTTTTGGGAAGGAAAGTATGAAAGTGATATTGAATTTCTTTTTTACTTCAGCTCCGAAACGGTTGTATGGTAATACGAGAGTGAGAAATACAATTTTCTGTGAAGACAATACAATCTTATTTAACCGGAATTTCTTTTTCTTCTTATTTGCACTCCTCCCAGGCATGGTGTGTACAACAAGCAATGGAATGCAACATTCAACATCCTCTATGAGCCATGAAAAGCTATATCTACCGTTTTCTGAGGGAATAGTCTGAGTGCCATTTGTCGTTCTTCCTCATCTCGAATTCTACATACATATTATATAAGGACCTCGAGTTTCAACATCTAAAGTCCTCCATAACAGGTTGAAATGTTTAAAACAAAACGTTTAAAACATGTTTAAAACAAGGGCTTGTGTTTTTTTAAGTTTGTTTAAAACGTTTTAAACAATCTGTTTTAAACATGTTTTTTTTAGCATATGTTTAAATCATTTTTTAATTGTGTGTTATATTTAATTATGAAGACAATTTACATTTTGTCAAGTCAGTGACACCCTGTTAGTGTTGTAAACAGAAAACAAACAAAAAAACTAGGGCCAGAATACCAGAAAATCATGTGAGGTGGTGTCTTTTGTATCCTTTTCCTCCAGACTTCTCTATCCTCTGTCGCCAGCTTCCAGTTTTTGATTTCGAGTAATTGATTTCAATTTTTTCTGACTGCATCCTACCATCTATTTTGTGGTCTTCCTTTTTAAAGAAAGAGATTATTAATATTAAATATTGAATGTGTCAATTTGGCAACACTGTAGTAGGATATTCCTTGTAAGTTTGATAATGTAAGGCGGCTAAGACCACGTAAAGCATGGTGAAAGTCAATCATCAGTTGAGCAGTAAAGGCAGTAATTAAACAGTAGTTTGTATTATTTTTTATTAATAATGAACTATTAAATCATAAACAAATACTACTGGTACAAAATGTATTTTCAAATACTATTAAGTCTATGACTCGTAAATCTTGAACATCTTAGCACAGGGTGTCATTGGATTGACAAAATGTAAATTGTCTACATAATTAAATTTAACACCCAATTAAAAAGTGTTATAAACATATGCTAAAAAATGTTTAAAACAAATTGTTTAAAGTGTTTTAAACATTTCAAATGTATATATGTATATATACATATATATATATAGGCTACATATATATATAATAGGCCCTATACATTAAAATGGTTGATTTAAACAAAATGAACAATTTAAACTTTTTTAAAACAAACAACATTGTTGTAAACTTAAAAAAAAACGTTTAAAAAACACGTTTAAAACAACCAACATTGTTGTTCACATATAAAACGTTTTAAACCAAAAAAACATGTTTAAAAAAAAAACGTTTTTTTTTGTTCTTTTTTAAAAAAACATGTTTTTTATCAACCCTGCTCCATAAGCTAATTTCATATTACAAAATACAAAACCCGGGCGACGCCGGGCCATTTAAGCTAGTGATTAGATAAATATACACGTACATTGAACACTAGACATAGTGCATACAGGTGATTTATCAAAAATTTATATCAATAAAACCAATTTCCAAAACTTCGTCAATAGTATAAAAAGCCTTAAGAGATAACCATTCATGCAATATCCTTTTAAAACGTAGCAAACTTATATTCCTAGCTTTAGTAGGTACCGGTAAAAGAATAAAAAGCTGAAAAGCTCTGCCAACTATTCAAAGCTTTCGTGCATTGAGAGCTCCATTGGATCTCATACTATAGCAGTGAACATCTGACTGTAGAGAATACGTATTTTGTCTTTCTTTAATATAAACAGGGCAAGTATAGATATAAATACCTGGAAAAGTTAAAATATTGTTTTCAATAAATATAAGTTTACAATGATAATAACTGGCTTTTCTACATAATATGTACAGTTGCTGTCTGAAGTCTAAATATTTGTATTGTATTTGAGGAATGGTCCCATAATTGTACTCCATACAATAACTGACAATGCAAGAGTGAATGGTACACATTCTTCAAAAGATTTATATTTACAGCATTTACTAGTATAGGAAGGGCTTACAGGATCCTTGACAATTTATTACAGATATTAGTTATGTGATCATTCCAAGAAAGTTTAGTATCCAGCACAAATCCAAGCAATTCCCTGGAGATATGTCACGACACCATACTCTTCAGCATCAGGCCTTGAATCTTTCAAATGACCTATTCAGATGGTAAAAGGGGAGCAAAAAAACGCAAAAACTATTAAACTTACCAGAATTGGAGTTGTACAGGGCTTCCCTACTTAAGCGCCGCTTTGACTTTCTTGCCATGGACCCCCCTCCATAAATCTTCGGGGCCCATGACCTCTCTCGTCATGGACCCCCTCCATAAATCTTCGGGGCCCATGACCTCTCTCGTCATGGACCCCCTCCATAAATCTTCAGGGCCCATGACAACCGTCGAGACGCTGTTTCGGTACTGACATCGATGAACTCTGCGCCTTCGGTCGGGTAGTTCGCCGATGACGTTCACCGATGCTGCTTGGTAGCTTGTTTCCGTATTAATGTTGACAAAACCACTCCTACGCCGGGACGCTGGTTCGATACAGGCCTTGAAGAAGTCCTCGGCTCTTCTTCCGGCAACTGCAACGGATATAAAAATGAAATTAAAACCAGTTCCCAATCTGAATAGTTCACAGGACAAAGACCACGACACCATACTCTTCAGCATAAGGTCATGAATCCTTCACCTGAACTATTCAGTTATAAAAGAGGAACAAAAGACTCCAGAGCAATGCAACTCACCAGTATAGATGTTATACAGGGCTTCCCTACTCCAGCGTCGCTTTGTCTTTCTAGCCATGGACCCCCTCCATAAATCTTCGGGGCCCATGACCTTTGTCGCCATGGACCCCCTCCATAAATCTTCAGAGCCCATGACCTTCGCCGGGACGCCGTTTCGGTACTAATAAAGATGAAGTTTGTCTTCGCCTTTGATCTGTAACATACTATAAAAAATTAAGTTAAAACCAGTTCACAATCTGAATAGTTCACTGGAGATATATCTCGACACCATACTCTTCAGCGTAAGGCCACGAATCTCTCATATGACCTATTCAGATGGTAAAAAGGAGCATAAAAACACCAGAGCAAAGCAATTTACCAGTATAGATGTTTTACAGGGCTTCCCTACTCCAGCGTCGCTTTTCCTTTCTCGCCATGGACCCCCTCCATAAATCTTCGGGGCCCATGACCTATCTCGCCATGGACCCCCTCCATAAATCTTCAGAGCCCATGACCTTCGCCGGGATGCCGTTTCGGTACTCATAAAGATGAAGTTTGTCTTCGCCATTGATCTGTAACATACCATAAAAAATTAAGTTAAAACCAGTTCACAATCTGAATAGATCACTGGAGATATGTCTCGACACCATACTCTTCAGCATAAGGCCACGAATCTCTCATATGACCTATTCAGATGGTAAAAAGGAGCATAAAAACACCAGAGCAAAGCAATTTACCAGTATAGATGTTTTACAGGGCTTCCCTACTCCAGCGTCGCTTTTCCTTTCTCGCCATGGACCCCCTCCATAAATCCTCGGGGCCCATGACCTTTTTCGCCATGGACCCCCTCCATAAATCTTCAGGGCCCATGACCTTCCCGCCATGGACCCCTCTCCGCAAAACTTCAGGGCCCATGACCTTCGTCGAGACGCCGTTTCGGTAGCAAGAAATCTGTAACATACCATAAACAATTAAGTTAAAATCAGTTCACAATCTGAATAATTCAGTGGAGAAAGATCATGACATCATACTCTTCAGTATAAGCCCATGAATCTATCATTTGAACTATTCAGTTATAAGAGACGAACATGAACACCTCAGAGCAATGCAGCTCACCAGTATAGATGTTATGCAGGGCTTCCCTACTCCAGCGTCGCTTTGTCTTTCTCGCCATGGACCCCCCTCCATAAATCTTCGGGGCCCATGACCTTTCTCGCCATTGACCCCCTCCATAAATCTTCAGGGCCCATGACCACCGTTGAGACGCTGTTTCGGTACTGACATCGATGAACTCTGCGTCTTCGGTTGGGTAGTTCGCCGATGACGATCGCCGACGATTGCTTGGTAGCTTGTTTCCTTCTTAATGTTGACAAAACCAGTCCTACGCTGGGTGGGTACAAACCTTGAAGAAACCGTCTCTTCGGCCGGCAACTGCAACATATATATAAATGAAATAAAAACCAGTTCACAACGTGAATAGTTCACAGGACAAAGACCACGACACCATACTCTTCAGCATAAGGCCATGAATCCTTCACCTGAACTATTCAGTTATAAAAAAGAAAAGACTCCAGAGCGATGCAACTCACCAGTATTGAGTAATACAGGGCTTCCCTACTCCGGCGTCGCTTTGCCTTTCTCGCCATGGACCCCCTCCATAAATCTTCAGGGCCCATGACCTTTCCCGCCATGGACCCCCCTCCGCAATACTTCAGGGCCCATGACCTTCGCCGAGACGCCGTTTCGGTAGCAAGAGATCTGTAACATAGGCTACCATAAAAAATTAAGTTAAAATCAGTTCACAATGTGAATAGTTCAGTGGACAAATCTCACGGCACCATGCTCTTCAGCATAAGGCGATCATTCTTTTGTATGAACTGTTCAGTTTAAACCATTTGAATCCATTATCATATGTTTAGGATGCAAAACAGAAGCTAATGAAGCTAATAAAGACTGAGGAGTATGTATACTTGTATTTGTTAAAATATTCACATGGAGCACACTTCATGGGCCTTATTGGGTGGACTTGTGATGGAAAAATGGACCAAAAAGTGATTTTTAAAATTTCATAACCAATTCAATGTAGATTTATTAAAAACAGCATTGCACTATGACGTCTGACTGCTGATCGGCATCCATTTTACTTTCTCGCATATACGTAGTGTAGTGAAAGTATTGGCTCTAATGGTTGTAATAAAACTGCAAATTTGGAACCTCCTATTTATGACTAATGAAATAGATATATTTGTTTTTATATAAATTTACTTAGAGGGTAGTTTACTCGTGTCCATTTTCGATTTACCTGCATAAAACATCTTTAAACCCCTTTTTGCGTTTACTGAATACTGTGATTTTTACATTTATCAGGTTCAAAGTGTAATAAGTAATAACTTAGACGTTATTGAATATAATTGCATGAAATTTTCAGAGACTCTTTAGGATGTTTTAATAAACAGGTCCATCATACTGATTTTCAATATTCACATTATTGTTCACATTAAGGATATGTAACGTATGATATTTTTTATGAAATTTTGAAAGTTAAAATTTCATAATTTTTTTAAAATCCAAATACGAATATTAAAATTTAGCCTGGTGGATTTTTATTAGCTTTATTTCAAGCCCCAATACTAATTTCTTTGTGAAAGTATGTAGAAGCTATGATATTTTCCATCCGCATCTACATTTCTATTGTTTTCTTACTGTGGGTAACGAACCAGTGGTCCTGAAACTGAAATAAATGTTTTAATCCTGATTTGTATGCTATTTGAACATGGTCATTCATTGCAATATTTCCTAAGTGAAAGAAGATTGGAAATAAAATGTCATATGCCCCCTTAATGAGCATATTTTAAGAACAATATAATTCGTTCATTTATTTTTTCCCACCGTACCTCCGTTGTTGAAGACTTGAGCATTAAAATTTAATCATGCCTTTAGAGATAAGTGCACTTATTTGTTATTATTGTTATTATTATTATTGTTATTATTATTATTACCAGTATTATTATCATCATCATTATCATTATTATTATCATTACTGTTATTGACATTACGTCGTGGCGTAGTGGTTCAGGCAATGCGCTATAATCAGGAAGGTTGCGGGCTCGATTCCCGATGAGGTTGTTGAGATTTTTCAATTAGCCTAAACCTTCTGGTGGTACTATGGCCTGGGGTAGACTCAGCCTCTAACATAAATTAGTACCAGGAGCAATCCTGGGGGTAAAGGCGGCCATGGTCCGAATATCTAAAATCGGGGAGCCTCAACCTCCTGGAAACCTCTGGGCCTCCATGGCCTGTATAGGGTACACTTTACTTTTACTTTACAAACGGGTAATCTTGCATTTTTCGGTTTTTATGTACTAATATGACCTATATAATGAAATTTATCTACATATGGGACATTTTGAATATTCATCAAATTGTGGTCCTGGATCCAACACACAAGTACAGATGTTAATACAGGGCTTCCCTAAGCCAGCGTCGCTTTTACTTCCTCGATATGGATCCATCTCAAGGAATCCTCAGGGTCCATGAACTTCGCTGGGACGCCGTTTCGGTACTGACTTTCAAGAAGTTTTCGACTTCCGCGGAAAACAGTAACATAATAAAAAATGAAATTAAAACGAGTTCGCAATCTAAATAGTTCAGTTGGCAAAGATCACGGCACCATACTCTTCAGCATAAGGCCATGAATCCTTCACCTGAACTATTCAGTTATAAAATAGGAAAATTCAGACACCTGAGTGATGCAACTCACCAGTATTAAAGTTATACGGAGCTTCCCTACTGCAGCGTCGCTTTCATTTTCTCGCCATGGACCCATCTCTCGTAATCTTCAGGGTCCATGACCTCCGCCGGGACGCTGGTTCGGTACTGACTTGGAAGAAGTCTGCAGATGACTTTAACATAATATAAAATTTAATTTTGTTTCTATGGTTTTGTTGTTGTTCTGTCTTACTTTACAACGGTGTTTGTATTTCTATGGTTTTAATAAAAATCATGACGTTGCTCAGGAAACAGACTGTTTTTTTCCTCTAAAATATTATTATAGGCCTATGAATATTTTACTTGTAAACTCGTTATTTCGACTAAAAACAATAAAGCGGCAACAAAGGGGTCTCTTTTAATTCGGAGAAACCATTTATATACCCAACAGTTTTTTTATGTCTAAACTGTCATTTCATAATTTTAGAAAAATGTATTAATTCTGTTAATATTTGGAAAGATAATATAACTTTTCAGAAATAGAACAGCCGACCAAAAATATATTTATTTAGTCATTGAATATGCTACAAATGATGGCGTAAAATCACAGTATAGGCCTACGTATTAATACACGTTGCCATAGGACTTCTAACACACAATTTCCTTACTGTAAATTAATATATTTTATACTGTGATGAAATGCTCAGTGATTAATAATACCAGTGCCTTCCAAATTTCCAGTTGCAATCCAAACTGATGGTGGTATTATTATTATCATTATTATTATTATTATTATTATTATTATTACTATTATTATTTACTTACACACAATATAATATTTATTGTAAAGCTGTATACTATCTTTTCACATAAAATAACCTTTTTAAAACTCAAATTCATATCCAATAATTATAAAACAGGTTTTATTTCGTCCAACCCTACAGTTAAATTCTAGTTAAATTTTAGTAGAATGAAAGTTACTGCCAATAAAGGCCCCTGCGCCACGCATAATGTAAACAGCAAGCTTTCATTATTCATAGACATAAAAAACTAGAAGCATATAAACCTATTTTACACTGTTACCTATAATTCTATAACATCATCTTGCTCTTAACATCAGAGCACTAACTTCTGTAGGACAACAAATTTCATCATCAATGTTTTCCGTGATTTGTAGGGAGTAATAAATTTTCTATAGGATCAGATGAATTAAACTGAAAAATACTTATTTTTAATATTATAATGGTAGACAGATTGCAAGGCTTTTTTATTTTAGAGCTGCCGGGAACCAAACTCTGGCATCCTAATTTGAAGCAGCAGCGTTATGAGTCTGGACCATGCTTGCAGTCTTTAATTCATGTAAACCACTTTTCATCTTTTTATGTAGCTTAATCATCGTTGGATGTGCACTTTTCGTCTTCATTCCCTGTTATCCTGTGAATGCATATATAGCTATATATATTAATGTATTATACATATTATTGTATTGTAGATAGCTTTTTTCTTTCCTTTGCCCTCTGTTTGTTTAATATTAATTTTGAGTCAGTAAATCATATTTTTTTTGTGTTCCCTAGTACAGGCCATGGAGGCCCAGAGGGTTCCAGGAGGTCGAGGCTCCCAGATTGTTAGACATTCGGCACATGAAGGTGGTAAGGTTGTCAGCCTTACGCACCGGCCGCCTTTACCCCCAGGATTGCTCCTGGTACTCATTTCTGTTAGAGGCTGAGTTGACCCCAGGGCCATAGTGCCACCAGAAGGATTAGGCCAATCGAAAAACTCCAACGACCTCATCGGGAATCGAACCCGCGACCTTCCGGTTTGTAGTGCAGTGCCTTAACCACTACGCTACGGCGTACCCCTTCTACTGTATAAAAATGTTAGCTTTAAGAATGATGTAGGCCCTAATATTTTTAAAACACTGAAGCATGTATGAACAAATAACTAACTAAATGGAGGTGATTGTTTAGACTAGACCTGTCCAACTGGCGGCCCTTGGAAGTTATTGATAATACGGCTCTAAATGAGCACGCCTTCAAATGCGGCCACTTTATCTTTCAGTATGAAGGATCGATAAATTTAGTGTTTCACATAAGATTTTATTAAAACTATCTTCTCAAGCTATGACAGAAGGGACGAGAGACTTCGGAACTTATTGAACATTAGTTTCTCTTTTCAGTCATAGTAAAATTATAGGCTATTATTCACTGCATTGCATTTATTACAAAATACTTGATCGCCGCATCGTGAGTCATGTCATAGTTCAATGCAGAATGCAGTTGTAAACGAAGAAGGCCAACATTGATTTGATCTATTTAGGTACGGTACAAGTATTCACTACCTTGCAGTGTTTTACAAGATAGGTTATTGCTGTGATAGCGTGTCAAACTCATATTTAGGACTTACGTGTTTGATTCCACAGACTGACGCCGCTATCATCACTGCAGGGGTTTCGTGGGTTTCCTGAATCTCACCATCTCAGTAAAATTTAACAAATGGTTTCCAGATTTACCCATATTCTGCATGAGGTGGGCCGCATTCAGTACCGTGCAAGTAGGCTACAGCGTATTTAGTATTTCAGTATATCAATTATATTTACAGTCGTGAGCATCAGATGATGCTATAGATATTAATCAGTATTAGAAATAGACGTAAAATACTCTTCACTTTTATGAAAAGAGTTTTCAGTCAGCCATCGGCACAAAACACAGTTAAAACTGATATAACTAACATTGTGTGCCTCCCGACCAGGCTTTTGAGCTGTCTTAACAGAAAAATTACTCTAGACAGTCTAGTATAGACGCAGAAATGTTCCCATGTCAATTTGGCATTCAGGGTGATACCCGAAAGTTTCCTGCCTTAGGCTGAACGTTGCTGAAGTTTGAGAAAACAATGTATGCTGGATTTTAACTATTCAACCCAAAACCATTCGCTTGGAACCAATTTGTTGCCGATTAGAGAGCCTGAGCTACTGACAAGTTTAAGTCTAGCATATTTTTCTTGGTTTCGTAAAGTCTAGTATCGACAGTAAATTGCATATCGTAAATCGTAAGTAACTGATCGCTCGAAGAAAATGACTAATTTGTATGACTTTTGTCGTGTTGAACGTGTGTGCTATTAAGAACCATCGCCAATGCCGTTCACTCTATTTGGTTAAGCGTTTGCCGCCTCGAAGACTATACAAAAACGCAAGCGAAGGGCCGTAATCTCGTGCACACTCGAGAGCATTTCAGGGCAATCATCGATATTGTGTGCATAATTCTTACCATAATTCCTGTTATGGTGCAAAGCTTTGTCGGCGAACACACGATTCTCAACAAATCCCCCTCAAAATAAATCCAGGGAGGTAAGTAAGGCGATCGTGACGGCCAAGCAATTACAACCGTTTTACAATGTTCTCCTCAGATGTTGCAGAACGGCACCGACCAGATCTCTTCTGCATATCCGGTATCTTGAAAGTTATAAATATTTCATAGCTACAGTTTAATTCGTCCTTACATAGAAAAAATGAGACCTTTGGCGGGCCAAAGCGAAACCAAATAGAATGTACGGCACTGGAAAAGGTTCTTACTAGCAGAGATGTACAAAACAAGAACAAATTGGACAAAGCTCAATTTTTTAGAATGATCAATTACTTATGGAACACATATCGGAATTTTGTGGATATGCGCTATATTGTGATTTTCATGATAATGAGAAATGATAAAGTACTAACCTCAAATAACTATGTTCTATTAATCATGTTATAGGAGGATTAGTCATTAGCTCATTCCTAAAAAGTTTACATATTTTCATAGCTCTTGGCACATTTTATTAATTCAAAACACTTCAAAATATCGTGAAGACCCTTTTCAATACGCTGGCGGCAAGCTTCTATGAAGAGGGTATTTGAAAGTTGCACCACGATTCGACAATTTTTTTCGGTCGGAGCGCGATTATGTAGAGAAGTAGCTAGAAGGTGTACCTAAATGTTCCAAATAAAACAGTTTTGATTTACACTGTGGTTTTCATTTTATGCACCATCGGAGGTTGAAAAAAAAAATATCCCTCGTACGTGTCAAAACTCCTGCTTTAGTGTGTTACTTACGGGTGTTAAGACTGACAGCTACGTTACTTACTGATGTTACGATTGACAGCACACCTCTTTGTAAAAACTTGGGACTTTTAGCCACATAATAACTTCCAGGAAATCGCGTGATCAATTCGAAGGAGGGGGACAGTGCTACTAGTTACATAATAATATAACGTTCTTTGTACAGCTCCATAATAGCTATGTATGAAACAAGGGGTAAAAAAGGAATTTTATTTTGCGAGTAGGAGCAAAATAAAACTATTTTACCATGCGTATCATATATATATTTTTTTTTTTTACAGGCGTTAATATTAAATATTATATTAAATTTTGTGAATTGATAAGTTTAAATGCATATGCTTCAGCCATTTTGGGAGCCTTACAGCTGTTTGACAGCTGTTCTGCCATCTGGTATGCTCCTGCGCAGACAGAGATTGTTGATTTTCTCCTATATGGCCGCCAATGTAAGAGATGGGATGGACAACGCTTTTCAGCCAACAAGTTTGACATTTTTACGACCACCTTCAGAAATTCAGCATTTAAAAAGGCGTTATGCATTTTACATTTTCAATTTATATTAGACAGAGTATATTTAGTAATCGTATGCAGTTATTCTTAATTAAAAAAATTCCATGCGAAGCGATCAGAGATGGTACCCTGGATTGTCATAATTTTATAACACTCATTGGCATAATTTTTTCCTTTTAATTATTATCGTCTGCCATTAAAAGTCCTTCTTTTACCTTCGACTGCCTAAAAAATATTTTACTCATCATCAAGGGTGTCCAAAGAAAATCTCAGAGTGTTACTCGTGTAAACTATATATGATTTCGACCACTCCACAAACCAAGATTCAAGCCATCAACATCTTGCTCTCTGCCAAAGGCATAATGACCAGAGATGTGACCAGCTGACGTGAATAGGAAATAAATTTATGGCCTGCACTACTGACCTTTCAGAAGACTGAAAAATCAGCACACAGGACTTTAGTTGGCAGAGATTAATTACAAACAAAAACAAGATTTCCCCACAACATAAACAATATAATTAATTCTCAGAACTGCAATTTTTACATACCTGTCTGTCTGTCTATACCTATCATATAATATTAGCCCTACTTTCCAAGGGAAAAATGTTTAATGAAGACTTTAAAATCCCCTAAAGAATGGTGTAGGTTATTTTGTTTCCCTTTTAAAATAGCCTACCTAAGAGAATATTTCCCCAAAAATGTCATAAAATCTAAATTTAGGGAGAGATTTCCAAAGTTGGTAACACTGTGCTACGTTGTTTGGTAGATCCTGATGGGCATTTTATAGAGATGTAGTTAAAGTCACTGTACGGTAGGCTACTGGTAAGCAATAGACAGTCCTACCCCTCTGTCACTAATCTTGACCAGATGGGACCAGACCCTGTCCGGATCACCGAAAGTCCGGATTAAACGGAATTTGCCTTTAAATACATGTACTGTACTGTGGTGCAATTTTTTATAAAACCATAAAAATCGATTTTTTTTTTTGCTTTAATATAACTTTTCCTATAACTTAATTTTAGTTTTAATACTGCTGTAAACTTAAACCTAAGTTTTTTAACGTACGGACTGATGTAGGATTCACAAAAGTAACATATTTTTTATTAAAATTTAAAATGAATGATTATGCAGTATAAAAAATCCGTCTGGATTAACCGGATGTCCGGACGAGAGCGGGGTCCGAATTAGCAGTTATCTACTGTATTTGCAAAATTATCCTCTACCCACTCCGTTGTAGCGAATAGCGATGCTAGCGCTCAATAAGTATTAACCATCTATTAAATCACGTTAGCATTGAGCAAGTAGTATTTCAAAGCATAATTCCCGCATTGCCATTAAGCCTATGAAAACAGGAGAATTTAATAAAGACCTGACCCAAATTAATTTCGGTATAAACTATTGTATGACAGGTAACGCTTTTAATTGGCCTGTAGTGAGATCTTAATTGCATTTTCTTTGTTGAAGGAACTAGTTCACCGCGTTTGCTTTTGAACTGTGAACTATTTGCATACGTAATATACGTAATGTATAATTTAGTGGTGAGATTGATTGACAGTATACCGTTGCAACAAACATGAATAATGGAGGGTATGTGGCGTCAGAGTGTGAAACACCAGCTGAAATTTGCGGGACAATAAGGAAAACAAGTTGCATTTAGGCCTACAGAGAAAAAAAAAACTTGTGCGTCTATGCACATTAAACTGTTTTTCTTATAAGTCAGTTATCGCTTTCTAGTATGAGTTTTGTGTGCACTCCCAGTGACGTATGGTCGCACATTAAGCGTTTTAAAATGAACTTCTTGTTTCCTAAATTAGAAGTTCTATCCTCTTACCTGTTTTTTGTTCTTTAGCTCTAGATTTGATTTTTTTAAATTTTATTTTCATTTCATTTTTCCTCGTCTTTGTCCGTCTTTCTTTTTGCAGCTTAAACCGTAAAAAAAATTTCAATTGTCAAAATGTGCTCCTCATCCAGAAACGTAGATCTTGCTCCTATTGTTCTTGCTTTTCGACACTACTGTAGCTCCTTTCTTGGCTTCTGCTTGACTTGCACATTTATGTAAAGTAGATGCCATGTTAAGACGACTTCTTTCCATACCATCGTTTAACTACAAAAGAATATAATAACATTGTAAACCTAATCCGAAAATCTAAACTGATCAGTGGTCATTGATCACGTACAGGTTTTGGGGGTAACCTCTGTGCGGTCATAGTGTGGCTTTCTTTGCGATTTCTGAACTGAAGTATTTACTGTGAACAGTACACAGCTGGAAGTCATTTTGCATTGGTGTTGGCCCCACACGAAGACCAGATTATTGTACTGTAGTGGAACAGCAAATGTTTCCTGAAACTGAGGAAGTTAAGATCCGTCTGCTTGCTGAGTTGCTGTTCACGCATTACTAGGTCTGGGGGGAGTGGGTAAAATAGTGTAATTCTAGAAAAACTGGTCGTCGTAACACGAAACATTCGGTAGTAAAGGACATGATACAGTCTTCTCAGCACCTCGCACAGCAGCACAGTTGCTTCATGAAAAAAATGGAAGGGATCGAATGTGGTGGCCAAGTCAGTAACGTCGCGCACCATTCGAGGGGTCGCGGGTTCAAATCTCGAGGCCGGCCAAACAGTGTATTCTTAGCACTACCTGTCTTCTGCCTATGGATATTGCCTTAGGAGGACTCCCTGCTTCGTGCTGATCGCATAGTCCCTCCTTATTTTATCCAATTAAGGTTTATGTGATTCATAAATTTTGCTCACCCTCTCGGGCATTGCCTAAATCCCAAGAAAGGGAAGGTAAAATGGTGAAAAATGGTATTGGAAAGAATTTGAAAATGAAGGGAAACATCGTCGGTGAGTAAATAAGACATTTTTGCGGAAGCAGTAGCATGTGGCTAAAATGGGATTTATGACTATCAGTGGTAATTTCTTTAAATGTAGGCTACCTCGTCCGGGAAAACCTAGTGAAAAATAATTAATTATACCTCAGAAAGAGAAATTCAAAAAGTTTTGTTTACTCTCTATTCAATCTCAGTATGAGCGTTATTTGTGGCGCGAGTTCATCCAGACGAAACTCAACCTCCTGTCACACGCGTGATAGCATCTCTAGAGTCAACAAGTGTTATTGCTTCAATGGCTCGGAGTCATACATCTGCCAAGTCTGCCAGAGTTATACGATGATACATTCGATCACTGAGAAATCCCCCCCCCCCCCAAAAATAGTCTATTGGGAATCGAGTTCGGCGATCTTGGTGGCCATGGTGTAGGTACGCCTCGGCAGATCGGGAAATATTTCATCAGGAGAGGGGCATAAATGATGTATTAGTTTCTTATATATATTTAACTCCTTTTCACTGTTTTCCCCGGATACTGTGGTTAATACAAAATATAAATCTAGTCTCCTCAATTAAGACTTCCAAAATGAGTTCTATCCATCTATTGATTAACATCCACTTTCATGTATTAACTCGAATATCTTATTACTTCTTTGTATTGATCAGTTTTAGTGTTTAATTACTTCTATTTATATGTTCTGTTCCTTAATGTTTCTCTCCAGCTTAATTGCAAAACTTACTTCATTGAGTTCTCTCTTTTCATTTCTCCCTCTGTGCATAGTTCTCCAGCTTTTCAGTTTAGATTTGCCATGGTAATGCTATTATTTCTTTATTCTTTATAGCAATAGGCTTATATTTTGCTCTTAAATTAAGCAATCGTCCTAGTTTCAGGAAATCTTATAGGCCTATCATTAATTATATTTTTTTCTGTTTAATATTTTTGTTTGTTTATATTTCCTCTGCATTGTTTTTATCTCTTGTAAACTGACTTAAACCTGGTTGAGTGGAAGAAAAAGCCCTTTGGCCATAACTCTGCCAGAAAAAATATTTATTTATTAATAATATTTTAGTCATGGAGTGGAATTACAAAACCTCTACCGTTTCTATTGAAGTTAATTTATTTTAAGGGATGACCTAATTATTTAGAGTGGTTTTCTAAACTATTGGTCGTAGAAAATTGAAATTTTTGCACATTTAATTAAAACGTCAACAGAATAGGAAGTTTAAAAATGCATTTTAAAATCTCAATTTGCTTTTGTGATATTCATTAATTTAATTAATGTTTATATCAAAATTGTAATCCATCTCCTCCAACAAATTAAAATATGAACCTGAATGTTTTTGTGTGTTATTCTATAAAGTTTGCTTTACACATTTACTAATGGAGTTGTAATATTGTTTGTGCTTTTTTGTTTTAAATATCTTACCCAGAAAATTGGAAAGTTTAACACTGATTACACTAATTGTTTCAAAGAATTAAGGCTAGTACAGAAAATCTGATTAGACATTTTACTACACACATTGTAAAGTACATTGTGAACACTTTCCACAGCTGTAACCCTACTTTTATGGGAGAAGGTAGAATTTGAATTGGGCAAAATAACATGCCAATTGAAACTGAAAAATCAAGTGATTAAAGATTGGATTCACTGCAATTGGAAGTGCACTGAGGTTTAAAAATGGTGTAGAATGGTGTAGCGGCACCTGTTCCATGCGTCTAAATGGCGTACACTTTTGTATGCTTTAGAGCAGCGTTTCTCAACGTTTTTGATCCCGAGGACCTTTAAAATATCTAAAAATATTTACGGACCCCTAATTTTACATCCCTTTTTGAAAGAAGGCCTATGTTCTTAATATTTGGGATATTAATTATAGGTCATTATAACGAAATATGTGAAAAAAAGTTTACTTCTTTACTTTCCACGTGCTTTATGATATTTTTAATTATGTCTGCGGACCATCTGCACCATCTTCGCGGACCATAGGTTGAGTAACGCTGCTGTAGAGTATGCTTAGTTTTTGACACAAAAAAAGCTTTTGACCAAAATGACTAAATCAACCCTTCTGCCCTCCCCAACTGAGATTACAGAGATATAATCCGTAAAACGCCTAAATGGTTCAGAATTCTTGATCTGTTATTAATAATTCGGAACTGTTCGTTACTTTAGAAACAGCAATAGAAAGGGGGTTTTGTGTTCACGAATTGTCGAGGAGTATGAAAAATACATTTTGGAGTAAATCGGTATGAAGGAAATATATTTTAGTATATAATGAATTCTCTCGGTCCTACCCATGAAAATAGCTAGCTGTATTCAGTATTGTGCATTGTGTAAGCTTATGGCATGATCTTCTGGTATATGATAGGCATATAGGCTACAGAGTTAATCAGAACCGGTAAGTACTGATTTACAAAATAAGTGTTCGGTTTTGTTTTTGCGGTGCCGGGTTTCCTCAATACCTTAGCTTTGAAAATGTATATTTTACTGTGGAGGTTTAAGGGAGAGACGGGTGTGTAGATGCATATACTCGTATGTATCATGTTTCGCAACTGGCATTATTCTGGACAACTATGCTCTTGAAACATTTTTGCAGCCATTCCCCCTTCTACAAGTTTCCAGAGTGGTTTTATACGTTTAAAGTGGATGTAGTTTAAGCTGCTTTCTGTCACAGCATCCCGTGCATTATTTAACAATGGATACTTTATCTGTCAGCGTTTTCAGTTCGATAGGCCGTATCTGTATTGGATTTACCAGGTGGCGGAAATTCATTTCTCTTTTCCAGTACCAAATGGCGAGAATTTAAAAAAAAAAACGCTTCTGGGTCAAGGAAAATGTAAGGCGTTATGAATAGCTAAATCTAGCGTGATATGCAGAATCGGATATGTATGGACTCTTTTTTACTTCCAGCTCTTCAGAGGCATAGTTTATTTTGCCCCCCTTCTAGGTCAAAGGTGGGCAGAATACTAGACTAGAAGATAAACTTTTTTCTGTTAACGCCATGAACTCATTTTATAAGGTAAAAGTATCGACTTTAAAGAATACGCCTTACGGGTTGCCATATGAAAAAAAAAAATATATATATATATATATATATATATATATATGCAGACTATTGCTCTTCCCAGCTTTACATATTTATGAGTAAGTTAAAGTGAGCGATGATGAAATTAAAAATAAAATTCAATATAAGAGAATGCCTTGTATTTTATGTCGTTATGATTTTTTTTCTTATTGTTATCGTGAATAACTACGAAGAATAAGTTCATTTATATGTCAGATTTTTTCGAAGAATGTAACTTTCTTGCAAAATCTATCCCAGTAGTGGAATTGTTCCTCTTTCTTAGTACGCGTAGTTTTTCGCTTTATTTGTTAGGGGATTTATTTAAAGGTGTTCATTTTCCTTTTAGGCCTACTACTTTTCACTTTATTTATGGCAGGATATGTAGATTCGTGAAGATTCGTGGCTCATATAGCATTAAGTCCATTCGCAGGCTCGCAGCGAAAAGTTTATTATTTAAGCCACAACATAAACGTGTGCCAATAACATAAAATCATAATTCGCAATGACAGTAAACAATGAAGTCAAGTCAAAACAGTAGGAAGTGTAGTCTATTCAATGCTATGAAACAAAATAACGCCTCCATAGTATCAAGGAGTAAGGTGGAAGGTATGTTATTTTGAACCGTAAGCATTGTTTAACAGACTCTCTTCTTCTATGTAAAGTTTCATTTTACGGACTAAGCCCATTAAGGTAGAAAATTAAGCGCTAGCACGTTATAGAGATTATAGAGGGTATCACCAGATGTCACTATTGTTCTCTTTCCTTTCGTACAAATTAATAAATCCATTTCATTCATTTTAATCCTGCTACTACTATTTGCCGTGTACTTATTAATAATTTACAATTCAGAATAACATAAATACATATTTAGGCAATTAAAATTTGGTCAATAAACTGTTGGTTTTTGACAAAGCACAATTTATTGTAAGCCAACACGATATAATGTTTCACTGAAAACATTACTTACGACCTTAATTTCTCCCCCATTCATTCAAAATCTGCAATTCCTTATCATAGCGAAGAATTTTTCTAGATTGGTTCATTATTCTCCTATTCTATAAGTGGAAGAGGGATATAAATTGATTTACGAATAGATAATGATTTTGCATTTTCAGTAAAATATGTAGAAGTTAGCGCTCGCTTTATTAACTTCTTGGTTGCCTGTTAAGTTCTTTATAACGGTCTTACATCTAAACTAAACTCCGTGGCGCTACATCCCTGGAGAGACTTGGCCTACCACCCGACCGCTGCGTCATCTACCGTAGGCAGATGGCAGGATTGGGGGCATCTGGTCAGCATGCCCATGCCCCATGGCCGTTAATGGTGGTTTTCATGATCGGAGCCGCTACTTCTCTATCAACTAGCTCCTCAATTTGAATCACGAGGCTGAATGCACCCCTACCAGACCTCCCTACCTCAGAAAAATCCGAGGAGGTACCGGGAATCGAACCCGGGCCGACGGATCTGTAGTCAGCGACACTAACCCCAAGACCACGCCCGGCGGACAACGGTCTTACATAGTAAATAACTATTATTAAAATAATTGTTATTTTTTATTAAAATTCTGCTTAGCCTAGTTTCTTAGATGGCTTTTTGAAACTTACTAGATGAGTTCATTTTGTGTGTTTTTTTAAATGATTTATTATTATTATTATTATTATTATTATTATTATTGCCGTCAATGCTATCGCGAAAACTTGGAGTTTGCAAATTTCCGGTGTTAACATCTTGAGTGTGCGTCTGTGTTTTCTTTTGCATATCTTGTTGTAACACTCCATTAAAATAATATGAAAACCAACTTCCATAAGAAGCTTTGATAAAATACTGCTGAATTAATTGAGAAAATCCCTTCATTATTTCACTTCTGCTCTGTATCCTACACAGGTATCTTGTTTAAGGCAATAAGCAGGTCTCAGACCATCTCATTCACGACATTAATTATTTGATGAATATTCATAGCTTGTTTGTTGTGATGGCATTAGTGGAGAAAGTAATTGTAGTCATGTGCCTGCAGATTCCTTTCAGGCAATTTACGAAACATTTAATATCATTAGCCTTACTATGGGCTTGCTTGGTACCATAGTAATATCTATATTTATAATCTCAGCTCTAAGAAAAACGAGCTATTCATCGTCTCCATAGAAAATAAACTTATATTTTAGGAACATTCGTCAAGGTGTCTCCGATCAAGTTGTCTCGCCCGGTTTCTCGATGGTGGTTTATTGATTTAAGATAAACTTGTGGTTGAGTGTATACGTTAAAAATATACGAACTTTTCTTGGAAGCAAATTCTATTAAAGGGCAACGAAGAGCGAAAAGCAATGAAATTCGTTGTAAATGCTTTCTGAATGATGAAACAGCTAAGCAATTGAATTCTTCTGTTGCAGAAAGATTAGACCGGATTCTCAGTTAAATTAAATTTCATTGCCTCATCTTTAGGCCTATGTAGTAGGCCTATTGCCCGATGCCTAAAGTTGTTTCAATTTAAGAAGTCTAAGATTTCGAACATGGCTTTATTAGTTTATTATTCATGTTGCTGCCGTAGGCCTGTCTTAACGGGAAAAAAGTAATGATGTGATAATATGTCTTGGAGATAGGGCACAAAAGAAAATTTCCATCTGGAAGTTAGCTTGCACATAGGACTCTAAATAAAACGAAGTGAAAATTTGAAGTTTTTATGAGCCAAACTATTACAAAAAACTACCAAGAATCCTTCTATATGTTGTTAATATAGTTAAACTACATTATCACAAAAAAATCATTTAAATATCTTGAATAGTGCCCAAGTAAACAGAGTATAAAATTGGACGGTTCTGGAAAACGCGCGACAAATTTATAGGGGTAGGAGAGGCATCAGAATTTAAAGTTACAAACAGATCAACATTTTAGGGCCATAAGTACAACAGTATTTTACATATAACAAAAATTCTTTCACCAACTTGAAGATAATAATGTGTGCCACAGAGAAAAAATCCCTTTAGGCAGGCCTACAGGCGGAGGTAGATTTCGAAGTGCTTTTGGTTTAATTTATTGTCGCTGCATAGCACTCTTCTTCTTTAGCCTTGGCATGGCAAACCTGCAGTAAAGAGGAAGAGCCTACAATCAATTGTTTTGACAACAATAATAGGATATAATATTCTGGGAGGCCGTGCGCAAGATCAGCAATGAATAAAATTAGCAAAGCCGCTAAACAAGACAAAATTATGATATTATAATAATTCTTTCAAGTGTTATTATTTTCAAACATTAAAATCTCGCGTCATATGAGAGCTATCAAGAAACTATTTATTGATTTGTAGAGTACTCATCAAGAGCTTTTCAACGATACCCCACAAGACGTGGTTTCAAAAGTTTCGAATTTTCATCCGCCACCCCCACCCCCACCCTCACTCGAACCCCCGAATCGTTGGTGTCACTGTGAACTCCATAGGGAGTACTCTGATTTATTCAAACAAAGTTTCCCTCTATACTTCATAGGGGCCGAGATATACATTTTTAAAAATTTCAACCCCCTCCCCCGACCACCCCCTTGGGCCTTTTGCTCATTAACGAACTTGTCCGAACTATTGGGCCTAGAAATAACATATTAAAATTTGGTTCAAATATCTTCAAAATTACGGCCGCTATCGTGTAAAGATATATATATATATATCACAAAAATGTTTTTTGAACGGGCGGTGGTTTCGTACTTAGGGGAGCATGAAACGCAAAGATATGAAAGAATTTTTCGAAAATCATAAAGTGGTATCCATTGCAATAGGTAGATTTTTCTTCGAAAATCTACCTAAAAATGAACTGAAAAAAGTATTGGTCCTCAAAATTGTACCTTCTCTCTTAGGTTCTCTCTGAATAACAGGAGCATTATATCTATAATTGAAATTTGTTCATTTCAGTGACACGTAAGGCAGGTACAGTGGGGCTATATTGTTCTTATGACTGTTCCGTGCTTACCGAGAATTCTTTAGCGAAATAAACGCTGGCATTAAAGATTTTGTTTTATTGTACGAGTACCGGAGAAAACACAGATAACGTTCCCATTTAGGTCAATAGACAAGGTTGGAAATTTATAAATCAGGTATTAAAATTAATAAAAGGTAAAATAAAATAATTTACAAGCTTGAGTAAAGCTTAAGTAAAAAAACTGAGAATGCCTTTATAAGATTTTCTTTATTTTTTTAATCGCAAATACCATTACTTTTAAAAAGTGTTCTGTGCGATGAGAATTTTACTAGTTGAATGAGGAGATTAGAGCGTACTTAAATAAAGTAGTTTTTCATAGTGGGGTGGGATCTACGTGTAAACAAAATGTGTGTAGGGCCTATATACGAGTACATAAATAAGAAATGGACGTAAAATAAAATTAAAGTTAAGGGCTTTTTAAACTACAGCTTAATGAAATGAATGGGGGAATTACATTTGCCATAGCCTAAAAGACAATCTCGCGAATTTCTACAAATGTCCGAGAACTCTTCCACTGCTCAAGGATGTAATCTGTTGAACCGCGAGTATGACAGATATAACTTAAGGAGAGTGCATTATGTGAGAAGAACTTATTATGGAAATGTTATTTCTGCTGGTTAATTTTCTGTATAAGCAATTTCTGTAGATACCCGAACACAGGAATCTGTTACTAAGCGATATTATGAACTGTGGAATCGTATTTCAGTTCTTTTTAAATAAATCCATACTTCAAATTATGTTTGATATCTCTTTATCAGCGTTAACAGCTTTATCGACTGAATTTAAAAAGGATTCGGTATTATATTTGAGCATAAGAGTACTAAAGCTTGAGAAAAGAATGGGGGTATACGGTTATTTATTTCAGTAATATGATGTGTATAATGTTTTTCAACCCTTATCCCCATATCTGTGTAGCACGTACTTGAATTATGAAAAAAAACGTATGCACAGTGTTGTAGTACCAGTACATTATCCTAACATTCATTTTGCTTAAAAGCACTTACAGCTTCGATTATGTTATGCTGTCATGAAGAGTGTCTGTAGTATTACTGTAATGTATTTCAAACCCATTGGCCTATAGGGCATACCGAACAAAACTCGCAGAAACGAATTACAGCTCTCCCACGGTTTTAATGAGTTTTAAAAAATCACAACACCACAGATTCCAATTTTGCCACTAATCGAATACGTCCATCCTGCTGTACAAACTGGGAAAGTTTTGTTAGATCAGTGGCTGTCAATCTGGATGCATCATTTCGAGAACTAAAAAGTTATACATTGACTCACCTCTATAGCGAGAATACTAATAGGCCTACTGTTACAAATCTCCAATGGTTACCACCAATCTGACATAGCAATGTAATGCTGAACGATTGAAATTAAATTAAAAAAAAAAAAAAAAAGTTATAGTCTATAGGGAATCTCCCTATCGCTCAAAATCGTCTCCCCAGCACTACATTCGAGGTTTCGATGTAAATCTAATTTAAATACTCTTATTCCTGTAAAGGTTGGTTTATTATTTTGCCTTTAGCGAAAATTGCGTTGTACATTCTGTAGAGTTCCATGACTTCTGAGGTTCGATATTTGGAGCTAAAACGTTAGTGAGTAGCCGCTGAAGTCAGGGCAAGAACCTGGTTCTGTAATTTCAGAGCTCACTGTTCGTTACTCATAAGCCATTACTCATTACTGAGAGAGTTATGATATATATATTTTTTTTAACTTTCATTTCAGCCATATAGTCGATTTAGACCAGAATTGAGGATTAGGGCTATGTCATATTTTGAAATAAAAAACCTTTATTCCGGATTTTCAACAGTGTGCAAACGGAGTGAAATTTTAAAGCAGTGATAAAAGCTTTTTCTGGAAAAAGACGACCCACAATCAGAGTGCAGCGATTTGACTCTATTCAGATGTCATAAATCGATGTCATAAAGGACATAAAGTCTTGTGACGTTGAAAGGAGATTCTCACGATACAAGACTATTTTGATTGACAACCGGAGAATTTTGCTAATTTGAAGGTGCATCTGATAACATATGGATATGCTGCAGCATTAAGGAGAAAACAAAAGTTAAAACAGCATGATTTAATATTCAAATAATGTACACTTTCGTGTGATTAAATAAATATGTGTTTGTTTGCTCATATTTTGTCTTTTGTGGGTCATTTAGCTATTTTTTAAAGATCATATTGTCTTGTGTAATCTTATTTTTTAAGGGGACCTACCTGTGATATTTGCCAAAAATGACACAAAACTCATTTGTTTGTTTTTTGCATATTAATTAACACCAATTCTTGGCTTATCAAAGAATGAAACATATTTTAGGTGCATTTAAATGTCCGTAATGTGACGTTTGAGGGCTCTGCGCACGTGCTGATAATTGATCTTTCTAAGTCGTAGTTCAATTGTTAAAAAACGCGTATTTTCTCAGCAGATATTTAAAATTATAGTTCTACTCATTTTCAGAGTATTACTGGAAGTGAATTAATAGATTTTCCAGGGTATTTCCCTGAGGAATTTGTTCTTTAAGGGTGTAGAAAGAGCAGGACAATTTTAAAGGCAAAAATTGTATCTCATCTTTAAAGCTGATAATTCAACATTTTGTTTCCCCCATATTTCATTATTCAAGTTGCTCCTTGCAAAGCAGTTACTTTAAAATTTACAACAAAGCTCGTAGAAGAATTTTTAATTGAACGGCGTTTTTTATTATTTAAACTTAAAAACAAAATGAAGTAACATAAAGTTTAATATTATTTCTAAGAATTATTCGGGACCATTTATATATTGTATTATAAATTAAGTAGTAACTTGTTTGGCTTAGAGAGTCTAGACATCAAATCTGAAAATTTGATCCCAAAAATTTTAAAACTGTTCCGCAAGTACGTTTTTTCCATGAAACCCATTAAAATATTACAACATATTTCTTTTTGAAGATCTAATAAATTTACATCTCTGAAAATGTTTTGGTTTATTGTGTTAAATGCTTCAACAGTCAGATAAGCAAATGAAGAAAATGTATGATTTTTTTTATAGTGTAGAATTTCTGAATTCCACATGTCTGTCCTCTTAAGGTCATAAAGATTCGAACCCTATTCTTTACTAATCAGTGAACGAACATGACTTTGTCTTAGGAATAGGCTTAAGGATGTACTCGTTAAGTATTTGCTAATTGTTTGTTATAATTTCAACTACTGTTGACATGTTATCATTACATTTTCATCTTTATAATGAGCACTGCGATTAACATAGGGAAGAAATCTTCATTTGTACTATTTGTGCTTCTCATTCTTGCTTCGCTGCATAGGTAGGGTACAAAGCGTCAATTAACTCAGCCTACTAAAACAAAAAATTCAGCGTAGAGAAAGAAGTCAGTGCACACTTCATACAAAAATTGCCTCTGCGTCTACGAACTTCAAATAATCTCATGAAACCGGTACCTGAAGTTCAATATTCAAGTACAACAATATATATTTAAAAGTAGTAATAAGTTCTTTTGTATTCGCTGCATTTTATTAGTAAGGATTCTGCAATGGGAACATTACTGTCCACGGATGGAATCCTCGAAAGTTACTAAATTAACCGCTGGGAACTGGACCTTCTTATCGCAATTGAAGCTCGTATTTGAGATTAACATTGGTGCCATAGTATTGATTCATGTACCGTTTGAGAGGCAAGAACTGTACCCAGTATATATACTATAAATTATATGAAACGCTACTTGATTACAACGTAAGTTAGGTAGCATGTACCAAATTGGCAGGTGATTCCCATAATGGTTTTTACGCCATTCATGAAACCGCATTGTTAATTATTTCCAAGACTTTATAGTCACATACCGAATAATTAATTCCATGACATTTCGAAATGTTTTGTAAGCCTACATGATGTGTACTTTTAGATGTGCATTGAACTTGTCTTTGGTTTTAATTTTATTGTAAGAATGCTCAGATGCGTACCGGTATGTAGCATATTTCTTATAGCCTACCGCCACCGCTAGAAAAGTGATAATTTTTACTTTTGTATATAGGCCTAAATATCTCACAATTATGTCTGGAACATGCGGCGAAATCTTAACTTTTTGATGAAGTTTCCTTATGCTATGTATGAATTTACCTAAGAGTGTTTGCTTTTCCCTTACAGTTTTGTAGCTTCATCCGTTATTTTTGGAGCATCGTAACATTATTTTTAATTGATGATGAATTATTTACAGTTGATACAACATTTGATTGTATTCAGATGTGTCTCCATTACGTCGTGTGACGTTAAAAGAAGATTCTCACGATACATTGATACAGTTTATACTCCTGACTTTTGAATATTAAGAATCTTATAGTACACAGAGTATTTATTTTAGTAGATTAACTTTTCTGTTGTCTTTGTTTTTTATTGTTTTATTTATATGGTAACATAAATTTTACATCGAAGTTGCTCATACCCAGCTGGGTTCCCTTTTTCGCCATAAAAAGATTTATATGTTCCTATACAGTATTCTACTTCACGTATTAAATCCATTGTAAGCCTTCAAACATGAATTTAATATACAGTATTTCTTTCTTTCTTTTTCGTAGTTTTACCTCTCCCTTTTAGGATTTAAGCGACCCAAGCCGCCCGGGCAATATACAGTATTCATATTTAAAATTGTAGATTTTCGCTTTTAGCTACATTGTCTGGTGTATCGTATTCTGGTTTTCATATGAAAATGCGGACTCATTTGTGGAGATAACATTCCATGATATAGAAGTGTTTTTAATTAAATAATTGGTTTTGTTTGGCAACAGTGTACGGTAGTACAGCGCACAGCAGGTTGATCGTGGTGTTATAAACTAGCTATGGAAATACTCCACCCTTCCATTAAAAACTATCTAACGCGCTCAGATTATTCCATCCATAAAGGCTAAAACTATTTAATGTCTGTAATATTTTTTTTGCCCACTGTCACGATGATGATGATGAAAATAATAATAATTTTTTGTCCGAGATCTAGTAGCATACATTTGAATAGGACAGTGTCAAAACAAGTCTAAATTAAAAGGCTGTTGTGTAAATTCACTTAAGATATAAAGTCACCTATAGAATAAAATGGATCAGTTAAAAGCCAGATAATTACAGTTTTGTTTTAAACCTGTTAATGGTAACATTAAGGCAGACAAAGGAAGCTTGTTATAAAAACGGATACTATTATCTTTGGTTAGCTGCAATCTACGTTTTGGATTCTCCAATTTAAGTTTTGTTGTTGTTGCTGTTGTAGAATGACTACCGATGAAGTTGAAGAAATCCAGGATTCTGAATAAGAAGTGCAAAAGCATACTTTCGTAAAAAACGTAATACGGCATTTATATTTCTTAATCTAACGTTGTCATGGCACATGCGTACAATTTTTTTTTTAATTGGTAAAATAACCCCTTGCAAAACTATGCTCCGCTATAGTACTGTTTTGTTTTTTCGTGCTGGCCGTTGTCAACAAGATATGCAGTCGTCTAGGTTGGGTCCATGTAACACAAACTAGGAAATAAAGGCTCCATACAAGTAACGCATGCATCCCTTCATTTCGTTATGTTGCATGGACACATCCTAGACGACTGCACTAGGTCTACCGGCCATTAAAAAAACCATCAGTGCACGAATATTCTTGGATTAGACTTTGTTAATTATTTACCCTCTTGCCCGACAATATATATCTAATCCATACACCATGTGCCCGGTCTTTTGCACATTGATAGGCTACACATTTTTAGTGATGAGCAAAAGCAAGACCAAGACCAAGACCAAGGCGGTCTTGGTCTTGGTCTTGGTATTGCACTCTCAGTCTTGGTCTTGGTCTTGCATAGGTAACCCTGGTCTTGGTCTTGGTCTCGGTCTTGCATCAGTGGTCTTGGTCTTGGTCTCGGTCTTGCATACTCTGTCTTGGTCTTGTTGCAAGAGTCTTGCAGTTTTCTTTTATGCATCTTACTGTGATCGATGGCGTTTACATGATTTAAAGTTACACCATTTATTGCTTGCGAAAGTAACGAAAGCTAATTGCTTTTAGTTGCTTTGACCATGTAAACAGTAATGTGATCTCACGCTGTTTGCCAAAACGTCCATGGTGATATAAGCTAGAACAGTAAACTTTGAGTGTAAATTTAAATATTCTCTGTTATCCTATTGGAGAACTTTAAACCCAAAATCCACGAGATGCTATACACTATTTGAGAGTGTAAAATGATTAATATTATATTGTAAAGTTTCAAATTGAACGGCTGTGGAGACAAGAAGTAATATTAACAGGATGTGTATGAAATGTTTAAAAGATTTCCGCATAGGAGAGAGGTTCTATCTGACCTGTTTAAAACTGTATAATATAGTAACAAAACATAACGACATTGAAGTAGATGCTTTAGAAATTGTGCAATCTATAGCAAATCACACAATGTCCCTTCGAATCCAAACCCATAGGCTGCAATAAATAATATTTTTCTTTCCATATACCCTGATTCTAATTTATAACACATTGTGAACAGATCATTTCTGCACTTTAAAGATTTCCGCTACCCCCCCATAAATTACTTTCTACTTGCTTTCAAGTTTCGAACCTTCAACTAATTGGGTCATAAATAATCATAACTATTCTTCATGCAAGAAAATATTTCTACACCAGGCATTTTCTACTTTTATTATCTTTTCCCATTCGATATGCATCCTTAATATGAATCAGCAGCAAGAACTTAAACACCGCCACCGTTATGTGTCAATAACAATATTGTAGTAGTAAAAAAAGGTTTTCAGTGGATGTCCTACCTATCATCAACAAAATGTAGGCCTGTACAGCTACAGTACAATCAGATACGTAACTGTAAAGTAATAACTAGCAAATACCCGTCAAATAAGTTCCTGTTTTAATTAATCTTTAATTGTGTTGTATTGAATAATTATGAAGAATACCGGGCGTATAACCTGATTTTTTCAGACTTCACTTTATTTTGAAATTTTCTGCAAGGAGAATGGAATGAGCTGAACAGCTATGTTATATTTTTTCAAGTAGACAGGAAAGATTCTATATGTGAGAGTAGGCTATGAATATTAATGATGGGTGTAAAAAAGGATATCATCGTTAATGAAATAGGCTACTGAGCATGTTAATAGGCGTTTAAAGTTTCAAATCCTAGTCATGGGCCTCCCCATGGCTGAGTGGTTAGGCCGCTCGCCCTCCACTGCTGGCACCCGGCATCGGATCTCGCTGGATCCATGTGGAATTTGTGGTCTACAAAATGGGGTCGGGGCAGGCTATCTCGGGGTGCTCCGGTTTCCCCTGCCATATATCATTCCATCGTTGCTCCATTCATCGTAGTATGACCATTTGGTTATAATAAAAAATTATTATAAATCCTCAGTTATAGCTTTCTTTTAACCCAGTGAGAGGTTAGAGAAACTAGTTATTAAATAACTGTATGGCAGAATTTTTAAGTTTTATTGATAAATTATGTGGTCAGTATTTATATTGTACGCAAAATGAAATTTCATATATGACTTAGGGCCTTTGTTACATCTGTTTGTCTTTCGTACCATAATACTAGATAACTTTTGCAATTAAACATTTTAAAAATGAATATGGAGTGATTATCGTGAATTTAACTCCCACCAACTGAAGGAACTAGCTGTATGGAATGTTATTCAGGGAAATCCGTCAGATTAATTGTAAGTTTTCATTGCAGTAATTCGTTTTAGCGTAGTGGTGAGAGAGGTTGTATACAGAGTTCACATGTACTATTTGAATGGTGCGCTCGTTTTTGGATACGGACAGCGTCACGCACCGGGTCTGCTCTCATTGGTTGCCGCACGATGAGGCAACCTCTACATTATAGGCCTACCAGCCTTGGGACTACCCCGGCTAGCGACTCTGCGGCGCCTTTGAGTAGTGGTCACTGGCTCGCTGCATACACAACAAGGCTTTATAAAACTTTTTCAAGAAGCAAGACTGCAAGAGTCTTGCAGTTAGGTCTTGTTCTTGCCAGAGTCTTGCAGGGTTGGTCTTGGTCTTGGTCTCGGTCTTGCATGGTCGGTCTTGGTCTTGGTCTTGCTAACGCTGATGTGGTCTTGGTCTTGGTCTTGGTCTCGGTCTTGCATTTTCTGCAAGACCAAGACCAAGACTGCAAGACCAAGACTGGTCTCGCTCATCACTACACATTTTAGTACAATATTTTGAGATAGAACAACTGTAGGGACGTCCTCGAAATATATGAAACTGTCATAACTAGGGACCGGATTTTTAGGTTTTTAAAAACACTGTTTTAGGTTTTCCATTAGGTGAAATAGTTCTTTTAGGTTTTTTCCCCCTAAAATATCGTTTTCGGGTAGAATAATTGGTTAAATGAATTTGAATGTGCTACATAGGATTCTATACATTATACTTGTAAAGTTTAACTTAACAAAATTGACTTAAATTTGTGTAAACTTGCTTTACTGCAATATTATACAATTGAAGAAAGAAAGCATAAACAATCAAAAGTAGCAATGAAAATATGATAGCCTCACATTTCCTGGTTACAGTGTATCACTAAATATCTTTCAAGATTCTCAACTGTGAAGTTCTTCCTGTTATCTCTTAGTTAATAGTTAATACTGTATCTAGACACTACCCTTCTCAGGATTCGAGCCCGATGCTTCTAATTTAGTGAGTAAAATACTTATGGTTGGATGTGGATAATGTGAAACTAATTATTTTCCTTTCTTGGTTGTTACGCATGCTAACCGCACAACAGATCAACTAGGGACGAAAACTTCCCCCTTTTGTAGAAAGTTAAATAACACTTACGTGTTTCTGGCAGGCTTGACAAAATATTACTTTGCCATCGGTGGTAAAATTCAGTTCGTCGCCAATCCACTGCCGGAATAAACTCGATTTCATTTGTTTCGGCATAATTAACACGTCTACTTAAAACTCACAGTGAGACCACTCAGTATGAATAATAGGGAAGTACTAAAGGCAAACAAGCGCTTTAAAACACAGAAATCTATATACTTATTCATACACGGCAACAATGGTTGTTCGTACGAATATTTTAAAAGGAATATGCCGGTATTCTTACACTTCCTCTCTAGATACTGTCCATTTTAGACGACAATGGGTTGAACGAAACGCTGGTGGTATTAATTTCAACCCGACGAAAATTATTGTCTCCCCGCAAAATACCGATTTCTCAACCGACAAACAAAAAAGATAAAAAAAAAGTAGCGTAAATTAGATATTTTAGGTTTTATATCCCGTTTAGGTATATTTAGGTTTTTATACCCCATTTAGGTATTTTTAGGTGCTACAGAATTAATGTGGGTGAATCCTATGGACATGATTCGAAAAAGTGTATGAGCGCTTTTTGTTTTGGAAGTAAGGAAAAAAAATAGGTAAAAACCTAAGAATCCGGTCCCTAGTCATAACACCACCTGTTGATGTATAAAAACCGGAAATATCTAAAGGATCAAAGGGTTAATAGTGGCATGGCGTATTCGCTTTAAAAGTATTGTTTTTCTCCCCTTTTATTTCTAGCATCAGCATTCCAGCAGGCTGTATTCATTAATAACAAGTCGGCTTTAGATTGCTGCATAAGTGACCTGAAGAAGTTCGGTATGTAAGTTTCGCTCATTTTTCATAATAGCAGTGGTATAGTCGAGGATATACGCCGTATACCCTCAGCGTAACCTTATTCGTTGGCGTATATCTTTCGTTTTATTACGTGTATCTTCTGATTTGGTTATGATTTATTTATTTGTGTATTTGACTATTCTGACATTGCCTCGATAGACCCGTAAGAGTAGCGTTTGTATGAAGGTTCAGTAACCCATCAAAAGAGGTCTGTGGAGTGTGTATTACATAGTCGGAACCTAATTATGAAGATTTTATTTTCGAATCAAAATAGCCTGGTTTTCAAACTAAGTGCTATTATAGACCTATTGATGTGATCGATAACGCGTATTTCATCTTTTAAAATCTCAGAACTCCATATCTGTACATATTTAATACCAAAGTAAGTGCCTCATTTTGAAACCAGTGAAGTTTTGCATCTTATGTGTGATTAAATAATTTTATTAATAGTGTATAACTATAGTGTAGTTACTACATAATAGTGTATATAACTATTAATAGTTAATAACTGCTTCTACACAGCCCAAGAATCCAGTAAAATGCGAGTTCAGCTAAAATCCCTGAAACTGAAGAGCAAGCCGTGGTCATATTTTGTCCGTCAATAAAATCAGGTATATTAAATTCAAATTGAATTTGCATCCCACGATTATGCCTTTTTAAAATTCCGTATTTTGATATCTTTGTCTGTAGGTCAGACTCCCATGTTTCTTTACATGAGGAAGACGAGTTGGTTTTGGTAGAAACCGCCTTAGATTAGGCTACCCGCACAACTAAACCATGTCGATGGAAATTAGCCGCGTAGCTGGAGTTTGGTATTTGTGACTCGCAGAAAAAATTCAACGCACTTCACACCGCTATTGTTTCCATGAAATAGTAATTTCATGAAAATTTAATGCAGCCTTGTTCGTTAATTCTAAGCTGTATAGTAATAGTTAATATTCTTTCTCGTATTATTTCTCCTTCTCAATGTTTATGTATACTTTACCTTTAAAATATGTATTGATGATGATGATTATTATTATTATTATTATTATTATTATTATTATTATTATTATTATTATTATTATTATTATTATTATTATTATTATTATTGCTATTACTATTACTAGGCCCACTACTATACTACTTTACAATATGTGCTGTCACCTTGCCGTTTGCTGAGGTTATTTACTAGTAGGCTAAACGTATAACAATCTATGCTAGCCGACTTTTGTGGATTGATTGTTCTTTATCGCGAAGGTCTATGAATCAGATCTAGTTTAGAACGAAGACTAGTTTAAGTTCCCCAGAATTTCCTTCAAGTGTTACGATCTGTTTGGGAAACTTTTTTTGAAGTTTAGGACTCCGATAGAAGTTGCCTTCTCTTCTTAGCCGTTTTGCCAATGTGCCAGAAGGAACACAAGTTTGTCCCAAAAATTGAGTGTGAGCAAGAAACTGAAACCGATCACCTTATATTTATATCGTTTTGATTGTGAAGTTGTTGTTAGGGAAAAATCCAATATTCTTTTTTATTTATATACCACCATTGTTGAGAATGATTTAGAGTTAAATTTTCTGAACATGTGAAGTGTATAGAATTGCAGGTCAAGGAGCAGTATATAACTAAGTAGAAATAATTTCAATGAAAGACCACGCTCGATATCTGTAGAAAGAGGACAATCCGGTTATCATAAGTTACAAGATTGTGTTTCATTTTGTCCAGTGTTCAAATGAATATGCGCTAAAGAAATCGGGAAAAATGAAATCACGAGTGGTATTTAATAATAATAATAATAACGTACCGAGAAAATAAAAATTAGTAAACCGTTGAAACATGATGTAAGTTACTTTCTAACATGTGAATAACTAGTTGACATATTAGCTTAAAACGAGATACCTAAGACCAGTGTTGTAGTCCCAAAATGTCTACAGGGTATACTCTTAGTTTCGTGCAACTTTTGGGGAGGGCGCAACAAATTTGTTTTGAATTTGTGATCACATTGACCTTCTTTGAGAAGTCAATGGCGAAATGACCAAATAAATAATTAAGTAGGAACCCAATAACTTAATGACTGAATTACTATAATGCAACTCGAAATAGAAGGTATACGTTAACGAGTAAGATTGAAAAAAAGATGTATATGGCGTATACCTTTGTATACCTTCAACTGCACTACTGCTTGAGACCAGACCAAGGCTAGTCAGACCATACAGCATAAGCAGATCGATATCGATTCGATCTAACAATTGCTTTTATCGATCAGTGTGCTTTTTAGCGTATTGCTTGCCATGCTTTCTTCTCTCATTGATGACGTCATAATACCAGTTCATTTGAACATAATTATGAGCATACCATTTTCGAAATTCAGCAGAAATGTTTTCTGTGGTGAAATATTAAAGTCCAACGTCTGTAAATGTTATTCTTTGTAAATATGAACCAACGTCACGTTTAAGTTTTTTCTTGTAAAATTGATTAATACTATCACCAGAAGTGATCAGCGTAAAGGAAATGTTAGTTATTGCTGCGCGTAGCAGGGATGTGCATATTTCTCAGTAGGGTTTTGATCAGTTGATAACCTGCTTTTCAAACGTTATTCGTCCAAATATAAAACGGAAATAGTTATTAATGCATTTAATATTCTGCCTATAAAGGATCGTTATTTTGTCAAAACGCGTTAGTTACATGTTACATTAACTGATGCGAAACTTATGTAGTAAGTGGGTGAGCGGCATGTAGATATAACAACGAAGCATTATCTTAATTAATTTTACCTTGGAAGATCGCGCGAGCTCTATAGCTATATGCAAATTTCAAACCCAGCCTCTCCCTTTCCATGTTAGGCTAGCGTTTCTATTCAAATACAGAAAGCTTTCATACCCACACTGGTTGTAAGAGGTCTGATTCAGCGAAGTCTAATTCTCCTTTCTTCCGGTCAGTTTCCATAATTATTTGTATGAATCACGAACATCAACAAAACACGAAGATGTCGATGTTAGGGAAGTCTTCTATAAGTAACTGATCATTCGAAAACTTTCGGACTGTTATGATTTTTAAATGTGGAGTAAAACAATCTGGTGCTGTAGAGTCGTTCGAATTACAAATGTGCCCATCAGATAGCGTCACTTGTTTTCGATGCGTATTTACATTGGTATGACAGATAAGCGACTTGGAGACATTGTTGGCTTAGAGTGGACGCAAAAGAAAAAATCGAGAAAGCTTTTAACTCTGCTTAAAAAAAACACCTTGTACGTTCAATTTCTTGGCCATCATGTTCTCCTGACTTGACTATCTAGTATTTCTTTTTAATGGGGATTTATGAAGGATTGCGTGTTTGCAGGTAAGCCTCGCACCATCCCAGAATTGATGGAAAGGACTGTGTCGCTGAAATGCGACATTTTCGTTCATCTCTAGCTATATAGAAAAGTGGAACATGCGAAACCAAATTGAGCGTACGACACCAGGAAAGGTTCTTACTTGCACAGGTGTACAACTCAACCAACCAATTTTTCGAGTGGTCAGTTACTTATGAAATACCTCTATATGGGTCGAAAGCTCTTCATGCTAGAATATTTAACTTTCTTCTCAATGTTACATAGAGTAAGTAGCGGTAGTGGGCTTTTCTCAAACATTCGCATATCTGCATTCTTCGTGTGGCAGAAAAGCCTAAATTCGTAGAAGAGGTGACAAGATTCTGCGGATTATTTTTTCAAGTAGAAGTCTTAGGTCTTAGTACAAGCCGTTATTGTTTTTATAAATTCAGGAAAACTAAACATTAGTAAGAGAAGTCGTCAGCATGCATGGTTCCACATCATTTCCCAATTATTGTGTTGTTCACAGAAGTACAGATTTTTCTTCTGAAAACATGTACTCTGTATAGTAGACCTTTTAATCAAATTTCAGGATCGAAAACAGGAGAGCTACTCTCTCTATCTGTACGGATAGAGCTTTGCTGAATATTCAGAGCAAGCAGGGTAAGCAGTGTTTGCCCTAATTCATTCCAAACTGTTTAAATGTATTTTTAAAATATTTCATTTCCATCAGAGTTTAACTTCTAATTGAGAAATGGTAGTCTGGGAAGAAGTAAAACTGCCTGAGAGGTAGACTGCCTGCAACAACATTCTGAATCTCCCTACGATGCCATGGCTTTCCCAGCTTCAATAAAGCTGCATAAAGTAGCATTTACAATTCCACTCTTATACAGCAATATATGTATATCTTGTTTCTTCTGTTGTACGCACTTATAACATCCATGGTACGAAGCCTGTCGATTTTGGACCAAATCATTTGACCGGCACCGCCCTATCAGGGGCCTAATTTCTGAAAATATTGCACTGACTTCATCAAATGAAATTCAGTTCTCACGGACAACAATATTATTTGCAGTGTTTACATAGGGCGTTGCAATAGGGTACACGGATTTTGACAAATAAATAATTACACATGCTAGCGATAGGAATTATCCCAATTATTCCTTCACATGTGCTTATCAAACTTTCTCAACCGTGGTTTAAAACTCAGTAGTTTCTTAAGTATATCCTATTAATCCATCTGGCACTTTGTTACATCAGTTTACCTGATTTTATTAACTGGTGTAACCCCCATCCTTTTTTGCGCTGTGTAATATTATTCCAGCACACATTTTCCGCCCTATGCTATATAGCCTAATATTATTCTTCCTATACAGTATAGCTGGAAGGTAGCACAAGTTTTCCGCCCTACGTCTCTTCTTATGCTCTTGTGATATTGTTCTAGCTTTATAGCTGGAAAACAGCATACATCTTCAGCCCTATGCTCTATAATATTATTCTAGTTTTAGAGTTGGAAAGTAGCACAGTTTTCCGCCCTTTTTCTTATGCTCCATAAAAGTACTCTAGCTTTAGGCCTATAGTTGGAAAGCAGCATACATTCCCCTAACCCTCTTCCTACGCTCTATAATATTATTCTAGCTTTAAAACTGGAAAGCAGCATCATTTTCCGCCCCTCGTCCTCTTCATATACGTTACCAGTATAATATTATTCTAGCTGAAGCTAGAAAGGTGCATACATTTGCCGCTCTACCCCTCTTCTATTCATTCATTCATTCATAGTGTTCTGCCCAAGGGCAGGTCTTTCACTGCAAACTAAGCATTCTCCACTCTTTCCTGCTCTCAGCCTTCCTTTTTGTATCGGCATACAATCCATTTATTTTAATGTTATCTATCATCTGATATCTTCTTCTGCCTCGAACCTTCTTTCCATTTATCATTCCTTCTAAAGCATCCTTCAGCAGACAATTTCTTCTTAGCCAATGTCCCAGCCAATTTCTTTTCCTCTTCTTTAGGAGCTCCAACAATGTTCTTCTTTCTCCCACTCTTTCTAGCACGTCTTTGTTTTTAATTTTGTCTGCCCATTGTATACGCTCCATCCTTCTCCAAATCCACATCTCAAATGATTCCAGTCGTTTTTCTTCACTCTTCCGTAGCGTCCAAGTCTCTGCTCCATACAGTGCTACACTCCACACAAAGCACTTTACTAGCCTCTTCCTAAGATCTTTTGCCATGGGCCCACAAAAAATTCTTCTTTTTCTATTAAAGGCCTCTTTTGCCATGGCTATCCTCTGTTTTACTTCCTGACAGCAGTTCATGTTGCTATTTATAGTACAACCCAGATATTTAAAACTACTTCTATGCTGTATAATATTATTGTAGCTTGTAGCTAAAAGCAACACGCATTTTCCGCTCTGGGAACACAAACGAAATCTTAAGAAAACTCTTATCTTCTCGTCTTCTGTCCAGAAATCTAAAAATAAAAATTTATAAGACAATTATCCTGCCGGTTGTATTATATGGATGTGAGACATGGCCACTTACTCTTCGGGAAGAACTTAATCCGAAAAAGGGTGCTTAGGAAAATATTTAGGCCTAAGAGAGATGAAAATGGGGACTGGAGAAAACTGCATAACGACGAGCTTCATAATCTGCACTCATCACCGGATATAGTAAGGGTAATTAAATCAGGGATGAAATGGCTGGTCATATTGCGTGCATGGGGGAGGAAAGGCATATCTCAAAAAATATTGTCTGGGAGACCCAAAGGGAAAAGACCACCTGGAAGACCAGACGTGGGTGGGAGGACAATATTAGGATAGATTTAAGAGAGGGATGGTTGGATTGGAGTTAGCACAGAATAGGGTTGAATGGCGGGCTCAGATGAGCGCGGTAATGAATCTTCGGGTTCCATAAAATAGATAATATTCCTTTAGTTTGCTTAGGAATTGTCTATTGCAATTGAATAAGTAAGAATGTACATGAATGTCTTAATGACCTATTTATTATAGAATAAGTAGACTTATATGAATAAGCATATAAATCTCATCGGAGGTGCATTTAAACTAAACTAAACTCCGTGGTGCTACATATTTATATTTATAATTAGCAATCCTGTAGACCAGCAGTAGGCATAGGATAAGAATAAAAATAATAATAAAAACAATTATACAATAAATAAAGAACTAAAAAACAAAAACATAATGTGAGTCTTACAGATACAAGATAATTTTTATCAGTAGAGAGACTAGGCCTATCACCCGACCGCTGCTACATCTACCATAGGCAGATGACAGGATTGGGTGGGGGGCATATGGTCAGCATTCCGACACCCACGGCAGTTCCATGACCGGAGCCCCTACTTCTCTATCAAGTAGCTCCTCAATTTGAATCACGAGGCTGAGTGCACCGCGTTCCAGACCTCCCTACATCAGAAAAATCCGAGGAGGTGCCGGGGATCGAATACGGGCCGACAGATCTGTAGTCAGCGATGCTACCACAAGACCACGCCGGCGGTCACCTGTATTTAAACACAAGGTTTTTATAATTCTGAAGTGTGTGCCTTTTTACTACCATTTTATGATTCCCACGCTCAAACCTGTTATATTACACGAATTTATGCTGGAAACTTTGTACTAGAAATGACTGGATGCATGTATGTATTCAAATTATTGTGCATTACAGTCTGCTGAATTTGTCTCCATTAATATGTTTATGTACTCAATGGCCTGCCTGTGCATGTTAAACACCAGTCATTTATTATACCGTACAAATTACATAACATCTGCAGAATAAAATGAATTCATGATTGTTCTATCGGTCCCATTGTGTAACGGAGGCGACATGGTTAATATACAAAGTTATTGCTATTCTCCATTATGACAGACGTGCTTCCCTCATGCTTCATTGTTATAATTTCCAATAATAACTGGGTATTGTGTTCACAAGCAGTTTAATATAAATGGAAACATGAATCAAAAGTAGTTTCCGTTACATGTCATTTATATCGTAAATGAAATGATGGTTGAATGCTGCACACTCTACGCAGAGCTTTTATAGTATGCCATCCAGTAAAGCTCAAGATAAAATGAGAGCAAGGAAGTGATCGTTAAAAGCAGTATAAGAATAATAGCGAATGCTGTAAATGCCTGTACTGTAACTCAGGAAAGAAAGATTGGATACGGATATATTCCCTGCAGCTGCCTGCGACATAAAAATGTTATGACAGAAAATGTGAGAGCATATCTTGTCATCGTCAGTAAAAATTAACGTATATAAGTAAATATCGCTGCGCATTTTCTCAAGACCAGTAAAACAGTTGAAGAGTCCACTGCAAAAGGGGGGAATGTCACTTTTTTTTCATTTTGCGTAAAATGAATTTTAAACTTTAAAACCATACCACACTATACTAAGCAAATAGAAGTGGTTCATCTTTTTTCACATAACTGAACACACATTTCTTTATCGATTCTTAACAAAATGAAGCACTTCATACTCCGTCTTCATTATCAAAATAATTTCTTTGTTAACTGATGTACAAAAATAAATTACAAAAAGGGGGAATGTCAGGTAACTGAACTTCTACAGTATGTTCATTTTCAGGCTTCTTCCTATGAGGTAGTGCATTGTAATATTCTCTTGCTTCAGGACTACAGAACTGCTTGAGTTGTTGCAAATCAATGAACTTTTTCCATGAAATTTGTAATGAATCTGAATCAAAATACTGTAAGTAATGTTATCGTTGCTTATGAACTGTTCATGGAATCACAAAAATTTAAGTGCAACGATAAAGCTTATCAGGCAGCACAAACTCTCCACTCTGTAGTTGAATATTCTTCTTTTGTGTCAGTGGGCTGTTAATGGGAACCATGACTGAAGTTTCCTATAGTCCATTCCATGAAGATCTGTGCTCCACCAGACGAGGATGGTTGAATGAAAAGACAATTTCAGTAATAGGTCTTGTTGCCATCGGACAGGTCTTGCTGAACATCGGAGTCAAGTTCCTTAGCATAGCTTGTTCTACATGTACGACATGGTAAGGAGATGGTTTCATGCAAGCACTCTCAAATACTGCTATCCAGTATTCTGACAATTCAGATATATATCTTTGGTTAATGAGTGCCATGTTATTAATTATTATATCATGACAAAGAAAAAGTCGGCATTAATCATCGAAGCCACGACAATGAATGGTCAATTACTGCAGTGATGCCAATATTAATGTTCTATGCTGAATATGCTAATGCAATGCAGCAAACACAACATGACATTCCCCTTTCTTGCTCTGTTTTCCTATGACATTCCCCCTTCTTGTGTAGGAGTCACAAACTTTAAACCTCTGTCTGTGAGAGACTATAATCTTTTTTGTAATGCATTTAAGGCTATGTTATTCTACTCAATTTGGTCTATCATAATACACATTTATCTCAGTTTTCACAAAATGTTGACATTCCCCCCTTTTGCAGTGGACTCTTCAGTTAAATAATGCAAGGATTTTACAAGGGAGAATAGAATGCCTTCTTACAAAAGCTATATAAGTTTTGCCGTGTTCGTACCGGTAGACAGGTACATTTTTTGGGTGAAATTTTTCAATTTTTGTAAATTAATTTTTACTTTCTCGTCTCGGGCCTTAGATATAGGCCTATAGGTAGAGGAAGTATTGAACTCGATAAAAACAGTGAATTATAGTGTGTGTAAAAGCCAGTACAAGGAAGTAGACTAAGTTATATCAATTTGTGATTTGCTCCACAAATTTCTGAGCATTGTCCACGACAATAATCCCTGGAATTCGATGTGGATTTTTTTTTACCAGAAATGCGTTTTGAGTTAACGTAAAAACCATTTTCAACTTCTGAGGCAGGACACGAAGCATGTCGATGGCTTTCCCTTACTTCTACTGCCTTTTTAAAATGTTGTTTTTCTCGATTCTCTTAAACGATCATAACGATTTTCTCCAAAACTACTGCTGGATGTTCTCTGGAGAATATTGAGCATTCCTTCACCTTCTGAAAGAATGCGCAATATTCTCCAGAAAACGTCCAGCAGTCCTGACTTCGCTACCCTTGCCACAGGTTATGAAGAGACACATAAACGCCGTGAGTGTAATGAACTTCCTCAAAATAGTGCACAGCAAACTCCAGTCGCAATAAAGCACTTTGTAAATAAGATTTATTAAACTCATCAAATACTGTAAATACCTCGTGACATACCTGCAGGTAAAAAAAGAGTTGTAATTGAAAATAATAAATAAAAATAAAAAGACTACCGATATGTCCCTCATCATGAACAATTCTGCATTTTGCAAGGGGAGATCAATTTAATGCATGCTAGTTATGGATTACACTTCCGCTGCACTGTTGTTATTACAACTCAACAATTCATGCAATACATAATAGCCTACGACAGTTATCAGATAAGTGCTTGTGCTGTTAGTTCGAAGTTATTTTCAGTATTCTTATTATTGATGTCGATGTTATGAGTTTATCTTCCATTAGATGCTGTTTGTAAACGGCCAGAATTTGCTAACATCCTTGAATAATATTATTTTGATTTCATATATTTTTCTGTACTTTAAAATATTACAATAACGATAAAATAATAGTAATAACAATATAATAATAAAAATCAAATTAATATCAGCAATAATAAGAAAAAAATAACAAAGGGTTTCTTTATTTTACATTATTGTGATGTTGTTTCTATAGTCGGTTTTGCAAGGTTATTCAGAATTTGTTACTTCATTGTTATGCTTGCACTACTGGGTTATTTTTCGCAAGATCGATTTTACAAGTATTATGTGAAACATGTGATTTGGAAAATTATTCATATTTTTTGAAAGGTCGATTATTATTATTATTATTATTATTATTATTATATATTTAAGCAAGTAAATAAAATATTTGGAAGAATGCAATTTGTTTGTGGAATATGCCACTTACCGGTGTTTAGAATTGTACTTACTGCGGTACATATTCGAACGATTATTTTGTTTCTGTGTAAAAATTTAGTACTGTGTACCCTGTGTACGATTATTAAAAATTTAGTACTGTGTACCCTGTGTACGATTATTTTGTTTCTGTGTAAAAATTTAGTACTGTGTACCCTAAAAATATGTTGGCTATGTTTGGGCACCCCAATGCGCTTCTAAGTCTCCCTAATTATGAGATATTTAAAATGCTACGCTTGTTACAAGCATCCTCTTGAAACTCAATTACGGTATCTGTCTTCTATTTTGAGCATTTTCCCCATACTAAAAATTGATCGTCTACACCAGTGGTTCCCAAACTATGGGTCGCGACCGGTGGGTCGCGAAAGGGGCGGGAAAAATTAAACTTGTTTTCAGTATAACGAATATGAGGCATTTGAACACAATAAAACTATTGAAAGGCATATGAAAAATATGTGCAGTATTTTATATAGCCTACATTGGTTATCGTTATGTAGTAGTGGGTCGCGAAAAAAAATTCTAGGTGAAGGTGGGTCCCAGGACAAAAACGTTTGGGAACCGCTGTTCTACACATACTTTGATGCGCTACAAATTTGTACTGTTCATTTTAGTAGTGTAGTTAATGAAACTATCAATAGAAGTTTTGATATATCGAAAATAAGTTATAATGGAGAAGATAATGAACTTTATAAAATGAATCAGTATTAAGTGCACATTTTTTTTTTCTTTCTATTTTTACGGGCAAAACGTTCAAATCCGAATTGTGATTTTTTTTTTCACAAGTCAGTGGTTCTCAGAAAAATGATTAAAAATGTTTTACTTCTCACAGCGTAGAAAGGAGAGATTTTGGAAAACTACTATTTTAATTTTAAAAAGTCAATATCACGAAATGTTGAGACTACATCAATGGTACTACGGCACATTGCTGTATAAATTATTGCATGTGCCAAAATTGTTTGGTAGCTAAAAAAATGTACAAAATAAAATTTTCACCCCTTGCCCTCCTAAGTTATTCAAGTAGGCCTATTGTTTTTCATAGCGAAAATGTGTTTCATTTTAGACAGGTCCGTTTTGAAAATACGCGTTCACTTTTTCTGCGTTAATTAGTTGATTGGATTCTTGTTTGCTTGTTTGCTTGCATGTGTCCTTGTTTGTGTGTACATACAAACGTCTGTTGCATACATAACAGCTTCGTATAATCATATCTAAATGTTTGTATTAACATGTTTCCTCTGAGCTACATTAACTCATTAAGGTTGTTAGAAAATGTTCTGTTTCGTTATACCGTTCTAGAGTAATTTCATAATTCATTTCATAAATCTATAAAACGTTGCGTTATAACTAGATTTTTTTTATCGAAGTAACAGAAAGAATTCTGGCTTGTTTGTCTGCTTCCATTAACTTGTTTAGCCTACTTACCGTACTACAGAATTTAAAATGTTAGTATTACCGCGCTTTTCTCTGTTATTAATCTCTTGTTGCGTTTTTCTTCTTTTTTCTTGAAAAAATCTGACTTGTTAAATATAATGTCCTGAGTTCAGGAAAAATAATTAAAATTTAAACATAAGTTAACGGTTATCCTTTTATGATATCATCCTCAGGAGGGAAGATGTACTAATTGGGAATTATAAAATAACTAGCTTAAAAGGCCCGGCGTCGCTCTGGTTTTGAATTTTGTAAATTCGAAAATAACTTATAGGTCCTTATATAGGTATTTAGAATTTGAAATGTGGAAGAACGACTTATCACACTGAAACTATTCCCTCAGAGAACGATAAATATAGCTTTTTATGGCTTATAACAGATCCCTGCGACTTCGCCCACGATAATTAATCGGATGATTAACAATTAAGAGCAAAATAATTGAAATATTATATTTATTAACACTTTGCACGCGAAACATTCATAGTTCTAAACTAAACGAATTAATGAAACAGCTATAAATCCGGCTTTGAAGTGAATTCCACAATCAGAAAGCGCAGCATGGGAAAAAATGACCTCAGATTCGAGTTCCCTGGCCCAGAAAACCCCTGCATAGTGTCATCTAAATCGAACAATGTTTACGCATTGAGACCTATATTCACTATCCCTCTTCCGTCTAGGTTGAAAATCTCAGATATCTGCATGCCTTGACATTATAAACAAATGAATCGACCAACGTGGGCTTACATCATTCAAACGATCGCGATGCTTTTTATGACAAAAATAGACAAAGCAAACTGCACATGATTTGACAACTGAAATGTATTACTGAGAACCGATGCTTCGAAAGCAGCAAAAAAAAAAAAAAATCACGTTTCCTTCCCGATTTCGCTCATAACTCGTGAACGAAAGCTAAAATTAAAAATGTAGTATGCCAGAAACCTTCGCGGGAGTGTACTCAACAATTTCCCAACGTTTCATGGCGATCAGATGAATGGTGTAGTAATGCATAAAGGACAGACACATGCATTCGTTTTTATATAGATAGATATACTTATTAAAGATTGAAAAACTTGGTGTATAAAAATGTTATTTAAACTTTTATTTATTACAAAGGCTCAATCGCAAAAAAAATTATATTCATTGTTCTAGTCGTCGTGAAACATTATGATGTCCATTTTGCCAATTCTTTTCTGTAAATAGTGTCATCTGACATATCAGTATCCTCGCTGACATTTCGTTCCCTGTAGCTCTTATTAGGTCTACAGATGAAGAGTCGTAAAACTTCTTCACATTAATTGTAGCAAACCAATTAAAAGCACAGAAATCGGACTAACATCGGAAATTTTAGCTAGCACGGATTGCTAGTGATTTTGTATTTTCAGTGAATTTACTGTGCTTAACTTCCCTTCCTACAATGGGTCTATAAGTTAACTGTATAATCAGTAGGGCAAGGCATAAAATAGTAACATAGTGAATAGTGAAAAAATGCATTTATGACTTAGAAATAGTGAAAAAAGGCCCAAATTTTAAAAAATACCAATAAATATACCATATTATAGTTAGTTTTGTTAAATAATGAATTGCTAAAAACAATTCATGACAGTGCGTTATGTATGAATTTATATTATAAAACACACTTATTTTGTTACTAAAGAAGTAAGTATTTATACTACTTAGACACCCTTAGTGAAAAAGAAATTCTTTCTGAACTGGAATGCCCATCAAATTATCCTAGCAAATGGGTGCCATTTAAAAAGAAAGAAAAAATCTTTATTGCTACAAGACAAGACAAACTGCTGTGGTGTTTACAATAAACATGAATTAATATGAACTGCGAACACTTGAAAAACGATTGTCTGTTGTCTGAAAGTAACGATTTCTACATGGAAAAGCTCCTTTCTACCTCCACTGAAACATGACTTAAAATGCCGAAAATGACCTAAAAATGCCGAAGCGACCTAAAAATTGCCAAAAAATGACCTCTCTCTTGAAATTGACGAAAAATGCAAAATGAAGCAAAATAATGCAAAAACAAATTGTCTTATTTAATCAGTTATTTCATGATACACATACACACACATATATATATATATATATTCGAGCTAGCTTTAAACCTTCATATAAAAAAGATGCAAAATCATCAAATGCCTTGCCCTAATATTCAGATGCCAGACATTTCTCGCAGTCTAGACAGGTTGGAAGCTCGCATGCTGGGTTGACGAGAAGGTGATATTGTTATGGCTGTAATATTACAGAGTAGATTCATCAAGGTGGGCTGTCACTGGTTTAATTACAGTACGCAGCACCGAGATATTTCTGCGGTTTTCTGCTTCTGCCTTCCATCTCTTGAGACGAACAGCTTTTAAAACTGTCTCTGCGGCACTCTAATTTCTCCCGATTCCCTACTGCTTGCTTTTACTGGAGTCAGCGCACGAATTCCTCGAGAGAGCGGCAATTTATTTTTGTAATGGGAATGATCGGATTAGCCCCCACATTAACTACATAAATTACGCTCATCCACAATAAAAGCGAAATACCATCTCGGTCGCTGGAAGTAGAATACAGCTTTGTAGATATCGTAGAATGCAGCCTCCTGAACGTGCCAATACTCTGGCGTGGATAAATATTTAAAATTTAGTAATTGCTGTACGTGTGTGTGTGTTTAGATAAGGTATAAAAAGACGATTCCTTGTAAATAGCAACTTTTTTGTTATATTTGAGTGTTAGTCGCGTAAATCCAAAATGAAAAAACCACGCACTAGGGTGATATATTTATTTTTTGGATAGTCGAAGGTAAGAGAAGCACTTTTAACGTAAAATGATATTAATTCTAGACTGTTGAGGTAAAAGAGTATAAGTAAAAAATTGTGAAAATGAGATAAGTAAATTACACTGTGTAAAAAATGTCTCTTTTGATTTTTTTTTACTTTCTTTACTTTGTTAACTTTTTTTTTTACTTTTTTAACTTATACTCTTTTGCCTTGACAGTCAAAAAATCTAAATGAGAAAATGTGTAAATAGAAGTCTCTCCTAAAAATAATATGTTTTGACTTATTATCTTTTGCCTTACCAATCTAGAATTAAAAGGAGAAAATTATGCCACTGAGTGGTATAAAATTATAATCCTCCAGGGTTACCAAAGACGGTTTCAGTCACATGGAAAATACTCTTTTAGTTCAAAATATTTGCACAGTTTACTAAATAGACTTAGTTTGATATAAATTGAGAATGTTAAAATTAATTAATTTCTTTCATTCGCTGACATTAAGCCTACTTTTCTAGTGATTTCCTTACAGATTTGTTTAGTAAAAAAGAGTTCATAGCAACAGGGCCACTGATCTTTGACCGTAGAGGGGGTGCAAATGTTGCATTAATGTTATGAGTTTTATTGTTGATTCCTAAAAAATCAGTCTTTAAGAAACAGCGCAGGGGTGGCTAAAAAGGCCTTTTAAAACAGGATTTCATTATTTAAAAAAAAAAATTATAATCTCTTATATATATAAAAGGCTTTGTCCTGACTGACAGGAATCAACGTACAGCCTAAACTATAACATGTAGAGACTTGGAATTTTGACAGTACCTTCGTTTCATAATGTAGGTGCTCACTAAGAAAGGATTTTGAAAAATTCTGATTTTAAATGCCAAAAATCAAATGTTTTTGAGAATACTTAATCCCTTCTTACACAGAATTATCGAATCCGAATCACATTTGACATTAAAACATATTGTTGCCAGTGGGTTTCAGATGGGTTTGGAATTAAATTAAATGGAAGTTTGACAATTACAGTTGGCTTTGTCTATTTTTGTCATACCTTGAAATAAAACTTTCGCGATCGCTTGAATGTTGTAAGCCCTAATATGGTCAAACATTGTTTTATTTGAACGAAACTCACTATACAGGGGTTTTCTGGACCAAGGAACTCGAATCTGAGGTCGCTTTTACCAGGCGACGCTATCTAATCGTGGTATGTAGTCCACGTGATTTAGGTGTTAAGAAATATAATGATTTAACTATTATGCTCTTAATTTTTAATTTTTGAAATAATTATCGCGGGCGAAGCCGCGGGCACATGCTAGTATATAATATAACTGAATCCTTTATATTTAGTAATTAATATATTATATAAAGTGCGATGTCCGGGTTCCGAAGCATTTTGATTGGCTCTAGAGGATAGTCAAGCAGCGGCCGAGCTGCCACAAAAGTTAGCGTTCGTACCTAAGAAGGTAAAAAAGGAAAGCTTAGATATATCAGTTTCTGCCTGTATAAATAATAGACTAAATTTCTTACTAAAGAGCATTACCAGAAGTTTTTTCCAGCTGTGCTTTACACGAACTATTATTGTGTTCATTTGACAGCACATAAACCTTAATTAATAGCCTACTTATTATAATACTAGCAATTATTCGTGCTAGCTAAAATTTAGCTCGATTCACAATGTTGGCCGGTCACTTTGGTTGTCTAACTGAGGGATCGTGATATTCCCAGCATCAATCAATGAACGCTCATATTGTAAATGTTTAATTTAGCCATGATAGTGATACATGCCACAATATTTACCTGATATCAACAGACATAGATTAACCATTGCCTGGATTGTGTACCGAATACATACATCTCATCACCTGAAAAATTGATTCCATCCCGGCCGTGGGCTTCAAATGCTTTATGCGAGGAAGGGGTAACACAACGCGCAGTCCCACAAGTTGAATGTTCACCCTGTGCTAGAATGAAGCAAAAATTCGCGTGATCCACGCTTATGATAGAGATAATCATGTGATTTCTGTGAATTTCGTTGGCGATTATTCTGTGGAATTATAACTCCAGTTTATAAGAATATTTTAGAAGAAAAGCTCTCTGACTCTGGGATTTGAGCCCACAACCTTCGGATTTACGTGCCGATGCTCTGCCAACTGAGCTAGTCAGAGTTCCATGGTAAAATCACTAAAGTAGTGTAACTCTTAATTCTGTATATATGACGTAAATATCTTTCAGTGAGGTCGTTTATTAAGGGTAAATTAATCAGTCATAGGAGAGAGATTCCCTCTGGCGCTGTAAAAATCGAACTCTGACTACCCTGGTTTCATGAACACATATCTACATCTTCAGTTTGTAGTTGGTAAACTTATTCTTTTATAACATCACAAGTCATTACCAATTTTTTCCATTTCTATTTTTTCTACCTTCATTATTTAGTCTTGTTAAACATTTGCTCTTCATTATCAGTATTGCTTATCATTATTTTTATTATTATTGTCATAATAAACCTCATTAGGCTCGCAATTTTCAATTTCTAAGTGTCCGATCAGAATGCTGATTTCTCATATTGGTAGACAGCAGTTTTTCTAAGTTTTAGAACTACCTTCTGTATGGCGTCTTGTTTAGATAGTATAGCATTGGTCAGAATAACATAAATGAGAATGAAATGAAATCAAAATATGCGAATACGTGAAAATCAAATTTGAAAGACGTGAGCATCTCAAATGTATTTTACACATTTTAAAATATATTAACAGATACTCTCTTTTCTTAAGAAATTTGTATAAATTTCAATTTACTTTAGAAATGCAACTAGTTTTGTAACATAATATAATGTATAGGTCATTTTAAATAGTAAATAGTACGTTTGAAAGTCATGGCCATGTGGCATTTCTCAAATCCATGTCCAGTTGAACATCACAAATAAAACTACCATCTTTAAGTGATGTCTAGAACATGTGGATATCTCAATTTCATTACAACTTTATTCTGCTCTATGGAGCATATATGCTCTGAGTTTTCTCTGTATATACATAGATCGGTCTAGGTGTAAGCTTAATACATTCCTACCATAAAGTGATGGACATGTGGGGTTTCTCAACTTTACTATTAGACCTACATTGCAATCGTTTTGCAAATTTAAAACAATCATCTTCATCACGGTTTTTTTTTATGTATGTCTACATCTTCCGTATTCTCAATATCCAAGCCTCTCTACCCTCCCATAGATCCTCAGGAATGTTTTTCTCCTTCATGTCTTCTTCTAACCCATTAAACCATGCCGTCTTTGGTCTGCCTCTCTTCTTTCTGCCCGGAGGATTCCATCTGAAGAACTTCTTTGGTAATCTCTCCTCCCCCATCCTTCTCACATGACCATACCACAGGAGTTGCTTTTCTTTAATTTCATCTAACTTATTATAGTATGTTGTACTTCAATTTGTTCCAGAATTTCTTCATTTTTAATTTTTTCCATTCTAGTATTCGCTCTTCTCCAAAAATCCATTTCTGTTGCTAATAATTTTCTTTCCTCTCTCTTTTTAACTGGCCAAATTTCTGAACCGTATTGTAAATTTAAAACAATTACTGTTGCTAGTAATTTTCTTTCATCTCTATTTTTAATTGGCCAAATTTCTTAACCGTATTGTAAATTTAAAACAATTACTGAGTCAGTCGTAAACAGTAGCTTAAAATTTATGTTAGACTTGCAAAGGTGCTTTTATACCAGATCATACTTACATGGCCTAACATCACAATTCCCCTTTGCGAGAATTGCGATGTCTTTGAAAAGAAGTAAGGAGGAAGGAGGATTTGAATGCGAATGATAAAGCTTATACTTGGATATGCTCCCTAAAACAACCTATGTTTGAACATTCTTTATAGTCTACGCAGGTTTATACTGAATAGGTAGTGGGTACGGAGCTTAGAAAAGAAGGCTCTGTTCTTTGTTGATTTCCTCATAACATGTATTTGTATTAAGTAATTTTGAATAGAAGCTCTTCATGAATTTGAGAAACAATTCTGAAGTCTTTTGTTTCATTTGAATGTATTATTCAAGAAGTACTGGAAAAGTTATAAATATATACTGGAGGACAAAAGAGCTAGAAGACAAAAGAAACTACAATAGGCAGTAATTCATTTTGCTCTTGTGCATCACTAGAACAGTATAAGTCAACTATCATTTATCGCAATTCATGTACAAGACATAACAATATGTCTTCTTGTTAACAGGTTTGCCCTGGAGGGACACAGTCCACAGTTCTCGTAACTTCGTTCTCAAAAATCTGGTAAGTTATGCAACCCTGTGTGTATTAAATATTTTGGTTCATTTTACGTGGTACAAAGTCACACTTAAATGTAGTATAAGTAGACACTAATACTTATATATATTGTATTTTCTATAGGGAAAGGATCTCACTGCTTTCCTTGCCTTCTTTGTATTTCATAGTCGCACACGCGACTGGCTGTGTCTACCTTAGTTTTCCCCCAACTTTGTACCTTCATTTAATTCTTGCCTATTTAAGTCAGGTGTTGACATATTATTAGCTTCCTTTTTCCAGAATTTAATCCAGTTTATACTCTAACGAAAAGTAGAAAAAAGTAGTCGAAGTAAAGTATTCACAGCGCTTTTCATATACCATTATTATTAACTTGTTATTATTATTAAATTATTATTTGAATAAATTCATTTTATAATAGGCTTTGGGTTCTCAAAAATAGGTTCAGCCTAATGTACAGCCGTTAAAATATACATTCCTTGGACACCGTAGGCTATATGAGAATTTCGTAAAAGTAACTGTAGTTTTTACAAATAACTAAATTTGAAGAAATTAATAATAACAGCCATCTCAGCAACAAATTATAATGTAAAGAAATTGTACAAAGATGTGCAACATCTCTTTACAACGGGAACTAATTAAATAGAATGAACTGACCGGAACGAATCTCGAAAGTCATGGAGTTCAAACCGTATTCTGGGACGAATAAAATCGTCTCAGTTGCGGATTTTGCGAACATGACTTATTTGGAACCCAAAGAAAGTCTTCTGGCGACTACAGACTCGGATTTTGATAAAAGATGTAAGTTATGCGTCGTAAGACGTTATGGTACTGGCACTGTCTGCCTTGGTTTTTTCCCAGTTTTGTATCTTCATTTAATATTCTTGCCTATTTAAGTCAGGTGTTGACATGTTATTAGCTTCCTTTTTGCAGAATTTAATCCAATTTATACTCTAACGGAAAGTAGAAAAAATGGAGTAAAGTATTCACAGCGCTTTTCATTAAACAGAAATGAAAGAGTTGCTGTGAGTTTGTTGGGAGTTGCAATCATATTATATTCCCCCCTTTTTCCCTTTACTCGGAAACCCCGCAACCTCCCCCTACCCTGCTTCTATCTAAAGTTGTATTAATGGCTTCCGTCAAACCTTCAATTTATATACCCCATTTTGAAAAATAGCACGTATTGAACAATGAAAATGTATTAGCCTAGCCAAAAATCCATATCTCTAATCCTCTACACACATCTATCAGGTTTGGAATTTGCCACGTTAAATTCTCGCTGATCGGATAGGTTAGCATATTGTTGTCTAAACGAGGTTTGCGGATTCAGGTATGCTAATCAGGGGTGATTTTTCCTCCATATTGTATTTTGGGAGGAAGTAAAGCATTGCTCTCTTCTAGGCTATATTTACAACATGATAACAACCCAAGTCAGTGGGAAATAAAGCTCCTTTGTTTTGTTAGATCCTTTCATAAGCTGTTAATTGACATACCTGAATGTTCTATGAAAGTGTGAATGATCAACCGTTTGTTGAAAGTTTAAGAAACAAATTAACTGTTTTATAAAGACGTCATTATTATTCATCAACTTTTTTTATTTTTCCCTCAAAAATTAAGGTGGTGTATTTTATTGAACCATTTCAAAGGAATCTTTAATCTTCGGGAAAATGAGGAATAGTTTGATTCCTGTACGCCACAAAGCACGTAACACGTTAGTATGACTGCACAGAAAGCACTGCGACACAAGCTACTGTTGATGACCTAAAAACTGTCGAAAAATGTTCTGTAAAATGTAGGCTATCTAAAAATCCCTTAAAATGCTGTGGTGAATGTTTAAAAAGACCTAATAAAAGTAATCATGACCTTAAAATTACCTATAAAATGCCTCTAAAATTCTCTAATAAAGACCTATTAAAAGATCATCAGTTTTTTTCATAATAACTGTCTTAAGACATAATCATGAATAGAATAACTGTAATGTAAAAAACAGTTTTAGTAGAATTAGTAATCTTATCGCAAAGTAAGTCATACCAAAAAGTAATTAGTTTATATTTATTTTATTTATTCTCCCAATAATCACTTGTTGGATAATTTGACTTCTTGGTTCCCAAGGCTTACAAAATGGGTTTGTGGATAGTTTTAAAGTATTTTGTAACTACTACTTATAGTTGCACGTTATAGTACACTTTTTATGGCTATTTGTACCAACTTGCAGAATTTTATTGTAAAGCTTGGAATAATATTCCCCACATTAGTAGCAAATAGGTTAAATATGTTCTGAAAACTTGTTTCTCATATCACTATGTACGCTTATTAATTTATTACTGTAGAGATTTGATACCTCGGAATATGAACACTGCAGTGTCGTTAATACCAACGGTACCAGATTTCAGCAATGGAATCTGGTTATTCTGTTCATAGCCTCATCAGGATGATCATGCAGCTGATATCATGGATGCGTTGAAATAATTTGAAAGTGGTTCTGAAAGAAGATAATTTTTATAGTGTTTTAAAAATTTGATTAGTGGAAGGTCCTCATTTCTTTTAAAATAATGCATAATTATTATGATCGGAGTATGCTGCTGTTTGTTGTTTTTTGAACATTGTGTTTCAACTAAGAGAGAGCCAAAGGAACGAAATCCTCCCCGTTTCATTCTTTATTTACGGATAAGGGAAAGCTCTGAGGACTCATTACGCATACCTCTCGCGTTTACTGTACAGCAATGCAAATAGAGAATACAAGTGTGAATATATGATCACCTCGGCACACATATTGCATGCCCTACAGTACGGTTTACATCCGTTTCCCCAGTTTTGTAACTATATTGCTTTTCCTCAGAGTTAAGATCAAAGTAATCTTCTACCATGGTTTATTTATCGGCACATTACATGATGAAGAATAATCTGATGGAAGAAATTAAACTACCCTAAAGCTAATAAGACCTTCCGGCATATATATAACAAATTTTCTGAGAAATGAATTTAAATTATTATAAGTAATTTATTTTTATATATTCGGTTTGAATGAGGCCTAGGATGATTTGGCTATAAGGGCTTATCTTTATGATAAATTTGAAGAACGATTATTTTAATAATGCACTTTTGACTTTTCTTTAATGTAAAGTGCACCATGACTTTACGGACACACGGTATTATGGATTTAAAGTTATTGTTTTCTGTATACAATCTTATGTATACTCCGGTAGCGTTGGCGTCATTTTGGAGTTCACAGTTTATCAGTATGTAAGGGACACTCTACTTAAAGGGCTAAATTATACATTCCCCCCCCCCAAATATAAACTTCACATTTTAGAGAATTATTTACGTTGCTAACAAATCTGACTATACAAAAAGTTAACTTCGTAGCCTACTAGGTATAATTTCAGTTTTACTTGCACTTTAATAATTGTTTATTCTATATGAAATGTTTCTTTTCTTTTTTGAATAATGATATTGCGTCGGGAGATGCTTATACACACATGGATAAATTTTTGTCTGGGTTTTCTTCTCTGATAAAGGGTATTGTTTCTAGCTGCGTTTTAAACATGTTAACTTTGGATATTAAAGAGAACAGAATTTTACTACTTAGCAAAGCATTACGTTACTGTGCAATACGTTATTTCTGAAGTTCCATAGCCTACAGGCCAAAGCCTGCGTCGGGAACCGACCATGAATAAAATCATGGGATGTGTCACAGCCCACCCATTACTTTCCGCGAAAAGTGGTTCCCACCAGGATTTGAAGCCGAGATACTTTGCATCGTAAACGCGTTAGGGTTGAGCTAACAGGGGACCTATGCAGGGTTGTTATGAAAAAAGCCGGCCTGATTTTAACCGGCCGGTTTTAACCGGTTTTATCCACTTGAAAAAAGCCAGGCAATTTTATCCGGATAAAATCAAATTGAATAAAAATAATGGAAGTTTCTTTCATGTTTTTATTTCCAAACATCATAAATTTATGTTACAAGCTCAGAACCTGTAGTAGGCCTACTTAGGACTACTGAGTGCAAATGCAGAGCTACCAGTTTTATCCACTTGAAAAAAGCCAGGCCGGCTAAAATCAAATTGAATAAAAATAATTCAAGTTTCTTTCATGTTTTTATTTCCAAACATCACAAATTTAAAAGTTACAAGCTCAGAACCTGTAGTAGGCCTACTTAGGCCTACTGAGTGCAAATGAAGAGCTACCAGTTTTATCCACCTGAAAAAAGCCAGGCCGGATAAAATCAAATTGAATAAAAATAATTGAAGTTTCTTACATGCTTTTATTTCCAAACATCACAAATTTAAAAGTTACAAGCTCAGAACCTGTAATACTTGCTGAGTGCAAATGCAGAGCTACCAGTTTTATCCACTTGAAAAAAAGCCAGGCCGGATAAAATCAAATTGAATAAAAATAATTAAAGTTTCTTTCATGTTTTTATTTCCAAACATCACAAATTTAAAAGTTACAAGCTCAGAACACGTAGTAGGCCTACTGAGCTACCAGTTTTATCCACTTGAAAAAAGCCAGATTTTTATCCGGCTAAAATCAAATTGAATGAAAATAATTGAAGTTCCTTTCTTGCTTTTATTTCCAAACATCACAAATTTAAAAGTTACAAGCTCAGAACCTGTAGTAGGCCTACTTAGGCCTACTGAGTGCAAATGCAGAGCTACCAGTCTTATCCACTTGAAAAATGCCAGGCATTTTATCTGGATAAAATCAAATTGAGTAAAAATAATTGAAGTTTCTTTCATGTTCTTATTTCCAAACATCACAAATTTAAAAGATACAAGCTCAGAAACCTAAAATTGTATTTAGTGTAATTTAATACAGTCAGTCTCATGCAAGAGTTGGCCAATGACACGGGTTTCTGCGTCGTGGCGGGCACAGCAAATAAAGCCGCGATCGGTGTAATGATTCAGGTTCTCACATTTACAGTTAAAATTACAATGAAAATAACCACGTACCTCATCACAAGAGATGTTAAAAATGTTCTGCTCTTGCATCCACACAATACTGGCACCATTTTAGGAAATTTTCTTTAACGCGCATTAAGTTCAGCTTCCGAAATAGAGTTAATTCTTCTTGTGATATTGTCTTCAAGTTCTTCTAACGTATGGGAAATTGACCTATTCACCTTATTTTTAAGTTTCCCCATAAATAATAGTCACATGCTGTTAGAAGAACTTAAAAACAATATCACAAGAGAAATTAACTCTGTCTCGGAAGCTGAAATTATGCGTGTGAAAGAAAATTTCCTGAAAAGGTGCCAGTATTGTGTGGATGCAAGAGAAGAACATTTCCAGCAGCTCTTGTGATGAGGTATGTGGTTATTTTCATTGTAATTTTAACTGTAAATATGAGAACCTGAATCATTACACCAATCGCGGCTTTATTTGCGTAGATATTTCACCCGATCGCTTGGGAGTTGGTGCTGTGCCCGCCGCTTCGCAGAATCCCACGTCATTGGCCAACTCTTGCGTGGGATTCACTGTACCACTTCACTGTGTAATTCCCAGCAATAGTTAATTACCGTATTTACTCCAATATAATGCACCCTCGAACTTAATGCGCACCCTGATTTTGAAACTTAAAATCATAAAAAAAAGAGTTTGCTAGCGAATGTAATGCGCATCAATAGGATATTTTATTTGGAATTTTGTCTTAGTATTTATAGAATAATGAACCAACACAAACATTTACAGTTAACTGTCAGTTTTAGGCCTACAAGTAGACCTATAGAGCTCTGCGCTTTTAAGATGGCCGCCGAGAATGAGGTATTATCCACTTCCGGTTATCTCAGAGGCCCGTGTTTACACTACAGTTCTGTGCTTTGTGTCTTGTTTTGGAAGTAATTATGCCGATTAACTCCTATGCTCTCGGCTGTTCGGCCGTTGGAAACAAAAATTGAGGACTTAGTTTTCACAGTTTTCCAAAAGAAAAGGCTATTTTTCAAGAATGGATGGTAAAATTACGCCATGGAAAAATACCTTCCCAGATTTCTCGTGTTTGGAGCTGTCACTTCACAGAAGATGATTTTAACGTTCCTTTGAGCAGTTATGGTGAGCATTTCATGTTTTCTAGAGTGATTAAGATAATTTTGATATAGTAGATGTTGAGAAAAATATATAAGCCTACTAACTTAAAAGGCCCGGCGTCGCTCGGGTTTTGTATTTTGTAAATGCGAAAATAACTTATGAAGGACTCTCGATTTTCAAACTCGAGGTCTTTAAGGTCTTTATATAGGTATTTAGAATTTGAAATGGGGAAGAACGACTTATCACACACAAACTATTTCCTCAGAAAACGCTAGATAAGCCACAGCTTATTATAGCTTATAGCAGATCCCCGCGGCTTCGCCCACAATAATTAATAGGAAGATTATAAATTACGAGCAAAATAATTAAACTATTATATTTACTAACACTTTGCACACGAAACATTCATAGGTCTAAATTAAACGATTGATAGGCCTAATTAATGAAACAACTGTAAATCCGGCTTTGAAGTGAATTCCACGATTAGAAAGCGCAGCATGGGAAAATAACCTCAGATTCGAGTTTCCTGGCCTAAAAAAACCCTGCATAATGTTTCTCCATTTAGGGCTATATTCACTATTCTTCTTCCGTCTAGGGTGAAAATTTCATCTGTCTGCGTGCCTTGACATTATAAACAAATGATTCGGCCATGGTAGGCTTACAAAATTCGAACGATCGCGATGCTTTTATTTCTAGTGATCGGATGAATGGCATAGTAATGCATAAAGGACAGACATACATACATTCATTTTTATGTAGGCTATATAGAAGATCTATAGAGATTACCCGTCGAGCGTTGCTGCAATCTCAGAAGATTATGAGAATTGAAATCGATTAAACTCACGATGAAAAAAATGTGTGTAAATGTATTTGACAGACAGACATATATTCGTTTTTATTTATATAGATGAAGAATGGAATAAGCCTACTGAGGCCATAGTTTCTATATTCATTTCTCCAGACTTATAATTTCGTTACATTTCAGGCAGATTTAACGACCCTACATAAGAGATTTTACTTATGATTACATATAGAAATGTTGTAGCCTGGACCCCGAACTAAGCAACTTCCCCGGAATTTTCTGTAAACCATCTTTCATAAGAAGCATATTCCACGTTAAATAAATATTTAATATTACCTTATCATCACCTTATCATTAACTTCTCTGGCGTTTATAATAACATGAGATATCCATTGCCTTCCAAAGCGATCGCGATGCTATTGTTTCCAAAGTATGACAAAAATAGACAAAGCCTTCTGCAATTGATTTGACAACTGAAATGAATAACTGATGCTTCGAAAGCGTAAAAAAATGCACGTTTTCTTGCCGTTTTTCACTCATAACTCGCGAACGAAGGCTAAAATTAAAAATGTAGTGTGACAGAAACCTTCCCGGGAATGTACTCAACAACTTCCCAAAGTTTCATGGCGATCGGATGAATGGTGTAGTAATGCATAAAGGACACACACACACATACATTCATTTGTATATATATAGATGAAATAATAAGTATACCCGACCAACTTACCCTCGTATAGGCATGTTAAATTAGCATTTCATCTTTTCAGTGTAATTTTTGTTGCCAATTTATTTTAACATTTAAGAATGTCAATGTCAATCGAAATTTCTCCCGTAACCGATAAAATGGCCAATCTGTATTATAATTGAGTAAAAAACAAACCACATACAAATTTTTAGGTTATGTGCTTTGCAGATAGCAAACTCAACGTTGTTTTTGTCCATCAACACGTTCACTTCAATGCACTTGATGAATTTTCTAATTGCTAGAGTCCGGCCAGCTTTCATACTGCTGCCTGCCCTACGCTTTTCGAGCCAAGTGGTTATGGAATCTTCGTCAAAAAGTTTAAGCCGTTCTTTCTTGAATGAATTTATCGGCAAGAAATTTGTCGAAGGAAAGTCGTGGGTAGACTACTTTCTGGTTCTATAAGCTCAACTTCGAATAAGGCAAAGTTCATATCCGGATTTTTCTCTCGCCAGAGCAACCTGCAACCAAAACAAACAGCGTCGTATATTGTGTTCAATAAGCTATGATACGAAAAAGCTCATGCATTTGTAAAAAAATATGCATGGAACGCCACGCGACAAAAGTGAAACTTGTTTTAATTTTTTAATATTTTTTCAATTTTTGATAATTGGATTTTTCAATTTTGCATTATTCGACTATTTAATATTGGGTTTTTGGACTTTTTAAATTTTGGATATTTTAATTTTGGAATTTTTAAATTTTGCATCTTTGAATTTTTATTTTTTTTAATTTTTTAATTTTGGACTATCGATTTTTAGATTTTTAAATTTTGGATTTTTTTAATATTTAAATTTTGGATTTTTGAATTTTGAATTTTGGATCTTTGATTTTTTTAAATTTTGGTCCTTTAAATCGTATAGCAGTTGATTACTCCTAATCATTGAGTTGATTGTTTTCTGTGCAGTCCGTTCCGTCACACCTCATTAATTTCGTGACGATTTTGAATGTGACACTAATTTCGTGATGATTTTTGAGCGTGACACAAGCTCTGGATTTACCCCTATCGCGGCTAAAGAAGTTTCACTAAAAAAAAACATGAAAATAAATCGAAAAAAAATTATTGGAGACCGCAGGCATACTGCACCATATTAGAACAGTTAGCAAACGTTTCAGAAGACAGGTAGCTTTGATTTCTCACCTTGCAATCAACTCTTGCTTCGTTAACTTTGAAATATTTGTTGCACCATCTTCGAATAACATCCTTTTTAACTCCTTCACTGTAAAATTGGAGAACCGTCCCAAACTCATACTGAAAACACACAAGAATGAGGAAACCGGAAGTTCACAATACCTGAATGTGGAGAGCAGCGTGCTCAAGTGGCAGGAGGAAAAACTAAAAAAGCCCAGAGCTCTATAGGCATGGCTCATCAATATTCACTAATGTGTTCATCACTGGAATCCTCGGAGGTGCTTATTTTTATTGCTAAATGGACAAACAAAATGTTAAATGCATGTTTCACAATAAAAGCTGATACCACTCTTAAATTAGCCTAGTTTTTTTTTTTTTTTTTTTTTTTTTTTTTTTTTTTTTTTTTTTTTTTTTTCTCAGCAATAAGATTATTTATTTGGTATAAATTTAAATTACAAATTAAGTTAGAAAGAAAATCACATATTACAATGCTCAGGCAGATTCTTTTCGGATGAACAATCGCCCTGTCAGAATTTCCCATAAATTTTATAAACTGTACATATAAACAAACTTCGTGAATGTGTTAGGCCTACCTGTTAACTACCTAGGTAAAATATAATTATCTCTGCCATAAGACATTAATCGCAATATTATCGACATTTAAATTTTGTGAAGTTATACACATTTTATACGATACCAATTACTCTGTGGTAATAATTATGTAATCATTAAGTTGCAGTCTGCGTCCATTTAAATTCAAAAATTCAAATAACCATGGTTAGTACAGGTTCAAATATTATAAATACGGGGCGGATTTCTATGACCTAAAAATAGGATATATGCATGCATTTATGACCTAAAAGACATTAAAAATTGACCAATAAAATTTAAAATATGACTTTACCACTTACATATTGTGTATATATATTTTTTTTAAGTTTTATTACAATACATTTTATTAACTTATAGTGTTAACTATTTAAAATATCTGTAAATTCTCAAAAAGTATCATTATCATTTAAAATCGACAATGCACAATATTCCACATTTGCACTATAGAACTGACAAAAACTATTTTTTCATTATGTTTCAGAAATTAAATTTCATCTGGTGTAGGCTAACGATAAAATGAACGAAGTCGAGAATTATAGCAGTGCCTTGTTATGTAGATCAATATTACCTCCGACCTACGAAACGGATTTGTACTAGAATTTAACGCGCACCTCAGTATTGAAATCTACAAATGGACAAAAATAGGGCACGTTATATTCAAGTAAATATGGTAAATTCACCATTCATCATAAGACTCTTGCATATTTGCTTTATTCTGCCTGTTGATGTATACAAGCTTCTGGGCTTTTTCATTGCCTAGTCTGTTTCTCAATTTTGTTTGTATTAACCCAAATGAAGAAAATACTCTTTCGATTGATGCAGAACTGGCTGGCATACGATGTAAAGATTCTATGGCTTGACAAAATTCCAGCGATAGGTGATTACGCTTCAGATTTGTGTAATTGATGGAGAAATAAGTATAAAAAATCCCTTTAGGTAGGCCTACAGGGCACAGGCTGAGGTAGATTTCATAGTGCTTTTTATGAATTTATTGGGGTAAGTGTAGAATAAAAACTGAAATATTTTTTTTTATAAAAAGAGAGTTGTTAATTATGTATTAATTGATATCTTTTATTATTTCATTTTTAATTTGGCCAAGGATTATTGTTCTAAAGATATTTGACTATTATTTTTAATATTTCAAACTTTATTTGATTGGTAATTTTAGCCTCAGTTGGTCCTCATGAATTCATTTCGGCATGCCTATTGGCTGAGGTATATTTTAAAGTGTTTTTGACTTTCAAAAATTCAAATCTCTCCTTATATGAGCGCTATTGAGAAACTAGTTGTTGATTTAGAGATTACTCATCAAGAGCTTTTCAACGATACCCCACAAACGTGGTTTTAAAAATGTTTAATTTCCACCCTCACCCCCACAACCACTGAATCATTGGTGTCTAATTTATGCATACTAAGTTTCCCTCTAAACCCCATAGGGCCCTAAATATAATTTTTTTCAAAATTTCAACCCGCTCCCACCTCCCCCAACCAGGAAAAATTGATTTTAGCCGGCTAAATTTGATTTTAGCCGGCTAAAATCATGATTTTAACCGGCTAAAATTGAAAAAAAAAAACCGCTGGTCAGGTCTTTTTCAATTTTAGCCGGCTTTTTTACAACCCTGGACCTATGCAATACATAAAATTATAAAACTAAACTCCGTGGCGCCACATTCCTGAAGAGAGAGCCTACCATCCGACCACTGCGTCATCTACCATTGGCAGATGGCAGGAATAGGGGGCAAGTGGTCAACATTCCCATGGTTTTCGTGATAGGAGCCGGTACTTCTTAAGCAAGTAAATCCTCAGTTTGGATCATGAAGCTGACTGCACCCGTTCCAGACCTCCCTTACTTACTTACTTACTTACTTACTCACTCACTCACTTAATGGCAATAGACAATTCTTCAGCTAGCTAAAGGTATATTATCTATTTTATGGAACCCGAACGTTCATTGCCGCGCTTACCTGAGTCCGCCATTCAACCCTATTCTATGCTAACTCCATCCAATCATCCCTAGCAAATCCTACTTCCCTTAAATCCATTTTAAGATTGTCCTCTGACCTACGTCTAGGTCTTCATTGAGACACGTACATTACGTCTAGGTCTTCCGCGTGGTCTTTTCCCTTCGGGTCTCCCAGTTAATACTTTTAAGATATGTCTCTTCCCCCGTGCCTCAGAAAAATCGGAGGTGTCTGGATCGAACCTGAATCTATAGATTCGTAGCCAGCGACTCTAATCACGTGACCACGCAGGCGGTCTATTCAATACAAGAACAAAATTCAGAGCGAATTATAAATAAAACCTGTGTGTTGTATGCAGCATTTCAAGAAAATCTGACAAAAAGTGCGTGCAAGGATAATTATTGTGATTAACTATAATTATAATTATTCTAATATGAAGAAAAATAGACTGAGAAAAATAAAAAAGCGACGTGCGACACTCATAACGAGGCGTTCAAATTCCATCGCGCTCTTGATTAGAATACTAAATTCGTTTAAAACTAGTGTAAAAATGACCTATTTTTAATTAAAAATAAGAAATGTACGTTTTCAGTAAGAAAAGTGTATTTTTATGTCGAAAATAATGAAAAACGTATGAAAACGATTATGCAGCTCGTCGCATATAAACTCCTGCACGGTCGTGTTTTATAAGTCTATGTAATAGTTAGAGACCGGATTTTAAAGGGAAAATTTTCACCCAAAAAAGGACGAAAAAAGGTAAAATTATTGGCAAAAAAGGGTGGAAAAAAAGGAATATAAAAGTATAAGAGAGTGTAAAAATTCAACAGAGATATACGTGTTTGTTTTATGTTTTACTTTACTTCATTAGAAAAGAGTTGAACTTGATAACGTTTAACATTTCCACATTCTTGAATGTCAGATTCTGTCTCTCTGAGTGTAAAATATCTTTGTACAAAGAAAATAACCTCTCAACGTCGACGGAAACCAATGGCGAATACTTTGTTCGAACTCGGAATTCCAAGTTCAATGTCTGGATTTTTACACAAAATCTGCTTGAGACCTCCAGTAGCATGATAGCCCCTGGTAGAAATCTGAACGTGCGAGTGGCATACACTTCAGTCTCCAAATTCGGGTTTCTACAGCTGCTGATTCTGTATCATCTAATGACTGAAGAAATTCCTTGATCTTGTTGAAATTCTCACAGAGGAAAATAGCACACGAAATCCATGTTCCCCACCTTGTTATAATGGGAAACTTAGGCAATGGCAAGCCTGTGATTTCCCTGTAACGCTCTATTCTGCTGGGAGGAATTATTTTTCGATGGTGAATCAGTGAAAACAATTTTTAATGTTTTCATATTACCAAATATTGGGTAATTAAAAAATTTTTCAAAGTAAATTAGCAAAAAAGGTACTGGAAAGGGAAAGTTCTTAAAAAAAGGGAGTTGAACCTAAAAAAGGAAAAAAAGGGAAGTTAAAACCAGGTCATTTGCAGTTGAAACGTACTCAGTAATGCCCTGTTCAATTTTATCACGTTTTGTGATGAAATATAAAAAAAAGGAATTCCCTTTAAAATCCTGTCTCTAGTAATAGTTAAACTTGCTATAGGGCAAACGACTGGTTTTGTTCGACCATAATGTATTAAAATGCTTAAGTTTTAGGATGTTAGATTCATAATGAAACAAAATCGGCTGACCGCGCAATCAGCCGTTAGCAAGTTCTTTTAGTTTTCTGCTAGATATGGCAGTTGATGGCGTACGGTCAAGTCGATGCTTCTTCTTGAACGGATTCTTTACTAGACGAAATGAACTCAATTTAGTATAATATTAACATTTCGGGAACAGAATTGATTTTATTTTAAGTACAGGCTGTATATTGCGAAGTTTGATTTGGTGCTCTCAAGGTTTCAAGACCTTTCAGTGTTCGATCATATTCGATACCACACCTGTATTATAATCGAAATCTGTTTCGAAATAGATATCCTTATGGTAGCGTGACGTCACAAGTAATAAGCTTATTTTGGTGTTCGAACAAAGCTCTAACATTTTTATCAGCAGAAGAAATATATGCCCTTCTGTGTTTTTTAGAGTAACAACGTTAAAATTCCACTTTTGGTCGAAAAGCATGAAAATTAAGTACAGTGTTTTATGCAGTTCAGAAAATCTTATCTTTTCGTCTTTTGTCCAGAAATCTAAAATAAAAATTTATAAGACTATTTGTTATCCTGCCGGTTGTATTATATGGATGTGAGACATGGTCGCTTCCTCTTCGGAAAGAACATAGATGAAAATGGGGTCTGGGGAAAACTGCATAACGACGAGCTTCATAACCTGTACTCTTCATCGGATATATGGGGTAATTAAATCCCATAGGATGAAATGGGCTGGACATGTTACACGCACGGGGGAGGAGAGACATATGTAAAAAAATATTGACAGGGAGACCCGAAGGGAAAAGACCACTTGGAAGACCTAGACATAGGTGGAAGGACAATATTAGGATAGATTTAAGAGAAGTAGGATTTGAGAGGGATGGTTGGATTGAGTTAGCACAGAATAGGGTTGAATGGCGGGCTCAGGTAAGCGCGGCAATGAACCTTCGGGTCCATAAAATAGATAATATTCCTTTAGCTTGCTTGGGAATTGTTCATTGTCATATAGTTAAATTCTTTTAAAATTAGTTGATGTAGATGAAAACTAGGTAGTTTCTAACTTCTTTAGACAGGTCGGAGAAATCAACTTTATGGGTAGCAGTGACATATAGGCCTAGTATTAGTGTTGTTGAAAGTAACTTTTTCAAGTTCTTCATATGTGTTACATGTAGGCCTATTGTAGGCCTTCTTCTGAATAGCAAAGGGAAGTGTGAATGATACTTGTGTTATGCGGATGCTACTCTACGCACTGCCGTGCGGAACTCGCTAATGACAGTCGAGGTCACAAGCTGCTGTTGCACCCGCACAAACTCCTTTGCCATTTATTCTAGCATGACATGACGTATTCCACCCACTAAATTCACTTCTGTATCCATAGCCTTATTAACGGGATAGCATTCAGGCACGTTCATTGACATTTTTAACCACGAGTGAAATCTGTGGAAGTTTAAAATTAATTTTTAATTATAAGATTATAGCCCGGGCGGCTTGGGTCGCTTAAATCCTACAAGGGAGAGGTAAAACTGCGAAAAAGAAAGAAAAGAAAGAAAGAAAGATTATATCGGCAGGGTGTGTTATTTAAACTCTTCACTGCTAATTCGTCATCAAAAAATCTGAATATTTGAGCTGGTATTTCCTTGTAGATCGTATTCAATTGTGAAATTAATTGAAGGTGGCTTGGATCGAGGGAAAAAAAGAGCACCCCTGAAATCGATTTTGTGCTATATTTATGTATATGCTATATATATAGGCTATGCTATACATTTTACAAAATGTGCTATATATGATTCGATTTTGTTAACCCGCTCTACTTGATTCATTTGTTTATAATATTACGACACGCAGATATGGTATTATATATATTTTTTCTTTTTGGGGGGGGGGAGATGAATATGCCTAAGTGGGAAAACGTTGAAACTCACTATACGGGAGTTAATTGATTATGGATGAATTAGGTAAGGTTCATGAATGTGTGGTTCGTTTAGATCCTTTCATTTCGATTCTGTATCCCCATGCGGCAGCACAAGATTCGTTTTGTTCCTTTAGTTATTTATATTTACTACGTAAAATATATAATTAAGAATAAAATTATGTAATTCATGCCATTGATGTACAATAAAATTAATTTGTTTAAAATTTTTCAGTTAAATAACTATTTAAATAAAACATCTAGCAGTTGACAAAATAACACTAGCCTCAAAAAAAAATTAAAAAATTGCTGTAAAAACGAAAATAGATGTGTTCGATTAACTTCTCTGTGCTGAATTCGAAAATTCATTTCTTTTTTTCTCTGTCACATCTGGTTAATTGACAATTGTGAAAAATGTTATTTTGACATTTCGTGTGGTAAAATAACTATGCTGCTTTTGATACTGCATTTTTATTTTATTTTATTTTGCGGTAAGTGGTGTGATAGGTGTTTTAACTAATTTTGGGTCACACGAATCCGTTGACCGTTTCTACGTATCACGTCACGTTTTCTTGCAGTAGGCCACTGCCTTCTATATTTCTTAGAAGGTAGTGAATAGGCACATCAAAATGAGAGATATAAGTTATTGCATAGACTAGCCTATAGGATAAAAATACTGAACAATTAGGATAATTTGATAAGCATAGGCCTATGTGAAGGAATATTTAGGATAACTAGAGTATTAACAGAAAACGTTTACAGCAAATTCCTCATGTCAGCAATAGGCCTGTTCATTTATTTTTATCAAATCATATGAAGCCGTACAAATAGGCTACGCAACGAAAAAAAAGAAGAGTTTATTTTGGAGGGCAAAATATTAAAGATTTGAACATTTTGGAATTTTCCCATTGGTTATAGGTTAAAAAAATTTAAGTTTGCTAAATTACAAGTTTCTAGCTCATCTGGAAGAAAATAAATATCAATGTTAATAAGTGGAAGATTAGACTGCCGTAGATGTGAGTGATATTACGGCTATCCAGTAAGTTTTCCTCTACTTACTCTATATGGGGCAGCTAGAAACATCAAATTTTACGCGCTTATGGGCGTTGCATGTGCCAATATTCCTGCCAAATTTTACGATTCTATTTGTCCTCTCTGTGTCAAATATTACATAATGTGAGGAAAATATACAAAATTTACATTTAAAAAATCTAACTCAATCTAAGGGATAACCGAGGGAGATACAACAAAAAGTCAAAAGACCAAACTTGTAGATCTCTCAAAATTCGCCACTGCTGCTGCAATCGGTTTTTTTTATACGACTTACCGTTTAGCTGCTATACGCCTCCAAGAAGGTCTGCACAGACCTTAAAGTTGCGTCCGCTATGACATTTTCAGGCAGGAAACACGAAAACTAGATGTGATAAAAAAAATCCCTTTAGGCAGGCCTGCTGCATAGCACTCTTTTTCTTTAGCCTTGGCATGGTAAACCTGCAGTAATAAGAACTGAATTCGGTAAAGAGGAAGAGCCTACAATCATTTGTTTTGACAACAAGAATAGGATATAATATTCTGGGAGGCCGTGCGCAAGATCAACAATGAATAAAATTAGCAAAGCCGCTAAACAAGACAAAATTATTATATTATAATAATTCTTTTAAGTGTTACTATTTTCAAACATTAAAATCTCGCGTCATATGAGAGCTATCAAGAAACTATTTATTGATTTGTAGAGTACTCATCAAGAGCTTTTCAATGATACCCCACCCCCACCCTCACTCGAACCCCCGAATTGTTGGTGTCACTGTGAACTCCATAGGGAGTACTCTAATTTATTCAAACAAAGTTTCCCTCTATACTTCATAGGGGCCGAGATATAAATGTTTTAAAATTTCAACCCCCTCCCCCGACCACCCCCTTGGGCCAATTTTGCCCATTAACGAACTTGTCCGAACTATTGGGCCTAGAAATAACATAATAAAATTTGGTTCAAATATCTTCAAAATTACGGCCGCTATCGTGTAAAGATATATATATATATATAAATATCACAAAATTTTTTTTTGAACGGGCGGTGGTTTCGTACTTAGGGGAGCATGAAACGTAAAGATATGAAAGAATTTTTCGAAAATCATAAAGTGGTATCCATTGCAATAGGTAGATTTTTCTTCGAAAATCTACCTAAAAAGTGACATTTCTGAAATCTGGAGACTTTATTTAGTTAAAATCATTTATTAAATGCTTTACCGCAAAATGGTTCAGAGAAGTGTAATCGCAGGCGAAGCCGCGGGCACCTGCTAGTATTGTATAAAAGCAGAAATATAAAACTAATAGACCCTTATTTTATGTAAAATGTGATGATTTTTTCCTCTTGTATTCATGGATAAAACTCTTCAGTTGAATTGTCCTCATCCATTCTAAACTTAGAACCCACTGATGAATTCAGTTGATGATTGCTTATATAAATATGCAAATTTAACTCTGAAAGGTTTAACAAATTTTTATAACGTTCCGGTCGTTTTGACTTACTTTATCAGTCGATACAGTCACTTGCATAATCAAATACTTTCTTCATTATGCGAAGACAATGCATATCCTCCTCATCCTTCAATAAGGGCGATACAAATGTGCAAACATAGTTTGCGCTATTTCAATGTGGAATCGGAACCAGTATTATTACCATTAGTAAAAATTTATTTAGAGAGTAAGTATGCCTTCCTGATCATTGACTTAAAACATTTCACTTACTGTAGCTAGTTCTCGAAATTACAGTGCATATAGCAATGATCAGCCCTTCAGTAGTGTCATATAGAAATACGTATTTCAATCAGTCGAGTGTTCGTTATAAACCTTTATTACAGCAGGAAAACCATTTTATTTTTTTATAGGATAGGCCGGTTGATACTTGTAATTATTACTAAAAAAAAATAGCAGTAAGCCTTTCTACGGCAAACACTATAGACCTTCCTCAAAGTAAGATGATGTGTGTGAATTATAATTTTCTTTCTAAATTATTTCTGTACCTAATCATTATTAGTATATTTAATGATAAGCAATAAAATAAATAAATTGTTAAATGCATTTAACTTCACGTAAGTAACAGTGTACTAGGCAGAAGTACAAATACTGGCAGAAACTGATGATTACCCAATGAAAAGTGTGGAACACTTTTTAGAAAAGCTTCAGTCGAGTGGATTTAGTGATTCTCGGGATTGGCACATCTCTGAGATGATTGTTAGTCAAGCTCTTCAATATTAATTCCTTTTCTCACTTTGTTTCCAATGCTCTTTCGTAAGATAATTACTTGCACTTGTGAGAATATTGCCCAGTTAAACTCAACTGATTGATTAGGAAGGATGAAAAATGTGACGGAATGTGAGAGTAAAAATGTAAAGATCCCGCACGAAATCTGTGCCGATTGCCTACTTCATTGCATTAAGTTTTCGTGGGGACTATAGCGAAGATTGGACTGCTACCTATCTCTCTCGCACAACAGTACCTCCCTTTCTATTTGTCAAGGCCAAGCTACCTCTCTCTCTCTCGCACAATAGCATGTCTCTCTCTAGAGAGTAACGGTCTCATCGGCACAGATTTCGTGCGAGATCTTTAAGAGGTTATTAACCTCAGTGAGGTGTGTTGAAAATGTGAAGATTTTATTATAGGTAATCCCACGAGAGATCACTGGTTTATCAGTAGATTCGTGAATCCGAAGCACTTACCGGTATATGATTTGAAGTTTTCCTGTCCTAACACATTACAAAATTCTTCTCGGGTTTGCCAGGCAAGAAGTTTGGCGTTATCCGACGTTTCAGAGGCTGACGCTACCTCCATACTCAGGGATACTGAAACTTCTCACCTGACTGCAAACCCGAAAAAATTTCTACATAACTTAATAATGTTTCTTTGAGTAAAGAGTCTGCTTGCAGCAATCAGCACACTATTACGGATAGCTCATAGGATATAGTGTGTGGCTCGATTCAGGGCCATAAAAAGAATCCTCTGACTTTTACGCTTCCAAGAGCAAAATAAACCCTTCCAAAATTTGGTGTAAGAAATTATTATTGAAAGGAATTTTACGTAGTATCTTTAATCTTTTAAATAAGTTTTTAATGTTTGTTTAGCATTGTTGGTGAAGAAGAACATAAAATCATATTAAGATGTGAAATTGTGAGGAGGATGCTGGTAGAATGAACAATATAAGGTTTTTATGCTTACTGAAGTGCACACGACCTTCTAAGGATGAAGGAACGTTTCCTTGCTTTAATAATATACCCTTGACTGAATAAATGAGGCTGCAATAGCTTTCAGATTTCTTACGGTAATATGGCTCAATAAACTACAAATGAAGAAGAATTACGACAAGATCGAATTAGTTGCCTTTTTTTACGCTTAAAGGAACCTCCTATTACATCATTCTTCAAGGATTATTTTGTACGTCATTTAATACGCGTTCAAAAGCTACAGAAGATTGTTTACCGTGAATTTATTTTCTTTGTGGACATGAAGTTCTGGTTTCTAAAGATTACTTACGGAAAATTGGGTAAGTAGTAGGCCTATTCATTTGGGTATTCTAGAGAATTGTAGGATTAATGGCAAAACAAAATAAATTACTTACGGGAAATTGGATATCCGGTATTAAATTGGGCATTCTGCAGAATTATTGGACTAGTGTGAAAACAAAATAAAGATTTTAAAAAGTAATTTAATGGTAAGTAATTTGGGTTAATGTTTAGGGCAGATAGTTTATTATATGCGGGCTTCATGCATTTAACTGGAAATTCAAAAAAAGCTTAGGCCTATGTGAACCACACAATTTCCTTTACCCTTAACATTCCATAGTAAAGTACACGAATGTATTACAGTAGTGCGTATTCAGATGCCTTAACCTCGTTTAAAGTCACCTTATTCATTGGGCAAGTTTGATTAAATGAATAGCTTATATCCTTCAGAGAATTTATTGGCAAAAAAATTTCAAATTAAAGTTTTAGCACTTAGTATTGTGCCAACATCAGTGTCGCGAATATCTTCTCGTTTTAGAATAGGCCTATATGCCTGTCACCGCGGAAATTGCATTTTATTTCTGAAAGCGCTCTTTGTTATGCGAGTTAACAGGGGTCTTTTTCGTACTGATTGTGAGATCAAAATAGCTATTTATGTATCAAGTACGCAAAATAACGCTTTAGCGGACGAATCTAGTATAGCGGCCGAGGCGAAAGCCGAGGCTGAAATACTGGATGAGTCCGCTAAAGTTTTTGCGTACGTGGTGCATACAATATTTTTTAGTAAAAGTTCTATAAATTATATGAAATAAAACAAAAAATACCGTATAATTAATTATAATGAAAGGCATTCAGTCATTTCTTTAAGTTATATTGTCATGGCCATCTAGATCATAAAACAACAATGACCGTACGTAGCAATAACAAATGTGGTAGTATAGATGCAAAATATATGAGTCCCTTGTTTGTAAACAATATTGCGTACGGACTAGTATTTATGAAAAGCTTGTGAAAATATAAATGATAATTCCGAGGAAATTTCAATCCAAGCCAGAAACATTGAATTGGAGCTGCTACCAGCAACTTCACGGCAGAAATAGGCTATGAGAAGGGATATATTACGGCATTTAAATGCTGTTCGTCCATGGTAAGGAATGTTTTTCAAGTGAACCAAAATGTGAAAAGTTGTTGGCTTATGTGATGTCATGTGACATCCGTGGGCTACCGTGTTTTGCGAAAAATCCTGGTAAAGTTTCTGATTATCATAAAGAAACGTGTTGGCGTAAATTTGTTGTTTTATGACCAATTATATGCGTAAATCCATGTTAAAGTTGGTGTGACTGGTCAATGCCGTCTGGGTTTTGTTTACAGATTGCCATGACGACTTTAAAGGACAAGGCCGCTAAAATTGCATTTTGAATGCAGTTTGAATGCACTTTTATGCAATTTTAGCGGACTTGTTCTTTAAAGTGCAGCTTTTCGGCGTGTTACCAGTCCGATAAGCAGCTGTTTTAGAGAGCGTGTACTAAAAAAGTAGAAAGCATTGGGAAACCGCGCGGACCACAACGGTGTCGTGCACATCGGCACAGTCGCATTTTCGTGCACATCGCAGAGATGCCAACTGCTACGGAATTCCCGTAGTTTCTACGATTTTCTTGAATTTCCTACAGCAATACGGAAATTGTACTGAATATTACGGATTTTACAAATCCCAATATCTATTTTTAAAATGTTTTGTTTCTCCCGCAAACATAAAAAAAGTAAATGTCAGCAGAGATGCCAACTGTTATCATGAGAAATAGTTGAGAAAATATCCGTTGTGTTGGCGACATTGGACACTACAATCTTTGACGTGAGTGTCTGTTAACCAAAGATGTTATATCTTACAGTTATAACATAATTGTAGTTATAACTACATATTTCCTCTTTTTTATTATCACTGTAATGCCGCTGACGACTGCCGACGCCGTTGCTTGTAGAAGTTTTATTGAGTGTTGCAGTGCAAGTAGAATATTGAAGAAATATGTCTTATAAACGTAAAACCAGTGACGAGTCTGTTGGACAAAAACGAACTGCGGCAAAACAGCAGTATCCAAAGCAGTAGATACGGAAGAGTTTCCTTGCCTCGGACCGTCAAATATTTCACCGAATCACGTATTTGTGAAACCTGTAATTGTGAATTTTCGGTTAAACATGGAGGACTGACACTACTGATAACCATCTTTCAAGCTTGGCATCTCTGACATCGGCATAATATTTTTATCTTTTAATATTATCGTATCGGGCTAGGGGTGGACATAGAGACTCAAACCTACAGCATCCTTCACCACGGCTCCAAGGCAGCACCCCTTAGCTACCCCGGCTAAGGAAACCGGCCGTAGATATCGTAGATAGGTTAAGTCAGGTTAGGTTAGGTTAGGTTAGGTTAGGTTAGGTTAGGTTAATTCAAAGTCTCATTCAATCGCAGGCAGATACTTTATGATTGATTTCTAAACAATACAATTATAATATTAATGTACACAGTATGTATCTATAATAATATAAGGAAGTTTTTGTCTTTCTGTGTATCTGGCAGTTACTGTGAACTCCATTGCATTCAATACGATAATGTAATTCCAACTTTGTATCTATGTCCACCCCTCCGAAGGGTGTGTGGCGATGAGCACGATGATATTGCAAGATAAAAATACTATGGCGATGTGCACGAAAATGTGACTGTGCCGATGTGCACACAACCACCACAACGGAGTCGGAGATGACTGATATATGTGTGCATGAAGGGGCCGTATCCTTGAACATGGCTGCCGTCAATAAGATCTTAAGGAATTAAAACGATTGTGGTTGTACCTATATATATACTTTATTCAGATTTGACACCTTCCTCCAGTTCGATCAATTATCGTTTGATTGTCGCACTCCAGGATGTCATAATTATCCGCTACTTAATATATTTCTCATATCCAGTTTTTTAATATATTAAGTTATGTATTACTAGCAGGTGTCCACGGCTTCGCCCGCGATTATTTTCTCAACCCCTAAATGTTTTATTTAAATCAATTATTTAACGTAAAAATAGTTTAAATGTCTTGAAATGTTCCACCTTAAACCACAAAGCATTATTTATTAAGTGTACAGTGATATGTAAGATAAACATTGTTAATATTAGGATACTCAAATAGAATGATCGGTAAGATTTTGTAAAATAGATAAAATTGTACAATCTATAAATTATTATAATTTTTATGATCAATTAGAATATTTTAAAACTGGTATTTTAAATTTTAAGAATAACTTATATGGACTAACGCGACATCAGTCGCTATTTTAATTTTGTATCAATTTGACTTGTATGTTTATATGTATAAAAGTTTACAAGAATATAATATTTAATTAGATACCGTGTATCCATTTAACAATATCTGTTATTTAATGTTTTGTGGTTTAAGGTGGAACATTTCAAGACATTTAAATTAAATACCACAAACGGAAATGAAATTCATCAATCAAGGGAAAATAGTTATAACATTAAATTTTATTAACACTGACATTTTTACATCAATTTATTTTTAATTATATTGTTAGACATAGTAAATAAATAATTAAAACAACTAAAACAAATCTTGTGGTGCCTTATGGGTATAGAGATTCAAAGTGAAACAATTAAAACGAACCACAGATTCATAAAACTTACCCTTACATACAAATCATGCGTCAAGTTAAAGAATTAAAACTATTCATAATTTAAAAGCTAAAAATTCGCCTTCGGCGTGCATTTGACGAGTAAATTGCGGCGCAGCCCCCGGGGGGCAATCCTCAGATTCGAGTTCTTTAGCTCGAGAAAAACCCACATAGTAAGTTTCGTCCAATTATTTCAATGTTTTCCTATTTAGGCCTGCATTCATGATTCCCCTTTTTTCCATTTACCGTATGAAAAAAAAAACAGATCTCTGCGTGTCATAATGGTATTATAAACAAATGAATCAATCAGAGTGGGCCAGCAGAATCGACTCAAAACATCGATTGCTATGGCAGCAGAGCAAAGCCATGTGCAGTTAATTTTACAGTTGAAATAGCCCATATAGGCCTACGCCAATACTGGTACATCCGATAACGCAAAAAATCTTGTTTTCTGCTAATTTTCGTTCATAACTCGCGTACGAAAGCTAAAATTGAAAATCCGGCTCGAGGTGCATTGGACAGCTTTTAGCCCGTCTGTGTTAAAAATTCCAGATCTCTGAATGCCCTAGATTAGGCTTGCATAATACACGAACAGACAAACACTTGCTGTTATTTTAACTTATAGATCCACTATCATATGCCACTAAAACGCATTTTTTTTTTTACTTTGGTTTCTATTTCTTTTCCCTGCTTTCGTCTCGGACTTAAGCTATGGATACAAACCTGTTATTTATGCATGGCACTAGAAGTAGGAATCATTTTTCTCCGGTTACATAACTTCTCTTTCATACCTAGAACTGAAGTGATAAAATATTTAGGTCAGGGTTTGGTCTCTCGTCTTGATCTCAGAGACCTTAGCCTGGGATTCACAGTCGTGTAGTTACATTAGATGAAAGGGGATTTTGTGAAGAAGAGAGAAGAGGAAAGCCTTGCCCAGAATACACGAGGAAATAATAACTGCGGCTAAAAGCAAATGGATCTTCTATGTAGTATTCCTACGTTATATTCGCACCATGGGAGGGGATAATATAGTGTCAGATGTTTTATTGCGGACTTGAGTGGCGAGTTTTGTTTAAGATAGGGTAACTAGATTTCCAAACCAGTTCCTTAAAAAAAAGGCACAAATCAGGAGGACACGATCTAAAAAAAAGTCAATTAAAGTCAGGTAAACTGATGTAACAAATTTCCAGAATGCTTTTGTTTAATCAGTGATAATTGCAATTATGATATGCAGAAAATCAGTTTCTTTTTAATCGATTTCCGAGTTAAATTCCAGATCGATTCATGAAGCAGGGCTTACGGAAGAACAAAGGTCTAGTTTGATAAGTATATGTGAAGGAATGTGTGGGTAGTGTTATTTGTCAAAGCTACCTGTAGGCCTATTGCAACTTCCAAAGCTGTATATGAACACTGTTGCCATGAGAACTGATTTGATAAATTCTTTCTGATGTAGTACCATAAAATATGCACTCATTTGGGTATTACTCCGGTACCGGTCAACCGGTTGATTAACTTTTCAAGCTTCTTATTCGATAAATAATTCATATTGTAATTTATGCTGTTGTGTGTCCTCTTGTGTGTCTAACTTAGTTTAGTGGAGGAAAAGTTCTCATGACAAAATAAAATATTTACCACCACCATTATCACCATTACCCACACCATCCCATCACTCTTCCGTTCCGAAAGAAGGCATGATGTTGCTACTGGTAGGCTATTTCTACAAAATTTTCTTATTTCAGAATTTTCTAGAAAATGGCTGAAATTACGTTCACAACATTCAGGCTGAAGGCAGGGCTCAGCTTTCTTATATTCATACATGTAGGCCTATATGGGAACCTCGAGTTTCACGAACAAGAAGACTTTTGTGAGGGAGAATTCCCTGTTCCTTTCTCTTTGCTGGAATGTAAAGCTAGAAACTCTTCGGCTGGTGCTTGGGAAGAGAAAAAGGTGAATATCTCGAAACGTTACTTCTTTTCTGATTTAAGTTTCCGTTTTACTTTCGTCCTTACAATTATGGAGTTGCAATCCAAGAACGACTCCCTAGGGCGCCGTGGGGAATAATTAAAAACTTCAAGTTAAGTAAATAACAATCAAGTTACCATTAAAACTTCTGTAAAGTACTTGAGTTCTCTCGTGAATAAACGAGACTAGAAATATCTTGTCCTACATTGTATTAAATATGTAAATTTGAAGTCTACAGTTCATAGGGATTGAGATGAGTTAGAGATACTTACCTTGTAAAGATTAAAGAACATTAAGGGATGATTCCTTCCAAGGTAAGTAATAAGTTATAGTCTTGAAGGAAACATAGTTTGGTCCAATAGTTAAAATTCTTAATGAACACAGAGTATGCAGATATAAGTGTGACTAAATTTTGGCATCGCGGCTTCTTTCGGAACGGAAGTAGACTAGTAGAGCCTCGATTCTATCCTAAGTACACGAAGCGTTAAAATACTCCGTGGACTCCAGAAAGATCAAAATTACCGACCGTTTGATGCCTAGTTTCTTCATCCTTTTTCTAGGTTCGTCTCGCAGACTATGATCGACTTTATTCACTATGCGTCTTCAGGTAACTGATTAAAAATGTTGTCTTCTTTCTAAGCAAGAATAGGAAATGGCTTTCAGACGTAACACACCCGCCCATTGATAAAGGAGTATGTTCTGATTTAATCCGTGGACGAATCCAACATAATAGAGATGAAATATTCACTGGCATCACTAAAATACTAGTGAAAGATTTGAAGACAAAAACTACGATGGGTTACAAAACTGAAACATTGACCGTAGAAATGTGGAAAGTGTGCCATTTTCCTGGTCGGTTGTAGCACCTTGGTTACTGGGTTAAAACTAAACTCCGTGGCGTTACATTCCTAAAGAGAATAGTCCTACCAACCCAACCGATGAGCGCTGCTTTATGGCAGATGACAGGATTGGGGGCAAGTGGTCAGCATGCCGACACCCGCGGCTCTTAATGGTGGTTTCCGTGACCGGAGCCGCTACTCCTCTATCGAGTAACTTCTCTGTTTTTATCACGAGGCTGAGTGCACCCTGTTCCAGACTTCCCCACCTCAGAAAAATCCAAGGAGGTACCGGGAATCGAATCCGGGCCTACGGATCCGTAGCCAGCGACGCTAACCACTAGACCACGCAGACGATCGGTTACGAGGTAAACATCTGTAAAATATTGACAGTCACTAAATCATTTCAGTGCTTTCACAAATAGTATGGACATAAGCCTTTGAAATGGAATAGAAAACCACAAATTTAAATGTATTAATTTGTTCTTGGTAGTTTTACACATTTCATCTTTCTCCATGAACTTTCTGTATGTCTCCGTACCATATAGTACAGGCTGTTTTTATGTATGTAGGCCTACATTCAAAAACATTAATAAATGACTGAAAAAATCTAGATCAAGGATATCAGAAAAACAGTTCGATAAATTGATAAAGAAGGGTATTTTGCATATGTAGATGAGGTAGATACTTGTCCTGTACAGATTAAAGATTAAATTTCTGATTAAACCTCAGTTTTTGTTTACATTTTTGTTTGGATATCGAAACTAATAATACCATTGACCTAAAAATGTTAATGATTTTTTAAAAATAACTACTCTGATTACATTTATCGCATTCTTAAACGTCATGTCATTACATTGTTTCAACTAATTTGATACATAGGCTATTTCATTTTTTAGGAGGGGAATCAAATTTGAAGACGTTCTTTGAAAAAAGATAGCATTTTCTTAAATCTTGCTGCCACACGCCTCTTCAGTCTGAATCATGCTCTGTAGGTTATTTAATTACTGATTTGTATAACAAGTAACTTAGCTGCAATTTGGCAGACAATATAATAAAAGAACGTAGGCTAATCTTTTTAAAAGTTTAATAAGTGCACACAACATGTGTAAAGACTGAAACAAGATAATGTAATGTGCTCCTACCAGTGAATGTCTCACAGAGGCTTTGTTATATGGAGATGAAACTCTGGAGTATTATAAATACATTCTAAATAACAAGGGCGGAAATTAAGTTTCAGAGGAAATCTGTGGGGAAAACACGACGCCTGCATTTACTACAATGAAAGGATATGGGAAGAACGAGTAAGAGCTGGGAGAGTCTCAGAGAGCGAAGATTTGTGAAGCATAAAACAAATGAAAAATTTTATTGTGAGACACATTACTCTGTGCTTAAGCTGGATACAAGTTGCAGCAGTAAAATAATTGTGAAGTTCCAGAACCATAACAAACAAGGAGGAATTCACCTTGTAATTTGATATGCTAAATATACATAACTCACTTTTATACAATTACAAGCAGGAGCCGCAGCTTCGCCAGCGATAATTAATTAAAAATTAAAAATGAAGAGCAAAATATTTTAAACATTAATTCATAAACATTCATTCATAAACCAAACGATTAATAATATAATGAAACGGCTAAAAATCCGGCTTGGAGTGCATTCCACGATTAGAAGGCGCCGCCTGGGGAAAAAAACGACCTCAGATTCGAGTTCTTTGGCCTAGAAAACCCCTACATAATGAGTTCTGTCCAAATCGATCGATGTTTGCCATATATATACTCCTTTTATTCCCGAGCGAAACTATACTTTCTTTCGTCATGATTGAAAACTCATAGCCTCCTTTTATTCCCGAGCCAAACTATACTTTCTTTCGTCATGAATCATGATTGAAAACTCGGATGAAATAGCCTATCACTAATCACAATATGTACAGCTTTAATTCGCTATTGTTATTACTAGTACGGTATGCACAGAATGACTTTCTTTGCGGCATTATTGTAAAAAAAATGCTTTCAGAAAGGTGGATAATAGACATAGTGTTTTCAACCTCAAAATAAGATCAGCCTGCTGATTTTTTCAGTAATGAAGTCATGCTATGAATTTAAGAAAGAAGAAAAAAAGGATAACGGGATCCGAGTCTATAAAAAAGAATGATAACACTGGTCAACAAAATTTGAACTTTTTTATGTTATAAGGGAAACAATGGGTGTGTCTGACTTACTTTTTTGTGCTGATTTCAAATCTTTTTACAGAATGTTTCCATCACCCAGGGTTTTTGAGTAATCACATGGAAAATATTTTTCGTGTCTATACACTATAGTATTATGATATCTTAACTGAAATTACATTTCCTACCTAAAATGTATGTGAATTGGATTTTCGGCTGTACTTCGCTTGAGGAACATCTCTCTTATGTGTCCAACAGTAGTCTGCCAACATATTTGGACACCATTTACCCTGGTAGCGCCTTTCCATTTTCGCGATGTCCTGGTGGAAACGCTCCCCGTGTTCGTCGCTCACAGCCCCTAGGTTTTCAAGGAAGAAATCAAGATGGGAGTGCAGAAAGTGTATTTTTAAAGACATTTTACATTCCATTATCTTGTAGTTCTCAATCATCTCACTGATAAGTTCTCTGTAGTTATCAGACCTGAAGTTTCCTAGAAAGTTTGTGACAACTTTTTTGAAAGATTGCCATGCAGCTGCTTCTTCCATATTTAATTGGATTTCAAATTGCGTATATTTCATCAGTTCCCTTATTTGGGGGCCAACAAATATTCCTTCTTTTAGTTTGGCTCCGCTGATCCTTGGGAACTTATTTTGCAGGAAGAGAAATGCACTGCCATCATGATCAATTGCTTTCACAAATTGTTTTATCAAGCCTAGTTTTATATGCAGTGGAGGCAATAAGATTTTTTAGAACATACTAGTGGTAGGTGAAGAACATTTTCTTGTCCTGGATTAAGTGACTCTCTCTTTGGCCGGTTCTTTATAATAAAATGGTTACATCTATCTCTGCTATTCCACTTGCACAAGAAGCAGCAAAATTTCGTATAACCAAACTGTAACCCAAGTAAGATGGCTATTACTTTTAAATCCCAGCATATCTGCCAAGAAAAATTCTCATACTTTATAGAGGATAATAAAAGATTCATATTATCATAATTTTCCTTCAACCCAACTGCATGGGCTAAAGGAATGGATGGATATATGTTTCCATTATGTAGTTACACTCCTTTTAAACTTGTTTTTGAGGAGTCTATGAACAAACGCCAATCCTCAGATTTATGCTCAACACCCATTGACTGGAACAAATTTTCAACATCATTGCAGAAAACTAGGTCCTTCTCTTTAGAAAACGAATGCTCAAATTCCTTTTGGCGTTGGCGGAAAAAAACTTACTTTGGTGTCACCCTGCAGTAGCTTCCATCCTTTCAACCTTGAGGCGAGTAATTCTGCCTTGTTTTTACTTAAACCAAGATCCCGAACCAAATCATATAAATCATCCTGTGTTAGAAAGTGAGGATCATTTGTAGCATCTTCTTCCACAAAATCTGAATCATTCTGTAATTCATCCTGAATATAAGGAAATTCTTCAGCCATTGTTATGTCATCTGGTGGAGATGGCATGGGAAGTCCTGGCCCATGAGGCACCGTTCGAATTGCTGAATCTAAAGATGGATATTTAATAGTGTGTCTGGACTTCGAACTTATTCCAGATATATTTGTCAAGCAGAAATAGCAGTCTGTCAAATGGTCCTCAGGTTCGCGCCATATCATGGGGACTGCAAAAGGCATATGACGGGATCCTTTCAACCAGCCAGATAATAGTGTTACACATTTGGTACAACAGATTTCTGGGGCCCATGTCTTGTTCTGGTCTATTTTGTTGTTAAAATAACAGTGATAAGCTCTTCTTATTAGAGGAGTAAAGTTTCGTCTCTGCGCTTTGAAAGTCAGCTCACCACACACAAAACAGAAGTTGTTTCTATCATTAACACACTTTCGAGGCATGTTTCTTATCACTATACACTTTTACACTACTCCTTATAATGCACTACGAAGGGTGGTAATATACACTTCTATCACAATTCAATTGACAAAGGAAGAGAGTACAGAATTAGCTTTTATTCTTTTAAGAAAGCTTCTATTCATCTGCAAATTTTACATTACAATCACAGTTTTGCATATGATCAAGTAGGCCGTGATGACTAAATAAGGTATTGTAACTCATGAATTCAAGGCAACAATCACCAAACGCTATAAGTCAAGTATTGACACAATGAAATGAAATGTAAATGTAGAATAATAATTCTAATCAGCATGTTATATACCAGAAATGCTAATAAACAGGATTAAAAAAAATGGTGGGCGATGGAAAATTACTGACTTCATTTTTGGAATCAGCAGATGAAAATACATAAGAAACACCCAAAATTGTTTATGTAACAAAATCATTGTTGACCAGTGTAATCGTCCCTTGAACGTTTTGTCGGGACAACGGTACCAGAGTCCAAAAAAGGGACAGTCCCGTTAAAAAGGGATATCTGGTCACCCTAACGTAGGATTCCTGGACTGAGGTATGTAAAGATCCCGCACGAAATCTGTGCCGATTGCCTACGTCATTGCAAGTGACAGACTTATGTTTTCGTGGGGACTGTAGCGTCGACTGTCCTGCTATCTATCTCTCTTGCACAACAGTAACTCCCTTTCTATTATTGAAGACAAAGCTACCTCTCTCTCTCTCTCTCTCTCTCTCTCTCTCTCGCACAAAAGCATGTCTCTCTCGAGTAACGGTCGACATCGGCACAGATTTCGTGCGAGATCTTTAGAATATGGTTGGGGAGTTTCTGAATGATTTACTTCATGCCTGCTTTTGGTTGTTGATATTCACTGGCCTGGCGAACTGCAATACTCTAGATGGCCCTATAGATGAAGTAAAAATAGCACACCTGTTTGGGAATTAATAAAATCAGGTAAACTGATGTAACAAAGTGCCAGTATGTTTTTTGTTCAATCAGTTATGATTGCAGTTATGATATGCAGAATAACAAAAAAAATTCAAATTGGCCGGTTTCGGAATTTGAACCATGGAACTCTACAATGTGAGGCCAAGACGTTACCATCTCAGCCACCTGGGTCAGTTTAACGGTCTAGTTGGATAAGCGCATGTAAAGCAATAGTGTTATTTGTCATAGCTAACTGTATTTTAATTGCCAAAGCCTTATAAGATCACAGTAAAACAGTTGACTATGTTGTCATGATAAATGATTTGCATTTAATAAATTCTTTCGAATACGTATATTACCATAAAATAGGCACTAAATTGAACATTACTCCGAAACAGGTCAACCGATTTTATCCAATATCAATAGACGTCTTCCCATGGACATTATAAATGTGTATACCAAGTTTCATAAAAATCCGGTAAAGCGTATTTGAGTTACCGCGTCTTTCAAATAGACACTAAATTGGGTTTTACTCCGGTACCGGTCTGCCGATTTGGTCCAATGTCAGTAGACGTCTTCCCATGTACATTATAAATGGGTACATACAAAATTTCAGGAAAATCCAATAAAGCATATTTGAGCGACTTCTAACATAAAAGGCACTAAGTTGGGCATTATTCCGGTACTGGCCAACCGATTTAGTCGAATATCAACAGACATCTTCCCATTGACATTATAAATGTGTATACGAAGTTTCATAAAAATCCGATAAAGCGTATTTGAGTTATTGCTCCTTTAAAATAGACCCTAAATTGGGTTTTACTCCGGTACAGGCCAACAGATTAGGTTCAAATTCAAAAGGGTACTTCTCATGGACGTCATGAATGCGTATACCAAGTTTCATGGAAATCCGATACAGCGTATTTGAGCTATGGCGCCTTTCTAATATAATCTATTAAAATAGGCACTAAATTGGGCATTACTCCGGTACCGGTGAACCGATTTGGATCAATATCAATAGGGGTCTTCCCATGGACTTTATAAATGTGTTTTCCAAGTTTCATGAAAATCCGCAAAAGCGTATTTGAGTTAAGGCGCGTACAGACACACGGACACACGGGCAGACATTTTTCGTCCCCACACACAATCTCATAAAGTATCATACTGGCACTTAATAATTAGGAAGTATATCCGTACGTGTACTCTTTTGATTAGTTAAAATGATGTAATTGCACAGATTTATCATCAAAGCGGCACGGCACGCGCCCGGTTTGTGTAGGGTCGCACTTCCGGCGGAAGTTCAAGTTGAGCGAGTACCTGTACCGTCTTGTAACATCACTCAGCCTTAACAGTATACATACAGCATGTCTCAGAAATTAATTTATAGCACCTCAAGCTGTGTTGTTCTGTATTCCGTGTAGAAACTAACGCACGGTGCTTAAGATGAAGTGAAACTTATTATCATGCTTGCGTCAGCACCTTCACCGGATTAGAATGATTCCATATTGTGACGCAGTCTGTTTTCCAGAAGAACTACTTCGAAAGAAATACGTTTAACGACAATTTCTATACAGTAGATACGTCTTTTTGTCGGCCGCGTTGGTGTAGAGGTAGCGTGCTCGCCTCTAGATCCGAAAGTCGCGGGATAAAACCCGTAAAAGAACTCTAGCCTAAATTAGAGCCTCTGGTAAAAATTATTCGGTTTTTTCGCGTCCAAATTTATAGGCCTACCTTAGTTTCCAGAGAGAGTTTCGTGAGGCGGTGAGCTTAACCACTTGTCCCTCTATTTTCTCGTTAAATTACTCGCTCGTTTCATAAACATATTTGAACTTTAATAAATGCCATATAAGCTTGTTGCATAATGTGCTATTTCCTTCTAGCAGTCTCAAAGTTTGTGAAATCCATATTTGTTATAGCCTAATTTTTGCGACAGGATACTTCACATGAGAGTGAGAAAGATGGGTGGTAGCTAGCGTATAGACTCGACCTTCCGGTTCTGTCTATACCTTCCGGTTCTGAAATAATGAAAATGACTCAAAATATTCATAACATACGAGTATGGGGTAACATGTTATATTAGATAAGTCTGAAGTGTTTTCGAACCATAGATATCAGAGTTAGAGAAAGATTTATTTGTGAACATCTTGTAGTATCCTGCATCCTTGCCCAGACTACCGGAAAATGTTGTTCTTGAGTGTTCCAGTTGAGAGCGAAGGGCAGAACCACTGAAACATGACCATTCTCTCATATTTGCTTGCGTGGATTCAGATCAGTTCTGGTGGTTTTCGGGATCACCTCATGTTACAATGGAATATTCTCGAATGTTTCATTTGTGTTTTGCTCTCCATAGAAGTAATTATTGTTAAGGTGCGGTTATATTACCAAGAATGCTTTATTTTGTCTTTTAATTATAACCTGCCGTTATTTAAAATGTGAGATACAATAATCATAACGTAATAATAATGATGGTGATGATGATGATTATAGTAATGTAAATGACGGAGAAACTATTCTAACTACCGAGCTACCGATAACAGTGTAAATTAACAACGTAAACAGTTCCATCCGTTTAGCTCAGATGCATAAACCAAGCTAAGTAAGGACACGTTAACAAATAAACCAATCATTTCACAGCGTGCAATATCACAAAACCATATCTACGTTGTTTTGCTATATTATATCCCAATTAAGTTTGATCCTGTTCAAAACAAAGAGGCGTGACTGTCACGTGAGAACGCATGTCATCACCGTGATAATGGTAGTATGTTTATTCTCAGTACAACTCACTTCATCTCTATCTTGAACAAATAAACATGAGAGGGAAATACAAGTACCGAGAGAGGAGTAAGATATGCGTGGGTGTCCCGCAGGGTCGTCATGAACAATGAATCCTTTATGTTTTGTTTGCTAATTGATATACTATAATGATGACGATGCCAGTGAGAGTTTGTTGTTTCACGTGTAAATGTTGATATTATTGTTGCTTGAACTTACGAACAATACTTTTCTCCACTAGCAAGCCACACCCTGGTAATGTCGCATGCTAATGACGTTAACCAATCACGTTTTGTCACATGATGCGAATTTCCCGTGAAATCTCTGTTGTGTTCTCCTCCCCTTTGTTTTGAACATGATCTAATTTACTATATACTATAAGACAAGCTAGAGATTCGTTCAGTATTCATCGATGCCGATACCTGAACACGTGCTGACAGTAGAGGTGTACAAATCTCGATTTTACCTTGCCCATACCCGCTTGAACGCCAGGCAAGCAAGTTGCCAGCGTCATAGCTAGGAAGCAGGAAGATTTCTTTAAGCTTGGTGGGTCAGGTCAAATCCAGCCTGGGCAAGTCAGAATAAGCTTGCGACATTCCTATCAGCTAAACAACTATAGTTGCTAAGTGTAGGTAATACTTTCTTGCTTTTCTACATGCTGGTAGAAGAAATTCGCCATGCAGATAAATAAAAGGTGGATAAAGTATTAAAAATCGTTTTAGCGTCTTAACACAATTATTATTTTTATTATTAGGTAGATTTCGAAGAAAAATCTACCTAATGACTTTCAAGAAATTCGTTCATATATTTACGTTTCATGCCTCCCTAAGTACGAAACCACCGCCTGTTAAAAAAAATTGTGATATTTCTACAGTATATGTATATGTATATATATATATATATATATATATATATATATATATATATATATATATATATATATCTTTACACGCTAGCGGCCGTAATTTTCAAGATATTTGAATCAAATTTTATTATGTTATTTCTAGGCCCAATAGTTCAGACAAGTTCGTTAATGAGCAAAATTGGCGCAAGAGGGTGGTCGGGGGAGGGAGTTGAAATTTTAAAACATTTATATCTCGGCCCCTATGAAGTATAGAGGGAAACTTTGATTGAATAAATTAGAGTACTCCGTATGGAGTTCACAGTGACACCAACGATTCGGGGGTTTTGGGAGTACGAGTGGGGGTGGGGGTATGGGGATGGAAATTCGAATTTTCGAAACTACGTCTTGTGGGGTATCGTTGAAAAGCTCTTGATGAGTACTCTACAAATCAATAACTAGTTTCTTGATAGTTCTCATATAAGGCGAGATTTGAATGTTTGAAAAAGTTCTCTTTCCTCTTTTTTGCAGTTATTATTGCGGGTTTGTCATGCCAAGGCTAAAGAAGAAGAGTGCTACGCAGCGACAGTAAATTAAAACAAAAGCACTTCGAAATCTACCTCAGCTTGTAGGCTTGCCTAAAGGGATTTTTGTTATTGTTATTAATGATTTTATGATGTTTTCTCGAAAATGTTTGAAAATTTTTCCCATACCGGACTAGTACCTTTGTTCATTGATAATTCAAACTGTCCACATTTTAGTTTCTCCTCGGCTTCCTTCAGGGTAAAATTCTCTAAACACATCTGAAGTTCCTCAACTACGTAACTGCACGACTTACCAGTGCACTGCTATACCCAGTTTCATATTCTTTCCGCCAGGCCTTGCAGTTTCCTTAGGTCCTGTGCAACCCACCAAGTTATGAAGAGCTTGTGACTCATAGCGACAGTATTTCTTATCATCGTTGTAATCTGGCTTGCTTTCAAGTCAAGCAAGTTAAAAGCTGTGACTGGTTGCAGAATTTCAAAGGGGCAGGCAAGCTAAAATCAGAATATGTACACCTCTGACTGACAGTCATATGCTTAAAACAGCTGGTATTATGCGACATCCAGATAGAAATGAATTGGCAATAACGCTCACAGCTGGAGTGATCGTAATGGCCTCGTCTCTTTGTGTGAGCCTGGTTCATATATACGGAAACAAGAGCTCTCAAGTTCTGAAATCAGCAGTGAGAATCTGATTGTCATTTTCCTGTCTACTATTTTTTACCATAATAATACTTATGTTATAGGCATAATTAAATAAAGAAATCAGAAAAGTTAGCAGGGTAGTGTAATGTAATGAATAGCTCTATAATATGTGCTTCTACGCACTGGTCTAATGGTTTTAATACCTTTGGTGTGTTTTTTATACATTTATATCTTCCGAAAATGAAAAGAAAGTTTACGAAAATACATTTAATACGGTAAATTTGGTTTTAAAAGAGGGTATAAAAATAATGCATAACATTGTGTAACCCCTTTTCATTTCCCTAAATTAAAATGTACTTCTCATTTAATATACTTGAATAAAGTGTTTCATAACCTTAAGGCATTTTATATTAGACTAACAGTACTTATTAACAATTGAAAAATTAAGCCTTCAAATTTCTTTTTAATGCCTTTTTCCGAAAGGTTAATATTTTGGAACAGTAAAAAAATGTGTTTTAAGAAAAAGCTATTTTGTTTATAACTGAAAGAAACCTTTTAAATTAAATATGAAGGCTTAAATTATTTTTTAAAGTTCCCCTCCCAAACCAAAATCATGGCTACGTCCCTGAGTGCAAGGGTTTACTGGTACCGGTATATTAAGGACGGCTATTATAGCAGACTGTTACACTCACTGTCGGTCAACCTGTATGGGGAGACATGCGGTCAACACAACGAGCTTGTGTCCGAAGTTAGCATTCACAACCGGATAACGCTAATTACATAGTTCCCCACTTCCCTTTCGATGCATGGAATGGTCCCTCACATTTGCCGAAATCCTTTGAAATAATTCCACAACTAAGCAAATGTTATCCCTTTTCACGCCATTCTTTAATTCATATACAGTGGCTCATGTAAAGGGAAGTTTGCCGCTTTTCACAGCGTGCTTTGATATGAAATAAATGAAACTAGGCTGTATTTTCACAACTGAATAGGGTAGGCCTACCATGCAAATCCCAGGTTTCGTCATGAAGTTACTCAATTTACATACACATTCAATTTGAACTAAGCCTATATACGTTTTCGGTTTACATTGAAAGTTCTAAGAGCGTATGGAGATTCGTGGCTAACGTGATACGAATGGTTACTATTTTATTACCGTGGCTATGGACATGTTTATTCCGTATTATTTGAAAAGCGTGAATAATTTCTGATTACCCTAAACTATAACAAGGCATGGAAGAGTAACAGAGTAATAAATACTGGATTAAAGTCTATATAAAATTTTGGATGCAAGGTCCGGGTAGCTTTTAAAATTGTACTAATTTTGCTAATTAAACTTATAAAGGCATGTTTCCACATTTCAATGTTTTAAAACTTACACAACATGCTAAGAGTTAGGATTAGTATTACTTCTCTATGGCTATTATAAAGTTTTATATTTAATCTTTTAGGTGATACCTGCTTCTGTCATAAAATGATGAACATTTTTCTTTTAAGAGAAAGGGCTATAGCCCTTATTTTCTATTTTTTTTTTTTGTGGATATGACCGCCGGCGTGGTCTCGTGGTTAGCGTCGCTGACTACAGATCCATCGGGTTGGGTTCGATCCTCGGTACCTCCTCGGATTTTTCTGAGGTAGGGAGGTCTGGTAGGGGTGCACTCAGCCTCGTGATTCAAATTGAGGAGCTACTTGATAGAGAAGTAGCGGCTCCGGTTATGGAAACCACCATTAACGGCCATGGGTGTCGGCATGCTGACCACATGCCCCCAATCCTGCCATCTGCCTATGGTAGATGACGGAGTTAGTTAGTTTTTATTGATATGTTGATTAGTTGGTTACTATATAACACCGCAGAAGAAAATTAATTATTCAATTGAAAAAATATATTTAAAAAATACCTAGTATTAAGTAGTTACACTTTCTAAGAATGTTCCCTCATTATTGTGTAATATCTTACGAGAAAACAGTTCCTAAAGCCACTGCTTTGTTACTGTCTCAAACTCAATTTCTCAGCTCCTAGACTATCTAGCATTTTATTGGTTGGAGCTGCATGATTCTTGCACCAAAGTGGGCAACGATTTTTCCCTGCGCTAACTCACTTTCAATTCTCGGATTGAATGCGGTAGGCCTACGTCGATTCGACCGTACTTTCGAACTCAATCCCTGTTAACATGTGTAGATATGGTAAGAGGGCTCGATTGTACTGAATCCATCAGTAAGTGACCAAGGGCGGAATTCTGGAACAAGCCTTCAACTCCTCCTGAAACCTTCCTTAGTAAAGGAGGGTAAAAAGAAGGCACCTTCTTCAAATGCAAAATCAAATTCTCGGTTCTTTCTTATAGCGTCCTTAATGAAGGACAGCTTATAAAGCCTCCTTCAGTTGCCATGGACAGTTGGCATCTGCATGGAAGACAAATGTTCCCATATGTTCGATTATACATTAAGTGCTGTTGTATAATGACTATTTATTTTATGAAATTTGATGACAATTAAATTACAGGATTGAAGTTTACTTCATTTTATGTCAGATTAGTAATTCCTGACCTCTTAATAAATAACAACTTGAAGCTCTGAGATATGCATAGGTTGGTAGTAACTAGCGCCTTTATTCCGTTGTACGGGACTGCAGCGAGGCACACATCTGAATTTATCACTCGAATATTCAGCGTATTATGGTACCAATGAATGAAATAATACAATAATGTAACATAAGAAAACTAGCAGGGCTCCGAAGTAAAGTCCAACGTCGAAATACGGTAAGTGTTTTTTCTATTCTATGAGCCACTGATGCGATAGCCTTCTTTCCTCCCCGCATGGACGAATCAACTTCACAGTTTGTTCGTGGTCTCGGGGTAACGTGCGTGTCTAGTAATGGAGAGGTCTCACGTTCAAATCCACCCCAAAGCGACTTTCTTTTTTTTTTATTTATGTGAAATTGTGCACATTCCATTCTTGTGTTCTATTTTATCAATGTGCTTGAATAAGTATTATATTCTTCTTACAAAAAAAAAAAAAAACTGGGAATTCATCGTCTTTCATTGACTTGTGCATTTTCTTACATTAACCTGTAACATCAGGCCTAAAGAATGGTAACATAAGCATATAAATGTTATTTCATGAACAGAAACTTGCTTTAAAGTTAAAAGTGCATAGGCCTATAGGACTACTCAGAACAAAACTGCGTACCGCTTGGTGGAACTATCCTCTTTTTATTGTCATACTGTACTATTTTATTGAGAACATAAAGACTATGTAGTCTATGATATAAAAAAATGTGTCTAGCATTTTTATAATATTGCAGCTGCTTCTATTACCGGTACTCTTCATTAATATTGTTATTATTAGTAGTAATAATAATAATAATAATAATAATAATAATAATAATAATAATAATAATTTATTTGCTGTCAATTGACTTGATACAAGTTTCTGACATTGTCAAGCTTACAGACTAAGAGCTAATATTATACAACCTAATATTGCTACAACCTAGATCTAAGGATAAAAGTGTGTGATTGATCAAAATATAATAATGTATATGTGCTAATCGGTTATTACAATTCGTCTAAAGAATATAAACATTTTTCTATTAAGTATTTCTTCAGAAGTGTTTTGAAATTTTTCTTGTCAGCATTCTTAATTTCTACAGGTAGCTTGTTGTATAGTATAGTTCCAATTACACTTACGTCCTTAAATATAATTTGCTTTTTGCATGTATATCTATGACAATCTAAGCTACTTCTTGTGCTATAATTATGAATTTCACTATTTTTTTGTTAGATTTCTAAATACTATTTCTAGTACTATTATTATATTTTTATTATAGGGCTATTATTATATTTGTATTATATTATTATATTTATATTAAATGCCCATTATTATATTTGTATTATATTATATTTTTATTATATTATTATTTTTATTATATTATGATATTTATATTGCATTATTATTAGACTACTACTACTATAATTATTCTTAATGGTATTGTCATTGTTAGGTCTATTGCTATTATTTCTGTATTTATTATCATTATTATTATATTATTATTATGTTCCTCTTTGTTTTGTCATAAGTATTGATATCAAACATACGTGCAATTAAACAGTTGTAGGCCTAATAGTTGGCTTTCAAAATATATATTTGTATTCTTTAAGGTTAATTAGACAGTACTCCTTTCCTTTGTTATATGGATATGGAAGAGTTATGTTCATGGGCCTAATTTACGTATTTTATATCCACGCTTCAATGTCATTTATCGTGACATTGATCACTTTATACTATAGTCTATCCAATCTTAATTTTTTTAATAAATAGACAATAATGAACTACCGTACATACAGTACGCTATTCTTTTCCAAAAATAGTTATTTATGGAGCTTATTTAATAGATATTCTGCTCACAATGGACTGTTATTTTGAAATTCACGGGTTTTTTTTTTGTCCATAATAATGAGTTTAATTTGTTTGTGTCGTATGTATGTAGTCATATTTTTATTTAATACTTCTAGATAATATAATAATTATTTCGTAGCATTATCGTTAACCTACGTTGCTGTAGTACAATCTGAAATTTGATATAAGTTGCATAATCTCAATAAATTCACCATCTAATATCACAGAAGTGAGAAAACTGACGTCTGAAAACTATAGAGGATGGAAAAAGGCGACCACTCGGCTTCCTTCAGTATTTAAGATAAGGAAACTCTCTTACTTCCTCCTTTAAACTAACAGGGAGGTTCGAGAATAAGAAAAGGTGCTTCTTAAGGGACATCACAGGCCCCCTTTCACCTTTAAGGAGCCATCCTTCCTAAAGCGAAACAAGGAAGGTTCCAGAGTACGAATGGCTATGTAAGGAGGATTGAAGGCCCATTTTAAATGAAGGAGCTTGAAAGGAGGATTCCAGAATTCCGCCCCTACACTCACACACACGCGCGCATATTCTTTAAGCATAACACACACTCCACTAGCACTAGGGCTCCACTAGCAGTATTTGACTGCTGCCGCGAGCAGCATTCTACTGCCTAGATTTTTACCGCGAGAAGGTGGCTTCACTTGCTGTAAATTTTCTGCGAAAAAAAGCTGTAGTTTACTGCTCCGCTCTGCTCAGCCCGGCTTCACTAGCAGTTTTGTTCAGCGTTGCACACAGCGTTGTGGGATTCTTGTGCATAGAATATAGACTGTCTTGTAATAATTGGTGGAAATGAGTGCATTGCAGGGCCTTAGCAAGGTCCTTCTGCGCCCTTGGCGAATTTGACAAATCTGCGCCCTCCAATACTGGGGGTCTGAACAATTTTTTAAAATTTCTGTAAAGATGTTTATTATTTTAATATAAAAACACTTATTATCAAAGAAAACCTAAACCTCAATTTGAAAATGAACTAAGTGTTGGACTTTCAAGGTACTAAAACCTTATTTTCAGACGATTGAACTACTTAAAAAAGAATTAAATAATAAAATCTAGTATCAAAAGTAAATTACATATTAGGCCTGAGGCCTACTAAAATGTTTAACACATTAATATAGGTAAAAGTATTTTTTCGAATAGTTGAACCACTTTCATCTCAATAATAACGTATATTTTAATTTTTATTGTTATATCTTTCCATACTGTTCATGATTTATGTTATCATACCCTGTCAATAAAAAAACGTGTTAATTAAAGAACGTTGCATGACTGCTTTTTGTTTATAGACAATCGGCATAATAGTACAGATAGTTCACGTGCAGTAATTTTTAATAACCTGAAAGATTACTTCCATTAACGTGGAATTTTATTGCTTTATAAATTGCACCAGTCTAAAAAAGGCGCGATTTTCATGGTTAATTTTGCACCCTCTGTCTACCTGCGCCCTTGGCGGGGCCCCACCTCGCCACCGCCTATCTACGGCCCTGGTGCATTGTATATCTTAAAAGTAATTGTATGTTTGCTATTGGTTCGCCGTCGCCGGAGATTGCATAAAAGAAAATGGTGGATTCATCCAATATTAAGTAGGAGGAAACGTGAAGGCGTGTTTGCTACAATGCATCACAAACTTAGGGAAAGTCTTAGGTTAAGATAATGCACATTGTGCGCGATTCCTTAATTATTTTGCCAGTACACAAACAAATAAACAATGATACAACTGCGTAGGGCGCTCGAGACAATGAGTTACTGCCGCTGCCAGCAGATTTCTACAGCGAGTGAAGCGCGGTTGCCGCGGCAGATTACTGCGCCAAAATGGAACATGTCCTATTCCGCGGCAGTAGAAATTTTTACTGCCACAGTAATTGTGTTAAGAGCAGTATAATGACTGCCCATATAGCCACCTAGACTTGTTTGCGTGTGTTCCATTTTCAGGCAGTAGAGGCTACGGCTCCACTAGCAGTATTCGACTGCTGCCGCGAGCAGCATTCTACTGCCTGAAAATGGAACACACGCAAACAAGTCTAGGTGGCTATATGGGCAGTCATTTTACTGCTCTTAACACAATTACTGCGGCAGTAAAAATTTCTACTGCCGCAGAATAGGACATGTTCCATTTTGGCGCAGTAATCTGCCGCGGCAATCTGGCTTCACTCGCTGTAGAAATCTGCTGGCAGCGGCAGTAACTCATCTCGACGAATGTCTCGAGCACCCTATGCAATTCTGCCTGAGACCACAGGTAAAAGATAATCAAAGGAACCCTCCGACATACGGTAGAATTAAAAAAAAAATTCTGGATATTCCCTAAGTTTGTGATGCATTGTACCAAACACGCCTTCACGTTTCCTGTGACTTAATATTGGATGAATCCACTATTTTCTTTTATGCAATCTCCGGCGACGGCGAACCAATAGCAAACATATTACTTTTAAGAAATACATTGCGGTGGCGTAACTAGATCACTTGGGGCCCGGGGCAGATTTATTTTTGAGGCCCCCTCCCCCAGTAAAAGCTACCACACGGCTATTTTTAACTTTTTCTATGGCTAGCTTTTTTGTCTTTCAGATCTTCTCCACGGGCTAATCTATACGAAAAAATAATAGCTCTATTTTCTTCAATTAAATGATACATCTTCTGCTTATCTTCTAGAGGCCTCTCGCGGTCAACTCGTGAACTCGTTAAATTTTTCGTCAATGTTAAATGAAATTACTTGTTTTATTTTTCATCAGTTAAATAATACATTTCAGCGCAGTATCCAACTGCGCATCTCCTAGTGATCTCTCGCGACCGACTCATGAGCCTGAGACCAAAACAGTGGTAATTACAGTAATTTTTTTTTTTTGGTAACACGTCAAATACTCTATAATTTTATTTATTACAAAAATTTCGATTAGTGAAAAAAGAGGTGGAACATTAATTTTTATATTAGGATGGGGCATCAATGGGGGCCCCCACAGTAAGTGGTGCCCAGGGCGGACCGCCCCCACCGCCCCACTCAAGGAACGCCACTGAACGCACGCATGTCCACCATTTATCACAAGATAGTCTATATTCTATGCATTTAAAGAACCCAACAACACCAACAAAACTGCTAGTGAAGCCGGGCTGAGCAGAGCGGAGCAGTAAACTACAGGATTTTTTTGCAGAAAATTTACAGCAAGTGAAGCCACCTTCTTGCGGTAAAAATCTAGGCAGTAGAATGCTGCTCGCGGCAGCAGTCGAATACTGCTAGTGGAGCCGTAGCCTTATAAAAACGCTTTGAGTACAAAAGCTACTTGTCTTCACCTATCAAGTGAACCATACTAGGACCCCATCGTAATGAGGATTCCGTGTTAAACTCTAGAAATCTGCTGTATCTTCATTTAGATCTTATCTTTCCTCTAGGGGACTGCCCAACCACCACGCCCATGACCATTGTTATAAATGCTAAAAAAAATATTCCAGTAAGTCAATGGAAACATCACAAGAAATTTCCAAGTGTAAATGTAGAAACATATGCAGATATCATCAAGGATCTTAAGAGTAAATAATTCCGTGATTCAATTCCAAGTAGTACATCTCAAATAAACTCTAGCTGAATTTTTCTGCGGCCATTGACAAAAAATTAAATAGCAAAGATTACACATCCCAACAAAAAAGAACTTTTTGTTTGGTGTCTCATATGTTTTACCGGATTTTGGCTAAACTTAGTATGCTTATTCCAAATATGTAAACAGTTTTTCTCTACCAGCTCTACTTTTGTCGAGGGGGGAGGATTTTATTCGTGAGCTCTTACTCTAGCGAAACAAAATCTTGCTTGATAATATAGCTAGTGAAGGTTCTTGACTATACTTTGGACAGGTAGGACGAAAATTGTACGAAGTACAGAAAAACTAAAAGCTGGATTTTTTTGACCCTCAAATTTACAGCTCATAAGTCATAAACGACCGTACAGTATGTGATAGTATCAGTTTTTTTTAAAGATTCCATGTTATATTGTTATTTTAATGTTAATGTAATGTTAGTGTGTTGCTTTTTTTCTTCACATGATTTAGAAGCTACAGATATGCACTAATTTTTATTTATATCAAACGTAAAATGGGTTAATATGCATAATGGTAATACCAAATCTCAAAAATTAAAGCTGATAGGGCAAAACTAATGGCACATTTGACATCAGCGACCTAAATATACCCAAGAATAGGTATAAATTCTAAGGCACCAAAATGGCTGTTGGTCTGTGTTATTAACGATTAAGAAAAGCATTCGCATGGTGTAGATGAAATAACAGATTTTGTAATAAAAATCCCTTTAGGCAGGCCTACAGGCGGAAGTAGATTTCGAAGTGCTTTTGGTTTAATTTATTGTCGCTGCATAGCACTCTTTTTCTTTAGCCTTGGCATGGTAAACCTGCAGTAATAAGAACTGAATTCGGTAAAGAGGAAGAGCCTACAATCATTTGTTTTGACAACAAGAATAGGATATAATATTCTGGGAGGCCGTGCGCAAGATCAGCAATGAATAAAATTAGCAAAGCCGCTAAACAAGACAAAATTATGATATAATAATTCTTTTAAGTGTTATTATTTTCAAACATTAAAATCTCGCGTCATATGAGAGCTATCAAGAAACTATTTATTGATTTGTAGAGTACTCATCAAGAGCTTTTCAACGATACCCCACAAGACGTGGTTTCAAAAGTTTCGAATTTTCATCCCCCACCCCCACCCCACCCTCACTCGAACCCCCGAATTGTTGGTGTCACTGTGAACTCCATAGGGAGTACTCTAATTTATTCAAACAAAGTTTCCCTCTATACTTCATAGGGGCCGAGATATAAATGTTTTAAAATTTCAACCCCCTCCCCCGACCACCCCCTTGGGCCAATTTTGCCCATTAACGAACTTGTCCGAACTATTGGGCCTAGAAATAACATAATAAAATTTGGTTCAAATATCTTCAAAATTACGGCCGCTATCGTGTAAAGATATATATATATAGGCCTATATAAATATCACAATTTTTTTTTTTTTTTTGAACGGGCGGTGGTTTCGTACTTAGGGGAGCATGAAACGTAAAGATATGAAAGAATTTTTCGAAAATCATAAAGTGGTATCCATTGCAATAGGTAGATTTTTCTTCGAAAATCTACCTAAAAAACAGTTCCTCATAGCCTATATCCTAGGAACTTCTAGTTGATATTTGCAATAACATAGGGCATAACTTATGGTTATGTAGCTATAGTTTTCAACTTTCGTTTTCTCAGTTTTGTTGGATTAATTCATGCTGTCGCAGAATATAGATTTTTTTCGGAATGTAACTTGCGCCAATATTCCTAGGAGCATGTTAATCTGTTCTCAAATAACACTTAGTATCTAATAGAGCGGGGCATGAGTATCATGTAGTCGTGAGTGCTGCATTAGTAACAAGGGTGTCAGTTTGTACCCTGACATCAAAGCGCTTTTGTGATGTCATAGACGTAACGTCTTTCTTATGTCTCATAATACCCTTCCATAGTATTCTTCCCCTTCTTCCTTCAAGACTGCACTTTTTCGACTAACTGTCTTTTCATAAATTTAAATATCAACGGTCTAATTCTGATTCTACTGGCGAATCCAAAAAAAAAAATTGTCTATAAATGCACATAATATAATACATATATTTGATAATACTGAGGCCTAGTAACTAATTTAGTAGGACATAAACCCATAAAGTAAGGAGTTTAATAACTTGGAAATGATCAATGTTTTAGTAAACACTATTCCCCTAAAAAGTAGTAAGTTATGAAAGAATCGGTTCAAAATTCACTAGCGCCAGATATTTATTATTTAATATTTTAATACTTACTTAATGCCAGATATTAGCGTACAATTACTATTTGGTTCAGCAAACAGTGATTTACTATTAGCAGAAGAATGTACACAAAATATTAATGCGCGTTATTAGGCCTACTTATAAAAAAAACTTTCATTTCCTATCATATGGCCGTTTTTCATACATGGTACAGTAGAGCCCCGCTAATCCGGACGGAATTTAAAAAAAAATTCTAATCACAAAGAAGTTTTATTTTGTTAATCCTGTAGGCCTATCAGTTCATAGGTTAAAAACTTCGGTCTACGTATAGTAGTATTAAAACTAAAATTTAGTTATAGGAATAGTTATATTTATAAAAAAGCATCGATTTTTATAGTTTTACCCATCTAAAACCTGTATTGCAGTGCAAATTCCGTTTAAGCCGGACTTTCGGTGATCCGGACAGGATCCAGTCACATCTAGTCCGGAATAGCGGGACTATACTGTATTGTAGCACCATTGGATAGAGCGGAAAATTACACCTCAAAATCATGCTAGGTCTCAAATTCGCAAAATTGAAATATGCTTGATGTTAGAAGTGGCCGTCGAGATATTGTATCCGTGATACATGGAATAACAACATGGTGATTATTCCGGGCGCTTAAGAAGAAATGTTTTTATCCATCAACTTAGTTATGATTAGGGGTACAATTAAAACCTTTAAAACAACCTTTAGTTAAGCTGGGACCTCTTGGACACGAAAAAGCATCAAAGATAAATTAGGCACTTTTTAAATCTACTTTTGATTTGCATTTTATATTAAACTGAAGGTCCCGGCACTAATCGATAACAAACATAAACAGGATCTTCTTTATCGTCTAGGATTCTTGATGATCGGATGGTCACCATACCCTTAAACATAAGATGATAAACCACTATCCTAATTAACTCTATCTCCTTGGCTCTGCATACCATGGTGGGACAAGGCCATCCCATGTTGTATCAACTACTTCGACATTGGCATGGCAGGATTGAGGGGCATTCATGAATCCACATCGAAGTAACCTTAATAATTGCTGTTGTTTATATAGGCGTAAACATGAGATGGGAATCTAACCTGCTACTTTTTACACCAAGGCCAAGGCATCATTTCTTAGCTACCTCGGCTAACGATAAGATACGTCCGAACATTTCAAGATCGCACTGAGCCACGAACCTCGAGTTTACTGAGCTAAGAACGACGCTACATTGAAGCTGCATGGAAATCGGAGGCTTTTAACAGACTGGAGCCGGGACCACATAAATCGTTATTGCATTGCAGTTACCCTACTTCAACGCACCCGGAAGATTGCACCCGTCCCTAATTTTCCGGGACGTGATTTTAATTTTGTTTTCAGTAGCCTTTTATGTTATTACAGTATATTACAGGGATTTGAACTATAATTTTTTACAATACGCTTAGGCCTATGTATTTATGTAGGTCTGAACTGCTCTAAATTAGCTACAGGGTTCCCACCCGAAAAAATTGAATATTTATAAACCTTTAGACCCGTGAATTGTATACCCTAATGCTCTATATAACAGGTTTTAAAATGCGACCCAATTTATAGGCTTTAATAAAACTTCTGACAGAATTACGGCATATGCAACAGTAGTCTGTGATGTTTAACGAGTGTCGAAAAATTACGATATGGTATTGTTAGTTTACAGAAAAATCTACATAAGGGATATTTGAACGTCTTAAAGTTTTCATGTTTTCACATCCCACTTGTTCTGTATTTTCACGTCAAAACCCTGCAACCCTGGGCGATATATTGGCTGGCGGAACTGAGAGTTGAACTTGCGTAAATATGATTTGAGATGTGAAGTTCGTCATCTTTGACTCATATTTCTGTAAATTCAATTTGATTGCATTCCTTAACGACAGAAATAGAAAAGTAGACCGAGATTCATAATCCTGACATCAGATAGCGTCATAAATTAAATTAAACCAAAATCTTTCAGCCAGAGATAGTGTAGGGAGTAGATATGAGTGTAGGGGGTTGCTATGTTGATACATGGTGGTATACCTCCCCCATTGTTAGTGCGAACATTGGAATGGAGCATGCAATAATAAAGGCATTAAAAAAAAATCCCTTTAGGCAGGCCTACAGGCGGAGGTAGATTTCGAAGTGCTTTTGGTTTAATTTATTGTCGCTGCATAGCACTCTTCTTCTTTAGCCTTGGCATGGCAAACCTGCAGTAAAGAGGAAGAGCCTACAATCAATTGTTTTGACAACAATAATAGGATATAATATTCTGGGAGGCCGTGCGCAAGATCAGCAATGAATAAAATTAGCAAAGCCGCTAAACAAGACAAAATTATGATATTATAATAATTCTTTCAAGTGTTATTATTTTCAAACATTAAAATCTCGCGTCATATGAGAGCTATCAAGAAACTATTTATTGATTTGTAGAGTACTCATCAAGAGCTTTTTAACGATACCCCACAAGACGTGGTTTCAAAAGTTTCGAATTTTCATCCCCACCCCCACCCCCAGCCTCACTCGAACCCCCGAATCGTTGGTGTCACTGTGAACTCCATAGGGAGTACTCTAATTTATTCAAACAAAGTTTCCCTCTATACTTCATAGGGGCCGAGATATACATTTTTAAAAATTTCAACCCCCTCCCCCGACCACCCCCTTGGGCCAATTTTGCCCATTAACGAACTTGTCCGAACTATTGGGCCTAGAAATAACATAATAAAATTTGGTTCAAATATCTTCAAAATTACGGCCGCTATCGTGTAAAGATATAAATATCACAATTTTTTTTTTTGAACGGGCGGTGGTTTCGTGCTCAGGGGAGCATGAAACGTAAAGATATGAAAGAATTTTTCGAAAATCATAAAGTGGTATCCATTGCAATAGGTAGATTTTCTTTCTTCGAAAATCTACCTAAAAAAAGGCACCAAATAGGTATGCTGCATGTAAGAGTTTCCTCTTGAAGTAATCAATTTGTAGGACTTGATCTACGAAGTTGCATAATATATGTGGTTAGTGTTTAACAGGTAAGTTTAGCCTTTATAATGCTGTTGTTATCTTTGGAAATGTTGAAACAAAATATGCCAGTTTTCTCAGTCTAGTTTATTAATTTAAATATTATTAAACATGCTAAGTTTTAAATAATAATAATAATAATAATATCCCAAGTAATGTATTGTAACTTTACAGTAATATGTTACTGTAAACATGTACAGGTAGGGGGAAAAAAAAGCGGACCGACTAAAATATCTAAGTTGCCGATACGAGCCACTGCGCATGCCTAGCGGTATTCACAGGATAGCAGGGAATGTATTGAAATTTGTTCTACAGCCGATAAATTGCTTGAATTGAGAAATAATTTCACGTAATTTGCATTGCTTGTGAAAACAAACGTTTCCGTTACATCTCTTACATTTATTTACGTGTCACAAGGCTCTGAAATCAGCTACAAGAGTCGGTCCGCTTTTCCCACCCCCCTACCTGTAGGCCTACATAGGTAAAAACCATAAATGATTCAGTCAAGTCCCTTTGTAAGTTACAATGGAGATTTCGAATTCACGAGATTCGTAATTTTCACCCACTTAAAGTTCATATAAGAAGCTAATTTTTGCATGTGTCTATCTGCAATGAAGACCTACCGATATGCTAATTTTGAGGGTAGGTTTCGACATGACAACTCGTACACTCATTGTAGTATTAAATAAATACAGGAATTTCACATGATCAATTGTCATTTCTTAGTAGAATTTAATCATAAATGAACTTAAGTCAAGAATTTTCGTCATATATCATTTTCTTTTCTCCTAACAGCTCACTCTTATAAACTTCTGACCCCTGATATTCATAAGAATAGTAAGCAGAGTACTAATGTAGTGAAATAATTAACATGCTGTAATTTCAACTGCTTGAATGTTTTCTTTCCGTTTTTTCCAGGTAATTGGAGTTTACTGATTCGTATTATTTATAGCGCTTTCCTCTCTATTCTGAGTAAGTAGGCGAACGAAATATTGCAGGCACTTTTGCTTTGATAATTAAATTTTACTGCTATTAATTGCATGATGAATTGGGATTGTTATTATTATAATTTTTTTCAGGATCTGTTTTTGTTGTAATTGATACAGCCCATGTTTGTTATCTCTTTCTTTCTATTCTAACCGGATATTAGGCTATTTATTACTGAATACAGAAAGTTGGCAAGTGAACTAGAGTTTTATTGAATCCATTTGCTGTACATAATTATTTATTATAAAAACTATTTTAATTTTTGGTTTAATTTCTGATTTTTTTTTTACTGCAAATGATGAAGAAATGACGGGGCATTCTAGTTTTCACAGTAAGTCAAAAACACTATCCCAAAAAATAACTCATAACTATACATATTTAAATATATAAATGTAGCAAGATACACCAACAAAACAACAAATTCTAAGCTCAATAAAGTTACCAATAAATGTTTTCGATTAGAAGAAAAATCCCAAATACCACAAAAAAACTGAAAACAAATGACAGCGGTAATTATTATAAAAAACTAAACTCCTTGGCGCTACATCCCTGGAGGGACTTGGCCTACCACCCGACCGCTGCGTCATCTACCACAGGCAGATGGCAGGATGGGGGCAAACTTGCCTTCCACCCTGGCAGCCCGGGTTCCATTCACGGCCGGGTAGTGCGTTTTTCAGTAACGAAAAATCCCCGGATTCTGGACTGGACATCACCCAGGAAAATTATAGGCTATATTAAAAAGCATTAAATTTAAGTGGTGACTGCTAGTATAGGGTATTCACAATAGATCTATTAAGGTCGCAGTGTTGAGAAGCCGAAGGGCCTTACACTACCCCTCATTAATCTAATCTAATCTAACTGAATGTTTGATTTCATATAGGACGGTCGTATCGTTTTCTGAAGTTAAGAGCAGATCGTTGCATAGTATTTTAAGTTTTTTGGGTATTGTAGACTAATCTTCAATTGCGACAGTAAAATATAATATTTGGACAATTTCGAGATATCTGTAGTTATTAATATTTCATTAAAAGTATTTTTCTTTCTCGGAGATCTTCATGGTTCACACCGACTCTGAAAAATAAAATACAAACACAAGTGTTGATCTTCTTCCAAGCATATTGGCATAGATCCTCACGAAACGACCTAGCCAAAACTTTAGGTTAGTCCGTAAATATGCAACTTTTACAGTAACAGGATAAACTTGATAACAGAAACCCCCACTAGGTCAGGTTAGATTACGACAGAACAGTGAACCTTAATATTTTTACTTCTCTTCCATTACATCATCCAATATGCACTTCTTTAATATCCGAAACGCATAGGCTAATAATCCGTGAGACGCAACAAGTTATTTAAATGCGATATCTCTGGAAGAGATGGGACGTATTCCCATGTTCTCCAAAAATCGGTGGGTTAAAGCAGATGTGTTGCTTGGAGCCAGATCTTATTTGAATCTGCACCACAGAGACCTGTGATTTCTTACGGATTACTTTGACTATTCCACTCATACGCCGCATGTTTGTTATTGACCAGTAATGTTTAGTAATTCCGCTGATTTAGACCAATAACGATCGTTTATTTTATAATATCGTTTCCTCGGATCGCAAGGATGCAATTTTATCTGATAAAACGTCAGCTCGTTACTGGCAACGTAAGGCATCAACGTGCTGCCATTCGGTAGAATGAATGAATACAGAATTCATTATTTAACACAACATAACTTGTTTATAAATTGAAATAAAATAAATGTCCATTTGATAAAAACACAATTTCGGTTCGGTGCAAGCCAGTTCGTGTGCTTTTATAGCTTTTTGGTGTAAGCAATTACCACGATGCCCTCAATCTTGTGATGTGCGCTATTGATAGCATTAGGAACTGTTCATTCTTCTACTATGCCGTGATCTTACTGCTGACAGAATATTGAGAACAAAGAACAAAATAATTATTATTTACAGAATCCTTTACATTTTATTCATGGAATAGTGTTCATAAATCCTACTCAAGATTACGAGTTTCATAAGATAAATATATCGATAAACTCTTAATCTCTCGTGGGATTACCTATGATAAAAGGTAGTGTCGACATTCAGGTTTTTAGCTACCCAGTCGATGATAAACTTGCCATTATATCCTTGTCTTACTGTTTCCATGAAACTCTGGACAATCTTTTCTTAGTTTTCTTATGCCACTTTTGTTTCAATCCCCTTGATTGCTAATACATTGCCCAATCATTTAGATAAACTTACTGAGCATCATCTAAAGTGACAAGAAGGTCTACTTTTTACCAACCATATAACGTTCTCAAGCTTTGTGAAGTTTGAAGCAGATTCTGCAACGTATTGAGACAGCAGCTTATGCCTTCGGATTTATGCAGATTTTTTGGGGTTCAAATCCCTGTTGATTGTGGTGTCTACAATTGTAATTAAGATCCCTGATATTAATGAAATTACTCTCTGGATTGCGGGCTTTGGGCCAGAGAGTAGAACCGAATTATGTCCGGCTATGGAATGGGCAGTAGTCTACTGTGTTTCGTTTTCTGGGGGTCCGCAGGCATGGTTTGAGGGGTCCGCGGGAGATTTTTGAATGTTGAATATTGAAGTAGATTTAAGGCTGAAACTTTCAAAAATAAAACCCAATATTTCAAAGATTGTCAATAGCAAAAAACAACACCATCCTTCTCACTGAAATTTGTGATATTTTACTATATAACTGCCCCATTGGTAATTTTTTATAATTAATACTAAGAGTTCTGCCGTTTTAGAATTGAATTCAATGTTAGAAATAAAAAGAAAGTATAAAAACAAACAGACTGCTTTTTTTTTCTATCCTATAGCTTTTTGTTTTGAATTATATATATTACAAATGGTTATTACTACAAAATTAATAAAAATAGTAAAGGGTCATTTTTAGGGGTCCGCAATGACAACATTGATAATTAAAGGGGTCCTCGAGTAAAGGAAGTTTGAGAACCCCTGCACTACTCTACACTAGGCACATTATGACTCGCATTGCAGGAAAAAAAGATCATTTCTATAAATCTAAATACGGCGCTACAGCGACCGTTGAAACTTGTTATTGAAGACCTCAAATAGGTTTAGGGCTACATTTAGCAATTTAAAAGTTATTATTATTATTATTATTATTATTATTATTATTATTATTATTATTATTATTATTATTATTATTATTATTATTAGTGGAATTTGGTGAAACATCTTAAAGGGTCGTCGTTAGCTGATGGCTAAAATGAACAATAACAAATGCTCTAATATGTGAAATAATTATATGAACACTCCCAAGTTTTACTTAAACGTAGTTAGAAGATAATGGTGTTTGATCGAACTTTTGTTAAATGAAAATACAGTTTACTGCGGTGTTTATTTTCACTTTAAAATAAATAAAAACTAAATACTGCAGTGCACATAGTTTGTTCCATGAATTGCAGCTCACATTGTATAGCTTATTGGTTTATTAATGTTTATTTTATTCTCTTCATATAAAAGAAAACTGTCTTAAAGTAAAGGATAACTTAGTTTTCAAAGTGTAAACTGATGATTATCTTTGCCGTTTAAGAAAATGCAAACAAAAATGTTTCACATGCAATAATTACAGCATATGGCGATAAGAGGTGTTCATGAGTTAATTGTTGTTTTATTGCCCTTTGTTTATTGCATGCTATTATACGTTTCTTGCACATGTTACATCCTCTGTTAATAATAAAAAAGAGTAACCATGAATTAAAGTTTGTGATGACGGAAGCATTCGTAATTCTACTGTGTGGTTATTCTGTTCACGATTATGGAATTAAAATTGTATACTCGTGACTTACTCAGTAATGGTAAGCTACTTTTAATTTGTTCGTGTGAGATACTTTGATACTATAGCTTCAGTGCACAAGAATATCCTAAGTTATATGCGGATTTTCCGATAAGATTGTCCTTGATTTTTCGTTTACTTGGATTAAAAGTCACAAAAACTATGCCTGCAAAAAATTCATGAAAAATATAGGCATATAAAATATCGTATTTTTAGTTTAAAATTTGATAGAGATTTCATGAAAATTTTCGTTGTTACTTTTAATGTCATACCTATGCGCTTCTTATGCTACCGGTATTCTTATAAAATAACATTTATTTAATTTATGTATTAGAAAAGGTTGAGTGTAAAACAAAATTGTTTACTGAATAATTTGTCTCTCATTTAGTTAATTATTGCAGCTAATAGAGTACTTTAAGAACTTCAAAAGTAAAGTATTTCTGACGGAATGTTCCAAAAGCTCAGGAAACCCCTGTCAGCTGTCATGGATGGTCCTGTAGGTCATAAAATATAATAATACGTAGGCCTAATGTGTATTTTCGGGTTAATGTAGGCCTGCCTTTCCAAATGTATTTTCGGGTTAATGTAGGCCTGCCTTTCCAAATGTATTCTCATTCCTTTAAAGCCAAGATCTTCAAAATCAACGCTTTAATGCAATAATTTTTTTCGTTTTTATTGTAAAACCGAATATTTTCGCGGTCAATTTTCGTGAAAATTCGCGACATAATTACAGCCATTAATCAGTCACATTTGTGATGATTCATACATGTACTTCTTGCTCCATCTCTCTGTTACATTTCTGTTGCTGCTGTTACTTCTTGCGTTTATCGTTAATAATAAAACAAAAACAAAAACAGACTCTGAATATCAGTATTGCTGTGTTGATTGCCTCGAAGGGAATAACAATTCAATGATCGAAAGCAAGAGACATCTCAGTTTCAATTTCTTAGTGCTAACAAATAATTTGTTGATATTATATGACCTGTATAATACATTTGAAATTCTGTGAAAGCATTCATTAACAAAATGTGCAACCTGGGTTTTAGATCATTCCAGTACACACGTTTCCAATTACATCGAATATTGTTTTTTAATTAATTTTTCCATAGATTACTTGCGGGTAAGCTGTTGACCCAGCCCACAATCGATACAGTCAGTGTGATACAAACATGAAGGTTATACGAATTGTTCAAATTAATACGTTTCTATTTAGAGTCTTATTCCCTAGGTATTACATTTATTCGTAGCACCTAAGAAGTAGAACCTAGCTTCAAAAAACCAAGAACCACGAGTTCGACCTGTTTAACCCCACAGGTCACAAAGTAATCTGTATGTTTTCAAAATATTTTTCCCCGCAAATTTAAAGTAACAAATAAAAATGAGAAGCTCTTAAGACCGCCCCACTTTCGGGTTAACAACCCCTTGTGTTTGCGATAAAACAGTGATGAATTACTCTATCTAATACAGTCAACCCTCGATATAATACCACCTCTTTACAGTGCCACCCTCGCACTATGCCAATAAATGCAAGTGAACGGATCTTCTCCCATATAAAATACATAAGAAAACTCGTTACTGGCCAATTCATTTAGTGCCAGTGAATATAAGACAAGATTTTTACAAAATACAGTATAGGTTGCAGTGATTTTTTTTTCAGTTGTAGAATTATTTTAAAACTGGCATGAATGTCAGGAAGATTATTTAAGGAACATACTGTACTGTATTTTCAAGAAGTGAGTGTCACCCCTGCCACTAACTGTAAATGTAGCGCGGTAAAATGAGGAAGATATGTTAAGAAGTGGGACAGACAGCCGGCATGAGGGGTGGAGCAGGTAGAAAGAGCCTTCATACATCATCATTTCAGGACAGTTGACAAAGTCAAAGAGGCTTGCACCAAGGCTCTAAAGGACATTCCGCCTTCGATGCCTGGAAATCTCGCTGGAAGCGATGTATAGACACAGGAGGAACCTATTTTGAAGTCTCTTAATGTACTGTACCGATCGGATTAATAAATGTCTTCCAATCAACTCACTGACATAACTTTTCGGACTAACCCTGTATAATGGCTAGAGACAGGCAAAATATGAAATTTCATATTCTAAAATATGGCTACTAGCGCTCTGAAAACTCGGATCTTTACGAATCACGAAGTTTAGATGGCAATGCAAGCAAGAAAAAAGTTCATATTTCATAATATTTTGGTAAAATCTTCATATTTCGTGAAAATCTTCATAAAGCTTCATATTTTGTATGATTTGCAAATTTTTCCTTCATTAATACTTCTATGACAAATAAATCGAGTTTTCCACATTATTGAAATGTTTTGAAAAGTTTTCCGGGAATCGCTTCTCAAATCCCTATACGGCAAACTCCAGAAAGCTAAGAAATTTGGCAACACTTTCTAAGTGTTAAGAGGTACCCAACACAATTCCACTCTAATAATAGCCTACTTCCACTATGAACGGGAATGGGATTTCTACGTATTGTTTGGAAGTAGTCACATTCCTTGCATTCCGAAAGATAACTCGACAGCAAGGGCGGGGGTAGGGAATGTTTACAGTTAGATGAACCAGCTCACTAGCAGGGAGGAGGGAATATTCATTTATGTGTTGTTTGCGATTCGTGGTGATTTGGATCGTGTGCCTAAATCTGGAATGTGCAATTGGTGACAGAGTTAAACTGTTTTAAAACAGATGGAACGATTGTTATGTGCACATTTTGTAACAAAAGTGTTAAGTATGGAATATAGTCCTTTTTATTACCTGTGTAATATTATCTAAAGACAAATTTGTACTAACATTCAAATTATGTTTACGCTACATTTGATATCTTGGGAAAGAACAAATATAAGATGCATCTTCGCATGAGACATATCCCGGCCAGTCCTCCCCCAGTGAAGCAATTCATTTTATGCCGTGATCTAGCGAATTCTTCGAGGATGAATAGGCTGACAAACCGTTGGGTACAAGGCACATATTCTCGCATTTAATATTTGGTACAAGCTCTAGAATTTTTAATATTTGGTACAAGGGGTGCTCTAGATTTTTAATATTCGGTAGCAGTTTTAATATTTGTTACAAGGGGCTCTCTCGCATTTTTAATATTTGGTACTGTCGGGAGTGTCGGCGACAATATACAAGGATAGTTTGTCACCTGCTTCCCTGAGAAACAAAATGTGAATATTGAGTGATCGAGTGGGCGGAGCTTAAAGTGCACTTAATATTTGGCTTTCGCCGTTATCTTTATTCTGAACAAATGGGTGACTGAATTACATAATAATTTTGTTATTAATTTATTTTTTAATACTGGTATCTGCAAACACAAAGTTTCAGCTGAAACAACACACAAATAGCATTATACATAAAAAAAAATGAAAATTAAAAAGACACACAGTTCAGACGTTTCTTACCGACAGAAGATGCACTTTTTGCCAGAAAACATTGAAAAACTGCTCTTATTTTATTGTAATAAATATTAGTTGATGTGATGTGAAAAATGTAGGTGAATAGAATATTGTGAATATTTAACGTATTAATTACCAGTTAACTAGTGTTTTTATTTTGCCCTCTCATTGTGAATATGGTAGATATTCCTTTGTGTGTTGTCTTAAATCAAATAACAAATATTCAGATGATAAAATTGGTGATTTATTGCATTTCATAATATTTTTAATTTTTTTCTTCATAATTTCATATTTAGCATAAATAAATTTCATATTTTGGCAAAATTTTCTTCATATTGTGTCTGTCTCTAATAATGGCGCATAGCCTATTTCTAAAAATATTCATGTAGGCCTATACTTGCATGAATATTTTATTATTTTATTATGCATACAAATCCGGGCTCTACTTATTATACCGTTACATTCATAAATGTATTGGCTTATGTTTCCGTGGCTTTTATTAAAGTGTTATTAGCGAGGTAGATGTACTGTAGTGTCGCTTTGATATTATAAAGTCTGTATGGTGGTAGAAGTGAAGTCTTGTGTCGCTTACAATATTAACACTACAATAAACTAATGAAAACAGTGTTACTACGCTATTAAGTAGATTCAGTATTTCAAATATCGAGTGTGAGAGAATACGAAGAATTGACGTGAGCCAGGAAACTTTTGCCTAATATTGGACGTTTTCGCCGCTTTCCAATGATCCATAAGGATTGTATAACTTAGTATTACATATTACAGCTTATCTCTGCCAGATTCTGGAGTTAAGCGGTATATCTAGGATCTAGGAAATTATACTACTTTACTTCCTAATTTCCTTCACAACTATTACAACGGGAGTACGCTGTAGCTCAGTTGAGTAAAACGGGAAGGTCGTGAGTTCGATTCCCAATTAGGTCGTTAAGATCTTTCGCTTGGTTTAATCCCTCTGATGGCATTATGTCCCTGAAGTCCAATCAGCCTCTAACAGTCATGATTACTACGGGCAATCATGGGGATAAAGGCGGCCTGTGCGTAGGCTGACAATCTTACCACCTTCGCGTGCAGAATGTCTGAAAAGCTGGAGGGTTCAACCTCCTGGAACACTAAGGCATGGAATCTATAGGGATCATTTTATTTTACTTTTACTACAACTATTACTAATTATAACAATAATACTAATAATACCATCTACTGGTACTAATAATATAGGAACATTTTAATGCCACCTATCAAGTTCGATATCTCCCATGGTTGAAGAATGCTTTTGAACCCATTATGCTTGAGCAAGAATCGTTTTGTAATAGGGTCCAACTTGAACTTTGTTACGCCACTTATTATTATTATTATTATTATTATTATTATTATTATTATTATTATTATTATTATTATCATCATCATCATCATCATCATCATCATCATCATTATCATCATCGTCATCTTTAAGCACCGGCATGTTACGTTCCTTGCTTCAATTGAATCAGATCTGTTTTCCTCATTTGCTTTATGATTTCCTATTCATTACAGATTACCTGGCAGCTTTTTGCATTTTGCAGTCAAATTAAAATCACAGTGATGAAAACGAGAAGTGGAAGTGACAGTTTGTGTATTGATTTAATTCCATCTTACGTCAGCAGTTTTGAAGACGATGTAACATAATGAGCTTAAGCTGAGTAAGCAGTTTCTATTTTTACATTACTTTCATAAACAGCCGTGTGCGACTACGCAGTTTAAATAATTGCATTGCAGATTTTATGTAAACGGTAGCCTACTGCATTGTGGAGATATATCTCGAATCTATACTTGGCAGTGGAATATAAATGTTACTTCTCTTTACAACAAGCGGCTAAATGCTTCTGGATGTAATTATAATGTACTATTTACTCTATCCGTTGATTATGCGTAATGAACAGGGCCCGGATTCTAATGACATTTCATCTTTTTATTGATGCTGCATAGACATTGCCAACTTGTAGATAAATGCTAATCTTAGCCTCTAGATTATAGAAATATATTTTATCAGGTCATTTTTTTGGCAAATTATGCAGTTTTACATTATTAGGGCATTTATTTCAATTTTACGTCATTATTTTATCATTTTCGTGTTAATTGCTTCCTCATTTAGTCATTTTCATGAATTTACATTGAGTGTATTAACATTTTTTCATCGCTAGCGGTGCTATCTTTGAAGTGTTCTTTGTTTAGTGCAAGAAGGAAAAACTCGATGTTGAAGTGTTGTCATGTCTCAGTTGGAAGTGAGAATCAAAGAAACGCCCATTTTTTTTTACTATATTACTATTGTTATTAGGGTACGTATAGATCTGCGCTCCTCTTGCGCGCCGTGCAGCACGCGTGCAGCACGCGTGCCGCTCGTTGAAATTATTTTTACAGCGCTCCTCTTGCGTTCCATAGGAAAGCGACGAACCTACTGCGAACCACTAGCTTTCATCATTAGGCCTAATATTTTGTGTGTTTTTTGCTTAGAAAACGAGTTTTGAAAAAAGTCCTCAATTGCAAAACTTGTCTACGGCTTAAATATCGAAACAAAACCATTTTTAAACAAGAGTTGAAAAGTGTGTAAACAGTGTTATTATTTATATTTTATAACTTACCTTTTCCTGTACCTTTGCTGGCGTTAACTTTAATTTTCTCTCGCCGATTACAAGAAAGCATAGATAACATCTTCTTCTTGCACTCTTCTGAGGACGTATTTATTTCCATTCCTATTTCCCTCCATGCATCCTCCTTTAAATTTTTTTTGTAGTGATCCTTATGTTTTGGGTTCCACAGCAGAGGTTTTGATTTGTAAATATGTATCATCTGCAGATCTTCTCCTCGTACCACTCCATGATTATATCACATACAAGCTAGCTCATTCAATCTTGACTAATTGCACGTCAGCAAAATAGCACATGTTACAATAAACAAACAGTCGAATTTCCTGTACTCTGTTTGGAGACGACAATTCACTGCTATATAATTCATGCAACACGGGTGCATGCAATTGTTTTAACGAATGCTATTTATTTAATAACGTGATAATGCCTCCTATACTGTCAAAACTAAAAGGGGAAACTCTACAGAGTCAAAGTAGCGAGATTATTGCTAATGTTTATGAGTAGGCCTGCATGAAGGAAGAAGCCAAACATAAAGATCGATTTTCTCCAGCGTATTTTAAAGAAATTCAGAAAGTGCAAAGTAACGTACACAACATCTGACTCAGCTCCTGCTTCTGTATACCTATCATTCCGCAAAAGGTGAGTAAGTGACTCGCATCAACCTCTCATATAATTTTTTCATTTGCCAATTGTACAGTAAAGCTTGAGGAGCGGAGCGCTGTGAAAATAATTTCAGCGAGATGCACGCGTGCAGCACGCAACTACCAAAAACACGTCCAAATATGAAATCAGAAACCCTTTGTGTTCGTCGAAAAAACCGACAGGAGACGGATCGTGGCGAGCGGCACGCGAGCAGTTCGCGTGCACCTCAAAATGCCGTACACATCTGCGTGCCGAGCGGCACGCGTGCCGCACGGCGCGCAAGAGGAGCGCAGATCTGTACGGAGCTTTAGATTGACTTAGCACCAGAGTCTGCCACCTGCTTGGATTTGAGAGTGCAAACTACTGTTTACCCTCAATAAACAATAACATAATCCGGCAGACCACAAAAGAAAATGCCAAATTTTGACTCCTCAGTGCCAGTATAAATTTCCGTGAGAAAAGAACATTCACAACATTACAGTTATTTACAGTTTTTACAATTATGTACAAATTATTCTATAACTGTGAGTGTACAGTAATTTTTTATAAATAAAATTTCAGTTTATAGGTCATTTTTTATAATTATTAAGTCATTTTTTTTAAAATTTAGGGTCTTTTTATAGGTCATTTTTCAAACAATTATAGGTCATCAGAATCCGGGCCCTGGTAATGAACATAAAGATTGTACGTGATAAAAGGCATTGTTCAGTTTATATCATACACGTACTTAATGTATCCTGGAGAATTAAATAGTTGTAGTCAGTAGTTTTGCATCCAACCAGGAAGAAGAAAAAATGTACATTTAATTCCTTTATCCTTAATATATTCCAATATAGACTAGACGGCTATATTGCACTAGTACTCGTTTAGTTGTATGTATCCACTATAATGAGTTAACCACCACTAAAGCCGAGACCTATAGCTTTATTTGGAATCCAAACTAGGATGGGTCTCTTGTATGCTTCATATAACATAAAATGCCAGAGATGAAGGCAGCGGTCACACATCCAAGTTCTGTTCTTAGCCAGCGTTGCTTAACTTGTTGAACAGTTTGGTAATGATGTGTCCACTAATAATGTATCTATTCATTCTGCCGGACATTTGGTCGCACCACCCACCTAATATTGAAAAGAGCCAATCCAGAATTTCGCTCCCCTCTTTTGACGTATGTAAAAATGCTGGTAGTGATGTGTAAGTTTGTGAATAATCAAATATGTGAATATAAGCGTTTATGCCGAGACATTTCTTTTGACTGTAAAACTGTCCGATTACATGTAGACCTGGATATATAAATATTAAGCATCAGTTCCGTTCTAGAAAACCATTATTTACGGCCGCGGGAGTCATTCTTAGCCTCCAGTACTGGAGGCTAAGAATGACACCTACTACTACTACTACTAGTACACTAAATTTAACGTGATTTGCTTAACTGGGAGAAATTTTGAAATTCTAATAGATTTAGAAGAAAAATAAAATTGTTTTAAAACCTTTTTAAAGATCTTGCGATACTGCATAAAGTTCTCTTTTTTCTCTGTTAAAAGGCCTACGACCTGTTGATTCACCACTTTATCATGGTGCTCTGTGAGCCTTATCCAGGAATGCTCATGGTGTGGTGGCTAGTCAATCCCCTAGAGCCTAGATGCGTTGGCCAATCCTGCCAATTTAAAAGACTTCAAGATAATCACTTGCAAAGGTTGTGTTCACAAAAATGAAACGTGATCTTTTCACCCTTGCAGGCTGGAACGCACAACTTAGTAATTCACAGTAGCTATAATATATCTCAATTTCGTTTGATTCTGTTCAAAACAAAGAGGCGTGGCTGTCATAGTCCGCACGTGAAAACGCATGTCATCACCGTGATAATGGTAGTTTGTTTATTCTCAGTACAACTCACTTCCTCTCTATATTGAACAAATAAACATGAGAGGGGAAATACAAGTACGGAGAGAGGAGTAAGGTATGCGTGGGTGTCCCGCAGGGTCGTTATGAACAATGAATTCTTTATGTTTTGTTTGCTAATTGATATACTATTATGATGACGATGCCAGTGGGGGTTTGTTATTTCACGTGTAAATGTTGATATTATTGTTGCATGAACTTATGAATAGGCCTGCTCCTTCTCCACTAGCAAGCCACACCCTGGTAATGGCGCATGCTAATGACACTAACCAATCACGTTTTGTCACATGATGCGAATTTTCCGCGAACTCTCTGTGAGTTCTCCTCCTCTTTGTTTTGAACACGATCAAACTTACTTGAGACAGAGAATAATGTGAACACTTCGAGGAAGCCCATAAAAAGGAACAAAATACACATCCTCCTACACGGTGAGATGCTATTGCATACGGTAATTACTTTTTAATCAACAATACTGATAATATTAGGTAAGATGGAATTATTAAGGGTAATGTGCTCATGTGATCCTTCCTATACAAGAGTCTCCACTGCGAGTAAGTGTTTATAGTAAGTGTATAATGTAGTAGTAAGTAGTAAGTGTATAATGTAAAATGGATTCTTTTCATATTATAAAATATAATAGCCTACATTGACGTTACATTGCTCTCAAGTTCTTACCACATACCCTAAATGCCCTAATAAATGCAAATATTTTACGTGGGTTCTCCAATAGTACTATATTGCGATACTAAATTAGTGCCGTAAGCGGTGCACACAGATCGAGGAAAGAGTTTGAAAGAACGAGGCGCTTGCGCCGAGTTTTTTCAATTTCCGAGATCCGTTATGTGCTTACGGAACGAGTATTGCATGCTATGTTTTGCACGATGATTATTTATATCAATTTAATTATAATAATTGAGATATTAGCTGAAAATATTATGTACTGTATATACATTATTGAAGGTAGATGTTATATTCCAGAAAGTGATTCGCATGTGTTGGTTGTTATGGGGACTGAATATTTTGTCCTGTTAAAGCCTCCACAAACTGGGGGGGCCTTGGTTCCGGTCTTCGATAAAGGCTTGTATTATGATGGTTTTACTTACGGCACGTGTGCTTTTTGTCATTTTTACAGCACTGAGATTTCTTTTGTTTTCATAGTAACCAGATTCCGTGTGGGAATGTCAAGTTACGATCCACGGCAACAATATTCGTAAGTACCACTAATTAGTTACGTCGTGCAAAAAATAAAAGAACACACTTGAGGTTGGGAACCCCTGTCATACGGCATTCATTTGAATTGGGCTGGATTGGATTGTATTGTTTTGTACGTATGAGCAAATAATTTTTATTGACTTGCTCCAGCTCCTAAATTTGCGTTAAATTTACTTGCCTTTATAAAAAATTTCTCGTTCTGAAAGTAGTTATTAATTAGGCCTATTGAACTATTTATATTTCAAACATTTCCATATTTATTGGGTACTTTCCATGCACTTTTCCGGTTATAGATGATGTGAAATCTATAAACAGATGTCATATTGCGTTCTATGTAGGTTTTCGAGATAACCATAACAACAGTGATACAGGTGGACCTTCAATAGGCTATATTTATAATGAACACACAGACTGCAGTTTTTAGGTCACGGCTTTCATACCTTATTTCGATCAAAATAATTGAAATAAGCCAACTGAATAACTGTTCAAAGCATGTTCCAATCTCTGTAGACTGACTTTTAATCAAGGGCTTGCTTGATACATCATTATATTTAAGCTTCTCGTGATGTATTGATTTTTAAATTTTAATTACTTTAATGGATGGTTCTCTCTTTTAATCGCTTCATCTCTAATAAAAGGATCGTAGCCATTCTGAATAAAAGAAGTTCTGCTAAATTATTCAGTAACAGGTAGTTTAGATGAGAATTAAATTTTAAAATACTTAAGCCAGCTCTGTGAGTAAGGTCCCTTGCCTTTCCTTATCCCTTACATTTATATTGTATCCTTCGGATACAGTAGTTTGTCTTCGATTTGTAGTAAAATTGTGGGGGAAATTATATAAAAAAAATTAAATTTAATGTAAAAAAATCCCTTTAGGCAGGCCTACAGGCGGAGGTAGATTTCGAAGTGCTTTTGGTTTAATTTATTGTCGCTGCATAGCACTCTTCTTCTTTAGCCTTGGCATGGCAAACCTGCAGTAAAGAGGAAGAGCCTACAATCAATTGTTTTGACAACAATAATAGGATATAATATTCTGGGAGGCCGTGCGCAAGATCAGCAATGAATAAAATTAGCAAAGCCGCTAAACAAGACAAAATTATGATATTATAATAATTCTTTCAAGTGTTATTATTTTCAAACATTAAAATCTCGCGTCATATGAGAGCTATCAAGAAACTATTTATTGATTTGTAGAGTACTCATCAAGAGCTTTTCAACGATACCCCACAAGACGTGGTTTCAAAAGTTTCGAATTTTCATCCCCCACCCCCACCCTCACTCGAACCCCCGAATCGTTGGTGTCACTGTGAACTCCATAGGGAGTACTCTAATTTATTCAAACAAAGTTTCCCTCTATACTTCATAGGGGCCGAGATATAAAGTTTTCAAAATTTCAACCCCCTCCCCCGACCACCCCCTTGGGCCAATTTTGCCCATTAACGAACTTGTCCGAACTATTGGGTCTAGAAATAACATAATAAAATTTGGTTCAAATATCTTCAAAATTACGGCCGCTATCGTGTAAAGATAGATATATATATATATATATATATATATATATATATAAATCACAAATTTTTTTTTTGAACGGGCGGTGGTTTCGTACTTAGGGGAGCATGAAACGTAAAGATATGAAAGAATTTTTCGAAAATCATAAAGTGGTATCCATTGCAATAGGTAGATTTTTCTTCGAAAATCTACCAAAAAAAAATGGTTGCATGACCATTTTAGAAAAATTGTTTGTACCAATCCAATAGAACTGAAATATCACACTTTTTAGGGTAGCGTATTTGGGAGAAACTACATATATGTGTTAGTGTGATATTTAAGTTGTTTCAAATTAATAGAAGGAGTTGTTTCTAGAAATAGAAATTTTAACTGTGAGTTAGTCGCATGAAAGGCTTCTTTTATGCAATTTTTCAGATTTTTTGAAGGATAACCATCACAGATATTTAAGTCCAAAAATAGTCAAAATCTGAAAAACGATAATATTTGAGGCCAGTTTAGAAATAAGGGATGTATTTTTAGACCCTGATATTTTCCTCACAGAAAAATCACATGCAGGTTTGAACATAAAAAAGTTTGAATGTTTATAATCACTTCCTTCTCATATAAAATTTGGCCCAAAAAGTTATTTTTTTTTAATTTACCCGAATTTCAAACTCATATTTTAATATGAAACATTTTGTGTTGAAGAAAACTATAAAATATTTCTGAAAGCAAGTTTCAATAGTTATAACATGATTCATAATTCAAATTTCTAACTCTTATGGTTGTTGAGTTATATGTAGTTTCTCCCAAATACGCTACCCTAAAAAGTGTGATATTTCAATCCACCAAATTTAATAGAAGGAGTTGTTTCTAGAAATAGAAATTTTAACTGTGGGTTAGGCACATGAAAGGCTTCTTTTATGCAAATTTTCAGATATTTTGAAGGGTACCCATCAGAGATATTTAAGTCCAAATATAGTCAAAATCTGAAAAACGTTAATATTAGAGGCCAGTTTAGAAATAAGGGGTGTGTTTTTAGACCCTGATTTTTTCTTCACAGACAAATCACATGCAGGTTTGAACATAAAAAAAAACTTTGAATGTTTATAATCACTTCCATCTCATATAAAATTTGGCCCTAAAAGTTATTTTTTTTTTTTTGTTGGAAAATTTGACCGGAATTTCAAACTCATATTTTCATATGAAAAATTTTGTGTTGGAAAAAAAAACAATAAAATATTTCTGAAAGTACGCTTCAATAGTTACAAAATGGTTCATAATTAAAATTTCTAACTCTTATGGTTGTTGTCTTATGAAAATATTTGTAATCAGCTACATTCGCAAAAAAATATGTTACAGCAGGATTGAAAAATGGACACCCCTGGGCAACCAAGAACACAAGATTTTTTTGAAAACTTGTTTTGATATCTTGAAACATATATAAACTTATATACAATTTTTTTTTTCCTAAAATGGTCATGCAACCACTGTTGGATGTTTTGGCATGGAATAACCCTATATAAATTATTTAGCAATTATTACTTGTATTAGCCCTATTGCCTCTTCTCCTCTGCTCTTGCGTTTTTGCCTAGATGTTAGCTTAATATTACTTGTAGCTACTAGTAGTCATCGAAAGACTACTTTTTAGGAATAGGTGATAATTGTACACTGCTTTTTCTTACTCCTACAATTTAACAATTAAATACATGTTTGATGAACGTTACATAAAGACATAGTCTGTTAAGTAACTCTGTAGTGTAGGCCTAGATATCGTTTCCATAATCGATTGATTTATTTTCAAAGGCAACAAATTGATAATTTGCAAAGCCAATGAATTAGGGAGATTTGGATTCATGAAACCACAGAATATTGTTTCTGTTGAATATTACATGAGGATATTTTAGGGAAAAATGGCATAAATCACAGGAGAGAGATTCCATCTGACGCTGTAGTAAAAGTTAGTTGGTAGAGCATCGGCACGGAAAGCCGAAGGTCATAGGTTCGAGTCCCAATGTTAGGGGCAATTTTCTCCTAAAACATTATCAATGAATAGTATTAAATGTATCACAGAATGTGTTTAAATTGTCCGTAATTATTTTTTAAAAAGTTTCTTTGTGAAAGATAAAGTTGCTCTAACGGGCAAAATTTCACCACTTTTGTTTATTATTGAGTTTCATTTTAAATAACTTTTATACTCCTTACAATGCATGATTTTCCAGAGATCCCCGATTTTTTTTATAAATCTGCGTAGTAAGTAGTATTAACACTATAACATTGTTTTTAAAATAAGGTGTGAATAACTTATAAATTCAGGTATTTAAACGTAGGTTTATTTCATCTTCATACAACAGGGACTTTGGTTACATTCCTGTTTTACCAATCAGTCCCTTGATTACTACACAACCATTCTATAACTATTTCTATCTATTACTTAAAACAACACCCAAGTATGCTATATATTATTTCCTACTTCACTTGAATTTCTACTGCTACTATCTTCTATTTTATTAAACCATTTGCTTTTAACTACAATTAAAAATTGTCCCATTCTTTTCAATAGATCCCTATTTTTTGTTATGCAAAGCTTCTTATATGCTACCCCTTTATTAATTTTTAGTAATTTATCACCAATTAAATTTACCCTCCACCTCTCAGTTTCCTTACATTCTAAAATTATATGTTTTGCATCCTCTTCCTCGTTACATAATGGGCATATTCCCCTAGGTACCGATCCTCTCAAGTTTTTCAGTCTCCAAATTCCTAGTCTCCACCAGGCCAAACTGGATCTTTCCTCTCGATTACATGAAAATAGATAAGCTTCCATACCCCATTCCGATTTCATCTCTGCATAACATTGTAATGATTTAAAATTCCTCATTTCAATTCAGGGATTTATGGGCGGAGTGCATATTGCAAGATGTAACGAGTAGACTCCGTAAAGCTGGAAACCCACCGTTAGTATTGCTCAAAGCAGAACAATTCGATGAGTAGAAAACTTCATAAAAGCTGCCGTTTTCTCCCTCCATGTTATTTCAAGAATTTATTTTGTATATTTATGGAAGCATGACACAAAAATAGACTGCTGTCTTCCGAAATTTCAAGTAAACCTTTTCTTCAATATGCGAATTTGTTTAGATATTATTATTGATATTATTATTAGTATTATTCCGGTCAAGAAAACCACCAATAACGACCGTGGGTGTCGGCATGCTGATCACATGCCCCCCAATCCTGCCATCTGCCTACGGGAGATGACGCAGCGGTCGGGTGGTAGGCCAAGTCCCTCCAGGGATGTAGCGCCACGGAGTTTAGTTTAGTTTTATTATTATTATATTGCTGTTATTAATGCTTTGCATTTGAAAATCTGTAGAGTGGTATGTCGCTGCTAGGTCGCTGAATTATTCCATACCTTCTGGAAAGCTTATTCTTTGCATCTCGGCATGTCGGGATTTTCCCAGAAGCGGATTAGGCTTGAGGGGCATTGCACTGTTTGTACTCATATGAAGGAATTACTTCGCTTGACGAAGAGGGAGGTAGATCTACCCGTAAGCCTAGCTAGAATATAGATAGGCCTAACTTGAAAGCAGCACAGTATGGGAATTTTTTAAAATTAATTTTGCTTTTCGGTATGGGTAGATATATAAAAGCGTTTACAAAGTAAAGCGAATGAATGATGATTCAAAGATTAATTACTATTTTATGCCTCACTATTGAGTTCTTTAATGTTTACTTCGGGTTTAGTTTCATTACGCACTACGCACACTGTATCCCCGCACTATAAGCCAACTTTTTTTTTTATATGTAAGTGGCAGTTAGGTTAGGAACAGTGATATTAGTGTTGATCGCCATAAAGTTTATAATCCCAACCTTGTTTCTGAATCACATTCACTACTGGTCATTTTTTTTAAAGGATATTTTATTCTTTCATGGCATTTCCCCCCTTTTTTTTGTCTTCGGAATGGACTTTTCGAACATTGCAGACACAGCGATCTCTTAATTCCTTAGCTATGAGGCATTCATTAATAAATATAGTATACATAACAATAATACTAGAAAACATTACAATAAAAATAGTAATATTCAATTCGTAAATCTTCAGGCGTTTTAAGTCATCAACTCCCGAGCCCTAGTTATCTCATTGGATTGACTTTGCAATACTGTGTGGAGAAATGGAATGTATTTGCATTTACCACGCCCAAAAATAACTATTAGTCTCAGTAATGTTTAATGAAAATATATCATGAACCATAAAACATAAATACTGGGTATATAAGTTACTAACGTTGCCTATATACTTCTTTCTTGTGATGCTGATCCACAGTCATGACTTCCTGTATAAGATAGTGTAGGACTAATAACCTACTGTACTTACAGTTAGGCCTATAAGTCTGGTGTCGTCGTCTGTTCGTTTTCCATATGACCAATCTAAATATATCTTAAACGTATATCTTAAGGGATATCTCTTAAGGAGCGCTTATTTTCTATATGTGAATAACTTTTAATTAGCGCTTGAGCGTATTTTAAACTTCGTCATTATATCATAGGTAATCCCACGAGAGATTTCGAGTTTATCGAGATTTATTTGATGAAATTCGTAATCGCGAGTTGGATTTATTAAATCTATTCCATGAATAAAATGTAACGGATTATATAAATAATAATTACTTTCTCACTTTATTATATAATAACAAAACTGCGAAATCACGGCAAACTATGAATCAACAATCGATGAATCGATTCGAATTACAAGATTGTAATCAGTGTTTTACCAATGGTGCATATGAGATATAGTTAACCTAATTCAGATAAGCTAGCATCAGAACAGAATAAAAGCACACGAACTGGCATGCACCAAATCGAAATTGTGTTTTTAATCAGTGAACATTAATGAATTAATCGCTGCAAATTGTTACTTACATTTCTAGTAACGAGCTGACGTTTTATCAGATAAAATCACATCCTTGTATTCTCAGCAAGCATATTATAAGGTCGTAATTGTTCTATTTCCGAGCAGTTGCTAACGTTATTGGGCAATATCAATCCCGCGGCGTATGATTGGAATAGTCAGATGAAATATGTGTATTTTCAAACAAGAAGTATATTCACATATTCAGGTTGTATTTGTAAATCAGTACCCAGAAAAATGAAATGCAATTAATATTTTCAATATAGAATACAATCGTAATATCCGAGTAGGTATATAAAGGTGGAAGGATCCGATTAATAAACTGAAATCAGAGTTGAGTACATTTGACTCTCATGACTGTTAGTGAGTAATCGATAGTTGAAAACGCTGCTGAACAATAGCTTTCAGGGAGAACAATAGAAAACAATATGGCTTGGCTTGTCCATGAGGCAGGAGTGTTTTGTAACACTCATGTGTACGCTGCTATTGTCTGTCTGTAGGACGACTTTGCTAAATGAAATTTAATTACATATTTTGATGATCATACTTACTGTATGTCTGGACTCGTTCCCTGGGGCAATTTCAACTGTAGTCTATATAGAGTAGTTTACTTTCAAGTACAGTATATTCCCTATTAAATTGTGGCAAAATAAGAAGCGCCGGCATGACTGAAGTCACACATACTTTTCAATATTGTATAACTAGACATAATATTAGGCTTAGCATTTTGTTAGGATGAGGTTAGGTGTTTACACATTCCATTATGAGTTTGAATCAGATCTAAGCCTGTACTAAATAACCCCAGAAGGAAGAGCTTTAATTCCACGATCTGGCAGCTGACCGTGTGATGCTAATACATGAACATTGGGATTTGAAGTCGTTTATGTGGGGTTTTGTTGATTTACCAAACCTCTCAGGTTCCCTTTCCGGCCGGCACTGGGGGATCACTTCTGGGTAATTGATCATGATACCCACACAATATTTGGAAAAGGGAAATCTTCCGGCGATTCCGCAATTCGGTGGTATAGCCTATAGTTTGATAAATGTGTTAGTATCCATTATCGCCGGGTTTTATACATAATGTCGTGGTTAGGTTACATACTAGCACTGGTTATTATGGGTGATTATTCTTATTACCCAGATTTATCAAATAAACCGATCTTTTTATATTATGTTTTTAAATAGTGGTTTAAATAGTGGTTAGTGGTTAATAGTGGTTAGTGGTGAATAGTGGTGGTTAGTGATTATACGAGGGCTGTATTTCATACCCATTCTTGTGCTGGTTTTAACTTACCTTTCACTTAAGCTGATGATCAAACTTTTTGTATTCAAAAGATTAACTTACACTCAACTCTCTCCAACTCTACAACTCTCTCCATTTCTAGGATTAACCGCACTATAGAGATAAAAATTTTGCCTACCTAGTAAAACTAGATAAATTCAATGTTCCTTGAGGCCGACTTTTTACTCGACTTACACCATAAGAAAGTTGAAGTAGATCTCAGCAACGAGTAACATATTTTGATATAATCCTGTAGTCTGTGAACATATTGTTCATAGTATTCCCAAAACATGCGTTGAGAAACTGCGACTGAAATGCATTTATACATACAAAATGTTGGTGTAGTAAAGAGATTCAGGTTTTCAGCTGTTGATGGCAATTAAGTTTATGATGCCAAAAATGTGTTGTATTAACCGAGAACAAGCATTCGAACAAGTGGCGGTAGACAAATATCTGGGAACAACAATTACAGATACAAATAATAAGATAGAATCAACTTTGTAACTTCTGTAGCAAACAAGTGAAAATGCACATGTAAGCCTAAGCACATGCATGCCATTTTTATGGTTTTTCTTTAACTTAGTCTAAAAGTTTTCTTTTTGAACAGAAATTCAACACTGTAATATCAATCATATCTTTGACTTTGCTAAGTATAAATTAAGTAAATTATAAGGCTTGTCTATTAATACGTTCCTTACTGATTGCACAGATGCTATCTTAAGGTGATTTCATAAAATATCATCATACATCTTATCTTCATGGTTGCTTTGTGGAATTCGCAAGTACAGTGTTTTGCAGATGACAAGCCCTATGTCCTTCAACTGCATATATACGCGGTCCAATCAGAGACGGCGAGACGGAGAGAAGACTCTTACGGCAAGCGGTAGTCTTTTAGCCCGTACACGTGATTGGCGGTGAAGGAAAAGGCTTCTCATATGAAAAATACTGTAGCTGTTTATGTTTTGGTTTTCGTGAATAGTTTACTACTCTCTCGCTATCCCATATAAAGCGCTGAGTGGGCTATTTGAGAAACCACTACGTCCATAGGGAAATACCAGTACACCAGTAAGTATCGTTTTCATCACGAGGAATGAACCACTTGTTGACCGTTTCAGTTTAACGGCAGGAAAAGCTTCATTTCGTTGTGAGTGAATGTTTTTCGAATATTGTGTTGCACATTTCTTGGAAGTGGAGACATTTCAACTGTATGTCGCAAGGTGACTGTATGTAAGTATAGTTTATTATTCTATTCTTAGCTTGCAGTCGTAGAATTGTGTATAGTAAAGCCACACAACATTTCCTAGAAACTTGATAAAGCGCAATTGTGCTACTGGATTACTGTTTCTGAGGAACCATAATAAGAGTCGTGTACTGAAACAGGAATACTGTTGTAACTGTTAAAGTGTTATTACCTCTCCCTCTTTGATATTCTAGTATAATTCCACATATTAGAACATGTGAAAATCTTTTTATTTAGCCATGAGCCCTGTTGTTCGTGACGGTTTAATTATAGTTTATTATGCTTAACTGTTTATGATCTGGAATTTAGGCACAATTCACAACATAAATATAAAATAACAAATATGCCTTTCATTATAATAAAAATTCTTTGTAAACCCAAATTAGTATTATTATCGGGGATGGTTCCCATGATCACACACTACGTTTATTCGCAAAACAAAAAAGTTCAAAATCGGCTATTCTTAGCTTGTTGTGTTCTTCATAAACCATAGGAACTATATACGGTGAGTCCCACACAAGAGTTGGCCAATGACGCGGGTTTCTGCGTCGCGGCAGACACAGCTCCAACTCCCGAGCGAACGGGTGAAATATCACAAGAGATGTTGGAGATGTCCTCCTGTTGCATCCACACATTACTGGCTCCTTTTTAGGAAATTTTCTTTCAGCGCATAAGGTCAGCTTCCGAGACAGAGTTAATTTCTCTTGTGATATTGTCTTTAAGTTCTTCTAACAGTATGTGAATATTATTTATGGGGAAACTTGAAAAATAAAATGTATAGGTAAAGACAATATCACAAGAGAAATTAACTCTTTCTCGGAAGCTGAAGTTATGCGCGTGAAAGAAAATTTCCTCAAAAAGGTGCCAGTATTGTGTGGATGCAAGAGGAGAACATTTCCAACATCTCTTATGATGAGGTACGTGGTTATTTTCATTGTAATTTTAACTGGAAATGTGAGAACCTGAATCATTACACCGATCGCGGCTTTATTTGCGTAGATATTTCACCCGATCGCTCGGGAGTTGGAGCTGTGCCTGCCGCGACGCAGAAACCCGCGTCATTGACCAATTCTTGCGTGGGACTCACTGTAGTAATTTAATTATTTTTTTTCTGGAAAGTGTCCGAAACACTGGGAAAATGAGAATGAACGTATCACTTTTGTAACCAATAAATTACAGTCTTTGAACATAAAATGGCTATTGGAAGGAGAGATTTACTACTGGCAGTGAGTTGCGCATGGGGTCACGTGTTCTAGAAACAAGGCTGGGATTGTAAACTTGATAGCGATCAACACTGATATCACTATTCCTAACCCAACTGCCACGTGCTTAGAATTGGAAGTTTGTTTGTGGTGTGGGCCAAAAGTGTGCCGAGTGCGTAACGAAAGAAACTAAATCCTTATTTTCATTAATAAACTTCATTTCCGCAGATGACTATACAATATATATATATATTAAAATTGCTTAAAATTGCTATATATATATTGCTATATATATATATAGCAATTTTAAGCAAGTAATTATATAAATCATACTACAAAATAAATCACACCGATTTCCGCCATCGAGAGATAATCGATATATATATAAATATAAGTTATATATATATATATAAATATAAGTTATATATATATAAATATGTTATATATATAACATATATATATAACATATTTATATATATATATAACATATTTATATATATATATATATATATAACTTATATTTATATATATATATCGATTATCTCTCGATGGCGGAAATCGGTGTGATTTATTTTGTAGTATGATTTATATAATTACTTGCTTAATTCAGGAAATATTAGCTAAACAGGACCGGATTATGAATGCCTGCAGTGCTACTGAACTGGACATCAGAATCTCTGGGGATGATAACTGGCAAGTTCAGTAATTTTGTTCCCATCCTCGGCGTGTATTGCATTAATGCGTTTTCAAAACTCTCGTGCAAGGACATGAAAATTATGATCGTGTAGGAATTTATTAATCATAGGTTAACATTACCGCTACAACTACCACTGCCACTTAAACTGCAATTAGTAGTGAAAATTTGCGGTGTTAGTTTACTATGTAAGAAGATGTAGCGTACGGTTTTGTTTTGACACTGGAGTTCCTAATATGGTATTATACATTAGTCCCGGAGCCTTTGCTATACTTTGCTTACTGCTTTATGATAAAGTGTACTGTACATCAGCACTGCTTTCCATTTCCGTGTATTATGACTAAAGACAGGAAAATCTTGAAATATGCATGCATTCATGCACAATCGGAGAGCCAAATATGCACGATGAAGTGAAAAACACTACAAATAGTTCTTTTTTTTTTTCGAGTGGCACAATCTTTCCAAATGGGGAGGCATTGAAATTTGAAATTTGATACAAGTCATAAAACACTCCAGTTCACAAAGGAATTCTGTACTGCACATATACTACGGATCTAGATATAGGCTACTGCATTCTTCTAATAATAATTTTACTCTGGGGACAGAATCTTGGGGGAGGAATTTGAAAAGGCCATGTGACATAGTATTAAAATCTGGTGTTGATTGCATTCTTCTAATAAATTTACCCGCAAGGCCTGTACAATAGTTCCAAACCGTTTGGTATTTTCTGTATTGTAAGATCAGGAAACCCAAACTCTTTGGAGATTACATTCTTAATTATGATCTTATGGGAAGCAATTTACCATTAGTTATATAACTGTAACTGTATGTATAGTGTGTCATTTTTGTATATATGTATGGCTGGTATTTATTGCAACACTGCCACCGGGTTGTTGACCCACTTGCAGTGCAACAAAATAAATAAATAAATATATATGTGTACATATTAATGGGAAACTTAACTAGGCTATTCCTGTCTCATTGTTCTTTTCTTTTGGCTACATCCGAATCGGCTACCAATTTCCGAAACAACCCAATTTTTACTTTGATTTACATCAGAATTGGCTCCCAACTACTTTAGGCCTAAATCCAAATCGACTCAGAAGTGCCTACTTTGCATGGTTTTCTTTCCAGGCCGAAGACTACGTACAATTGGGCCTATGTCGATCTAGTTCGAAATATTATTACAGTACTTCCGTCAGTTAAAAAAATACCCGCGTACTCGGGAACAGATTATTGTTCCAACTCAAGCAGAGTGTAATTTTTTATTTTTATTTTTTGTTTTTTTACCTTCGTAAAACATAATGCAATCATTACTGGTGCTCGAATTAGCAAAGCTCGTGCTCGGGCAGAGTTCAGTACAGTAACAGAAAATATTACTATCGGAATTACCACAAATTTAGAGTAAAGTAAACTCTACCTACAATTCATACACATACATACATGGTACATACAAATATACATGCCAACAAGGTATATAGTAAATAATATAATATATTATTTTTGAGATAAATGATACATAAGAATAGCGAAAATGAAAAGCAAAACATTAGGGTATTGTAAAATGAGTCATGCATTAGGTAGTATAAATTTTATAAGTTTGTTTCTTGAATCTGCGTAAATTTAGTGCATATAGTTCAGGATGAGCTCTTATTAGTGAGTTGTATATTCTTGGGCCGAAATTTATACTGTGATTTAATCCAGCAGAGGTAATACATTTGGGTTCATCTCTATATATAAAAGCCAAAACCCACTGACTCACTGACTGATCACAGTTTCTAAAAAACTATACAGCCTAGGAATTTGAAACTTGGTACACATATTGCTCCTAGACTTTGGATGAAAGGATTTTAAAATCTTTGGCCTCTAAGGGCCAAAATAGGGTTGTAAAGTTATGATATTCACCAAAAGGAATTCATACTGCATGTGCACAATCCCCATGACAACATAATTTTTTTTAAACTACACAGGTGGCTTTGCATGGCACTGTGATTTAATGTAGACCTAATAGATATAAAATTATGAGAAAGGCTATCAATAGAATTCCTATAAATGATTATCAACTATTTTGTGACACGAAGTAAATTTAGGAGGTCCTGGGTTCTATTCTTTAGAGTTGTACTCTATTCTTATAGTTAGCCTAGGACTGTATTGCGAAAGATAGTTCATACAACATCAATAGATTTATTTCATATAAGCAATCTTATTTATTTTTATTCTTATTTTTTACCTAAAACTATAATATGTATGTTTTTTTTTATATCATTTTCAAAATATAATTTTAGTATGACTGAACTGACCCCGAACACGAGCTATGCTCATGCGGGGCAAATAATACTCTTTTCAAATTGTACAAATTGTGTGTATATTATTTGTATTTGTAATAATTTTGTATCAATTTGTATTTTTTAATTTGTAATAAACTTAATTAAAATTTAAAAAAAATTAAAAAAATTAAGATATAATTTCCTGATTAATTTATATTTACAATATTATCTATCTATCTTTACCTTAGTTTTTACCTCTCTCTTTTGGGGTCATTTAAGCGACCCACGTTGTCCGGGCCTTACAGGGCCGCGACCTGTCGGGAGAGGGATTATCTATGGATCACATACATACTTTCTTGACCAGACAAGGACATGGAAGACCTCCCGGATGAGTGATCAGTCTAATGCCGGGGCCACCTCCGATACAACACAAACACATAGGACGAGAGACACCATTCACACACTCACTCTGAGCAAGGCGAGGATGGGATGAGGATGATAATGGCGGCCAGATGATATCTGGGGACCACTAGGGCCTAAAGTTACCAGACATTTGTCTCACAGGTGAGGAAAAATCCCGGAAAAACCCTACCTAGGTAACTTGTCCCGACCAGGATTCGAACCAGAGTCCGCTGCGTGAGAGGAGCGAATGCATCCCCTACGCCCAGCTTTTTGCTGTATGTTTTCCAAAATTGAAACAGAACGATTAAATTGTTTAAGACATAATCAGAGTAAACTACGGTTGAAGCAGTATGTGGAATATAAATACGTCCACCGCGTTAGCTGGACGGCTGATGATTTATAGAAGTACATTAAATCGACTTTAAATTGTGTTCACTTAACGTATATATACATAAATCTAACAATGCGAAGCATTGATGGGTCAGCTAGTATAGAATAGAATTTTGATTCTGTCAGGTAAGGGAGTGATTAGGATTGTTGATTTTGAAAATATTTATATTTTTATGGAAGTGTGTCAGTAATTTGAGTTTTATATTTGTTCTATATTTATGACATTAAATTCCGAAAATATTAATTTTGTAGGGTAATCAACAGGTTAGACGTATTTTAACAATCCCTTTCTGCAGTAATTAATGGGAAAAGGTCCAAATTACTGATCGTTGTCGGATGCCCCAAAGCAAATATATATATAGGCCTATATATATATATATATTTTTTTTTTTTTTGTAACTTATGTAAATTTTATCACCAGTAATATGAATCCAACACGTTGTGTTTAAAACAGCCTATGAAACTATGAAATACCTCTGTTTGCTACAATATTCCATGTTACTTCGAGTGTAAATGTGTAGGCCTATCATTTTTTATCAATTTTCCACTTCCTGATACACGACGTTTGGAAATTTGTTTGGATAGGAATTTACAATTTGTGAAACAGGAACGGCCGCTTTCATGTTTGTAGCATAAACAGTGTAGCGCGTATCATTAATTAATTCGCCACATGTGACATATGCGTCGTTAATGTACAAGTGCTTTGACAAAACTCTGTTCTAGAACTGTGTACCTTTCCGTGTAATTGCTTCAGAATATTCCTGGAACGGAAAATTAAAAATCCGGTGTGATAAAGAAAGCAGTTACCTACAAAAGAACCGTTTACTTTGAATGAATTGAATGTTAACTGAACACTCGGAAATGTTTCATATTTTAAAATTGTTTGCTCTAAATTATTCTCACATGAGAGCTTTCGTTGCTTTTGTTATTTTTAACGTGGTGCTATAGGCCTATCAGGATGGCATTATATAAATTACGTATTAAAAGAGAAGACAAATTAAATTACTTATTATAAAATATTGTAGGCTTTCATGGCAGGAGTCAATATTAAAAACATTATCCGGGCTTGTAGGCCGTGGTCCAGTTTACTTGTGTGCCAAACGTTTCGTCCACGTGGGATATTTTAGATAATTATGCACAGTGGTCTTGTTAAACTTTGAAAGTAAGGTTGCCTTCATTCTCTTGTTAGCAGTATATTGTTGTACGAGGAATTGTTTGTCTGTATGTGATGCCCAGCAAAATCTAGAACAAGTAGACATATGAAATTTTTACATATATGGACTTTGTTTATGACTTGTGAAGAAGCATAAACGGTAGAGGCAAAAATGGAGGATTATGTTCAATATTGAATAAGATATAAAGTTAAGATCTTAAGAAACTATGGAAAACGAAACACAACTTATGAAATATGAATAAAAAATAAAGTAATATTCTTTTGTTTATTAAACTTATAGCAGACGAAAGCTATGATTAATTTATTGTTGTGAAAGCGTGATTGTTAACAAAGTACCAGTTTTTGTCAAGTTATTTCAATTCTAAAATGACTTGCAGGTGGCCTTGGTCTGCTGCCATAACCAGGAAAGAAGAGCATTGCTGAAATAAATATTTGTCTTTTTCAATATATGCCTAACATATCAGTTTGTTAATCTCTTCCATTTTGTTAGCGCACTCTGCTTGATTAACTTATTTATAACATAACGGCACGCAGAAATATGATTATTTTTTTTTAACCCGGTGGTCGGAAGGGGATAATGAAAGTATTGCTAAATGGGAAAACGTTGAACGATTTGTACGAAACTCATAATACAGGGGCTTTTGGTGCCAGGAAACTCGAATCTGAGTTCGTTTTTTTCACCGGGTGGGGGAGTCTAATCGTAAAATGCACCTTGAAGCCGGATTTTTAAATTATTATTATTATTATTATTATTATTCGTTTTAATTGTTTATGAATGACTTTCGCTTAAGCAAATATGTTTTGATTATTTTGCTGTTAAATAAATTATTTTAAACAAAATAAGGCGATTGAATTAATGAAAGCGGGCAAAACTGCGCGCATTAGCTAGTTTAAAATAAATGTAATGGGATAGTATTGCATATTAGACCTCTTTTGTGGTCGAGTTGTTAGGATAATACGGATTCGGAACTCGGTTTCGGTCCCCAGTCTCTTACTTTTCTGAGTTAGATCTGGAATGGAATGCTCTCATTCTCAAGAAGATAATTAAAATGTACTTGGCGAAATAAATATTGACTCCGCTCAGGAAAACCGTCTACCTTGCCATCTCAAACCGGATTGTTAATTTTCTGTTCCAGGAATATTCTGAAGCAATTACACGGAAAGGTAGGCCTAAATAGTCCTAGAACAGAGTTTTGTCAAAATACTTGTTGCTTTTCTCCCTGAAGATGGCAGTGGAGTAAGGTGCCGAAAGCTCGGAAACAAGTTCTCCAACTCGCCCGATTGGAAGCCCGAGAAAGCATTATCTGCTCTCAACACCGCGAAAGTCTCAATTACACCCCAATGGATATTACGGCAGTATCATCATCGGTTTAATTCAATTTAATGTTTCGTAAATTACTGATGCGTGTGTTGTTCCTTTTTCCTTCGGAATTAAACATTTTAAATAATTCTATAAATAATTGACGCAGAAATTATAGTCCTTTTTATCTGCTTACTGTAATCTGTGCTGAATCTGCCGAACTCTGGAGCATTATTAACTTTTTACAGGGTTTTAAGTTATTACAATATGAGTTATGACTAGGGGTGGATTTCTATGACATGTCATATTTTTCCCCCTTTGCACCGAACTTAGTGCCGAGGAATGAACAGTTTCATCAATGCACGCTTGTGCGCATTTCTTTTATTATTATTGTTTCAAGTTTCCGACTAATTTAAACCCGATTCCAAGTATCCTGGTGAAAATGGAACGGCTTTTATTGTGCATATAACTGCATATTTATGAAATTTTCAACTATTGTAACATATTTGGTATGAATATACATATTTAGGTCATATTTTTGACATATTTGTGTGCATATTAAAGAAATTTTGAAGTTTCAAATCATATTTTCTAAATTTTGCATTTAGTGATACTTTTTGAGAATTTACAGATATTTAAAAAAATTAACACTATATTTTAATAAAATGTATTGTAATGAAACTTAAAAATATATACACAGTGTGTAGCCTAAGTGGTAAAGTCATATTTTAAATTTTGTTGGTCATATTTTGTTTTTAGGTCATAAATGCATGCATATATCCTATTTTTTAGGTCATAGAAATCCGCCCCCTAGTTATGACATTGTGGAATTAAATTATTTTACATAGTGTTTGATATAATTATATTGAAAAAGCATAATATATATTAGTTTAGCCTACCATAGATGGTAGATACATTCATCACAGCATGTGGCATTAAAACCTGTTAGCTGTGTTAGAGGACAATAGTGCCTCTTAATAAATATATTTTTAAACAATACATACATTTTTTCCTTTACTTCCTGTATATGCTGTTGTTTGTAAACTAATACCTTAATTTAAGAGGGCCTATACCTTAGATAACTTAAATTGTTGTCATGATTTTTAGGTAGATTTCGAAGAAAAATCTACCTATTGCAATGGATACCACTTCATGATTTTCGAAAAATTCTTTCATATCTTTACGTTTCATGCTCCCCTAAGTACGAAACCACCGCCCGTTCCAAAAAAAAAAAAATTGTGATATTTATATATATATATACACGCTGTCCGCCTCTGTGGGTGAGTCGGTAGCGCGCCTGCCTTCCACTCCGGCGGCCCGGGTTCGATTCCCGGCCGGGTCGGGAATTTTTCAGTAGTGAAAAATTCCTTTCCCGGGTTCAGGACTGGGTGTGTGTGTGTGTCCTTAGGTTTAAGTAGGTAGGGGATTGGCGCACCCCGGTAACAAATACGCTGAGAATATCCCCTTACGGGATCACCAGGGGTCGCTCGCGAACCTGAGGAATAATACCTATACACGCTAGCGGCCGTAATTTTGAAGATATTTGAACCAAATTTTAATATGTTATTTCTAGGCCCAATAGTTCGGACAAGTTCGTTAATGAGCAAAATTGGCCCAGGGGGTGGTCGGGGGAGGGGGTTGAAATTTTAAAACATTTTTACCTCGGCCCCTATGAAGTATAGAGGGAAACTTTGTTTGAATAAATTAGAGTACTCCCTATGGAGTTCACAGTGACACCAACGATTCGGGGGTTCGAGTGAGGGTGGGGGTGGGGGTGGGGGATGAAAATTCGAAACTTTTGAAACTACGTCTTGTGGGGTATCGTTGAAAAGCTCTTGATGAGTACTCTACAAATCAATAAATAGTTTCTTGATAGATCTTATATGACGCGAGATTTTAATGTTTGAAAATAATAACACTTAAAAGAATTATTATAATATCATAATTTTGTCTTGTTTAGCGGCTTTGCTAATTTTATTCATTGCTGATCTTGCGCACGGCCTCCCAGAATATTATATCCTATTCTTGTTGTCAAAACAAATGATTGTAGGCTCTTCCTCTTTACCGAATTCAGTTCTTATTACTGCAGGTTTACCATGCCAAGGCTAAAGAAGAAGAGTGCTATGCAGCGACAATAAATTAAACCAAAAGCACTTCGAAATCTACCTCCGCCTGTAGGCCTGCCTAAAGGGATTTTTACCCTTTTAGGCATTCTTAAATTAATATCAAATTACCTAAATTGTTATAACATGGACTACACTGAAACGAATGGTACTTCCCTCCCCCAAAATAATTATTTGTTGTAAAGAACGTTGTGTTGCATTATATTTTAGTTGCTTCATTTTGTAGCTTGTGTGAGACCCGACGAACTTCTTACTTCGAATAATCTGATTTATGCCTCCCCTGTCGCATTTCATTATCGTAGGACAAGCTCTTACCTGCTTGTACGTTTATTTTCTTGTGTTGCCTATTTACTAACAGTGTGTATCAAAATAGGCGTTATCTAAATTTCGGTACAATTTCGTTGAAAAATACAAATGCAATTTTATGCTTTTTCAAGTACGGGGGTTAACCCTACTGGAAAAAATATACCTAATTAAACTAATTACTACTGTAATTGAAAATTATGCCTGAGAAAGAAAGACTGTAATTCTGCTATGCCAACATATTTAAAGCACGAAATCGAACTGCTATCACAGGGTATACAAAGAATATGGAGAAGATGGCCTGTGATCATTAATTGACTATTTTTGTGTTTACTATTCTTTAATTGCATCGTTTGTGTATAACAGTTATTTTTATTATTTCCATAAGTTATTTTAAGAATGTAAGTTCATAAGAATTAAGAAGTCCACCGCTGTCGCTCCGCTCACGCAGCGGGCCCGGGTTCGATTCCTGGTCGAGACAAGTTACCTGGGTGAGGTTTTTTCCGGAGTTTTTCCTCACCTGTGAGACCTGTCGGGTAACTTTAGGCCCCTTGTGGTCCCCGGATATCATCTGGCCGTCATTATCATCTTCATCCCATCCTCGCCGTGTTCGGAGTGTGTGTGTGTGTGTGTGTGAATGAATGGTGTGTTACGTCATATGTGTTCGTGTTGTCTCGGAGGTGGCCCCGGCATTGGGCTGATCACTCATCCGGGGAGGCCCTCCTTTTTCTTGTCTGGTCAAAAAAGTATGTATGTGATCCAAAGATAATCCCTTTCCCGATAGGTCGCGGCCCTGTAAGGCCCGAGCGGCTTGAGTCGCTTAAATCCTAAAAGGGCGAGGTAAACCTAACTGTAAGATAAAGAAATAAAAAGAAAATAAAGAACTAAGAAACCAATTTAGAAGAATTATAGAAAAACGTTCCATCACAGTTTTGCTTTTACAATTTTTTTATTAAATAATACAAAGCATGTAGCTTAATAGTGAACTTTTACATAACATTGTACAGTATATATTATTGTGTAATAAAATCTTGAAAATTAAATATAGGGAAGGCAAACAAAATTATGTCATTAGATGTCTTAATTCATAAGTGGAAGGACATTGATCAAATGAATCATGTTCGATCGTTAAATGAACTCTCTCGAAAAAATGTTGCAGTGTTTCAAAAACTATTTCGTTTTCTGTTTATGTCGCTAAAAATTTGTAAAGTTACATTCATATAGGCCTAAAGTATTTTGGAAACACATGATGACTTATTGTATAACTGATATATACAAGAGAATAATGAAATTATCGTGCGAGTTATTTGCATAGATCCAGCTGGATGCTAGTGTTATATGGTTTTGAAAGTTGACTGAACTAACACAAAAAGGCTGCAGTATTCGAAATCAGTACAGTATATCATTAAGTCACCACTGCATTGATAACATTTTCAAGCGGAATGTATCGATACAACTTCGCACATGAATCAATCAGCAGAAGTGGGATAGGATTTACGTCATATTGCTCCTAACAGCATAGCTTTTATGTAAACAGAACACGAATGGCTTAGGTCTATTTGTCAATGTAAATCTGCTGAGGTACAAGACCCCTACATCAAGAACTGTCATTTATAGGAGGCAATTTTGGTGATGGGTAGTTTGAGCGGAACGTGGAGGCTTTACGGTATCACATGGAGATTGATTTTTAATTGCTTGTGTGTTACTCTGTGCGATGACCACATGATTAGTCACGTTCTGACGTTATGGAGCCCTCTTGCTGCGACGTGTAATAATATACCTTCAGTTTGTCATCCGTCCTTCATCAGACAATAGGGTACTGCAGTGTAATTCAATATAGCGTTATCAGCTTTATGAAGCATTCTAGTAACTAACCGGTGTTCTGAATGCACATTATTAAGGCTCAATGTTCATAGATGTTACACTAAAATCATTGCTTATTGTGATCTATTTGTGACAAAATATCCGTCAGGTGATAACAACATGGTTTGTGATCGGTGAATACCACGTTTCACTGAACAAGGTACTGTATTTCTGTGATTGTTGTGTATTTGTGTTCCCACCTACTGTGTTTGTCATGTTTGAAGAGTAGAAATTTCGAATGTCACATAATTATAGTGGAATTCACACATTTTCACACATTTAATTGAAACTCTCCATGAATTTATTGCTGCATAATTTCCTGGTTATGAACTTTGCCTGGCATGACGTCCATGTTAGCATTAATTGCGATTTACTGCCACTACCAGTGCATAATGGCTGTTATACATTCGTTGGTTTCCAATAATTTCATTTATTTGTTTTTTGGGAGGATTTATTTATGTGTAAGAGGCAAGACAAAATCCATCCGGTATAAATATTGGATAATTGCCGTATACCGCTCTCATTTTAGTAAACTATTTCAGATTTCTTTGTTTGTTTGTTCGTTTGAACTGTCCTGGGATGGTCATTACTGAACAGTAACTATGATAGAAAATGTAGCTTTTGCTTGTGTGAACGTCTCACTTGACATCATAAATTAGACATTACAGTGTGGCACAATAAACCTTAAAATTGTTTTTCATGTATATGTATGTTTACCGCCAAAATAAACAACCAACTTCTGTCACTTTAGACACCACAGGGCTACTTCCCGTTTTATTTAGTAAAAAAAAATAGTATAGGCTTAAACATGTTAGGTTTCATTGCTATGCCTTGCTCGAACCTAAAGAATTCACAAAAGTTAATACTTCCCTACAATCACAGTATACTGTGCTGCAATAGTGCACTGAACCAAATTATTATCTTGCTGGAAGAGTACACTAAAATGAACAGCGGCGTCTTCTAGAATAATTGTCATAAAATGAATGGAGGGTGTTCGCCAAGGAATTTCGGTCTGCCTTTTTGGATATAGACTTTTTAAGATGTACAGAGGTGAATAGCGATTGATTCGAAATTATACAAATGGTATGACGTGTCTTCGATGACGTCTGTGAACACTTCCTTAACGACCAAATGGTCTGCTTTTTTTCGTCGTTAGATCATTAGACCACTGTTACATAACAAACATCATAATCATCATCAACATTATGCAGTTGACTTGAGTTGCATCCTAATTTTTCTATACTTACGTTCTAAGTACGTCTGCCGGGATGTTTGTCATGGAATTTCGGTCTGCCTTTTTGGATTTAGGGTTTCGGAGATGTTCTGACACGAAGAGCAATTATTCAAAATTTTACAAATGGTGTCACTAGGGTCCATTTTTTCGTGTTTTCAATGACATCTGCCAACACTTTCTTGACGTCAAAATGGTCTGCCTTCCTTTTTTCGACAGTAGACCACTGTTACCTCTAGGGTACTGTGTGCAAATGGTGCGACTTGCCTCATAATTTGCATATTTTTACGTCCATTTATTCTCCTTGTATAGCTACTGAATACAAAAACTTCTAAAATTTAGGCCTATATACTATATAAAATTCTGATGTATAATAGTGTAGGCCTATTAGGACTACATATCAGTGATAGTAATATGGGCCCGAGAAATAGACCAATGTATTTCCGTATACTGTAGGTCCATGTTATTTGATCATGATCATTGAATAGTGGGCATGTTTGTAAATATAATTCTGTATTATAAGTGTGATATTTAAGAAAATTGGCAACTTAAATGAAATTTACAATTTTATAATTGAGTCTATTTTTCTATTTTAGAGCCTATTTTACGCACCTATAATTATATTTTAGTAACCTAAAAGTCCGAAATCTAGTCATTATACATTTCAGTTGATCCTTTCTGTTTTTTTTAAATGGAAGTAAATACTTATTAAAAGAATGGCAGATAGTGTTCCGTTAAGATTTCGAAGTTCTTTCTAAAGCATGAGTTAATAAATGAAAAGAAACCAATTTAAAAACCTAGTGCCAAAAGTTATTACCGGTATGCGTAACTTTCTGCCTACTTAAGGCCACTCTGGAGTTCGGACACTGATTTTTCGAGAGTGAATTTGTATGTGTATTTACAGCACAAAATAGATAACATTTATTTTAAAACTTATACAAATCATTTAACTAATTCTCATCAAAAGTAACTGATGTAGTAATTTACTACCAGTTAGAAAGAAGCCTGTGCGGAACGAAGCTGTGATTGATGCAGCAGGTTCTTTTCTAGCTTGTACCACTATAATTTACTATTGATTGATTTAAAACACCATTGCTTGCTTTTACGTATTCTAAATTAGAAGTGACATGTTTTGTAGTTTAAGCGGCAGATATATTTTCCACATGTTTTCAAGTTAAGTCGGTTTAAACATTGCGAAAACTTAAATATTCTCATATTTGACCCAATAATTTATTTAAATAATGTGAATCATTTTCTTATATCGAGTTCTGCTTTTTAATTTAAATTGCACAGGTTCATTGCTGAATTTAAAGTGGAAAGATGACCTGTCGTATATGCCATGTCTTACTAAACACTTTCATGGACGTCCGCAGAAATTTTGCCCGGGGGGGGGGGGAATGAACAAATTACTGCCACCACTACCATCACTGTTATTTTTACTAAAACCACTTTATTAATATTATCATCATCCACATCCTTTATTTTCTTTAGCTGGAGACTTATGACTATGGATACACAGTAAAAACTGTAATACACTCACATGACTTTTTCTACCCTTTGCAATTTCACAGATAGGCCTACTATTCATATAAAATGGAACAGACTACATCGATTGCTTTATTACCTTCATTACAATAAATCGTTTGGCTGGAAATTATTTCAAGTTTAGTGGAAATAATTATTCCTATATGCTCATATATAAGGTAGTCAGCAATTACCAATCGTTTTTGTCCAAATAACTCATATGTATGTGGAAACCTAAGCCTCACTTCATATTAGTTGCTTATAGTATTTTAGTTTACAGATTTATGCGTAAAAATTTCCGGACGGCCATATACACTTTTCGGTTATGTATCTCAATGAGGATTCAGTCATCAGATAACAATGCATCAACAGTGTTTATTTTCAAGTAGCTTCTGTGGCATTTTAGTGGTATTACGTTGTGCAGTTTCTAACTCCAGACATTGGCGCTTTAAATCATTTTGTTTTATTCAACATATAAATGTCGAGCAGATTGAAAATAATGACCCGTGTTATTGTGCAGAAAGTCCGTCGCTGTGCAGTCATCCTTACTGGGATTGGTCGTTAACGTCACTATCACAGCTGTTATTTATCTCCAATGTTGCAAAACTTAAATATCACATAGGGGGGTTCTTTTTTTACACCCGACAAATAAACACACTTTCATTACACGTATTTTGTAGAAAAGACCCGAAACCTTTGCAATGTACAGGTTAGGCTACTAGCTTTTTAAGAACGCTACCAGATTTTTCTTTTCTATAATGAGAACATCCTTAGTTTTTGTGAAAAAAGCATTATTTTTAGCCTATTTCTGTATCTGTATCTGTATCTGTATCTGGTACCCTATGATCCCCAGGTGGGGTGGAGGTTTCATTACCTGTACTAATTTTGATATGCTTATTTTCCGAGAGAGGGTAGAGGGACAGGTGGTAAGCCCATCGCCTCGCAACCCCCCTCTGGAAACTAAGTATTTCTTGGACGTGAAAGAGCCGAGAAATTTTGTCCAGAGGCTCTAATTTAGGCTTGGAGTTCTTTTACGTGCCGTAAATCTACGACACGGGACCCCCAGCTTAAAGTCCCTCCCGGAGGACTCCGTGCCCAGGATTTTTACGTCCTGAAAAATCCATCGACCGCGGCCGGGTTTGATCCCGCGCCCTGCTGATCTAGAGGCGGGCACGCTACCTCTAGACCACTGCGGCCGACTTTTAAGCCTATTTACTTATTATTAATTAAATATCCATTTTACAGAAGCCCTATTTCATCGTAAGGTATAGCCTATTAGGGATGGAGATATAGCTTATCAATATTACTTCTAAGTGAAGTTATTCTTATTGCTAGAAACTTAAAGCATGATATTTCAGTATCATACGTAGTTCTACAGTATAGTTTCTTGCATGAAAAGAAAATCTTTAAATATTACAAAACTAAAATTTTAGGTATAATTCATAGTAGGCCTACTGTAGTTAATCCTTAGAAGGTTTTCCGCCTATATACTAGTGTTATCTTACCACATTAACGAATCTAAGTCCGAATTTGCCAAGATTTGTGATGTAAATATATCAAATTTTATTATAGATTCTTGTACATAGTTTAATAATTTTACATAATTTATTATATCCCTTCTTTACTCAAAAATTGTAGTTTAAAATTTTTACACTTATTGAGTTAGATTCAAAGTTTAAAAAATATCTTAGTATAAATTTGATTGTTTATATTGATAAAAGGACATTATGTCATTCTAAAAATATTTGTCTTACAAAGACTCGTCAAATATTCAAATTATAATTCATTCAATTTTTAAAAATGATTTCTAAAATTTATACAGCAATTTTATAAATTTTAGAAATCATTTTTAAAAATTGAATGAATTATAATTTGAATATTTGACGAGTCTTTGTGAGACAAATATTTTTAGAATGACATAATGTCCTTTTATCAATATAAACAATCAAATTTATACTAAGATATTTTTTAAACTTTGAATCTAACTCAATAAGTGTAAAAATTTTAAACTACAATTTTGAGTAAAGAAGGGATATAATAAATTATGTAAATTTATTAAACTATGTACAAGAATCTATAATAAAATTTGATATATTTACATCAGAAATCTTGGCAAATTCGGACTTAGATTCGTTAATGTGGTAAGATAACACTAGTATATAGGCGGAAAACCTTCTAAGGATTGATTTTATACTATACTAGTTGAAATTTAGCTTAGCTTCATAATGAAGTTTATTAATAACTACTGTAGTTAATTTCTTACTTATAGAGGCAAGTTAAGCATTAACATCTCCTTAATGTTTGCACTCCATAATGTTAACTGTAGTTTTTTGGCTATGTTCAACTGAAAGAAAATAATTCTTCCCTACTGAATTGTTAGAAATTATTTGTTCAAGAGTAGCCTGAATAATTATTTATGTAAAACTAAACACGCTGACTCTAAAGTGTAATTGACCAGCTAGAAAAACATTGTAAATCACCTTGCGCGTAGTAAGGACACTTCAAACAATTTCATAAACGTAGCCTACTAAGTGTTAATAAATAAAACATTGCTCCGACTGAAGTTTATTTGTGTACAGTGTCTATTGTATAAAATGTATTTCACAACTATTTTGAGCTAAAATCAGATAACCTAAGGCAACCATCTATTTCTACGGTAGTCTAGATTATTTACATTCCTACAAAATTAACAAGAAAAGTTATGGAATTTTTATCTGGTACTTGTAGACTTTCGACTAGTAGACTCTCTCTCTCTCACTCTCTCTCTCTCTCTCTCACTCTCTCTCACTCTCTCTCACTCTCACTCTCACTCTCACTCTCTCTCACTCTCTCACTCTCACCAAAACAGACCGAACCAATTTAAAATCACCTCGTATTAATGCATTGTATGTTGCTGTAGTATGGATGTTCACCAGCATATTATTTTATAATCATCAAATACATCAACTATCTAATGGAAAACACAATGGAGCTCTTTAAAATACATATTTCAGAATCGCCTTGCATTCAACGAAGAATGACTTTCAGCTTCGTCTTCGATTTATTGTCATAGCAACCGATAAACGGATAAGGACTTTTCTGTCACAGTGCGTGTGACTTGTGAAACAGGAAATTATTATTTACAGCCTTAGTCATCTGTGTGTATTACGTGTGAATCAGATCAGTTTTTTTTCCCATCTCGGCCATGACCATACGAACCCAAAGCTTAATTCACAAACCCAAACCCTTCAGTATTTTAAAAATTGGTTGCGATAATGTGAACACCTTTGAAGTAGCTTTATTGTATTATGTTATTTTTATTTCATTTTCTTTTATCTTCATATTGTTAAGATTGAACTGTGAACTCAAAGTGTACGGATATTGATTGTGAACTTAATTATTTACTAACGCTCCATGGATTTAATCGTATTATTGACGTTTCTTTGCGTAGCGTTAATTTTTTTAGTTCTATGCAAATTTAAAAACTATTTTGAATATTGTTGGCACGCCCAACAGACTTGTGAATAATACCATCTTATAGTAATTAAAGTATATGAAGTTATACCCAGGGCCGTAGCAAGGTCCTTATGCGCCCTTGGCGAGTTTGACAAATCTGCGCCCTCCAATACTGGGGGGTCTGAATATTTTTATTTTTAATTTCTGTAAAACTTTTTATTATTTTATTATAAAAATACTGTTATTATCAAAGAAAACCTAAACCTCAATTTGAAAATGAACTAAGTGTTGGACTTTCAAGGTACTAAAACCTTATTTTCAGACGATTGAACTACTTAAAAAAGAATTAAATAATAAAATCTAGTATCAAAAGTAAATTACATAATAGGCCTGAGGCGTACTAAAATGTTTAACACGTTAATATAGGTAAAAGTATTTTTTTCGAATAGTTGAACCACTTTCATCTCAATAATAATGTACATTTTAATTTTTATTGTTATATCATTCCATACTGTTAATGATTTATCTTATACTCTGCCAATAAAAAACGTGTTAATTAAAGAACGATGCATGACTGCTTTTTGTTTGTAGACAATCGGCATAATAATACAGATAGTTCCTGTGCAGTAATTTTTAATAACCTTAAAGATTTCTTCCATTAACGTGGAATTTTTATTGCTTGATAAAAAAGGCGGAATTTTTCATGGTTAATTTTGCGCCCTCTCTGTACCTGCGCCCTTGGCGGGGGCCCATCTCGCCACCGCCTAGCTACGTCCCTGGTTATACCTCCACCCTCCACCCCAATATTATATTCGAAGGCTTCTTTCATAAGCACGAAGAGCCCTTTTTAAATGTATAATCGACTTGTCTGGAGCAAGGTCGGCGGGTAAGTATAGTCCATTTTGCAAGGGGTTATCACAGAACTAAAGATCAGAACGGCGATCATAATAAATAAGGTTACGTCCGAGTCATAAATTCAATTGACAATCATTCAATAAAACCAGATTCCTTCGTATGATTATGCAGTCATACGAATTCAATTGTCATTTATTCAATTCAGAGTAATGTCTTCATGTGATTGTACTGTAGGCCTACTCGAAAGCTGGGAAGTACACAGCAAGGATTTTTTTTTTACCTCGTCTGTTGTAACTCAAACCTCTTGTTTAGCATTTGTTTCCTTAACATTCAAAGAGGATTTCAACAGCATGTATCATTAACTATGCACGAACTTGAAATGTCATCAGCGTTTCCATTTAAATATTTAGCAGCAGCATTTAAGCGTTAGAAGTGAGAATTGCTCCACTCGAGACACTGTATCTAAATTTGTTTTCGTTTATTCAGATTGACTTGACAGATACACAGTTTAAATTTAAAATTTTGCGTATACTATTTTGTTAATTCAGTGAGAATAAATAAACGTATAAAAATTATCTAGGACTATGACTGATTTGTCATAATCAGATTAAGTTACGCCTACGGATATATTATTTTAAATCTCTTGTCCTAACTTGCTTTCTCAATTTATAAATTATTATTGCTTAATGATATTATTAGGGATGATATGAATATCGATAATGCCTGGGAAAGCATTAAAGACAATATTAAAGTATCCGCAAAAGAAAAATTATGTCCGCTTGAACTGAAACCAAATAAACCGTGGTTCGGCGATGAGTGTATGAAATTAGTAAATGCATAAAAGCAGGTGAAATTATAATACAGAATCCGAATGAAACTACTGCCGAACATCTCAACAACGTTAAACGAGGAACCTCTAAAACCATTAGAACAAAGAAAAGAAACTATCTCAAATACAAAGTAAATGAACTAGAGGAAAATAGCAAAGACAAAAATCCTAGGGAATAAACGAATTCAATAAATGTTTTTACCTTAGAACAAATATAATTAAAATTAAGGACAATAGTGGCACTGTACTCAGGGCACCGAATAATATTTTTTTAAAAAGCCTTTAATAATTTTCCACTTGTCTTTGACTGTTGAACTGCAATGATATGTAAAAAGCTAGCATATTAAAATTGTAGAGACAATTGAAATAATTTTTTTGTGAAATATAATTTTGTGTTAAATTAACAGGTAAGATATCACAACACAACTTATGGAAATATGAATAAACAATAAAGTAATATTCTTTTGTTTATTAAACTTATAGCAGACGAAAGCTATGATTAATTTATTGTTGTGAAATATGATACTGTGCCCATGTCGTAATCCAAACACTTAAAACCAAGGCGACCGAGATGTCAGAGATAAGAGGTCCGATATTCAAACCTCAGACCTCGTGGCCGGCCAATATTACTTGGGGTTTTCGTAGTTTCTTCGTTAACGAAGACAAACGCCAGACTCAAGTCAGTATGTCACACAATAATATCATAATCACTTAAAGCAATATTTAAAGTGGGACTGTGTTATATATTGTATTGATTTCGTTTAATTACCTTGTATGATTTACTTTCTTGACCTCGGAAATCTAAACGAATCAATTAATTACTCATTTAATGCGACATACGACGCTTTAAAGAAATATGTCTTTAAAACAGTAGGTTCCGTCATTCTATTTAAATTTGGAGGTTATATAGACATTTTTTTAACCCATGACCATGGAAGTTCGGTCAATTTGAAAAACATAAACCGCTGTTTTTGTTTGCATATTGTCTTCACAGGTTATTTACACTACCTTCCCTTCATAAGATCCTTTACTACCCGATATGTGTTACCCATCAGTGTTAAAGGAGACGTGCTAAATAATATTTTACTTTTGTAGCGGTCAAATTGAACGCATCTCCATGAATATGTGAGGTTTTTTTTACAGCAAATGTTGCAGGCTAATCAACGCAGACCGGACGTTCACTGCAGTATACCTGCTCTTCCTAAATGAACGTACTCTTTTTTCAAAATAAATAAATAAAGTAATATGTTGAACAACACCCTATGTAAGCCTCCTAATGGTTTTTCCCCCTACACTGGAAGTGCCCTTGTTCCGAGTTCATTGCCATCCAACATCTATTTTCAAAGAACTTTTGTAAGACAGTTTGGTGTCAGGTCAAATTTATAGGCGCTAACTGCATTGAATAGGGTTCAATTCATCTTCGCAAACACAATTTCTTTGCACCATTTATTGTTTTTTTATTCTTCAATTTATTTATTTATAATAATATTGTCAATTAAGAATATCAAATTGCAATAGACATAGTCAGGAAGTAAATCAGAGTAGGTAAAGTTTATAATCAGTACATCGTAAATTTGGAATAGGGAAGGTTATGTGAGTGTGTCGGGATATTTGAAATGTGAATGTTGTTGTTCATGCTCTTGTACACAGAAAGATAAGTAAATTATTTATATAAAGAAAGAAATGTTAAAGATAAGTAAATGATTTATATAAAGAAAGAAATGTTAAAGATAAGTAAATGATTTATATAAAGAAAGAAATGTTAATGTAACAGATATATGAAATGACAAAGTTTGAGTTTCCATTCTTTGATACAGAGAAAGTTATGTGCCCATGGTTTACGATAGAGAAATAAATGTGTGTCAAATATAAGTAAGAAAGTTGTATTGCCTATGCTTTGGAATAAAGAAAGTTATGTGTCGGGATGTTTGAAGTGAGAAAGTTGTATTGCCTATGCTTTGAAATAGAGAATGTTGTGAGTGTATCGCATACTTTAATTGTGCCGGTCCTGAGGTGTTGACTGTCCAGTGGAATCTAAGAAACCGCCAAACCATCCGCGGGTGGTATCACTCTTATATAGCAGTTTCCAACCAATCAGGGTGTTCGTTTTAACCAACCAATCAGATTTTGCCTACGATGGGTTTCAGCCAATCACAGAGCAGAATACATTTCCGTATTGAAGCCAATCAGAAGTATTCTTCTATATGACACTTTAATTAGTATATCCGTGTTACATTTATTGAAATATCATGTGTAATATTATTCTCTTTCATAATAAGATAAATAGAACAAAGATAACTATTTAATTTAGATTATAAAGTCTAATAGAGCAAGATGTAATAAACATAATGCTACATCAGACGTGTGTTTGGTACCCATGATCCTGTAGGCCATGGGTTTATATATACTAATCTTAAAGACACAACATATAGAAAGTAGAGCATAGTTAAACATATTTTAACAAAATTATTCCCAAAATCGTATAAGAAGCCGACAATATTGTTCACATTGTACTACTAACATCTGTGAGTTGAATGAGAATAAAAACGATGTGTTGCCTCGAGGCGAGGCAGGGTTTGGGAGAACTTTCAGGATGTATAAATTTTGAACAAAGCCCACCGAGGGAAATCACATTGGAGAAGAATATGAAGGATCTAAGATGTAGGAACAAGTTAACCTCAACAGCCAATATATATATAAATACGACGAGGGTGTGCTGCATAGGCCTATAGTCCTACCATTGCATGCATTTAAAATTTAATTTATTGTTAGACCTACTTACGTGATCACTGCCCCAGAGTGAAATCCATATGGCAGATGTGATTGATGTTATTATTGTGGTGACACTGTTGTTTCGTCCATTGGCCACTTGTGTCATGTTTAAGTCAGTAGTCGGACAATTTAGTTCCTTTACTTTTATTCCTCGAATCCTTTGGACGAAAATTACGCCTTCAACAAACTTTCCACTGGATTCATGGTTACTTGCAGATAAACGTTAAAGTGAGTTTATTTAACTTTAGCACTCACTTTATAGTTGTTATGTGTAGTTGACCATATGGCGGGACTAAAATAAAAACAAATATCTAAATTCTACAACTAAGTGTAGTCTAATAACACACATAGGCACTTTGTAAGCAAAGGTGGCCCATTTGTTGATATATATGTTGTTTGTGAACTGCTGAATATTTAATTAAATAAATAAATAAAAATAACACACATAGGCGTAACGAGGGGGGGGGGGTTTGGGGGTTTGAACCCCCCCCCCCCCCCATTGATTAAAAAAAGGAAAATTGTATAATTTTTTAAAGCCTGCCCATAAATTACTTAATACAAGTATAAAGCGTGGGAAGCTTAAACTCGTTATTGTGCGTCTTAATTTTTAAAATTTTCCGGGGGAGACCCCCGGAAGCTTAAAACTCGTTATTGTGCACCTTAATTTTTAAAATTTTCCGGGGGAGGACCCCCGGGCCCCCTCTTCCTGGGGGTATTCTATACCGCGGATGTTATAACCCCCCATATGGTCGGCCTGGTTACGTCTATGATAACACATGAACAACATTAAATTAAACTACTATGCAAGACAAAATGAACTGACAAACAACTATGAATTCTGTCAATAAAGCTGGAAGCCCATAGCTCCTCACATCTCATGCACTTTACAGTACTCAACTGCCAGTGTACGACTCATGGCGCCCAAAAATCAACCATAGTTACACTAGACTTCACAGATGTCGTTGTGAGTCCCGAAAATGTATTCAGAAATCAGAATAGATACACGATCCTAGCTCATTCTGTTGACTGGAACATTGTGCAGTTCATCATATTTTTATTTTTATTTTTTTTATTTATTTATTCAGCATGTTCCATTGCATGTGATGCAATACTACATGCTTTTTTTTTATTATAATGTTCCAATAAATATCTTACAATTAAACAGAGTACGAAATTTGAAATCAGATGGCTACAGTTAATATTCTTCTATCTAATCTTACACTACATTATGTAACCTATTCCTATTTACAATATTTACATGTTATCTTATTGGTCATATTACTAACTTATAATTACTTTACATAACTTCGTTTAGTGACACCTCAGTGCGATTACATTATAATAACTCAAAGTTTACATTGTTAACAAAATCCAGGAAAGGTCTTTTGTGTTTCATTAACATTTCACTTTTTGAAACTGGCCATTTTCCTCCTTTGATCGAGATCTTAGCTTTCAGGCTATTTCTTTCTTTAGCTAGTATTCTGCATTCGTAAATTATATGCTCTACAGTTTGTATAGCTGCGTTACATGGGCACTGTGGATTATCCATTATCTTGAACCTGTGATAGTAGGATCGCAATCTTCCATGGCCCGTGACGAAAACTGTAAAATTTGGAGTAACTGATATCTTGAATTGTAGTCTGTCTTTTACACTGGGGAAGAATGACTTAGTCACGGTTGCCTTCGTTGTTGTTTGCCACTGCCTTTCCCATTTGTTTAGTGTAGTTTCCTGTAATTATTTTAAGACTTGACTTTTGGGGATTTTGTTGTAGCAGACTGGTATCTGGTTGTCGTTTGCCGCTTGTTTCGCTAGTTGGTCCGCTAGTTCATTTCCGTGATGTCCTGCATGAGCCTTTATCCAGCTTAGTGCAATTTCCCAATTATTTTGTTTGAGGATCCTGATTTTGCTCCTGATACTCTCTATTAATTGGTTGTGGTTGAAATCACCAACGGAAAAGAACAAGGAGCCGTAGCAATTTATACAGATAGTCAGATCACCATAGACTCACTCAACAACTCCAGTTCATCATATTAAATGGACATATATATACGGAGGCTTGGTGTCACAACACATATAAATTGGGTTAGCACGAATGAACGTATTTGTGCTTCATATTACCGACTCACAAGACACCGTTAGACGACATCTCAGCTGGATCTTCAAAATCTAATTTCGTATATTTGAATTGTGCCGGTCTTAAGGTGTTGATTGTCCAATGGTTCGAAGAAAGTTATGTGAGTGTATCTGATATCTGAAGTGAGAAAGTATTATTGCCCATGCTTTGGAATAAAGAAAGTTATGTGAGTATGTCAGGTAGTTGGATTGTGCCGGTATTGACGTGTTGATTGTCCAGCGATACAAAGAAACTTATGTGAGTGTTTTTTCGATGTTTGAAGTGAGAAAGTTGTATGAGTGTGACAGATACATAAAGTAGAGGAAGATGTATTATCCATGCTGTGGTATAGAGAAAGTTGTGTGAGTGACATGTTTGAAGTGAGAAACCTGTATTGCAAATGTTTAAGATAGAGAAACTTATGTGAGTGTATCCCATAAATGCAGTGTAAATGTTGTATTAACCATGCATAGGATAGTGAAAGATATGTGTGAGTGTGACACGTTTGAGATAAGTTATATTGTCCATGATAGGTATAGCGAAAGTTATGTGAGTGTGACATATTTGACGTGAGAACGTTGTTGTTTATGCTCTTGTACACAGAAACATAAATAAATGGTTTGAAACAAAGAAAGAAATAGATATATAAGCTTTCATGAACCACAGATTATTGTCTCTGTTGGACATTACATGAGAATATTATAGGAGAAAAATTCCTCCGACACTGGGACTTGAACCCAGGACCTTTGGCTATTCGCGCCAATGCTCTACCAACTGAGCTAAGACGGAGTTCAATTCACAGCGCCGGATGGAACCTCTCTCCTATGACTGATTGCCCTAATGGTCTACCTCACAGACAGACAAGTTATGTCATATGCACTACTGTGAGGCACACAGTCATAGGAGAGAGGTTCCATCCGGCGCTGTGAATTGAACTCCGGCTTAGCTCAGTTGGTAGAGCATTGGCGCGAATAGCCAAAGGTCCTGGGTTCAAGTCCCAGTGTCGGAGGAATTTTTCTCCTATAATATTCTCAAAGAAAGAAATGTTAATGTAGGTAACAGAACAATCGGCGAAAGACAAATACAATGTGCACTTTAGGCTCCGCCCACTCGATATTCATATTTTGTTTCTCAGCGGAGCATGGCGACAAACTATTCTTGTATATTGTCGCCGACACTCCCGACCGTACCAAATATTAAAACTGCGAGAGTGCCCTTTGTACCAAATATTAAAACTGCGAGAGTGCCCCTTGTACCTAATATTAAAATTTCGAGTGTGCCCCTTGTACCAAATGTTTAAAATGCGAGAGTAAGTGCCTTGTACCCACAGGTTTGCCTTGTACCCAACGGTTTGTCAGCCTGTTTATCCTCGAAGAATTCGCTAGATCGTGGTATAAATGAAAGTGCTTCACTGAGGGAGGGTCAGGTTGGGATATGTCTCATGCGACGATGCACCTTATATTTGGGTTTTCCCGAACAACCATGTCCATGGTTAATTGTTAATAGTGCATACCGGTTTCTTTCATCGACATAAAAAGATTAATAATAGTGAATCTTATTACGCGTAATTTGTGAGAAAGTTTGTGGAGCATATTTTGCACCATTTGTTAGACCCATTGATCTTGGCTTAAATCGATTAAAATCCCCTTTTTCATGAGTTATTCAATACAAGCGTATTCAAATAGATTTTAATTCTCCATAAAAAAAAGTAGTAAGTGACAGACAATAAAAATGTTATAAGCTTCTTTTATAAGAGTTCTTCAGACCTATAATTGTATTAACTTGAGTGCTGGAATTCACTTAACCATAACTATGCAGGCTAAAACTTAGTGGTTGTCGTTGAGCGCTTATTATGCGAGAAATGCGGACGACATACGAAGCCAAAACCACACCATATTCACTTTTTGTTGTGACCTGAACAACATTTCAGAGTACGTGATGCATGGGCAAAACCAATTTTAGCATACGAACCACGCCAAAGCGGCTGAAGGACTTTTGTTAGCTAACTCATAACTGTATGTCGGGACACTCTCATATTGATCGCATCCAAGTTTTGTGTACAGTGTCATATCATAACTGTTCTATGTATCTTCTATGTGGGTCCTCGAAGTTTGTAACCAATGTTAGCTAGAGCTGAACTCTATGTAAATTTCGAGTTTCCTATAAACATCACGACTGCATCTATATACCAGAATTCATTTCTGCATGTTCAAATATGGCTTGCGGCGACTTTCATAACCCGTGTTGCCATTTCCATAAATAAAGCCGTTCATCTAGAAATGAAAGAGAACCATCGCCCGTCATGACGTGGAAAATGTGAAAACGAATGGACCAGTGGTTGCAACTGAACTCTACGTTTTCTAACGGTTTAGTTATCTTGTTAGGAATAGATGTGAGCAAGCACCATTAAACAATTTCTGTAAACTGATATATGATTTTAAAGTTGGGAGACAGATGGATGTTATTAAATTATTATATGAATTTTGTTACTTCCTCTCCTCGTACCATTATACAGTGCTTTAGTTGGAAAATATTTTTTGGGGGTACTCATCTTACTTCAAAATTTTCCATATCGCCTCATACTGAATGTAATCCTTCGGTTGACATTTTCTGCATGCAGTTTCTTCTGCTGACCTATTGCCTCCTTGTAGTCAAGACCTGACGTATGGAGCAGGATCAAAAACGTCTAGTGCTGGCCCCACACATTTTATGAAAATAAGGTGGCTAGCCAACATGTGATCTAAGGAGAAAGTAACTGTAGAAATGCGCACGAAGGTAAAGATTAGAACGCATATCTGTGGAGAATTTAATAGTGCTTGTCATTTTTGGTATTGAATTAGACATTTAATAAGTATTTTAGGACAATCTCGTTCCTGTACTGCCAGTACGACGTACCGGAGCACATATTTTTCCCGGTATGGTAGAAGGAAAATAATTTTATACCGGTACGCAGTACCGGTGCGTACCGGCCCAACTAAAGCACTGCCATTATACTAAGATAGAGGAAGTAGGCTATTGTGTTCGACCCCGAAATTGGAAGTTGAGTTTTTGACATAAATACACGTTTTGAGGCCCAGAATCCAAAAATAATATTTTGGGAAGCATGTCTGTCTGTGTAGGCCTGTGTGTGTGTATGTAAACAACAAAGCTTCAGAACCAACCAAAAATAGTATGAAAACAAAATGTTGTATTTGGGTTAGGTAACGTTATGGGAATGTTTTACGATAGGCAAACTACTTTATCCTACTTTTGATGCCACTTTACATGAAGAAAATTTTGTTTTTCGTAATTTTATCGAAAACTGGTCTAATTGTTTTGTTTAAATTTTATACTTGATGTGTTTATTCTGAGAACTAAAACTTTTATTTGAAACATTTATTCGCAGAAATTTTCTGAATTTAAGAAAATGAAGTGAGAAAGATTTATTGTTGGTCATGCTTACAGTAAAGAAATAATATTTTTGCACGACGTAACTAATTAGTGGTACTTACTAATATTGTTGCCTTTGATCGTAACTTGACATTCCCGCACGCAATATGGTTGCTATGAAAACAAAAGAAATCTCCGCGCGGTAAAAATTACAAGTGCACAAGTGCCGTAAGTAAAACCATCATAATACAAGCCTTTATGGAAGACCGGAACCAAGGCCCCCAAGTTTGTGGCGACTTTAACAGGATAAATATTCGGTCCCCAAAACAACCAACATATGCGAATCACTTTCTGAAATATAACATCCATCTTCAATAGTGTATAAACATAATATTTTCAGCTAATATCTCAATTAATATCAATAAATTGATATAAATAATCATCGTGCAAAAAAATAGCATGCAATACTCGTGCCGTAAGCGCATAACGGATATCGGAAATTGAAAAAAAACTCTGCGCAAGTGCCTGGTTTTTTCAAACTCTTCCCTTGATCCGTATGCACAGCTTACGGCACTTGTATCGGAATATACTATTCTCTCTCTCAGATATTATCTGAGGGGAATATTCGATTAATTTCAGAAATTATTCTTAACGGCGGAAAGTTCAATTAACGTTTGCAGTTTTTTTTTAAAGTTTGTCCACAGACTGCCGTTTTAGTCGCAACATTAAAAGAAGAGGCTATAATGTATTTATAGCATAATTAGCGTAAAATTTGTGTCTTGCGATTCTGTACAAGGGTATATGAATACTAACGTTTATTTGAGCAGAAGAAGTTATGTGAGTTTCACATTAGAATTTTTAACAATTGAAAGATATCACCCTACATTCTGAATTTTCTGCATAGAATAATTACGTTTTCAACTAAACGTCTAAATGTGAGACGAGCCTGCTATTTTAAAGCCCAAGAAGACCTCGATTCACGAGTACCTACCGGATCTGTTTTATGTCTAATTCTAACCTACTGACTTAAAAACATGGGTTTCTGCTATCTATCAGTCCTCTTTTGCAAAAAAATGGTTCAGCAAACTATGAAGCATTTTGAAACGCAATGTGAGTTTTCCTCATCATTCCTGGCGCCGTCATTATTTCGAAGTATGTGCTGACTTACAAACTTCTCTCATTAAGTATTGTGTAACGTTAAGAGCTCTGACCCTTCATGCATACCGGTAGCAAAGAGAAGCTATTTTCGTCGCATAAATTACTTATGTTATTACACAGTCATTATTCATAGGCATTGCACCAACTATCCCAGTTGTACTGGCTAAAATAGCTGTGTAAAAGCAAGCTGGCAAACTGATTATCATTAATGAATTTGCTGTGTCTTTTGTTGAATAATAAAAATATATGTTCGGTATTGCACCACTATGCGTAGGCCTACAGGTTCATTCGCAGAATGTAGTCTGCTTCTTGTACCAAAGATTTTATGGCGAAATCCAAAAAAACAGGTGGCCCCTTAAGCTCCGCCCACTCAAAATTCACATTTGCACGGACTGTGTGATGTATGTTGTTTCTTAGCGATAAAGGATGACCAACTGCCCTTGCATATTGTCGCAAGTGCCTTGTACCACCTCATATTTCCCGCGAGGTTTGTCAGCCTGCCACCACTCGTCTAGCGATATGACATCACACCTCCAACGTCCAATCACGAGTTTCTACATAATACGAGAACAGAAGAACTCGCTAGATCGTGGTATAAAAGAAAGTACACCATTTTGGGTGGGTTGGGCGGGATACCAGTATCCCAAGATGCGCCCTGTTTTTGGATTTTGCCGATTTTATGTTCGTTTCCCGTTAATTCGTTGATAAACAATATATATATGTATATATTTTTTACAATTTATTGTTCCAAATTACACGAAAAATATACATAAAAAAGTTGATACACCGCCCGAAGAAGCAGAGCTTGTGTTCGGGGGTGGTTCAGTTCAAAAAACTTATACTAAATAATTACTTAAAACAATACATAATTTGGAGAAGTATGACAGAATATTGTGTATAAAAGGTTAGAACATGTTCTATTTACAATACAAAGGTATGATGCCAGATTTTTAAGAACTTTGCATTCTGTTAATAGGCATGGAAAAAAAGCTAATTTTCTGCTGAAAAAGCTGACATAAGCAGATTTTACTTTCCTAAACACAAAAACAAATGCCAAAAGCATTAGCACGTTATTGATAATGATTTTTAAACGCAAAATTTACGTGGACGGTTTATTTTACTGTTCAGATTGTTTAACGGTAATCTTAAGATAGCTTACTACTGTAAGCATTCGGTATTATGTATCTCAACTATAACCTTAGCATAAATGATGTACATTAAGCTTGAAACTGTTTGGAGAATTAATAATAATAATAATAATTATTATTATTATTAATATAATAATAGTACTCAAAACCTAAAAGTTATCCTCTTTTATCATTAATTATAATTAATTTTAATGACTTGTTTAAAAATACAGACATTTGATTTTTTTGCACAGACTATATTAGTCAGTTGCATGTTATTAGGCTTTGAAAGTAAGTTTTATGCTATACTAGCATGTGCCCGCGATAATTATTTCAAGAATTAAAAATTAAGAGCTTAATAGTTCAATCATATTTATTAACACCTAAATCACGTGAACTACATAACACGATTAGATAGCGTCGCCTGGTAAAAGCGACCTCAGATTCGATTTCCTAGGCCCAGAATACCCCTGTATAATGAGTTTCGTCCAAATCGAACAATGTTGGGCCATATTTAGGCCTATATTGATTAACCCTCTTCCGTGTAGGTTGAAAATTCCATGTGTGTGCGGGCCTTGATATTCTAAACAAATGAATCGTCCAGGATGGACTTACAAAATCAAGCGTTGGCCCGCGATAATTATTTCAAAAATTAAAAATTAAGAGCATAATAGTTAAATCATTATATTTATTAACACCTAAATCACGTGGACAACATACCACGATTAGATAACGTCGGCTGTTAAAAGCGACCTCAGATTCGAGTTCCTTGGCCCAGAAAACAGCTATATATCGTAGTAAGTTTCGTCCAAATAAAACAATGTTTGACCATATTTAGGGCTTACAACATTCAAGCGATCGCGAAAGTTTTATTTCCAAGGTATGACAAAAATAGCCAAAGCCAAATGTAGCCTAATTGATTTGACATGAAATGTATAACTGAAAACTGATGCTTCGAAAACGCAAAAAAAAATGCACGTTCTTTGTCCGTTTTTCACTCATAACTCACGAACGAAAGCGAAAATTAAAATTCCGGCTTCGAAGTGCATTTTCCGACCCTTCAGTCCACCTGTCTTTGCGTTGAGTAGATTTCGCTGGGCATCGCGGACAGACAGACAGAAGGAAAGACACACACTTCCTTTTATTAATATAGATACCTTACCTAGAAAAAGACGTTCCATTATTTTACTTAGGCCTGCGTCCGTCACATCCCTAAGTAGGTAAAATTATTTACCAGATTTTTCACAATAGAGAGATCAGTTTACCCCAAATTGTACTCGGCGTACAGGTAAAAGCTGGAACTTTGTGGAAACACAAAATAATCTGTTCTTTTTCAGTGTTCATTGGAGAAGAATCATATAACTATGTTGCTCGAGTCGAAAATTACTTTCTTTTGAAGAGTTGCCAATGTATGTGATATGCCGTGCTTTGTGGTTATCGGCGATCGCTGTGATTGAAAACGAATCCTCTTGATGTTACGAGTCTATCAAGAGAGCGAACTTCTCTCGTAATTTACCATTCAATATATTTTCTACCCTCTTACTGTAAGGAATATAATGACCACGACAATATAATCTGTGACATAATAATAATAATAATAATAATAATAATAATAATAATAATAATAATAATATCTTGGTGAAGTAATAACGGCAACAGCGATAGAAAAGGAGGGCATTAAAGCACGAGTTTACAAAATGGAAAAAGCATACCATGCAACAATGAATGCCTAGGTATATATAACAAAAAATCAAATCCAAAAATGCTAAATTGAGACATTATAAAACTGTAATCTTACCAGTCGCTCTGTATGCAACAGAGTGTATAAACACCTTCTCAGATAGAAGAATAAGCAAAACAGAGAAGAGAATCTTATTATGGGACCAATTTGGGAGAATAACATATACAAACTGAGACCAGAAAAGGAGTTATACAAACAAACAGAAAAAATAGGCCATGCTTTCAGGAAAAGAAGATTAAGATTCTCTGGTCATATTTTCAGAATGGAAAGAGACAGGCTTACCAAACAAATTTTTGATCACTATGTAAGTAAAAAAAACTAAACCCACATTTTTCAAGGAAGTTGAAGAAGATTTGAAATTACTCAACATCAAAAAGGAGGATATTGCAAACAGAGAAAAGTTTAGGAAAACAATATTTGGTGGCGAATTTCCAGAGAAACCGAAGAAGAAAACGGGAAGTAAATGGACGGAAGAACGGAAACAGCAACATCGCGGAAGGATGAAGAAGTTTTGGGAAAATAAGAAGAAAACTGTTTCACGTGGTCCTAAGCTGGCCTAATCCGTGTATATAGACAATCCCACTTATTCACTTATTGACAAGGCCGTATTCAATTTGAAAGTTAATTGAAGGTGTCCTTGCTCGGTTGCTATCTTGATTCGTTTGTTTACGACTCGCAGAAATCTAATTAACATAGGTGGACAGAAGGGGATCACGAATGCATGCCTAAATGGGAAAACGCTGAATGATTTGGACGAAACTCACAATGCTTTTTTTTTTTTTTTTTTTTTTTTAAGGGAGCTACGGAACTCGAATCTCAGGTATTATTTCCCGGGTGGCGCATTTTAATAGTGAAATGCACCTCGAAGCCAGGGTTTTAGCTTTTTAATGATCGTTTTCATTGTTTATACATGATTTGGGCAAGGTTCATGAATCTGTGGCACGTGTTAATCTTTTCATTTTGAGTCTGTAGCCTATGCCCATACTTACTTACTTATTTACTTACTCAATGGCAATAGACAATTCCTAAGCAAGCTAAAGGAAATTATCTATTACGGAACCCGAAGGTTCACTGCCGCGCTTACCTGAGCCCGCCATTCAAACCTATTCTGTGCTACCTCCATCCAATCATCCCGCACAAATCCTACTTCCCATAAATCCGTCCTAAGATTGTCCTCCCACCTACGTCTAGGTCTTCCACGTGGTCTTTTCCCTTCGGGTCTCCCATTCAATACTTTTGAGATATGTCTTTCCTCCCCCATGCGTGCAACAAGTCCAGCCCATTTCATGCCGCATATTATTATTTTTGTTCGTTCAATTATTTATATTTGTTACGTAAAACAATATAATTAAGAATAAAATTATGCAATTCCTGCTATCTATGCAAAAACAATGTCACTGTTAATAAATATAATGTTTTAGGCCTAATTTTTTCCTGACAAATAAATAATGATTTAAATAAAAATCTAGGAGTTAAGTAAATTAATGGCGGCTCATTCAAACTGAGGAGCTATTTGATTAAGTTGTTGTGGCTCCGGTCACGGAAACCATTATTAACCGCTGTGGGTGTCGACATGCTGACCTCATGTTCCCCAATCCTGGCATCTGACACAGCGATTAGATCCCCTTGAGGGATGCAGCGCCACGGAATTTTAGTTCTTAGTTCCATAATTTCTCTCGAAAACAACTTGTATCAGGAACATAAAATGTAGGCCTTTTATATCTACAATTTAGGCCTTTGTTTGAAAAAAAATTAGATAAGTTATTTATATTAGGCAGTCGAAGGTAAAATAAGCAATTTTAATGGTAGATGATATTAATTAAAAGGAGAAAACTATATCACTGAATGGTATATACGAGTAGCTACAACACTCGACGATTACCAACTTACATGAAAAATACTACTTAAATTTAAAATATTTTCATATTATTATTTAATACACTCAGTTTAATAAAATTTGGATATGTTAAAATTCATTGCGCCTTTTTAAATGTTAGATTTGTCTCGGTGGTCGCAAAAAATAGTCACTTGGTGGCTGAAAAGCGTTGTACACTCTATCTCATATAGTCATATGTTAGCACCCATGCACCGGAAAATCAAATAACCTCTATCTGCGCGAGTGGCAGGACAGCTGGAAGATTCCAAAATGGCTGCCAGTATGTAATACAATTATTATTTAACAAATATTAAAGGCTGTCTAAAAAAACATGTGTGATACACATGGTAAAATTGTTTTATTTTTCTCGTAGGATTGCTTGACTCGCTGTTATCAAAATACCTTCTCGTAAAATAAAATCTCGTTTTTACCACTTGTTTCATAAATGCTTTGGCTGATTAAATATGGTAGAGTGAGTCGGAATATCTAGAGATAAGATTGGAATAGTATGTGTAGCTATTTGCGTTACGTTCAATTGCTCACGAACTCTAGTTTAATTTTATTTCTGCCTTGAGTCGTCGCTGTATCACCCAAGATGCTGCCACAGTCAGAGTTAATTCCAAGTTGAAATATTGAGTTCCTTAATTCTTACTGTAACTTACGACATTCCAGTTGCAGAGCTTTCTATCTTTGAATTAATAACCCCTTTCCAAAAGATATTTCACTGTACAAGACTCTAGTAAATTACTCCAAGCATCTCATGAAATTCAATATCAGATTCTTGTCATCTGTCGCAACAGTTATTATTTCCAGACTAAATATTCTGCTGAACTTAATTCTGAAATACTGGAGTGGAATCTTTTAAGAATTATTAAAGTAGGCAGATTCATGTCTTCTCAATACTAAAGCAATAGTTTTGATTTTAGTGTCTAAAATATCTTAAAAGTTTTTTTGTAAAAGAAATGCATTAAAAAAAATGGTACTCACATATGAATAATATGGTTTTGTACCATTTTCAATGCAAAATTCATTTCTAGAATGTTCTTAGGGTAATTCTGGTTAGTCTGACGTTATTTAGTTTGCTTAAACCACATAGCGACCAACGTCTATGCAAAGCCTTCTAATGAAAACTTACTATTTTCCGTGTTTATAAATTTCTTTTTAAGACAGACTGTAATCGGTTTTTTTATATGAACAGATGAACAGTATAAGTCCATTCACTTTGATTTGAACCCTATTGCGTGGTGAAACCTTATCCCCACACACTAAACTTGCACTGAAAACTGGTCTCAGGGGTCTCAACAGCTTGTAAGACTGTCGAGTGCCACGTTTGGAAAACAGACCGGCATGTAACAGAATGAAAGGTTTCACCAGTGCTGAAGGTTCATTTACCAGTGTGGACTATTTACTGAAGTTTATAATTATGGAGTGGTATCGTCAGTCCTCAGATTGAGCAATCTATCTGCAAATTAAAGAACAAAAATGCTTTAAGATCCCATCTTCCTAAAGGTGACCGATTTTTCTAAGAGGGGCTAGTGGGGAAATGACTTATTCCTTAGGGATAATCTCTATCTATAGCTTTGTCCTGACTGACAGATAATCAACTAGAGCCTAAACTATAACAGTTAGAGACTTGGAATTTTGGTAGTACCTTCATTTCATAATGTAAGTGCACACAGAGAAAGGATTTTGCAAAATTTTGATTTTAAATCCCATAAATAAAATGTTTTCGAGGTGGCTTTTTATTTAGCTTAAAAATCATGTGGGTTGGTTCCATCCTGCAGAATGTCGTCCATTTGATATACTATAATGATGACGATGCCAGTGAGTTTGTTATTTCACGTGTAAATGTTGATATTACTGTTGCATGAACATACGAACACTGCTTCTCCACTAGCAAGCCACACCCTGGTAATGACGCATGCTAATGACATTAACCAATTACATTTTGTCACATGATGCGATTTTTTCTCGAACACTCTGTGAGTTCTCCTCCCTTTGTTTTGAACAGGATCAAACTTACTTGGGATATACTCCTAGTAGGGCCTATTACATAATTATATAGCTTAACATGTTAAGATGCATGGATTTGTATTTTAATAACCAGATTCTTCACCATAGAAAAAAAATACAGCTTTCGGAAGATTTTGGTAGAGTTTGTGGTTACAATTGCTGTATTTTGTAATATGAAAATAGCCATGGGAATGAATTGTGTTTATTTGTTATTGACAGGTATCTTTGGGGGGCATATTTCTGTAATAATTGGTTTGTAGCATGCATCGCCTTCGAAAGCTGAGCCGGTTTACATGAAGGTTTCTATTTCTATGTAAACTACCTATATAGTAATTCTATTTCGATACAGTTGGACACGGAGATGGTGTGCAACCTAATTTAAGCTATCTTCTTTTGAAATTATTGTTCCGTAGGAGCTTCATTAAGCTTGATGCAATTAAGCTTAGAAGCAGCGAGAGGAACGAAATAAACATGGACAAGTATAGACATTTGAAGGTTAAAGTTGTGTTGCTATGAATTATTTCATTCTTGCGACCTGAGTCTTCCAAACCTGGGAATTCTGGTGGCAATCTTCATTTCCCTAGAGTGAAATGTCGAAATTGCATTAGTATTACGTTACACCAAGTTCGACAAGCAGATATTGACACAAATTATACCAACCAATGCAATGCAGATTTATGTAGAATACGCAGGGCCCGAGAATAGGACTACATATTGATTTGAATAAATTATGAAGTGTATTGCTAACATAGGATTCAAACCATCGTGTTACCAGTATGTGGAAAAAAAGTATCCGTGCACACGTGGATAGAACAGTGGATAAGGTTTACGTCATCCTTACAGTTTTTCCTGCTGCACGCCTCATTTTGAGTCATTTGCGTTATATAAGCATAAGAGTTGATTGTTGTTGGTGAACCATTTCATGAACTAGTGCTTTCCGAAAGTGCAAACTAACGACTCGCAGCTCTCTTGGTTCAAAAGTGTCTACCATTTTTCTTGCACCCCCTTTGAATAGTGCGTGATTTCAGCCATTGCTTTCGAGTAAGATGTACTCTTATGTTATTCAACTTAAACTGGTAACATTGTTTCCTTGTTATATTTTAACTCATATTATCAGAAACATAGTTCTAATAAAATCAGGTAAACTGATGTAACAAAGTGCCAGTATGTTTTTGTTTAAACAGTTATGACTGCAATTATGATATGCAGAATATGTTTTTTTTAAATTGATTTCCAAGTTAAGCTCCAGATTTATTCATTAAGCAGGGCTTACGGAAGAACAAAGGTCTAGTTTTTTCTTTAATGAGATTAAAATCTTCCAGCATCACCTGAACTGTACAGATATGTGATATCATGACAATCGCACACTCACATAAAAATGTCAAAAAAAAATTCAAATTGGCCGGTTTCGGGTTTTGAACCATGGACTCCAGAATGTGAGGCCAAAGCGTTACCATCTCGGCCACGGGGGTCATTTTAACGGTCTAGTTGGATAAGCGCTTGTAAATCGATAGTGTTTTTTGTCATAGCTACCTGTATTTTAATTTCCAAGGCCTTATAAGATAACAGTAAAACAATAGGCAGTGTTGTCAAGATAATTGATTTTCATTTTTTTTATAAATTCTTTCGAATACGTATATTACCATAAAATAGGCACTAAATTGAGCATTACTCCGAAACAGGTCAACCGATTTTATCTATTATAAATAGACGTCTTCCCATGGACATTATAAATGCGTATACGAAGTTTCATAAATATACGATAAAGCGTATTTGAGTTATTGCGCCTTTAAAGTAGACATTAAATTGGGGTTTACTCCGGTACCGGTCAACAGATTAGGTTCAAATTCAATAGGGCACTTCTCATGAACGTCATAAATGAGTATACCAAGTTTCATGGAAATCCGATACAGCGTATTTGAGTTATGGCGCCTTTCTATTAGAAAGGCGCCATAATCTATTAAAATAGGCACTAAATTGGGCATTACACCGGTACCGGTGAACCGATTTGGTTCAATATCAATAAGGTTCTTCCCATGGACATTATAAACGTGTATACCAAGTTTCATTAAAATTCGACAAAGCGTATTTGAGTTATCGCGCGTACAGACACACGGACGGACGGACGGACAGACAGACGGACAGACATTTTTCGTCCCCACACACAATCTCATAAAGTACCATACTGGCACTTAATAAATGGAAACTGTGTCCTGATTGAGATCACCATTTGACAGAATGCTTGGAAAAAATGTGCCGTAGATTCGAGGATTGGTATAGGGATGCTCTAAAAAACCCGATAATTGGTCTGGCATGATGGTGGTTAGGGTTATTGAACCTTAGGGAAGCAAGAAGCAATTTTGAGAAAGGACGATGTTTTTATATGTCGAAATAGAGAAGACGCCAAACACGTAATTCTAAGTTAATGAACTTCATTTTGGACCAATGAGGGCAGAATATAATATTATTGTACGTAATTCTAAAATTCTGGAAACTATACGATTAGCTATATAAAGTCCTAACTCTGAAATTCCTAGAAATAAATGTAGAAGTAGCATAGAAGAAATTACGAACGACTAAAATCTTAAAAAACATTGAAGGAAGTAAGGAACTTTTATGTATATCCAAAATGAAAAGGGAAGTAAAGAATTAGAAGAATCTAATGTAATATTTGAGCTGGTATTCCCGTGTAGACCATATTCAATTGTGAAATTAATTGGTAGCCTTGCTCGGTTGCCATTGCTTTGATCAGTCATTATTATCAAAAAGTTGAGGAGGACGTTGAAAGGAAGAGAGAAGTGGTGAATAAATTAAATAAAATTAAGAACAAAACGTGGTTGAAGTAAAAACAAAAGCGTGGGTTTCGCTGTTAAATAAATGTTTTAAATAAAATAGTGTATCTAGTGGTTGAGTTAATAAACGCGGGGGAAGCCGCGGGCACCTGCTAGTTACAATACAACTGTAGAATACTTGGACTTATCTTTTTGTTGTATTCTCACAACTCCATGCCTCTCGCGAAACGTCCAGCTTTAAATATCGAGCAGACTGTGGTATATGACGTGCATAATAAAAGAAAGAAATCTCCCCCTTTATTTTCCTCAGGAGACAGTTTAAGGAGGCATGAAACTTTCATAATATACTGCACTCTCAGTTGTTTTATAATATTTTGACAACGTATGAAACACAGATTTATTTTAAAATATATATATTTTTTATTTTTGAAAACATTGTTCAGTTTCACAATTTAAAAACTATTAATAACTGATTAATAATAATATAACATTACTTTACATAATTTCAATGGTTTGTCTTCACTTCTGTCCTTGCTTATTCCTTTATTTTGAATGTTTGTTATTATTATGTCGACTGATCATAATCACATTATTGCTATTATTATGTTATTATTGTTATTAATAGTAAGTTAATAGTATTATTGTGGCAGTATCTGATTGTGCACTTTGTTTCATTTCCAGGTCGGTCTGGAGGGGGACCCTGCTGTCCCGGGAGAGCCCCGGACCCCCCCTGGCCCCCTGAATCCCACAACTAGCCCGGACATGGATGATGCAAGCAGCAAGCGCCAAGCTACCAGGTAAGCTTCAAGTGATGAGATGAGGAAGTAAAGTCCATAGTATATGGTAGTTTGTCGTCATCATTGCACACCGCATCTGCGTCAATCCATAATGTCCTGGTCTTAACTCTAGATAGGCATTAACAGGGCTATCAATATGCGGGGCCAGTGATGCACAGTAGGTGAGAATTCCTTATCTTGCACGAATAAATAAGTTTGCCCCAACTTGGACTTTTTCATACCAGTGATGGTGATATCCAACTAAATATTTAAAATTAAAGGACATTAATGATGATAATGATAAATGATAAAAAATATGATTTTGATGATGATGATAATAATAATAATAATAACAACAACAACCTTTACTAATAACCTTGGAAGTCTAACACAAACATAATTATGGCTACAACTAACTTAAGTGTAGTCAAAATTCTATTTATTCAATAGCAAGTATAGTCAAAAACTGTCTTTGTTTCAATAACCATTTTACTATCATACAAATCTTTTAATAAATGACTGATAAGATATGACAAAGTCTTTAATTTGTAACTTAACTAAAATCGCTATTTATGTATCAAGTACGCAAAATAACGCTTTAGCGGACGAATCTAGTATAGCGGCCGAGGCGAAAGCCGAGGATGAGTCCGCTAAAGTTTTTGCGTACGTGGTGCATACAATATTTTTTAGTTGGATTATATTTTTTATCATATGATGAAGTGGGCTACCGTGTTTTGCGAAAAATCGTGGTAAAGTTTCTGATTATCATAAAGAAACGTGTTGGCTTAAATTTGTTGTTTTATGACCAATTATATGCGTAAATCCATGTTAGAGTTGGTGTGACTGGTCAATGCCACCTGGTTTTGTTTATAGATTGCCATGTCGACTTTAAAGGACAAGGCCGATAAAAGTGCATTTTGAATGCAGTTTGAATGCACTTTTATGCAATTTTAGCGGCCTTGGTTGCTAAAATGCAATTTTTCGGCGTGTTACCAGTCCGATAAGCAGCTGTTTTAGAGAGCGTGTATTAAAAAATAATTAATGAAATCACACAATTGCTTCAGAGCAAACTCCCCCCCCCCCCTCCAAAAAAAACTGGAGGAAGGGCTTGCAGAGAGGGCTCCGGGAGTTGTTAGTAATTACCTGATCCTCCGCGACTGTACCCTGATTTATTCTTTAGTATAAATAAGTTGATATAAAAGCACTATGGCGGTGTTCCTTGCATTTCTGTAGTGATTTATCTCAATGTGTGTGATACAGAATACCTTCTTTTTCCTCTACTGGCATTGGTCTGTTAAGTTCTTCAAGACGACAACAAAATGACAACACATAAGTTATTTCAATACAAGTATTATTTTGGATATAGGCTATTCGAGTTATTCGGAGTAAGATTCGGGGTCTTCTGCTTTTGAGAGTATTCTGCAGTGTGGCGTAATCAGCTAAATTTTCTGGCCGAATAGAATTCGAATAAGCATTGGGCGTTACAGGTTCCGTGAATTTTCGACATGCTGCCTTACTGTTACAAGGTCTAACATTTTATAGCTTATAGTGCGTTATGCAACGAGCCTATAGTGGCATCTATTAAGATACGTGTATGTTAATGAACTAGCAAAGCCAGTTTCATAATTTTCATACGAGTATCTTAATTACCATTATAGACAAGTTGCGTATGATTGTTTTCGTTCGACCATAATTTAATATTTAAGTTTTGATATTTTAGATTCATAAAAACGTCGATGACCGCGCGCAGTCAGCAGTAGCAAGTTCTCGTAGTTGTCTTCTGCGAGAGATGGCAGCTGATGGAGTACGGTTTAGTCAAAGCTTGTTCTTAGCCGTTTTTGAAACGAATTGATTTTTTACAAGACGAAATAAACTCAGTTTAGTATATTATTAAAATTAACACGACCAGAATTGATTTTATTTTAAATATAGTTTTTTTTACGTGGTTTGATTTGGTGCTCTCGTTCCATGTTCGGCAATAATCAATACCACACCTGAGACACAATGAAAAAGTATTTCGAAATGGATATTATCGTTATACCGTTACGTCACATGTGAAAACTAATAACTCCCGGTTTCATCGACAAGGGTTAAGAATTAACCCCGGGTTACATGTTCTAAACTCGCGATTTGGCGAAAATCTTGTTTCATCGACAAGAGTTAGTTCTAACCCCTGGGTTTAAGTTAACCCTACCTTTCCTTGGGTTTAAAAGCCTAACACGGGGCTAAAAATGGCTGCTGTAAACCAGGTATTTGATGTGGAATTGGTATATTTGGATATTTTGAATGCTGTACCTAATAGAGAAAGACCTCGAAGAAACGATTTTGAAATTTTACCAGAGGAACAATTTCAGAAGATTATAGATTATCAAAAGCAGTCGTAAGTAAAGTTGTAGATGAAATTCGTGAGAGATTGGAATATGCAACAGAACAAAACAGGCCACTCTCTCCTATGCTTCAGGTTCTTATAACTTGAAGATTTTACGCAACCGGGTCATTTCATGTAATGGTTGGAGATTATAGTATGGTCGAAGAAAAACTATTATTTATGCATGGAATTTGTATATCCCTGGATTGAATGCTCTCTTCGTGTTTAAGCATGAGTTCCTTCGCTTCTAAAGCGCCATTTCTTTCACCGAGCTGCGCACAGTTAACGACATTGCACATTTTTTTTATCTGCCTTAGAAACAGTTCGTATGGTCAAATGATGTTCCAGGATGACATAACGTTGAGTCAGAAGCAAATAGCAAAGATAATGATGGTATAATTTATACATGCTGACCGCAAAAAAGAGTGGGGCTGCAATGTTGGGTGTATAATATGTAAGAGCAAGTAAAAAGTGGAGGCAGCGGGTAATGTGCGTGCAAGCCGTTAAAAACAGAATGGCATCCCATTTCATGGCAGCTCACAGACATTACGAGTGGAACTACTGTGGCTGCACGTGTCTTAAAACATGTAATGCGTGTCATTTCCAGTATTATTCTGTTTTATTGTCTTACGTAGCTTTTACCTTCTTTTTTTTTAGCATTTTATGTCCTTTCTAAATTCTAACTCGCAGGATACATGATGATAATGGAGAATAATTGTTGGAAGTACGAAGAAGTCCCCCACGAAAAACTGTCACACGTCTCCTTGTCCTGGGTTGAATTATACAAAAAATGTTGTTATAGCCCATTCTTCGTACGAGACTAACGCCGTTTTACTTAGTTATTTACTCAGTAGCAATAGACAATTCCTAAGCAAGCTAAAGGAATAACATCTATTTTATGGAACCCGAAGGTTCGTTGCCACGCTTACCTGAGTTCACCATTCATCCCCATTCTGTGCTAACTCCATCCAACCCTACCTCGAAAATCCTACTTCCCTTAAATCTATTCTAATATTGTCCTCCCACCTAAGTCTAGGTCTTGCAGGTCGTCTCTTGTTTTCGGGTCTCCCTGTCAGTATTTTTTAGATAGTCTTTCCTCCCCCTTGCGTGCAACATGTCCAGCCCATTTAATCCTCCGTGATTTAATTACCCTTACTATATTCAGCGTACAGGTTATTAAGCTCGTCGTTATGCATTTTTAAACATTGAAATTGTATTGGTAAGCGTTGTTTATAACCAGAAAGAATGACGGAAGTTTTTTCTACTACTGTAGTTTCAAGCGTTTCAGATTTTACTGAACAAAATTAATCAAGCTGAAACATCTTACATTTACAATAATTTTACATTTATATTTGTAGCATAAACGAGATATTCCCGAATAAGCTACTGTTTGTGCCGGGAGTTTAGTTAACACAAAAAAAGCCTTTAAATATGTAATAAAAAGATATGTGATTTTAAATTTATTTTATTGTACGGAATGCTATATATTTAGCATAAATTTATTTGTCAAGTTAATTCAATAACTTATGTGTAATAATTTTATATGATTCTTTTTTAAATTAATGATTATTTAGTTATGATAATAGTTGTGATTCTATTAGGCCTATACATTCTCGGGACAGAAGTAGAGTGATGCCTTAGACAAGTTTTAGTTGTACACAATAGTAAGCAAGAAATTATTTATGCATTATGCAACTCCTAATCATAGGCAGGTGTTTTATATTTTGTAAGACACTTCTTGACAAGCAATTTTAACTTAATTTGAGAGTGCTTATTTAGCCTATTTTGAGAGAAAACAGTTTTCCTTGTTTATTTTATGATTTGAATTAAAATATCATTATCTCACTGTCAAACTAAAACTGTAAAATGAAAAGTGCTTATTTCATTTCTAGATTTCATTATCACCGTTTTCCAGTCTTTTGTCAGAATTACTGAAAATTCCGGGTTATACAACTCTTACCAGACTTCTAAAAAAACCTTTCCGTGGAAGGAAGGGTGATGAAGGAGAATTGTGTTGCTTTTCACATGAGCCTGTGACATCCTGCGATGTTGAAAGAAAGTTTATTTGATTTTCATATAATTTGTTTTTGCTTGTTTGGTGAAATTTCTCATATTTTTCGTGTTTATTGCTGGCTTATTTTGCTGGTTTTTTTACTTATAAATCCGGGCTCTAATTATTATTATTTTTATTATTATTATTATTATTATTATTCATAAGTAATTATTTAACACTTTATTGAGACAAATTCCGAAATCTATATGCAGTGTGCAGTACCAACTAGGTGTACTCAACTGTACTCAAATGTGTGAAATGAGGACAACTTAAAATAATCTCCAAACATTCAGTTGATTTATCACTTTAATGATTGTTCGTGTTCTGTTTACAACGCGTGCTATAGTTAAAATTGTATTCATCGTACTTATAAACAGTTACCCAGTATAAACAGCAATTAGATAACATAAGACAGCTTGGTGTTACAGAGTAGCCTACTTAAGATTATATGTTTACTTCGTCTTCCGTTTACTGTAGCCAAGCTGAGATAAATATTAGCTCTTACTAAAATGACGATGCTGTAGTCAGTAGTACAAAAAACTGTCGCTGTAATGAGCTAATGAAGTGTTTTCAAATGTCGTTTACCTCATTCTCTAGTACCTATCTTATGTTTCTCAAAAGAAAGAAAGCATTAAATAAATTCATTAAATTTAAATAGCCATAATAAAAAAGTACACTGTAGGTGTAAAATAGGATCTCATTTTAAGGGCTGTGCCTAGAAAGTCAATATTTAACTTATACCAAAATCCGAATGTACTTCATCTCGGTGTTGAAATCTATTAGGCCTGCTTCTAGTCTTCGTAGGATATTTGTTCTGGACTATAATATAGAAGTGATCACGGGTGCCCTCTGCTTTCTTGCACTTTATCTGTCTCAGTGTTTCAAGCAGTAGTGTCTGTGAATTAGAACAGAAATACAGTATATGTGTTATACATGTAAGTTCCTCGTTTTTTTTATTCAGATTTTATTGACATGATATCGGGTTTCTATAAATCCCTGACTGTACCATATACATACTAAAATCTGGCATGTAAGTGTGAATTTATTACCGTACTCTAACAAATTATGGGAATATAAATCAAACAATAGAAAATATAAAACACTTCCATCCATTCATGAACGTACACATGTAGAATTGACTTCAGTCTATGCTTTTAGAGCCATTTTTGGAGTTGTATGTTTGTTATGCAAATTTACATCGTATTCACCAATTTGACGAATAGTGGGATTTTTGCTGGTTTTAAGACGGTCGTAAAATTTTCTTGTGGTTTCTTTCAAAAGAACATACAAATACTCAACTTCTAAATCGTCGTGAATCTGTGATATTTTTGTAAACCAGTCTGATTCGTGAATGATTCTCAAGGCCTTGTTTTGGGCAACTTCAAGAGGTCTGAGATTATTTTCTTTGATATACGCATATGAATGATGGTTCTATAAATCATTATCTTTCTTTTCATATTTATTGCCGGAGGTTTTAACAGAGGGAATAGTTGGACTTTTCTACCAATTGCTTTTGCTTTCATTTTTAGTAAAAAAAAAATCGGTTTAATTTTCTATCTAATATTACTTATAGATATTTTTTATTTGAGATTGATATTCCTGTGGCGTGTTATTTAGGCCTATAAAATATGAGGGAACTCTTTTAAGTGTGTAAACTACTTTGATTTTTTATAGATTTAACGAAATTTTCCATTTTTTACAAGTTCCCGTACATTCATTTCATCGGTAGATGGCAGGATTGCAGGGGGCATGTGAATGGCTTAGTGAAACTCAAGGCCGTGTTTTGTACTTTCCAACACTTTCCTTGTTTTCATGAAGCGGGCAAGGGTTTCAAGGGAGCCACGAAATTTTAAGATCCCCCTCCCAAAGATTTGAACCCTAAGAGTATTATTTATTTTTTTAATAGACGGCTCGTCCTATTAAATGAATGTAATACTACATGCTTGTTCCTCTTATTATAAACCCTTATTACGATCTCACTGTTTTTTCTCTCTCTTTTTTTACTATGACTTTTGGCTAATTATCTCAATCTAGGTGACTGAATCTCTACAGTTTGTGTAACAACTTGTCTAGTCCACATCTGTTAACCCGAAGAGTATGTTGACAAATATACAGTATATAATCACATTTAAGTAAGTTATCCATGATTGAAGCAAATCTAGCATAATTATTGTAGTTCCCTCATGTCAACATCATCAAATTAATGTGTTTTTATCTGTTGTACTGCATTTTCAGATTTCCACAGCCCTTGATTGCTCATTGATCAGTGGTATTCTATTTACAACACAAATGCTCTTTCGTTCATAGAGAACAGAGGCTACACCGCTAATATTACTATCGGCTTGCGGGCAATATTCATAAACGGCGGTATTCCCTATCGGAATATTGCGAGATTTATGTTTGAATTGCAATACGTTTACGAATTTAGTTAAAGTTCAATGCCATTCGCCTTCTTTCCTCATTATTGTATCAGCAACACACAATATTTCGTAAGTAGGGCCCGGATTCTTAACTTTTAAACTATTTTGTTCCTTGCTAGCTAACTGTGCTATTTTAACATAATTATCCATTTAATTATCATGGCAGTTATTTATTCCAATTTTATGAAACTCAAAAATGTCTTCAAAAAAGTCGTTAAAAACGAAATATGTCTAAAACTGTTTTTAATTAAAATGTGGTGCATGCAATAACTTACTTTGTTAATCTACTTATAAGTGTTATATTGACAATGTCTATCTATACAATGCATAGCTACAGATGCAATAAAATTATTATTATTATACTAATATTACTTTTTAAATATCTACCTACTTTTTGCATCTTGCTCATCGATTCAAGTACATTTATACAAGCAATAAGAAAAATATATAGCATTGTATTTTGTAATTTTGTACCCCTTTGCCCCGGTAAATGAAAGCGTTAGTGAACCTAAGTCCCTGATTCCTCTTCTAAGCAAATTAAACACGTTATTCTTAAGAAGCTTACACTTGGAGTTAATTCAGCAAGACGCCGAAAGTCAAGTAATCTAAAACTTGGTTGATTAATTGAAAATTGTCTTATTGGGATTTTTTTTTAGTTGTAAGTGACAGGTATAATTCTAAAATGAATTTTATTCCATAAGCTATAAGATGTTAAATTTTAGTAAAAAAATATTGAAAAAACTAAAATAAAACTATTTTAACATGCTTAAAAACCAATGCAGGGTTTATTAAAACCTAACAATCCGGGCCCTAGTCATAACTGTAGCAGTGTGAGACACCAGGAAGTGGAAAAGCATAAAAACCCTTTTATCTCCTGTACATTGATTGACAAAGTTCAAGTTTTTTGGACCATGCTCAAAAGTTTTAAAATACGTGATTTGGTCACTAACATTTTGTTATACAGATATTATTTAGGTGTTCGTTTTAAGAATATATTTCTGTTCATAGTATCTCCAGCAAGTAGCCAAAATACTTATTCAAGAAAACATGCCTAGAAAATTAAAATTTCAAATTCCACAAATACTTTTCATGCCCCCGTATAAATGTCAGGATCCAGCAATTGAGAAACGTTGAGCTAAATGCCTTACGAGTAATCCACTAAGTGTGCAAATACTTAAATAAATGCAGTTTAAAAGGGGACATAGAGGTTTGGGTGTTTAGAAATAGGTGAAATTCGTTATTTTTCCTGCAGCAACGAATTGTTCTGTAACCTTGCAATCTGGGATGCTCTTTATTGACTACTTCTACAATTACATACTATTTTCAGAACTAATTAAACTGTACGGTTACGGGCAATTATCCTTATAAAATGGCAGCCACGTTTTTCGTGCAGTAAAATGCCGTTTCCTCTTAAGTTTCATTTTTAAGGGAACTCTGATTTGAGCTTAGGCGTCTTGTAATACATACTGTATTAATAAATTAGCTCAGATGGAACCAAACAAATCATTGAATGTTAAGTGTAAGATTCCTTCACTTGTGCCCGTGAAAACAAAGACGTTGCTGAAATCCAATTAGGCAGTGTATTATCAGTCTTGAAAATATGTTTTTGTTCTATCATACTATAACATAACATAAACATAAACAGTTTAACATAACGGTATAATAATGATGTTGATTTCGAAATAGATTTTCGTCATGACGTCGGAGTAGTATCGATTATTATCGAACACGGATCGATCTTGAGACCTTGAGATTTGCAGCTGAAAACTGCATAAAATCAACCTGTTTAAAGTAAAATAAATCATGTTCGTGTTACTAATAATATAATAACTTATTAAAATGAATTAATTTCGTGTTGTCAGAATTCGTTCGTTTCAAGAGAACGACCAAAAGGGAGATTCGATTTGACCGACACCATGAGCTGACATCTGTCACAGAAGACAGAAACTCTATAACCAGCTGATGCGAAGGTGGGCGTGGCCGTTTGTTTGAGTGAATCTAAAATCTCAAACATTTAAACTAATTATGGTCGAACAAAATCGTATGCAACTTGCCTTTTAAGATACACGTATGAAAATTATGAAATGAGCATAGCTAGTTTCATAAACGTGCTCGTACCTTAATACATACCACAGTAGGCTTGTTGCATAATGCCAATTATTTTTATTATGAAACCATCTGTGTATGTAGGCCTAAATCCATAAATGTAATCCATTCGACCGTACTTCGATTTTTAAATAATCCTGCCTGTATGCAGCGTGAAAACTCTTACTAATCACATAAAATGCAAAAGAATACTATCATTTCCCCAACACGTCTTCGGTACTTACTAAGAAGACCTGTTGGCTGTAGTCAATTTTTACTTCATCTGCCCGTGCTACAGGTAGAGGAACAATGGTTTTCGATTCCCAAATTCGAAGTTGAATTTTTATCATAAATACGCGTCCTCTGAATCCAAAAATAGTATTTTCAGAAACATGTATGCTTATGTGTGTGTGTGTGTGTGGGTGGGGGTGGGTGGGTGGGTATCTGTGAAGAGCCTAGCTCCAGAACGGAAAATCGTATGAAAGAAAAATTGTATTTATGTTGTATTAACACCCTCTGAGGATGTGACACGAAGTTTGGCGACGAGTTTCTCTTATTTTTAGGTGAGACATTACATGAAGAAAATTTAGTTTTTCGAGATTTTCTCGGAAACGGCTCTAACGATTTTAAGTTTTGTACATAGAGTGCTTATACCAAGGGATAAAGCTTTTATTTGAAACTTTTTTCGAAAAAATTCTCTGAAGGGTAGTTATAACCCACCCACTGTTTGTACAAGCTCACCCCTGTCTGTTGAATATTCAAGCTTTGCATCAGGTTGAAACAACTGAATTCGCGTTCTTTGAAATATGACCTCTTATTCTACATCAGAATGTGAAGGATAAAGATGTAGGCCTATGCTTAGGGTAAAGAGAGTTACTTGAATGCATTAGTCAGATTTTATTTAGGTTGTATATCCTTCCGGATGCGATACGATGAGGTAACGACATTCTCTTTATTTTTTATAATCAATTTACATGAAGAGAATCTTATACATATGTGTTACGACATACTAAGAGGCAGACTTTTATTTGGGCAGAGGAAGTTATGCGAGTTTCACATGATTTTTTAAAAATATTTAAATTCAATACACTCGCTCTCCGCAGTACGTTTAGAATTTGCTTGGAGGTTATTTCAAGCACATTGCAGACCCGTGTTTCATAATTTCACTGGTTTGTGTTTAACTTTAAAGGTCTGTTGTAATTTCAAGGTATACCACACTCTGACGTACTAGTCATATTGTGAAGATGATTGCTGCATCATGGTCACGATTAAATAACACATGTACCGGTTCTCAAATACTGTGCATTTTACACAGAGGTGTTTCCTTAAGCTCGAAATGGGAACCTTTTGCGTGCAGTTAAAAATTTGTCCACCAGAGCGCAGCAGGGTCTGAGGAGGTCCTGCCATCTCGTTCTGCCATATACTTATGCGTATCAATAGATGTGAATAATGTTCGCTTTCCTATAAAAACTGGCGATTAATAACGTTTAAGTTATATTCCAGAAATCAGATACCTATATTCTGCCTAGGAGAGTGTGAGATCGCCAGAAAAAGTATTGATTTGCTAAAAGAATTAAATAATTAATGTCTGTCTGAAGTAATAATTGGTTGTAATTATTAAGTCGAAAAGAACCCGTGGGGTGTGTCAGCAAAAACAGGAACAATAATTATTTTGCAGTGGCAGAGACATGTGTAGCTTAGTGACAAATAATTCAAAATATTAAAATTATTCCTGTATATCGCGATGACATTTGTATTCGTTAAATGGTGAAGAAATATTTCAAATTTTATGAAACATTTAAAACTTGTTGTACAGTACTTCACAAAGAAAACATCCCATCTTCTTTAGATTTATAACCATAGTCGTAAATATGTTAAAAAAATCCTTTATACTGTAACTGTAAGTCATTTTTAAAAAGTAATTTAGGTTCATGGTTGTTTACTTTCACAATATTCTGTATATATTTCAGCTTTCGGTTATGGATTTACTGTGTGGTAAACAGATGCTAATATTTGATTAATATAACACAGTAGTTATAGAAAGTAAAGAACTTGGATACAAATGTGTAAATATTTTATTCCTATTATCATTAATATTTTATAAATAAATTTAGGTTACGTTTGCTTGCTTCTAAATAATATCCTTTAAAGGCTTACGAATAAGACATGCTCCAGAATTATAGCTGTCATTAAGTTTTTGTGTGGAAAACAAATAAAAATAAAAGTATTTGAATAGTGTATCATATTAGTAATAGAATGTTCTTTTCATGAAGTCAACGTAATTTTAAAGAAGCTGGAATGTCAAAATAAGGTAATAAGGAAATGATTTTCTTGTGATTATTACTATAGGCCTAAATGCGTAATATTTTTAACGTCAACGCCCATCCATAATATAGGTTCATACTTTTTGTTTTAGAATTATATTGCATAAGTTTCAGAATTATGGCTCGCAGGGAATTGTTATTCATTGTACTGGGTTCTCATATGCTAATAATTCAAAATACTATGTTCTCTTCGATTCGAGTTAAAATATCTACGTGCATCGGTAATTCCAGTTCTAATATAGTGTTTTAATATCATTAATGTGCATTATAAAAGTGAGTTGTATATAATAACAGTGTAGTTGATTTATTTATCTTTTTATTTTTTATTTTTTGTATTTAGAGGGAAAAAATAGCCAGCGCCAATTGCTAGTATAGAAAGGAAAAATATGCTTTGACGTCTTCTTTAAAATATATATATTTTTTTTTAATCTTCAATTTACAAGAACAACCAATATCTGTAAGAATAATTCAGTTTTGAAATTGTTTCAATTTTACGATTTGTTTTAATGTTTGCAATGAAAAAACTTACGAATTTAATCAAAATATTAATAATTTTATTATACAAATTATAAAAAATGTGAAACAGAAATATGTGAATTTTTGTTATGAAGTTGATAAATTAAGTAAGTTGTATTTATCAAATACTGTCCATAGAAGTAATTTTGTATCATAGTTTGAAAGAGAATAAATGGTTGAATTTCCTGCTGGGCGAACTTTCTGTTTAAAGCAACAGAACATAAGTGAATCTTGTCCATTTGATGAAGATATTTGAAACAAGGCCTTCTGTTGTAGATAATGAGAATACTATTATACTTCTTGTTAAGTTTTATTCTTTGTAAAAATGATTAAGATAGTGAGCCAATTCTGAGGATTTGAAAGTGTTGAGCGAGGAGATTTGAAGGAAATCATAGACTATTAACTATTAGCATCCGTTTAATCTACCTTTTATTTTATAACCATATATTTCGTAAAGGATATGTGTACACCTCTGTTTTACACAGATGATCGCCACAACATGTTTTCTGGCATTCTGATTGATGTTTAAATAGTCTGTTCAATGGACAGCAGACGACATGCTTGGACCTCTTTTGACCCTGCTGCCACCTATCGGGAGTCGCTGACAGAAAGGTTCCCATTGTCTCAGGAGATGAAAACTAAGCTGTGCTACTCTGTGGCGTTGTTGTTATTATTATTATTACTATTATTATTATTATTATTATTATTATTATTATTATTATTATTATTACGGTATTATTTTTTTTTTCAATCTTACTAATGGATTTTTGGATACGTTCAGCAAGAAAATCCAGAAAAAAATCGGAATAATAGAATAAGGGAAATAATGCAAGTTGAAAAGAATATTTTGGAAATTGTAGAAGAAAGACGCTTGAGATGGTGTGGACATGTACTCAGAATGACAGAGGATAGAATACCCAAGAGAATTTTGGATTGGAAGGTAGAAGGGAAAAGAAGAAGAGGGAAACCCAAAGAGTGCTGGATGGATTGGGTGAAAAGGAGTATGGCGAGAAAGCTATGGACAGGGCCTTATGGAGGTAGAAGATTGCTGTGGGATGAAGGAAAACCATTGTATTGTGGAATAGTCCTTAATTTTTTTTAAAAATTCTAATACTGATAACCCTACTATTAAATCTCTTCTGCTATTGCTTCTACTACTGACGTAAGTTATAAATATGTCACCGGAAAAATTGCGTAAAAGCAGAATTATTAGATTATCATTATTAGATAAACAAACAGGGATCCTATTTTACATTGAATAACAATGTTACATTTCGTTTCCTGGGTTAATTTCTGTTTTATTTCGCAAAACAAAATACATTTTCTGCGTTAATAAAGCTAAGTAGAGTTGTGCTTTGTACAATTTTTCAGTTGACTACTAATACTTGCCTGTAGTTTAGATAACTGGTCAACGCAGTCTCCCAGACCAATATATCATGCGCATCTAGCATATATATCATCGAAATATAGATACTTTATTCATAAATTGAAATAAAATATAAAATAACTTACATTCACCAGGAATTAAATTAGTATAATTGCTGTCGGAAAATTCAATTTCTATGAACATCTCTGCACATGAGATTTTTTTTTCAACCGAAATAAGCATTTTATCTTGTTCTTTAAACTTATACCACTGGCGTGCCTCCTACTAAACTTGGTTTTTGTTAATATGTGCATATATTTATTCGATTTTCAGTAAGCATACCGTTTGAATTCTTTTGCATAAAGGGACCTTTCCAAAATTCAAGACTTTCCTTCAAAAGTAAAAATTCGTTCAAAAAAAGTCGCACTAAAACAATTTCGCAAAATCACAATTTGTTTGCAAGTGTAGAACCACATTTCGTGTATCCGTCACCCAGAAAACTAGTTATATCTAGTAAATGATTTATTTTAAAATATAAGGATCCTTTCACGTGTTTTTTTCTCAGCCATAGAAACCAGCTAATCCACTAATTTTTTGTATTGATCCACTGATTGCTTAGGCCTATATAAATGTCAATTCAGCTCATAAAGGATTAACAGTCGATTACTATAAATACTTAAACATCAGGGTTCCCGAATAATTCCTGTTGCGTATTATTATCCAAACTATCATGCAGGTCTTTTTTGTGAAACCACATGCCCCATTCCATAAGTAATATTACATATTTCTTGTGCTAAAATAATATTAAATTACTTTTTGAAATGATTATCTGAAACTTACTATCCATAAAGTTTCACGTTAAGCTGTATGTTGTGGTTGCGTGAAAAAGAGCATTTTTTCAGTCCATAGTCTTCTTTAGCCAGAATTAGCGTGTGTAATATTACATAGACCTATATGAATGAAGAGGATTATTGGCAGGTGCCAAAATATGAAGTGACCAGAGCCCAGAGCCCTGGTTTTAAATTTTCAGGGAATAAAAGTAAATAAAAATTGTTTATGTACAAGGGAATTAAGTATGGTAACCTGAATATAAATATGTTCCGAAGAATAATGGTCCTGTTAACATAAGTTACATTTATTATATTAGTCGCCTTTCCAATAAAACAGAAACTCATTGATAAGTGATATCTGAACAGCCTTAAGTTCCCCTGTTACAAGAGGTACTTAAACGATGTAATAATAGCATGTAACTAATATTAATAATGATGATGCTGATGGAAATGGTAGTAATAATAATAATAATAATAATAATAATAATAATAATAATAATAAACCGCTATTGATCTATGCCTGCACCTTCGAGCAAACGACGGTCTTCCTGTTCACAATTTCGATTATCTTCTCATAGATCTTAATGTCAGATCATGTGAGGAAAGTTCAGCCAGGGTTGTGGAAAGAAAGCAAGGGCCCCAGGGAAAAATTTTCCCGGGCCCCGTCAAATATTAATTAAATTCATTACCCAACTCGCGCTTTATAATGTATGCAACAAAAAGATTATGTAATGATAGACTATTACATAATTATTAAGTGCCAGAATGGTACCGGTACTTTATGAGATTGTATGGTAGACAGGAGTCTGTCTGTCCGCGTGTCTATAAGCGGGAGAACTCAAATACGCTTTATCGGATTTTCATGAAACTTGGTATACCATTTGTAACGCCCATGGGACGAAGCCTATTGATTTTGGATCAAATCGGTTAACTGATGCCGGGCAGGAAACGGAAAAATACTGTACATTAAAATGTTCTAATTAGGAACGATTTTATCTGTATGTACCAGTTTAATCTTTTGAAAATTATGATTTTAAATGCCGAACGTTAGTGAGGCCTACTTTCGAGTCCAAAAGGATTTGTGCTTCTACTTTTCAGAAATAGCAATTTTTCTGCAAGAGTAATCCGTTTCAGATTAACTGATAATTCCGTGTCACCGTTATAAGACAGGGCAATGCAGATAAAATAAACACATAGAACATAAGTTAAGCTGTTTATTGACTTATAACTAATTTTATTTTAGAGTAAATTTAGAGAGTATAAAATAAAACCTGGTCGGCTGCCCCTCCCTCTCGTCGGGCCTGAGTTCAGCAGTAGATTTACTGGAGTTGTATAAGTTTTTCTGCCTTTATTTTACATTTCTGAAAACGACAGCGTGGATGATCACGGAATCACGATTTTGGAGAACAGAGTAAAAAATGTAACTGAATACAATGCATTTATTTCATTAAAACAAATATATTACTTAATTCATAAATACTTATTGTGATGTTTTATATTAACTAAAATTCGAAAACCCTGTTATGATTTCCTTGCTAGCTCTTACTGTAACTTTACGTTGTTGATATCTGTGCATTCAGTATACACATGCGCATGTGAATGCGAATATTGATCTGCATTTGCTGTTTTGACTATTATTTAACAAAATTGCTAAGAGATCCCTTTGAGTTACAGTATTTCGATAAACGGCACCATTCCTGTTTCTTACGATGGAACTACTCGTATTCTTGTGTAAATAAAACGCCGTAAAAGAACACATTCCTCGAGAATAAGACGAACTTCGAAAAACTTAGTTCACTGGCTTCTTTATATACAGGGTGTTAATGAATAACACCGAAATATTTTACCTGTGTATATAGGAGACATAGATAAGCAACTTTTATTAGGAGAATTTTGCTCTGTGGATTCAATTTTTACTGTTACAACATAAAATCTCCCAGGACATGGCCGCCACTGACTTCTAACATTAGAAAAAAATGCGAAATAAAGGAACTTCGTTGTTAACACTGTAGTCAGTAATGAATAAAAGAAGAATAATGCAGTGACGGCCAGTCATGTGATCAGTCTGTAAATTTTGCAGATTATGATAACTCTAAATTATGTAATAGCTATGGATGAATGATTAAGAATCAGGCTTTTATGAATCATTAGGAAGGCATGAAGTCAGTGTAATTAAAAGTTTAACCCTATTTCGCATAATTATTGACTTATGAGCACCAAATTATAATGACTTTAATGTCCTGTAGCACACACATTTTACGTCATAGAGCAAAAATTTCCCAATAAAAGTTGCTTGTCTATGTCCCATCTATATATACAGGTAAAATATTTTGTTGTTATTCATTAACACACTGTATATGTGTGTGTGTGTGTGTGTGTGTGTGTGTGTGAGATCTGTAAAAGAGAAAATAAAAATAGAAGTTTTCGTAAAAGTAGATTGTTTAGTCTTGCTTCTCCCTGCCGTAAGTTATATAGTAACCAAGTAGTGCAACCGCTGTATCACACCTTACGTATCAGGGAAGCAGGTGTGAACGTCATTCACTTCTGAAGCATATAATCCTCAACTAATTAGGGTGCTCTTGTTGTAAAGCAGTACCACTATAGTGGTTAGTGAACCGCACGTCAGCAATTCTCAAAACATTGGTGTAGTATCGTTTATTATCGAACACGGAACGATCTTGAAATCTTGAGATTAGGAAATGAAACTGCGTAGTAAACAACCTATATTTAAAATAAAAATCACTTCTGTTCGTTTTAATTTTAATATTATACGGAATCGAATTTCATTTCGTGTTTTAAAAATCCGTTGGTTTCAAGAAAAGATCAAGTAGAAGCTTCGACTTGACCGGACGCCATCAGCTGCCATTTGTCGAAGAAGACAAGAACTACGAGAACAGCTGATTGCGAAGGGCAGTCGTCTCAGTTTGTATGAGTGAATCTAAAATCTCAAAACTTAGACATTTAGGCCTAATTATGTTGAAAAAAAAACAATCGTATTCAGCTTGCCGGTCTCCTTAGCCGCGGTAGCCTTGGAGCTGTGGTGAAGGAGGCTATGGGTTCGAGTCTCTCCTCGGGGATGGGTGTTTGTATGTGATAAGAAAAACAAGGTAAACAGTAAAACAAGACAAACAGAAAAAAAACTCTGGTCACTTAGTTTACCCAAATATTGTCGTGCCACAGCAGAATCAAGAAAATCTTATAAAACCATATTATTATTCCTTTACTTGGCATGATCTCCTTGGAATCTAGCACCTACGATGAACATTTCAAATCTAAAATAAATGATTATTGACTTAATCAGTAGCCTAATAATCTGGTAAACATACACAAACCGTGTTGTTAACAAGACCTGACTTCAAACATAAGTTTGTGGAAGAGGTGATTTCGACTGCAGACTATTGTAGGTCTACTTGGAAGCCGATTCTCTTTGGTTTTTGGAAATCCAATAATTATAAAATAAAAATGTTCCGGTTTATAGCTATTTATCAGACAACTTCTTCAGAAATGTTTGAAATGAAGTTTTCATGTCTGGCTCGTACTAACTTGCCAAATTGTCTTCCAGGCTTCGCTGTTCCTGGCGACCATCCACCAATTTTTAACTTTTAGTCGTTTTATATCTTCCAGCACACCGTCCATCCACCTGGATTTAGGTTTTCCAACTTTCCTTCTTCCTTCTGGCTTATTTTCCATTACTCTCTTTGCCATTTCATCGTTGTTCATTCTTTGAACATGTCCTGCCCATCTCAGTCTATCCACTTTGATGGTAATGAAGTTTTATTACAGTTTATTTTAACAAAGTTGGTATAGTAGTTTTCGAGAAAAAAAAATCTTCATGTAAAATGACGATAAGAGCAAGAGAAAGCCGTCAAAAATATTCGTGTCTTTTGTCCGGATGTTAAAGTGTAGTTTTTATACGATTTTTGTTGTCGAGTGATCACAGGCACTATGATAGTCTTTTTGACCTCAAAATATGTATTAATGCTGAAAACTTATCTCGACTTGTTCATTCAAATTTGTTATTAGAATAAATGGATTAATTATTTACAACTTCCGGGCACAGGGTACTCCATGTGTAGCAGAACTTATATTGAGATTTTCTTTTAAACTTTTTGTGTGTTGGCATTTCAGATGAATTGGAGCTATTAACGTTAGGTATCTTACTGCAAAACTTCTGCTAGTGTCTTATATTGTGTATATTTCACTATCATTCTGCTATCTGAACCGTCATTGGGAAAGTTTCAAGGTTATGAATTAAGTGATTTGAGCTAATTTTTTCCCTTGAAATTTGCTAAGTAATTCTGCCCATATCTATAGTGACATAACGTAAGAGATACGCACCTACACAAATATAGATAATTTAGAGTCAATATATTATTGTTTTCCGTAATAACCTCGTAAATGAAGACTGAGAGATATACGGCTATGTGTATTATGAGTATCTTTATTTGGGATTAGTCTGTACAATCTAATCATAATATAATTCTCGACTACCTAATATTAAATTGATTATTTGTCACTTTGTCCCAAGAAGAAACATGACCAATCGTCCTACTATTACGTCATCAGCATTCATCTATCGAGTGCTGATGTTGAGGATGGGATTTTGGTTCATTGTATTCAGGTGTTATCGAAAATTTTCCTGATCTGAGCCTTATTTCTTTATTCAAGTATACTCTGGTTCAGAAGTAAAATTCCTTGCGTAAATTAAGGTGAGTAAAGCTTGGGTAGGATAGATAATAGTGTCCCTGACTCTGATTAAATTGGATAGGGATAGAGTAAGCAGTTCTGTAGGCCTATTTTATGGAACACTACAAACTGTTCCGAATCTGTAACTAGAACAAAATGACATTATCTTAGAAACTAAAATAAGATGTATAATTGGTACCATTAACTCAACAACCTAAATTAGGCCTTTCGACACGCATGTGTCATCTTCAGACGTAGATGTATTAAAGAAAGGCACAATAGTGTCGAAAGGCCTAGGTTGTTGAGCTAATGGTACCAATTACACGTTTTATTTTATTTTATTGATCAAGCTCAACGGTCCCATAACATGTATTTTAACTCTTTAAACGTAAAAAGAAAAGTGGAATGATTTTGTATCAGGCCACATGAAATCTGACGTGGTTTTATTAAGCCAAGTAAATGAAATACTAAAATAGCTGTACTCTGTCAACATTTAAAACTAGGCTAAACGAATATCTCTCGAAAAAACGCTAATTTTTTTAGGTATAAAGCATTTGCGTTTTATTGTTTCTTGTATATTGTAGATCTAAGATAAGCTAATTTTTTTTTTCTCTCTAGTATAACACACTTTACTAAAATAGTTTTATTTCATGTAACATAGACTAAATTCACTACGCTATGTATCTAGTGTATTATTATTACTTATAGAACTGTGTTAGTGTATTTGTTTGTTTCTTCTTTTCTGTCTCTGGTTGAGTGTAAGAGAAGGCCCTAAGGCCTTAACTCTGCCAGATTAAATAAAGATTTATTATTTATTATTATTATTATTATTAATTCAAAAATACCATATGTAGCTACATGTAATTGGTTTATGATTTATGCTGTTTCTGGACAACTATGAAACGTTTGCACAAGAATCTGAATTTTTTAAAGTCAGTGCCACCACACTCCTACTAGAGTTTGTGGTGTTCACCCTTTATGATGGATATGTAGGCCTATGTCATTTCTCGAGGTTGTTTGCCTAATAGATGGGGTTTTGTTATTCCCATGAATTGACCAAAGGATATGTAGTAATCTTTAAACCTAAATCCTTAATCCTAATCAGACCATGGTCATCAGAACAACTTTTCTATAAAAGATAAAATTCTCCATGACAGGATCGGGATTCGGGAATACGCCATGTGACTGGTTGAATCTTTTATGTTGCCTTTTTCATTGTTTGTGCAAGTTAGCAACTGGAAGTTTACTAATTCCCTACCCCAAATCCTTTAAATGCGTGGGGTGTCATAAGGGTTGCCTATGTAAAAATGTAAAATTTTCTCTTACTATTCATTAAGATGTTTCAAATGTTACATTGATTATAATTTGGTTTCCCGTTTTTTATGTTTTTTTTAAATGTTTTTTTATAGTTTAGTTAACTAGGCCTTCAGCCATATTCGTGCAATAAGAAAAAAAATAGCTTTCATGAAACTACGTGATCGTTCCTTCTTCGTTGTAAAGGGGGGACTTCGTTCCTGCTATTGTAGGGTTACTGCAACCCTAAGGGATTATTCTGTCACTTGGAAGGGTAAGACTACAAACCTATTTCCGTACATGCTATCATTATTTTAGACGCATTTATGCAAATGGTCTTATCTTGTTGATGAACATAGGCTTCAACAGATGTTTCAGAAAATAGAACCATTGTACTTGAAAGGACGTCCTGTGAAATGGAGTCGAGAATTAATACTAGGAACTAAACAAGCGAAGCTCTTATCAGCCGTGTGTACGACAAGAAGCTCAGATCTGTCAAGTCTGTAAAGAATGCTTGCTAAAGTCTAATTAATGCTACAGCTCATCACAGTGCCCCACATAATTCATTTTGTTTCGTAATATCTTCACTGACAAGGAGAGCATGGTTTTTACACTGTCTTGGATGTAATGTACTTAGTATGGATTACCAAAACTAGCTCAGTGGCGGTACAAGGCCTACCACCATCTACCTCCGTCCTTCGGCATGGGTAGAAGGTAGCATTGGGTGGCTTGTGGTTCCGAAGTCGGCAACGATGCCACTAGACCACCCAGGCGGTGCAAGAATTATTTACCAGAAACAGTGTAGGCCTACATAATTATATTCAGAGTATATTGGCTTCTACAGTGTTTATGCTATTTCGTTATTTCATTGTTGTTTTATTGTTACTGATGTATTCAATAATGTTGTCACTTTACACTGCAGTAATCGTTTGTATGCTCCCCTGTATCGTGCAGGAAAGATCAGGTGTGAGCCAGATAAATAAATCAAATACAAACAATTTTAGTAAATATATCGTAAAATGTAGTTAACAAAACTGTTTTTTCATGGAAAGTAAATAATCAAAGGAGATATCAGCTCTTCAGTGAGATAAGACATCAATTAAAACTAATTAGTTCTAAAATCATAAATTAATTTACACTAACTTATATTCTCTGTGTAAAAAGAAGTCTAAAAGAAATAACTTTTGTTGCTAATTTCTTTTGTCTAAATTTAAAATTCAGAATACTTAGTATTTTACAGACACATCAGATATACCCCCGCTGTATTTTTCAGTAGAAAGTACATTTTTAAAATATGCCATTCTTCTCGAAAAATGCAATTAAACGTACTCCAATACGATTATAATAAACAATAAAGTTAATTTTATAATATGTATTATTTCGTATACTAACGTATACTTGCTTCCGAATACAGTATATGAATCTTACAGAACCTAAAAAGGGCTAAATCGGACTGAAGGGCATAAAAGGGGTAAGGAGGACTTTTGCTGAAAAACTAGGGGCTAAAGAGGACTTTTGCTGAAAAGCTAGGCTAAAGAGGACTTTTTTTTTTTGCAGAAAAACACGATTTTTATATAGAATTTCCTATTAACACAAAGGAAAATAAACATTTGAATTTGTGGATTTTAAGAAAAGACATAATAAAAATAAATTTATTCAACGCACTGAAATTAACAATGTATATGTAACTCGAAAATGTGTCGCCTCGCCGTCGCAGGAAATGAAACTTGAGCCGTCTGCAATACTTTGAAATCTGCAACTAATCCATTGTCGTTTCAACTTTAAAATAAGTTGCCGACCAACGACAGAGAAGTGTATTAAAGTAACAAATTCGTGGCACTCCAGTCTACTTATTTTTCTAGATCGGAAGTGAATTGAGTGGTGTATTGAATAGTCTAATTTTATCATATATTGTTTTTGCTATTTTTCGAATGCCGATATAAGGAATAGTTATTTGATTATTTTATTAAAAAAAAATAGAATAACTGTGTCAAAATATTAGGCTAATACAATTTTAGGTGTTAATATTAGTGTTCATTACTATGTTTTATTAAGACTGCTAAAATCGTTTGTTTAAAACCTAAAAAGGGCTATGCCACGAAAATAAAAGGCTAAAATACCTTTTATAAAAGCCTAAAAATCTGGGGCTTATTTAGGCTATTACAGTAAAAGGGGACGAAATTTAGTAAGATAGCATTATTAACTTGTAACAATTTTTCCGTGTATGGCGAGGCCTGGAACTCATAATATCAAAAATAATTTTGATTGAAGCATTATTGTAATATGTATGTATCATTATTTAATGTCGGGTCTATTACCTGAGACTAAGTAGACTGTTGGGGTTAGTAGAATAATGTTAACAAAACAATGTTATCACTTTAATGCTATAAATTATAAGGCCTAAATCCTACTATATTCGTGTCAATAAAACCTTCAACATGCAGTTTGTATTATTCCAGTTATCGTTGCAACCATTCGATCGTTCCTTATAGTATATTCACGCGATTTAGCTGTACATGCACATAATGACAGGGGTGCATGTCCGGTTGGCATAATAAAACATAAAGAGTGGAAAACCTTTAAAAATGGACAAAAGGCTTTAATATGTAATGATTTTCATGGAATTTTATAAGTCATTCAGGAAATTTCAAAATTGACATAACGATTCACTGGTACATTTACCAAAAGTATTTGGAAAGTGCGTTGTGAGTAGAGAGAATTCCGATTAAAGTAAGTAGCCTAATCGCAATTAGATGCATTCTGTACAGTATAGCAACAATATAATCATGTAGTAATAATTTTAAATTTGAACAATGCGCCGTGGCTTAGGGGAGCGTTCGCTCCTCTCAAACAGCGGGCCCGGGTTCGAATCCTGGTCGGGACAAGTTACTGAGGTGGGGTTTTTTCTGGGGTTTTTCCCCACCCGTGCAACAAATGGCGGGTAACTTTAGGCCCTAGTGGTCCCCAGATATCATCTGGCCGTCATTATCATCTTCATCCCATCCTCGCCTAGATTGAGTGTGTGTGTGTGTGTGTGAATGGTGTGTCTCGACCCATGTGTTCGTGTTGTCTCGGAGTTGGCCCCGGCATTGGGCTGATCACTCAACCGGGGAGGTGCTTCATGTCCTTGTCTGGTCAAAAAAGTATGTATGTGATCCATAGATAATCCCTCTCCCTACAGATCGCGGCCGTGTAAGGCCCGGGCGGCTTGGGTCGCCTAAATGTACCTAAAAGGGAGAGGTAAAACTAAGATAAAGAAAGAAAGAAAGAAAGAAAGAAAGAAAGAAAGAAAGAAAGAAAGAAAGAAAGAAAGAAAGGAAGAAAGAAAGAAAGTAATAATTTTAAATTTGAACAAGGAAATGATGAAGTCTTTGTTTTTAATGAATTTGGCTATCATTAACACACGAGGAGAATGTGTAGGAGAAGAATGGCGTAACACTTTACCAATCAATGTTACGAGCGGAATATTACCAATGCAATGTTTACATGCACTGTACTTCTGGATATGAATGGATAATAGCATTAAAATGGTTGAAAATGGTAATTTTACCAGTGTCACTTTAAAATCGATGCTTGACTACACAAGTTCTATGGGTAGATAATTTTCCTATTATCTCATTAGACAGTTTATATGAAGGCTTGTTGAGCTTCCCTCCCACCACTTGAAATGTCAAACAAATTACTGTTTTCCTATACTTATTTCCTCCGGTAAGAGGTGATCAAGAATAATGACGAGATTGACAGGACAATGGCAAATTGTTGTCATGGTTACCAGTTGATGAGCGCATTTCGCACCAGTCCCGTCTGTTATTATAGCTGTGACAGGCATTGTCATGACGTTGGACACAGGCTGTGTCAATTGCAGTTGTATATGTGCTTTGTACCGTAAACGTTTGTACTTCATTTCTTAGAACTGCGACAATTCCAAACCCACTATTCGTTTCAGTATATGGCTTCAGCGATTAAAAGGAAAACTGCTGGCTTATAAGGTTTTTAGTGCACGCTCTGTAAAACAGCTGCTTGTCGGACTGTTAACACTCCAAAAACTAGCACTTTAGCAGCCTAGGCCGGGAAAGTATTTTTTACTGTCCTAGGCTAATAAGTCGTCATGGCAACTGAAAAATCCAGATGGCAGTGACCAGTCATACCAACCGTAACAGGGTTTGAAACAAAATACTTCACAAATATAAGCCAACATTGTTTCTTTACATTAATCAGAAACTTTACCAGTTTTTTTACAAAACACTTAATAATATAACAGACATAGGCCTAAGCCAACATAGCTATATTATTCATAAGAAGCCCGCACTGTCATCTACTTCCGCATTTCGTATTTTTTTTTATACGTAGCCCTAGGGAAATTACCGAAGGCAAGGGTTCGTAACATAGGATTCAGGCGACTGTGAGAATATGGCGTCAACAAATGGCTGACAATATGCCTTTTATCATTAATTATATGGTATTTTTATTTTATTTCACATAATTTACAGAGCTTTTACGAAAAGAAAAGTATGCACCAAGTACCCAAAAGCTTATGCGGACTCATCCAATATTTCTAGATTCGTCCACTAAAGCATTATTTTGCGTAAGTTACTTGATGCTACATAAATAGCTTTTCTGGCGCAGCTAATGAAATCTCCCAACAAGGAGACCTCGCCATTTCGATATTTTATTTCGATTTGAAACACATATGCATAGGCCTACGTTATGAAAGCAGAAGGAATGTCATAGTGTGAATGTATTGAATAGGAGTACACCATTTCCTTTTGGAGTTTTTCAGCGTTGACTTGAGCGATGTCCATCTGCTGTCATATTATGCTGTTTGACTCAACTATGTCTCAGTAGACCTATTACTGAATCAGGCTCAATGACATAGACGTGAGAGGATTGTTTGATTAAGATGAAGCCGTACTTCATAATTAGTATATCCCTGTTCATTTTCACTTTATAGCATAAAGTAGTAATCTAGAAAGTGATGAAAAAATAGTTACGGGTCATAGTCTAATATTAATCAAATATAGTTTCGGCTTAACGTCTAAGCACAAGTTTCTGTAGCGAACCTGTGATTTTAGGCACCTGAAATCGAATGTCGAGAGCCTTAAATTTGGTATCTATTCACTAAATATTTATGTTTGGACACTGCTCATGCGGAACTAACTAAATCTAGATTCGCCTTTTAAAATAACAAAGGGAAGTATGCGTAAGTCTGCATTTATGATAAAACAATTGTTTGGTATAGTAGAAAGAATAGGTGTAGTTATAGTAGAGCACAGCCCTAAAAGAATGCAACATCCAATAACATACCCGTACTCTTTATAGGCCTACTTCAAATTCTCTTCCCGCTCCCCGTTTTCGGTATCCATTGGAGACAAGAAAGTACTTGAGTATCAGAGTATCATAACCAGTTTGCAGCTAATCCTGTATAGGCTACTCCTTTATACAGCGTTTTGATGACCAAAGTTTTTTTTTTCTCTCTCTCTCTATCTGATTACCAGGGCCCGGATTTTGATGATCTAAAAATACTTTAAAAATTAGCTATAAAATCACTAGAAAAAAGACCCAAAAGCTATAAAAAAAATTTATGAAAATGCTAGTTTATTATTCAGATTTGTGTTTATTCTACATGTATGTTGTTGACCCAATAATATAGGCTTGTAATTAGTTAATTGGTGCAAACAGCAAACACCGTATTACTGTATCCAAAATAAAATTATAACAAGATATATTTATTCATGCTTATTTAGAGTTCTGATAATATTAAATGTAAGTGCACAAAAACGCTATAGGCTATACAATACTGCAAAAACAACAGAAAATGAGGAATAATGACTTTGAATTTAAAAAATACCTAAAAATATGAAATGTGGAAAAAAGACCATAAAATGACCAAATAATGACATTAAATTCTAGAAATGACCTAAAAATTAAAAATGGGGACAAGAGACAAAAAAGAGCCTAAAAAACTACCAGTTTTATAATCTAGGAGTCATGAACATATCTGCGCTAGCTGGCAATATCCATGATGTTCCAGTTAAAAGATGACATGTCATCACTCATCACAATTCGGGCTCTGTTGATTACAAAGCGTAGTGGGTTTAGTAGTTATCATAGTAAGGGTCAATATAGTACCATTTGGTTTTGCCCTTACCGTTTAACTTGAATAGAGGATAAGGATATAAAATTGAATAAGGGTACTAATATTCATGTTATGTAGTGGATATTAAATATATAAAAAGTAGTTCGTTGAACCTTTTAACGAAATTGGATAGGCCATTTCAGGACCTAAAATTTAAGCTAAGTCAGCTAACACATAACCGGCAAAAAAGAATTGGGGGAGTGGACATGACGCAAAGCATTATACACAGTAAATCTACAAAGCCGTATATTTATTATTTTAATACCAGCCTATAATAAATCAAGCTAAAGTAGAAAATGTCAATAAATGTGTACATAAAGCTTTGTTCGTCTAGATTGAGAGCACTTAACTTCTTTGCAGCTCTTCGCTCGCTTTGTAGTGCCTGCCAAGCCCGTAATAAATGATAGCTTTTGTTTCTCTGTGATGCACTATATATATATATATTTCTCAATTTTGACAGCTGAGCTATTTACATAACGCAGAAAATAGACTTGCTATTTCTGAAACTACTTTCAGCATACCAATAAAACTTATTTTGATTGTGCAGAGGTTATTAATTTTTTCCTCTCCCGATTTCAATACGTTTAATGATTAATTTTATACGGCTATCTGTTCGTTAGTCTGCTCCGGAGGTGTAGAGGTGGCGTGCCCGCCTCTAGATCAGAGGATCGCGGGATCAAACCCGGCCGATCGATGGATTTTTCAAACGTATGTAGTCTTCCGAGTAATATTTTGAATAGATGGAAAACAATTCTTTAGTCAGTTATTAAATATAATGGGGAAGCCCAACGTGTAGAAAGCGAAATATTCACAGCAGAGCCGTTGGTTGTTGAACAGAAGTAGAAACAGCTATAGGTAAACTAAAAAATAAAAATAAAATAAAAATCTCCAAGAGTTGATCAAATTCCAGAAGAATTAAGTCAAATTTTGTAGAAAAAGTGGGAATATAAAAAGTCTGTTCACCAACTAGTCATCGATTTTTAAAAAGCATATGATTCAGTCAAGCTAGAAAAATTGTACAATATCCTTATCGAGTTGGGGATACCAAAAAGGTAGTTAGGCTGATTAAAATGTATCTGTGAATAGCTTAAAATCTTATCAAAACAAAATTTTATAATTAGATAAGCATTTTCCTGTTGTGTGACACCAAACTGCCGATGTCATTCTCCTACTATTCTACTAGTTCGCATCAGGGACATTTAAAACACCTCTTATTATAGTATATTGCGATACAAGTGCCGTAAGCGATGCATACAGATCGAGGAAAGAGTTTGAGAAAACTAGGCGCTTGCCCCGAGTTTTTTTTTCAATTTCCGAGATCCGTTATGCGCCAACGGCACGAGTATTGCATGCTATTTTTTGCACGATGATTATTTATATCAATTTAATTATATTTGTTGTGATATTACCTGAAAATATTATGTATATACATTCTTGAAGATAGATGTTTATTTCAGAAAGTGATTCGCATGTTTTTGTTGTTATGCGAACCGAATATTTGTCCTGGGGGCCTTGTCCATAAAGGCTTGTATTATGATGTGCTGTAAGTTAATTCATAACCGCACGGAAACACTTACCGCACATAGCAACAAGATTGCGTGTGGGAATGTCAACTTACGAACCACGGCAACAACATTCGTAAGTAGGCCTACCACTAATTAGTTAAGTCATGCAAAAAACAATTTTGTTTAAATTTTGTATAATTATTAATTATTTGTACTTCCTGGAATTTATATTCGATACTTTTCGTAAAAAAATGTCGGAAGAATTGCTGAAAAATAGCCACGTCTTTCGCATATTTAAGTTCTGGCTCATGAACCGCACAGCTTTGTGTGAAGTTAAGGCTATTGAATGTGCTCTCATGCTGCATTACTCTGTCGGATTGAGAAGCGGTAAGTTAAAATCCACGATTGGATAGAGCAAGTCATATGAGGATTTCAGATAAGATTTTCCAGGAAGCATTATAACAATCCTGTGTATTAAGTGGAATGTATTTCAATTGCTTCACAATAACGTAACACGACAAAACCTAATCGATTAGCCTTATCATTGTTACAACTTCCGACTCTTTATTACAGAGAACGAATACTTTGAAAGCGTATATAAACTAGCCCAGAAAATCCAATTTAAGTTATTAGAAAACCGCCGGGTACTTTGGTGACGTTAAAATGGAAACAGCTAATCAATAACTCGTAAAACGAGACGGCGTTTTAATTTTCCTTGGTTTGTGTTTTCCAGTGAATTGTCAATTTACTCGATCGTAGATCTTTGTGCCATGCAAATTCGTGCTTTCACAACAGCAGCAAGCGATGTGGAGTCTCGTATCGGCATCCAGTCTTGTACCGAGGTGTAATTAACTTGTATAAAGGTCTATTGACACCACCAGTTCAAGCGTCAGTTCAGATACTGCTTTGGATCAGTTTGCTTGGTTGTTGTAAACACCACCATCCCATAACTCAAGCACATAACTTATTTAAACACTAGCTCTCCCCAATAGCAATAGCGATTTCCTTCATTTTACGTAGTTCTCATTATTCCACTTTTGTTGGATTTATGATACAGCTGGTCCTCAAAGGAGATGGAGAGCTTCTTTCAGAGGGGGAATTCAATATATAGTACAAGAAGAAATCTTCAGGGAACTTAATGATTTTGTTCGTTATATTACTGTCAAAAATTACAAGTAGGCCTATATTGCGTCGAGAACTTTTATCTATAATTTTGTCACTGGAAGTTTTTATGTGGACTTATAGAACGAAATTTAGTCAGCGACGACATTTTCAAGTGCAAAAATGAAAAATATTCTTACCTTGTCTGACTATTTTTTTTTAAATCACTACTTTTAAAATATTGGTAAATTGCAAGAACCAGCATTTCCTATAAGGACAAACGCATAACTGAGATTTTTTCGTCGCAGTACTTGTACTTTTTTAAGGTTTGGAACGAAAAAAATGTTAAAACTTTCGTTTAAATAAAAAAATCAAAGAAAATAGAAGATCTTTGTGTCTACCATCATATTCTTCATAAAATTTTATACAGAAATGCATGTTCCTATTTCACTTGGGTCAGATTCCGAAAATAGGCATATCTAGCAACAGCGCGCGGATTCTCCATAAGAGCTGTAATGCCTTTACGACGTAATAAGGACAGTAGAGTGATGGAACTGGAGTATTCAAAACATCTTAATGTTCTCTGAGTTAATTTTTTTAAATCAATGTTTATGGCTGTGATTTATAGGTTATATTTGCTAAACAAAATATACCAGCAGTACATAATCCATGAGCAAAAGATTATTAAAACAAATGGAACTTTACAAATATTTGTAATTTTAAGTCCGACAATTAGGTCTACTGTCAGAAATAGGTAGGATGTCATTATTTTCTTAAAGTAGAGTTTGTAGAAAGTATGGAATGGATTTTGTGTTTATGAAAGGAGTATTAATTTATTTTGTGTTTATGAAAGGAGTATTAATTTTGCGTGTGGTACCTTGTGTAGGCCTACAAGGATTTATGTAAAAAGCATTATTATTAGGATGTTTATTACCTAAAAAAGTGGAAAATATGACTGCAGATATGCCCTTAAAATGACTAATTATGACTAAAAATTATAAATATGACCTAATAAAATACTTTTTCTAGAAATAAATGTTCTAATGTTTTGCAGGTGATTTACAGTTTTACTTGTAAGTGACTTGTAATTTGAAAGAATTTGCTTATGTTTGCTCATTTCATCAGCACCAAATATTTTATAGATCAAGCATGTTCCCATAAAATATGAACAACTGTATTAATTTTAAAATTAAGTTACCTATTAATTGAACATAAACATTAAATTAATGACATAACTTTCAAATTTAACTCGACCATTTAGTGTTTGTACATTATAATTGTGCTCCTTTACTGAATTTATAACTGAAATAAGGTATGACCAAAATACGACCAAACCATAAAAATGGCCAAAATATGACTTTACATGCAAAATATAAACGGCCAGATTAGGATAACAAGCGTGCAATTCGTGTTTAATTTGTCCTTTTGGCGAGAACAGAGGTCAGGATAAAAATATGACATATCATGAACATCCGAACCAGAGGTGTACAAATCTCGATTTTAGCTTGCCCAAACCCGCTTGAACGCCAGGCAAGCAAGTTGCCAGCGTCATAGCTAGGAAGCAGGCAGGTTTCTTTATGCCCAATGGGTCAGGTCAAACCCAGCCTAGGCAAGTCAGAATAAGCTTGCGACATTCCTATCAGCTAAACGACTGTAGTTGCTGAGTGTAGGTAATACTTTCTTGCTTTTCTACATGCTGGTAGAAGAAATTCACCATGCAGATAAATAAAAGGTGGATAAAGTATTAAAAATCGTTTTAGCGTCTTAACACAATTATTATTTTTATTATTAGGTAGATTTCGAAGAAAAATCTACCTAATGACTTTCAAAAAATTCGTTCATATCGTTACGTTTCATGCCTCCCTAAGTACGAAAAGACCGCCTGTTAAAAAAATTGTGATATTTAAATTTATATACAGTATATGTATATATATATATATGCATATATATCTTTACACGCTAGCGGCCGTAATTTTCAAGATTTTTTAATCAAATTTTATTATGTTATTTCTAGGCCCAATAGTTCAGACAAGTTCGTTAATGAGCAAAATTGGCGCAAGAGGGTGGTCGGGGGAGGGGGTTGAAATTTTAAAACATTTATATCTCGGCCCCTATGAAGTATAGAGGGAAACTTTGATTGAATAAATTAGAGTACTCCTTATGGAGTTCACAGTGACACCAACGATTCGGGGGTTTTGGGAGTACGAGTGGGGGTGGGGGTATGGGGATGGAAATTCGAAATTTTCGAAACTACGTCTTGTGGGGTATCGTTGAAAAGCTCTTGATGAGTACTCTACAAATCAATAACTAGTTTCTTGATAGTTCTCATATAAGGCGAGATTTGAATGTTTTAAAAAGTTCTCTTTCCTCTTTTTTGCAGTTATTATTGCGGGTTTGTCATGCTAAGGCTAAAGAAGAAGAGTGCTACGCAGCGACAGTAAATTAAAACAAAAGCACTTCGAAATCTACCTCAGCTTGTAGGCTTGCCTAAAGGGATTTTTGTTATTGTTATTAATGATTTTATGATGTTTTCTCGAAAATGTTTGAAAATTTTTCCCATGTCGGACTAGTACTTTTGTTCATTGATAATTAATTAAAACTGTCCACATTTTAGTTTCTCCTCGGCATCCTTCAGGGTAAAATTCTCTAAATACATCTGAAGTTCCTCAACTACGTAACTGCACGACTTACCAGTGCACTGCTAAAACCAGTTTCATATTCTTTCCGCCAGGCCTTGCAGTTTCCTAATGTCGCCTTCTGATTTTGAGAATCTTCTGCAGAAAATAGGACCCCGCATTTCTAAACAGGAAACATATTTCCGCACTCCAATCTCCGCTCAAGATAGGTAAGTAGTTATAATGTACTCTTTGTGCCAGTATACATGTTAATCGAGTTTACAATTTTTATTAGGAATTTTATTACCTACTTTACTTATTTATTTTTATTTAACTGTTCCAGATTAGCAGTAACACTTCGATTTCTTGCCACGGGAGATTCATTTACTAGCCTTCAGTATTTGTTCAGGATTTCTAAGCAGTCAATTGGACGCATAATACCAGTAGTATGTGCAGCACTTGTCAAGGAATTACAGGCATACATCAAGGTAATAGAATTAAGCACTGATGTAAAGACCTTAATCATTTTTTTCTTAGTATATATGGTTTTATAGAACTGTAAATTAATGTAGTGAAAATACAATCTTTTAGCATAATATTAAATCACATTAACATTATTTTGAGATATATAACATGCTAATACAATTATGATTAATTATTCAATACAGCAGCTTCTTACCATGGCAAAATTCAGAGTTTCTCTCTTAACTCAAACCGTTTTTAACATGTGCTGCATTTTTTAAACACTTTTGAAAAATCTAATTTAAGGTGTCAGGTGTAGACTACCTACCCCCTTGATTAAAGATGGATTAGATTACACAAAATCTTCAAAACTATCCGAAGTGACTGATAGAGCAGGAGATGGATTGGAGATGACTGACGAAGATGGCTCAGATGGTGAGTGGGTGGTAGGAGGAGGGACTACTTGATGCGGTTGTGAAAAAAATGGTTGAGGATACATAGGTGGAGTAGGTCCTATTTCCGCAGGATTTTGCCAGTTATAAGGGTACTGATAATTATTATTTGGAGCAGGCCAATCAAACATTCCTCTATCAGCTTTCATAAGTACCTCAAACACGGCATGCTGAACTGCTTTTTGTGTTTCGGGGGAATATCCGCGAACTTTCGCAGCAACGTAGGTAAAAAATGAATCTATTTCATTGGGTTCAGAGGATCCTTTTCCCAATTTTTTTGTGGCAGTTTCCAACATGTCTAAGGCACTTTTCATGATTGAAGAACTGATGTCATCTCCTTTTCCTTTCGCTCGTTTAGCACATCTGGGAGTAGAAAATGACGCTGATGTCCCTTCTTCCCTCTCAGTAGCCGATTGTTCTATTTGTTCTGAAGGCATGACTCCTGCCTCCATGTCGTTTCCGGTTGTAGGTGACTCATCCATCTCCTGTAAATGTACATTCCATTAAATACTATCTATGAAGTGAGAATATTATAGGAGGAAACCTCCGACACTGGGACTTGAACCCAGGACTTTGGCTATTCACGCCAATGCTCTACCAACTGAGCTAAGCCGGAGTTCAATTCAAATCATAGGAGGAAGGTTCCATCTGGCGCAGTTAATTGGACTCCGGCTTAGCTCAGTTGGTAGAGCATTGGCGCAAATAGCCAAAGGCCCTGGGTTCAAGTCCCAGTGTCAGAGGAATTTTTCTCCTATAATATTCTCATGAATGTCCAACAAAGACAATAATCTGCGGTTCATGAATATTTACATTTTTCTATCTATGAAGTACCTGTCTATTTTTAAAAATCAAGTTCTGTAAAAGTGTTTTCTTTCGGACGGCAATTCTTCGTTATTATTTAATAAGAGTTTTTCATTACTATTTAGTTTGTGAACCTGTAATCAACCCAGTATAAGAATTTCAACCAATGACAAGTATCAATCGTAAAAATTTTCTAGTTTTATTTTTAAAGTTTTTTTTTATCGCACTTGTGTTTTTATGCAAATTCCTGAAAACTGAAACATCCTCATACTCTTGATCAAGAACGGTCACTGCACTTTGCGATTTTATTTATACAGTATAAGCAATATAATTAGCAAAAGGATATGAAAATAACGTATCACTTTATGTGTGGTGAAGTATTTTAAATATCGTATAATAATAGTAAAATACTAAATATATTAATAAACGATATTATTAGTAACCTAGTAACAAGTATTTTAATCTTAAAAATAAAACAGTTGTTGCAGAGCTAGTATTGACGATGGCAAAACGATCGATAGTCTCGCCGTAGGCTATCTCGCTTACAGTGACACGAATAGATATATTTTATTCATGTTCGTGGCTTTAATTATTATTTATTACCTGCTTAATTGTGTATTCGCTGAATAGTCACAATAAATATAACTTAAGGTCCAAATGTTCGTTACATTACCTATAATAAGACTTTAACTTGATATATAACACAAATAATTACATAAAATGAACTGGATTTTGCTTTTAGTGTTTAAATATCATTTATGTTTCAGCTACCCAAGACTCCTATGGATTGGAAGGAAATTAGTAACACCTTTGAAACCCGATGGAACTTACCTCACTGTGTTGGTGCCCTTGACGGGAAACATGTTGTTTTGCAAGCACCAGTGAATTCGGGCTCAGAGTTCTTCAATTATAAATCTAATTTCAGTATTGTGCTTTTTGCACTAGTGGATGGAAATTATAATTTTATGTATGCTGACGTGGGATGCCAAGGAAGAATTTCGGATGGGGGAGTTTTTCAAGCGAGCAAATTGCACAGCCTGCTCACAGGAAACACATTGGGATTTCCATTACCAGAAGAACTACCGGGGCGTTTTATGCAAATACCTTATTTTTTTGCAGGCGATAGTGCATTTGCTCTAAGTGAAAACCTCATGAAGCCTTACTCTGGAGACTTTGCCAAAGGAACTCCTCAGAGAATTTTTAATTATCGATTGAGTAGGGGCCGTCGGATTGTCGAAAACGCCTTTGGTATATCAAGTGCAGTGTTTCGGGTTTTAAGAAAACCAATGCTTTTGGAGCCCGAAACCGCCGAGCTGATAGTGATGACAGTCATTTTGTTACACAATTATCTAAGGCACAATTCGCCAAATTTGTACACACCTGCTGGCACATTAGACTATGAAGTGAATGGAGTTCCAATTGAAGGATCATGGAGGGATGATGGAGATATGACCTCCATGTTACCATTAAGAAATGTTCCCCGAAGATCGACAAATAATTCTCAAAAAATTCGGGATGAATTGGCTGACTATTTCATGAATGAAGGATCTCTAGAATGGCAAAATAAATACGCTTGAGTGCATTAATATTAACTCACCGTGGTAAGTCCCATTCTTGGCAAATCCCTATCCTCCAGGAACTTGAGAGCTTCGTAGGCAAACCACCTACTCACATACATTTCGGATCTTCCTGAAAAAATAAATTTAAAGTGTAGGCTATACATAAAACAATTTTAATGGCAGTTTCAAGTTAAATGACTAATGCATTTGTGCATATTCTCAGTTATGAAGCAGGTAAATGCTTAGACTCACTGAATGTTACAAAATAACATTTGAGGACTTTTTTTTTTACTCGCTTTATAGAAAAACTGTAATTTTCAGGGGAGAAAAAAATATTACTCAGAAGATGTAAAGAGCTACATTTTGACATTTTTATTGCAGTGCATATTTTAAACAAGTGTGATCTGATTTGATTTGAGAAGAAACTGTTTGCTTAGGACACAACATTAAGGAGTTTTCACTTCAACAAACACAGCATGTGTAGCTGCTAACTGAGGTCACTTCACTTCACTATTATGCTCATATTAATGGAAATAATAATAAATAAATTACAATATCATATTACATCAATATATCATATCAATATCATATATCGCAGCCCATCAACATGTCAATAATCTTAGTAATAGGGCCCACATCATCTGTATATTTAAAAAATTAATAACTATAACAATCATAATGATATTATTATTGAACTTTGTAAGTAATGTAAGTAAGTAAAGTTAATAAATGTAAATGTAAATGTAAAAAAAATGTAAAATGTATAATAAACATTGTGTGCACGGCTGCCACATGATACTCTGCATTGTCGCAGGTGTTCCAAATCAAAACATGCGTATCGCACAATACACGTTTCCATCAGTCACTGGAATAAACCGAATTTTGCAAAACTGTTACTGCTAGAAGAAGGGCTATTTCAAATAGGCGATCTACAGTAGGTTTAGGTTTAGCCTACAGTCACGTTGTCAGTATTTTAAGAAAACGAGTTTTGAAAAAAGTCCTCAATTGCAAAACTTCTCTACGGCTTAAATATCGAAACAAAACCATTTTTAAACAGTGAAAAGTGAAAAGTGTGTAAACAGTATTATTATTTATATTTTAAACTTACCTTTTCCTGTACCTTTGCTGGCGTTAACTTTAATTTTCTCTCGCCGGTTACAAGAAAGCATAGATAACATCTTCTTCTTGCACTCTTCTGAGGACGTATTTATTTCCATTCCTATTTCCCTCCATGCATCCTCCTTTAAATTTTTTTTGTAGTGATCCTTGTGTTTTGGGTTCCACAGTAGAGGTTTTGATTTGTAAATATGTATCATCTGCAGTATCTTCTCCTCGGACCACTCCATGATTATATCACATACAAGCTAGCTCATTCAATCTTGACTAATGTCCTTCAGAGAGGCACCAGTGGGCTAGCTTTGCCTCAATAGCAAGTCAGCAAAATAGCACATGTTACAATAAACAAACAGTCGAATTTCCTGTACTCTGTTTGGAGACGACAATTCACTGCTAATTCATGCAGCACGGGTGCATGCAAGTGTTTTATTTAATAACGTGATAATGCCTCCTATACTGTCAAAACTAAAAGGGGAAACTCTACAGTCAAAGTAGCGATATTATTGCTAATGTTTATGAGTAGGCCTGCATGAAGGAAGAAGCCAAACATAAAGATCGATTTTCTCCAGCGTATTTTAAAGAAATTCAGAAAGTGCAAAGTAACGTACACAACATCTGACTCAGCTCCTGCTTCTGTATACCTATCATTCCGCAAAAGGTGAGTAAGTGACTCGCATCAACCTCTCATATAATTTTTTCATTTGCCAATTGTACAGTAAAGCTTGAGGAGCGGAGCGCTGTGAAAATAATTTCAGCGAGATGCACGCGTGCAGCACGCAACTACCAAAAACACGTCCCAATATGAAATCAGAAATCCTTTGTGTTCGTCGAAAAAACCGACAGGAGACGGATCGTGGCGAGCAGCACGCGAGCGGTTCGCGTGCACCTCAAAATGCCGTACACATCTGCGTGCCGTGCGGCACGCGTGCCGCACGGCGCGCAAGAGGAGCGCAGATGTATACGTACCCTAGGTCCTGAGCAACCCACTAAGTTATGAAGAGCTTATGACTCATAGCGACAGTATTTCTTATCATCGTTGTAATCTGGCTTGCTTTCAAGTCAAGCAAGTTAAAAGCTGTGACTGGTTGCAGAATTTCAAAGGGGCAGGCAAGCTAAAATCAGAATATGTACACCTCTAATCCGAACCCTAATTAATTATTATAGTAAAATTTTATAGTATTCCTTTGCAGCCCTGTAAGTCAACAAAACCTTATAACTCTGCGGTTTCTCCAACCGAGTCCAGGATCCTTGAACATCAACTTGAAAGAATCCTGCATCAACTGGTACGAATTCAACCTAATACACTTCGTGGACTATTATAGACCAGTCTTACCCCTGATTACATAGATAACAACTGTTATTTTTAATTTTCTTTGGTTTGTGTTTTCCACTGAATTGTCAGTTTATCAACATTGCAGTTGAGAAACGTAACCTAAGGTTAATATAGAATTGTTGACGTTAATGTTCTAAATGATTGATATAATGTACCTTTCTTATTAGCATTGTTTATAGTCTTCGTGCTCAAACATACAGAACTTGAACCTTTATGCACATATTTCATAAAACGCTACACACACCGGTTCCCAGTATCGTTCTGAAAAATAGTAAGTGCACGTAGGATGTCGTTAGCGACAGGGGCACATGCAACTGAGGAGCAAGTACGCAGATGTATAATTCGCCTAGAGAGGTAACTAACTGTATTTATCTACGATTTTTTATGTTGTTTATTTTCTATTTTTATAATTTTGAAATTTTGAAAATTTACCATTTTTGGAGTTTTTTATTCCTTTGGATGTTGAGGTTTTTATTTTTTTTAGTCTTATCCTTACATGCGCAGTACAAAGTAAACATTCATCAGAGGAATCGAAAAGAGAGGTATTTATATCATTTGAATAAAATTTTGCATGTTACTTTTACGGTACCGATACTCATAATTGAAATCTTCATTGAGCTTCGATCTTCGATGATTGTGATTGTTCTATTGGCCCATTCCTTCTGTGGCACCATGACTCTGGGGTCGACTCATCCTCCAACAGAAACGAGTACCAGGGTCAATCCTGGATGTAAAGGCGGTCGGTGCGTTAAGGCTGAAAACCTTCACGGTCCGAATATATAAAAATCTGGAATCCTCAACCTTCCGGGACCATAAGAGCTTCCAAGGCTAGGTATATGGATCACTTTACCTTTTCACAGTTTTATCCTGATCATGATAAAAAAAATTCACACTTAGCCTTCGGGCCCTTCCCTCTTTTTTTGCTTCTACTTTTCGCAGAATTACTGAAATGTCACCGAGGAAAAGAAATACTATTGGTCAGATAAACACTGTGCCCAAAAGACGGAAAGCTATTTAAGAGCCTAGAGTTTGAAAATTCGGAAGTACCCCATGAGTTTACTTCGAAGTACAAACAAAGTACAAAATCCGGGCGATGCCAGGTGTTTTAAGGTAGTTATAATATGTAGTATAGCTACAGTAGCTGAGTCCGTCTTGAGTAATCGATGTCCTAGGACAAACCAGTTTGCGTTCCACGTCATTCATAAAGGCCTACCTTCTAATTCAACCATAATATCTCGGTATAAATTTGGTCATATTTCAGTTATAAATTCAGTAAAGGAGCACAATTATAATGTACAAGCACTATGGTAATATTTTTATAAATATATAAATTTATAAGTATATAAATGGTCGAGTTAAATTTGAAAGTTATGCTCAATTAATAGGTAACTTAGTTTTAAAAGTAATACAGTTGTTCATATTGTATAGGAACATGCTTGATCTACAAAATATTTGGTGCTGATGAAACGAGCAAACGTAAGCAAATTCTTTCAAATTAGAAGTCACTTACAAGTAAAATTGTAAATCAACTGCAAAATTGTTAAGAAGTGATTATCTTATTGAATTCATGTGACGTAAGAATTTAGTGTAATTAAACGTTTTAATTAGAACATTTATTTCTAGAAAAGGTATTTTATTAGGTCATATTTAGGATTATTTTAGTCATAATTAGTCATTTTTAAGGGCATAGTTCCAGTCATATTTTCCATTTTTTTAGGTCTCAAACATCCGAACCCTAATAATAATGCTTTTTAGATAAATCCTTATACACAAGGTACCACACGCAAAATTAATACTCCTTTCATAAACACAAAATAAATTAATACTCCTTTCATAAACCCAAAATCCATTCCATACCTTCTACAAATTCTTACTTCATAATACATTTTTGATTGAAGTCACTTTGAAATGTATCATTTCACAGAGTTATTAAGTGCCAGTATGGTACTTTATGAGGTTGTGTGGGGGACGAAAAATGTCTGTCCGTCCGTCCGTCCGTGTGTCTGTACGCGCTCTAACTCAAATACGCTTTATCGAATTTTGATGAAACTTATTATACGCGTTTATAATGTCAATGGGAAGAACCCTATTGAAATTGGACCAAATCGGTTCACCGGTACCGGAGTAAAACCCAATTTAGTGTATATTTTAAAGGTGCCATAACTCGTACACGCTTTATCGGATTTTCATGAAACTTGGTATACGCATTTTTAATGTCTATGGGAAGTCGTCTGTTGATGGTGGACCAAATCGGTTGGCCGGTACCGGAATAATACCCAATTTAGTGCCTCTTTATGGTATCATATAAGAAAAGGCGCGGTAACTCAAATACGCTTTATGGGATTTTCATGAAACTTCGTATACTCATTTATAACGATAATAGCAATAAGCCTATTGAATTTGGACCTAATCGGTTGAGCAGTACCGAAATAAAGAGTAATTAACAGTCACATTTACAATAATAATTTGTTCAATTCGAAGCATTTTGATTGACTCGCGGCCAACCAATCAGCACGCTCGTATAAAGCCTCTTTCAGTTGCCATGGACAGTTGACATCCACATGAAAAACAAATGTTCCCATATGTTCGATTATAGATGAAATGCTGTTGTATAATGACTAATTATTATGCTAAAATTGATTACAATTAAATTAAAGCATTGAATTTTACTTCAGCCTATGTCAGATTAATAATTCCTGACCTCTTAATAAATAAAAACATTAAGCTATGAGAATATGCTTACGTTGGTACCTTTGCTTCAGCTAGAGACATATCAGCATTTATCACAGGGATATCTAGAATATTATTTTACCTATGAATGAAATAATACAAATAATGTAACACAAGGAAACTAACAGGCTTGAAACATAGCCTAATTTCGAAATACGGTGATTTTTCTTTTCTGTGAGCTACGACGCGATAGTATTCTCTGGGATTGGACACTCAACATTCGCAGTGTGGTTTGGTCTTGGGGTAAGATGCTTGTCTAGTAACCAAGACATATCACGTTCGAGTCCACTCTAAAGCAAAATTTTTACTTCCTCTGCCCGTACCATAGGTACTATAGGTAGAGGAAGTATTGTTTTCGACCCTAAAATTCGAAGTTGAGTTTTTAGCATATATACACGTTTCAAGGCCCCCTGAATCCAAAAATACTATTTTTGGAAACATGTCTGTGTGTGTGTCTGTGTGTCTGTCTGTGTGGAAGTTTGTGAACAGGCTAGCTCCGAAACGGTGAATCGTATGAAAACAAAATTTTGTATTTGGGTCAGGTACCTTCTGAAGATGTGATTCGAAGATTGGCGACAAATTTTTCGTATTTTTAAGGGGACTTTACATGAAGAAATTTTCGTTTTTCGCGATTTTCTCGAAAACGGCTCTAACGATTTTCTTTAAAATTTGCACATGTGTTCCTTTTACTGAGAGCTAAAACTTTTATTTGAAACTTTTTTTCGAAAAAATTCTCTGAGGGTAGTTACAGGCCACCCACTGTTCACCCACTGTTTGTAGAAAGTTTATCTTGCGTGATGAACAACTGAATTACGCTCTTCCACGGCCTCTTATTCTATATAAGAATGTGAAGTGAGAAAGATGTATTGTTGGCCCGGTATAGAGTAAAAAGAAGTATCTGAGGGAAATATTCGATAATTTCGGAAATTATTCTTTACGGCGGAAAGTTCAATAAACGTCTGCAGTCACTTGTTCTTTTTTTAAAGTTTGTTATATAGGCTAGCCTGCGCTTTTAGTCGCATCATTGAAAGAAGAGGTATTTATAGGATAATAATAGGGTAAAATTGTGTCTTGATATGTGAATACTGCTAACTTTTTTGGGGGGCAGAGGAAGTTATGTGACTTTCACATCAGATTTTTTTTTTATTATTATCAGTTGTGTTAAATTGAGCCTATTCCATTCTTGTGTTCTATTTTGTCAATGTGCTTAAATAAGTATTACATTTTTCTTGAAAAAAAAACTGGGAATTCATTGTCTTTCATTGACCTACAACATCATTCCTAAAGAATAACATAAGCCTATAAATCATATATGGGCAACGCCCGGCCCGCGGGCCGGATGTGGCCCGCCTCGACTTTTGATCCGGCCCGCGGAACAATTTAAAATCGCGCTCGAAAAAGTAAATATTTTCGGTTCTCGCCAACAAGAGAGTGAGAGGGGAGAAACAAAAGCTTGAACTAGGAGGGTGTTCCTTCCGGTCAGAGCTAGAAGAATGCTGCAATAGGCCTAAATCAAAGTACCAAACCAGACTTACAGATGAAAATTTGGAAAACACTCTGCGCTTGTGTATTAGTGGGGTTGATGCCAACATTGAGTATCTTGTTTCTCAAGTTCAAGCTTCTCATTAATTTCTGCTGATTGTAAGTAAATGCCTAATCAGTTCGATATTGTTCTCATTCATGTATCTTTGACATTATACTTTATAAATATAAAAAACTGTATCATGATTATTTTTTCACAGCTACCTAATATCTACGGCCCGCGACTTCATAAATATCGTAAATTTTAGCCCGCATGTTTCCAAAGGTTGCCCATACCCAAGATCAGTAAACTATACAGGTTGCGTATTCCGGGATAGACCAATCGCAGCACTTGAGTGTGTGACGTCACAAGATTCCAGATCTAGCAATTTTCAAATTTTACTCAGTCTAGAAAATCTTACACCGCGTGATTAAACTCGTAACCTTTAATTAACCCGTGGTCGGATTCCTGTGAAATTTATACAGAAATAACCTACACACATCAGCCCTACTGATGGTTAAAACAGAGCCTTAAAAAAGCGGATACAAATGTTTTTATTTCATTTTATAAACATCACCCGTTACACAAAATTCATGGAGGGAGAAGCAAATTTCACTATGCGACAATTTTTTGTATTTTTGTGTCCCGAAAAAACTTCAAGCGAGAAAGTTTTAGTGAAATAATTGAATTTTAATACAAATGAAGTTCCAGCCCCATATCTCGAATGGTTTACGAGTAATTAAGTGATAATTATTCCATGCGCTTCAGTGTCGGAGTGATTTGTGACGACCGTGAAATGTTCAGGAAGAAGCATATTTGACTATGCGACAATTTTTTTTATTTCTGTGACCAGAAAATGATTCAAGCATGTGAGCTTTAGGGAAATATTTGAATTTTATTATACATCAAGTACCACGTTTATATTTTGAATGGTTTACGAGTAATAGAGTGGTAATTACTCAAGGCGATAAGGCTATCGGAACGGTACAGAGGTCTTTTTTATTCTATAAAATAGGCCTACTAGCAATTACGTAAAAATCCTTAAATATTTTAATCGTGGACTCAATAATAAAGGGTATTAACTGGCTACTTGTACCCATACTGAAAGATTGACCCGCTGGGGAAAAAGAATGAATTAAACTTTTTCCTAATCTTGTAAATCTGCACTACTGTTATTTAGATATTTGTTGAATTATTTATTTTATTTTTTGATCCTTTGTGCTAGTAACTTTTATTTCTAATTACCTTATCAAATGCCTTATTAGTTTAATATCTTGTTACGCCCTTTTCATATTTTAATATAATTTATCAACATGAAAACGTATTACAGTTAAAATTGAATTGCCGAGGCTTTAAGAGCATGCTATCGGGTTATAGTTAGGGCAAGACGATGATACTTTTTAATGAAAAATTCATGGAAAAATCCTTTGGAATATTGTGTGATTTATGTAGAATGCATTGCGAAGCAATTTGTGTCCTTTTTGTTATGTTGAGACGTCGATTTTAAAGATCCTGCGCCTCTTTTCGTTGTGCTGCTCATGAAAGTTTCCCTGCCCTGCAATTCACAAACCATCCCTTAGTTTATTAGGTCTATATTATCTCTGTCGTCACATAATTTGTATACAGATGTACACTTTTGGCCGTGTTTCACCAATCATTACCTACATAACTTACCCCATATAACCCGGAGAAAATTATTATTAATATAAATGTATTGCTTTGATTACAATATTAACACAAATTAATACTCTACAATAGTCTACGCAATGTAATAATAACATTAGTACTGTACATGTTAATATTGATACATAAAAATTCCCGTAGTTGTTTTCTACCCTTATTATAAGGTACAATTTCTATACAAATATAGGATACATTCTTTAACAAATTTTCATCAAATTATACTAACATAACCTCTAGAATGAGGAATATTTTCTAGGCAACAAAATATTAGAACAAATCACCCTTTAGCTGTTATATAGGCCTACCTGTATTATATAATTTCTATTCAAATCTAGATCCTTTGGGAGATTTTTACAAGATTTTAAAGACAAATGCTGTAGAATCAGAAGAACATTTTAAGTAACTTGAATAACAGAACAGTTCACATCTTAGCTGTTTTCTACAATCTACAAAATTACTGTTACACACTGCCACAGCACATATCTGGCCCGGCATAATGGTTCAGTTAATTGCACTTTCTAAAGCACCTTCCATTTGTATTAGTAAAAACGGTATGTACTGGTAATATCTATCCTAAAAGACTGCGGTCAAGCGGCCGAGATCAGTAGGTAGAAGCTTTGCTCTCTACTGTCGTGCTTGAAGCGCCAAATCATTCTGACAGCTTGAAGCGCCCGGAATAATTACCACTCAATTACTCGTAAACCATTCGAGATATGGGGCTGGAACTTCCTTTGTATTAAAATTCAATTATTTCAGTAAAACTTTCTCGCTTGAAGTTTTTTCGGGACACAAAAATACAAAAAATTGTCGCATAGAGAAATTTGCTTCTCCCTCCATGAATTTTGTGTAACGGGTGATGTTTATAAAATGAAATAAAAACATTTGTGTCCGCTTTTTTAAGGCTCTGTTTTAACCATCAGTAGGGCTGATGTGTGTAGATTATTTCTGTATAAATTTCACAGGAATCCGACCACGGGTTAATTAAAGGTTACGAGTTTAATCACGCGGTGTAAGATTTTCTAGACTGAGTAAAAACTGAAAATTGCGAGATCTGGAATCTTGTGACGTCACACACTCGCCTGCTCGCCGCAACCCCCTGTCCTATAAACTCGCCGGAATACGCTACCTCTGTAGTTTACAAGCCTTGGCCCATACCTGCTATAAATGTTATTTCACGAACAGAAACTAGCTTTAAAGTTATTGCGTTGCGTTAAAATTGCATAAGCCTATACTCAGAACAAAACTGCATACCGCTAGGTGGAACTATCCTCTTCTTATTGGCTTACTGTACTATTTCAGTGTCAATGCATTTTGTGTAATGTTTACATATTTTAAGAATTAGTATATCAGTGTATACCAATATGAATTAAGGTTAAGAATCAAACTTTAGACCTTTGTTCTTCCGTAAGCCCTGCTTAATGAATCGATCTGGAGTTTAACTCGGAGATCTACTAAAAATATATATATATATTTTCTGTATATCATAACTGCAATTATAACTGATTAAAAAAGCATACTGGCACTTTGTTATATCAGTTTACCTGATTTTATTGGTTCTTATTTTAGTCTTTATTTCGTCGAATTTTAGTTCTTTTATATGTACCGGTACATATAAAGCCAAGTTACTTCTGTACATACTGTAATATAAGTCCTAGCCCTTGTCATTATAATTATGTTCGGACATTTAAATACAGATTGTGCTTTCAGGCTTCTAACTTAAAACCAGGTGAATAATTTGAAAAATTATAAAAGCCATCAGTGATCGCTTGTTATAATCTTAATTAAGTATTCATTTAAAGTAAGTTGTCTAATTACCCTCTTTTTTTTCTTTTCAGGTGAGTTGAATTTATAATTCCAAATATTCCCACCTCTTCAGTGCTGAGTAAGTAGAAAGAAATGTATTAATCACTGATCGTTTCAAAACTGAAATGTTCCTAGAACGGTACAGAGTATTGATTATTAAGTGCCAGTATGGTACTTTATGAGATTGTGTGTGCGGACGAAAAAATGTCTCTCCGTCCGTCCGAGTGTCCGTACGCACTATATACGCTTTTTCGAATTTCATGACACTTAAAAACTTATGTATAATGTCCATGGGAAGAACCCTATTGATATTGAACCAAATCGGTTCACCGGTACCGGAGTAATGCCCAATTTAGTGCCTATTTTAATAGATTATATTAGAAAGGCGCCATAACTCAAATACGGTGTATCGGATTTCCATGAAACTTGGCATACGCATTTATGATGTCCATGAGAAGTACCCTATTGAATTTGAACCTAATCTGTTGACCGGTACCGGAGTAAAACCCAATTTAGTGTCTATTTTAAAGGCGCAATAACTCAAATACGCTTTATCGGATTTTTATGAAACTTCGTACGCGTATTTATAATGTCCACGGAAAGACTTCTATTGATATTCGACCAAATCGGTTGGCCAATACCGGAATAATGCCCAATTTCGTGCATTTTATGTTAATTATATAAGTCGCGTAATTCAAATAGGCTTTATTGGATTTTCCTGAAACTTTGTATACTCATTTATAATGTACATGGGAAGATGTCTACTGATATTGGATCAAATCGGTAGAACGGTACCGGAGTAAAACCCAATTTAGTGTCTATTTTAAAGACGCGGTAACTCAAGTACGCTTTATCGGATTTTTATGAAACTTGGTATACACATTTATAATGTCCATGAAAATAAGTCTATTGATATTGGATGATATCGGTTGACCTGTTTCGGAGTTATTTTCAATCTAGTTCTTATTTTATGGTAATATACGTATTCGAAAGAATTTATGAAATGCAAATCAGTTATCATGACAACATAGCCTATTGTTTTACTGTGATCTTATAAGGCTTTGGAAATTAAAATACAGTTAGCTATGACAAAAAACACTATTGCTTTACATGCGCTTATCCAACTAAACCGTTAAAATGACCCAGGTGGCCGAGATGGTAACGTCATGGCCTCACATTCTGGAGTCCATGGTTCAAAACCCGAAACCGGTCAATTGACTTTTTTTTTGTATTTTACATATCATAACTATTTCTTCTAAGTAGGATATAGATAGAAATCAAAACTGACAAAATGATATAATATTGATACGACATTGCTGTAAACGCTGATCAGCAGGGCTAGGATTTCTATGTAAATACATATTTGCTTTTTTATTACATACATTCCTAGGGTTGCTGATCAGCACTATATTTTTACAGAGTTATTCCATCCGACTTTCGATCAATGATTCTGTTCTCGAAGTGGATTTCAAAGGCAGAGCATCTTCCAAACGATAAAATAATAAGCTTATATGGAGTAATATAATGGCTGAGAATGTTTACTTAGTTTAGATGTCAACTAGAAGTCAGTTTAAGAACGAAGATAATTCGTAACACTAAAATAAAAGAACCTCCACATTCATCGTCCTATTTATTTATCGTAAGGTGTACAATGTTGATAGAAACTCTACAAAAATTTACAGACTGTATCGTTAAAAGCCTTTCTTTTTGGAATCAGTATTTGGAAACTGAACATGTCTCAATATTATTTTTCTTAAATTTTCATTACCTCAGCATCCTGCTCTATCAGGAGCTGGTTTCTCCTTTGCTGATCTATCCTAAACTGTAAACTCCTCCGGTGCTTTCTCCACTCTATCATCAGCTGCTATCTCCTCCGCTGCTCTACCATGAGCTGCTATCTCTTTCGCTGCTCTATCATGAGCTGCTATCTCCTCCGCTGCTCTATCATGAGCTGCTATTTCCTCCGATGCTCTATCATGACCTGTTATCTCCTCCGCTGCTCTATCATGAGCTGCTACCTCCTCCGCTGCTCTATCATGAGCTGCTACATCCTCCGCTGCTCTATCATGAGCTGCTACCTCCTCCGCTGCTCTATCAAGAGCTGCAACCTCTCCGCTGCTCTAACATGAGCTGCTACCTCCTCCGCTGCTCTATAATGAGCTGCTATTTCCTCCGATGCTCTATTATGACCTGTTATCTCCTCCGCTGCTCTATCATGAGCTGCTGCCTCCTCCGCTGCTCTATCATGAGCTGTTACATCCTCCGCAGCTCTATCATGAGCTTCTACCTCCTCCGCTGCTCTATCATGAGCTGCTTTTTCCTCCGCTGCTCTATCATGAGCTGCTATCTCCTCCGCTGCTGTACCATGAGCTGCTACCTAAGCCGCTCCTCTATCATGAGTTGCTATCTCCTCCGCTGCTCTATCATGAACTGCTATCTCCTCCGCTGCTTTATCATGAGCTGCTACCTCTGCTGCTCTACCATGAGCTGCTATCTTCTCCGCTGCTCTATCATGAGCTGCTACCTCCTCCGCTGCACTTGTCATGAGCTGCTATCTCCTCCGCTGCTCCATCATGAGCCGCTATCTCCGCTGCTCTATAATGAGCTGCTATCTCCTCCGCTGCTCTATCATGAGCTGCTACCTCCTCCGCTGCTCTACCACGAGCTGCTTTCTCCTCCGCTGCTCTATCATGAACTACTATCTCCTCCGCTGCTTTATCATGAGCTGCTACCTCTGATCCTCTACCATGAGCTGCTATCTTCTCCGCTGCTCTATCGTGAGCTGCTACCTCCTCCGCTGCACTTGTCATGAGCTGCTATCTCCTCCGCTGCTCCATCATGAGCCGCTATCTCCTCCGCTGCTCTATAATGAGCTGCTATCTCCTCCGCGGCTCTATCAAGAGCTGCTACATCCTACGCTGCTCTTGTCATGAGCTGCTATGTCCTCCGCTGCGCTATCATGAGCTGCTATCTCCTCCGCTGTTCTATCATGAGCTGCTATCTCCTGCGCTGCTCTATCATGAGCTGCTATCTCCTCCGCTGCTCTATCATGAGCTGCTATCTCCTCCGCTGCTCTATCATGAGCTGCTACCTCCTACGCTGTTCTATAAGGAGCCGCTATCTCCTCCGCTGCTCTACCATGAGCTGCTATCTCCTCCGCTGCTCTATCATGAGCTGCTATTTCCTCCACTGCTTTATCATGAGCTGCTACCTCCACCGCTGCTCTATCATGAGCTGCTACTTCCTCCACTGCTCTATCATGAGCTGCTACCACCTCCACTGCTCTACCAAGAATTGCTTTCTCCTCCGCTGCTCTATCATGAGCTGCTACTTCCTCCGCTGCTCCATCATGAGCTGCTACCTCCTCCGCTGCTCTACCATGAGCTGCTACCTCCGCCGCTGCTCTATCATGAGCTGCTGTTTCCTCCGCTGCTCTACCATGAGCTGCTACTACCTCCGCTGCTCTATCATTAGCTGTTATCTCCTCCGCTGCTCTATCATGAGCTGAGATCTCCTCCGCTGCTCTATCAAGAGCTGTTATCTCCTCCGCTGCTGTATCATGAGCTGCTTTTTCCTCTGCTGCTCTATCATGAGCTGTCATCTCCTCCGCTGCTGTACCATGAGCTGCTACCTAAGCCGCTCCTCTATCATGAGTTGCTTTCTCCTCCGCTGCTCTATCATGAGCTACTATTTCCTCCGCTGCTGTACCATGAGCTGCTACCTAAGCCGCTCCTCTATCATGAACTGTATCTCTTTCGCTGCATTATCATGAGCTGCTACCTCTGATGCTCTACCATGAGCTGCTATCTCCTCCGCTGCTCTATCATGAGCTGCTACCTCCGCTGCTTTATCATGAGCTGCTATCTCCCCGCTGCTCTATCATGAGCTGCTATCTCCTCCGCTGCTCTATCATGAGCTGCTACCTCCTCCGCTGCTCTACCACGAGCTGCTTTCTCCTCCGCTGCTCTATCATGAACTACTATCTCCTCCGCTGCTTTATCATGAGCTGCTACCTCTGATCCTCTACCATGAGCTGCTATCTTCTCCGCTGCTCTATCGTGAGCTGCTACCTCCTACGCTGCACTTGTCATGAGCTGCTATCTCCTCCGCTGCTCCATCATGAGCCGCTATCTCCTCCGCTGCTCTATAATGAGCTGCTATCTCCTCCGCGGCTCTATCAAGAGCTGCTACATCCTACGCTGCTCTTGTCATGAGCTGCTATGTCCTCCGCTGCGCTATCATGAGCTGCTATCTCCTCCGCTGTTCTATCATGAGCTGCTATCTCCTGCGCTGCTCTATCATGAGCTGCTATCTCCTCCGCTGTTCTATCATGAGCTGCTATCTCCTCCGCTGCTCTATCATGAGCTGCTACCTCCTACGCTGTTCTATAAGGAGCCGCTATCTCCTCCGCTGCTCTACCATGAGCTGCTATCTCCTCCGCTGCTCTATCATGAGCTGCTATTTCCTCCACTGCTTTATCATGAGCTGCTACCTCCACCGCTGCTCTATCATGAGCTGCTACTTCCTCCACTGCTCTATCATGAGCTGCTACCACCTCCACTGCTCTACCAAGAATTGCTTTCTCCTCCGCTGCTCTATCATGAGCTGCTACTTCCTCCGCTGCTCCATCATGAGCTGCTACCTCCTCCGCTGCTCTACCATGAGCTGCTACCTCCGCCGCTGCTCTATCATGAGCTGCTGTTTCCTCCGCTGCTCTACCATGAGCTGCTACTACCTCCGCTGCTCTATCATTAGCTGTTATCTCCTCCGCTGCTCTATCATGAGCTGAGATCTCCTCCGCTGCTCTATCAAGAGCTGTTATCTCCTCCGCTGCTGTATCATGAGCTGCTTTTTCCTCCGCTGCTCTATCATGAGCTGCTATCTCCTCCGCTGCTGTACCATGAGCTGCAACCTAAGCCGCTCCTCTATCATGAGTTGCTTTCTCCTCCGCTGCTCTATCATGAACTGCTATCTCCTCCGCTGCATTATCATGAGCTGCTACCTCTGATGCTCTACCATGAGCTGTTATCTCCTCCGCTGCTCTACCATGAGCTGTTATCTCCTCCGCTGCTCTATCAAGAGCTGTTATCTCCGCTGCTGTATCATGAGCTGCTTTTTCCTCCGCTGCTCTATCATGAGCTGCTATCTCCACCGCTGCTGTACCATGAGCTGCTACCTAAGCCGCTCCTCTATCATGAGTTGCTTTCTCCTCCGCTGTTCTATCATGAACTGCTATCTCCTCCGCTGCATAATCATGAGCTGCTACCTCTGATGCTCTACCATGAGCTGCTATCTCCTCCGCTGCTCTATCATGAGCTGCTACCTCCTCCGCTGCTCTTGTCATGAGCTGCTATCTCCTTCGCTGCTCTATCAAGAGCTGTTATATCCTCCGCTGCTGTATCATGAGCTACTTTTTGCTCCGCTGCTCTATCATGAGCTGCAATCTCCTCCGCTGCTGTACCATGAGCTGCTACCTAAGCCGCTCCTCTATCATGAGTTGCTTTCTCCTCCGCTGCTCTATCATGAACTGATATCTCCTCCGCTGCATTATCATGAGCTGCTACCTCTGATGCTCTACCATGAGCTGCTATCTCCTCCGCTGCTCTATCATGAGCTGCTACCTCCGCTGCTTTATCATGAGCTGCTATCTCCTCCGCTGCTCTATCATGAGCTGCTATCTCCTCCGCTGCTCTATGAATAGCTGCTATCTCCTCCGCTGCTCTATCATGAGCTGCTATCTCCTCCGCTGCTCTATCATGAGCTGCTATCTCCTCCGCTGCTCTACCATGAGCTGCTACCTCCTACGCTGTTCTATAAGGAGCCGCTACCTCCTCCGCTGCTCTACCATGAGCTGCTATCTCCGCTGCTCTTACATGAGCTGCTATTTTCTCCGCTGCTCTATCATGAGCTGCTACCTCCTCCGCTGCTCTATCATGAGCTGCTACTTCCTCCGCTGCTCTACCATGAACTGCTTTCTCCTCCGCTGCTCTATCATGAGCTGCTACCTCCTCCGCTGCTCTATCATGAGCTGCTACCTCCTCCGCTGCTCTATCATGAGCTGCTATCTCCTCCGCTGCTCTATCGTGAGCTGCTTTTCCTCCGCCGCTCTATCATGAGCTGCTATCTCCTCCGCTGCTGTACCATGAGCTGCTACCTAATCCCCTCCTCTATCATGAGCTGCTTTCTCCTCCCCTGCTCTATCATGAGCTGCTATCTCCTCCGCTGCTCTATCATGACCTGGTACCTCCTCCGCTCCTCTATCATGAACTGTTGTCTCCACCGCTGCTCTACCATGAGCTACTACCTCCTCCGTTGCTTCAGCATGAGCTGTCATCTCCTCCGCTGCTGTACCATGAGCTGCTACCTAAGCCGCTCCTCTATCATGAGTTGCTTTCTCCTCCGCTGCTCTATCATGAGCTGCTATTTCCTCCGCTGCTGTACCATGAGCTGCTACCTAAGCCGCTCCTCTATCATGAACTGTATCTCTTCCGCTGCATTATCATGAGCTGCTACCTCTGATGCTCTACCATGAGCTGCTATCTCCTCCGCTGCTCTATCATGAGCTGCTACCTCCGCTGCTTTATCATGAGCTGCTATCTCCCCGCTGCTCTATCATGAGCTGCTATCTCCTCCGCTGCTCTATCATGAGCTGCTACCTCCTCCGCTGCTCTGCCACGAGCTGCTTTCTCCTCCGCTGCTCTATCATGAACTACTATCTCCTCCGCTGCTTTATCATGAGCCGCTACCTCTGATCCTCTACCATGAGCTGCTATCTTCTCCGCTGCTCTATCGTGAGCTGCTACCTCCTCCGCTGCACTTGTCATGAGCTGCTATCTCCTCCGCTGCTCCATCATGAGCCGCTATCTCCTCCGCTGCTCTATAATGAGCTGCTATCTCCTCCGCGGCTCTATCAAGAGCTGCTACATCCTACGCTGCTCTTGTCATGAGCTGCTGTGTCCTCCGCTGCGCTATCATGAGCTGCTATCTCCTCCGCTGTTCTATCATGAGCTGCTATCTCCTGCGCTGCTCTATCATGAGCTGCTATCTCCTCCGCTGCTCTATCATGAGCTGCTATCTCCTCCGCTGCTCTATCATGAGCTGCTACCTCCTACGCTGTTCTATAAGGAGCCGCTATCTCCTCCGCTGCTCTACCATGAGCTGCTATCTCCTCCGCTGCTCTATCATGAGCTGCTATTTCCTCCACTGCTTTATCATGAGCTGCTACCTCCACCGCTGCTCTATCATGAGCTGCTACTTCCTCCACTGCTCTATCATGAGCTGCTACCACCTCCACTGCTCTACCAAGAATTGCTTTCTCCTCCGCTGCTCTATCATGAGCTGCTACTTCCTCCGCTGCTCCATCATGAGCTTCTACCTCCTCCGCTGCTCTACCATGAGCTGCTACCTCCGCCGCTGCTCTATCATGAGCTGCTGTTTCCTCCGCTGCTCTACCATGAGCTGCTACTACCTCCGCTGCTCTATCATTAGCTGTTATCTCCTCCGCTGCTCTATCATGAGCTGAGATCTCCTCCGCTGCTCTATCAAGAGCTGTTATCTCCTCCGCTGCTGTATCATGAGCTGCTTTTTCCTCCGCTGCTCTATCATGAGCTGCTATCTCCTCCGCTGCTGTACCATGAGCTGCAACCTAAGCCGCTCCTCTATCATGAGTTGCTTTCTCCTCCGCTGCTCTATCATGAACTGCTATCTCCTCCGCTGCATTATCATGAGCTGCTACCTCTGATGCTCTACCATGAGCTGTTATCTCCTCCGCTGCTCTATCAAGAGCTGTTATCTCCGCTGCTGTATCATGAGCTGCTTTTTCCTCCGCTGCTCTATCATGAGCTGCTATCTCCACCGCTGCTGTACCATGAGCTGCTACCTAAGCCGCTCCTCTATCATGAGTTGCTTTCTCCTCCGCTGTTCTATCATGAACTGCTATCTCCTCCGCTGCATAATCATGAGCTGCTACCTCTGATGCTCTACCATGAGCTGCTATCTCCTCCGCTGCTCTATCATGAGCTGCTACCTCCTCCGCTGCTCTTGTCATGAGCTGCTATCTCCTTCGCTGCTCTATCAAGAGCTGTTATCTCCTCCGCTGCTGTATCATGAGCTACTTTTTCCTCCGCTGCTCTATCATGAGCTGCTATCTCCTCCGCTGCTGTACCATGAGCTGCTACCTAAGCCGCTCCTCTATCATGAGTTGCTTTCTCCTCCGCTGCTCTATCATGAACTGATATCTCCTCCGCTGCATTATCATGAGCTGCTACCTCTGATGCTCTACCATGAGCTGCTATCTCCTCCGCTGCTCTATCATGAGCTGCTACCTCCGCTGCTTTATCATGAGCTGCTATCTCCTCCGCTGCTCTATCATGAGCTGCTATCTCCTCCGCTGCTCTATGAATAGCTGCTATCTCCTCCGCTGCTCTATCATGAGCTGCTATCTCCTCCGCTGCTCTATCATGAGCTGCTATCTCCTCCGCTGCTCTACCATGAGCTGCTACCTCCTACGCTGTTCTATAAGGAGCCGCTACCTCCTCCGCTGCTCTACCATGAGCTGCTATCTCCGCTGCTCTTACATGAGCTGCTATTTTCTCCGCTGCTCTATCATGAGCTGCTACCTCCTCCGCTGCTCTATCATGAGCTGCTACTTCCTCCGCTGCTCTACCATGAACTGCTTTCTCCTCCGCTGCTCTATCATGAGCTGCTACCTCCTCCGCTGCTCTATCATGAGCTGCTACCTCCTCCGCTGCTCTATCATGAGCTGCTATCTCCTCCGCTGCTCTATCGTGAGCTGCTTTTCCTCCGCCGCTCTATCATGAGCTGCTATCTCCTCCGCTGCTGTACCATGAACTGCTACCTATTCCCCTCCTCTATCATGAGCTGCTTTCTCCTCCCCTGCTCTATCATGAGCTGCTATCTCCTCCGCTGCTCTATCATGAGCTGGTACCTCCTCCGCTCCTCTATCATGAACTGTTGTCTCCACCGCTGCTCTACCATGAGCTACTACCTCCTCCGCTGCTTCAGCATGAGCTGTCATCTCCTCCGCTGCTGTACCATGAGCTGCTACCTAAGCCGCTCCTCTATCATGAGTTACTTTCTCCTCCGCTGCTCTATCATGAGCTGCTATTTCCTCCGCTGCTGTACCATGAGCTGCTACCTAAGCCGCTCCTCTATCATGAACTGTATCTCTTCCGCTGCATTATCATGAGCTGCTACCTCTGATGCTCTACCATGAGCTGCTATCTCCTCCGCTGCTCTATCATGAGCTGCTACCTCCGCTGCTTTATCATGAGCTGCTATCTCCCCGCTGCTCTATCATGAGCTGCTATCTCCTCCGCTGCTCTATCATGAGCTGCTATCTCCTCCGCTGCTCTATCATGAGCTGCTATCTCCTCCGCTGCTCTATCATGAGCTGCTATCTCCTCCGCTGCTCTACCATGAGCTGCTACCTCCTACGCTGTTCTATAAGGAGCTGCTACCTCCTCCGCTGCTCTACCATGAGCTGCTATCTCCTCCGCTGCTCTTACATGAGCTGCTATTTTCTCCGCTGCTCTATCATGAGCTGCTACCTCCTCCGCTGCTCTATCATGAGCTGCTACTTCCTCCGCTGCTCTACCATGAACTGCTTTCTCCTCTGCGCTGCTCTATCATAAGCTGCTACCTCCTCCGCTGCTCTATCATGAGCTGCTACCTCCTCCACTGCTCTATCATGAGCTGCTACCTCCTCCACTGCTCTATCATGAGCTGCTATCTCCTCCGCTGCTCTACCATGAGCTGCTATCTCCTCCTCTGTTACCTAATCCGCTGCTATCTCTTCCGCTTCTCTATCATGAGCTCGTATCTCCTCCGCTTCTGTACCATGAGCTCTCTCCTCCGCTTCTCTACCATGAGCTGCAATCTCCCCCGCTTCTCTACCATGAGGTGCTATCTCCTCCGCTTCTCTACCATGAGCTGCTATCTCCTCCGCTACTCTCATGAGCTGATATCTCCTCTGCTGCTGTAGCACGAGCTGCTATCTCATTCGTTGCTCTATCATGAGCTGCTATCTCCTCGCTGGTCTACCATGAGCTGCTACTCCCTCCGCTGCTCTATCATGAGCTGCAATCATCTCCGCTGCTCTATCGTGACCTGCTATCTCTTCCGCTGTTCTATCGTGAGCTGCTATCTCTCCGCTGCTGTAGCATGAGCTGCTATCTCCTCCGCTGCTCTATCATTAGCTGCTATCTCCTTCGCTGCTCTATCATGAGCTGCAATCACCTCCGCTGCTCTACCATGAGCTGCTACCTCCTCCGCTGCTCTATCATGACCTGCATCTCCTCCGCTGCTCTATCATGAGCTGCTATCTCCTCCGCTGCTCTATCATGAGCTGCTATCTCCTCCGCTGCTGTAGGATGAGCTGCTATCTCCTCCGCTGCTCTATCATTAGCTGCTATCTCCTCCGCTGCTCTATCATGAGTTGCAATCACCTCCGCTGCTCTACCATGAGCTGCTACTTCCTCCGCTGCTCTACCATGAGCTGTTATTTCCTCCGCTGCTCTACCATGAGGTGCTATCTCTTGCGCTTCTCTATCATGAGCTGGTATCTCCGCTGCTCTATCATGACCTGCTATCTCCTCCGCTGCTCTATCATGACCTGCTATCTCCTCCGCTGCTCTATCATGAGTTGCTATCTCCTCCGCTGCTCTTTCACGAGCTGCTATCTCCTCCGCTGCTGTAGGATGAGCTGCTATCTCCTCCGCTGCTCTATCATTAGCTGCTATCTTTTCCGCTGCTCTATCATTAGCTGCTATCTCCTCCGCTGCTCTATCATGAGCTGCAATCACCTCCGCTTCTCTACCATGAGCTGCTACCTCCTCCGCTGCTCTACCATGAGGTGCTATCTCTTCCGCTTCTCTATTATGAGCTGTTATCTCCTCCGCTGCTCTATTATGAGCTACTATCTCCTCCGCTGCTCTATCATGATCTGCTATCTCTTCCGCTGCTCTATCCTAATGTTCTGACTCCTCTCATCTGCGTCTTTCTCCTCTGCCGTCTCCTTAGCCGACTACTCGGCCGTCCCCTCTGCCGAATCCCCTGCCGATTCCTCGACCGTCTCCTATACCGGGTCCTCTCCCGACTCTGCTGTCTCCTCTCCCGATTCTGCTGTCTCCTCTGCTGTCTTCTCTGCCGCGCTATCCTAATATCCTGGAACCTCTGCAGCGCTATCCTATACTACTCTCTCCTCTGCTGTTCTGTAACAAACTGTTGTCTCCCCTCCTGATGACTTCTACACCTCTATACCCCGAGCCGCTCTCTCCTTTTTCGCCCTATCCTACGTCGTTCCATCCAAGGCAGCTCCATCCGAAGCTCATATAACCCCTCTGGCTCTATACGGATCTGAAATTTATGTTATGTAAAAAGATCATATTATGAGTAGTGCTCTGTAGATGCGAAACTAGATTTTGTTTTCAACAATTCAGAACAAAACACTCAGAATATTCGAGAACAAGGTAGACTTACAGAGAAAAATTTTCAGACAATAACGAGATGAATGATAAGGAATGAAGGGCACATTTAATGACGAAATTCAAATTCTATATAGCCTACCACCTAATAAATCATGTAGATATGGATGGGCAGAACTCGTAGCTCGAAGAGCAGTGTCGTGCAAGTTATTAAGAACCTAGACACAGAGGGGAGAATAACCTAATACATTCAAAAGGCCGGTCCCAGGGAGATCGGAAAGAGACAAACAGCTTAAGCAGAAGAAACCAGGGCGATGAAAATATTTTTGTTGAAAGTTTGTTATTGTTCTAGCGAAGGAATAAGCTGTCAAAATCTACATCCCATGTTTCAGGTTAAAGCCATGCTTTGCATACTTATACATAAATAGCTATTCACCTCTTCTTAGAATTCCTAAAACTCTGTAAAAGAGCCTATATAATATATATAATTGAGTAATGAGGTATCATACTTCATACTTGTCTATATTAGCAAATGGCATAAGTCAGCATGCGTGAATGGATCAGTGTCATGTTATTGAACTTGAGAAACAATAAGCATATTATTTTAATCCATCAAGCTTGCAATGTATTATAGCAAAACTGTCTGTACAGAGTACTTCACTTGGGAATAAACCTACAGTGTACTGCCAAGGAGGTAAATGGGTTGATACAAGAATAAATTACAATTACAATTATATTAGCAAATACTGTGCTAGAAATTAATCTGTGATATGTGACTTAGTTTCAGGTGAGTGACATTGATGGTGGAATATATTGTTGCGATTAACCCGAAAGAACAGTTCAGAAATGTATTGAAACGAGCTCGTGTTAAAGTACTCATATCAAGTATTAAGAAATTCTACAGGGTATTGACTCGCAGAAATATGTACTTCTTTAGTTTAAATCAATGATAACTGAAAATACAAAGATATCTCTGCAATATGAAGGAAAGTCAATTGGTTATGTTGCGCGCCTAAATAAAATCAATGCATATACACTTAGGCTACCTTGAACACTCGTATATTGTATAGCCAATTGCGTAAAACCAAATTTATGCATGCATGTAGAGGTTTCTGTAGTATCATTAATGTAAGAATTAATATAAGACGTGAACAAAGTTTCAAATGTTTTTTACTTACCTTGTTATGGCATAGAGTGCTTCAAAAATAAGTTCTAAAATGAGTAAATTTCTTTTGCATAAAAAATAACACAAATAAAACAGTGTTAAGAACATTTACTGTTAAAGAAATATCTTATAAGAATTTATAATAAAGCAGTGTATTTCATCACTGTCATTCCGTGAACACTAGCCTCCATAAACAAACATATTTTATTTTTATTGAATATCCAAAATTGGAATAAACCCTATTTCACCCGAAGGTATATTAGGGTTAGAGATAATGAAAGAAATGAGTTCTTTAATGATTTTAAGAAGTAAGAATTCTCATTGGAGGTCTTAGCAAAGAGGGATTAAACCAAAGATATGGCTATTATTATTTAATACAATAATATAATAATTCTAAGGTGTAATAATAGTTATTTATGAAACAAGTGGCGAAAACGAGATTTTGTAGGCTTCATTGCTAGGCACTCCGGGGGAAAGGGTGGGCACACAAAAAAAAAAAAAAAAAAAAAAAAAAATGTTCGCGAAACGAGGCGTATGTAGCAATCCTACGAGCAATCTAAAACCATTTTACCATGTGTATCATACACTATTTTTAGACAGCCGTTAATATTTGTGAAATACTAATTTTATTGCGTGCCGTGGAGCCATATTGGGACCTTTCAGCTGTCTTATCATCTAGTATGCACTTGCGCAGATGAGGCTATTGATTTTATGGTGCATGGGTGCCAACATATTATGGAATGGAGTGGACAGGACAACGCTTTTCAGCCACCAAGTGACTAGTTTTGCGACTACCGTGAGAAATTCAACATTTAAAAAGGCGTAGGTCTAATGACTTTCAACATTATCAATTTTTATCAAACTGAGTATGTTTATTATTCATATGCAATTTTTTTAACTCAGTAAATATTTTCTTGATATTGAAACCATATTTGGTTACCCTTGAATGTTATAATTTTACACCACTCAGTGGCATAATATTCTCCTTTTCATTAATATCATCTACCGTTAAAAGAGCTTCTTTTACCTTCGACTGTCTAAACGGTATTTAAAAATATTATCCAAGGATTGTCTACGTTATAGTATGATTTATATCTTAGTACTGCCCTTATATATAGGCCGTCGCAAGTGGTTAGCATTGTTGACCACGGATCTTCTCAGATTCAATTTGGGGAGCATCAGTTCCATGGAAGAACTATTTGATAGGACTAGCAATCTGATCAGGAAACAATATTGGACACGACAGATAGCACGTTGGCCACAGGCCTCACCATCCTACCATGTGTTAATGAAGACGCAAGGTTGAATTTTACCTCCGAGGTTTGTGTTTAGTTTACTGAAAAGCTATCATAGACCGGACCCTGAAATAAAAGCAACTTAGGCCGACATTCATAAAGTGAATATAATTGGCCCAGTAGTAAATGCATAGAGGCAGTGCTTCTCAAAATGTGGTATGTGTAACGGTACCTCTGAACGTATTTGTAGGACTTTTAGGGAGTAAGGTAGTATTTTAAAAGAATAAGTTAAGTTAAAGAATAATATAATTGGCCCAGTAGGCCTATGCATAGATGCAGTGCTTCTCAAAATGTGATATGCGTAACGATACCCTTGGAGGTATTTGCAGGATTACAGTAGAATTTTAATGGATTACAGTAGAATTTTATAGATTACGGTAGTATTTTATATAGAATAAGTTATCCGGTAAAATGAAATAACCAAGCATTACAGGTTTCTTTTAGGAGTCACTACCAAAGAAACTGATTCGCTGGTGAGGCCGGTACATGGTCTAATCTAATTTCATTAAAGCTAATTATTTACTGATCACCATATATTCCGCGATCAAGTTTCAGCCCTTGCCTGCACCATGTGACCCAACGATTCCCTCCCCCTGAGCAGTCGATTCTGTGAACACACATTATTTCATTGCGCCATTTTAGGTTAATTTTGTGTGAACTTCTTAGTGATTTTATTTAGGCCTATATTTACAATACTCCAATAAATAGATGGATTCTCCAAACATTCTCCTAGTCTCAAACACAGATAAACTTTGTGCTCCGACTCTGATTTTGAATAGATTTGTTTGGAAGGATGTTATAAACCGAGCAAGGCTCCCTTTGTTGAACTTGTCCTTCTGGACTGTATCAGTTTAGAACTACAAATAATTGAGTCGGCGTTGGTACAGTCAGTATCGTGCTGGCTTTCTGTGTCCAAGATTGAGAGTTCGATCCCGGCTGAAGTCTACTACATTTATGTGTGGATAAATGTAATAAGGTCATCTCCGTAGATTTACAGGCATATAAAATAACACCTGCTGAACAAAATTAAGATTTACCAGCGACGATCACAGGCGTAAGTTGCAGTACTTCTTCATCGTTAAATAACCATAAAACCAACAAACAAGCCAGTTCCATTGACAAAACATTGCTATGCATTTAAAAACAATCTTATTCACTTTTGCCTAATCAGGTTAATGTTATCTTTGTTCGCTTGTACCAACATTTTCTCTACGCTAAGGACCTGATCAAACTCTTTCACATACAGGCGGGTTATATTTTGTGGACCTCTGCTGTAAACTAACAATAAATAACTTGTTAATTTAAACGTATCTACAGTACAGCATAGGACGAGCTGCTATAGCTTCATAAAAAATGTTATATGATTTCATCAGCACTAATTCCATTAGGCTACATTCCAAAATACGGTTTGAAACAACGTGATAGGCTATAAAATTCAGAAGTTCTTAACCATATCTCCTAATGGATATTAAATTAAGCAACATTATTTACTAAAATTATACGCTTTATCTTCTAATTTGAAGGTTTCACGCAAGAAATACGCTTCCCAGTTTTCAAATAAAAATATTTAAAAACTCACATCTGCAAACCCACACAAGAATACAGTACTCATGCCGAAGTTATGTAAAAAATCAGGATAAAAACCACAGGCTATAAATACCTGAATACTAAGTCTATGGAGTGTGATTTCGGAAGTTGTTGTCTTTGGAGATTCCAACTACTAATTTTGATCCATGCCGAAAATGAAGAGCGATCTTTTAGCAACAAAATTCTTTGATGGCGTACAAGAATTTAGTAATATCTTGGCAACATGTACATAACTTATTTTTAAAAATGCATTTCTCTATGTGGGAAAAATTTACTAAGTGCTATTGACTGGATGGATCTGGGAATGACAGTTGGTTCGCTTTGTTTTAAACAATTCTCTGGCAGAATATCAATATTCAGATTCCTGGGACGAGAACGAAAAATAAATTCGATGTATGAACAAAAAATAAGTTTCCAAGGTTTTCTTTACTTATATTCATGACTTACCTGATTAGACGAAATTTCCCAAACTTATCATTTCAGTAAGACGTAATTATTCGCAGCAACTTCCAAAAGTTAAAGCACATTTAATTAGGAATTATTTAACGAAAACGTTGGAGCTTTATAATTTTTAAGAGAATCGTTTCATTTAAAGTACAGTATATCTTTTGTTCTAACTGGATTTTTTTGCTTTTGTTTGCTGTGTTGGGTTTGATCCTGAAAATCCTTCTCGAATTTTCAGTTTGAAATATATTATAAAAAAAATACAATTATCAGAAAAATGCCTTCGTGTTATGTCTGTGAACAGCTTAGCTCGACATTGAACAATCATGTAAAATGAAATTTTACACTTGCATTACAACTTTTCTGGGGATAGAACATAATGAATGGCAATGACTTAGGCCTAATGAACGAAATTTTATTTTTCAATCTACTTTCGAAAACGGATCTAACAATTTCGTTTAAAGCTTTTACACAAGGTAGCCTATATATACTAAGAGCTAAATCTTTTATTTGAAACAGTTTATGTTTTAAAAATCTGAAGGACATTTATAAGTCAGTCACCCTTTAAAAAACTCAGTCTTTTATTCAGAACAAATAGGCCTGTGTATACCTTTCGTAAGGCTAAGAAAACGCACATTTCGTGCAATACGGCCGTTTATTCTATATTAGAATGTGAAATGAGCAAGTTGTATTGCCCATGCATAGGGTTCAGAAAGTTATATTAGTGAATCACGTACTTTCTTTTGGGATTTCTCCTTGCAATATAGTCATCAAGAACAAGAGAAATTATAAAGGGAAGACTTGGAAAATAAGTCTAGTATGATTTACCAAGGACTATGGCTATTGGCTTATCAACTTCAATGCTAAGTATTGGACTTGCTACATGCAGTTTCTTAAAAACGAGATCAACGGCGCCGACTTTGGGGAGGCAAGTTAATTTCTGCCCCGACATTAAATTTTTATCATATAAGGCCTATGTATAACTAAAAATCCAATTCTTTCCCCCGAAATATTTTTAAGTCGGCGCCTCTGAACGAGATTGTTATCGGATACACGTCATGAAACGATAATGTAGTAGACTGCTAGATGACAAACATTTCTGATTTTCTTCACTCAGATGACGTTTCAAGTTCATAGACGTAGCTAATTGTACCTTTTGAGTAAAGAATATATAGTAGTACATGTGCAGACTGCAAGGCACTTAAAATAGCCATGAAATGTAGATAAAGTAAATTTTTTCCTATACAGGCCATGGAGACCCAAAGGGTTCCATGAGGGTGAGGTTCACAGACTTTTAGATAATCTGTACATGAAGGTGGTAAGGTTGTCAGCCTTACGCACCGGCTGCCTTTACCCCCAGGATTGCTCCTGGTACTAATTTCTTTTATAGGCTGAGTCGACCCCAGGGCCATAGTGCCACGAGAAAGATTAGGGCAATTGAAAAACTCCAACGACCTCATGGGGGATCGAACCCGCGACCTACCGGTTTGTAGCGCAGCGCCTCATTCACTACGCTGCGGTGTACCCAGATATCAAATGTAGATACTGCATAATATTCTGGAAAAAAAGGAATTGTGATTCGTACAAACGAGGAGGCTCTCAGCGAATGGAGATAGGCTACAGTTTTAAAACATATTCTTCATAACGCGTCCGAAATGATCCACCTATTAAGATCATAAAGTACAAGTTATGAGTGCATTCATGTTAACAAGCTGAGTAATTGTTTTGTTTTCAAGTTATACATATTCTTTTTTTCTTTTTATGTCATATAAGACTAATAGAAAATTATATAACGGCCATACGATGAATAAAGACATAGCAAACAATCTTATTTTCCGCAGTTGTCCTAATTTAGCAAGATTTTATTGTTATTTATTAAGTGCCCGAATGGTACTTTATGAGATTGTGTGGGGGATGGGAAAATGTCTGTCCATCTATCGGTCTGTCAGTGTGTCTGTGGTCGAATATCAATAGACTCCATGGACATTATAAATGCGTAAACGAAGATCATAAAAATCCGATAAAACTTAATTTGAGTTATTGCGCCTTTAAAATAGACAGTAAATTGGGTTTTACTCCGGTACCGGTCAACAGATTAGGTTCAAATTCAATAGGGTACTTCTTATGGACGTCATAAATGCGTATACCAAGTTTCATGGAAATCCGATAGAGCGTATTTGAGTTATGGCGCCTTTCTAATATAATACATGTATAATCTATTAAAATAGGCACTAAATTGGGCATTACTCCGGTACCGGTGAACCGATTTGGTTCAATAACAATAGGGTTCTTCCCATGGACATTATAAATGTGTTTTCCAAGTTTCATGAAAATCCTAAAAAGCGTATTTGAGTTATGGCGCGTACAGACACACGGACAGACACACTGGCACTTAATAAAATCAGATAAACTGGTGTAACGAAGTTCCAGATGGAGTTAATAGTCCATATTTAAGAAAGTATTGGGTTTTAGAGCACGATTTCTTGAGAAAGTTTCATAATCATATGTGAACAAATAACTGGGATAACTACCAGAATATTAACAGAATGAATTTAAATCAAATTCCTCACGTTAATGTTTTTGTCAAAACATCTGAAGCCATTCAAAGTTTCTTTTGGAGGGTGAAAAATTAAAAACTTGGAACTTTTTGGAATTTTCCCATCGGTTGTAGGCTAAAACCTATAAGTCTACCAACCTTATGATTAAACAGTCGTAGTTGTGAATGACATCACGACTGTCCAACCAGTTTTTCCATAGGCTACTTATGGGATAGCTAGAAACACCAAATTTTGTACTGTTATTGGCTGTAGTATGTGCCAATATTCCTGCCAAATTGTGCGATTCTATCTTTTCTATAGGTATGTCAAAAATTACGTAATCTGAGGAAAATATACAACATTTATTTGAAATAAAAAAATCGAACTTTATTTAAGGTGTAACCGATGGAGATGCGACAAAAATCGTAAGACCGAACTTGTAGATCTCTTAAAATCCGTTACTGCCGGTGCAGTCGGTTTTTTTATACAACTTACCAGTTAGCTACTATAAACCTCCAAGAAAATTTCCACACACCTTAAAGTTGCGTCCACCATTTTGAAAGTTTTTTTTTTGGGGGGGGGGGGGTAAGACATTTTTAAAATCTGATAATTTTGGAATATTTCCGTCTGTTACAAGCTATAAGTATGGAAAATTTCAAATTTCTGGCTCGTCTGGAAGTTGGCAAACAATTATGTCAGTCAGTGAGTGAGTTAGCTGCGCGGTGATGATATACTATTTTTAAACCGTTAATTGGTCGTTACTCCGGTACCGGTCAACCGATGTGGTCCAAAATCAACAGTGTTTGTCCTATGGACGTTATAAGTGCATATATTAAGTTTCATGAAAATCTAATAAAGCATACTCGAGTTATCGCGCGAACAGACACACGGTTAGACAGACGGACAAACATTTTTCCCGCCCATCATACAATCTTAGTAAGTACCATTCTATCCGTTTTAATAATGAGTAAGGCAAGGCATTTGATGATTTTGCATCTTTTTTATATGAACGTTAAAAGATAGCTCGAATATATATAAATGTGTATAATGAAATAATTTATTAGATAGGAACAATTTCTTTTTGCATTTTTCCTTATTTTGCATTTTTCGTCATTTTTTTGGAAATTTTTAGATCATTTTCGGCATTTTTAGCTCATGTTTCAGTGGAGGTAGAGAGGAGCTTTTCCATGGACAAATCGTTACTCTCAGACAACAGACAATTATTTTTATTTGAGAATCTCAGCCAAGTGTTCATAGTTCATTTTAATTCAGGTTTATTGTAAACATCACAGGAGTTTCTATTCTAGCAATAAAGAATTTTTTGTTTCTTTTTAAATGACACATATTTGCTACGGGCAATTTGATGGGCATGCCAGTTCAAAAAGAATTTCTTTCTTCGCCAAGGGTGTCCAAGTAGTATAAATTTACTTACTTCTTTAGTAACAAAATAGGTGTATTTTATAATGTAGATTCATATATAACACACTATCATCCATTAAATTGTTAAGCAATTCATTAGTTTAAAAAACTAATTAAAAGTAATAATGGTACATTTATTGGTCTTTTGTTTAATGTTGGGTTATTTTTCACTATTTTTTGGTCATAAATGCATTTTTCACTATTTTATGGACATTAAATGCCATGCCCTAATAATGGGCATAGCGAAGATACTTAATATATTTATAGTCCCAGAAAGCGGTTAAGTAGACCTATCAATTGAATATAGGAATTTAATTAGTCATCTCAGTGAACCGTATTGAAATTCAATTAACAGTGAAATGAGTGTCTGTATTTATTTGATATGGAGTCATTATTATAATATTTGGCTAGATAGAACTGAAGATTCAGCCATTGAAATGAAGCTCTTTAACAATTTTCCATTCATTCAGGAAGATGTTGCAAAGAGCTCTCCCTAGTTCTTTGCTGCTCTACGTATAGTCTCGAGAGAAAGAGCTTGATCTACACTTAGCTACTGGATATTATTTTCGTTACTCCCTCAAGGCTGTAATTTGTATTGACGTCTATATTATGTTCAAAAGCTAAAAGCCACGTTTATTTAATGTCTAGTAAGACACCCTCCTCTGCAGTGATGTTGGTTTCTTTTGCCATACGAACATAGCAGATGACTGTATTTACTAGTGACACAGTCTCATTTCTTTAGGTTTCGAGTCCCGATGGTATCGTTCTACTTTTTCTTCTTCTTCCTTTTGACCCATTTTAACTAGTGCCATGCTGAAGTTCAAGGGAACTTTACTTCTGTCGGGAAATGTATTGACATATTATGTTTGTAATCTCCTGCATTTTTTTCGACATTTGTCGGAGAATCCAAGGGCGGATTTCATTATTTTTTCTCAGCAATGAATTGCTCTACAATCTTGCAATCTGAGATACTATTTATTGAACACTTCTACAATTACATACTATTTTCAAAATTAATCAAACTGTTACAGTTATGGGTAATTATCGTTTCAAAATGGCAGCCACATTTCATGCACTGAAAAGCCGTTTCCTGGATAACTTCCACAAATATCAATATTTCTAAGTGATTATTTTTGTGTGTATTTGTTAATGTATGAACAACACTATCTACAATCATTATTTAACATTATTAATTTGTTTTAAATATATATATATATTGTGTATATATATATATATATATATATATATGAAAAAAAATTAAAATTGATTTTTTTAAATACTTATAGGCTACTATAGAAATACCATAGATTGTAGATGACGTTGTTCATATCATGTTTCCAAATACAGTAGATAGAAAAAAGAATCACTCAAAAATATTGTCATTTGCGGAAATTATCAGGGAAACGGCATTTTAGTGCACGCAACGTGGCTGCCATTTTGTAACGATAATTACCCATAACTGTTACAGTTTGATTAATTTTGAAAATAGTATACACCTTAGTAGTCAATAAAGAGTATGTCAGATTGCAAGATTGTAGAGCAATTTGTTGCTGAGGAAAAAATGACATTCACCTATTTCTCACCATTGAATTTTCCCGAAAGCCGTATGTCCCCCCTTAAGTCCTGTTTATTCTTGTTGTTTCATTGCACCTTCCCTCACGGGTTGTAACTTCCTTTCCGTTGTTTGTTTGTTCACTTCGCTTGACTAGAATAAGTACTATGCTACTTAGTTTATAGGCCTACACAGTACCACCCGAATTTTAAATTAAACTGAAAAATCTCTTGTTGAAAATTTAATTAAAAAAACGCTTTATAACTGTATAGGGTTTCAAGGAGGTGTGGCTCACACAAACCTATATTATTGGCTGACAACGCCTTCGGTATGATACTAACCCTCAACAGTCATCGCTCTTTTTACTTCTTCTGCCCGTACCATAGGTACTGTAAATAGAGGAAGTATTGTGTTTTTATCATAATACAAGTTCTGATGTCCCCTGAATCCAAAATGTAGTATTTTAAATCCCTATATATATAAGGACTTAACAGCCTGGAAATCATACTCCTTCATAATTTAATTTTGAATTACACGCTGGCGACGGCGGGCCTTTTAAGCTAGTCTCTATATATATAAAAGGCTTTGTCCTGACTGACTGACTGACTGAATGAATGACTGACTGACAGGAATCAACGTACAGCCTAAACTATAACAGGTAGAGACTTGGAATTTTGTCAGTACCTTCGTTTCATAATGTAGGTGCTCACTAAGAAAGGATTTTGAAAAATTCTGATTTTAACTGCCAAAAATTAAATGTTTTTGAGAATACTTAACCCCTTTTTACACAGAATTATCCAAACAAATTCACAGAACATATTGGTGCCAGGTGCTCACTAAGAAAGGATTTTGAAAAATTCTGATTTTAACTGCCAAAAATTAAATGTTTTTGAGAATACTTAACCCCTTTTTACACAGAATTATCCAAACAAATTCTCAGAACATATTGTTGCCAGTTGTATCAGGTGGGTTTGGATTAAATGAAATGGATGTTTGACAAATTAGAGAAGGTATCATTATAATTCATATTATCTGTATTAATAAAAGGAATTGTCCTCGATGTCCAGCGAAATCTACTGAACGCAGAGATCTGAAATTTTAATCATAGGTGGGCTGAAGGGTCGGAAAATGCACCTCCAAGCCGGAATTTTAATTTTAGTTTTCGTTCGTGAGTTATGAGTGAAAAACGGGCAAAAAACGTGCATTTTGTGCTTTTTCAAAACATAAGTTTTCAGTTATAGGCTATATTTCAATGTCAAATCAATTACAGTTGGCTTTGCCTATTTTTGTCATACCTTGAAAATAAAACTTTTGCGATCGCTTGAATGTTGTAAGCCCTAATATGGTCAAACATTGTTTTATTTGGTCGAAACTCACTATACAGGGGTTTTCTGGACCAAGGAACTCGAATCTGAGGTCGCTTGTATCAAGCGATGCTATGTAATCGTGGTATGTAGTCCACATGATTTAGGTGTTAATAAATATAATGATTTTACTATTATGCTCTTAATTTTTAATTTTTTAAATAATTATCGCGGGCGAAACCGCGGGCACATGCTAGTATAATATAAAATAAGTTACCGTATTTCGCAAAATATTTGCCGAATGAAGCAAGTTAGCACCAAAATCACGAAAAACGTCAGGCTCCAACCAATCAGAACATTACCAATTTGTCCATGTTGTATAAAAATACCTGTTCTGAACACAGGTAAAAGATCCCCTGCAATGACTGGGATTAAATTCGGGCTGTTCATTGTTTTACCGATTTAGCTACATAATTTGTACTTTTTTTTAAAATAATACTGTTACTCAATAGGCCTTGCTCGCTCAATTCCTGAACACATAATTTAAACTGAAAGCAAGATAAAATTAGTGACACTGCAGTGAACCATCCAGCAAAGAAAACGAGTTAGTGTTTCCTTGAAATTAAAAAATTTTAAACATTACCTATTCCATAGCAACCAAACAGAACGTTGCGTTGCGTTGCCTGAAGTCATTGGACATGATTGATAAAGCCTATACGGAAAGCCAAGCAACGCAGGTTTACTTTTTCGGCCAAGATCGAGAACTGGGAGTATAAATTACATTCGTAAGATATATTCGGAATTTAAAATTAACCTGCATTCAAGAAACTTTAGGCCTATAGTTTAAATTTCCAAAGAAATGTTAGGCTGCTTTGTGCTCTTTAAACAGATTTAATTGCTCTGGCAGGATTTCCAGTTAGTTTTTTTTTTTTTTTTTTCTTCCATTCAGCACTTTTTCCCTCGTTAAATATTTACACTCTCTACAGGTGGGAAAATGTCGTCTTTCACACGGGTATAGTGAATTTTTAAAGAACTCAAAACCCGGCTTGGCTAGTGTTGACGAGAATTCTCGTTGTACATATTCAGCTTTCTACGGCTGTTCATTATTATAAATTACATTTGGCGTAGCAAAGTAATAGACATCGTCAAGAAGTTATGTATGAAAGGATTACTTTCATGAAAAGAAATAAAGTAATTTTACGGGTAAAATTAGGTGGATTCCCTTCAGAAATCTATTAAGGATACATAAGTACGTATTCCGTGCAGTTACTGGACTATTTAGTGTAAAGTAAGAAACATTTTTGTGCTTACGACAAAACCGTTCTTTAAATTGCCATAAACTGCTATGTTTTGTCTTCTTTTTCTAAATTATAGGTTGCATTACTTTTCGTACAAATTTTCATTAGTCTTCGTATATCGATTTTTCCATGTGGAAAGCCTACACCTCATAGGCAGGGTAAGGCTACAAAAGTAATGTAATGATTAAGAGCCTATAAGATGCAAAATACAATATATTATAAATAACTTTTCACGAGAAAAATATAGTTATTTAAATTGACGAAGTTTGATAATGTTCGGTTGAATCGTGGAGAGCTGCTGCATATGTGAATTATCTAAGTGATGGTGAGTTAAAAAAGAAGCAACTTACTTTAGCTTAAATTTGCCTTTCAGTTTGAACCAATTGTCGGAAAGTGTATTGTTTCCAAATGCGAATTAAATTCAGTGTTTGCTGTAGGTCGATGGGGCAGCACTCATATTCTGCTGGGTTTAGGCTGGCATATTTAATTTTGAGAGTGAATGGATTGATCACCTTTCCGACTTGTTCATAGCTGTCCCTCGAGCAGGTGAAAATATAGGTTTAAAAAATAGCCCCAAGATAGAATATAATCCAATGTAGTGTACTTTTAACCGGTTTTCATTTTAAAAATCTCTCATTGTTTTAAGTAAATTAAATAATTGTTTTGCTCAACTTCTTTATCTACACTGAGGTTAGACCGCCATTGGCGACCAGAATTCTTTGGAGCTCACCGAGATTCAATTGCAAAATTGCTATCTTATTTACCTGTATTTTATTAATTTCCATAGTATTTTGGGTTTAGTATTTAATAAAATTTTGGAACTTAGCAGGAACTTCTTAATTAATTTTTTTAACGTTTTATCATTGTGTTCTGTCATAAGATTTCGTCTTATATGACGTATGAGATTTCCTCTTAATCCTAATATAAGTATTTTATATATCTGTGTTAACAAGTTGTATCATATATATTGCATTACACTTAAGTGACGAAACCATGACTTTTGTAACAAGATTCTTCTGGTGAATAAATTGAAATTGAAATTGATTTTAACTTTGTTCCTTTTATTTGTCTGAGAACAGTGTAGGATCAGGGGGAAATAATATGTGATAGCGGACTGTAAGAGTCCCTAATACCTACACGAGATTGAAAATTTAGTTGTGCTTAACACTTTTCGTGCTAACCACAACTAATGAGATCTCTGGCGGAGGACCACCTCCATTGTATTGGAGGAATTGAATTGAATAAGCTTTATAGCATACATCACTCAATGAAACCAACGATATAAGATATAATATTTAATTATAAGCTAAAACACACGAACGAATACACTTTCACTTGGTTGAAAAGCGTTGGAACGAAGATAGTAGGTCTTCAGCTGAAAGTCTTCTTGAAGATCGCATTTACAGATCAATACAATGGTTGACAATCTTCTAGTATGTAGTGTTTGTGTTTGATGTCATATGTGAATCCATCTTAACGCATGAGATTAAAGTTATGATTCAAGGATGTGAACATTGTCACCATCTACCATATAAACGATTGAATGAAAGTTTGTAGATAATGGAGATGAAAATTTAGTCTTGATGTCACATATAATCACATTTGTGAATAAATATACATCTGTCAGTGAAGCGTGACACTTGTAGAAATAGTTTTCAAGACTAGAAACTGAATGTCAAGTCTGATGGATAAGCTATTTAATGATAGCCAAATCGCAACAATGAGATCAATGTTCAAAGCGTAGATGCATGGAAATTGGAATCACTTCTCGTAACACTAATGATTACTTACTTGAAGCAAAGTATATGTCCTTATTTAGATTGATATTAGCAGAATCTTTATCTGCTATAAGAATGAGAATAGGTGTCGTGATGTCCCAGCTATTTAGCAATAGCAAAACACAACACAGAAACGCCATTTTCCCAGGCATAAATTGAATGAATGATTAAGTACATTTCTTGATGCACTAGTATTGCTTACTTGACGAAGCATATGATAAAGAAGTGTAGAACTTGTAGGATATACAGTATTATCCACACAAATAGTAGAATGAATGTTGATGTTCAGACTATATCACGATAATCCGAAGCACCAAAGAACATGAATCCTTTCATGTCTGAGTAATGAATTGTTGAATGAAAAAAAAAGAAAGTCAAGTCATTGAGCTATATGAAATGCATATAAACTGCTCAAGAAATGTATCCTGAAGACTGGATACAAAAATAATAATCAAATATGAATAATAACAGACAATGAATAGGGATAATAGCTTGCAAGATAGAAAATGTATATTATTTAAATAATAATTTGAGTCATGTTGACTTCAGAAACAGGAAGTGACAGAGAAAAATATCAGTAGCCAACATGATAGGCTTAAAATATGAATAAATATTCTTAAACTTCAAATATTAAGAAATAGAACATAATGAGCAATATTTACTAATTGTAAATAATAAATCTAATGTTGTAAGTAAATGAATAAAGAACGTAATGCAATAACCTAAAAGTCTAAACATAAAACAATAAAACTAGAGAAAAATGATGAATAGCATATACTGCTGTCAAGTTGGCAGCAAAATAACTAAACTTGTAGATAGTTTAAAGCTATGATTGAACAAACAGTATGAGGCAGATTCTGCTGGGATTAGCCGAGGCAGTGTAGGTTAGTCAAGTATTCAAATCTGGGAGGACGCTGTTTCAAATCATGGGACCAGACAATCAGATGGTGGCTTTTGGACGGGGGTCCCCAAGATCAGTAAACTATACAGGTTGCGTATTCCGGGATAGACCAATCGCAGCACTTGAGTGTGTGACGTCACAAGATTCCAGATCTCGCAATTTTCAGATTTTACTCAGTCTAGAAAATCTTACACCGCGTGATTAAACTCGTAACCTTTAATTAACCCGTGGTCGGATTCCTGTGAAATTTATACATAAATAATCTACACACATCAGCCCTACTGATGGTTAAAACAGAGCCTTAAAAAAGCGGATACAAATGTTTTTATTTCAGTTTATAAACATCACCCGTTACACAAAATTCATGGAGGGAGAAGCAAATTTCACTATGCGACAATTTTTTGTATTTTTGTGTCCCGAAAAAACTTCAAGCGAGAAAGTTTTAGTGAAATAATTTAATTTTAATACAAATGAAGTTCCAGCCCCATATCTCGAATGGTTTACGAGTAATTAAGTGGTAATTATTCCATGCGCTTCAGTGTCGGAGTGATTTGTGACGACCGTGAAATGTTCAGGAAGAAGCATATTTGACTATGCGACAATTTTTTTTTATTTCTGTGACCAGAAAATGATTCAAGCATGTGAGCTTTAGGGAAATATTTGAATTTTATTATACATCAAGTACCACGTTTATATTTTGAATGGTTTACGAGTAATAGAGTGGTAATTACTCAAGGCGATAAAGCTATTGGAACGGTACAGAGGTCTTTTTTATTCTATAAAATAGGCCTACTAGCAATTACGTAAAAATCCTTAAATATTTTAATCGTGGACTCAATAATAAAGGATATTAACTGGCTACTTGTACCCATACTGAAAGATTGACCCGCTGGGGAAAAAGAATGAATTAAACTTTTTCCTAATCTTGTAAATCTGCACTACTGTTATTTAGATATTTGTTGAATTATTTATTTTATTTTTTGATCCTTTGTGCTAGTAACTTTTATTTCTAATTACCTTATCAAATGCCTTATTAGTTTAATATCTTGTTACGCCCTTTTCATATTTTAATATAATTTATCAACATGAAAACGTATTACAGTTAAAATTGAATTGCCGAGGCTTTAAGAGCATGCTATCGGGTTATAGTTAGGGCAAGACGATGATACTTTTTAATGAAAAATTCATGGAAAAATCCTTTGAAATATTGTGTGATTTATGTAGAATGCATTGCGAAGCAATTTGTGTCCTTTTTGTTATGTTGAGACGTCGATTTTAAAGATCCTGCGCCTCTTTTCGTTGTGCTGCTCATGAAAGTTTCCCTGCCCTGCAATTCACAAACCATCCCTTAGTTTATTAGGTCTATATTATCTCTGTCGTCACATAATTTGTATACAGATGAACACTTTTGGCCGTGTTTCACCAATCATTACCTACATAACTTACCCCATATAACCCGGAGAAAATTATTATTAATATAAATGTATTGCTTTGATTACAATATTAACACAAATTAATACTCTACAATAGTCTACGCAATGTAATAATAACATTAGTACTGTACATGTTAATATTGATACATAAAAATTCCCGTAGTTGTTTTCTACCCTTATTATAAGGTACAATTTCTATACAAATATAGGATACATTCTTTAACAAATTTTCATCAAATTATACTAACATAACCTCTAGAATGAGGAATATTTTCTAGGCAACAAAATATTAGAACAAATCACCCTTTAGCTGTTATATAGGCCTACCTGTATTATATAATTTCTATTTAAATCTAGATCCTTTGGGAGATTTTTACAAGATTTTAAAGACAAATGCTGTAGAATCAGAAGAACATTTTAAGTAACTTGAATAACAGAACAGTTCACATCTTAGCTGTTTTCTACAATCTACAAAATTACTGTTACACACTGCCACAGCACATATCTGGCCCGGCATAATGGTTCAGTTAATTGCACTTTCTAAAGCACCTTCCATTTGTATTATTAAAAACAGTATGTACTGGTAATATCTATCCTAAAAGACTGCGGTCAAGCGGCCGAGATCAGTAGCACCATGCTCTCTACTGTCGTGCTTGAAGCGCCAAATCATTCTGACACCTTGAAGCGCCCGGAATAATTACCACTCAATTACTCGTAAACCATTCGAGATATGGGGCTGGAACTTCATTTGTATTAAAATTCAATTATTTCACTAAAACTTTCTCGCTTGAAGTTTTTTCGGGACACAAAAATACAAAAAATTGTCGCATAGTGAAATTTGCTTCTCCCTCCATGAATTTTGTGTAACGGGTGATGTTTATAAAATGAAATAAAAACATTTGTGTCCGCTTTTTTAAGGCTCTGTTTTAACCATCAGTAGGGCTGATGTGTGTAGATTATTTCTGTATAAATTTCACAGGAATCCGACCACGGGTTAATTAAAGGTTACGAGTTTAATCACGCGGTGTAAGATTTTCTAGACTGAGTAAAAACTGAAAATTGCGAGATCTGGAATCTTGTGACGTCACACACTCGCCTGCTCGCCGCAACCCCCTGTCCTATAAACTCGCCGGAATACGCTACCTCTGTAGTTTACAAGCCTTGGGGGGTCCCCACTCGAAAATAGAGGGCCAGACTGAAATTTACTAACATCCTACTCCGTATACCTAGGTAGACCCTGCCTTGTGCTGTTCGTTCGCAACATTATTATGTCCTACATATGTGATTCATATATTTGTCCCGGACATTGGATTGTATGTCTTACTGAAGTGGATACAAAACAAACAAATGTGCTGAGAACCAACGAGAGAAAGAATCTTAACGATTAATTACTTATTGATCTGTTTAATTTCTTGGTAAAATCGACGAGCTTTCGGGCATATCATAGCATTCACATCTCACCCTGCATCTCATAGTATTCTCTCTTCAAAATAGGTTCTTGGAAGTTAAGTTATTTCAGATTGGCGGCACTAAGTGAACTACGGACGTGCTGCTCCAAGCTAGTAGGAAATTAGATAATACCGTGATTGATATACCTTCACGGAAATTGTGAAGTACCGGTGTGTTTAAATAGTGTGCAGTCTACAGTCAACTCTAGGCCCTTGTTTTCAGAGCGTGAAAGGCTATTGTTATAATAACCAACAAGCAATTATCTGTATAATGTTATGGTAATGATGGGGATCCCGGGGGTTTTCTAATTTTAGAACTATTGTATTAGGACTTGACATTCTTATTGACCCCTTTGTTTACACGTTTAATTTGATGTGTATTATGTATCGAGTATTAGGCAATTTTGCAGCTCTCTCTCTCTCTCTCACTCTCTCTCTCTCTCTCTGTCTCTCCCTCCCCCTGTAACTGACTCTGCCTCTCTCTCTATCTCTGTCTGCCTGTCTGTATATGTGTGCATATACATAATGATAATGAAAAAGGATACTTACCAAATTAAGGGCTAATTAATATAAGTTGGAAAACATGAATTCTAAAATTTATCATTTCACATAAATTGACTTAATATTCTATTAAGTAAGTTCCTGATATGCTGCCTGTTTTTATAAGTAAATAGCTCTTTTATTTACATTTTATAAGTAAATTTTAAAAGCAAATTACAAGGTCTCATAGTTTTATCAAGAGTTTTGTTTATATTAACATTTTTCCCTTAAAAGTATATACATTTTTAGTTAAGGGATTCCAAAAATAGTATTAGATTAAATTAATTGGTATGTGATACATGGGACATCATACCAGATAATTCCAGATAATTTACTTACGTGTTAAAAGAATTATGTACAGATTTCTGGTAGTAAATTAATTTTATTTTCAACAACAAAAAAATGAAATTTCATTCAAATGAAATTGTCCCCTTGAAGGTTCGGTTGCGGGCTAAAACTCTGCGTAGTGCCATAATTTTTCAAAGTGGAACTTCGTGGGAGTAGCGGAGAGATTTTTAAGCCATAGGACCCGAATTAAAGGCTTAAACATAAATTTAAAGCATCTAATGAAAATTTATCAATTTGTTATACAGTCCTTCGCAGTATGAAGTAAGCCTAGGCATAACTAAGTTAAAATGACTAGGAGTTACTGTCAGTGTCTGTGTGTCAGGTTTTCTCTTCCATAGACTGAAGTCTTTAAGACAGACCAGTGTCCCTTTCTCGAAACTATTCACAATCTTTATTTTGGAATTAGGGATCCTATTTTTCGGTGATTATGAAAGTTACATGTCGGTACAAAAGTTTAGTTAATTCCGGTGTTACTTCGCATAACAAAATACAATTTCTGCGTTATTTCGCATTAAAACTAAATATATTTCAGCTCATATTTTCAAAATATTGGATATTTCTGCAAAAACATTATCATTTGTAGAATTTCAGTCTCATCATTTTGTAGATTTTAGCAAACCTTACCAGTTGACACTCGCCTGTTTTGCAAATACACAATCTCCTTGACCTACGTACCGATATCGAAGTAGGCATATATAAAGAACTGGGTACCAAAATAGGTTATTTCTATATTGAAATAAAGTATAAAACTCTAGGAACGGGGTAAGTGTTAAATTAATATAGAGTATGGCAATTTTGAATTGAAATTAGTTTTTTTTTTTCTAGGTTTTGTTACACTTATATTGTATCACTGGCACGCCTACTAACTCAACATTTAAATGGTTTATTGAATATTTATTTTTATTAATATGCACATATATTTATTCGACTTAAAGCATAACATTTAAGTCCTTTTATAAAAATATATATTTCCAAAACTTGAGATTTGTTTTTAAAAATGAAATATCGTTCAAAAAATAAAAATTCAGCACTCAAAATTTTGGAAAAAATACAGAATTTCCGGTTTTATCACGATTGTAAAATTTTTCTGTGTAGAATTGTTTCAAACGGGTAATAACCACAATTGGTGACACCGTGTTTCACGAAAACTAGGTAGGCTATCTCGGCTTGGATTACATCAGAAACGTACGAGAAACTACCTTTAGCTGGCCTCAAAGCATGACACTGTAACATATTTTCAAGTTTAAGTATGCCTTCATTTCTACCCTTTATTTTCTCTTTTGGCAACAGAAAAATGGAAATTGAATGTAGCTTTTTGTATTCCTTGTCCCATAGTAGGCTTTTGTGGGGTATTATGGGCTAAATTGTGTATTTCGATGTACGTGATCCAAGTTGAATAGAAGTCAGGCTTATGAAGGTGAAGATAATGATGATGATAATTAGAGGAAAATAAAGTAAGGAGGAGATGGATCTTTGAACAAGAAGAAGAAGAAGAAGAAGAAGAAGAGAACCCCACTTTCCCACATATCAAGACCAAATGTTACCTCAGAGAATAGTTTACAATAAAAGACCAACAGTGATCCAAAATACAAAATGAAAATAATTTATTTGCATCCCTTGATTTCACTGCAGAAGAACAGCGCCGCAAATGGTGTAAACTGTTTTTAGTTAGAACACGAGCACCAAGCGTTGGATTAATAATATAATTTCAGTGTTAAAAGGGTAACAGATGGTTGGAAATTTTTAACACAATTAGAAGTTCGGTCACGTTGTGGTTATTGAAAAATCCAATTTGTTGGTACATTGCGAAGCGAAAAAATGTTACACAAAGTCATTTTATAGCTCTTGCTACGTTTTTGTTGAGGGTTGTAATGTTTTATGGCAGTTGTATTGACCCGCTTCTACGTGACCTTTTCCACAAAGAATGGACTAGATCTAGGAATTGCTAGGTCATATAGACAACTACCATCCGTCTTAACTTTAATTAATTTTATGTTTACAAGTGAGGGACTAATACGCTAATATAACTTATGGACGTCAAGAATTCACCTTATACCCTCGTTAATATAGGCCTGTGCTCAACCTAAGAGGTCTAGGAATTATTAATGTATTATTAATTAGATAGCCAGGTGATGGGTTCATGTGAAAATTATATAAGCTGACATTATATGTCTGCTAACCGAATCACGTGCTAATCGCTTCTTTTTTTTTTTTTTTTTAATAAAGATTTTGTTATAGGTAGTCCCACGAGAGAGACGAGTTTATCGATATACTTGCGAGAGCGAAAATCGAACAAATTTATCTGATGAAACTCGTATCTATAGTAGGTTTTATTAAGACTATTCCATGAATAAAGTGCAACGGATTTTGTAAATAATAATTATTTTCTTACTTTGTTAATATTCTGCCCGCTGGGAGATCATGGCATACTAAATGAATGAACAGTCCATGTATGGATTCGAATTCCCAATGCTACCAATAGTGCGTTAGCATAAGATTAGTGCGTCAGCATCAGAACGCTAAAAAAGCACACAAACTGGCGTACATCAATTGTGTTTTTAATCAATACACATTTACATTATTTCAATTTTTAAACAAGCTACGTTGTATAAAATAAAGTGTTTTCATTCTGTTCACTGACTCATGTGACCCCAGAAGAAATGAAGAGCCTAGTGTACAGTGGTATTAATCAGAGGTGGCAGTTAGATGCGCGTGAGAGAGGTGACGCATGTAGGAGGAATCATGGGGAAGGGTAAGAATGTTGAACTGCTCTAGCGGGAGAGGAAAAGCGATTGTAACAAGGTCTCTTGTTTCTTCACTGCATTATACGATCTTAACGCTCTGAAAGCAACGACACAATTAACCCATACACCCCTCCATGCAGTACGAATGTTTATTGAACTCGTCTGCATCTACTGAGCATCCATGCTTGGACTAGCGCGTCTGATTAATACCACTGTATGTGACTCCTGTCGAAACTAATATGAACCTGGTTGCTAGCGCCAATCTCCTGAGAAGCTAGATTTTGAACGATTACTTTAAACAGCGTGTAATTTGGGTTGTACAAAGGTAGTTAGGTTAGAAATGAAAGCAAGGCAATTTACTCAGTACTGAGCCGCCGGAGACCATGGGTTCCTTATATGAAAAACACTCAGAAAACTTCCCTGAACAACTTGTAAAAGTTTCTCCATAATTGGTAGCATATAAGAACAGCATTATGTATAATTAAACTTCTTGCAAAGAACAAAAACCATAGTCGCATTTTCGAGATCCTGTCGTAATTTCCAGCGAGTCGGTCTGGTTGGTTATGTTAAATTTCACTGAAGTAATTGCTACAGTAATTGCAGGGGTATGATCCTGTGCTACTGTATTGTTAGTTGAGGCGTGTAGTGCGATCGCAATCCCCTTAAGTGTTAAATATCTGAAACCGTAATGTCAGAAGATGATATATGGTACACGGTCAATAACAGAGTTTGAGTATAGGCTCAAAATTGGCTTGAGATGGCTATCCTTCACGTTGCTGGCAAACTCGGGAAAAGTTGAAGTAACCTATCTTCTCTACAGAACTTCTAATTCTTTAGAAGCCCTGGTATAGAGATTGCAGCTATGTAATCTATCGTCTTAAGAAAAAGTTGGAAAAAGTTATGTATCCTACGGGGTTACGCCGTAGCGTAGTGGTTGAGGTGCTGCGCGGAAGGTCGCGGGTTCAATCCCCGATGAGGTCGTCGGAGTTTTTCAATTGGCCTAATCCTTCTGGTGGCACTATGGCCTTGGGGTCGACTCAGCCTCTAACAAAAATGAGTACCAGGAGCAGTCCTGGGGGTAAAGGCTGACAACCTTACCGCCTTCATGTGCCGATGTCTAAAAATCTGGGAGCCTCAACCTCCTGGAACCCTCTGGGCCTCCATGGCCGTAATAGGGGACACTTTACATTTACATTATCCAATGAGCCTACAGTATAGTGGCATTTTATGAATCAACCTGCAAGCTTGTTTACCAGAAACAGTAAAACGCGTAGGTCTTAGAGGCTAATGGTTTATTTATAAAAATTTAAGAAAAGGCATTTTTTGTCAAAATTGTGTGAAATTTGGTTTACTAATAATTTCGTTTTTTAAAGTCTACTCTATAAATCGCACATTTATTACAAATTCAGCAACACCTAAATATGTTATATGTGCATAGTTTTCTTTTAATATGGACTAAGAAATGTAGGACTATTGTTAGCTGATATAGGCCTAATTGGACAAATAAGGCAAACAAACTTTCATATTCTGTAATTAATCAAGTGCAGAATGCCAAGCAATAACAGTGATGATAATGTAATGCTAAATTCGTCTTAACAGTAATAATAATAATAATAATAATAATAATAATGTGAAATTTCACTGATAAGAAACTTTATTCAGAATGATAAGTCCTTCAGCTTCTTCCATTGAAAGGCTACCAATTGACAAAGCTTACGTGACAAGTAACATATTATGTTTGTTCCATTTGCCAGTTGAAGTACCATTCGTATGCGCACATTCAGTTTCGCTACGCGATCTGTGCGCATAGTGTTATTTTTTCAGCATACTCGCAATGTGCGCAGGCATCGTGGTGCTTCACAGTACGTGACTTAGTTTTAGGATTAGGCATATTAAACCTTGAAGTTTACAAACGCCAGAAGATAAAATAAATGTGACTGCCGAGAACATATTATCCAGAATATAACAAACATTGGAAAAGTTACGATTGTAGTGTAATATTTGACTGCTTGCCAAATGATTTTTAATAGAAACCGTTCCTCTAATGGCAGCATTGAATATGTTTATTGTATTCTCGGAAAACAAACATATATAGATGTTAAAACCAAAAGCATAAAGCTTGTCGATAATCTGAGGAAGATAAAAATAATTCATAGTTTAGCTATTAAAGATTTCCAGTACTTAATAACATTAACCAGTGATTTATGAGTGGATCAGTCATACGACTCATAGGCAAGGAAACGAGTGTATATGCGGGCGAAGCAGTTGCAAAGGTATTTATCTAGAGCAGCGTTTCTCAACCTTTTTGAACCTAAGAACCTCTAAAATGTCTAAAAAAAATTACGGACCCCTAATTTTACATATCCTTTTTAAAAGTAGGCTATATGTAGGCCTATATTCTTAATATTTGGGGTATTAATTATAGTCGAAATAAATCTAAATGCATTTTTTTTAATTCAACGAAAACAGTTTTTTAATTGGAAGTAAACTATTGACGGTAAAATTATATTTTGAACAGACTTTAATATTTATTACCAATTTGATGCTATAATTAGGAATTATAACACAGGTATCGGTATCAGACACTCGGGCACCTCCAACAATAAAACCCTTGTTAAGAGGGCGCCTCTAATAACAAATTTCGACAAAGTCTTATTTTTCAGGGTTTTGAATGGAAGAGGGAACCATAGACGTCAGTGGATCAGGGGTTTCAAACTGTGGTTCTTAATTGCAAAAGTAAGGAAACTTGCAATAGGACCTGTAATTTCGAAGATTTTAAAAACTTTGACATGTAGTGTCCATTTTATGTAAAAAAATTTTACTTGTTTACTTGCCTTATGATATTTTTTAATTATTTCTGCGGACCATCTGCACCATCTCCGCTGACCATAGGTCGAGAAACGCTGATCTAAGAGTGTAGCAAAAGGTAGTTAGTTGCATTTATTATTATTTCAAGGACTATATGATAAAGTACTGTATAAGAAAGTACATGTAAATAACTTTGCGAATAACAAAGAACCAGACATTTAGCCAGGGATGGGCTGGAGGGGATGCTGCCCCCCAAATGTCTTCGTGTTCCCTCTTACATTTTAGCATTTAAATTCATAAAGCATTACTACAGTTTTCATTCACTAGCTTTTCAAATGTACAATACACCAACTTTTATTTGTAATAAGTTTTCTGTAGACTACCATGAAGTCCTCAGTATAATCAGAGAGATGCATACTATAACGTTGAGACCACTGACTATAACACATAATTGGCAAAGGCCTTTGATGTGGTTCAGTTTGTATTACAGTTTGCAAAATCAAAGTCCAGAAAGTTAGCTTTATAAGTATGTATTACGCTTGTCTGTTCATAATTTTCACTGGTAAATAAGTGCTTAATGGTATATTGGTGGATTAATCAATTATACATTGGATTGTAATTGTGAGTCAATATCGGTAGGTTATAACTAGGGACCGGATTCTTAGGTTTTTACCTATTTTTTTCCTTACTTCCAAAACAAAAAGCGCTCATACACTTTTTCGAATCATGACCATAGGATTCACCCACATTAATAATTCTGTGGCACCTAAAAATACCTAAATGGGGTATAAAAACCTAAATATACCTAAATGGGATATATAACCTAAAATATCTAATTTAGGCTACTTTTTGTCTTTTTTGTTAAATTTCTCAGTTGAGAAATCGATATTTTGCGTTGAGACAATTTTTATCGGGTTGAAATTCATACCACCAGCGTTTCGTTCAACCCATTGTCGTCTAGGATGGACAGTATCAAGAGAGAAAGTGCAAGAGTTCCGGCGTCAAGGCTTGTAAATAGTTTACTGATCTTGTACCGGCGCATTCCTTTTCAAATATTCGTACGAACAACCATTGTTGCCGTGTATGAACAAGGGTATAGATTTCCGTGTTTTAAAGCGCTTGTTGGCCTTTATTTACTACCCTCTAATTCATACTGAGTGGTCACAGTGTGAGGTTTAAGAAGATGTAGTAATTATGCCGAAACAAATGAAATTGAGTTTATTACTGCTTCTTTCGATTGTTTATGCTTTCTTTCTTCAATTGTCTATAATATGGTCCTAAAGCAAGTTTACACAAATGTAAGTCAATTTTGTTAAGTTAAACTTTACAAGTATTATGTATTGAATCCTGTGTAGCACATTAAAATTCATTAAACCAATTATTCTACCCGAAAACGATATTTTTGACAAAAAACCTAAAAAAAAAAACTATTTCACCTAATGGAAAACCTAAAACAGTGTTTTTAAAAACCTAAAAATCCGGTCCCTAGTTATAACTTATAAGGTGTCTTGAGGATAATTCCTACGAGCCTAGGGGTATCTCACCGAAATAGCATGTACACTGATGGTTCGATTCCCTTCTCGTGGGAGATTTTCTGGAGATGCCATCTATATTTCAGCAGTAAACAAATTATTTCTTTTTATTAATCAGCAGCAGTTTATATTTCTTTATTTTGTCGGGTCTTTTGAATAGCCTAGATAAAAAGTCACTGAATAACCGACAGGGACGTAGCAAGGATTTTATTCGGGAGGGGCCCACCATGGGATCTGGGAGGTACTCTCCGATTTTTTTTTAATTTATATTTCTATTTCTATTTATTATTATTATTATTATTATTATTATTGTTTTTTAATTAAGCCTTAAAATTTAATGATAACCTTTTTATTGTTCCCTGTTGTGTGGTTCCATTTTGAAACAAAAAAAACATTAAAGTAACATTTGAAGCCTTCATTTTGCAATTGTTAATAAGTACTGTTAGTTTAATATAAACTTTCATAAGGATGAAAAACACTTTATTTAAGAATAGATTATTAAATGAGAAGTACATTTTAATTTAGTGACATTTTGTAAGTCCTTTCGGAGAGCGAGCCCCCTCCCTTGCTACGTTCCTGATAACTGATAATCCCACTTCAAACAAAGCCTTGAATTGCATCTGCAACTTAATCCCGAGGTGGCGGGATCGATTGCGACAGCGTTGCCTGATTTAATCAGTACTGTCACACATATTATCAGTTCCAGTGATTCCTTCTAGGGTAATGTAATGGACGGACGATAACACACCTGGTTCCCTTAGTTCAATTCCTGGTTGTATTCCAGTTCCCAACTCGTAACAATTACGATAAGATAAGCTATTGTTGGCGAGTATCAGTGTAGAAAGGAGATCTTAGTGTAACTGCACATCTATGCGAAAACCCAACCTCTCGAAGAAGCGTAAGATTTTTGGATGATTAAATTTCTGTGGTATACACTGTACGCTTATTTGGCGCATAGGCGTAACGAGGGGGGGTTTGGGGGTTTGAACCCCCCCCCATTGATTAAAAAAGGGAAAATAGTACTATTTATTTAATTATTGTGATATATCACCTTTTTAAAAAGTCTGCTTATAAATTACTTAATATGAGTTTAAAGCGTGGGAAGCTTAAAACTCGTTATTGTGCTCCTTAATTTTTAAAATTTTCCGGGGGGAGGACCCCGGAACTCCCCTCTCCAGATGTTATAACCCCCCCCCCCATATGGTCGGCCTGGTTACGCCTATGATTTGGCGATATAGGTTTCTGTCAGAATGTCGATTTTTAGCTCTACCACTTCACTGGCTTGGAAGTACTTAATATTTTATTCATGCCTTGACTTTAAAAAAGAAAATTGAAGAGTTGTTGATATAAGAAACTCAAAATGTTCAGTTTATGTGGACGATCCATCTTTACTAGTGACTAGATTACAAAAGTAGGAAGGATCACAATCACAAAATCAGGGGTAGACCTCAGAGAACAAGTATTGCCAAATTGTCTTTTATAAATAGGGGGATTCAGGATTGGAATGACTTACCTGCAGAAACCTTCGAAACGTTTCCTGCTAATGCGAAAATTTTTAAAAATATATTGTATAGGGTATGTGAAAATGTAAAATATTTTGTAGTTATGTTAGTAAATATTTTTATATGCTATAGTTTTGGATGGACAGAGACTTTAAAAAAGTATATTAATACTTATATGTATACTTGGTATGTAGATAGCTTGTTGTTATATTTAATGTGTGTAATTGTATGTATAGAGTGTCATTGTATGTATATATGTAAGGCTGGTATTAATTGCAACGCTGCCACCGGGTTGTTGACCCACTTTCAGTGTAACAAAATAAATTTAAAAAAAAAAATGATATCGAGAAACAGAACATAGAGGCTGACTGTAATGGTAAACTGTCATTAGAGTTACAGGCAGAATTAAATTCTACTTGGGGAAGGGAATCATTATATACAAAGACTGGGTGCGGAAGTTAGAGCAGCAATGGCCTGGATACGGCTGTGAAGATGGACATCTAAGAGGATTTCGGATGAGAGGGGGGGTGAGAATCTGCCCAATATGCAGTGAAAATGAAACCTGGGTTCATATCTTGTCGGGATGTGGAGTTACAGAGCGCTAGAGAGTTATGATGCTACCGGACAAATTTTTAAACTCTCGAAGAAGTACGGAGGCATCTTTAAACCTGTTGCTGGATAAGCACAATTGGCATCGGTTATGTACATTTTTGCAGAAAATTAGATGTGAGAGGGATAGCCTTGGTTTGGAAAATTAGGGAATTTAAGTTTTTAATTTTTTTTAATTAGTTATGTCTATGTGTTTCTAAGATAATTTTTTGTTGCTTGGGGGTGGGGTGGAGGTTTACGTCTGTGGACACTCGCAGTTGTGTAAATAACATAATATATATTTTTAATTGGGTTTTTATGGGGTAATATTTTAAGTGTATGAAGTGAGCACGTATGATCGACACCGACCCGTGCGCTGATCAATGTTAATAATATGGTTTATGTGTAAACATTTTTATGTGAAATAAATGCACTATTCTACTAGTGTTTTAACTTTTTAAATTCACAAGTTTAAAGATGTTTGTAATATGTTGACATCAGCAAGGATAAACTGACAGACTGAGTTATATTCGAACCATATATATGCAACTTTTACAATAAAATCTGGACTATTGTAGTGTTTTACAAGTGCAATGTACAATAATATATGCCTACTAGTGTAATATGTAGGATTCATATGTTTATTACCTTAAAAAATGGAAAATATGACTGCAAATATGATCTTAAAATGACTAAATATGACCCAAAAGTCCTAAATATAACCCCATAAAATAACGCATTTTCTAAAAATAAATGTTTCCAATTTAATAAGTTAAATGACGCTAAATTATTACATCAAATTAATTCAATCAGATAATCTGTTTCTAACAATTTTACAGGTGATTTACAGTTTTACTTGTAAAGAACTTTTAATCTGTTAATAATGTTTCCAGATACCACTGCAAATGTGAACTGAAAATATTTTTAAGACATATCTATTGGAATCTGTTAACAATAAAGATGAAGAAGTAATTGTGCTGTTACTTTTTATTGTCCCTTCACATTTCAGTTACAGTAAAACCACAATATTCGTGACTCTTTTTGGGAAAAAATTTACGTCGACAATTTACTACACATTCTGCATAATTGTGCTCTTTTACCGAATTTATAACTGAAATGTGACATTAAATTACAAATATGACCAAGACCATGAAAATAACCAAAATATGACTTTATATGGAAAATAAAAACGGTCCGATTAGGATAACAAATATGCAATTCATGTTTAATTTGTGTTTTCGGAGAGAATGGAGGTCAGGATAAAAATATGACATGTCATAAACATCCAAACCCTAGTCATGTGTATAAAAAATACTCCCCTACGCATAATAAACCCAACACTATTAATATGACCTTGTCCCTTAATGCGAAAACAAAAGCACAAACCATATGCAGACCCGCGTACGTCAACTAGTCCTTTAGACATTTAGAATTGCAATCAATCACAGCAGTTACACAGTATGCCTGCCGGAAGGAAGTCTATTCAGATTCATGAGTAGCTTGTTCTGTGCACTTACATGAGAAATACGCTGGTATTTGCTTGGAATGGGAAATGGAATTCTAACGCAGGAAACTCTCAATTAAGTAGAAATAAGAAATCAATATCCATTTCACGGGTCGGAAAATGCAATTTATTCTTGATGGAGTGTATAATACTCGGGAATATTCTAACAAATGCTAGGATTTCCTGGAAGCTGATCACGTTCGCAGCTTACATAAGCAGCTTAAGAAGTTTGAAAACAGTATTTAAATTAAGCAGTTGCTTATTACCGATATGTGATTCCCAGTGCTAAACAGATACGGAAATTGACTTGTAAGTTATGCGAACAGTATGTACAGTGATGTCCAAAGTTGAAGCAACACATTGACCTAAATTAATGAATGCAACATAAAAGATAATTTAACTTAACTTGCCGTAATTAGTATCTACTTCATAAAAGACGTCAAAGAAACAAGATAACAGGTTTTTGAAAAGAAAAAAAAGAGTACGTGGAACGCCACGCGACAGAAGTAAAACTTTATTTAATTTTTTCAATTTTTGATTATTGGATTTTTTCAATTTTGCATTATTGGACTTTTTAATATTGGGTTTTTGGACTTTTTTAATTTTCAATTTTAGACTTTTTAATTTTGGATCTTTGAATATTTAATTTTGGATTTTTAAAATTTTCGATCTTTGAATTGTTTATTTTTTTATTTTTTAAATTTTTTATTTTTTTGTTTTTTAAATTTTTTATTTCATTATTTATTAAATTTTGGATTTTTGGATGTTATAATTTTTTATTTGTTTTTTTTTAATTTTGGAAATTTGTATTTTTTAAATTTTGGATTTGCGCGGTAATGAATCTCCGGGTTCCATAAAATAGATCTTATCTTATCTTATCGGCTCAGGGGCTCGCGCACGTAGGCCTCATAGGCGGGCCCATTGTACACCCCCTAGGAAACGAATGATGTGCATGCCCTAAGGCCCCCCTGTCAACAGACTCCACCACCAGCCCCTACATCCAGCTAAGACCAGGTACCACTCCACGTGCACCGTACCCAGAGTCCCTCCTACAAGAGCCCCATAGGCGCGGCACACCATGACGTGCGCCACTAACCCAGGGTCCCTCTGAGAGCCCCAAAGGTACGGGACATCACCAGCAACTCATAAAATAGATACTATACCTTTAGATTGCTTAGGAATTGTCTATTGCCATTGAAGAAGTAAGGTCTGAAAAATTTCCTTTGATTACTCCTAATCATTGAGTTGATTGTTTTCTGTGCAGTCCGCACCGAAACAAGTAAGTAATTTCGTTCGGTTTTGAGTGTGACTGATTTCGTGACGGTTTTAGTGTGACTGATTTCGTGACGGTTTTAGTGTGACTGATTTTCCCGATTTACCCTCTACCGCCACTAAAGAAGTTTTACTTAAAAAAAAAAATCATATTTTTGTGCATTCAAACGTTCATTCGAAGTTACATATAAGCAAATAAAACTCTTTTATCAGGACGAGCATAGCCACGAGGAGATTATTTCCCAAAACGTATTAGGGCTGACAACTTTGGTACAGAACAGTTTTTATCACACGCGCTCACATACACTTTTACAAAATTTAAATAGAGTAAATTTGAGTTTCCTAAAAGTTAAATATAAATGATCATGAACGGTCTATTCTTACTTCTGAAGGATCATTGTGTGTTTTATAATTACCTATGAATTTATTAACAGTACACGTGTGGCAAAAGTAATATGCACATATTGGGCTCAAAACGTTTCATACCACGTTCAAGGAAGATGCCAAATGAATTTAATTACATTGCGAAAGTCGAAATAAAACAGCGTAAACCTTTTCCTACTTTATTGAACGTTTTTTGAAATCGAGGTTAAAAAAGTACAATAATTTTCTGCTTCCCTCCAATTTTGGCTTTTGTAGTTTTACAGAATAACCTTCCTGCTTGTAAGGATTTTAAACTTTTTTTTTACTTTTTTTTTAAAGCATCCCCAACACTGGTAGGGAGAATGGACTCTTTTGCTAGTATTATACTAAAATATTAATGATTTCATGCCATTATTTTGTTAACCAATAGATTCCGTGCTTAACATGCGGTGAATTTAAGAATAACATGTTTGCAACTTTCCATTTACAGCAGTAGATGTTTTATTTGCAATCTGCACAATTATGTATTTCACTATTGCATTATAAAGTGACTTCCTGCATAAGTTACTTATTTAGGATGCCGTCAGAAGTGGAAAATTAAATTTATGAACCTTCTTGGAGGAAATTCTGCGCTCTCTAGTTTCTCAAAGAAGAATTTTATGTGCTGTTAATTACATTCACAGGGAAGAAGTCTCCAGTATCTCAGTTTAAAGACAGATTGTGAATTCCCTGATTTCAATTTTTCTTATGATTTTCTTCGAAGTCAAATTCCATGAGCGATGCACATAGTAAAAAGTAAAGTATTCCCTATACAGGCCATGGAGGCTCAGAGGGTTCCAGGAGATAGAGGCTCCCAGATTTTAGACATTCGGCACATGAAGGTGGTAAGGTTGTCATCTTTACGCACGTGCCACCTTTACCCCCAGGATTGCTCCTGGTGCTCATTTCTGTTGCACGGCCATAGTGCAACCAGAAAGATTAGGCCAGTTGAAAAACTCCAACGACCTCATCGGGGATCGAACGGCGTACCCCGATGCACATAGTACTCTTATCAATAAACTTAAAGCGTAGGCCTTTACCCTTTTAACACGATATTTTATTTAGTGTTGCTATTAAATGGTATTCCGTCAATGTCATTGCATTTTATAAAGGGACAAGAAGTAGAAGAAGAAGAAGAAGGTTTCCGTAAGACTTATTACTCGATTAAAAGAAATAAATTGAACAACATACTTTTTTTGTTGTTGGAAATCCTTAACTTTACGTCGAGTACATTGCAAAATGTACGTGAATGGGTATTAGAATTCTTTGGAAACCCTATTCTTTTTCGTTTAAAAAATGAACTATTTCCTGGCGTTCATATGAAAATGCTAGTAAATTTCTCTGCTGCAACTCTTTACTTGGATATACAAAGAAGTTAGTGTATATATCTGTGTTAAAAGTCTTCAGTTGAGATGCCACAGCAATTGGATCCCTTTAATTAAGCTAATAATAATAAATTATAAAAATACTGTAAAAATAATAACAATTTGTTGGATTCCAGATGACAGATTGCTTTAGAGCGAAACAAATGTATTACGTTGTGGACTCTCATTTGGGAGATCCGGGATTCAAACCCCGAGGCCGGCCAATTTGGCTTGGGATTTTCATAAGTTTCCCCATTTCCATGACTTATATAGTCATCTAAGTTGAAATGGACACAAGCCATGAAACAAACAGTTTATAACATAGCGAATGAACGGCTATTTTTAAAATGTTGCAAGTTATTGTTGAGTAAAGAAGTAGAAAAAAATGTTTTGAAGAGGTAGAAATCATTTTTATGTCTATTTTAAATTGTTCTAAACTGCTTCATTAGTCACTCAATTTCTGACTGTGTACACAGTGTGTATGGTGCAGTTACTCATTGGATGGCCAGTCGGCTTCAAAGGTTTCGGTGTTTCTTTATGTTAATTGATCTGACTAAATCGGTCTTGGGTTTCCGCTTTCTTAAACAAAAGCAACGTTGCAATATTCTCTCATTGTTATCACTGACCTCAGTTTTTCCTTCGCTTTATTCAATTCATACGTGTTATTGTTTACTGTAACTTGATCTTGCAACCACGCATTTCACTCCACGCGGAGTAGACGAGTAGCTGTCAAAATCGCCACAGAACATTCTTAGATTTTGATTGGCTGGGGTAACTAGCTGATTGGTGCGGTAAAAACAAAGAACATGGGTTGAGCTGTCGGCAAACTTTTCCTCCTAACGAAAGGAAGCCGCCTGGCCATGCAATGAATAACTGAACTATATGTACCACTGCCTTCTAGACTGTACTACTCGTGTATACACTGCCTGTCCTATACAGCTAATTTTGCGTACGCGGCGACATTACAGATGGCAGCACCTACCACACCCAGCTGTAATACCCTTTACATTACCGTATGCTCTGTGTTGCCCTCTGAAGTATAAACTCGGAAACTGAAATATGCTGGAATTTCATGCTATCTGGGTGTGAACTGTGTCGCCTCAACTGGAGAAATTAGGCAATACTCTGAACTCCATGTTGTAATTCTCGAGACGGCGGTGGTATGTACACAGCATTTCATTAAAATGACAGTCGAAAATGTAGAAGTTCAGAAACAGTCATAATCCCTTCTTCAAAATTACCCCCCTTACCTGTTAGCTGTTCCGAAATGCTATCGCTTTAATCTCAGTTGGAAGATGAAGTCATTGATCTGTCAAAAATGGGAATGAAAATGTGTGTGCGGTATAACTTAATTTAGAAAGCTTTCCTCCCTAATGGTCGATAAAAATATTCTGAAGTCAGAGTCCATTTATCACGTTTGAAGCGAGCCGCTGTATGCGAGAAAAATGGGAAATAAAACCTTCTATTGCATACAAAGGATTCCTTCACAATCAAAAGTCTGTTATGTATAGGGCAGAGAGATGGCTGCCGAGATGTATGTAGGTCAGTCTATTGAACAGAGTAAGCATGTTTTAGTGTCCGCTGCTCTGTTTCGCCACCTCTATGATAGAGCGAATTAAATCTCAGTGGAATCATGTTCGTGTTTATCAATGATATTCTAGTAGTAACAAATTCGATGTCAGTGGTTGATGAATTATTTTTATGCAGTTCAGAACATACAACTTAACCGGATTCACACAATATGCCACCCAGTTTATTCCTCGGGAGTCGTCCCCACCCCCTTTTAACCGTTTCATTTCTACTGACGTATATATTCGTCATTAAAAGAATATTACATGAAAACTAAGATATAAGATTAATAGACAACTATTTAATTTTTGAATAGACTTCTAAATTTTAAATTGTAGGCCTTGGAGATATATATCTAAACAAAATATAATACTACCAGATGAAAATGTATAAAATGTAGATTTTTGTACAATATATTTTGTATTAATTAAATACATAATAAAGGCGTGGGGTAACAAAATGTAAAATCGGTCCAACATAGGCAACCTTCCCCTACTTAATGTAAAAACAGTTATATGATTGCATGATTCAGATTTTGAGTTGTGTATCCTTCAGGAATGGGATGGTAATGCCTTTCTCTTCATTCTTGCAACCAATTTACACGAAGAGCATGTCATACATAATATATTATACTCAGAGACAAATCTTTTATTTGGACAGAATAAGTCTTTCACATCAGGTTTTTATTCGTTATGTAATAATATCAATAGCAGGAGTAAATTGAGTGTTATCCTCCCCGTGCCACAATTCCGCATTGCAAAATGGACTGAACTAGATCTACTAGACTTTATAATGGTAATAATGGAATGTTTCCTACTGTGTGAATACTGATAGATGTAAACATTCACATGAAGGCCAAGCAGAATTACTTTAAATTGCCTCTATTATGGTGTATATATAGTACTAGCATGTGCCCGCGATAATTATTCCAAGAATTAAAAATTAAGAGCATAATAGTTAAATCATTACATTTATTAATACCTAAATCGCATGGACTACATACCACGATCAGATAGCATCGACTGGCCAAGAAAACCTCTGTATAGTGAGATTCGTCCAAATAAAACAACGTTTGACCATATTTAGGGCTTACAACATTCAAGCGATCGCGAAAGTTTTGTTTTCAAGGTTTGACAAAAATAGCCAAAGCCAACTTGTAATTGATTTGACATTGAAATGTATAACTGAAAACTTATGTTTTGAAAACGCAAAAAATGCACGTTTTTTGCCAGTTTTTCACTCATAACTCACGAACGAAAACTAAAATTAAAATTCCGGCTTTGAGGTGCATTTCCGACCCTTCAGCACACCTATGTTTAAAATTTCAGATCTCTGCGTTCAGTAGATTTCGCTGGACATCGAGGAGAATTCCTTTTATTAATATAGATAATATGAATTATAATGATACCTTCTCTAATTTGTCAAACATCCATTTAATTTAATCCAAGCCCACCTGATACCACTGGTAACAATACGTTCTGTGGATTTGTTTTGATAATTCTATGTAAAAAGGGATTAAGTATTTTCAAAAACATTTAATTTTTGGCATTTAGAATCAGACTTTTACAAAATCCTTTCGTAGTGAGCACCTACATTATGAAGCGAAGGTACTGTCAAAATCCCAAGTCTCTACTTGTTATAGTTTAGGCTGTACGTTGATTCCTGTCATTCAGTCAGTCATTCATTCAGTCAGTCAGGACAAAGCCTTTTATATATATAGAGATATAAAATAAATTGTGCGTTGTTTGTGCCGTGTATTGAGCATTTTACAAAATATTGAGTACTTGTGTCGTCCTTTGTTATAAAGGGTGCATAATGAAGACTGTAGTGATGTGAATATTCTGAGAACCCGTGTAGACTTTTAACATTCATATTAATCTGTGTTTCTCTTTTATTTCAGAGTGTTCAAGAAAAGTTCTCCAAATGGAAAGGTACGTATTTCTGCACACAGATAAATAATTCAAGAAGCTGACGTTATTTCGTTTCACATCAATCTTTTATTTACTATTTTACTTTATCTTGTGCTGCTATGTTGAAAGCGTTACCCAATTCAAATCGTTTAATCTTCTTACATACATTTCTGTGAAATCTCCCAACAGCAAAACCTACTGAGACTATGCTGGTTTCATTAAAACTTAAATAAGTAACCAACAGATAAAACAGCGTTTTTTGCAGCAACTTTTATTTCATTGAACATTTCACTGTTACAATCAAGCACACGTTTCATTATATACATTTCCAAATGATGTACAGTACTTTTCATTTACTTACCCCTATAATTTCCGCACGCCGCCACACGCTGTGATCCAGTTAACCGAATAACAGTTAACCAGATAACTGTATAATGACGTCATTTTATTCCGTTATGTGTGATTAACCAGATAATTATTAAAATAATTAACTGCAGTGTAATTGTCTGGATAATATACATGAAAATCCAGATAATTGCAAATTATATCCAATTAACTGTGTTCAAGTATCAGTTAATTGTTTTATCTTCTTTGCAATTAATTGTCTGTGCAGTTATCCAATTATTTGTCCCAGCAATACTATTCATACTTCTTCTGGAAATGCTAAACGCGCAGGACATTTAAGGTATTAGTATTACGATATTATCTCTTTAACAACCTGCCACTTTAGTTTAGTCATTTATTTATTTTAGTTAACTTATTCTCAAGACCGTTCAGTTTCCTTCTCTTGTTGAGAAATTGTGTATTTTACTTTTTTTCGCTTCTCATACTCACATGGAATACGTGGCTGCATTGAGAGAATCTGCATTCATTTGCAAAGTCTTATTTGCTAGGGAGGTTATAAAAGCCTGATTTTGTGGAAGAAATGGGTCGCTTCTAGTGAATTTGGATGAACAATTTTTCAAATAATATTTTTTAGAACGGCGTTAAACTGCAAGTCCCACGTGGGAATATATTTGGTTTTTTTTTTCATGTGTTTTGGAAAAGTACCTACCTCATGAATATTTGTGAGCATTCGATATGGTGATCCCAACCTGTGACAAAGAGATTTTTCTCTCCCTTTTTATTTCCAGAGTTTTCTACAGTCCACACGAACTACTGAAAAAAATGAATAGACCTACCGATACCTAAGGAAATTAATTTTCTTGCAAAAACTCTGGAAGGGAAGGTAAAGGCGGAAGTAAGCATTAGCCCCCATCCTCCCGAAAGACTAGGTCTGTAGGATTATACTTTTATCCTGATCTTAAAAATTCCATACTCATCATGGTGCATGGTGCAATATTTATGAAAGGGTTTAAAGAGTTAGAACCATGAAATGTGCAGCGTTTGGATAAAACAAGGGAATGGTAATGTTGTTAGTATTAATAATGAATATGACATTTAAAATAAGTTGTAATGTTGAGTCTGTACTTGGCTTTTTCAATCAAACAGCTTTGTAAACAAAGGGTACAAAGCTATGGAGTTCATAATTCCTTTGAACAATGGAATCCTGTTTAAACGTCAAAACCAATTTTACGTTGCTTTGACATTAATTATTCTTTAATTAACTTGCTGGATGCGTCCAATCCTCTCACGCAGCGGGCCCGGGTTCGATTCCTGGTCGGGACAAGTTACCTAGGTGAGGTTTTTTCCGGGGTTTTCCCTCACCTATGAGACAAATGTCAGGTAACTTTAGGCCCTTGTGGTCCCCGGATATCATCTGGCCGTCATTATCATCTTCATCCTCATCCTCGCCTTGTTCTGAGTGAGTGTGTGTGTGAATGGTGTGTATCGTCCTATGTGTTCGTGTTGTCTCGGAGGTGGCCCCGGCATTGGGCTGATCACTCATCCGGGGAGGCCCTCCATGTCCTTGTCTGGTCAAAAAAGTATGTATGTGATCCAAAGGCAATCCCTCTCCCGACAGGTCGCGGCCCTGTAAGGCCCGGGCGGCTTGGGTCGCTTAAATCCTAAAAAAGGGAGAGGTAAAACTACGAAAAAGAAAGAAAGAAAGAAATTAACTTGCTTCGTAATTACATGCCACGTTATTCATTTGTTTACATTGTATCTCTGTTGGAAGGTTATTACCTCAAGTTTGAGCCTATGTTCAGCATGTATAATACGCAACTTATTATGCAAGCGATTGATTAATTGATCCGAATACTCACACAGTTTATGATCACCAGTAATGTGACTGATCAGCGTTAAAATATATAAACTTCCTTAACCTTTGTGCTCCTACATAACATGATATTTTATACAACCTTCTTTATTAAGTGCCAGTATGGTACTTTATGAGATTGTGTGTGAGGGTCGGGAAAATGTCTGTCCGTCTGTCTGTCTGACTCTGTCCGTGTGTCTGTAAGCGCCATAACTCATACGCTTTATCGGATTTTCATGAAACTTGGTATACACATTTATAATGCCCATGGGAAGACATCTGTTGATATTGGACCAAATCGGTTGGCCGGTACCGGAATAATGCCCAATTTAGTGCATTTGTATGGTATATAACAAAAGGCCCCATAACTGAAATATGCTTTATCGGATTTTCATGAAACTTGGTATAAGCATTTATAACGTCCATGGCAAGAAGCCTATTAATTTTGGACCTATTCGGTTGACAGGTACCAGAGTAACAACTAATTAAAGTCACATGTTTTTTAATTTTTGTCCATTTATAACGTCCATGGCAAGAAGCCTATTAATTTTGGACCTATTCGGTTGACAGGTACCAGAGTAACAACTAATTAAAGTCACATGTTTTTTAATTTTTGTCCATTTATAACGTCCATGGCAAGAAGCCTATTAATTTTGGACCTATTCGGTTGACAGGTACCAGAGTAACAACTAATTAAAGTCACATGTTTTTTTAATTTTTGTCTACCGGTATAATTTGACAAACACTATTCCTTCACATAGGCTTATCAAACATTACCGTCAAACTGAGTTGGCAAAATGTTAACGTCTTGGACTCGTATTGGAGGTCCCCGGATCAAATCCCGTAGCCGGCCGATTTGACATGGATTTTTTTTTATTTTTTTTATTTTTTTATGTGAGTGTGCGATTGTCAAGGTATCACAAATCTGTAGTTCTGCTGACGCTGATCGATTTTAATCTGTTTTCTGCATATCATAATTGCAATTATAATTGATTCAACAAAAACATACTGGCACTTTGTTATATCAGTTTACCTGATTTTATTTTATTACGAAATATTAAAAGTATTTTTTTTGTGGCCGACTCAGAATCCCGGGCTTCTAGATTAAATGCTAATTTGTCCTTTTTTTGCAGCATTTCGTAAACGTCTTCACACATAAAGATTTCCTATTTTATCCGAGATATTTTTTTATGAAACTGTTCGATTTCAAAATGCTTTGCACCTCATTCAAAGCATTTTTTCATTTAATAGGCCACAAGAAATTTTGTCGATTTGAGATTCGTTCTCAAAAGCTTTGCCAGTATCTGCTTTCAAAGTTAGTGCTAATTCTCTCTTTTGTTTCTCATATAATTTGCATTGTTTGCGAGACGCTGAGATCTTTTCTACCTTCAATCAAGTTTGTGTTCTTACTTCACCCACGTTTTTTTCTTAATTATATTAACTTTATTCACAACACCACTACTTTTCCTCGCTCTCTTTCGACGTCCTCGAATTTTGGACACTCATTTCAAAGAGTGGACATGTTTTGGTTTATGTGTTCTTATGATGAGGAAAACTAATAGGCTACTATATATGAAATTAATTTAGTTGCAAGTCAGTAGTATGGTTTTCCCACCTACGTCACAGGTGGCCCAGGTGGCCCGGTAGGGGAAACGGGTCACGTGACAGGTGGCGCTGTAGGGGAAGGTGGGCGTGGCTATGACGTCACGGATTCTGATTGGCTGGATTGGGTCACGTGACAGGTGGCGCTGGAGGGGAGGGCGGCGCGGCTATGACGTCACGGATTACGTCATTGGTGGCCCGGTAGGGGAAGGCGGCGCGGTTATGACGTCATGGAGGGGAGGGAGGCGCGGCTATGACGTCACCACAGGTGGCCCGGTAGGGGAGGGTGGCGCGGTTATGACGTCACAAGTGGGCGTGGCTATAACCACGTGATTCAAAATGGCGTCGGTTCCGGTTCCTATTGCAAATGGCGGCGGTTCCGGTTCCTATTTCAAATGGCGTACGAAGCGCGAAATTTAAAATTTGGGAATTTATAATATAATTGGTTACGTTTCCGGCGCGAAATTCAAAATTTGGTAATTCATAATGAAAATGGCTACGTTTCCGGTTCCTATTTCAAATGGCGGATGGTGGGAAATTTAAAGTTTATATATTGGTAATGTTTTACAATATGGCAGCATCGCATACGTCATCAGAGGAGGATTGGGTCGCTTACGTCAGAGGAGGATTGTTTTATGACGTCACAGCAGATTTTAATCTCTATGTCTTTTTAGCATGGAAGCATTACACTATGATGGTTTCTCACAACGCATAAATACGTCATATTCCTACACATAGGTTTTCTGTAAGATGACTATTTCAGTAAAAAATATCCCTGAGAGCGTTATTTTATTCCTTCGTAAATATGGTAGCTTTCGTCTTAAAACTATATTTTATTTGTAAGATTTTAATCCTAGCCCAAGGGGTTAACTCAGCTTCTGGCTTAGCGGATAGTCGTAAATTTTCCTATCATGATCGGTGCATAATCTTACATGTTGAATTATCTTCAATTCCCCCAGTATAATGTCGGAATAATATTATATCATACTTCATTATTCAAAGGCGTCTTGTAAAGTCAATGTATAGAACTGTGTTAGCACACTGTTTCAATGTACGTGACAGAATTGATGCATGTGTATCTCGTTATCTGCAACACTCATATAACGCTATACAACAAGATGCTTCTCTTATCGCTCGCTAACTTACAACTTCATTCATTACGAATTATCTCTTTAAATGTCTAGCGTAACACTGCAATACCTTTAAATTTTAAAAAATGATGTATGACTGAACTTTTAAATATTAAATCCTATTCATAGCACATGTCTTATGTAGTATTAGTCAACAGTATTTTTATTGCGATATATTAAAAACTTATTTTGTAATATTCCATCGCTGAGTGGTTCTGAGTTCGATTCAAAGTCAGTAAAGGCATATTCAGCTTTTCTCACATTGCGGGAAATTGAATATACTGTTTCAGAAAAGCGCTGATAAGAAATAAATATCAAATAACGCTTTAACGTATATTTCTCCCAGTGATTCATCTCCGCTGGAACCTTATATTATTAATGTAGTTTGATACAGAGTATATCATATCACAATTGTCAGCATTTATTATATGAAAATTAATATTTTATTTCCGTACCAGAATTAAATATCGGATATCTGTTGATGTCACCAGAAATGAATATTTTTCGCATACGACATCGATTTAATGTGGGAAATCATGAACAGGTATTTTCACAAGCAGGAAACGCGAAATATCTAATTACTGCTGATGTAAGCTTTATCATATATTTACCAAGTCGTGAGGCTAGTCAGCATTTTTTTTAAACTCCAATCATGTCATTGGTGTAAAATATATTTGTCCTGTTGCGAGGCTAGTATAAGTCATTACGTCATCATCCGCGAGGCTAGCTCAAAACATCATATATAAGGCGATGACGTCATGCTTCAGGCTCACTTCTCATTCATCCGTTATCAGCTTCAGATCTCTTCGGAAAAATGGAAAGCGCCAAGTTTGTTCAGTGTTCAGAGTGTGATGCGAAATTTAGACATAAGAAGGATCTGAACAGACATATTAATCAGAAACATAAAAAATCTGAATACATATGTGAAACCTGCGGCGCATCTTTTACGCGAAGTGATGTTTTGAAAAGACACGTTCGTGAAAATCACTCCAACGTTAATGTCGTGTGTGACATTTGCAAGACAACGTTCAAAACGGGAAGATACTTAGCTGACCACATCCAGAATGTTCACCACCCATCCAGGAAGGTGGAACCTAGGCATATCGGGATCTACACCAACACTGGTCGCTTCCATCTGCCATCACATAGCGGAGCCGGAGGAGCGGTAACAACCCATCCACCGATACTGGGAGAGGAAGCAGGGCATTCATCTCATCATTTACAGGTATGTTATTATTATTATTATTATTGTGCAAGCCATCCAACTTATTTCTTTTATCGTAAAACTCAATCTGTGTTTTATATTGGTATAGAATAGTTAAAAACAAGACATTAAACTTTATTTTTTCTATCACAGTACAAGACATAAAACTCAATCTTTTTTTTTTTTTTTTTTTTTTTTATTGGTATAGAACTGATAAAACCATGACATCAATCTTATTTCTTTTATGATAAAACTTAGTATTATTTTTTTATATTGGTATAGAATAGTTAAAAACAAGTCATAAAACTTTATTTCTTTTATCATAAATCTTAATACTATTTTTTTCTGTTGTTATAGAATGCAAGACCAGTGAGTGTAGCCAACATGCAACAGACTTCCACCCATCCAAATGGTGACTTATATCAACCTGGGCCTTCCAGTATACGTCCACAGGTATGTTATTATTATTATTATTATTATTATTATTGTACAAGCCATCAATCTTATTTCTTTTATGATAAAACTTAGTATTATTTTTTTATATTGGTATAGAATAGTTAAAAACAAGTCATAAAACTTTATTTCTTTTACCATAAATCTTACTATTTTATTATTATTATGCAAGACAACAAACTTATTTCTTTTATCATCAATCTTAATATTTTATTTTTCTATTGTTGTAGAATATAAGTCCAATGAGTGTGGATACCATGCGGACATCATCCGTCCAGCCAACCACCAGCCATCCTATGCATTCAGGTCAACATTTACAGGTATGTTATTATTATTATTATTGTACAAGCCATCAATCTTATTTCTTTTATGATAAAACTTAGTATTATTTTTTTTATATTGGTATAGAATAGTTAAAAACAAGTCATAAAACTTTATTTCTTTTACCATAAATCTTACTATTTTATTATTATTATGCAAGACAACAAACTTATTTCTTTTATCATAAATCTTAATATTTTATTTTTTATTGTTCATGCCATCAAACTTATTTCTTTTATCATAAAACTTAATATGCTTTTTTTATATTAGTACAGAATTGTTAAAACAAAACATAAAACTTTATTTCTTTTATCATAAAACTCATTTTTATTTTTCTATTGTTACAGAATCCAGAGTCCATCCACCAGTTACGACCTAGTGTCATCATGCATACGCGTGATATTCCACAGGTATGTACAGTGAAATGTCTTAGTCTTTTATTATACCATTCGCTTACAAAAGTCCCGATACAATGAAATGTCTTAGTCTTTTATTATGCCATTCGCTTACACAAGTCCCGATTGCTAATGTTGATGTTTTTTTTCGTTATTACAGAATCAATATGGAATGGATCGCGGCGCTGGACCACTGGGAGCAGCCACAACATCTGCAGAAACAAGTGAGTTTTTCATGCTACAATCTGCATTCAAATCAAGAATTGCTACTTATGCCGCATTAGATTTTCCTGTTGGCGATATGGAGTCTATCCTGTCGTCGTATCAGAACAAAATCGAGAACCTCCTTTCAGAGTCACTAAAGAAATTTACATCAATAAAATTTAACTTATTCGTTGAGTGTAACTTTGAAAATTTAGATGGTCAGGCATCATTATATAACTTCAAAACTAAAAATGAAATTCTGTACAGAACCTCGATCATTAGTGAAATAGTAACTAACCACATTGCTAAATTGAAGAAGGAGCTTGAGGAATGTAGCATGCGGGGCTCTGGGTGGTTTTATAAAAAACTACACAAAGTTGAGGTACGAATCAATGAACATGTCCCATTTATAGGGCGTGGCCATATGGTTCTGCCTGAAAAATTCCGCCACCTACATTCTCTCATCAATATTAATAATGAGGATGAATTTTGTTTTAAATATTGTATCTTATCTAAATTTGTAGAATCTGGTAAGGAATTGTGGACCAGCTACCTTGAAAGACCCGAATTGGGTAATAAGTACAACTGGAACTGTGTGAAATTCCCCGTTTCACTTCATGATATTGAAAAGTTTTCAAAATTAAACAATATTTCCATCAATGTTTTCGGCCTCGAGGAAAAGCGGGATGGGGAAAATATTTCTCATTTCGTGTTTCCTATAAAAATTGTAGAGAATGAGCTAGATGATCACAGAGATCTATTGTATGTGTGTAACGAACAAAATTCTCATTACATAGTAATTTCAGATTTTGACGCTTTTGTAAGACCATTCATAATGTCCGACAAACATAAAATCAGAGTTTGCAAACGGTGTTTTACACATTTCCAAGCGTATGCTGACAAGTCTGCGGATGAGAGATTGGATAACCATCTGGCTCTGTGTAATTCTTTCACACCTGTCAGATGCGAAATTCCAAAGAACCCTGAAGTTTGCTTCAATAAGCCTGAATATTCGCAAAAAATTAGATTTGTAATTTATGCTGATTTTGAATGCCTATTGGAGCCGATTTCAGGATGTTCAGGAGATCCGCAGAAAAGCTGGACTACACCTTACCAGAAACACACTCCGTACAGTTTTTGCTATTTCATTAAAGATGCAGAGGGTACGTTTTCCCAGTTACGGCTGTTTAGAGGGAAAGATTGCAGCGGGGAGTTTATGCGCTCGCTTGTTGACGATGTCAAAGTCATCGATCGAGTTTTAAACAGCGTAAACAAACCTATGATCCCTCTAACCAGCGAGGAAAACAAAGTGTATATGAGCAGTACCATTTGTCACATTTGTAAGCAGGGTAACTTCACCGATGTGAACTTCAAAGTTAGGGACCATTGCCATGTTAGCGGTCGTTTCAGAGGGGCCGCTCACAGGAATTGCAATCTGAATTATAGAAATCAGAGATTTGTCCCTGTTGTTCTACATAACATGTCCAACTATGATGCCCATTTTATTGTGAAAGAACTAGGATTCGATGAAAACCGAATCAACGTCATATGTAATAGTCAAGAAAAGTATGTCACATTTTCCAAATTTATTCCCTCCCCCTATTTGAGGAGGGGAGGTATGGAGTTAAGATTTATAGATTCGTTTCGGTTCATGGCAAGCAGTCTGGAAAAGCTGGCAAACAATCTACCTAAAGATAAATTTATAGAAACAAGAAATTCGTTTGGTGAACAGGCCGATTTGGTATGTCGAAAGGGAGTGTTCCCCTATGACTATGTATCATCACACGAAGTTCTAAATGAGAAAAAACTGCCGCCTAAAGAAGCATTTTATAATAAGCTTAATAACAATCATATTTCAGATGAAGATTACCTTCATGCCACCAATGTGTGGAATTCATTTTCATTGAGCTCTTTGGGCGAATATTCGGACCTATATTTGAAATCTGATGTTTTGATTCTAACAGATATTTTTGAAAACTTTAGAGAGATGTGTTTTGAGACGTACGGAATGGATTGTTTGTTCTATTCCACAGTTCCAGGCTTTGCTTACTCAGCAATGTTGAAGTTCACAAAAGTTAAATTACCCTTACTCACTGATATGGATATGATACAAATGATTGAGCGAGGGATAAGAGGTGGAATTTGTCAATGCATCACCCGACACGTTACAGCAAACAATGAAATGTGTCAGGAATATGACGAGTCTGAAAAAAAATCTTACCTCTATTATGTTGATGCTAATAATCTTTATGGGTATGCGATGTCTCAGGCATTGCCATCAGGTGAGTTTCGCTGGCTCGATAAAGATGAAATCGAGTCGTTTGATATCATGTCCATACCGGTCAATTCCAACACCGGCTACATATTAGAAGTAGACATTGAATATCCAGAACATCTACATGAATCACATTCTGATTTACCGTTCTGTGCGGAGATGAAAATTCCTCCAGGTAGTAAAAACAAAAAATTATTAACCACTTTGGAGCCAAAAGAAAAATATGTCGTTCATCACACGGTACTTAAACAAGCCGTGCAGCATGGATTGAGATTATCGAAAATCCATAGAGTCATTAGCTTTGAACAGTCAAATTGGATGAAGCCTTACATTGATTTTAATGCCACCAAGAGAAAAGCTGCCAGTAATGAATTTGAAAAAGATTTCTTCAAGTTGATGGTAAATTCAGTTTTCGGCAAGACTATGGAGAATGTTAGGAAAAGAATGAACTTTAGGCTTGTTTCGGATGAAAATTTAATGAGGAAACTGGTAGCTAAACCTAACTTTTTGGATAGAACAATTTATAATGAGAACTTGGTGGGAGTCCACCTTGCTAAAACTAGCTTGGTGTTTGACAAAGCTATCTACGTCGGCATGTCTATTTTAGATATTTCTAAAACTAGAATGTACGACTTTCATTATGACACGATGAAAAAATTGTATAAAGAAGGTTTGAAATTGTGTTACATGGACACAGACAGCCTAATTTACAAAATTGATTCCGATAATCTCTTCCGTGATTTGATGAATATTAAAGATGAGCTGGATACCAGTGTCTACCCTTCTAATCATGTTTTGTATTCCTCCCAAAACAAAGGGGTGGTTGGAAAGTTTAAAGATGAAGGTGCTGGTCATTGTATTAACGGTTTTGTAGGTCTGCGAGCGAAAATGTATGCTATAAAGTTTAATGACAAAACCATAAAGAAATTGAAAGGTATTAAGAAGAATGTTATTGAGAAAGATGTAAAATATGAAGATTATGTCAACTGTCTCAAGGTGGGTCATTCGACTTTTTCCATCAACAGGTCGATTAGATCATACAAACATGATGTGTACTCCATCAGTATGAATAAACTCACCTTGAGCGGTAATGATGACAAAAGGTACATTTTACCTAACGGTATAGATACTATCGCTCACGGACACTACCAAATCATTGATGAGGAGTGTGAGGAGGAACCTCCTACTAAGAAACTTAAACTGTAAAAAATGTAAGAAATGTGTAAAAATTGTATATTTGTGTAAAAAATTTATATTTATGTGTATGAAATGTGTAAAAAAATGTGTATGGTTTGTGTAAAAAATTTATATTTATGTGTATGAAATGTGTAAAAAATTGTGTATGGTTTGTGTAAAAAAATGTACATTTATGATTCAAACAATATGATTTATGATGAAGAAGAATAGGTATGATACAATAAAGTAAGATAACTTTGGGTTCATGTGGGATATAAATAAAAGAAAAAAGTTATAAAAATGAATCTATCTTTTATTTTCCCTAATCACATACAACATCCTTAATATTAACCCATGAATTTTTTGAGCTAGGGAACCCTAACCACTTTACAAACACCTTCTGTCCTTTGTTCTTTAACACTTTTTCAATTAAATAACAGTCTGGAAACTTAGTTTTCTGGAGTTCTTCAGCATAAAAAGCACCTTCAATACTCCCACCCTCCAAATCCTGAAGCAGATACGTGGGAGGAAATGTCGATTGGATCTTCTGTATCTTGAAAATCTCCGTAGTCCACGATGGTAAGTATCCTTTATTAAATAATTTCCTATGTTTTGAAACTCTTACATAGTCACCTTTAGCAAACTTTGGTTTCGTATAGCATTCATTGTAGTGATACACTGTTTTAAGTAGACTATCGTCCTTTACTTGGTTAGGTTTCATTTTAATGGTAGAGTGATACCTATCGTTGTAATGTCTAATGAGTTCTTGCAACATGTCCACCCATCTGTAACTGCCTCTTGCCGAAAATTCGAGATACATGTTAGTTTTCAAAGTTCTGATGAAGCGTTCAGCAATGCACGCCTTAACATTAGAGTATGTAGAATAATGATTGATGCCATATTGTTTCATTAACCCTTTAAAATTAACGTTATAATATTCCTTTCCCATGTCGGTCTGTAAATTTTTAGGTGGAATATTAACAGATTCAAGTATATCTTGCATGGCTGCGGTAACATCTTTTCCGCTTTTACTTTTCAACGGTCTCGCATAAGCAAACTTGGAATATGCGTTTATACAAACCAAAATATATTTAAAACCTCTGTTTTCTCTATGATATGGAATCATTTCAATCAAGTCGCTTTGCCACAAATCGTTTAGTCCTTTCATTATAACATGACGTCTTTGATAATTTATTCTAGCTGGTGCATGAAGTTCGTACGCGATTTCCCGCTTTTTCATGCTATGATTTTTCTCTCCTTCAACTCAGATAAGATTTCTTCTATTTCGTTGTGATGAGAATTATTCCCTGCCGCAGACGAGGACACAAGAAGCCTAAGTCGACCAATGAGCTCATTCGGATCGTCCCAGTATTTATATTCAATTTTACGATTTGGATGTACTTCTTTCATCATACCGCTACCTAATACACGATGTGGCGATCCCTCGTCGGATGATTCTTCATCAGAAAATAATTTCTTGATGACATGTAGATATTTGTGAGTATTGATTCTACGAATGTTTCCACTTTCGTCATAATTTATTTTGTGCGCGTTAGTTTTTTTCAAAATCTCCTTATACACATCTAAATCACGATCGTTGTACAATTTTTTGTCAGGAATATTTTTCATAAGCAATTCATACAACCCAGGGCGTCCAATATATGTCTTCTTGCCGATAACGAGGCGATCGTTTCTAATGGTCACAGGTGTTGATCCAATGTAGAATGATTGTCTGTCAGTATCCATTCTCAATCCGTAGATTGGATCGATATTTCTCGGCTTATGTGAAATGAGTTTTTGAATGTAAGGTGTAATCACTGGCCCATAAACTCTTTGTAGCATAGATTTATAATGTTTATGAGGAGATTGTTTAGAGGACTGAAACGTTTCGTATTCCATCTCCGACTCTTCAGATTCATGTTTACCGATGTTCACGAGCTCTTCCAAGGGTTTCGTTATCGGGTTTATAATTTCGCCAATTTCTTGTTTGGTCTGAAGATTGGATTTTTTTAGCGCTAAATATTTATTCCGTATAGATTTAACATGATTGGCAATGTCTTGTTTCACTCGTATCTGTTCCTTGCTCAACGAAGGATTCATTTCGACTGATACATATTTAGGGTTTACATAACAATATATTCGTCTATGCCACGCCTGTATCTCCCATGTTCACGAGCGTTTTCTTTACAAATTGTTAAGAATCCATACTTTTGAGATGACCAACATTCGCGACATAACTGTTGAAATTTATCGAACGTCATGTCTGCATTTACGTAGTCGTTGTATAAATGTCTTAAATTTAACGCGTCCTGGTTAAATACGATCACCAAGTTACAATTGTCTCTTATCAGATGTTTAGGTATTCTCGCATACGATTGTGCAAGATAAAACATATCTAAAGATTTATGTCGTCCCATGCTAAAGTAATTTCTAATAGGTCCTTGCGGATCGCACATCACATCGTCGAAAATCACCACTGAATTCTCTTTGACTTCTGTTGGCTCAGGCATGGTTTGGTCGCTGCTTTCAAACTTGAAGTAACCAATTTCTGGAACGTTTGCTAAAATTTCTTCAAGCATTTTGTACTTTGGTTGAAACAGAGATCTTGAAAATATGTAAATATTTGAAAACTTTATCCCGTTAGGATGGAGAAGAATATTTATAAGCACGTTGGTCTTTCCGGAATTACTAGGCCCACATATAATACACCTAGTGCTGCTGGGAAATAGTATGCTATGCTTGCATTCGTCTTCTTCTCGATATAAGCTATCCATTGGGAGGATCTCCAGAGACACGTTTTGCTTCTCAACCTTCATGACTGTAAATGAGATTTTTTACAATGATGCGAATGTTTTTATATAAAAAGTTATAACATGAGGATATTGTAATCAGTATGGCGCCACGAGTAGAACGAAGCAGACGTCGACACAGCGCTCGTGGAGGTAAATTAATAAACACTCTGATTGATAAATTACCTGTGGAATTACACATACCTGGGTATCGCTTTTGTGGACCTGGAACTAAATTGGAAAAACGACTGAAAAGAGGTGATAAGGGAATCAATCCTCTAGACGAAGCCTGTAAGGAGCACGATATAAGTTACGCACAGAGCTCAGATATAAGCGATCGGCATAAAGCAGACTTGAAATTGGCACAACAAGCCTCCAATCGTGCAAAGGCTGCCGACGCAAGTCTTGGGGAACGTGTTGCAGCTTACACCGTTTCTAAAATTATGAAAGGAAAAGCGAAGATGGGTGCTGGAATGGATACCATTAAAAAACTAAAGGCGGCATATAGAAAGTTACTATCGAATAAAAAGAACAAGAAAAAGAAGAGAGTGTTGAAATCGCCAAAGAAAATTGGTGGTATACTACCTCTGCTACCTATATTCGCAGGTTTATCTGCACTCGGGGCTCTCGGTGGTGCAGGAGCACATATCGCTAAAGCTGTAAATTCTGCAAAGTCCAATAAGAAACAGTTGCTAGAAAACATTCGTCATAACCATATGATGGAGAGCATAGCCTTAGGGAAAAAAGGATCTGGTATCGTGATGCAAGGAAAAGGAATGTATCTAAAACCTTATGCGAGCGGTAAAGGACTTCGTTTAAAAAAAAAGCCCTAACTAACTACGACTTGGAACGATACGCTAAAAAACTAGATATTCCACATTTTAGAGGCGTGTACATGAGGAACAACTTACCATCCAAGCCATATAAGCAGGAGCGAATCATTATAAACCTTGATGATACCAAAGGTCCTGGTACGCACTGGGTAGCCTTAAAAATATGTAACAAGAATGCTTTCTATTTCGACAGCTATGGTGACTTACCACCTCCTATGGAAATAGTAAATTACGTTGGACCACATACAAAACTACTTTACAACGTTACACGTTATCAGAAATACAACACTTTGATTTGTGGACATTTGTGTCTAGCATTTTTACTATAAAAGCCTTCACCTCAGACATACAAGTGTTAAAACGATGCCTACGTTCACTCTAAGCGGATCCACGTCCGAAATCTCCAACACGATTCATCCACCTATTGAGCTGAAAGATGGAGCAGACTACGAGATTGCTTTGCTGCGGTTTGACTCATACAATTCTATACCTAATGTGTCTGAAAACAACAATTCGATGATAGTGATCGATGAAGGAGGTAAGGAACATGTCATCAGCATTCCAACTGGAACGTACGAGATTGAAGATATTTCTGATTATACTACTACTCTCTGGCATTACGGTCCTTCTAGGACCAGAGCCTGCCGCACTATTGATTTCCATTCTTGTCTGTCTTGTGTTTTCCTCCTCCAGCATCTTATTCCCAGCTCCTGGATGTCTTCTTCCACGTCTTCCAACCATTTCTTTCTGGGTTTACCGACACGCCTTTTGCCACCTGGCTTCCCAATATATATTCTTTTCAGCAGTGATGTATTTTCACTCCTTTCTACATGACCTGCCCACCTAAGTCTGGCACTCTTGATTTCGCCTATGATTTGTGGTTTTCCATATCTCTCGTACAATTCTCTGTTATTTCTGACTCTCCAGATACCTCCTTCCAGTTTCGGACCATAAATGCGTCTTAAAATTTTCCTCTCCCAGGCAGCAATTTTCCTTTCATCACCCCTAAGCAAACACCAAGTTACTGCAGAATACATCACCACAGGTCTTATTATGGACCTGTATATTTTGACTTTAGCATTGCTGGACAAATCTTTAGATTTCATCAGCTTATGTAGGGACCAGTAGCAATTATTGCCCTCTTTAATTCTTCTCTGTATTTCTTCCGATGTTTTATTATCTTCGGTGACCAAGGAGCCCAGATATTTAAACTTATCCACTCTTTCAAATCTGTGTTGTCCTATTTGGATAATATCGGTAGAGATCCATTTATCTTTGTCTCTAGTGCAGATCATATATTTAGTTTTCTCTTCGTTAACTTTTAATCCAACAATTCTTCCTTCGGTTGATAGTTGGAGGAAGCAGTTTTTCAGTTCTTGTACCGATCTACTAACAATCACAATATCATCTGCATAGGCTAAAATTTGAACCATTCTATTGTAGATAGTCCCACCTGGGTTAATGTCAATGCCTCTAATCACTTTCTCCAGTACAATATTAAATAATATTGTTGAGAGTGAGTCTCCTTGTTTGACCCCTTTATTAATATCAAATTCTTCTGTGGTCTCGCCTTGGATGTTAACTTTCCCTTTGTTGTCTGTTAGGGTCATCTGTACTAATCTGACCAATTTCCTAGGTACATACAGTTCAATGAGGGTTTCTATTAGAGCCTTCCTATCAATGCTATCGTATGCCTGTTTAAAATCGATAAATAGCAGGTGGAGGTCAATGTTAAATTCATAGCACTTTTCCATAATTGTTTTTAGCATGAATATATGACCATCAGTAGATTTTCCTTTTCTGAATCCTCCTTGGTATTCACCTACCGTATTTTCCATTATTTTTGTCATTCTATCAGCGACTGTTCTAGAGAAAATTTTATACACTACTTCCAGTAGTGCTATTCCTCTGTAGTTCTCACATATGGTCTTATCTCCCTTCTTGTGGATAGGTTGGAAGATAATATTTCCCCAGTCTCTTGGCATTCTTTCTTCCGTCCATACCCTTTGGATAAGTTTAACTATCTTGAGTTCCAATGCCTTTCCTCCATTCTTTAATAATTCAGCCGTGATGCCGGTCTCCCCTGGTGCCTTATTGTTTTTTAGAGCCTTAATGATACTGACTATTTCGCTCTCTTTGGGTATAAACTGTTGTTCCCCTGCATACTGAGGTATTGTAATTATCTCATCTCTCCCCTCTGTGTCTGTTAGTAATTCTCTAAAATACTCTCTCCATCTGCTTTTTATTTCTTCTTTACCCCCTAGCAGATTCCCATTTTTGTCTCTGCATAGGTCTGTCCTCGGTTGGTAACCTCTCTTAAAGCTCTTGACTCTTCCATAAAATTTTCTTGTTTCATTTCCATCCCATTCGTCAAGTTCTGTTATCATACTTCTCATATATTCCCGCTTGGCACTTCTACATGTTATTTTTGCTTCTTGTCTTTTCCTTCTAAAGTTTTCTCTACTGGCTCTAGTTTTCTTCTGTAACCAGATTATTCTTGCATTGTTCCTTTCTTTAATCTTGTTTTCACATAGTTCATTATACCAGTCTTTAGTTTTGCTATTTTCTTTCTTCCCAAGTACTTTGTGTGCAGATTCTATTATCGCTCTTCTAATATCATTCCATTGATCTTCTATACCTTCTTCTTCCTCTCTTGCTTCTCTTTGTTCTGACCATCTCCCCTCCATTTCTTTGACATAAAGATTAGCCGTTTCTTTTATTTTCAATTTATTATTCTGAAATTGAATTTTCTTATTCCCTTTAGTGAATCTTTCTTTCCTTATCTTTTGTTTATAATGGATAAGTACCATTATATGGTCTGAGTCGCAGTCCGCACCTCTCCTACTCTTCACATCTCTGATATCCGTTGCATGTCTTTTTTCGATCAGTACATGATCTATCTGATTCCTTGTTAATCCATCAGGTGAGATCCAGGTTTGTTTATGTATCTCTTTCCTCTGTAACATAGTGCTTTTAATGACAAGATTTTTCTCTTTAGCAAACTCTATTAGTCTAGTGCCATTATCGTTACTCTTTCCGTGCAAACTGTGTTTCCCCGTTATTTTCTGGTTCTCAATTTCTCTTCCAACCTTGGCATTCAGATCTCCTAACAAGATTTTGACATCATTCCCAGCTATTCTATTGTATACTGTGTCCAATGTATCATAAAATATATCTTTTATTTCTGCTTCCTTGTCCTCGGTTGGGGCGTGGGCATTGATAATAGTGGTATTAAAAAAGTGTCCTTTCAGTCTTATCCAACTGATTCTTTCATTAAAACCGTCAAAGTTTAAAATACAGCTTTTAAGCTCATTATTTACAATAAAACCTGTGCCAAACATATTCTGTTGTCCTCCCTTATAAAATACAGTAAAATTGCCGGATGTCAACATTCCTTCCCCTTTCCATCTCATTTCTTGTATAGCAAGTATCCCAATTTTATATTGGTTCATTATCTCTTTTAAGTTCCTCAAAACTCCACTTTCCATCATGGTTCTCACATTCCAGGTAGCTATCTTTAATTCATGTCCATTGTAGTGCTTGGGTCGTTTACCAGTAATCCGTCCGGCTATCTCTAGTTTGGCTTTCTGAACGTTAAAATTTTTTTACAGTGTAGGGTTGTTGGCCCTACGCCCAACCCCCAACCTGGAGGACCAGGTAATTTGATTTTGGGGTTTCCTTCCCCTAGGTCAGTTGCTTCCACCACAGCTTAAGAGCCTGACCTGCCCTTGATGACTTGATTGAAGCCGCCCACTCTGGGTCAGACGCTTCAACTGCAACCATTGCCTCATTCGCCGAACTTTTCAGGGTTCATGTTGGGCCTTCTCGGCTACCGTAGCGGTCCCGGGAACTAGTTCCCACCGTACATCACCCCAACATGCATTCCCCTACTCGTCGTTGCCCACCCCCCGCGACAGGGACACTGAGGTTGGATTTTGGGGGGCATTTCTGATTATATAGCGTACGAAATAAAAGCTATGACAAATTCTACTAGAGACCTTAGTGAAATATTTAGAGTTATTACCAACACCAACACGTTGCTAACAACAATCTACTCTTTCCTCGAAGTTTCTTTCAACGTTCCAAACTCTGTTGCAAATTTACTGGGATTTGAAAAGTCCGATAGAATTCCTAAAAGGACCGCCACCGTTTCCAAGAGACCTCCAGATATAAACGGTGTTAACGTTATAAGAGTGGAGTGTAATCTCGCAAGCGGATCATTTCTGAATGGACAGCCGACTCATACCATTCATGAATTTTTCCCCACGGTGCCTCCTGGATACAAGATCACTGAAGTTCCATCATATTTGATTTTCTTACCTTTAATCAACATACAAAAAATATCTGACATTACAATCTCTCTTGTGGACCAGAAAGGACGTCTTATCGACTTTAGAGGAGAGCATGTATCTGTGAAAATTGTAATAAGGAAAAATGGGTCTTAATTTTAACAAATACGTTCCCACCACGGAGCAATCTCAAAAAATAAGTCTTGACACCGTTAAGATTAAAAAAGTTTATAATCCTACACACTGTGAAAAAGGCCACACTCCAAGTCGTAACGTCGTGAAGGTAACACGTGTGAATAAGAAGTATCTCAAGTCTCTAGGATACAAAGTGTTATAATATGGATATCCTCGCTGTACACTCCAAGGCTATATTTGAAGATGCCATAGAAAATTTTCAATATCATGGATTCAAACCGTATAACAACTCGGCTCTTGGTGAAAACGATGAAATACGGATTCCTATTCAGGCTGAAAACTCGTATGCATTAGTAAGCAGGAGTTTTATTATGGTTTCTGGAAATATAACCGACGATAAGGATGCTGAATATAAGGGAAAGGTTGTAAATAATGGTTTCCTCTACCTGTTCGATGAAATAAAATTAAATCTTCATGGAGAAACAGTCGATCGTAGCAGAAACCCTGGAATTACAAGCTTATTGAAAGCAATTTGTTCTTACACCGTTCTGGATAGTGAAAGATTGGAAAACGCTGGGTGGATTCACCCCTCCGACGATAATGTGGAGACTATAATAAAAAACAAAAAGTTTAATGTATGCATTCCTCTAAGCCACATCCTTGGAATCGCTGAAGATTATGATAAAATATTCGTCAATTGTAAGATGGAACTTGTTCTCATGAGATCGAAAAACACGATCAATGTCACCAAAGGAGAAGTTAGTAAAATTACCATCACGGATATCGAGTGGATGGTGCCTATCATTAAGGTCTCCGATGTCGAAAGAATAAAACTACTGAATATGTTGGGATCTGATCGCTCGCTGACAATAGATTTCAGAAGCTGGCAATTGTATGAGCATCCATCATTACCTCAAGCAACCAACATTTCATGGAACGTTACGACATCTCCTCAGTTGCAGAAACCTAGGATGGTTATCATAGGATTTCAAACTGCTAGGAATAAAAAGGAAGCCGACTGCTCAAAGTTTGATTTAGGTGATATCCAGAACGTATCTGTATACTTGAACGATACAAAGTACCCCTATCACTCTTTCATGGTAGACAGTACAAATGGTTCGTATGGAATCCTTTATGAAATGTATGCTAGATTTCAAGAGTCATACTATCAAAAACCATCCAATCCTCTCCTTAAAAGAAGCGATTTTATCACAAATACACCAGTCTATGTCATCGATTGCACCAAGCAGAACGAAGATCTGAAATCGGGGGCTTGTACCACCAGGATTGAAATTTCTGCAGCAAACAATATACCAGCAAACACAAAGGCTTATTGCTTAATTCTACACGATCGAAGTGTAGAGTATACTGCATTAACCAACATCGTTACCAATGTCGTGTAACAACATGATTATAATCGACTGTCAAGGATATCAGTCAAGGTGCAAACAATTTATAGCTAAAGAGGTTGCAGTGTCTTCGGTGGATGATAGATTTGCACATTTTGTTCTCCAACCACCTAAAAACAATTACCCAGATACAAAGTCGCAGCGGTACATCGAATCCAACATCCATGGAATTCCGTGGCAGAGTGGATACTTACCCTACGACGACTTGAAGCCTGTTCTTGAAAGTGTTTTAAAACCAGTGGATGTTCTTCATTGTAAAGGACTGGAAAAGGTTCGGTTTTTTGAAAAACTGTTGCAGAGACCTGTTATAAACATGGATGATATTGGTGTTCCAAAGCTTGACAAATTAAGAGACTGTGAAACCAAATGTCTTTTTCATAATGACTCTAATATGAAATGTGCATTGCGAAATGTTATTATGCTTACGCTGTGGATGAAATCCCAGTAAGATTGTAATAAAGTGAATAAAATTCTATAATCCTGAGTTGTGTTCTTTATTTCACAGCCCCCTCATCCTAGGAATTAGGAATAGGAGATGTTAGGGAAAACTGGACTTTGTCAAACATGAGAAAATCCAGCTATGAAATAACTTACAAAAGAATACATTTTTTATCACTTTGGTTTTATTGAATATTTACAAGATGAATTTCACTTGAAAAGTCTCCTATTTCTAAAATGAATATCACTCATGATCTTGAGAGTCTCCAACTTCTGAAACACAGAAAAATAAAAAGCACATAAGAATTTAGCTTATGATGGATAAGAATGGGAAATGATTCATGTTATTAACACATACCTTTCTAGAGAAATCGATGAATGTAGGGTGTCGGTTGTCGTGTTGTATAATCACTTTTAGTCTGTTACACACACTTCACACTGAGTCTAAAATCTCAAAAAGTTTCCCATATTACACAAAGTTGAGAACGTGGTAGTAGTATCCATCTGACTTCGGCTCCTTACCATAGTACACCAATGAAAGTTTCTCCTCGTTCATCTGTTGAAGCTGATCTTCACTTAACTTCCCGAACCTTGGTGGTAGAAAAACACTGCATCCAATCATTAAGTCTATAACGATTCTCCTTCCATACCTTGTATACACGGAACGAGCTTCCTTTACCGGATAAGCAAGTCCAATTTGCAGCTCGCTCAAGGGTTTGGTACAATTCACATCGGGGATGTTTACAACTGAATACCGCTCTAGAGTGGATACTATAGGTGTCTTCTTATTCTTGTTTTCCTCCGATTGAAACTGTGTATTTGGTAAATCCGCTTGTGATGGATGTATGGTAGGGGACTGCAGCGCATCCCACAGGTCTTGCGTTGTAATATCCATTATATCAGCAGCAGCAGCTGTAGTAGATTTAGGTGCACTTTTACGACCACGCTTCGTTGTTGACATCTCGGAGGTTTGACGATCACTAAACTATGCATACACACAACTAAGTATTATATACTGTCCACCTTCCCCTCACTCTTGCTGTACACAATCATGCTCGTCAGGAACATGCATCATTTCACCTGTGCCACAAACATCTCGTCCCATATCGATGAGTACCTCACCTTTAGTTTTACTTATAAACCTGCAGAAGGGGGCCCATCTTCTATGTTCATTTGCTGGATCGTCCGTTTTTTCCCATTGTCCTATCTGCGTATGACAGTACGCGCACTCGACTACATCCTTGTATCCAATATAGTAGAATCCAGCTTCGCTCATTTTGTCCAAGTCAATAAACGTCAATGGCCAATCTTTAAAAGTTTTACGTCGATCAGATTGTATATGCATATCAAGCATCGTTCCATGATACAGAGCCATCCTGCGCGTTATGCTTCTCACTTACGACTAGCCTTGAACCTGTCCTGCACGTGCCGTGTAAGACCTTGAAACAAGTTTGAACAAGTCCGAGTGATGACGTCATACATAAAGAATTCATGATTCAGTTGTAATGTAAGATGAACTTCCGGCCAGGTGTTCTGGTGTACGTGACAAAACGTGGGAATAAAACTGATGATGTAGAGGATTATGATAAAATGCTAACACAGTTCTATACATTGACTTTACAAGACGCCTTTGAATAATGAAGTATGATATAATATTATTCCGACATTATACTGGGGGAATTGAAGATAATTCAACATGTAAGATTATGCACCGATCATGATAGGAAAATTTACGACTATCCGCTAAGCCAGAAGCTGAGTTAACCCCTTGGGCTAGGATTAAAATCTTACAAATAAAATATAGTTTTAAGACGAAAGCTACCATATTTACGAAGGAATAAAATAACGCTCTCAGGGATATTTTTTACTGAAATAGTCATCTTACAGAAAACCTATGTGTAGGAATATGACGTATTTATGCGTTGTGAGAAACCATCATAGTGTAATGCTTCCATGCTAAAAAGACATAGAGATTAAAATCTGCTGTGACGTCATAAAACAATCCTCCTCTGACGTAAGCGACCCAATCCTCCTCTGATGACGTATGCGATGCTGCCATATTGTAAAACATTACCAATATATAAACTTTAAATTTCCCACCATCCGCCATTTGAAATAGGAACCGGAAACGTAGCCATTTTCATTATGAATTACCAAATTTTGAATTTCGCGCCGGAAACGTAACCAATTATATTATAAATTCCCAAATTTTAAATTTCGCGCTTCGTACGCCATTTGAAATAGGAACCGGAACCGCCGCCATTTGCAATAGGAACCGGAACCGACGCCATTTTGAATCACGTGGTTATAGCCACGCCCACTTGTGACGTCATAACCGCGCCACCCTCCCCTACCGGGCCACCTGTGGTGACGTCATAGCCGCGCCTCCCTCCCCTCCATGACGTCATAACCGCGCCGCCTTCCCCTACCGGGCCACCAATGACGTAATCCGTGACGTCATAGCCGCGCCGCCCTCCCCTCCAGCGCCACCTGTCACGTGACCCAATCCAGCCAATCAGAATCCGTGACGTCATAGCCACGCCCACCTTCCCCTACAGCGCCACCTGTCACGTGACCCGTTTCCCCTACCGGGCCACCTGGGCCACCTGTGACGTAGGTGGGAAAACCATACTACTCAAGTCTATATAGAACACGAGAAAAAAGTAAGATTCAATAACCACTTATAATAGTTCTTAGTGACATAAGCCCAGATGTCTGAATTTGAATCATTTGGTGACATAAGCCCAGATGTCTGAATTTGAATCACTGTTTACAAATATAGCAGTAACATTCAGTGGTTCTGATATAAATGCAACTACTTTTTTCCCATATAGTGTCTTGTACGACAGAATTTCAATAAAACATATTGTGAAATTTTCTCTTACTTTTACGCCTATGGGCATCAGACAGTACACTGTTTTATCTGTTTTATCTATAGCTATCACTGTTTCAGAATAAAGTGCTCCTTTATACCTGATAACATAACACTTAAAAAACTTTGCAGTAGCCTATGTGAATCTGGAGGAAACTAGGTCCTTTAGGTGCCCATACAAATGACAGTTATGGGAGAAACAATGTTGCTTTTCCACCCACACATTTAACTTTATATTTGGTAAGTCTCTAACATCCTTTACCAAAGTAGACTCTTTCTTCGTTGTCACGACTTCACAGACTTTAGCTGTTCTGGAAAAACATGTTAGGAACTTATCTGGCATTAAAGATTCTTCATTATTTGAACTCTCTTCATCAATAAAGTAAATCACAACTTTAGGCTCTACCCTTGACAACTGCTCAAAATGGATTTCGTATGTAGACTCTCTAAGTTACCTGCATTTCACAGCTGTTCCGTTTGAATCCCATTTCCTAAGATTACCTTGTGTGAATTTCCAATTGAGCACTTTTGAAACCATAGGCCTACTCAAAATGTTTGTACTTCCCACAGTTGTTAGATTGTTGTTATTATTATTATTATTATTATTATTATTATTATTTTATTTTTTTACTGTCAGCAGTTTCTATGGACTACAAAGAACGTTTCTTTTTGGGATGTTTTCCTACTTCAAAACATTTTGGCACTTTGCTACTCAAACTTAATAATTCTGTAGATCTTTAAAACTTTGCTGAAAAGAACCCAGTATATGACTTGCTTATTGTTATATCAATTACTCTGGTTGTATTTCTTTTAGTTCCAGAATAAGATCATGATGAAAGACCTCCGCTTTCCTCACTTTCGGAGTTTTTCTTTCTTTTCTTTTCTTTTTTCCAAGGCTTTGTGTCATTTTCCTAGGGCTGTTGCTTAAGGACTGTGTAGATGTATTTTGGAATTTACAGGTATTCACCTACTCTTGATGCACTGAACATTTGTTTTATTATTATTATTATTATTATCATCATTAATTTCATCATCATCATCATCATCATTTGGATCTCTGTAGCAAGCAGCCCGATCACATTTTACCCATCTACAATCAGCTTTTTTGTGACTGAGAAAAAGTTCTAAAATATTTTTAGGCATATTATTATTATTATTATTATTATTATTATTACTATTGTTATTATTACTATTGTTATTATTACTAAACATTACTGATTATAATTGAAGTAATATTGTTACTGAGATGGGTTTGGTATATTGTGCAGTTGAATTCTATTTTCTTCAGATGGTGTCTATGTTGTAGGTGGAGTAAATATTTTCTTTTACCGACTCTTCTCTTTTTAAATATGTTTTCCTCCATGCTTTTTGCTGTCTGCGTATAAGTGTTTTCACCATCGTATTTCTTTTCTGCTTTCTATCGCCTTCGTTCTCTTTCTAGATAGTGAGTTTTTAGAAGGGAATCCATAATATTTGATCTTCGTTGATAGTATCATGTTTTAATCTTAAAACAAAATCTTCAAATTAACTCTAAAAATGTATTTTTTTAAATTAATTATGCTCTACATTAGAATTAAAAGCACATAAAACACAATATGCAGCTGTTTTTGTTCATCAGTTTTCCAAGTTAAGATTGAAAACAAACGATGATGCGTCACATGTTTTATCCCGAATACAGTCAAAAATTATTTTCTAAACCAATAGGCCTAATATTTATAAATACATCACAGAATCATGTTTTTTCTGCGTTACGGTGTTTACATTCAATTAAGGTACATGCGTTGGAAATAAGATTTTTGCGGGTATGCTTCCTAAAACCTCACAAGCAATATCTTTGTGGTTGCCACATCGTTCCAATCAATCTGCCGACTTAACTCAAGGTTTTAGGTAATGTCATTATAGCACAGCTGGTGCGAATTAATGCTTACATGCGTTACGGCAGCGATTCTCAACCTAGGGGGGGGGGGGGGCGAGCAGACTAGAGGGGGGGGGCGCGAGAATATCCAAGAGAAAATATTATTTTAAAAAATGATTAACTGACAGAAAAACATACACATAGAAAACAAAATACATTTCGGCATATTAAAAAAAGTAAAACAACTTACTAAATAAAAACTCACTTTATCAAAACATACTAAATTAAGAACAAATTAAATAATTATTAGTGACTTCCTTGGGCCTGTCTTGCAGAGCAAAGTTTTCGAAGGAAGGCTCAATATTAGAAATAGCCACTCTCAGTTCTGTTTCTATATTTAGCCGAGATCTATATTTTGTCTTTAACCACAGTATAAGTATTAATACGTATACTGTGCTTTAACGAAGCCAATGCAGAAAATCCAGTTTCGCAAAGGAAGGATGTTGAAAATGGCAATAGAATGCGAAATGCTCTGGTTTTTAGTGCAGAAAAATCATCATCTACTGCTGCCCAAAATTCAAATATCACTAAATTGTTTTTTGGTTTCGCCACTTGTCGGGAAGTCTATGAATTTTTCTTCTTCATCAATTGAAAGTCCTTCGGGAGTCTTATGAAATGGATCCCTCACCCACTCGCAACTTTCTATCAAGTTATCGTCTGCAAGAAAATACTTTTTAAAATCCTTTTCTAGCGTGGCTAAATGATTTTCAATGGTTACAAAAACAACTTTTACATGTTCTTCTTCAGCCTTGTAAGTTTTAATACAATCATCCACATTTGTAAACATTGTTAGGTTTTTTTGCTTTAAATTTCTGCTCCACAAATCCAATTTTCTGCAAAAAGCACTATCTTTATCACTCGTATCCAACATATGTGTATTTGCTCCTTGGAGTTGAAGGCTCAAGATATTTAATTTCTCGAATATGTCGACCAAGTAGCTTAATTTCATCACAAATAAACCGTCGCGAAAATTCTCGGCTTCCGGTCTGTTTTCTTCTTCTAGAAAAATGGCGATTTCTTCTCTTAATTCATAAACACGTAAAAATTTCCCACGTGATAACCATCTTGCCTCGCAATAAAATAATAACTGTGAATGCACCGAACCCATGTCTTTACAAAGTGCGGAAAAGATTCTCGATTTCAGGGGCCTCCAAAATACTCAGAATGCATTATTGTTGTATACATTTTATTGTAAGTGAGGGGGGGGGGGGGCGCGATGAAAATTATGATTGAAAACTGGGCCGCGAATACTGAAAGGTTGAGAAACACTGCGTTACGGTGTTGACTGGAGTATTGCAGGGACAAGCAGTTAAAACTTAAATAACATGTTATAAATAAAGTTAAAATAATATTGTAGTATCTTCGGTGAGTGTAACAATACCTTCTGCCACTATCTGCAGTTCCTGTATTTACAATTTTTTTGCACTCTTCTCAGTCAATTTTCTTAGCTATTGTACAAGTAGGATTTCGAGTTGGGACAGTGATTATGTGGATAATTAGTACTTCTAGACAAAATTTCAAGCTATTAAATACCATAAATCATCCAAATAAAATCATACTTATTTATAATGATGATGCATAATAAAACAGGAAGAATATTCTACTTTACGATAACGGCAAGGCTGGGTCATAAAAATCCCCACATTTGGAAGAATGACCCGTCTGTGTGTGTGTGTGTAAACAGTCTAGCTCCAGAACGGAAAATCTTATGAAAACAACATTTTGTATTTGGGTTAGGTATCTTCTGGGGATGTGACACGAAGATTGGCTGACGACTTTTCTCTTATTTTTAAGGGGACTTTACATGAAAATTGCATTTTTCGCAATTTTTTCGAAAACGGCTCCAACGATTTCGTTTAAATTTGGTACAAGGGGTGCTTATACTAAGGGCTAAAACTTTTATTTGAATTTTTTCGAAAAAATTCTCGGAAGGGTAGTTATAAGTTATCCACTGTTTGTAGAAACTCAGTCTTGCCTGGTGAACAATAAAGCTTCATTGGATCAGATTGAAACATTTGAATATTATATGCTCTTTGCAATACGGTCACGAAGTTAAAACTGAAAGTATTTGGATTATTTCACAAAATCTAGGAATGAATTAGGGATTGTTCTTGTTGGTTGCCTATATGTTCAAAATATGTGATCAGTTTTGTTTGATGTATAATTTCTAGCTAATAAATAATCTTTTTCTTTACAGATTACTGTGTACCTTGGCAAGAGAGATTTTGTGGACCACATAACACATGTAGATCCTATAGGTAAGATGGATAATTCAATTTAATTTTATGCTTCCCTAAGGAACAATAAAATCCTTGAGAAATGACCATAAAGTTGGTTCCTTATAAATACATAAACATGCTGAGTAATCTGAGATTAATAAAGCTTTATTTTAACTTAAAATAGACACACTACAATATCATGAACTGACCTGCCATAAAACTTTCTCCCTTCCTCTCTCTCACAGACACACATGCATATAAGCATACATATACAAATATGTGCATACTCTCTTCACTCATTCTCTCCTCTGTCTCTTCTCTCTCCCTCTCTCTCTCTCTTCTGTCTCTCCACCTCTCTCTTCTGTCTCTTCTCTCTCCCCTCTGTCTCTTCTCTTTCTCCTCTGTCTCTTCTCTTTCTCCTCTGTCTCTCCGCTGTCTCTTCTGTGTCTCTTGTATCTCTCTTGTATCATTATTTTCTCTTCTTTCTCTGTCTCTCTCACCTTGGCTCTATTCCTGTTTCTTATATGTTGAAATGCAGTAACAGTTGGGGCACATACCTTCATTTTTTTCTAATATTGAACTATAGAAAGTCAGTACATGGAATTGAACCCACATCCTCACAGGTAGCACTAAATAAACAAACTCCTTACTTGAATGCTAAGTGATCCAAGTGCTAAGTTTAGTTATCAGATTATATGGGGATGTGCATAAATAGCAAGCTATAAGAACAACTTGGAAATAAATCACCATCTGATGCCTCTTACAGTGGTAACGTTATTTTTTCTACAATAGTGTTTTTTCTTCCACTTCCCATTCATGATATTGTTGTGAAAAATAACTTCCTGCATTCAATGCCGGTAATCTATCTGCGGCTTTTTTTTCTACTTACATCACGTGAGTGTCATTATATCAATGCTTGTATTTTTTTATATATATTTACTATTGCAGACATTGAATAAATATTTGTTTGGCACTTCTATTTTATTTCTTAATATATATTTAATTTACAACAGCTACCTACTTGTGCATGCACAAAAGTAATCAATTTATCAGTTGCCAGCAGTATTTTAAAGTTAGTACACATAGAATTAAAACACCCTTGCAAACAGCTGTTTGTATTCAATCATATTTGCTAATTGAAGTTTACAATAATTTCTATCTTCACTTCTATTTAATTTTGTAATATTGAGTTAAGATTTAATTTATAACAGCCAACTACTTGCCAATGCTCAAAAGTAATTGATTTATCAGTCCCAGGGAGGGAGCCTTAGGGGACTAGGCTCCTCCTCCTCCCAAAATGGAAAAACTTACAATAATTTCACTAAATTAATGTGTACTTTTTCAGCCTCGTGATTCCAAATTGAGGAGCTACTTGATAGAGAAGTAGCGGCTCCGGTCATGAAAACCACCAATAACGGCCGTGGGTGTCGGCATGCTGACCACATGCCCCCCAATCCTGCCATCTGCCTACGGGAGATGACGCAGCGGTCGGGTGGTAGGCCAAGTCCCTCCAGGGATGTAGCGCCACGGAGTTTAGTTTTTAGTTTTAATGTGTACTTTTAATTTACTATGGTTTATTATCCTTATGCCATTTTGTATTAGACTAACAATACTTAAACACAAATGTAAAATTAAGCCTCCAAATTTAATTTTAATGCCTTTTTTATTTCAAAATATTATGTGTTTAAAAAAGCTATTTTATTTGTAACTGAAAAAAAGACTTAAAATGAAATTTGAAGGCTTAATTTTACAAAACAAATTGGGGGAGTATCCCCTAGTGAGCCCCTCCCAAACCAATATAATCACCAACTTTTTAAAGCAAAGAATGAAAACATAATCTCGAAGAGCTATGTGTATTTAATTATTTTTCATGTAGAAAAAAAAAATACAATAGTATACGATATGCATATGCATATGTGTTGAGTGGATTGGAGAATCAAGGAATAGCTTGAAAAGACAAGCCAGAGGCTCAAGCTATTCCTTGATTCTTCAATGATGCACTTACTCTCATATCTCAATATACTGTAATCTGAGAGATGTGGCTGTCTACATTTCATAATAACTCATATGAACTTAATGAGAAATTTACAAAAACCTTTATAGAAATCATCTTTCTTGTGTCATCATTTGTAATGAATATTCAAACAATGCTGATAACAAAATATTATGTTACAGATGGTGTAGTTCTAATTGACCCAGATTATGTGAAGGAAAGAAAGGTGTTCGGCCATGTCTTGGCAGCATTCCGTTATGGGCGTGAGGATCTAGATGTGTTAGGACTCACATTCCGTAAAGATTTGTATCTTGCTGCAGAGCAGATATTTCCACAGGATGGCAGTTCCAAACGTCCACTCACACGACTCCAGGTAAGTAACATGTATCCGAGTTTCATTATCTTATGGAGAAGCCCTTATAAGAGAGAATGTTAACTTTTTTTAAAATAAACTGTCCTGTTATAATACGAGAGAAGTCTTGTGTTCACCCTAAGGCAAATGTCATTGAAGGAAAATATTAAATTATTCTATGACTCCAGTTTTAATATAATGGGTGTCCCAAAATTAACGCAAGATTTCAATTTGCCGCCATTTGTGCAGTAAATTGTTGGCAAACCTGAAAAAAAAAACAATTTGACAGCTGAGAGTTTAGGGTTAGGGTTAGATTTGAATTTGCCGCCATTTGTGCAATAAATTGTTGGCAACCCTGAAAAAAAAATTGACAGCTGAGAGTTTAGGGATCTAGTAAAAATGGAGCGTTACACGATACAACCATTAGATTTCTTTTTTATGGGGTTATTTGAAGTCAAAGGTCTATGTCAACAAGTCCACAACCACCCGTGCATTACAGGAGGAAATTAAACGGTGCATCAACGAAATTCAGCCACATTTATGCAGAATGATCATGGAAAGTTTCGACAAAATAGTGCGTATGTGCCAGCCAAGCCGTGGAGGCCATTTGCCCGATGAGTTATTCCATAAAAGTAACCCTGTCCTATGTACTTTATGAGTGAATAAAGAAATAACAATCTAACGACTAAAACTGTGTTTTCTATTTAATTCATATCTTGCGTAAATTTTGGGACACCCTTTATAATTAATTTGCTAAATACTACACTGCATTTATTGTCGAGTTTTGTTGTTGTTGCTGGAATTATGTTTATGTGTCTTTAAAAAAAAAATTTGTGTTATTTTTTCACAGATTAATGTTTATAATGATTAACCCTTTTACTGTTAACATATTATTCACTGTGCAAACTCGTGGGGCTGAAGTAATTTGCAAATTTCTTTTATAATCATAAATTCTCAAACACTTGCAAATAATTTGTCAATTTCTTCTGAAACAAGAGCAAAGCATTTAAGTTTACACTGATTTAAGCAGCCTGAAATATTTAGCTGCAGATGGCAGCTCAAGGCAGAGAGCATGGAACTGATAATATAAGCATGTAAACAATATATAACACTATACACTCACACAGTTTGAATGACTCTCAAGGATAATTTCTTTAGTCTATAACCATCAAAATGGTGCGTTGTGTACATTCGTCAATAGCATGGACAGCAGTGATGCATGCTGACGCATATGTATGGCTGTAGCAGTGAAAGGGTTAATTGACGTTGTTGTAGTTTAATAAAATTTATCTTATTTTCAAGATGCTAGAACAGTTGTCAGTAATAATTTCAAATTATCGCTTCCTTTAAAAAGAAATATCCTCAAACAATAAACCGTGTACTCTATTGTTTGATACTATAGTCATTTAACAACAGTTGAAGGGTGATGGCTAAAAACGATCATGTAGTCACATTTTGTTAACTCTTCAGAAATTTAACTTGTCTTTCAAGTTGCTAATTTAATGTTAAAATATTGTATTGATATATGGTTATGTGGTTATATGGTAATAAGTCTGAGTGCTTGTTTACAAAAATAATAAGCTATTATGAAATAATAATGTAATGTAATAAGCTGATCTGTAGGTTACTTTATTCTTCGACAGAACTGAAGATGGCATATATTGTGTGCCGAAATGTGACTCGTCTGAGATCCAGGAAGAGGAAGGACAGAACAGGCTGCATCATAAATTACAGACTCTTTTAAAGATTGTGACAACCATTGTTTTAATGTTCTTATGTGTTATGTTTTTACTTTATAAATATTGTTTTCAATCTGGACCCAGAAAATTTTTTAGTAAGGGTATACGTTTGTGTATATTTTTACCAAGTTTTAATATCTGATACATCTTACTGAGAATGGAATTCGTTAATACCAGTACTCATGTCATTTATTATCCCGATAAATACATGTGCTCACTTTGTAGTTTATTACATTTTTTTAATGAATGGGTGGATCTACTCGAGTTTGATGCTAGTCAAAACAAAGGGGAGGAGAACTCACAGAGAGTTCGCGGAAAATTCGCATCATGTGACAAAACATGATTGATTAATGCCATTAGCATGCGCCATTACCAGGGTGTGGCTTACTAGTGTTCGTAAGTTCATGCAACAGTAATATCAACATTAACACGTGAAATAACCTACTTTCACTGGCATCGTCATTATTATAGTATATCAATTAGCAAACAAAACAAAGGATTCATTGTTCACGACGGCCCTCCGGGTGAGTTGTACTGATGTGAGAATAAACAAACTAACATCAACACGGTGAACACATGTGTTCTCACGTGTGGGCTATGACAGCCATGCCTCTTTGTTTTGAACAGGATCGTTCTTAAGTGGGATAGAGAATAGTAGTAGTATCAGCTCTTGAATGTGAAAGGTTTTGGGTATGTTGTAGGAACGTCTGATCAAGAAACTGGGGCCAAATGCTTACCCATTTTACTTTGAACTGCCACCACACTGTCCGGCCTCAGTAACACTACAGCCTGCTCCTGGAGATACGGGGAAGCCTTGTGGGGTTGACTACGAGCTCAAAGCATTTGTGGGGGAGACACAAGATGACAAACCTCACAAAAGGTATTCTGCAATCTTCTTGTTTGGGTGGAAATTTTAGTAATAGTTATACAGTGAACAGTAACCAATTAAATCTGAGCTTCTCTGAAGATGACCTTGGAAACAATTGCTAATTGTGTCCTACACGCAATGGAATAATTTCTGTAAAAATAGCTAAAATATATTTTTGAACGGGAAAAATCCTAAAAAAGGCCACTAATTTCAGAGTAGGTGACAACACTGTATATAGTTTATTCCAAAACATGAAACCCTCAGTTCTTGGCACTACCCAGCAGACCTATTCTGTAACTTTTCGATTTGTCAGCCGCTCGACTCGAGATGTTTGCTATCGGGATCTCCTCATTCCGAGTCGATCAAAATGTTGGCTTGTTTGGTATTCTGTAACATCATTCGAGATCATCCACTTCCGGTGAATATCTCAAAACGAAATTGGTAAGCTGTCCCGAAGGTAGCCGAAGCATTAGTGACGTACAGGTGACGTTCACCAATGAGAGACAAGGGTTTTAAGTGACGTCATCTCAACTGTGAAGATTTGTCGTCTGAAACCGCACTCCCGCTATAATGAAAATGGTTTAACTAACCCTAAAATTCATGAGACTTGATAATATCTCACACAATTTATAAAATGGAATCGTACTAAAGTAACTTAATATGAATAGGCCAGTTACAGAATAGGCCTGCAGGTAACACTTCCCTCCTGCCACCTCCTGTAAGGTTACTGAGAAATAGGTGACCCTCATTCATAATCCAGCAGTTTCATGATTGCTGAAACTGGCTATGTGATTCAGTTTTATTATAAATAGTGTTTTAAATGATTATTGTAGTTTTTAATTATTAATTCATTGTGTGTTTGTGTAGGCTAATATTAAGTGTGTAATTTAAATGCTAATTTCAGTACAACATGCTTAAATCATTATTGCTCTGCATGTAATAAGAGAAACTTCCAAATTAGTTACACTCCACGAGATGCAATCTTCAAACTTGCATTTGCTTGTGTTACTGGAAGAAAGACATGCCGGTACATGTGTGATTTGCGATATTGATGAAGAGTTACCAAACAGGGGTGCACATTCATACTGGCCAATTTAACATGGGTTTTTTCATGGTTTCCTCAATTGCAAAGGCAAGTGCCAGATTGGAAATTTACTTATCATGATTAATCATCATAATCATTAAAATTAAATATCAGTCGAAATGAACAGCCATTATATAATGACAATAGAAGCATATGTCAAAAGCGATGACAAATTGTTTTATCTTGTAGCTACTATAGGAAAACTAGCAATGACCGTCACCTATGTCCCAGTGTGAAAAGGCCCTAAAGAGTACCGTCGTCACTAATCAGAAAACTATTTAATTCTGATACAGTGATGGTATGTTTGATTGACACCAAATTTTAAACATTAGGTATTTTAGGTTTTTATATCCCATTTAGGTGTTCTTAGGTTCCACAGAATTAATATGCAAATCCTTTGGATTTGATTTGAAAAAGTGTATGAGCACTTCTAGTTTTGGTAGTAAGAGAAAAATAGGCAAACGCCTAAGAATCCAGTCCCTATACATTGCATACAAATAAAGTACCGGTACCAGTAATATTTTTTTCTTACAGATTCAGAAAAACGAAACACAACACACACAAACAGAATCATAACCATACAAACACGTAGGCAGAGTTTGCATTAATTTATTTCACCCAGAATCACTTTTGTTGTGATTACCAGAATAAACATGTAGAGTTAAAACAGGCAAAGCCCTGCAGCTGAGAAAACTCTTATTTACTTTTACTTTTTGAAACATTAATATGTAAAATGGAGGAAGATAAGACTCACATTTGTGATCATAAAAATAAATTCTTATAACTTACAGCTAGACTTTGGATTTTAGGTAAAAACCTATTTTAATCCTTAAGTGATATATGGACGAAAACTTGTATATGCATGTTTCATAAGTGACTATGCCTAAAACTGATACTTTTATAGGACCTAAAACAGCCTATTTTTATGTTAGAGCCTAATATTGCCTTTTTGCTTGTTTTTCCTCTAAAGTTCAAAATAAGTTATTTTTTGTTATAAATTCTAACATTTATTTTCAGTTTGTACTAGATTTTTAGCTCGGAATGTGCAGTACATGACATATTTGTCACTTGGTTAAATAGTGAGGAATGTTTCGTCTTGGAGAAAAATTCCTTGGAATTCCCAAGAAAATGTAGTGTTTTTCTCCCGACTCCCACATCCAGTTTCTCTGAATCAATGAGGGATACAAGGGGTTGAATATGCTAACGTGCGTAGCTTCTGGGTGCAGAGACTGGGTTTTCACTGTTATTGTAGTAATATACAGGCCCTAGTACTAGGGTCTATATAATTCTGTGTATCATAGACCTGTATTTGTGTTTTATCATGATTATTGATTAATGGTGACTTCAATAAATATAATATTTTGCATTGCAATTGAGATATTTCAGAAAATTGACAACTTAACGATTTTATAAGAGACTATTTTACGATTTTTAGAACCTATTTTCCAATTTTTAGAGCCTATTTTAGGAACCTAAAACAGCATTTTTAGTGACCTAAAAGTCCGAAGTCTACTTATAGCACACCAGTATACTTTCTTCTATTAGACTTGCTCCATTTTACATTATTATGCCATTCCTTTTTATCTGAAAATCCTTTAGATGTTGCCTCTTAGATGTGACTTCTGTACAGGAATTCAGTTCGACTGGCGATAAGGAAGATAATGTATGCACCTAGCAAACAAGGAGAACAGCCTTCAGTAGAAGTCAGCAAAGAATTCATGATGAGTCCCAATAAGCTACATCTAGAAGCTTCCCTCGACAAGGAGGTGAGTTTGTATGATATAGATATATCTCCACTGCTGTTTTCCTAGCATATTTTACCTCAAAATTCAGTGTTTCATATAAATTGTATTTACTACACAAAAGGTACCTACAACATCAATCAACCTCATGAAACCTTCATGATTTTGCTAAAATTTTGTGAATTGAACTAATATTAAAAATTGTGATTTTTCACAAGTCCAATATCTAGGGTTACCAGAAACTATTTCTTATGAAGTAAAATTGGCTTTATCTTAATTTCTTTTATTCTTTTAGTTGGGGAAGAGGATTATAGTTGCAGTAATTATTTTTGTTGATATAGCAATTATTTCATTGGAAGCTAGACTGAAATGTAGTATCTTCTTCTGTTGGATCAGTAATTTCATTTGAAGGAGTAAAAATACTGGAAATTTCCTACATTTTGACATTATGTCCGGAAGGAATTTCTGAAAATCTGGAATGTCTTACATTTTGAGGAACATAATCGTTCTAGTTTCAAATGCATTAGCAGCTCATGGGAGATCATAAAAATGTTTGTTGCAATTTTCCATATATCAATAAAGGTTGCCATCAAAGGCTACATAGCTTTTCTTAGCTGTTGTCGTAACGGTGAAACTATACTCGAATTTTGTTTGTTATGGATTGTAGAAGCAAGAATTCTATAGTCAGAATGTTTAAATGTATTTCGATTTTTTAAAAATGTGGTCATAAAATGTTGATAGATCCACAAAGAGCAGATATTACAGTATGTTCAATATTTCTTTTCGGGAGGTAAACTTATTCAAGAATTGCAAGATAATTTTTAATGTCATGCCATGTGCTCCTATCATAAGACTTAAGACTTCTAATTCCTTCAGGTGATACTTCTTGTAGTAATGATGATGAGTGTTCTGCCCAAGGCAGGGCCAGACTCGAACAAAGCTGTAGGATGATGACTGCAATTCGTCCATGGCTCTTGAAACAAGGATGATACAGTAAAGATTTTCCATTACCTCCCGTGGAATAGGAATGAAGAGACAACATAACATTCAGTCCTGAAACCAGGAAGGAAATTTTCTACTGCTGAAAAATCCCTGAAACAGCCAGGAGTCGAACCCAGGCCACCAGGGTGAAAGGCAGCTCTGGTACAAATTTCCCCTCAGCAACGGACTAACTTCATGTATAAATTCAAAATTAAATATAACAGCTGCATAACAGTTAAAAGTCGAAACATCATATTGTATACTGAATAAAAACTAAATTTAGAATGAGAAGATAAGTTAGAATATCATATAAAGGAAAGGCATGTACAGAATTGATGCATAACAAATAAATGAAACCCCCTTAATAAAGCAAAGCCCACTCTGGACAAGATAACTCAAGATTACTTGTATGTACCTTTCACTTGATAACATTGAAGAAAAAGTGCTTACTCAGCTGGGAAATAAGGGATAACACCAAAACCACGTAGTTTATTTCACCATCAAGTCGGGCTTCTAATAATGAAGTACGGTATTCACATTTTTCAATTAGATCTATTTATTTGTAGACCACTCGTTGTATTAACTTAGTACAGTAGAGTCCCGCTATTCTGAAGTAATTGGGACCGAACACCATTCGGTTTAGCAGGAATTTGGAACAGGTGGATTTCATGAATAATATCAACATATTGACTTGTTAAGGCGGGGAATTGTATAAATGGAGACGACATGTGCTCTAAGTAACCAGCTTTCATTCCAATTTGGTTTCAGGCGTTTTCATCAAGGTTAGGCTCTATGTATGCCTCTATTTAACTTCTTTGGATAACAATAAATGTACGTTTTTTCACAAACGTCTTCTTAATTTCAACTGTTTTTAAGTTTAAAAAATTGGTATTTTTTCTGAACTCTGTTCGGAATAGGCGGATTTTCGGAATAGCAGGGTTCGGAATAGCGGAACTCTACTGTATATAATATCTTCGCCCTTCCAGCAAAAGTCACTACTTAGATCAAAATCTTAATTTTGAGATGTTGTTTTTAAATTTTGAATAAACCATGTATGTATGGTGGACTTACGAAAATAGAGGTATTACTTACTTGGAAATTGGTTGGGATATTAATTAGTGAGTTCTACTTGCCTATAAAGCATCAATGTAAGGTAGCTCAGAACGACGACAATATCAAGTTAGTTCTGCTGCCACAAAAAGTGTTCTATCTGAAAATTTATTGAATAATTCTTGTTTAATTTGTTCCACAGTTGTACCATCATGGAGAAAATATTGCTGTGAACGTTCACATAGCAAATAATTCAAATAGGACTGTCAAAAAAATTAAAGTCTCAGGTAAGTGCCTCCTTGACCTTGTTATTTTATTACTGTTAGACCATGGTCTTAAAATGTATCTTAGATGCCTATCTCAATTAGTTTTTTATAAATTTAATGTAAATAAAATATTTTATGCTAACATAATGCAATGTTATTCATGATATAGTTTTGTGTGTATTATAGCTGAATAAGCGCACTACATCCTCAAAATTAAAATTAAAAATTAAAAAATACTTTCAAGTAGAATCATAAATACATTATGGATGTAGCTAAATTTTTGCTAGCAGGAATTACTAGCATTATTTCTTGATACCTCTACTCTCCTTCTTCAGTATATAATATGCAAGAAATTATTGTTCCAAATATTTTGTCATTTGAATTGTGCTGTGAATCTCATTGAGGGCTCCCACATGCATAAATACGATAACATTCTATAGTGTGTTTGAATATTTGTTTATATATTTGTTTATATCTTAATATATATGTAAGTGTAATATAAAAAATTAAAACATCTCAAAACCCGCTATCATACAATGCACAAGGAATGAGTAGCTGAAAACTAGAGAAAATAGGATAATGATTTATTACTTAGTACGTGAATTCAAGAAATATTATTGTTAGATCATGTATATAAAAATGGCACATGTGTAATATTTTATGATAGTGGTTTTTTAGGTGGTTTTAATTTCTTACATTACACTGATACTCCCACTATCAGTATGAAATTTATTAATGTATTATAATTTGTGTTTATTATCAGAATATAACTTTGGATAAACTGGTTTCTAGTGTATTTTGGTTTATTGTAGATCTCATATGAGGAGAACCAAAGTTTTTAAATGCTGAATTGTTTTGTGTCTTTTCTGTTTCTTTGTCATTGTTCTGTGTTTTTTCTCTTCTGTAGTGCGGCAGTTTGCAGACATTTGTCTGTTTTCTACGGCCCAGTACAAATGCACAGTTGCAGAAGCAGAAAGCGAGTGAGTATAAAAAAATACTAGCAATATCATCTTTGTTTATTACATTTCATTTTTAATTATAAAACTTGAAATAATTCTGATGGATAGTATGTAATATTCATTTTCGATCTGTATGGGTTGTTTCTTCCTGCAAGGTAATAACTATTTCCGTGTTTTATCCATATAAATTACTAAATTGTAAATTACAGATAATTCTCAACAGTTGTAGGGCTATGTTAATTTTTTGTAAACTTTTCAATATTGAGCCATAAATACAGTGCCATCAAGAAGTTGTGCTAGGAAACTGAATTTGGTTGGCTGCACTAGCATATAATTATAATATTCTGCTACAAGCATTTATGAAGTAAGAAATAAAAATAACATAAAACTCGCCTATTTACAGAAGATGTGATGATAGCAGCAGCTGAATTGGCGTTATGTCATGAAACCATGAGTTTTCACACACATCAGGCTCCTGCAATCCAGCCAGTCCTAGATAGGTGCTTCTTCAGCAGCCTTTAGAATTAGAATTAGAATTGTTTTATTTTACCTGGTGGAATTAAGGTCATTAGGCCTTCTCTTCCATTCAACTAGGATTATTACAACTGAACTTTACAATAATTCAATAGAGAGTATGATATTAGTAGAATGTAGTTACAGACGCAGAAACACAATTATACTATTATCATTTAAGGCTTAAGAACTAGTTCTCTAGAGATAACACAATACACAAAAACCAATATGTTAAAATAGTTTATACTTACTGAGATTTTAACTATTACTAAGAAATGTATCATGCAAGAAAAATGAAAAATTTTGGATAGTTGGAAACTCTTACTGTAGTTAGATATGTGATGGTTGTATCTTCGTTTCCAGCATTCGGATTTTCTGATAGGTATTACTCATACTAGTGCTTTTAGGCTGAACATTTTTAACTATTTTATTAAGATTAGCACTAGCGGTGTGAAATTTATTAATGTTAGCAGTGAAAGGGTTAAGAACACTTCTATTATAACCATAATTCATTTTATTTCTACATATTGGATACTGTCTAATCTCTTTCCCCATTGTTCTTGAATTGTATGTTTTCCACCCGTCTGTTACTTCTCTGCAAATAGTTAAATGAATGAAGAAGTAAGTGTGGTTTTTACTGGCACAAGAATGCAGATGCATGGAGTCATTTCAGTGCTAGAACAGATATAAAGTGTTGACATGGTTTCCAGAGCAGGCTGTCCTGTTGCTCCAGGCTTCACTCTCTCAAAAGTTTATTCAGTTCGACCTCTCCTAGCAAATAACAAGGACAAGCGAGGCTTGGCGTTGGATGGGCAGCTGAAACACGAGGATACGAACCTAGCATCTTCGACAATGTGAGTTCTAGGTTTCCACTGTTGACTGGAATCGTCCCCTCTTCTTCCATCTGAAAAAAGAGTAACTGGTCACAGTAATTTTGGTTAAAATAGTAAATGCTCAGAATCTTCTTAAAAAAGTGTGCGCCTGTGTGTGTTTAACCTCTCAAACTTTGAGAGTTTAGAAATTTAACACTGAAAATCTATTGAAAAAATTTACCAGGGTTGGAATGTTTAAAATAAAACGTTTAAAACAAGTGTTTAAAACAAGTGCTTGTGTTTTTTTTAAGTTTGTTTAAAATGTTTTAAACAATCTGTTTTATACATGTTTTTTTAGCATATGTTTAAATCATTTTTTAATTGCGTGTTATATTTAATTATGAAGACAATTTACATTTTGTCAAGTCAGTGACACCCTGTTAGTGTTGTAAACAGAAAACAAAAAAACTAGGGCCAGAATACCAGAAAATCATGTGAGGTGGTGTCTTTTGTATCCTTTTCCTCCAGACTTCTCTGTCCTCTGTCGCCAGCTTCCAGTTTCTGATTTCGAGTAATTGGTTTGAATTTTTTCTGATTGCATCCTACCATCTATTTTGTGGTCTTCCTTTTTAAAGAAAGAGATTATTAATATTAAATATTGAATGTGTCAATTTGGCAACACTGTAGTAGGATATCCCTTGTAAGTTTGATAATGTAAGGCGGCTAAGGCCACGTAAAGCATGGTGAAAGTCAATCATCAGTTGAGCAGTAAAGGCAGTAATTAAACTGTAGTTTGTATTTAATCTGAGGCTTTCACGGCCGGAATCTTGGAGTTGAAGCATCTTCCGGGCTGTGGGCCGTGGTCCAAAGGCAAAATTACAAGTCTCGCCAGACGTTTCGCTCCCGCTGTGGGGAACTTCTTCAGTGGCTGCTATCTTGACGCTGACTGGACTGCTTGGAGAAACGGAGCTGCTTATATACTCGCGGTGGGCGTGGCTTAGCTGGTTGCGGTTGCTACCGTCGCACCAATGGTGGCGTTCGACGCTGGCTGTTGTATTCCTTCTTGTCTAATACGTGATTTTAAGGCCGGAAACCAAGGTTTTGGGAGTTTTAGCCCCTCTTCTTTTCTGTTGAAATTGTTTCTAAACTTGAAAATTTCTATAGCTTCTCTGTTAAGGCGGGCATAGTAATGCGAAGTTCTTGCCAGTACTTTCGTCTCCTGGAAGCCTATGTCGTGATCACCGTCTGTGAACGCGTGCTCGGCCACAGCTGACTTCTCCACATGCCCCTGGCGGCAATAGGTCCTATGTTCTTTTAACCTGGTCGAGATGTGTCTCTTCGTAGTTCCAATGTAAGATTTACCACAGGAACACGGTATCTGGTACACACCGCATGTGGATAATGGCTCTAACTGGTCCTTGGCCGACCTTAGCATCTCCTTGATTTTTCTTGTTGGTTTATATATGGTCTTGATGTTGTGTTTATTCAACAATTTTCCAATGCGATCCGTTACATTCTTCACATAAGGAAGGAACGCCTTATCAACTGTAGGTGACTCTTTTGTTGGTGCTTGTTTTTTGTTTTTCTGATTCGCTCTTCTTATATCTTTCATAGTGTAGCCATTTGCTGTGAGGGCGTTACTAAGATGTTCGATTTCTTCCTTCATACGATCAGGCTCGCAGATGCGTGTGGCGCGGTTCATCAGAGTTTTAATAAGTCCCCGTTTTTGTTGCGGATGATGGTTAGACTGTTTATGCAGATATCTGTCAGTGTGCGTCGGTTTTCTGTACACACTACGTCCCAAGGTGCCGTCGGTCTTACGACTGATGAGAACGTCCAGGAAAGGTAACCTGCCTTCTTTTTCCATCTCCATGGTGAACTGGATCTTTTTGTTCTGGCTATTCAGATGGTTCAAGAATTGTAGAAGGTCTTCTTCCCCATGGTTCCAAATCGCAAACGTATCATCGACATATCTGAGCCAAAGCTTGGGGTTCTTACTAGCTGTCTTCAATGCCTCTTCTTCAAACTTCTCCCTATAGAAGTTAGCAATAACCGGGCTTAACGGGCTCCCCATGGCGACTCCCTCATGTTGGTCGTAAAATTTGTTATCCCACCGAAAATAGGTAGTGGTCAGCACCAGTCTATATAGTTGGGTGATCTCATCCGGAAACAGTTTTTCAATGTGCAGAAGAGAGTCCTCTACTGGCACCATGGTGAACAGTGATGTAACGTCAAAGCTGATTAATATGTCCCCCGGGTCCAGTATGATGTCATTTATTTTCTGTATGAAATGCGTAGAATCCCTTACGAAGCTATCAGTATTGCCAATGTGTGGTTTTAGAAGATTCGTGAGGTACTTAGCCAAGGCATATGTCGGAGATCCGATAGCACTGACTATAGGTCTTAGTGGCACATTATCTTTGTGTATCTTGGGTAACCCATATAATCTAGGTGCGACAGCTTCCGAGACACAGAGACTTTTATGTAGTTCCTTTGGTAGTGTCTTCTTAATCAGTGTGTTTGTTTTTCGCACAATGGCGTTAGTTGGATCTTTCTGTAATTCTTTATAGGTGTTACTAGTTAAGAGGGCGGTGATTTTTTCTTTGTAGTCTTCTGTATTTAAGATTACTGTAGCATTGCCCTTATCTGCCGGCAAGATAACAATGCTGGTGTCCTGGTTTAGATTCTTTAGAGCCGAGAGTTCACCTCTCGTAAGGTTGTTCTTAGGTGGCTTGGCTAGGCGTAGGATCCTGGCAGTTTCAGCTCTTACTTCTTCAGCATCTACTGGGTTAAGTTTTTTAATCCCTGCTTCCACATTGGCTATAATATCCTCCACTGGAATCGTATTGGGGGAAACAGCAAAGTTACCGCCCTTGGTAAGAACTAGTCTTTCTTCCTCTGACAGATTATGTTTGGATAGGTTCACCACTGTGTTGTGTTGGTGTGCTGCTAGATGAGATGGAGTTATGCTCTTGATATGTTGCAGTTGTTCATATTTTCGTTTCTGTCTTTCGGAGGCTGTATCATATTCAGAAACCATCCCTTGTGCCGTGAGTTGGTCCACCTTTTCCCAGGTTTCATCATCTAATTCCTTGCTGACCCATAAATGGAGAGATAGTAGTTGACGATCTGTTTTGGCCAGCTCCTTCCGAGTGTAGTGGATCCTTTCTCTTAGGAGAGCACGCTCTGTTCTGTCATAGATTCGATGCGCTTGTCCAGAATGGAAAATTCGGTGCTGTCGAAGAAACTTGGGTATTGTGTTGGTATCCCTGCATCTCATCAAGAAGGCCATGGATGCAAGAGTATGGGCTTTCTTCTTCCGTAGTACTCCTAAGCGTCTTACTCGTTGAAAACACTCCTCCCCGTAGAGGTGATAAATAGTTAATCTGAGGCTTTCACGGCCGGAATCTTGGAGTTGAAGCATCTTCCGGGCTGTGGGCCGTGGTCCAAAGGCAAAATTACAAGTCTCGCCAGACGTTTCGCTCCCGCTGTGGGGAACTTCTTCAGTGGCTGCTATCTTGACGCTGACTGGACTGCTTGGAGAAACGGAGCTGCTTATATACTCGTGGTGGGTGTGGCTTAGCTGGTTGCGGTTGCTACCGTCGCACCAATGGTGGCGTTCGACGCTGGCTGTTGTATTCCTTCTTGTCTAATACGTGATTTTAAGGCCGGAAACCAAGCTTTTGGGAGTTTTAGCCCCTCTTCTTTTCTGTTGAAATTGTTTCTAAACTTGAAAATTTCTATAGCTTCTCTGTTAAGGCGGGCATAGTAATGCGAAGTTCTTGCCAGTACTTTCGTCTCCTGGAAGCCTATGTCGTGATCACCGTCTGTGAACGCGTGCTCGGCCACAGCTGACTTCTCCACATGCCCCTGGCGGCAATAGGTCCTATGTTCTTTTAACCTGGTCGAGATGTGTCTCTTCGTAGTTCCAATGTAAGATTTACCACAGGAACACGGTATCTGGTACACACCGCATGTGGATAATGGCTCTAACTGGTCCTTGGCCGACCTTAGCATCTCCTTGATTTTTCTTGTTGGTTTATATATGGTCTTGATGTTGTGTTTATTCAACAATTTTCCAATGCGATCCGTTACATTCTTCACATAAGGAAGGAACGCCTTATCAACTGTAGGTGACTCTTTTGTTGGTGCTTGTTTTTTGTTTTTCTGATTCGCTCTTCTTATATCTTTCATAGTGTAGCCATTTGCTGTGAGGGCGTTACTAAGATGTTCGATTTCTTCCTTCATACGATCAGGCTCGCAGATGCGTGTGGCGCGGTTCATCAGAGTTTTAACGGGGACTTATTAAAACCAACAATTTTCAAGTTTAGAAACAATTTCAACAGAAAAGAAGAGGGGCTAAAACTCCCAAAAGCTTGGTTTCCGGCCTTAAAATCACGTATTAGACAAGAAGGAATACAACAGCCAGCGTCGAACGCCACCATTGGTGTGACGGTAGCAACCGCAACCAGCTAAGCCACGCGTACCGTGAGTATATAAGCAGCTCCGTTTCTCCAAGCAGTCCAGTCAGCGTCAAGATAGCAGCCACTGAAGAAGTTCCCCACAGCGGGAGCGAAACGTCTGGCGAGACTTGTAATTTTGCCTTTGGACCATGGCCCACAGCCCGGAAGATGCTTCAACTCTGTAGTTTGTATTATTTTTTATTAATCATGAACTATTAAATAATAAACAAATACTAATGGTACAAAATGTATTTTCAAATACTATTAAGTCTACGACTCGTAAATCTTGAACAGGGTGTCATTGGATTGACAAAATGTAAATTGTCTGCATAATTTAATTTAACACCCAATTAAAAAGTGTTATAAACATATGCTAAAAATGTTTAAAACAAATTGTTTAAAATGTTTTGAACATTTCAACTGTGTGTATATATATATATGTATATAATAGGCCCTATGCATTAAAATGGTTGATTTAAACAAAATGAACAATTTAAACTTTTTTTAAACAAACAACATTGTTGTAAACATAAAAAACGTTTAAAAAAACACGTTTAAAACAACCAACATTGTTGTTCACATATAAAACGTTTTAAACAAAAAAACGTTTTTTGTGTTCTTTTTTTAAAAAACATGTTTTTTTCCAACCCTGACATTTACAATCTTAAAATCTAATCGGCCAGCACTATGGTTCATTGTCAATAAGTAAAAATACATCCCTTCTGTGAAGTAAATGGTTATGAAAAAATATGGTGAACTTGCGTATGAACTCTTTCTTTTTAAAAATCTCTACATCTTATCACTTTTTTCAGGGTCAAAATTTACTTTTTTAAATTCTAAAATTATTTATCACAATGAGAAAACACCATTGTATCGAATGGAGAGCCTGTAGAAAACTGTTGATTGATTCCTTTGAGAGAAAGAGAAAGAGTATAACAGACTAGTTTGAGACTACTAGCACTTTATAAATGAAGGTACGAATGTAGCAAAAACTAACTGATTATTTCTTTGTTTCTATCACTGCTAATGAATCATTCATTTTCAGCAGACTCTCGTAAGGCACAATACTGTGTTCTTAAGGTTTTTACAAAATATTATTAATAAAACGCGTAAATTATTTAAATCTTATATCATGGTAATTTATCAGACAGTTAACTAGTATGTTTTGAAGTATTAAATATATTTATTACTGTGACTAGTTTCTTAGTAGGATACAATTGAAGGGGCCAACTTTAGGCTGCTACTAAAATTTCACTTTAATTTTACCAGGAAAGTTCTGCCTACAAGATCGTTGCCATTCTGGCAGAAGTTTCTAAGTCCAAAATCTTAGTTTTGAGATTCTGTTGTTTTAAAGTTTGAATAAACCATTGTGTATGGACTTTGTGAAAATGGAAACGGTTCAGGATATTAATTAGTGAGTTCTATCTGCTTATAAAACATCCTTTCATCATTGTAGTAATATATACAACTCAAAACAGTCATTTTTGGAGTTAGTGACTTCTGCCAGAATGACGACAATTTTCAGTACATTATTAAAAAAATCCAGAATTAGCAAGCTTCCTAGTTGGCTGCTTCATTTGTTTTGAACAAGAATCCCGGTATGCTTTGATATCCAGTCAGCATGTGGAAAGTCATTATTTATATAACGTGTGAGTGATGTTTGTATGTGTTTTGTGTGGTGCTGCATAGAGAGGGGTGCCCCATCGGGCCTGGGTTCACCCTCAGCAAAGTATTCACGATGACTCCCCTGCTGGCCAATAACAAGGACAAATGGGGATTAGCACTTGATGGGCAGTTGAAACACGAGGACACAAATCTCGCATCAAGCACATTGTAAGTCCTGCGGGAAGACAGTTTATTTGCTTATCTCAATGGAATGTGTGCATTTGGAAGAACAAATTCATGTTCTTAAAGATTTCAAAGATATTTCCTTCTCTTATGTTACTAACTACCTCTACATTTAGTAAGGAGTACTAATTTTTATGTAAGTACCTAATGCAAGATTATGAGGATTTTTTCAATAAATATTGGGGACAATTTGAAATTTTATGGTTGGTTGGTTGGTATATGGTTATTTAACGACGGGGATGTATTGCAACTTAGGCCTGTGACCATCGCCGGTGTGCCAGAATTTTGTCCTGCAGGAGTTCTTTTACATGCCAGTAAATCTACTGATATTGGCCTGTCACACATAAATGCCATCGACCTGGGCCGGGATCAAACCCGCAATCTTGGGCACAGAAAGCCAGCACGATACTAACTACGCCACCCAGGCCGACGAAATTTTATGGAAGTATGAGGGTTATTCATAAAGTAACTCGTTTATTTTATTTTGATGTGAATGAAGTTACTGAATTTGTTTTACAATACTTTAAAACCACACTTTAATTTATTTTTCCACATAGCTTCCAGGCACATTCAGATACTTGTAATAGCATTTGCCGAGCTTTGAAATTTTGCAGTCTTAGAATTCAGCTGCCTGAGACTGAAGCCAACCTTCGATGCTAGTTTTCAACTCATCGTCATCGTCAAAGCGCTTCCAGTAGCCCAAATCTTTATACCATAATCACTTTATACAGAAGAGTATGACAAATCTGAGGAAAATGATTAGAAAGCTCCGAGATGGTGAATCTGCTGTTTTCTCTAACCCTTTTATCAACCATCCGAATGAGATCTGCCTACACAATACTCGATTCCTGAATGACATTCTTCTTCTTATGGTGAGGAATGATATGTACTGTAAATAGATTTTTGGGCAACACTCACCAATGTTTGTTGATCCCTTTGTGAAGCCGTTGTCAATAGTTGCTTAATCTTGTGTGAAGCCTTCGTCTTCTTAACAGTCGTGGACCCATAAAACCCCGTCTCTGGCTCCGCTATGTTGATGATGTATTTTGTATCTGGGAAGGTTCTAAAAACGAGTTGTTGTCATTTAAAGAACTTCTAAATACCCAGTGTGACTCAATTAAATTCACACTTGAAATTGAAAAAGACAATAAATTACCATTCTTGGATGTTATGATCAAAAGAACATCGGGAGTTTGGTCCACGACTGTTTATAGAAAACCAACCAGCACTGGTCAATATTTGAATTTCAAATCTAATCATCCTGAACATGTTAAGTTAGGGGTAGCAATAGGCCTCATAAAACGAGCAAAAAAGATCTGCAGTGATGACACATCCTTCAAAGAGGAACTTGGGTTCATAAAAACCTGTCTAACCAAGAGTGGTTATCCAAATACAACTATTAATAGAGCCATAAATAGGGCTTCCAAGTCTCTTGAAGAGAATACAATAGATAGACCGAAACCATCAACCACTGTATGCATTCCATACATCAGAAATTTGTCTGAAAAGTTACGACGTATTAATAATAAATACAACATCAGAACTGTTTTCAAATCAAATAATACAATCAGAACTAAGGTTGTAAGAATAAAACCGGAATATCTTGAACAGAAACAAAAAAATGTCGTTTATAAAATACCATGTTCATGTGAAAGAAGTTATATAGGACAAACCTCGAGGCCAGTTAACATAAGAATAGAAGAACACATAAAGAAAGTACAAAACAAAGATCCCTATGGATCAAAATTATGTGAACATATACTAGAAACAGGACATAGTATTAATTGGGACAAATCATGTATTGTTTATAAAGAAACGGATTGGAAAAAAAGAAATATAGCAGAATCTCTGTTCATGGCCATGGAATCATCACCAATATCTAAACCGTCTATTGAAATAAATCAGGCTTATCTTAAACTAGTTGATGAAGAAATTAAAGAGGCTAATAGCAAAGGTAAAGTTATATCAACAACCATGGAAAAGAATAAGAATAAGAACATCCACCCCCCTCCACTTTCAACTTCAAATGATGCACCAACAGTCACAGTCAAGATTAGACGATCACAAAGACTTCGTGACCGAACATCTCGTCGCTAATATTCACTTGAAAACGCGAGTCGTTTTTCTGGTCTCGTGAAACGTTGTGATGTGATTCCTGTTGTGAAGTTGCAATTTTTAGTGTTTACGTTTTATATAATGTGTGTGTTTTATTATTTTATTAAGAAGACGAAGGCTTCACGCAAGATTAAGCAACTATTGACAACGGCTTCACAAAGGGATCAACAAACATTGGTGAGTGTTGCCCAATAATCTATTTACAGTATACACAATACTCGTTCATCCACTTCTGTTATCATGGGCATTGGTTCGTTCTTTTTTAACATATGGCGACCATTATATTATACCACATTCACTCATTAGGTTTGGCATGTAAACTTCACATAGTTGACAATGGATTTCACTTGCTTTACAGTTTTTTGCCACAAGAAATCTTATCATAGAACATGTCTCACAACTGGCGGGACTTGCGATTACAGCACACATTTTGTATGCACCTAGCTCAGAGGCAAGTGTCTGATTGTGGCTGGAAACTAGGTGGAAAAATAATCTAAAGTGTATAGTTTTAAAATATTGTAAAAAGAATTCTGTAACTTCATTCCCCCCCCCTTTTTTTTTTTTTTTTAATAAACTGAAGTTACTGTACGAATCACCCTAGTAATTTTTTTTATATAAATGGGCAATTTAATTATACTCTGCTTTTTACAATAATGTAGCAGTCTTTAACCCTTAACTATGACATAGTGAATGTGCCTACTAGACACATTCTTATTTAAATCAGCACAAATATCTGATAATATCTTCCAGTTTATTTTAAACTACCAAAAAGAATTATTAAAACATATTTTTTAACATTGAAATTGCATTTACATAAATTGCACGAATGGCATTTTATTTTTTTAATTCTTACTTTCAGTGTTTAGCATACCATATTGGTGGTAATACAAAATAGTAAATCAATATAAAAGACCTGATATTATACAAAAAGCAAACCAATTTTTCCTTATAAAGCTTATGGATAAACAATATTAACTATCTTTCCATGTGGGGTAAAGATGTATGGATTGTTCACATTTCCAATTCTTGAACAATCCGTGTACAGTTCACTGAAGGAGAAGCACGGCAATGTCATACAACTTTAATTGATAGTCCTTCTCGACTTTATGATGATGATTTATTTATTTCAGCTCATCTTAGCCAGTTGCCGTAAAAACTGAGCAAGGCCACCCTCAATAAATTTCATAATTTAAAAGTATTAGCAAAATCTGGTGCATCAATAGTGCTAAAAATCATGTTTTCTGACAGTTCTTTGCTCATAACTCTCAAATGAAAGTGAAAATTAAAAATCCAGCTACGATGTGCATTCGGACAACCATGTTCAAATTTCAGATCTTTTTGTGCCCTAGATTTGACTGAGGGTCACTGAAAATCACTATTCATTGATTAGGCCTACCCTAATAGGAATTACTAATTACACATTTTCAGATTTTTACTTTTGCTGATTTCAGACTACAGTCTGATTTAAACAACCTGCGACTTGTGACAGTTGGTGGAAAGGTATTTTTCTCTGTCTCTGCTAAAGATTTGCGAAATGTTTGAAATTTGGAGCACTGCTAAACAGCTGACAGAAGCTCTAATACAAGTAATACAACGTAATAAAGCGCAGTTCTCCCACTTCTCTCCTTTAAGTGATCTGTCTCAAGTCGCAGGTTGTTTAAATCAGACTGTAATCAGCACTATTCTTCAGTTTAAGATTTAAGGCTAAGGAAAATGTGAAGAATTCTAAATTCAGGAGATTCAAGTAAATCCGGGGAAAGATTTTGTCCGGTCTAGTAACCTTTCCCTAACATAATCTGTTAAAGTACACTTGAAACCATGTAATTACTTTTGTTGGAATTTTCAAAGTTTAATATATCTTTTCTTTTTACACAAAGCTTCACTAGAGTTATAAAACTGACCTAGACTTATTATTTCAAGAAATTTATTCTTGTCTCCAGTTGCTGACTGTGTGATCTGCACACCCTCGTGTGGACATCTTATATACTTCCTAATTGGATCATCCTCCGTGAGGATGTCAAAGTTCATTAGATGATCTCCATTTTTCTGGATAAAGTTTTTCTCCCAGATTATAATTTATGTCCCCGGGTACACATAACCAGCATGTAATATTTTTATAATTCTGTAACTTCTCTATGCAAACTTCTACATGAAGTAATGTAATAGAGAAAATTGAAAAATTCAAGTACCTCTTGTAAGTGTAGCAAAAATCAAAATAGCAAACAATCTTGTAACTTTTTGAAGTAAACAGAATTTCAATGAAAAGTTTTTCTGGGTATAAATGTAAATCCTTTCCTGATAATAATAGGTATGCTTATATCATAATTAAATGGTTGAAGATATTGTCATTATTTGAGTAATCTGGGTGAAAAAAGAAACCGTTTAAAAAACAGTACTTAACATCCACAGTGGAACATCAATAATTTGTATGATGTAATTTATAATATATAAGTGTTATGCATTGTTTTGAATATTTATACAAATGCAATCTAATGTGCAAATCTAAAGATTTGGTAGATGACGCCTGTGGTTAGATTTGCACATAGTCATGGTCTAGTTTTTATGACTTATAGGAATTCAAGGTTGGAACTTAAAAAGCTAGTTGATGCAAGAACCTCGAAAGTTATTTTGATATTTTCTCAACTGATGTATAACACCACACATATGTGACAATGTCACTAGCTCTTTCCTGGATTCACTAATGGAGATGAAATTACATTATAGAGCTTTAGAATGGATAAGTTCAAAATATTTATGTTAGGTGAGAAGGAAAATATCTTTGAAATAGTTAAGAAAAAATAAATTATTATATACATTCGCTTCATAATTGTTCAGAGTGACCAGTGTATTGAGTTATCATTCCTTATAAACACTACTCACTGACAATAATTTGTTGAAAAGAAAAATTGTTTTTATGAAAATGAAAATGAAATTGAGATTGAAACGGGAGGTATATAAGGAAGTTTTTGTGTGATGGAGGAAGGATCTGTAGGAAAAGATGATGTTGTGGCCTTAAATCAGCAAAAGAAGAGAGGATTAGTGCTAGATCCACTGTACGGATTTCAGCAGGATGGCCAACAAGCCCTTAAAGTAGATGAAGAAAAGAACATTCATGTTCACAAACCAGTATCTAAAATCACTCTAGTTTACAACTGAGGACATACAACACATGCCATTAAGTATATTAAAGGACTCACTATCGATCCTTCATTACCATTCATACTGTAACTTCTTGGAATTTAAAAAGGATTCAGTTAAATATGTATTTTCCTTTTGTAAGAGTGTAGTCTGTAATAATATTTATAATTCTATATATTTTGTATTCTGGATCCAAGTAGTCAACCACGGATGGACGCCAAATGTCCATTTATAATGGATATAATGAAATATAATAAAATATTGGGAAGAATAAGGGATAAGACACTGAGCTATATATATTTATTTTGTGATTAGTTTCTTGTATTTGTTCTTGGCAATAAGAAAACGAGAACAGAATCATCGCTGGCAACGTGTACTGCATTATTATTGCGCTCCAATAGCGGGTTTGATGAAATATCCCTAAATCTGTATAGCTGTCTTAGGTAGCTCAGGTTCACACAATAATTCATAGTTGTCTACCACAAAAGGAACAGTATTAATCTGAGAACCTGGTTCCCTTTTCACTTTTTGTGTATCTTACTTTTGAATTTGATACCGTAGTTAACACTATGCTGATGTCTTACATACCGCTTCTTCCATGTGTGCGGGTTGATTTACACCAGTTTATGTCATTAGCAGGCTTTAAAACTTAGTGCCCGAACCCACAGAGGGAGTTGATTCCGGTTACCAACAACCTGAGTATAGGGGGTGGAGGGTGATTGCGTAGGCTGATAAGACAGTCATTGATAGTAGTACCGAGAAGTGAATGCGCTTGTGGTACGGTGCCTCTCAAATTGGTCAACAGTGTACCTTGTCATTGTGCGTGTTTAAATTTATAATACGTGTTCGGCATGCCGAAAGTAAAGTGTTCTAAAACGCAAACATATTATATTGAAACATTTGGGAGGGACTATTATACACAAAAAGGAGAAAGTATCGTTTTGCATGCTTGTAATGTGAGTTTAGATAATGAGAAGTTATTTTGTGGTCTTCCTATATCTGTATTTCGGTTTGTTTACTATCACGTGAACTAGCATATGGTAGCTAGGGCATACGCCGAGCAAAGTCTGTACAGTACGGTTGCTGTTAACATATTCGATCGGGCACTAAGTTTTAAAGCCTGGTCATTAGTTGGCTATAGACAAGATCAGTGATCCTGTAAATTCATTTCCCAACTTACATGTTTTCATTTCAACTGTCGAACTCTCGCCTAACCCCAAAGCATATTTATGAAACAAGAATACGGCAAGTTAAATTAACATTTTTCAGCGGATCCCCTTCATCAGTCCCACAGATCTCCAGGGGAACGTGGACCACGAATTAGGAAATGCTAGGCTTAATGGTTAAATTATAATTTAGTAAAAATTCTGGTTTAACCGGTAAAGTGATTTGTAAGGAATCCTTACATAATTAATGTACTGGTCACTCTGTGAGCATGTTTCATGTAATGTTTAATGTCATGTTTCGTTGTACTCCTGTTTCTTCTGCTTGGCTATGCTCGGTTCTGCAATGCTTATCAAGATTGTATGCATGCAGCATTGAACAATAGAACTTCCAAAGAACATCTCAGATGTGGAAATATTCTTCTTTGGTTTGCAGCTAGGTGAGAACTAAGTAGCATTTTCCATTTACCATTATCCCTGATTTGACACTTCAGGATCTATGTGGATAGGAGGTAGAGTCAGCCTCTGAAACATTGGAAAATGCCAAACTTCTCACCTGGCTGCAAACCAGAGGTGTACAAATCTAAATTTTAGCTTGCCCATACCCGCTTGAACGCCAGGCAAGCAAGTTGCGAGCCTCACAGCTAGCAAGCAGGCAGGTTTCTTTAGACTTGGATGGGTCAGGTTAAACCCAACCTATGCAAGTCAGAATAAGCTTGCGACATTCCTAACAGCTAAACAACTGTAGTTGCTAAGTGTAGGTAATACTTTCTTGCTTTTCTACATGCTGGTAGAAGAAATTCATCATGCAGATAAATAAAAGGTGGATAAAGTATTAAAAATCATTTTAGCGTCTTAACACATTTATTATTTTTATTATTATTATTATTGTTATTATTGATTTTTTGATGTTTTCTCGAAAATGTTTGAAAATTTTTCCCATGCCGGACTAGTAGGCCTACCTTTGTTCATTGATAATTCAAACTCTCAACATTTTAGTTTCTCCTCGGCTTCGTTCAGGGTAAAATTCTCCATTCTCCTTTTGCTTGCACTCTAAACACATCTGAAGTTCCTCAACTACCTAACTGCACAACTTACCAGTGCACTGATATACCCAGTTTCATATTCTTTCCACCAGGCCTTGCAGTTTCTTTAGGCCTTGTGAAACCCACCAGGTTATGAAGAGCTTGTGACTCATAGTGACAGTATTTCATTTCATCATTCCAATGAAGCTTGCTCTCTTGTCAAGCAAGTTAAAAGTTGTGGCTGGTTGCAGAATTTCAAAGGGGCAAGCAAGCTAAAATCAGAATATGTACACCTCTGCTGCAAACCCAAGAAGAATATTTCCATATGAAGAGTCCACTGCAAAAGGGGGGAATGTCAACATTTTGTGAAAACTGAGATAAATGTGTATTATGATAGACCAAATGGAGTAGAATAACATAGCCTTAAATGCATTACAAAAAAGATGATAGTCTCTCACAGACAGAAGTTTAAAGTTTTGACTCCTACACAAGAAGGGAGAATGTCATAGGAAAACAGAGCAAGAAAGGGGAATGTCATGTGTTTGCTGCATTGCATTGAGCAACAGTATTCATATTCAGCATATAACATAAATGTTGGTATCACTGCAGTAATTGACCATTCATTGTTGTGGCATCAATGATTAATGCAGACTTTTTTTTTGTCATAATATAATAATTAAAACATGGCACTCATTAACCAAAGATATCCAGCTGAATTGCCAGAACGCTGGCTAGCAGTATTTAAGAGTGCTCGCATGAAGCCATCTCCTTACCATGTCGTACATGTAGATCAAGCTATGCTAAGGAACTGGACATTGTACTTGACTCCGATGTTCAGCAAGACCTGTCCGATAGCAACAAGACCTATTACTGAACCATAAGTATCCTCGTCTGGTGAAGCACAGTCTGTGGACTATGAGAAACTTCAGTCACGGTTCCCATTAACAGCCCACTGACACAACAGAAGAATATTCAACTACAAAGTGGAAAGTTTGTGCTGCCTGATAAGCTTTATCAAGGTAATAAGCATTGCACTTAAATTTGTGTGATTCCATGAACAACTCATAATCAGCGATAACATTACTTACAGTATTTCAGTTTCAGATTCATTACAAATTTCATGGGAAAAGTTCAGTGATTGCAAGAACTCAACCAGTTCTGTAGTCCTGAAGCAAGAGAATATTACAATGCACTACCTCATAGGAAGAAACCTGAAAAATGAACATGCTGTAGAAGTTCAGTTACCTGACATTCCCCCTTTTTTCAATTTATTTTTGTACATCAGTTAACAAAGAAATTATTTTGATAGTGAAGATGGAGTATGAAGTGCTTCATTTTGATAATAATCAATAAAGAAATGTGTGTTCAGTTATGTGGAAAAAAATGGACCACTTCTATTTGTTTAATATAGTGTGGTATGGTTTTAAAGTTTAAAATTCATTTTACGCAAAATGAAGAAAAAGTGACATTCCCCCCTTTTGCAGTGGACTCTTCATATGGTATGCCGGAAAACATATCATACATCTCAGATGTGTCGGCAAAAATGTACAATGATATAATGTAGAAATGTAAAATGGAAGTTTTACTGAACAACAAATTGGAAGATGAAAACTTAAAAAGGCCAGTTCAGTAAATGGGGGAAAAAAACTTCCAGATTATTAAAGATATAGCCAATATGGTGATAAAATTAAGCTTCTGTAAGGCTCATCTTAGTATAAAGAAACATGTATAATAGCAACTGCAGTTGGTACTGATTGAATAGTACCGGTATCACCTTAAGTCTTGAAAATAACTAGAAAACGTACATAGTCAATTAAGTTTCGTTGTGTATCAGAAGGTGGAAAAATAGTACCTAGGTAAGTTGTGATTCAGTTGACATTTTCTACTTTTCAGAACAGAATAACACATGAATGAAAGGATTCAAGTGAATTACCATTAAAAAGCATTTTCTCCAGTTGGAATATAAAAATAACCATCAGTATCAGTGCAAATAAGTTTTAATTTATTGCAGAAATTCAGAGTTGAGTTACTAAATGGTCTGTGTGTGTGGATATAAGCATAAGACATATATTTTGTGTAAGCAAATATTAAATTTCAATCAAAGACCATATTGTAAGATTCACATATGGGATAGAAGAAAAAATATGTGTTTTTTAGAGTTTTAGTTTTTCTTACTTGGGGGGTGTTAATGAAACACCAAAATATTTTACCTGTGTATAGAGAGGACATATGGATTCCATTTTTCCTGTTACAGCATAAAATCTCCCGGGGCATGGCACTGTAGATATGAATAAAAAAACGAATGCAGTGGCGGCCAGAGTGTAAATTTTGCATATTATGGAAACACTAAATTATGATATAATTGTTGATGAATAATTAAGAATCAGGTTTTTATCAATCACCAAGAAGTTATGAAGTCAGTTTAATGAAAATTTTAACCCTATTTCGCTTCATTATTGACCAAATTGTAATGACTTTAATACCCTGTAGCATACCCATTTTACGTCAATGGAGAAAAAATCTCCTAATAAAAGTTGCTTATCTATTGCCCCTTTATACACAGATAAAAATTTATTCCAGTGTTATTCATTAACACTCTGTATAGTGGAATACTTTAAGCCTCTACAGAATCACTTTATTTAAATGTTTTAAATGATGTTACAGTGCTTCAGAGGATTGATTTTGTGGTTGATGTTGAATGTTTTGATGTGCATTGTGGCTACACATATTAGCTTAGTTTGCAAAGGTCTGTATAATTTTTCACAGTTTCTTGCAGCTAACACACTGCTGGCATTAGCACTTTTTTTTTTTTAAACTGGAAATAGCACTCAGTGCTTGCGCTGCATGTAATGCATTTATGTACTTGTTACAATAGTCCCCAATTGTTTGGATTAATTGGGATCTGTAGCTAAGCACAGATGAAATAATGCAATTTTATACTGAATTAAAATGTAACTTCTGGTTGTCTGAAGAGTCAAATTAATATCTGGACACATTGTTTTAAATGATGTGAATAACCCATAAACCAATAATTAATACAGACATGAATAATCTGTATTCAAAACTCAATATTAGAACAAGTAAATTCATTTAATTATTTAGGGTATCATTTAACCTATAATGAAAACTGTGATATATCTTTTGGAATTCATAAATAAAATCAAACTTTAAAAATCATCAACCAAGTTTTCAAACCATCCAAGATACAGAGACGCACAAGAACAAAAGTATATACAATTCTCGCTAGACCCACTTTCTGTTATGGCAGTGAAGCATGGACCATTCGAACTCAGGATGAACGTCGTATCACAGCTGCTGAGATGAAATTTTTACGTAGAACGGCTGGTCTTCTAGACCACAAAATAAATGAAACAATAGCTAAAGAACTCAATATTACACCTATTTCTCAATACCTGAGTGAATACAGGCATAATTGGCTACACCATATTCACCGCTTAAACCGTTCCAGAATACCCAAACAAATGCTTCAATATATTCCATGTGGGAAACGATCTGTGGGCAGACCATTCCGGCGATGGAAGTAGACCGTAACAGGCCATTAGGCCTAATACTTGAAAGGATGATGATGATGATGATGAATAATTGGGACTAAGCCGTACATTATTTATTGAAATTATAAAATGTACATCTTACTACATAAGAAATTGCTAGGCATGCTATAATTATGTGCTTTCTATACCTCTAAAAAGCACGTTCCATTATAGGAGGTTTCTGGAATGGTTCTGTTGAATGTTAAATTGATGAACATTATTTCAAACATAAAATAAAGTTGAAATAACATCGTCTCATGCATTCAGTAAATTTTCTAAAGGAATAAAATTAAAGTTGAAATTGACTAAGATTAAGTTCAAATTGAACTTTATAATTGAATAAAATTAAGTTCAAGAACTTGATATTACTTATCAAGTAATAGCTCTGGTTTTTAGATAGTCCTTGACAGATTAGATAAATCTCATATTATTTCAGGTTTTTAAGCAGAGCTTTAGTGGTAAAAAGGAAAAATATATATTTTGGGGTCATTTTGACATAAACATGTAGTTGTGTTAGCAAAATAGTTTTTGTAAGTTATATTGAAATGTATTTTAATTTTAAAAATACTTGAAACTTTATATATTTTGACGATCCCTCCCCCTTCCTTGGTGATTGTAATTTATATTACAGCAATAGAACGCCAGCTATATGTATCCAGATCTCCCTACTTAAAGAGAGAGAAAAGCAATGAGAATTTTAATTTCCTTAGATCATTAAACAAAGTACGAAATAGCAGTTTCTAAAAAATTATCCAGTTAAATGTGAACAAAGTAATTTCTTTCTTATGCGCTGATCGTATGCATATTTATTTTTCCTCAGCCAGATAAGGTGATACTAATATGGTTTGATAATCTCACAACAAAATACCTCTAATACAATCATATTTTAATCCTTAACTGAAAAAACAATTCTTTATTTGAACTGTCTGCAACATTTGGTGAATGTTCTGTTTAATTTACGTAGTAGCAGTCTCTAGTGGTGGATTATTCAGATCATTTTTATTGCTATTTATGATTTCAGAGTTGCTGATCCTTCACAGAAAGAGAATTTAGGAATTATTGTGCAGTACAAAGTGAAAGTCAAACTATGTTTGGGAGCTTTAGGAGGGTAAGTAATCTTTAAGTTTTCAGTAAATCATTGTATCCATAATATTTAGGAAGTTTACACAGCGAAGTAATTATTATATAAAAATAATAATGAGATGGAGTGTTACACACTAAGTTCACTAGATGGAGTCTAGCTCAGGATGAATGAGGGTGCTATTCAAAACATCAGTCCAGGTTAGTGACAATTCTAGTGAAGTTAGTGTGTAACATCTCATTATTATTTTTACATTGTATCCATATTCTACAACAGTATCCACACCCAGTCCCCACCTGTCCTTATCAAATGAATTCATTTTTGGCCACTTAAAAAGGGGTAGTTATCTCTGCCTTCACAAATATCCATGATATGGCATGCTATCATAAAAATGTGTTTTCGGAAAAACTGTTACTACTTGCTTAACATTATCTGTGCATCAACTGATAAATGCAACTAGGTGTGGGCTTATCTGCTTGCTAGTACAAAACAAATTCATTACAGTAGAACCTCGGTAATTCGAGCCCCGGTATTTCGAGGTTCCGTGTAATTTGAGGTGGTCTTAAGAAAATTAAAATTTTCCATAAAACTAGAGTAAAATCCCGTTTTTATGTAAATTTTACGCACTTCCGAATGTGTTACATTTTGAGCTTTCTTTCAATTTTTCCATGCACAAAAATGCAGGTAAAACTGTCGCACTTAGGGGTTTCGTTCATAATACACAGAAATGGCTTCAGACTGCTAATGCATTTCTATTTCAGATTGACAGAAACCGTTAGGTTCGATCTTTCTTTGTTAGAACCTCGTGTCAATCAATTGTACAGTGCATACCATCCTTTCAGAAAAGAATACTGTATTGTTACAGTAATCCCTACTCAGCGACAATGGTAATTAAAAGTACACTTCCCGTTTTACTCCGTTAAGGATCAGACAATGACTTAATCCTTAAAGGATGCCGATGTAGCAAATTGGAAATGTTTGCCAATATACATACAGGAGTAACACAGGTATATAGGCCTACTATATTGTTTATTATTTATTTTTAAAACCATTATTGTGCTCATTAAACATTTTATTTATGATTTACCCATTGACTTAGTGGTATTTCCGTATAATCCGAGTTTTTTGTAATTCGAGGTAGCCTCAGCCCCAATTAGCTCGAATTATCGGGGTTCTACTGTATAACACAGGGAGTTTGAAACCCTTGCCCATGTCCTAGGGGCCTGTCCATATGGTGAACTCCTAAGCAATTCACATTTTCACACAATTAGATCATTAATTGCTAATGCCTTAAGAAACAAGGGTTTTTCAGTTTTGAAGAAGTGCGTGGTCTTTTCAGTGAGGGTAGTACTCGCAGGGTGGATTTATAGCCTTCAATCCTCAATCATCTGAAGGGCATATAATCGATCCAACAGTAAGATTCGAGTCCCATGAGGATCAGCCAGATGAGGTGATTGAGGAGAAGAGACGAATCTCTGAACCCACCATTAAGTATTACAAGGATAAATACCATCTAACATCCATAATAGTGACAGGATTAATGATTAGAGCATGTGGTACCATCCCAAAACTATTGTTTGACTTCTCCAATAAGTTCGGCCTGCACAAAACCGTCCTTGTAGAAATATCACTGGTGGCACTGAAAGGGTCTATTGCCATTTTTCGCAATCATACCTGTGGATCATGGCCTCTGATTTTAAGTTGTTATTTATATCCTAATTGTTAAAGATTCATTATTAATTTAATCTTTTTTTTTTTTACTGTATACATATATGCATTGTTGTTGGTACTGTTTGTCATCGGCAACCTGCAGGTGTTGCAGGAAGGAATAAAATAAATAAACAGCAACCATCTTATATAGTTTGTGGAGTAAAATCTTATTTTCTTCTTTTCTTTCCACTGCTAACATATAATTCACTGAGCAAACTGGTGGTGCTGAATTAATTTACGATTTTCTTTTGTAATCATAATTGGACAAACAATTTCAAATAATTTGTCAGTTTCCTCCGAAACAAGAGCACAGTACTTATTTCTTGAAGTTTAGACTAATTTATGCATCTCTGGGGATTTCTGCATGTCATCACAACACAGCAAAATTATAATTCATTAATGCATTTCAACAGATGGTGCAATACAGTGTCTGAAATATTTAGCTACAGATGGCAGCTCAAGAGAGAGAACAGGGAACTGATGGTGTCAGGATATAGACAACAGATGACACTATTCCCTGACACACTTTGAATTGCTTTTATGTTAATCTCTTTTGTATATTGGAATACAAAGTGGTATGTCGTATAAATGCATCAATAGCATGGCCAGCAGTGATCTGCGCTGACGCATGTATACAGCTTTAGCTGTGAAAGGGTTAAACATAAAATGTATGCTTTTTCTTTTATTCCTCTTCATTCCAGGTCTGAACATATGACCTCCTGACAGAGGGTTCATTACCAAAGACGAATTTAGTTAAAAACTATGAGAAATTGTTCAACAGATACAATGTTCTGTGGATCAGTAAATACATCTACATCTTAGTTAAGATACTTTATCTGTTACAAGGCTGAGTAACAGGTGGTAGGCCCATCAACTCAGTAAGAGAAAACTAAGGTAGTTTTGAAATGTTGAGAACATTAGTCCATAGGCTCTAATTTCAGTTTGGAGTTCTTTAACATGGCATAAATCTATGACTAGAGGTGTTTGAATTTTTTTTTATAAGATTTGTTGTTTTAAAATTCAAAGACATAGGACATAGTGCACATATGATTATTGTTGTTATTATTGTTATTGTTTTTATTGTTATATTATTATTATCATTATAATTATTGTTATTGTTATTATCACTTACATACTTACTAAGTGGCAATAGACAATTCCTCAGCAAGCAAGGAATATTATTTATTTTATGGAACCCAAAAGTTCATTCCCATGCTTATCTGAGCCCGCCATTCTACCCTAATTTACATCCTGAAAAATCCATTGACCAGGGCCGGGTTTGATCCTGTGACTTTCGGACCTAGAGGCAGTATAATAACTCTACACCACAGCCGATGTAATAGTAATGAGACATAAGCTATTTACTTGTGCTGCCAAGTTGATTCTCGAGTAGAAATATCCTTCTTTGTTTCAGGGATTTGGTTGCAGAATTGCCTTTCATCTTGATGCATCCAAAACCTGAAGAGGAACCGATATTGCCCATTACTGCCCGTCCATCTCCTTCCCATGCTTCTAGCAACAAAGAAGGCGATGAAGATGTGCCAGTAGACGCCAATCTGATCCAACTTGATACGTGAGTAACATCAGTACACTTCTGTCATAGTTTTTGGAGCATGTTTGGTTCATCCTCAATTTAAATTTACTATACCTGAAAATATTTACATTTAATGTTTTCTACTTTCAGGATCCACTGCTATTTCCCATAAAAGAATATACATCAGGTTTCAGGGCTTTTTGTATTTTCAGCATGCCAGCGATTAGTTTTCACTTCTAGATATGTACGTTTATTAGATGTTTATGTTTCTGCACTACACAGTAGGCCTAGACTAAATTTATAATGTACAAATTTCTAATGGATAGGTATTAATTTGCATGTTGGAATACTTATTGAAGGCAACTTTACTATATGGAATTTTTAGATCACAGCAAACTCACGATTATCTGTGACATGCATGAATAAGTGAAAAACACATAGAATCAGGGGCGTATCCAAGATTTATTTTCGGGAGGGGCTGTGATAATCCTAACTTTACTGTCACTAGGGTTCAGAAGTTGATGATCTAAAAACGCCTAAAAATGACCTATAAATTACCTTAAATTTATGAAAATATGACATGAAAAATTTAAAATATGACAATATTTCTAAATATATATCTAAAAAAGGGAATATACAGTAGCATATTAATATAAAAATAAACAAAGGACAATATTTTAAGTATGTTATTTGACTACTTTAATATTGTGTTTACTATATTAATGAATTACGAGATTGCTTTGTGTACAATGGTGGAAAAGTTCATTCTGAAGACAAAATAGGAAAAAATGTAACGAACGAATGAAAATTTCCTAAAAATGACTGGTAGAAAATAAAATGCAAAATATGAGTAAGGTATTATTGTTCGTTTTGATGGAAGACGAACTTATACTACATACTGCATTGTCTGTGATGTCTCAGAACAGAGATGACATATCATCAACCTCTGAGCCCTAATTATCACACACAATTATACTGAACACGTTAAAATAATGCATTTCATCTTTTATAAGTCAAAATGTGTAATTGAACTGTCAACTTTCTGAGAAATTAAAGTGACCTTATGTGCAACATATTAGCATGACTTAAGGGTATATGTACGTGAATTATTTTTTGAAATTTATGTTTTTTTTGTTTATAGCACTAAAAAATTGTGCTGAATTTTCTGCATCCATTGATGTATAGTTTGTATAGGTTTAGAAATTATTTGGGTCATTTAAATATGTTTACACGCTCTGAGCCATGCCCTTAGAAAGGTCAGATGAGAAATTCACTATTAACTTAAAATTGAATTTCCCGGTAACTCTTATTTTACGCACATAATAATAATAATAATAATAATAATTTATTCTGCCGTTAAGTTACTACAAACAATTGGCAATGTCACAATAATAAAATAACTACAAAGAATAGGCAATGTCACAAGAATAAAATATTTTAAAAAGTTAAAAACACAGATCCCATAATTTATTTTCCAAGAACTCCTGTACTGAATAAAAAGCTTTGTTTTTTAACCAGTTAGACACAACATATTTAAATCTTTTCACTGAAACAGTTTTTGCATTATGGGGCAACTTGTTAAACATTTTTATTCCGATTGCTTCCCAACTATTGAATGCCTTAGATGTGCGGGTTTGCTTAGACTGTAGAGTACCACAATTTCTGGTATTATATGAATGTAACTGCATTCTTTCAGGATATAATTCTAGTCTTTCCTTTACAAATGTTAGACAAGAAAATATAAATATACAAGGGAAGGTCATTATTTTATACTCAATGAAAAGAGGTTTACAGTGCTCATAACATCCTTTTTTGGCCAAGATGCGCATTGCAGTCTTTTGAAGTTTGAAAACATTAGTACTATTTGAAGAATTGCCCCAGATGTGGGTACCATATATTAGATGGGAATGGAAAAGACCAAAATATACATGTCTAAGAACTGAAAATGATACACAACAGACAAGCCTCCGAAGAACAAAGATCACTCTAGATAATTTATTACATACATATGTTATATGGTCATGCCAAAGTAATTTTCTGTCTAAATTGAACCCCAGAAGTTTAACTGAAGACAGTTCATTTTCACAGTCTCTTAAACTAAAAGTCATCTTTTGAGTTTTATTTTGATTTACTACAAACATATTATTACTAAACCAACTTTCAGCTGATTGTATTATCTGAAGAGTTTGAATTTTAAGTTCATCAAGATCGCAGTAACTACTTATAAATGAAGTGTCGTCTGCATATAAAACTGGCAAAGACGGAACATCATAAACCACGTCGTTAATCATAATGATAAAAAGAAGTGGCCCAAGAATAGATCCCTGAGGCACACCGCAGTCAATGTTTAGTATGGCGGACCAATCATTATTTATATAAGCACTTTGTTTTCTATTCTTTAAATAAGAAACAAACATTTCCAAAGTAATACCCCGAACACCATAGTGCTGAAGTTTCAGTGATAACAGTTCATGAGAGACACAATCGAAGGCCTTGCTTAAATCCATTAAGATGAGGGAAGCATATAATTTATTTTCAAAAGCGTCAAGGATATTACTTACAACAGATTCGACAGCAGCAACTGTAGATTTACCATTTCGAAAGCCAAACTGGGCAGGAGTAAAGACATTATTTTTCTCTAGGAATGAGCACAACTGTTCCTTCATAATGGATTCAAAAATCTTCGAAAAGACTGGGACTATAGATATAGGACGATAATTTTCCATGAGGTCTTTATCACCTTTCTTAAAAACTGGAATAACCTTACTTGTCTTGAGAAGATCTGGATAGATACCTTTAGAAAAACATAGATTGACCAGTTTGGCAACCGGAATAGCAATTTCGTTAACTACTTCTTTCATAACTGAATTAGAAATGTTGTAAAAATCTGTTGACTTCGATAATTTAAGAGATTTTGCTGCCCTAATAACGTCAACTGGATAAACATGACTCCAGAAAAAAGTTTGAATAACACAGGGATATTTGACACAGTTACTTTGAGTGTGATTTATATTCTGATAATCTACATTTTCTATTAATTCGGTTACAGAGTCTTTACAGAATTTATTAAAATCATTTGCAGAAAATTTGACTTTGTAAGGCGCGCTTGCATTACCAGTTTCTGTTTTTACCACATTCCAAGAAGCTTTACATTTATTACTTGCATTCATTATATATATGTCATTAGACTTGCGTTTTGCTTCCAATATGGCTTCCTTGTATTCTCTTCTTAAAGAACGATAATAGTTATTGGCTGCAACAGATTGTGTGCATTTCCAGATTGTATGAGCTACCCGAAGTTTGTTAGGTAGCTCCACAACCATTAGAGATAGAAGGCTGAAATTTTTTACACTAATTTTACGTGCATATATTTTTAAAGTAGACTACAATGATGCCCATTGGTATAAAATTAAAGAAAATGTGTAATGAAATATTGATCAAATTTCAAGATATTTTATATGCGATATATAAAAATTAATTGCATTAAAAATAATAACTTTAGCTGTATAAAAGTAGTCTACTTTGTAGAAAAATATGTTCATTGTATGCATTAAAAAAATAAAAGGCGTCAGAGAAACCAGAAAAATGTTATGCCTATAAGGAAGTGATAAGTGCATCTGAATTAATTTTTTTCATGCTCCTATAAAACGTGTAATCTAAAATACACTTGGTCAATTTTTTTATACTTTTATCTGCTAGTTATGTTCTAGTAAGCCTTGTTATTAGGATCCTGTAATTTTTGTCCACTTCTGAGTTCATTTTCTTGTAAAATTTTAATATTTTAGAACCTGCATTTTTTTATCTTTTTGTGGTTGTTCACGTATATATACCCTTAACGTTTCGGGGGGGGGCTGCAGCCCCCTCAGCCTCCCCCTGAATACGCCCCTGCATAGAATTCAAATTAGTGAAGGGCAGAGTTGAATTATTTTAAGAATCAAGTAATATAAAGTATCAAATGTTCATTCGAATGAAAAAGTTCTCGGATGAAAGCAGGATCCAAGAACACACTATGCAAGATATGAGAACTCGTTTCTCGAGAAGTGAGATTAGAATAGACTAGATTGATGAGGGTAGTGGTTGAGGCACTGCACTACAAACCAGAAGATCATGGGTTCAATCCCAATGAGGTCATTCAGATTTTTCAATTGGCCTAATCCTTCTGGTGGCACTATGGCCCTGGGGTCGACTTGAACAGAAATGAGTACCAAGAGCAATCCTGGGGGTAAAGCCGCCGGTGCTTAAGGCTGACAATCTTAGCACCTTCATGTCCCAAATGTCTAAAATCTGTGTGCATGTGTGCATTTCCAGATTGTATGAGCTACCCGAAGTTTGTTAGGTAGCTCCACAACCATTAGAGATAGAAGGCTGAAATTTTTTACACTAATTTTACGTGCATATATTTTTAAAGTAGACTACAATGATGCCCATTGGTATAAAATTAAAGAAAATGTGTAATGAAATATTGATCAAATTTCAAGATATTTTATATGCGATATATAAAAATTAATTGCATTAAAAATAATAACTTTAGCTGTATAAAAGTAGTCTACTTTGTAGAAAAATATGTTCATTGTATGCATTAAAAAAATAAAAGGCGTCAGAGAAACCAGAAAAATGTTATGCCTATAAGGAAGTGATAAGTGCATCTGAATTAATTTTTTTCATGCTCCTATAAAACGTGTAATTTAAAATACACTTGGTCAATTTTCTTATACTTTTATCTGCTAGTTATGTTCTAGTAAGCCTTGTTATAGGATCCTGTAATTTTTGTCCACTTCTGAGTTCATTTTCTTGTAAAATTTTAATATTTTAGAACCTGCATTTTTTTATCTTTTTGTGGTTGTTCACGTATATATACCCTTAACGTTTCGGGGGGGGGGGGGCTGCAGCCCCCTCAGCCTCCCCCTGAATACGCCCCTGCATAGAATTCAAATTAGTGAAGGGCAGAGTTGAATTATTTTAAGAATCAAGTAATATAAAGTATCAAATGTTCATTCGAATGAAAAAGTTCTCGGATGAAAGCAGGATCCAAGAACACACTATGCAAGATATGAGAACTCGTTTCTCGAGAAGTGAGATTAGAATAGACTAGATTGATGAGGGTAGTGGTTGAGGCACTGCACTACAAACCAGAAGATCACGGGTTCAATCCCAATGAGGTCATTCAGATTTTTCAATTGGCCTAATCCTTCTGGTGGCACTATGGCCCTGGGGTCGACTTGAACAGAAATGAGTACCAAGAGCAATCCTGGGGGTAAAGCCGCCGGTGCTTAAGGCTGACAATCTTAGCACCTTCATGTGCCAAATGTCTAAAATCTGGGAGCCTCATCCTCCTGGAACCCATAAGGCCTCCACGGCCTGTACTTGGAACAATTTACTTTTATAGCTCAGTGCTAGAATATACCGTATTTTACGGACTATAAGACGCACCTTGATTTTAGGATGGAAATGTAAGGCAAAGAAATTTAATGTGATTCTAAACTATTTTTTAAAGGGAATAATATACTTCAATGCATAAACAAATTGTAGTCTTGCACAATGGCATCAATGTAAATCACTTTCAGTGCTAACTTAAAACCTGCATTGTACGAAAATCTTTTCTGTACAGGTGGTGTCACGTAAATTTTAACAACTGAACTGATTTCTCATAATACTTTGAAAATACTTTTACACCCTCTAACCCTCAATTAAGAATGCGGTAAGTTTAGTGGGACAAGGCTGTGTAGAGGTAATTTCCTTAATTGAAACCACCCGGCGGAGACAACTCCTTTCATATAAAATAACTCAAAATTCCTTTCTTTTGCATTATATGCCTGGCTTCCAGCTACCCTTATTTTGTGATGTGACAAGTGGACTGATGTACAGTCTGTGCCAAAATTTTTAACTTTCTTATCGTTTACAACACATTGTTTATAACCATAACTTAATTTTAATTTTTTTAGTGTAACTTACTTCAGACCATTAGACGCACCCAACTTTCAAGGCTCTGTTATCACAGCAAAAAAGTGCATCTTATGGTCCGCAAAATACGGTATGTAAAAGAAAGGTTCCTGGCTTAGTTCCCCATCTAAGAAAATTTTCCTCTGAACCATGGAGTATTATTTGGAATGTTTGGTTTGGAATATTGGAATATATGTCAAATTAGTATATACTAAACCTTCTTTTTTCCAAATTTTGTTAGAGTTAAAAAAGAGAAAAATACATAAGTTTATTACACAGTAATACCATTAATCACAAAGAGTCTCCTCTACCTTGCATTAGGGTCACTAAGGAAGAACTCGAAACTAGATCCCGAAAGCTTGGATATTTCGGAAATAATTAATATGTTAATCTTTCCTGTATGTTGCTGAGAATAGACACAAGGGATCCCAAATACCGTATTTACTCCGAATCTAATGTGCACCCCACTTTTTAAACTTTAAATCATAAAGAAAAGTTTGTTGGCGAATGTAATGTGCATCAATGGTCTGTCTGTCTGGTCTGTCTGTCTGGTACCCTATGATCCCCAGGTGGGGCGAAGGGGCCTCCAAGTGGAGGTTTCATTACCTATACTAATTTTGATATGCTTATTTTCCGAGAGAGGGTAGAGGGACAGGTGCATCAATGGTAGGATGTTTTATTTGGTATTTTATCTTAGTATTTTATTTTATACTACAACTCGCTTCGTTCGTTGGGGGCTTCGCCCCCTGGACAAAAATATGTTAATTGGATTTAATTATTATGAACCTGAGACTTCAGAATGAGAGTCCAAGATGTTACTATCTCGACCACCCTGTTAGGTTTACGGAAATAATTATTTCTAAACTTTCAGAGCCCTACGTGAACACTGTTTGATAATACCGTTGCCATGGAAACCGAGCCCTTTTTCGGGGGGTTTTTAGGGCTAAAAATTAAAAAAATAAACTTTTTGGAATTTTCCTGTGGTTTACAGCCTAAAAGCTATATGTGTACCAAATTTCAAGTTTCTAGCTCATCTGCAAATGGGCAAACATTAATGTCAGTGAGTGATTGAGTGAGTGAGTCAGTCAGTCAGTCAGTCAGTCAGTCAGTCAGTCAGTCAGCCATGTGGCTTTGTGTTATAGGGATGGATTTGTGAATGCCGATGAATAAAGGTTAGTATAACGGTTTAGGGGGTTAGTGAAGGGTAGAGCAGTATAAGAGATGCCTCTACATTGAAACCCCCTGTCTTTGAACACACTTGTTGTTAAGTTTTGAGGGTCAAAATAAGTAGTTAACTTTAACCCACGTTTGTGTTGTTCAGATAATAGGCCAACGATAAGTGGAACAAAGTCAAGTATTACAGCAAGTACAGGTACGTATGTGGTCACAGTTAACTATCGAACTATGGAACAGATTTTCACACGAATCTAATGTGCTGTCGAATCTAATGCACATCCGAAATTTGGATGCTACAAATGGACAAAAAAGATGCACATTAAAATTGAGTAAATACGGTATGTATTAATGTAAATACGTCAATCTTTAAAATTGACAAAGATGGAGTGTCTTCACTTAACATTTTACAACTGTTGAAATGGCTTTATCTGATGAACATTCTAGGTTTGTTAGTTACAGTCAGCTTTTGACCCTTTCACTATCATCTCAAATCATCCCTTCTTATCTTATGGAATTGCTCTGTGGGGAGGCACATGTGACATGCATATAAAAAGAATTTTCGTTCTTCAAAAACAGGCTATAAGACTAATAGCTAAAGAACCACCAAGAATATCATGTAAAAGCTTGTTTATTAATAAAAACATATTAACTGTCTAGCAATGTATATATATCATACTGTCTTGATGGTTAAAAACGACTCAAAATTAACGTGTATTAATTCCGATGTTCATGCCTATAACACAAGACAAAAATTATATTATCATGTAATTCCTAGATGATTCAAATTCACATCAAACAGTCCATTTGTTCGAGGAGCCATATTTAATAACTCACTCCCTAAGGAAATAAAATCGCTCACAGGTGAAAGGGTTAAAACAGAATTTCAAAAATGGCTTATTTAACTATGTCCTTATTCCCTAGATGATATAAGAGAACTATATCAATTATAAGTATACTGATAAAAATTATCTTGTATCTGTAAGACTCACACTATGTTTTTGTTTTTTAGTTCTTTATTTATTGTATAATTTTTGTTATTATTATTGTTATTGTTATCCTATACCAGTACTGCTGGTCTACAAGATTGCTAAATAAATAAATAAATTTTGTTACAGAGATGGAGTGGGGTGTCCAGACAATGAAGATGACATTATATTTGAAGACTTTGCTCGCTTAAGATTGAAAGGAGAAACAGAGGCCTGAGTGTTGGGGGGAGGGGCCAGACGGAGGGCAAAACCACTTCGCACCGAAGTGTACATCACATTGGAGTAACAAGCAGGGCTCAAAATTGTAAGTTTCCACATTGGCCAGTCTTATTACAAGACAGATGAATCAGTTGTTTGAGAAACATAACAGTTGTTTATCTTGCCCATTCCATAGTCCTCTCCCTTCGCGTAGACAGATACGCTAATTTTTTTGTAGAGCCTCATGATTGCATAGAATGATTAAAAAAGCAGGTCAGTGTTCAAAATGCCAATTAAAATAAACTGCACTAAATTTTAAGACTTGGGAAGATCTTGCACAAAGTTGAATGAGAATTGATACAAAGCTAAAAATAATTAATTGCATTAACAAAACAACTATTTTTGTAAAATGGGTGGTTATTATTATACAATTACTCCCATATTTTTAGAAAACTTAAATGCATATTAATTACAAAAGCACTGAGATAGACTTACTGAAGACATGATTTTTACTTCACTTAGTTTAAAAATGTTTTTTTCTATTCTTTTTTTGTTTGTTACATAGTTTTCATTGTCCTCTTCACATTCCTGGAAGCAAAATGAATGTTACTCTGTTCAAGCATGTCTTGCTTTGACATTTCTTGCCAATATGACAGTTCTACACTGGCAATTGCACAATTTTCAGTCATTTTTGGCCAGTTGTTTGATAAAAGAAATAAAACAAGGTACTGCAATTAAGGCCTATTATATCAGACAATTGGAGTTGGTAGACAGGACAGTGTAAATTATGGCAATATATTGTAAGTTGATATTTCTAGAACTACTGATTCAGTTTTTTAAGCATTTGCTTGAGTTATTACTAAAAAAGGCCAGAGGAGTTATTCAGTTGAATTAGTTAATGTTAGAAAGAAACTCTATCATTCTTCCAGAACTTTCAGGATAAATAAAAACAAAAAACTTCTGATTAAAATATGCACTGTTTATCTCTTTATTTGTTTGAGAGTTCATTATTATTGACTTATAGAACCCAACAATTATTTTTTATATATTTTATTTAAGAATCAAATTTTACTTTGAGAAAATCTAAAATTTTATCATATTCCATCAACATACATTTTTAAAAAATAAGGAAAGCAAATCCCCCACTTCTATATTCAACACTGTCAAGAATATATTAAATTAATTTGTTTTAGTACTGGTATTTTTTTCCCCCTTCCTTTCTGTGACTGATTGAATACTATTTTGTAGTTAATTGCAGGTTTAAAAACATTTCCAATCCTGAACATCAAAGTCTATTCAGTGCAGTATTTCAATCGCAATTCATTTTTTCTTCCTCCTGAAAACAGAATGAATGACATAGTTCCTTTGTCCATTGGTTGATTAACTTGTTATTTTTATAAATTTATATTCTTTAAACTAGTATGATAACTACATAATATTATAATTACAAAGAATTGAACTTGTAAGGAAAGGTTTGAAGTATGTTTATTATATAGAAAATATCCAGAGTACTAAGAACCATTAGAGTGCCCCTACAGAAAGGCAAAGCAGCTAGACAGTTTCCTTAGTTGTCTAGCTCCTCATACAAAAAAATAAGCAGATATTTTCTGTGATGCTTTTGTTTTAGTAATTTCAGATTTAAATAGGAACTGTGTATTCTCTTGTGCACCATTAATGTATTGCTTACTCAACAAACTTAAGTATTAATTGGTTTAACCACAACTCTACATAAATTATGTATAACTTAAACTAAAAAAAGGATTTTGGCTACATATATATTGATGTAAAAATGTCCTATCAATGGGAGTTCTGCTGCATAGATGTTTGACTCAGTAATAATGATCTAATATAATATTGGAACTCGTGTTTCCGTGTAGATCCAACGTCACTTATTAATAAGACTGTATTAAATTGTGAAATCAATTGAAGATTACCTTGCTCGGTTACCATAGTTGCTTGTTTCATTTCCAATCTGTATGCCCATATGACAGCATACGATTTGTTTTATTTGTTTAATTATAATATGTACTACATAAAACAGTGTAATTAAGAATAAAACTGTGTAATTCATGCAATTTATGTAAAAATGATGTCAATGTTATTAAGTATAATGCTTTAATTATTTTTCTGTTAAATTATTTAAATAAAACATCTAGCAGGAGTAAATAATCACAGGTGAAGCTGCGGACACCTGCTAGTATTTTGGCTTCATTTCTGTTGTAAAAGCCATTCCATCAATAGGAGTTCTGCTGCTTAAAACAGGTTGAACACAATAATAACTGTTCATCTCGTTCTTATTTGAGAAATTCTGAGGATTAATTTTCTTGTCATATACAGATGATGCACAGTCATACACTAAGGAGTTTAATTTATCCTATTAATTTATGTAACTTGATAACGACACCTATTGAGAGGGTAAGATATAACAATTGTTCACTGTAAAATTTTGATCTAGAACTTTTGATATTTTCTATATAATATTGAAATAAATAGATTTCTTGAACTAAAACATGCCATTGTCTGCGTTTCTTTGTAGAAATGCTGATGAACTGTAGAAAGTCAATATATTTTCTTCTTCTTGTAATGTATACAATTAATTAAGTTATACATGTTTGTAAATTGTATCTATTATGTGATTGTATTAATTTGTTTGCGATTGTAACAATTTTTACAAACTTCGTCTTTAGTTGAATAAAATTTTGGTGTTTTTACCATTTAATTGACAGGAGAGTTCTTGAAACATATGCAAAGGAGAGAGAGAGAGAGAGAGAGAGAGAGAGAGAGAGAGAGAGAGAGAGAGAGAGAGAGAGAGAGAGAGAAACTCTTATTCAAATTTAAATGCAAATTGGAGGATTATGAAGGGTGTTAAGAATAAATTCATATGTATTGTTTTCCAAAGCAATTTTTTCAGATTACATTTACTGTAAATGAAAAATAATGATAATTGAGAAAATTTATAGATAAGTTGAAGAATATAACGCTTTGAAGCAAAAACGATTGAGGTAAGCTGAATTTGAACTCTGTCTCCTTTGTATATGTTGTAACTTTCCTGACTTTATGTTGGTGTATTGGTGATCCTATAAATATTAACCAATATCTGTGTAATAAATTAAAATTTGCTGTGCTAAGCTGTTGTAAATATATAGCTTTAGTCAGTGGTATATGTTATAAGTAAACCTGCCTATATTGGCCTATTCATCTTGTCATCATGTAATTTTGAGCCCTGACTTACAAACAACAATATCTCTTCCAGATAACATGAAAATTAAAAATATTGAAAAAAAATTATATAAAAATGAATAATATAAAAGCATACAAGCAAACGTTAATATGTTAACACAAAAATATTGAATTATATTTAAATATAATAGATTTTTTGATGTCCCTACATGGTGAGTGTATTTCAGTCATGCAGTACATTTGTATTATATTGTAATTCACTGACGGTAGAACCTCTGTTATCCGACACACTTTTAACTGAAATACTGTCTGAAATGAGAAAAAAAAAATGTTTATTATGACATACTGTGTATGTAGGTTGTGTTTCAAACACAGGGATGGAATTCTTTGATGGGAAAGGGAAATCTCCCCATCCCCTCGTCAACCTGTCAATATGAATAGAAAAGAAATGTCCTAAAGATGAGTAACAGAATGCGAGGGCTCTTACCTTGTCTGCCTAATAAAGGCACATGCCAACTCTGTTTGTTTCTTTTATTGGTTCACATCGGTCAAGTCCATGTAGTGTTGATCGAACATTTTTGTGAAGTGTTTTTTTTTTCTATTTTATTATGCATCGTTTGCATCAGTTTGAAACTTAAAAAAAAAAATTATTTTTTATTTGTTTATTTTGGGGGGTTTACTAAATTGATTTAACATATAATGTATTGTCTTCATTTACTTTCACCTAAATTTTCAGAAAATGATTCTTATCCTACAAGACGGCATTTTAACTTTTATTCAAATTTTTGGTTTTCTGAAACCTCCTTTACCCCTTTGTTTCGGTTAACAGATGTTCTACTGTATTTACAAACTGAGAAAAATGAGCTTTTTTTTTTCTTTATGCTTTTTATGACTTGCATTTTTATACTACCAGGTTTGTAATTTTATGAACAGCTCAATACAGAAAGCTTGGAGCCAAAAGGGTGCATATTCATGACTGCTTATGGATAACAAATAGGGAATGGATATTGCTAATTTTGTTCCAGTCAGCCACGGAATAATTTTATTTCTTGGTTGTTATTAATCATTCATCTAACAGCACAATTTTTCTTTCATCATGCTAATAACAACGATGAACATAAACGTGGACTCATGCAATGTTGTAATTCTTTTCTATTTCGTAAGAGTGAATGTATATCATAGGTATGCATTTTTGTTGTAAATCATGTAAGTATTGTTTAAAGTGTAGCATAATGTTCCCAGTCTTAACTTGTGCCATTCATCCTTGTCACTTCTGCGCTGATGTTAAAAATACTAGAGATGGGGTATAAGTCATGGCAATCATTTTTCTACTGAAAATATGGGGCCATTTTGAAGTTTTGAAGTATACAAATGAAAGTGCAGGGTATGGAATGTATGTATAATGCATATTACATTCACTAGATGTAGGATAGTGAAGAAAGCAGATACCCATAAACATACACACGACAGTATCATGCCAGTCTAATGTATTGCAGGAGAGGTTGAATAGTTGGAAACATGAAAGAACACATTACACCCCTATGAATTCTCAAAGTTCGGTATGAAAGAGGATTATTCCCCAATGCTTCCATTGGCTCCTTGTAGTGTTCTCTGACATTTCTTCCTTGGAGAACAGCTATTTCACATCTTGTCCCATCCATTTGGTACAGCACCTGACTTAAACTGAATTACCATTGCCTCTGCCTATAACTGTAGTCAGACTGTCATTGAATGATGTGTCCATCTTGTAGGGATCACGTTCTTCAGTGTCATACAACATCTCATGGTATCTTCGCCTTACTTCTAGAAAGAAAAATTGCCGTGACTTATGCCTAGTCCCTTGTAGATTATTTTTTTCTGACTATTTGGTTATACGTATGATACCTGTCAGAAGAAAGAATATTGATTATCAGAAAAATACACCAAAATGAAGATTATACTCAATATATAAAACACGTCCTATTTAAAAATCTAGAAGGTTTGAAATGAAAACATAGCTACAATACTACCTTTGTCTGTGTTAAGAGAGAAGGATTTCTCCCTCGTAGCACAAGTTTTTCAATTTATTCAAAGAAAGACGCTTTTTATGTGAAACACAGATCGTTTTTCCTTTCTTCCCTTTTTTCAGTGGATATTTAAATAAAAACTGATAGATTAATTGCATAAATTCACTTTGATCAGATAAAAATAAAATGTATATTTTACTGTATCTTAAGCAGTTCGTTTACAGCCTGGAAACTTCTACATTGCGGGATAAACTTTTGGGTGTTATAAAACATTTATTATTTAAAGAGAAATCCTAGGTTTTATAGAACCATGATAAAACTTGATCAGTTCTTCAGGAATTCTGCTTATCAAAACTAATCATGTGTTTTACAACTTTGGCAATGTTAGAGAATGTTCTCGAGTATGTTACGAGGTGTTTTACACTTGCTACCTCATTTTTACTGTCTTCTGTTATCATTGTAACTGATATAGTAGATGTGGCTTCTATTTTAAAGAAGTTGGCACAGAAGCTTCGTAAGAAGGTAATTGACCTAATCTATTTTTTTTCTACCTTTCCCAAAATGTGTAAAGTGAATTAGTTCCAAAATATTGATTGGGAAAGATGGTAATGTGCAGAAGATTCAGGATTCACTTCTTTGTTTGTTGGTTATGAAAGTTTCAACTTTTTTTTTTTTAAATTACTTGAGAAAAGTTGAGAAATCAAACAAAAAATGCTTTATATGAAAATAACGAAATTGAATGTGACACACTAACTTCACTAAAACTGACACTAACTTGGACTGCAGTTTCAAAAGGTATAAACTTCCTAAATAGTATGATAAAACATTCTTTCACCCTCTTTGTTCTATAAGTGGGTACATTTGATCAGAGTTCCAGTATTGTCACTTCTACACCATTCAGCAGAGCATTTCAAAATCAATGGTCGGTTGTGATGAATAAGGAAATATTTCATAATATTGTACAGCTTTTACCACATATGTTCTCTTAATCTTAAGTTGTGTACAAACCAATCTAATTATCTTTTATCACATCTTGCCTAGTTTTTTTTTTTTTTTATAACTTACTGGAGACGTTCAGAGTTAACCTTGCACATACCAAATATCTGAGAAAAATAGGATGTGAATTATACTTACTGTATCAAAACTTTAGAGGAAGGAACCAGAACAAGATTTTTAATGTTGCACAATGGAATTTAGGGGGAATAAATTGTATAGGAAGCTATATTTCCTGCACAAATAACAGTTCTGCAGTCATTTCTTGTGCTCATACATTTTTCCTTGTTCCCTAATCTAAAAATATTGTATGTACTATGTACTATACCGTTACAATTATGGTTGTTTAGAATATGTGAAGCCAACTCTGAAAGTTTCCATGTTGAAAATTGCATTCTTATGTTAGCTATGATTTTTATATTTACACTGTCATGAATTTACGCCCATGATTCCAATATTTAATACTGGTATGTGTATGTTGTGAGAATCTAACCAAAGACATTCTTGCTGCATTTCTTTAATTTCATTTTGTTTATATAGGGAGCATTCACAGGTTCATATTTTGTTTATTTTATTATCGATACCGGTAGCTAATAGTTATATAGACGTTTACCACTTAATACTATTATATATTATATATCTTTAATTAAAAACAACAAAAGAAAGCACAGTCAGTACGGTATGTGAAAGGAATGATTATGGTTTGGTATAACAAATTAGAGAAAAATTATAGCAATTTTTATATAGTTGAAATAAAACTAAATGAAAAGTGGAGCCCTAGAAAAAACAATAATGAACTTATAAGTAACTATTTCTGGGAATTACACAGTGAAGTGATATTCAATTACACTTAAAATTGTTGTATTTACATACATACTTCACTAAATTTTACCTAATTTCCTCAGGATAGATCTGTTTCATCCACCATTGTGGATATCCTCAGCTGAGGATATCCACAATGGTGGATGAAACAGATCTGTCCTGAGGAAATTAGGTAAAATTTAGTGAAGTATGTATGTAAATACAACAATTTTAAGTGTAATAATGAACTTCTTAAAAACAAGCAAACTACCTTAAAACAATGCCAAGTAGTTATCAGAGATTAATATTGGCATTAATAGTTTGGTAGTATTTCTAAGGTGAACATTGCGAACATCCTATTGACTACCACATTTTGAAAAGGGGCCAATGAATCTTTTATATCACAGGATATCTGGATTAAGGAGTTCTATGTAGGGGTACCCGACTTGGGTCCAAAATAAGGAAGTCACTTACTTCCTTTCTTTTGTAATTTTTTTATCTTAGAGTAATGGTGGAACCTAGACTGCAAAGAACTATCAGAAATAACATGTCTTAGATTTGATGACCCTATTTTGTACTAGTAGAGAATATTTCATTTAGTGCTAAAAAGTATTTTTTTCAGTTAGGGAGAGTTCTGTTATTGGTATTGGTATTTTAGTTTACAATATTTAATAAGAAGGGTGAAAAATCTGAAACTCACAGTCAAGTTAATATACATGTTCTAAAATTTGCATTAGGCCTGTTCCCGAAGTCAAGTCACGTGTTTGCACATTGTCAGTTTGCTGAAAAGTGACATTGTGCGCCTGTCATGCAGTGAAACTGACAGTCATGATACCCGACAGTACATGAATTGACTTGGAACAAACCTGTTATCATTTTTAAAGTTTTTTGTTAATGTTTATTTCAAAATAATTTTGTTTCAATAAGAGGAAATCAAATTCTCCTGAAACAGATACCAAATGATCATAAAGTAATATTTTTCAAAATAATTTCAAATTACATATTTGTATTGTATAATCACTATGTATTCCACTAAACGCACAAGACTCTGCCTGAAAGAGAAGGTATCTTGTAGAAGAACTCTAGTAGGCTGTAGATTTCAGGAGTTAGTCCTGTGTTAGATTACTAGAACTTTGAGCAACAACAGAATACGTCTTATATATTATATAAAAATCCACAAGGGTCTATTCACATAGTTGGGAAACATTTCCAGATTCAGATGAGTAAGTTGGATCTTAAAATATTATATTTGTAAGACTGATATTAACAATGTTTCAGATTGGTACTATGGAATAGGCTGTATATTTAACATTCCATTAAAACCTATTATGAATATTAAAATAATTGTTTTCATAATTTTGTTATGCAGATCTAAATTTTAGAAATACAATTTTTTTTTCTTTCTTTTGCATTTACTCCCTTTCTCTGTAGCAATTTCTGTGCAGGTAATCCTTACTGTAATCAATTGTTTTATCTTTCCCTTTTGTTATTATTCTGTTAATTTATTTATACCATTAATATAGGACTGTGAATTGTTCACTATTAATGATATTGTGTAAAATAATGCAGTCAGTTACAGAACTTACATTAACTGGTGAATGCTTCCTTAGTTTCGCTGTTAAGTTAGACGTATTTGAGAAAATGTTGATTTCCCTGGATGGAAAAAAAAAGTATGTTTTATGCTGTTGATCACATTTCCACTGTGAAATTAAAATTCGTAGTCCAAATTACAACCAAACACTCGTAAGTTCAAAAGGAATGTATCGTATTGTTGAAAAATTACCCTCAATTATTTTAATTCATGGTCAGAATCTTTGCAGGAATATAACGTAACTAAAACAAAGGAGTATTAAGGTAATTCCCCCTCTGATGAATTAATCTTTTGATTTCTAAAATGTATTGTTCCCTACTCAGTTATGTGTCTCATGTTTTTATATGAAAATTTAGATGGACTATATTTTTATATTCTGATCTGGATTTACCCACAACATCTATTAATAGAAAATACATAATACCTTCTTCTTAGTCTGTTATGTCAAGTAACTTAACTTCCATAGAATATATTTTGCAAAAGGAAAAAGGAGTTCATTTCTGTTTCAGTGGATGTCTTGGATAAATTAAATGTTTTGTAAGATCAAACTTTCAGCCTTGTGAAACTGGCCATTGTCAGAATTTTGGTACCGTACTCTAGGGATCTCTTTGTTCTGTTTATTACAAGACTGAATTTGACTGCTATCTGTCCAAACAATGCTCAACACTAACCAGTCTGGGTCGAATCACTCAGATTTCAGATGTTCTTGTGAAACAGATACTGCTGACCATTGGAATGTCATGTCATATAAATAACTCCTGCATTTGAATTAGTTGCAAATTATATTCTTCTACGTTATTAAATAGTTGCAATTCTATTCATGAAGAGCTTGTTCCATATCAGGGAATTCAAACATCCTCAAATGAAAGCACAAAGCTAAGCACATGAGCTTACAAAGCACACAATTATTATGTTAGTGTGAATATTGTTACCTCATCATATACCATTTTTTTATATAAGTGTTTTTCAAAGCTGATTTTCAGCGATGAAAATTAAAGTATAGTCAATATCATCTGTATGGTATATTATTCTTTTATAATTATAATAATTATTATTATCATCATTAAAGTGTGTAAAGAATTTGCAGTGTAACCATGAGGCAGTGAGAATTTTACTTCATAATAAATGCTAACCATAGGTTGAACAGAACTGTATTGTAAAGGTTTATTCAAAATTTTGTTAAACATACTATTCAAAACAGAGTTATTTGCACAACTTGGCATTTTCATTTCTGATAGCAGCAGCTTATTTCCACACGTTATAGTGTTACATCCAAGGAAATGTACATCAAAACATATAAAAAAGTTTTTTTTTAATTGTAATTTTTTTATTTTTTTTATTTACCATATGCTGAAATCATGTATTCATTATGGCAAAAATATACAGACAGTACTGATAATGTGATTTGCAAAGTTCTTTCCCTTTTATGGTTACACATGTATATATTTTGCTTAGAAGAAGCATTCAAATTGGTTTCACTGTATGTAATTTAATTATAATTTCTTCAAATATGTTAATTTACTTTCAGATTCATTATTTATTACTATGCTTATGCTTAATATCAGAATGTTTCATTTTTTGTGTTCCTGTATCATATTTGCATTATTTCATTAATATAACTAATGATCTTGAAGACCTTCAAGAACTTGCTAGACAGATTCAATTGAGTATTTGTTAAATTTTTGTTTAATGAAATTTTAACAAGTGTTTTTGGCCTGAGCTTTTCTAATACTTAACATTTGGTATTAAATATGTTATTATTTATTTACACTATCTGATGCCTCTAAGGGAGCATTCACACCAAAGTAGCATGCCACTTGCGATGTGCTACCTGGATGCACGCTGCACGTTATTCATTTAAAATGCCAAATAAACAAGTTGAGGTCTTTACAGCAAAGTAATGTGACAATAGTACAGCTCACAGAGTGCGACATTCATTTCTTCAGATAGATCATGCGACGCTACTCGGGATGATGCATGCGTACAGTTGCGTTTTCAGCTGTTTTCTAATTGTTAAGAAAATTCAACACATATTTGCTTGTGCAGTGGTCAATTATGGCAAAGATGTCATGAAAACTCCTGAAAAGAGAGTTATGTAACATACAATTTGTACATGCGTAGGCTATACGATATGGCAATCGTAACTAGTAGGAAAAAAGCCTGGATTAAAATTGCTGAAACTTTATCCTCTTTAGGTAAATTACATTATTTTAAATGGGTTTCTCAATTGTTCAAGTGAAAATATATAATTTACATTAAACTGCAGGTCACATATATGCTACTTTGGTAAGAATGCAAAACTGTGAACCATGCAACTCGATGTGCAGCCTGCATCCAGGTAGTGCGATTTGCATGCTATGCTACTTTGATGTGAATGCTCACTAAGACACAGAATACAAAAATACAAAATTTGATACAGACAATAACTTTAGATGTTTAGTAATATCAAATCATTATTTTGGGTTATATAAATGATGCCGTAAAATTAATAATGAGCCCTTCAATGCCAATAAGGCTATTTCTCTTAGGAAGTCCGAGGTGAAATTAAATTCACAGCAGAAGTTGGCAAAAAATTTTGGAATGATTCCACTTGCTGCAATCATAACTACCTTTTACATTTTATTTTATTTTATTGACTTGCACATAGTATGTACAAGAACTTCCTGGATTGGCAGGTTGCCGCTGTGGACAACGTAAACAAATCAACACAGGAGAAGTTAACACATAGAGTACATCTGACAATATTGGGTATCTTAATGTAGTTGAAAAAATAAACATTTACTTCTAAATTTAAACTTTGGAGATCCACAGCTTCATCACAGTTGCCTCTTTATTTTGCTCACATACATGAAATTGACTGTGGATTCAAAAGCTTAAATATTCTAGCCAGTTTGTCTCTGCTTAAAGCCCATGAAACTATTATACGAGGGTCATTTCAAAAGTTCTGCACACTGTAAGATAAAATCAAAGAAAATTATTTATTTTACAAAATACCTTTACAGGCCTTCAATATAATCTTCATTCTTGCTTATGACAGCTTCCCAACGCTTTGGAAAATTCTGTATTCCGGATAGGGCACCTTCATTGTTGAGCGTCTGATTACTCAGGTCACCTCACTGGAAGCTTCATCAATTGTAACAAAACGTTTTCCACGGAGTGGTTCCTTCAATTTGGGAAACAAATCAAGTCTGGTGGGCTAAAATCAGGACTGTATGATGGGTGGGGTAGTCTTTCCCATCCATAGACTTGGAAAACGTTTTGTTACAATTGATGAGTAACCAGACAGCTCGACAATGAAGGTGCCCTTTCCAGAATAAAAAATTTGCCAAAACGTTGGGAAGCTGTCATAAGCAAGAATGAAGATTATATTGAAGGCCTGTAAAGGTATTTTTCAAAATAAATTATTTTCTTCCATTCTATCTTACATTGTGCAGAACTTTTGAAATGACCCTCGTAATATGAAATTGATTGATAAATAGCTCAATATCCTTGAGTCTTTAAAAAAAAGTTATCTAGATGTATGTTTTAATGGAAAAACAATAAAATTCCCAAATCCACACCCTAATTAACCTATGATTCAATGAACCATAAATCTAGAGATGATCAGGTACGTTGCTTTAGTTCTGTCTTTCATGAGTACACTTTCTAATTTATTGAAGTGTAGAGATAAGGTTTTTATTTCTTCTTAACTATTTTTCATCTAAGTAAAAATATAAAACTTTAAAGCAAATTCATTTACTATTGCATATGTGACAGTACAACTCATTTTGAAAGCTTCTTCTTAGCAGCACCACCTAGCTTACTGGTCATTATGAGTATTATTCTATTAAGTGAATATACATTGTAATAAACTATTTTGTATTTGTAAGAATATTGTATATGTACTCATAGGTATCCATCAATTTATTATGGTATACAGTATTTCCATATTATAATTTCACATAATTGTAGTTTATTTTCTTTTGTACAAAATGTGTTTTGTCATTAGCTGGGAAGCTATAAAAATCAAATGCACACAAATAAACTGAATATTAATAAATACCTTTATATGTGATGATATTGTAACCTTTAATTGCTGTTTCTTGTGCATGTAATTTGAGCTGTTTGATTCATAGATTTTTATGTGGACTGTGACAGATAGGAATGCTGTGAACTCAAAGAAGTAAAGCAGAAGCGCTGGTCATATTCCATCTATGTAGGACAATTGCCCAGCAGAGGGGGAATCTTCTTGGTATATTATCGCATTAACAAGGTAATCTGCTCTAGCAAGAGAAGTATTCTAGCTCAGAATCAGTATGCAGCTCTAGGGAGGTGGCTTTACCTGCTACACTCCTGTTAGCATCTACAGTGAGTCCCACGCAAGAGTTGGCCAATGACATGGGTATCTGCATCGCAGTGGGCACAGCTCCAACTCCCGAGTGATCAGGTGAAATATCTGCGCAAATAAAGGTGCGATCGGTGTATTGATTCAGGTTCTCACATTTATAGTTAAAATTACGATGTAAATAACCACGTACCTCATTACATGAGATGTTGGAAATGTTCTCCTGTCGCATCCACACAATACTGGCACCTTTTTAGGAAATTTTCTTTCACATGCGTGAGAGATAAAGCTTCTGAGATAAAGTTAATTTCTCTTGTGAAATTGTCTTTAAGTTCTTCCAACAGTATGTGACTATTATTTATGGGGAAACTTGAAAAATAAAGTGTATAGATCAATTTCCCAAACATTAGAAGAACTTAAAGACAATATCACAAGAGAAATTAACTCTATCTCGGAAGCTGAACTTATGCGCCTGAAAGAAAATTTCCTAATATTGTGTGGATGCAATAGGAGAACATTTGCAACATCTCTTGTGATGAGGTACTTGGTTATTTTCGTTGTAATTTTAACTATAAATGTGAGAATCTGAATCTAAATATCAATGTCACAGTGTGTTGTATGTTTATTTTAATATCAGAGGGTATAAGGAGGTAAATACTGTTAAATAATCCTCCCTCTGCGGCAGATATGAAATTTATCAATTCATGATTACACAGATCACGGCTTTATTTGCATAGATATTTCACCAGATGATCGCTCGGGAGTTGGAGCTGTGCCCACCGCGATGCAGAAACCCGCGTCATTGGCCAACTCTTGCGTGGGACTCACTGTACCACAAGCAATGCTGAGCAGTAGCAGCTTGTGTATAGGCTCTCTGGAACTGAAGCACTCCCTATTTCCACTTAATATTATCGATAACATTTAATATAATGAGTCCTTTTTTTTCTCTAATTCTTTCTTTATACTTGTACAATATATAATCCTTAAGCTTAATGCCAATAGCCATCCCCCAGTTTATTAAAAATATAAAAGAAAATCTTTGTATGGAACTGTGTGTTTCACAGTTTCAGTGGCATGGTGTTTGACTCTCGTGTGCATGCGGACATAGGAAGGTGCACACCGGCTGCGAGGGAGAGAGCGCACTGTCGCTTCCACAGTGCCAACCCTGGCATTTTGGTTGAAGGTAGTTGTTTCTGTAATTTTTAATTTTATTTTGCACAATGTGTATTGTGCTTAAAAACCATGTACCATAACTTGAATGTGGTAAAGTGTAGAATTAGATTATCTTGTTTCCAGCTATTCTATTTGATTCATTTTTTCGGTTCTTTTATTTAACAGAAAGCTTTAACCGTGGCAGATCAAGGAGAAAATTATTGATATTTTTGCGGAAATTAAAACCAGAAGAATGGATTTCATTTTTAAGTGAACAGATCAAGCTTGAACTGTAACAATTTAGATTAAAGCAAGTAAAAATTTATTTTATTCTTTTAGGGTTTTGTCAAGTTTCTGAATAAATTTTCTTGTTTATTTATGCATGTTTCCTTTTACACAATTTTAAAACAAAGGCTAAAAATTTTCTGGAGCAGCACCCCCACTAATTTTAGATATGAGCCACCACTGAGCAGCAGGCCAGTTGGTTTCCTCAGTGGTTGTTCCTGTAACTGCACAGGAGTAATTTTGTGATATAAGTTGATTTGAAGTGTTGTAATCATATTGTTTTCCTCCCAAGCAGGCTTGAAACTAGTTAGTGTTGAAGACCTATGTTTTGATGTACTCTCCTCCATGGTAAATGAACACTACCCACCGAAGTGAATCTAACCCGCTGTTGCATTGAGGGAGGATATCAATGATGCCAACATTTTTCCCGTTTCTCCTCTTTCCGTTGCTCTCGACACATGCATGTACTGAGCACCTAGATCAACTCACATTTCCCCATTGATTTAGGATATATAAGAACGGGAAATGGAGCAATAGAACAAATACGCCAAAAAGTTGTTGGGACTGGAATATGGCCCATGGTTGAGGGCTCCAGGGATGGTAGAGCCCCCCCCCCCCCACCCCGCAAAAAAAAAAAAAAAAAAGCTTCAAACCAGACTGCTCAGTACTTAACAATAGCTGTCCTAGCTGTCCTAGCTTCAAACCAGACTGCTCAGTACTTAACAATAGCTGTCCTAGCTCTTACTCAGGAACCGTCATGAAAATAAAAGACAATGACAGACTTAGTACTACCGAAAGGTACAGTGATTAATAATTAGATTTCTTGGGATATCATTTGAGACAGATGACACACACCAAACTTTTGACAATTCACACAGTAGAGGATGGCAACAGTGGAATGCCAAAAACTTGAAAGTGTCATATTGTTCCATGTGATATATCTATCTATATTAATAAAAATGAATTTACAAAAGGGTTGTTGCCGCATCACTTGAGAACGGCTCGACCGATTTGGCTGATTCTTTTTTTGTTGTGTTCGTAATTGTCACGACAAGGTTTGTGTGAAAGAAAATTTTTGGAAAATCCATGGGAAAAGTCGGAAATGTGAAATGAGGCAAAGTTAGTGAGTTCTGATGTCAATTGTTTACATAACGAAAGTATTGTTTACGATGTTTACATAGGGCTTTGGATACTATATTATAATACTGGGATTTAACAAATGCTGATACTAGCGAAGTATCTACTCTTATACAATTCAACAGCCCTAAATAGCATGCTTGCTCGCTCGCACGTTTCGTGAGACATCGGGTATACGCTACTCGGCAATGTTCGTCTCTCGCAGTGTAAACTTTCATGACTACAAAATTAGGAAAACCGTTTCTTTATTATATAAGGCCTAAGTGAAATGCACACAATGAACAAATATTCTAATTTTATTTTTACTTACAATTTTCATAGCTCTGAACCACACACATTTTTAATAATCTACCAGTGTAAATTTCTTAAAAATCCTGGAGTCGATGAATAATGGCGGGCGAAGCCGGGGGCAACAGCTGTAAAATATTGATGGTTTTATCTCTTGAAATATCGCTGATAATAATAATCCAAACAAACCATTCCTTCCCTTGAAACATTATATAATTTCTGAAAATTACACTGAATTGATCAAATAAAATTCACATCATATTCATGTCAATAAACAGTTGAGAAACAATACGTATTATGTGTTCACAGGTTCCTTTGGAACTGCTTAATCGATTCTGATATAGTTTTCCCAGGGGGCGCTTTCTAATCGTAGAATGTACTCTGAAGCCGGAATTTTAGCTGTTTCATTAATTATTAATGGCTTAGTTTATGAATGATTCGCGTGCAAGTGTTAATAAATATAATGTTTTAATAATTATTATACTCTTAATTTTTAAATGAATTATCTTGGGCGAAGCCACGGGCACCTCCTAGTTTAGAATAATTAAAGGTTCTCAGAGATTGCATTAGATGGTCAAACTCCATGCTTGCTACAATGCACTCTGAAGATTCAAATACAATAAAGAATAACACAGAACACTTAGCGATATCTCTGTGGAGATGTTTTCATTAATATATTTTGTGAACTGTTTTGCAAGTTTTGTGTATTGTTTATCATTATTATTATTAATATTATTATTTAAACAGTGTTTTGGTGCTCAGTGTTTGGTGGAACATTTATGTTTTGAATATTTTTATTGGGTGCCAGGTTTCCAGGTTCTGCCACCAGAAGTGCAGCAGAATCTGTCCCCCATTTTTCCATGGCTAAAGCATTAAGTATCCTCTATTGTATTTGGTGCTTTCCAAAAGCATGGAGTGTTTCCATTTTACCTATGTGGTATTCTAAAAATATAATTAAATGTTCTGGGGTTTGGATTAGATGGTCACACTTCACCTTTCAACAGCTCACTGTGCAAATACCAAGAGAGGGTTGCCAAAAGCTTGGAGTGTGTCCAGTTAATCCGTATGATGCCATGAAATTTTAACTAAAAAATCCTTCAGCTCAGATTACATGTCACTTTCCATGCTTTTCACAATGCACTTTGCAGATGGCAGCAATACAATATGTTCTAAAGCTACGAGTGTCCATTTAACCGTATGATATCCTGAACAGTAAAGTATCAATTATGCAAATACTGATCAACTGAAACATCGGTTAACCAGAGGTATTGAATCTGATATACACATCTGTTACAGGAAGATTTAAAAGTCAGCTAGAAAGAGCACGCTTTGCCAGTTTTTCATCAAGTTTGTAATAATGTGAGCAAAATGCTCGTATAGTGACAAATAAAACTAAACTATGTGGCGCTACATCCCTGGAGAGACTTGGCCTACCACCCGATCTCTGCATCATCTACCGCAGGCTGATGGCAGGATTGGGGGGCATGTGGTCAGCATGCCGACACCCACAGCCGTTAATGGTAGTTTTCATGACCGGAGCCGCGACTTCTGTATCACGTAAGTTAGCTCCTCAATTGGAATCACGAGGCTGAGTGCACCCCTGCCAGACCTCCCTACCTCAGAAAAATCCGAGGAGGTACTGGGGATCGAACCCGGACCGACGGATCTGTAGTCAGCGACGCTAACCACAACACCATGCCGGCGGTCCATAGTGGCAAATGATGGGTTAAAATAATGGTATTTATCAGTATGTTTGTATTACAGTTTACTGTATGAACCAGAGACTGGCTGCATGCTCTAGTGGTTAACATTGCCATAGATATACAGGTCCAGATTCAATCCCAGTACTTCCTTGGATTTCCCTGAAGCAGAGAGGTCTGGAAAGGGGTGCACTCAGCCTTGTGAGGACAATTGAACCACTTGATAAAGAAATAATGACTTTGGTCATGAAGACCATCAATAATGGCTATGGGTGTTGACTTGCTGACCACATACCCCTCCAAACCTATACTCGATGGAAGGAGTTAGATGATGCAGCAGTTAGGAAACTGTTCTGAAGTGGATCTTTTTCCGATATCTAGTAGTGTTATTTCGAGATTTGCAGTGACTCATTTTTATTGACTGTATATTTCATTGACATATAGACACAGTGCCGTATTGAAGCCTAGGCAGACTAGGCAGCTGCCTAGGGCGGAAGATTTGAAGGGGCGGCTTTTAAGCTGTTACGGTTTTTTTAAATATATTAAACATTTTTTTTTATTCATAACTCTTCAAAATAGTACCAATGTAACGCACAATGAAATAGAAATGAGTAATATTGACAACAATAAGCACCTGTTTATTTATTTACTTATTTATTTATTATTATATCGTCGTTGCCGGTGAAAAACCTCCTATGTGTCGCGATTGACGAAAATGAGGTTTTGATTCTGTTGGAAAGCTTAGATCGCTCTGCATGTTGTGACAAAAGCTCTTATGTGTATCTCTACCACAGAAAATGTTATTTACGAAAATATCAAACCTCCTATGTGTCAGTGCAGTTCTGCTGCCGTGAAAAATATACTATGTGCTCACATTATACACATGAGAGGTTAGGTACCAATGCATTTTCGCCAGACTGCCGTGAAATAGCCACCTCTGATGTGTTCAACTATGCACATAAGAGGTTTGGTAAGATTACGCTTACATGCACACAATAGATTTATTACAATATTCATTAATTTATAATTCACAAATATTAATAAATATTTACATGCATAGCCTTTGTGATTCGCTGTCTATGTGTTTTACTGTATAGGCTATAATGTAAATTTCAATTTGTAAATTTATTTCATGAAGTAAATGTACGAGTATATATGTCTGGCTGACAAGATACATTTGACGTATTATGGGCTTCAGAGGGGTTTATGAATAGCCAAGGAATGTGGTTTGTCAGCCCCCCTCTTTATTACTTTGTTTCGATATTTTTTGCTGGTTCTTGGCCTTCAATGTGTTGAAAAATTCCTCTGACCGCATGGCCATAAATTTTTTAAAGTGAAGACTAGAGACAAACTCAAAGTAGTGACTGGGTTGACTTTATAGGATGTAGGTGTGCTTTTCCGTGATGGTACCGTGGTAAAAAGTAAAAAATTAGCACAATTGGCACTATCGCAAGATTCTTTAGCTGATTAACAGGACAATGGTAAGAAAAATAATTATAACATAATTTAAATAATTCAATCAAATTTATCAAAGTTTTATTTTCATTGTGAATAGTTTTCCGGATTCTAAATAAGATATTTATAGCTATTATTATTAATATTATTATTACTGTTACTATTATTATTACATTCATCATTAACTAACGTCATTCGATTTATTTTATTTTACACAAGAGAACTTCATTATTAATGAAGTTGATAGCACCTAAGAAGTTCCTTCGTATAGTTCTGAACCAATAACAATTAATAATGAAGAGCTAATTTATCATATAGCAGGCATGCTGAGTTATCATTTTGACAAAATTAATGCTCCTTTTCTAGTAAATTTTACTACTGCTAATACTAGTACCACTATTATTATTATTGTTAGTATTATTACTACTACTTATTTACTTCCTTGCTCAATGGCAATAGACAATTCCTCAGTAAGCTAAAGGAATATTATCTATTTTATGGAACCCGAAGGTTCATTGCCGCGCTTACCTGAGCCCGCCATTCAACCCTATTCTGTGCTAACTCCATCCAATCATCCCTCGCAAATCCTACTTCCCCCAAATCCATCCTAATATTGTCCTCTTACCTATGTCTAGGTCTTCCATGTGGTCTTTTCCCTTCGGGTCTACTACTACTACTCTTAATGCTAGTGCTACAAATTTCTGGTTACTATTATTTTATTACGTATTATCAAATTAATATTTATCCATTTAATTATTTTACACAGAAGACTTTAATATAGGAAAAAGCTGATAGCATTAAGGAAGTTTTTTCGTATAATAATAATTCAAATTTAATAATTTTCAAGTGTTAAAACTAGTTATAGGTCGTGATTATCATGCTTTTTAAGACAATCTGAGGGTGAAACCAGACAAAGAGAAAAGTTGAAAACTGTTAATCTGGAAGATGTGATTATAGATTTTGTGATCTTGTTATTGACAATGCTTTCAGACACTTTGAGGACTGAATAAAATAACGATTAAATAAACAAAGTTTATTTTAATGTATAAGTTAATTCTCCTTAAATTGTTCTGCGGAATGAACATGTTTTAATATCAGACTTGTTAACATTTCATGGAACAAAATCTCCTATGTGTCACTTTCGTGGAAGGGAAAAATCTCCTATGTGCATGAAAAATAATAAAAAGTCAACAATATTCAAGTAATACACAATTACATCACAGAAGTTTTATAAATGTATATCTAATTATACATTAGAGAAAACTGTTGCAAAATATATCTAAAAAATCCAATTACCTCTGTTGAATACAGTTTTTTACCCCCTCCTGTAAAATTTCATTTTTTGCACATAAGAGGTTTTTCACCGGCAACGACGATATATTATTATTATTACTTATTACTATTATTATTAACCTACTATTTCAATTACAATAGTGCTTATTGTAGGTTACTTTGTACATTCATATGGAAATAAGGGCCTAGAGGCGCTTAAGTAGCTAAATACGCCCCTGTGTAGACAGTTCACAAACAATGGGTCAAGAGAAAAAATGGTTCTGTTAGCCTTACAACAGGCTAAAGAGGAATCCCAAGGTACATTTACTCTTATATTTGTTTATAATAAATGCATGTACAATAAAGTCAATTATCCGACCTTCGGTCATCTGGCATTCTGTATTATCTGGATTGTCATGCTAGACAAAATTTGTTCTTTACTGTATTTTTTGTGGTTTTCATAACCTTACACTGTAGTATTGCACGATGACCTGTAAAACTGAGTAAACAGGATCAGCAATTCAACTGTCTGACACTGACATCTAAATTTAGTTAATGTTCATGAAAATAAAGAAGAACCAAGCACTAGAGCAGAGGAAAAAAAAATTACAAACAATGAAGGTTTAAGTGGATTGGAAATGGTACTAATTTACATGGAGGCTAAAGCTATGGACATATGATATTTTGATGTTTTATTTCTTATTCTTTGTTTTTCTGCATTATCTGAAGTACTTCAGGTCCTGTTTAGGTTGGATAATCAAGACTATATTGTATATGAATACCACATGATAAATATCAGATTTTCTTTGATTTGGTTTAAAACCCAGCTGCGGACAATGAAATTTTGTGGGCGTGAAAAATTCAAAAGCAGGCCTTACTTTGGGTGGGAAGTAATCCGTAGGTGCTGTGACATGTGGCAATTCATGGACCCTGCAAAATGATTATCATCCCAATGAGAAAAAGTCTTCACCCTTAAAAAATAAATCAGGGATCAGAAATAACTCAACTGAAAAAAGTACTAAGAAAAAATATAGTAAGACAGTGCATGTATTTTTGTTTTGAAACAAGCCACAAAGTTGAGTTTCAGTTGTGCAACTGGGAAATTTCCACAGACAAACATATCAAGAAGTAAATAAAAACAGAACTGAAAACCATTTAACAAAGTAAAACTTTTCCTATTATAAACCTACCTTAAATTAGCTTCTATACACACAATTTGCCATTCTCAGGCAGGTACAAATTCTATGGCTCCGTGCATGAACCCAATAACCCAAATATTTGTAAAACATTGAATTACAGATAATGGGGCCAATTGTCCCTTGACACAGCATTTGAGCTACCAAATTGTTGTTACAGAAGTACAAATTATTTTCAGAACGTAATGTTTTCTTCTCTTGAATGCACTTCCGATTTCATTCTGAAATGTAATGATAATATTATAGGAGAAAAATTCCTCTGACACTGGGATTTGAACCCAGGGCCTTTGGCTATCCGTGCCGATGCTCTACCAACTGAGCTAAACCACCAGAGTTCCTTTCACACCGCCACATGGAACCTCTCTCCTGTGACTGTTTGCCCTTATTGGTCTACCTCACTGATGGACAAGTTATGTCGTGAGGTACACTAATTTGTGATTTTTATGATTGAGCTTCACTGTTATTGTAGGCCTACAGTAACATTCAAGATAGATATATGCATATGCATTCATGAACCACAGATTATTGTCTCTGTTGGACATTACATGAGAGGTTCCGTCTGGGGCTGTGAAGTAAACTGTCTTAGCTCAGTTGGTAGAGCATTGGCACGGATAGCCAAAGGTCCTGGGTTCAAATCGCAATGTCGAGGAATTTTTCTCCTATAATATTATCATGTAATGTCCAATACAGGCAGATGACATCGCTCTGATAGCTAGAAATACCCGTTCATTACAATATATGTTGGCAGCATTAGAAATAGCAGGTAAATCAGCTGGTCTGGTAATCAATAAGGATAAAACAAAATATATGAAGCTAGTGGCGGACAAAGATAATAGACCCCCTACAATTATTCAATTAGGAAACTCCATCTTTGAACAGGTCAATAAGTACAAATACTTAGGATTTCAGATAAATAACAAAGGAATAATATCAGAAGAAATAAACAATAGAATAATAATGGGAAATAAAGCATACTTTGCTAATCTAAATCTTTTAAAATCTAAACTAATAACAAAGTCAACCAAACTAAAATTGTATAAAACCTTAATTAGACCCGTGGTATCATATTCTGCCGAATCTTGGACAATGAACAAAGGTGATGTGAGTGCATTAAGAATATTCGAAAGAAAAATAATTAGACGTATATATGGACCAATATGTGACAATGGTATTTGGAGGATTAGATCTAATTCAGAAATTAACCAAATAATAAAAGGGGAGGATCTAGTGAGGCATGTTAAATCCTTGAGACTCTGCTGGCTGGGTCATGTCTCCAGGATGGAAAATGATAGAATGCCAAAATACCTGCTGAATAATGGAATAATAGGAGTCAGAAAGAAAGGAAGACCAAGGAAGAGATGGATACAGGATGTAGAAATAGATCTGAAGGCAATGGGAATAAGAGGATGGAAAGAGTTGGCACGGCAGAGAAGTAAATGGAAAAGAATTGTGAGGGAAGCCAAAGCCCACCAGGGGCTGTAGCGCTAGAAAGGAAGGAAGGAATGTCCAATACAGACAATCTGTGGTTCATGAATGCATATATCTATCTGAAATGTAATGTTTAACTGTTCATTGCTTAATGTATGGGGCACAGTGTTATGACAATGCATCTGTAATTTCTGGTTACAAATCAAGGGATCAAAAAGAATTGCTGTGATTAACTCAAAAGCTACATTTGTTAACTATGATAGTAAAATTATTCAAAATTTTGCATGCTATCTGTATTTATTTTTCATTATCAACCCTTCAGTGAAAGAGGGTGAAAACTGCTCTTGGCGTATCAGTGAAGTCAAGAATCAGAAACTTTGTAATTAAATAAGATGGTTGATATTTAAACACTTGAGATTTCACTTTTACTTACATTTTTGTAGAACGAACGTCTCATGGGTTTTCCCCACATTTTCAACTGCTTGTCTGCTAGAGTTAAATCGACCAAGAGATCTGTAGTATGCACTGTAGCGGAGTCTTGTTGGAAAAGTGCAGATTTAATTGAAGAAGTGTTTGAAGATAGGGTAATTAGGAAGGGGTTATGGCCAGAAAGATCTTCAGATTTTACTGTATGTGATTCTTATTTTTGGGGGAACTTAAAAAATAAATTGATAAATTTCATGTTTGCCGCAGAGGGAGGATTATTTTAAACAGTATTTAATATCAGAGGGTATAAGGAGGTAAATACTGTTTAAAATTAAAAAATAAAGTTCACAAGAATAATCCTCATATAGTGTGAAAGGTCTAAGCAATAAATTTGCAGCAGCAAAGGCAAGGAGAACTTCTCTTAAAACATTACAGCAAACCATTTTTGTTCGACCATACTATAACACCCTTATTTTATGTGATGCAACAAATTTTCAAGTCAAGTTCATGCTTTTATCTGTCAAAATGTTTTTGCATGCTGAAAAAAACTTTTTTATGTCACAAGTAACTGGTCAAACTTAAGTGATGAAACCTGAGACAAAGCGAACCAAAGTTTTGTCTTAATTTTCTCTGCAATTTTTTTTTTTTGGGGGGGGGGGGAACAAATCCAATATCAGGACTTACATTGATAACTTTGTCCAATTTATCTTTAGCTGTTGTATCCACATCCCACTATGCAGGTTATGAGTTTGGTCACACTGTACTGTCCCGTCCTAAACCAAAGCCTTTGCAGTTTTCATGGATCCATCCATCTTGACTACCACCTATCATGGTGCGGAGATAACGGGATTTAACGAGAATTTTCAAGTGCTGCTTCTACCCTTATCTCATCCCTTCAGGAGTTCAGTGACAGCCCCACAGGCAATATTGTGTAAACTTCTCATTGACATGGTCAGTGAAAGCGTGAGCCAATAATACTAGGAGACTCAAGACGTCGATTATACAGTGAATACTGCTTAATTTAATCGTGGATAATGTTACCATTTTTATGAAGTCCCTTATGGATTAATAATGATACACTGAAGAACCGTTGTTTAATGAGATAAAAGATTCTGTATACAGGGTCTGTCCCAAAAGTTCCCAGAATGAATTTTTTTAATCATGTATTCAATATCAGTTTACAGTGTTTTCAGAACTTTTCAAAGTATTCTCCCCCTCCTTTCATGCACCGTTCCCAACGCTCCACCCAATCATTGAAGGTGCCCTGGAAGTCGTCAATGGGAATCTCCTTCAGTACAGTCGTCGCAGCTGCTTTTACTGCCTCCGGTGTTTCATTCGGAACAAAAAGAAGTCTGCTGGTGCCAGATCGAGGCTGTACGGCAGCTGGGGCAGTGTTGCCACACCCATTTTGGCCAGCAACTCGGAGACAATGAGCACGGTGTGGCTTGACGCGTTGTCATGGTGCATGATCCGATTGTCACAATTTTCTTTTCGGACACATCGAACCCTGTGGCACAACCATTTGAGCACAGTAAAACTCCTTGTTGACTTTTTGTCCTTGTGGCGACGACCACACTGAAGAAGATTCCCGTTGACGACTTCCAGGGTGCCTTCAATGATTGGGTGAAGCGTTGGCAACGGTTCATCGAAGCAGGGGGAGAATACTTTGAAAAGTTCTGAAAAGATTGTAAACTGATATTGAATAAATTATTTTTTTAAATTCATTCCGGGAACTTTTGGGACAGATGTTATAACATTTTCCTTTTTATGGCTTTATTTCCAAGTACTGTACACCATTCAAAATTTCATTTTTAAGGGTTTCGTTTTTAACTCACTTGTATTGTATTGAACTAGCTATTATTTCGCCTTATTCCTTCATAAGAGTATAAAGACTCCAAGACTCCTTGTCAATATTTCATGCTCCCTCATACTCACCAATATTACATTTATCAATATGTCAACTGTATTGTATTGGAAGTAGTGGTACTGTTTCCAGCTAATAGATGATGACCAGTTCAAGGGAGTGGCATTACCTAACTTTCCTTTTTAAGCAATAAAACATGTTTCAACTCGCAGTTATGCTGAGCAGAGAGGCGTTAGATGTTTTGCTACACGGTGTTCACCACAGATCAATAGACTTCCAAAAACACTCATAACTCGTGAGTATGGAGTATTGGTTAATAAACTAAGAAAAACAAAAACAATTAAAAACTTTGTTACAAATCCAGTTGAAAAAATAGTTGCTTGCAGTCGATTACTTTATTATGAGTGGTTTAATGATTCACAGTTGCATGTTATCTTATGAATAAATAACTTTTAACTCTTTATTTTTTTGTATATCTTACATGTGAATAAATAACCTTTAATTAAGTCTTTCGGCTACTGTTATCAATCAGTTAATATTATCAGATTAGCTGCATCCCGAAGTGATCACAGTAAGTGGCATGCACTGCATAACATAGTACATACTCCTCATACCATACCATTAGTGAGCAATAACTTTTGAATCACTGAGGGAATTTTCAGATTTAGCATGACTTTTCTCAAGTGCTACTGTTACCCTTTTCTCATCCCTTCAGGAGTTCAGTGACAGCCCCCGGAGTCAATAACGTGCTACCTGTGAACTTCACATGGTCAGTGATAGCGTGAACTACCCTTTACTAGGAGACTCAAGATATTGGTTCATGAATATTTGCTGTTGTCTCTGTTGGACACCTCATGAGAATATTACAAGAGAAAAATTTCTCCGACACTGGATCCCGAGCCATTGACCTTGAGCTATGCATAAGGTGCTCCGGGGTTTCTGGGCCCAGGGGGTAACTGGGCCAGGGGTTATTCATATCCACATCTGTGGGAATTAAAATGTAATTTGGTTGGGACACCTTCATCTTCTTTGTTTCTCTCTAGAACAACAACAACAACTTTGTTTTGAACCATTTTGTGATGGTGAGAGGTTCAGTAATTTTCAAGAAGAAATTTTCTCAAACAACATCGTGTTTTTGAATGTTTAACGGGCTTCCACCATTTCTTGGTAAGTACCTTTTTCATTTTTACTAGTTAGGCATAAACATAATGAATGATTTTGTCCATAAATAGTGCTCATTACCACTCCTGGCTTCTTGTTCTTTGTCTGGCAGGGGTGGCCCAGTTACCCCGAAAAATTTTCAAAAAAGGGGTAACTGGGCCATCCCATCGGGGTAACTGGGCCAGAGGGACCCAGTTACCCCGAGAAGAGTCCAGTTGTCCCAATAATGTAAAACATAGCCAGTATAACAAAGAAACTACCATGGAGCCCACTATGTGTTTATTTTTTTGCTTTGGCAAAAGCTAGTTAACTTAGGCTACTTGAAGTCTTGACATGTACTCATGACTGCTCGTCTAATAATGTTGAATAATTTTTTTTTTTTTAATATTACAATTAACTTAAGTTACCTGTGACCTCACACAACACACTCCCTCAAATATTTACAGTTTTAAGTTAACCTGATTGTTTTTGTTCTGTTGTAGAATATGGTGCAAAAGAAAAGGACAAAAATTATCAACTGTGAAATAATAACTACTGCAAAATACCTTGAAATGAAAGAAAAAGAAGAGGAGGAAGAAAAAGCTTTGATTGTAAAAAGAAGGGAAACGTTAAAAATAAAATAAAATAAAATAAAAAAGAGGAAAAGGCAAAAGCAAGAAAGAGAAAAGTTATGAGAAAAAAAGCAAAGAAAGGAAAAGGAAAATCAAAATTACAAGAGGTTCATTACAACTACGCTTCTAGTGATGAAAATGATTGTGATGCTTATTCTATCCAAGAAGTGAAGAACACTACCATGAAAGCTTTTCAGAGTGTGAGGATGAAGAAAAATTTACACTTGAATCTGATGAGTTTTGCATCACTAAAGTTTTTGGCAAAACAGAGAATAGTTTCAGATTATACATAGCCAAGGTAGTAGCCTACAAAAAGAGGATGAAGGTTACATGGTTCTTCTTACAAAAGACATTCTCATACAATGAAATTTAAAGAAACCAATGAAGAATCTTACATTAGAGAGCTTGACATCATACGGAAACTTCCACAACCTGTAACAGGTGTTCTGCTCGATTTAATATGATTGCTTTTGCAGCAGACCTGAGTAATCTAACATCCACTAAGACTTTCCTAATGTATAAAGACTCAAATAGTAATTGTTTAAACTCCAATTGATTTTTTAATGAATGAATTTGTAATTAATTTTTCCTTTTTGTCATTTTATGATAAATGTTTGTAATTCTGCAAATTTTGTGTAATTTCTTGGTAAGAAACAAGTTTCCTTAAATAAATATATAAATGCATAACTTTTTGCTAATATTCTGATGTTTTTCTTTGCCCTTTTTTTCCTACGACCTTACTAGGGTCATGATACAATGGCCAGAATATGTACTTGAATTGATCAATTGATCATACCAATATTTTTTCTAAATCAATTGAATGTACAGCAATAGGTCCATTTACCCCAGAATTTTACTGCAGTGCTGTTATAGAATGTAGCCTGGGGTGGTCCAGTTACCCCAAATTCAAGGGGCAACTGGGCCCATAGGACAAATTTATTATAAATATATAAAAAAAATATATACTATTAAAAAGTTACTTTAAATGGTATGTAATATGTTTGTCTGTTTGTTGCTAAATAATCATACAATATTTTGCAGTGAAAAATTGCTAATAACTTGTCCTAAATCACTGCTTTATGTAGGTAACTGTAGGTCGTATTGTAAAATCATGGCCCAGTTACCCCGGAGCACCTTACCGCATAGACAGCCAAAGGTCCATGGATCGGGGTCGAGTGTTGGAGAAATTTTTCTCCTCTAATATTCTCTTATAAAGTACATACTCCTCACACCACATCACTAGCGAGTGATAACTTTTGAATTGCTGAGGAAAATTTCAGTACAGCAATTGTGTTTCATGAATTACTTTTTTAGTACATGGATAAATTTCTGCAGATATTGCCATAAAATATTAAATTCTAATTATCTTTTGAAGACTTCACCTCTATGACATAATTGAGCAAATTTTGAACTGATGCATACATATATATGGTTTCAGATAGGGCTGTAAAAGATATAGAAATTATGGTTAAGCAGAGAAGGAGTCCCAGTAAAAGTCTGAGGATGATGCAAGATTTCTTTGAAAAACATTCTTCACACTGACATGGCCAGTGAAAGCATGAACACCTTTACTAGGAGACTCAAGATATCGGTTCATGGATCCTATAAAGTGGTGGCTCGTGTATAGGCACTGTGGAACTACAGCACCCCCTATTTCCACTTTATTTATATTATATATACTTGTACGATATACTGGGTGTTCTGTACCTCATTACCGGTCACTTCCTCAAGATGTTTCTTGGGTTACACCACGCAAAATCCAGTTGAACTTGGGTAATTCAATGCTGAAGGGACCAGCAAAAAAAAAAAAAAAAAAAAAAATCAGAAAAGTTTATTGCTTTGTACGGGGATGTCGAGGGACCATGCTAGAAGTTCAAATTATTCACGATTCCTAATTATCAAAGTTGGATCCTACTTCTTTAGCCATTCTTCTTACAGGTAACCAGCTAGTGATAAATGTATTTTCCATCTATAATGAAAATGAAATATGTTAGTCTACAACAAACTCACCTGGATTTTTAAAGTGCAAAATATTTTCAGTGACTAGTCATCTTGTGCTGCTGGAAAATCCTTCTTCAGACCCCACTCCTCTTCTTGTCGGCTCTTATCTGTATATAACGACCTCCAGCCAAACTGCATCAACAGTGGTTGGAAAACTGGAATTTATGTAATGGGAAATGAGGTGTAGGTTTCTTAAAGTAATTAGAGCCAATATAATGCACTATTAACTAATTTGCAATAATGTTGGATAGGCCTACCGTATGGCATGTCACTTATCTGTTAAATTCATCAGGTAGTGCCACTATTATTACTTTCTAGACTCTTGTGAGTTTAAAATCAAGTGCACGAAGTATTTGTGTCTAATTACTTTTAAACGCCATGGTACTTTCAGCGAAATAAAATTTTAATACAAACTTTCAGTGACATGAAATGTATTTGTGCTTTTGACGAATTCGACGTCTTTTAAATTTTATGACAAAAGATCAACTGATTTAAATACCGGCATGCTTATGAGAGTTGAAGTATTAAATAGTTTTATTTCTACTGTAATAATAAAGTACCATGCTATCCATTCACAAACAAATAGACCTCACAACTTTTGTATGAAAAATTTGTTTAATACTGTGCATATCAAAAGCTTTTATTCTGTAACATGTTTCTTTCAATGTAGCTCATAGAACATTACTATATGGATTCAATCCACTATATAATTCGATTAGTATTTAGTTGCATTACACAAACGATTCACAAGTTTTATTAACGAACAACAGTGAGTTTCAATTAGGAAATTATGTCTGCATTATAGCAGCTTCCAAAACCTCAAAGTTATTCAGCCTAATAAATAAAAGCTGCATTTTGGTAAACTGTTAACACAATAGATCAAAAGCAGTAAAAAACTGTAAAAAGTAACAGTTCATGTAAGAAAATTAATTAATAACAAGCAACTGGTTTGAAAAAAAAAAAAAAAAGCTTGGAATGAGAAAAAAAAATTAATGCTTTATTTTACTCCTTCATAGATTCCTCTGTTGGCTGAGCAGGTCTGTTATTATCAGCATCTTGTTTCTTCTTCGATCCAGATACAATGTCATCGATTCTCAGAAGCAGAATTGCTGTTTCAACAGCAGTCTTATACGTCTGCAACTTGACAGACAATGGCTCCCATATTTTAAGTACGTTCATGTCGGCTAACTCTCCAGTTTCTCCGTTGATTCCCCAGGTTGTGCCCCCAGTAGCATGCTTTGCACGTAGAGCTGTCAAAGTACGAATAGTACTGGCACCACAATTTTGTGCCAGGGTTCGAGGAATAATTTCCAAGGCTTGTGCTACAGCACGGTAAGGCCACTGTCCTACTCCTTGCACGCTCTTCCCTTTCTCTGCCAACATCTGTGAAACAGCCATCTCGACAGCACCTCCACCTGGCAGTAGTTTGGGGTCCAACAAGATGTTCCTCGCCACATGAAGCGCATCCTGAAGATTTCTTTCAGTTTCATTGAGAATATCCTTACTAGCTCCACGAAGTACAATGGTACAAGCTTTGGGATCCTTGCATTGAGTAATATAGCAGAAGTATTCATCCCCTAGTTTCTTTATTTCGAACAAACCAGCTCCAGTTCCAACATCATCTTCTTTCAGCTCTTCAGTGCGATTGACAATGGTTGCTCCACATGCTCTTGCAATGCGGTTGTTATCTGACTTACGCACACGTCGTACTGCAGTAATTCCAGCCTTCAAAAGAAAATGCTGGGCCAGATCTGACACGCCTTTTTCAGTGAAGATTACATCTGGTTTTACAGCAATGACTTCCTCACATACCTTCTGGATATGTTCTTCTTCTAGTTGCAAGATACGTGTGAAATCAGTCTCTTTCATAATCTCAACATTGGTCTGGCTCTCGCCTTTCTTATATTCTAGAGGGCAATCCAGGAGCACAATGCGTGGGTTTTCTATGTACCTACGCATCTTTGGATGAGTGACATTTTTGTTAATCATAACCCCTTTAAGGACATGAGAATCTTCAATACTTCCTCCTGGGATCTTTTCTACTCTTGCATACCTTTTGATATCGATTTCACGTCTACCATTCTCTTCCCACGTTACAGTTTGCACAGCATCAAGAGCAATGGAACAAGCTAGTTCTGACCATCTGCCAATAAACTTGGTTCCTACACATGACTGAATGACTTCAAGAAGTTTAGAACGGTCGTTAGGGTCCAATGGAGTGCTAATATTATCTTGCAGGATAATAACAGCATCTTCCAAAGCCTGTCGATATGCTCTTATTATTATTGTTGGATGCATCTGTTGAGCTAAAAATTGTTCTGCTACAGCCAACATTTCGCCGGCTAATACTATCACAGAAGTTGTTCCATCACCTACTTCTTCATCTTGTGTTCGTGCTATTTCGATCATAGACTTGCCTGCTGGATGTTGAACTGTAATTTCTCGTAAAATTGCGTTTCCATCATTTGTCATCACTATACCGCCCATGGGATCCATTAACATTTTCAGCATGGCCTGTGGACCAAGACATGTTCTTATTACGTCTGCGATTGCTTTACCGGCAGCGATGTTTTCCAGTTGGACCTTTTTCCCTGAATCGCGTTTTGTATTTTGACTCAGAATTAAAACAGGTGCTGCTCCTCCACCAAACATGATTAAATTCACCTATCTTTTTTCACACAAATATAACAATTTCCAGAAGCACGCTGTCGCACGAATTTATCTTCGGTAGAACTTCGGCGGAGCTCGGTTTTGCTCGTGCAATCCAGAGAGAAGAATAAAGTTTGTCTTTTGTTTTAAACATGTATACGGTTTATCCCTGATCGATGATCGCTTCGAGGTTTATCCCATTGACTTTTTCTTCATTGAGTTGAAACGAAATATCATTTAATCTTGATTAGTTGATTTTCTACTCTTGTTATCCATCTACGGTTTAGGATATGGTGGAAATGTGTGTTGGTGTATAAAAGTTAGCGAGCGATACTGTTCTGTTTGTGTATGTGGTTTATGTTTTCGTTGACATTTGAAAGAATACAGATAAAAGACAACAATGCCGACCTTTTATAAAGTAGAAATAAATAGAACGGAATGGGAAGTGCCAGAACGTTATCAAATGCTTACCCCGGTTGGTTCAGGGGCTTACGGCCAAGTTTGGTGAGTAACCCTGACTCATAGCTAATGTATGTTTAAGGGGTTTTGTAAGTAAGATTTAAACATCCAAATATATTTTTGGTCCCAAGTGGGGTAAGCTGTCACACGCCCACAAGTCAACAATCCCTAACCTCGTACCGAAAAATCTACCACCTGTCATTAAATTGCCAGCGCTGGCACAAATTATCTCTTAGTTTGAAAGGATTGCACTTTATTCGTTTTTGAAAGTACATAAACCAGCCTAGGCCTATGACTTATTCCAAAATTTTGTGCAAATAACAGTGTGTCAGTTCTTCCCACACACTCTTGGATATGTGGAGACTATTTTGCATTTTAAATACAATGTGTCAGTTCTATACTCGGCTCACAGCTACCCCCAGCATGCATAAGTTAGTTCATTCTTCTGTGTAATGTACATTGTTACAGTACTTGCCCTCACACTGAAAGCATATATGACGTCACAGACAGAAGTGGTGGGAATTCGAATGCAAGCGAAACATGCTAAGATGAAAACAATGACAGTATCACGCTAGTACGGTATTCATGTGGTTAACTAAAGTGTATGGAGCTGTGTACTATATTTTCATGGACTTTAGCACTACACACATGCGTACTGCCGACAAGCAAATTTTAATGGTCACGAAGCTTCCAGATTCCAGACAATCTCTGTAACCTTCACTCATTGGCTGACTCAGAACTTCCTTCTAATTCAGTTCTTGCACTCTGTTGTATTGGCCTACAATGCTGCCAACAACCGGTGGTGCCAGCTATGTTATGTAGCCTACCATTAATTCACTTCTAACCTTGCTGCTATTGGCAGTGTGTTACTCTACATAATTACATAGTGACAGTTGAGGGTCCTGTTAACTTAAAAAAATGCATTTTCAGGTGAAAACGGATTTAAATAGATATTTAGAGATTAGTTTGTGCAAAAACTCAAGCTTCCTACATTTATCCGGATGCCTGCAATTCAAGTTAAAAGTTCTGGCAATACTTCGATCTGACATCATAGATCCCGTTCCACTACAGCTATGCATTGAAATGTCATGTCCAGTGACATATCAATCTGTGTTTGCTAGTTCATTGTTGATGTCATATCATGTCTTATCATTATTATAAAATTTGTTAGTTTCTTGAGTCATGTTCGGAATCAGGCCATATCAGTTTGAGTCCAAGAAAGGTCTACTTATAAAACCAAAAGAAGAAAACTTGAGAATCCAGACTGAATGGTGTAGCTACGATAGAATGTGTTTTGTCAACAACACATCATGAGTGTTTCTACTGTTGTAAAAAATGTCATGATAAGAGTGCTGATTGTAGCCAATTACATTTCATTATTCCTTTCATTATGTACACTAAACAAAGACATATTGAACACTGGTAGGCATATGTAATAATGGTAAAGGCAGAATCCAATTTTGAAAGTACATTAATGAACAATAGGAACATGCAATAGGCTATGTAGCTTATACAGCCAATTTGTTTATTGGATTAATGCTTGGAAGTCCTTCAGAAGAGGAAATAGAAAAGTCCATGTAGGCGAACAAGGCAGCCTGAGGAGGGAAATTTTTAGAAACATTTGGCGTGGCAACATTCAAAATCAGACACCAGAAGGCATATTGAACTACATTTACAGTCACAACCTTGAAACTGAGAGTTCCCCAATTTTTGTGTTTCTTCAGGTTCTGTTGACACTAGTGATCTCTGTGTTGAGCGCAGAAAGAAGTTTTTCAAAATTAAAACTAATGAAAACATATCTCCGTAGCTCATTGAGCTAGGAAAGATTTTCAGGTCTTGCTACCATTTCCATCGAAAATGAGTTAGCCACTCAAGTAGATGTAAACAATCTTGTCAAAGAATTTGCCAAAATTAAAGCAAGAAAAGTACCTTTAGGATTTTAGGTTTGTTTTCAACTCCTGCCTCCCGGAAAAAACTTACTTGTGATGTAGTTTCTTGTTTTTTTAATGTCATTATCAAATTAAATGTAATTTTTATTTAATCCCCATACTGTGTAGATATGAGGCACGTCCATAAAGTAAGTTTCCCTGTGGCTGTTTACAGAAACAAAACACAATATCATGGAAATGTTTATTGCAACAGATACTGTAAGTGTTCAGCTATTTTTCAAAGTATTTGCTATTGGAATTGCGGCATTTTTCATACCGTGGGACCAACTTTTGAATATCTGTGTCGTAAAACTCTGCTGCCTGGGATTTGAACCACTGTGTGACAACCATCTCCACCTGTCTGTCATTCTCTGTCGTTTCTTGAGGAGTAGGAAAAGATGGAAATCACTGGAAGCGAGGTCCGGGCTTTAGGGTGAATGTTTGAACACCTCCCAGTCGAACTTCTGCAGGAGACTTACTGGGAGGTGTTTAAAAATCCACCCAACAGCCCGGATCTCACTCCCTTGATATCCATCTTTTCCTACACCTCAAGAAATGACAGAGAATGACAAAGAGGTAGACTTGGTTGCTACACAATGGTTCAAATCCCAGGCAGCAGACTTCTCTGACAGGTATTCAAACATTGATCCCACGGAGTGAAAAAGTATCAATTCCGGTGGCGAATGTGTTGAAATATAGCTGAACACTTGCTGTATCTGTTGCAATAAACATTTCCATGAAATTGTGTTTTGTTTCTGTAAACTGCCCTGGGGAAACTTAGGCCTACTTTATGGACGCACCTCATATGTTATAACATCTTCATAAATAGACTTCTATTAAATAAGTTAGGCCTACTTTTTTTGGCCATTTATTTGCATGCAAGTGAAACCTCGATTAGAAGAATAATTAATTTAAAAACATAAACTATTACAATTTGAACTTTGTTTGTAAACAGAGTATAAGTTTTAAGTAATGCACTAAATTTAAACTCTCAATTGATTTCAGGTAGGCTTGAAATTATGCTGAGTTAACACAGTTAACAGGGCCTTTAATTTCTAGGTAGGCCTATTACCGTATTTTATGGACCTAATATGCACTTTTTTCCTTGAAAACAGAGTCTTGAAAGTTGGGTGTGTCTAATGGTCCAAAGTACACTAAAAAATTAAAATTATATGGTAAATATTGCCAGTTAAAAATATTAAAAAACAAAAAAACAGTTGCTAGTAAAAACAAGGTGTTGGAAACGATAAGATAGTCAGAAATTTTGGCACAGACTGCACTTGTCAAAATCGTAACTTGAGGGTAGCTGGAAGCCAGGTATAGCCTACAATGTGAAAGAAGGGAATGTTGAGTTCTTTTATATGAAAGGAGTTGTCTCCACCATGTGGTTTAAATGAAGGCAATGACTTCTAAGCAACCTTGTCCCATTACAGTTACTGTATGCTGAATTGAGGGTTAGAGGTGTGTAGAACTATTTTCAGTCTTTTATTAAAAATCAGTTCAGTTCAGTTCATTTTACGCAATCCCATCTGTACAGAAGTGATTTTCATACATCGGTGGTTTTAAGTTAAAAGTGATTTACGCTGATTCCACTGTACAAGGTTAAAATGTGTTTATGGAATGAAGTATAATATTCCCTTTAATTTTTTGTTTGTTTGTTTAGAATCACATTAAATTTCTTTTCCTTTAAATTTTCATCCTAAAATCAAGTGCGTCTTATAGTCCGTAAAATATGGTAGCCTACTGTTCTCAGGTTGCTAGCCAGGTGAGTGATTGGTAACGCTCCTCCATCTTACAGGGAAACTGTAATGTAAAGTGGGCCGAGGATGGTGGTATTTATACTCGGGGAGAATCGGCAAGTCAGGTGACATTATCAAGTTTCTCGAATTATAATAATAATAATAATAATAATAATAATAATAATAATAATAATAATAATAATATAATTGTATTTACCCTTAAACATATGAAATGAAAATTAGGTATCATCATGCCACTAAGAAACATTGCTAACAAAGAATCTCAGAAAGAAAAAATCACTGAAAATGACTGCTCACTGTTGCGTTAGATAGTTCAAAGATTTCATTCACTGAATACAATGGTGTAGCCAGTAAAAGTCCCACACATTTTCTTTTAATTTTACAATAAGCATCAGGGTTGTAAAAAAGCCGGCTAAAATTGAAAAAGACCTGACCAGCAGTTTTTTTCAATTTTAGCCGGTTAAAATCATGATTTTAGCCGGCTAAAATCAATTTTTCCTGGTTGGGGGAGGTGGGAGCGGGTTTAAATTTTGAAAAAATTATATTTAGGGCCCTATGGGGTTCAGAGGGAAACTTAGTATGCATAAGTTAGACACCAATGATTCAGTGGTTGTGGGGGTGAGGGTGGAAATTAAAAATTTTTAAAACCATGTTTGTGGGGTATTGTTGAAAAGCTCTTGATGAGTAATCTCTAAATCAACAACTAGTTTCTCAATAGCGCTCATATAAGGAGAGATTTGAATTTTTGAAAGTCAAAAACACTTTAAAATATACCTCAGCCAATAGGCATGCCGAAATGAATTCATGAGGACCAACTGAGGCTAAAATTACCAATGAAATAAAGTTTGAAATATTAAAATAATAGTTAAATATCTTTAGAACAATAATCCTTGGCCGAATTAAAAATGAAATAATAAAAGATATCAATTAATACATAATTAACAACTCTCTTTTTATAACAAAATATTTCAGTTTTTATTCTACACTTACCCCAAACAATTCATAAAAAGCACTACGAAATCTACCTCAGCCTGTGCCCTGTAGGCCTACCTAAAGGGATTTTTTATACTTATTTCTCCATCAATTACACAAATCTGAAGCGTAATCACCTATCGCTGGAATTTTGTCAAGCCATAGAATCTTTACATCGTATGCCAGCCAGTTCTGCATCAATCGAAAGAGTATTTTCTTCATTTGGGTTAATATCCATCAAAATTGAGAAACAGACTAGGCAATGAAAAAGCCCAGAAGCTTGTATACATCAACAGGCAGAATAAAGCAAATATGCAAGAGTCTTATGATGAATGGTGAATTTACCATATTTACTTGAATATAACATGCCCTATTTTTGTCCATTTGTAGATTTCAATACTGAGGTGCGCGTTTAATTCTAGTACAAATCCGTTTCGTAGGTCGGAGGTAATATTGATCTACATAACAAGGCACTGCTGTAATTCTCGACTTCGTTCATTTTATCGTTAGCCTACACCATATGAAATTTAATTTCTGAAACATAATGAAAAAATAGTTTTTGTCAGTTCTATAGTGCAAATGTGGAATATTGTTCATTGTCAATTTTAAACTCATTTAAGAGTGGTATCAGCTTTTGTTGTGAAACATGCATTTAACATTTTGTTTGTCCATTTAGCAATAAAAATAAGCACCTCCGAGGATTCCAGTGATGAACACATTAGTGAATATTGATGAGCCATGCCTATAGGTCAACTTGTAGGACTAAAACTGGCAGTTAACTGTAAAGTTTATGTGTCGGTTCATTATTCTATAAATACTAAGACAAAATTCCAAATAAAATATCCTATTGATGCGCATTACATTCGCTAACAAACTCTTTTTTTATGATTTTAAGTTTCAAAATCAGGGTGCGCATTAAATTCGAGGGTGCATTATATTGGAGTAAATACGGTAATTAACTATTGCTGGGAATTACACAGTGAAGTGGTACAGTGAGTTCCACGCAAGAGTTGGCCAATGACATGGGATTCTGCGAAGCGGCGGGCACAGCTCCAACTCCCGAGCGATCGGGTGAAATATCTACGCAAATAAAGCCGCGATTGGTGTAATGATTCAGGTTCTCATATTTACAGTTAAAATTACAATGAAAATAACCACATACCTCATCACAAGAGCTGCTGGAAATGTTCTTCTCTTGCATCCACACAATACTGGCACCTTTTCAGGAAATTTTCTTTCACACGCATAATTTCAGCTTCCGAGACAGAGTTAATTTCTCTTGTGATATTGTTTTTAAGTTCTTCTAACAGAATGTGACTATTATTTATGGGGAAACTTCAACAAGAAAAATTAACTCTATTTCGGAAGCTGAACTTAATGCGCGTAAAAGAAAATTTCCTAAAATATTGCCAGTATTGTGTGGATGCAAGAGCAGAACATTTTTAACATCTCTTGTGATGAGGTACGTGGTTATTTTCATTGTAATTTTAACTGTAAATGTGAGAACCTGAATCATTACACCGATCGCGGCTTTATTTGCTGTGCCCGCCGCAACGCAGAAACCCGTGTCATGGCCAACTCTTGCATGAGACTCACTGTATTAAATTACACTAAATACAATTTTAGGTTTCTGAGCTTGTATCTTTTAAATTTGTGATGTTTGGAAATAAGAACATGAAAGAAACTTCAATTATTTTTACTCAATTTGATTTTATCCAGATAAAATGCCTGGCATTTTTCAAGTGGATAAGACTGGTAGCTCTGCATTTGCACTCAGTAGGCCTAAGCAGGCCTACTACAGGTTCTGAGCTTGTAACTTTTAAATTTGTGATGTTTGGAAATAAAAGCAAGAAAGAAACTTCAATTATTTTTATTCAATTTGATTTTAGCCGGATAAAATGTCTGGCTTTTTTCAAGTGGATAAAACTGAGGCCTACTACAGGTTCTGAGCTTGTAACTTTTAAATTTGTGATCTTTGGAAATTTAAACATGAAAGGAACTTCAATTGTTTTTATTCAATTTGATTTTAGCCGGATAAAATGCCTGGCTTTTTTCAAGTGGATAAAACTGGTAGCTCTGCATTTGCACTCAGTAGGCCTAAGTAGGCCTACTACAGGTTCTGAGCTTGTATCTTTTAAATTTGTGATGTTTGGAAATAAGAACATGAAAGAAACTTCAATTATTTTTACTCAATTTGATTTTATCCAGATAAAATGCCTGGCATTTTTCAAGAGGATATGACTGGTAGCTCTGCATTTGCACTCAGTAGGCCTAAGTAGGCCTACTACAGGTTCTGAGCTTGAAACTTTTAAATTTGTGATGTTTGGAAATAAAAGCATGTAAGAAACTTCAATTATTTTTATTCAATTTGATTTTATCCAGCCTGGCTTTTCTCAAGTGGATAAAACTGGTAGCTCTTCATCTGCACTCAGTAGGCCTAAGTAGGCCTACTACAGGTTCTGAGCTTGTAACTTTTAAATTTGTGATGGTTGGAAATAAAAACATGAAAGAAACTTGAATTATTTTTATTCAATTTGATTTTATCCGGCCTGGCTTTTTTCAAGTGGATAAAACTGGTAGCTTTGCATTTGCACTCAGTAAGAATTACAGGTTCTGAGCTTGTAACTTTTAAATTTGTGATGTTTGGAAATAAAAGCAAGAAAGAAACTTCAATTATTTTTATTCAATTTGATTTTAGCCGGATAAAATGTCTGGCTTTTTTCAAGTGGATAAAACTGAGGCCTACTACAGGTTCTGAGCTTGTAACTTTTAAATTTGTGATCTTTGGAAATTTAAACATGAAAGGAACTTCAATTGTTTTTATTCAATTTGATTTTAGCCGGATAAAATGCCTGGCTTTTTTCAAGTGGATAAAACTGGTAGCTCTGCATTTGCACTCAGTAGGCCTAAGTAGGCCTACTACAGGTTCTGAGCTTGTATCTTTTAAATTTGTGATGTTTGGAAATAAGAACATGAAAGAAACTTCAATTATTTTTACTCAATTTGATTTTATCCAGATAAAATGCCTGGCATTTTTCAAGAGGATATGACTGGTAGCTCTGCATTTGCACTCAGTAGGCCTAAGTAGGCCTACTACAGGTTCTGAGCTTGAAACTTTTAAATTTGTGATGTTTGGAAATAAAAGCATGTAAGAAACTTCAATTATTTTTATTCAATTTGATTTTATCCGGCCTGGCTTTTCTCAAGTGGATAAAACTTGTAGCTCTTCATCTGCACTCAGTAGGCCTAAGTAGGCCTACTACAGGTTCTGAGCTTGTAACTTTTAAATTTGTGATGGTTGGAAATAAAAACATGAAAGAAACTTGAATTATTTTTATTCAATTTGATTTTATCCGGCCTGGCTTTTTTCAAGTGGATAAAACTGGTAGCTTTGCATTTGCACTCAGTAAGAATTACAGGTTCTGAGCTTGTAACTTTTAAATTTGTGATGTTTGGAAATAAAAGCATGTAAGAAACTTCAATTATTTTTATTCAATTTGATTTTATCCGACCTGGCTTTTTTCAGGTGGATAAAACTGGTAGCTCTTCATTTGCACTCAGTAGGCCTAAGTAGGCCTACTACAGGTTCTGAGCTTGTAACTTTTAAATTTTTGATGTTTGGAAATAAAAACATGAAAGAAACTTGAATTATTTTTATTCAATTTGATTTTATCCGGCCTGGCTTTTTTCAAGTGGATAAAACTGGTAGCTCTGCATTTGCACTCAGTAGTCCTAAGTAGGCCTACTACAGGTTCTGAGCTTGTAACTTAAATTTATGATGTTTGGAAATAAAAACATGAAAGAAACTTCCATTACTTTTATTCAATTTGATTTTATCCGGATAAAATTGCCTGGCTCTTTCAAGTGGATAAAACCGGTTAAAATCAGGCCGGCTTTTTTCATAACATCCCTGTTAAGCATATTCCGTGCTGACAATGAGCATGGTAGAATATTGAATAACTTTAGTTTTAATCTATGACTGTTGTTACTTACTTTACTCAGCCTGGTATACAGCATGTCTAACTTGCACCTACCCCTAGTATTGTGATTATGAATGTTCGATCTGCAGGGCAGATAATCTAGTTCTTTCCTCACACTCACTAGGCATATGTAAATACGAGGGTCAGTCAATAAGTAATGACTCCTATTTTTTTTCTCTTTTAATTTGCAAGGAAATTAAACTTTGATTACACACAGTGCTTTAGTTGGGCCGGTACGCACCGGTACTGTGTACCGGTATAAAATTATTTTCTTTCTACCATACCGGGGAAAATATATGCTCCGGTACGTCGTACTGGCAGTATAGGAACGATATTGTCCTAAAATACTTATTAAATGTCCAATTCACGAGAGTGTATTTGTTAATAATGACAAACACTATTAAATTCGCAATAGATATGCGTTCTATGGAAGGTGAGTACCCCCATAAAATATTTTCCAACTAAAGCACTGATTACACAGCATGAAAGCCACAACATTGAGCATTAAAGTCTCACTTTTCTATGTAATCCCCGTCCTTTTCCACAGTTGTAGTCCACCTTTTAATGAGAGCATGAATTCCTGCATGGTAAAATGCACGGTCTTGCTTCCGAAGCTATTGACACACAGATGTTTTCACGGCCTCCGCATCTTGAAAGTGAATCCCACGATGAGCTTCCTTTAGCGGTCTAAACAGATGGAAGTCTGATGGTGCTAAGTCAGGGCTGTATGGGGGGTGAGGCAAGACTTCCCATCCAATTTTCACAATCTCTTCAGTGGTGTGACGACTGGTGTGTGGTTTTGCATTGTCATGCAAACGCAAAACATCGGCCATGCTTTTTGTTGGGCGAACTCGCTGAAGACGTGCTTTAAGCTTTTTGAGGGTGCTGACATATTGTACAGAATTTATTGTGCAACCCTGTTCCAAAAATCAACCAGAATCACACCCTCTGCGTCCCAAAACACGGTCGCCATCACTTTCCCTACCAATGGCACAGTTTTGAATTTTTTCTTCCTCGGTGAGGTTGTGCGATGCCATTCCATAGATTATCTCTTTGATTCTGGTTCAAAAAAATGAACCCACGTTTCATCTCCAGTCACAATTTTGTGCAGGAACTCCTCTCCCTGCAAATTGAAGTGCTGCAAGTGTTTAGAGGCTATTGTTTTTTGTGACTCCTTATTCTGGTTGGTTAACATTCGGGGTACCCACCGTGAACAAACTTTTGAGTACCCCAGTTCTTGAATAATCGTCACCACACTGCCTTTACTGAGGGACATAATACGACACAATTCATCCGTTGTTACCCGGCGGTCACCTCGGATGATCTCATCCACTCGCTGAATGTTGCATGGAGTCACTGTAGTCACGGGTCTGCTGCTTCGCTGTTCATCAGCCAACGGTGTTGGGCCTTCAGTTTTGTTACAGCAACGAACCCATCTTCTAACCATACTGACATCCACTGTTGCATCACCATACACCTTTGTGAGCCTTTCATGAATGCGAATAGGCGCATTTCACCTTCCGCATTCAAGAATTCAATGACAGAACGCTGTCTTATACGGACATCAATGTCAGCCATTTTGCAACAGGCAGCAGTGCTGCCACCAGTTGACGTAGGAAGTTGCTATTGCACTGGAATGTAGAAGAAGGTTTGAGGAATTGCGCCAAATTCAAATTATTCACATAACTAACTTAGTTCAGGAGAAAAAAAACAGGAGGCATTACTTATTGACCAATCCTTGTATATAGGCCAAAGATTGTCATTAGATACTCCTTCTTAAATATTGTTCTACAGTGGGCATCATGGCACTGAGCCTGGAAGTAGTCTTGCGACTTTCTTCTGGAGCAGGAGTATATTCTGCACATCCACTGCTCCACCGCACAGGATAATTCCGTACATTATAATGCTCTGGAAAAGGGAGAGATAACATACCCTCACATAATTTTTTGGGACACAATTTTTGAGATGTCTTAGTAGGCATAATACTCTGGTGGACAGCCTGCTACAAGCTGAGGCAATATATGTGCTCCAGGTTAGCTTGTGGTATAGTGTGATTCCGAGAAGTTTTACACTATCTATCTCGTTATGTGCTTGTCTCAAAGTGAAGGTCATTGACTGTCTTTTCATCGTTCAACAGGAAATGGTTTACACGGAACCATATAGAAGCATCTTCTAATTAGTGCACCAAGGCTTCCAGAAGATTTTGTTCTGTTTGTGCCAAATGTATAGGTGTGGTGTCATCTGCATAGCATATAACTCTTCCGCCAACGTCGAAGTAATTTATGATGATAAAAAATAACAGAGGACCCAGTACGAACCTCTGTGGAACACCATGTACAATAGACCTTAACTGGGAGAAGTGTCCATCGACACAAACAAGTTGCCTACAACCACTACACACAGTGTGACAGTGTGACCCCAGTAAAGCCCCTTGTCTCAAATCAGTCATTACCTCACTAATTATCTACAGCATCAATGGTTGACAATCCTGTCCTAAAGCCATACTGAGTGGCAATTTGTTGGGGGGTCAACCAATCAGGCAGCATCGAGAAGTAAGCATGTTGACCAATCAAGAATTTTCATTGTTCTGTGGATAATCAGTCTTTTTTTCAGGCCAGTCATTCTCTTCGTTTATATTTTGAATGCAACCGTTCCAAATGGACCTGATGTTAAAAACCTCGATCACGATTGAAATTATCAGGCTCCAGTTCAACCTCAATGATTTCTCTGATTATCTTGTCCCAATGGCCAACTGATTTGGAAAGCACAGTTGTGTTGACCAAATTGATCCCATGGCCAAGTCCTGAGAAGACTGTGTGCCCAGCTAATGCTGGTTTTTTGGAATGGAATAGCCTGATGCACCATTGATGTTCTTTACACCGCTGTTCAATGGTGCATGATGTTTGGCCAATATAGGCTTTGCCACACTCACACGAAATGCAGTAGGTGCCATATGTTTTTAGGCCTAAGTCGTCTTTTACCGTGCATAGGGATTTCGTATTTTGGGTGGTGGTTTAAGTATTGTTCTAATGGCAATGCTTCCTCAGTATTTGGGCCAATCTCAGAAAAAGTTTCCCACAGCAAGGTAGGAATGTTATTTTACTGTGATCTGTAGTTTCTCTGGGAGACGTGTTGGCCTGGTGAATTTCCTTCCTGCAGCAAGGTAGGAATGTTATTTTACTGTGATCTGTAGTTTCTCTGGGAGACGTGTTGGCCTGGTGAATTTCCTTCCTGCTGTATCCATTTTGTATGAAGGTATTCTAGAGAAGGTTGAGTTTTCTGGGTAGCCTATCTTTGTCTGAGATGCAATGGCTCTGTTAATTAATGTATATGAAGTATTCCCTTCCGTTGTGCCGTTTGGTGGTGACTATTGCCATTGAGATAATAAGTCTGTATGTGTGGGTTTCCTGTACATGCTGTGGTCTGGTGTGCCATCAGATCTTAGCTTTATTAGGATGTCCAGGAATGGAAAGCAGCCGTCTTTCTCGATTTACATGGTGAAAGAAACAGTCTTATGCAAGCTGTTGAGGTACAGGAAGAAAGCCTGAAGATTTTCGGTTCCATGTGGCCAAATGACAAAGTTGTCATCAACATATATAGATTAAAATATTTGGGTTGGAGTGGAGCTGTGTCAAGGGCTTGTTGCTGAAAGTGTTCCATAAACAGATTTGCTATGGCTGGAGAAAGCGGGGTTCCTAGGGCAACCCCATCTTCCTGTTCAAAATATTTTCCTTTGTACTGCAAATAGGTGGATGTCAAGGTGTGTTGAAAGAGCCAGATTACATCTTCACTAAAATATGGTTGTAGTTTTAGTGCGTCCTCTGCCGGAACTCTTGTGACACTCGGGCACCTCCAACAACAAAACCCTTGTTAAGAAAGCGCCTCTAATAACAAATTCTGACAAAGTCTTATTTTTCAGGATTTTGAATGAAAGAGGGAACCATAGACGTCAGTGCATCAGGGGTTTCAAACTGTGGTTCGTAACTGCAAAAGTAAGGAAACTTGCAATAGGACCTGTATTTTTGAAGATTTTAAAAACTTTGACATCTAGTATTCATTTTTGTGAACAATTTTTACTTCTTTACTTGCTTTATGATATTTTTAAATTATGTCTGCGGACCATCTGCACCAGTGGTCCGCAAACCATAGGTTGAGAAACGCTGCTCTAATTGATAGTGTTCTTTTTTTACAGTTTATTATGTGATACCGTTTGCACTTCTGATAGCACAGTGAGCACACACACTCCTCATTCGGTTGGTGGAATCTTTTGGTTGCACAGATCTTGTGATGAAAGCCGTGAGTTGCAAGTCTCGTAATGACATGTCTTTGGTCCTGGCAGGCCTTGTCCACTCCCGATCTATCATTGCGCTTGTGCCATAGAAGTCTGGGTCAATGTCCTTTCTTTTGCTTCTTCTTGACTCAAGATGTGTTTGGTAAGGGCCGGTTGATGGCAGCGTAAATTGCATTCTCAGTTCCTCCACAAAAAAACTTTCCTGTGTTAACTCGTATACAATCTTCACAACCCTTATGCTACCTGTCACTCACCTAGCACTTGTTCTTCCTGCATGCGAAGCTGTTGGCTATTTCTGGATAACACCTAGAAACTCATTACCTCAGTATTCTCATATCCATTGAGGGTTGATTAAGAGTGTGTCCACTGTACTCTAAAAACTTTCTGCTTGAACACTTGTCTTCGAAGAAAGTTAGTCTTGAATTACATTTTAATGTACAGGTATTGAAAGGGCTAATGTTATGTATGTATGTTCAAATCTAGTGCTTTGAAAAACTTATATATTTAATCATATAATATATTCCTTTGTTACAGTTCTGCTGTAGATACCAAAATGCATTGCAAAGTGGCCATCAAAAAATTAGCTCGCCCATTTCAATCAGCTGTGCATGCTAAACGAACGTATAGAGAACTACGAATGTTGAAACATATGAATCATGAAAATGTAAGTATAAGCCTAAATAAGATAGTTAATAGATGTACGTAAAGTATTTAAACACTAGATACAATTTTAAAACATGTTTTTTACATGCTTTTACTACAAATCTGTGCTTTCACCTTGCTCCGAGGTAACTTCAGTTTTGGACTTAATTCCAATTCAAGCTGCAGCTCCAACTGTCATCCATTGCTATGCTCTCTGGTGGAAGTCTGTTGAATTTCTGTAGCAAGTTTCCAAAATTCACAATGTTTTCTCCATGTTTGTAGATAATTTTTTCCCAGGTTCAAAATTAGTTTTAGTAACACCATTTACCAAAATTAGTGACTTGTCTGTTTTATGGCTATTTTATTAAACTTGAGCTGCTACTGTTGATTTTGCTATGTTGTATGATATGATATGATTTATGTGTTCTAAGACACTTTACACTGGCCCTTAAATTATACACTTTCGAAAAGGAGCCGTACCTACCTTCCGGTTTCTGGCAGGTCCTTTTCCATATAATATATACATACATAATTAACACACGGCAGATAGTTCAACGTCATCAATCACATTAGTTTTCGTACTTAAACACTACCTTTATTGAATTGCCGATCGTACATCTTCATAGGGCACACGCTATCATGGACGCTGGAGACGTGTGATGGATGTGATACTAGACACTAAATTATTATTGATCCTAATCTTACAATAATGATTTAAACTATTCTACTTTCTCCCTATACTCCTTGGCAATTCACTCTTAATGAACCTTAATCTATTTAAATTAACACTTCATCACAAGTTACTATTTGAAAAACTCCTGGCTAAGTTCTATTGTTTGAAACTTAATAATCTGGTACGGCTTCTGGTGGTTATCGTTGAGTCATCAGTGGTTCCGCTTGCAGCAGCAGATGACTCGTCCTTGCTCCAAGGTCCGTGAGGAATCTGGAAACGCATAGCCGATGACGTGCTAGCTGCTTCTCTCAGCTGTTCTTCTTGGCGGCTATGTTGTAACATTTCATGAGTCTCCAATGCTCTTGCTATACTTCTTGGACATACAAAAATAATAGAGGACTTTCTTTACTTCTCGGACATACAAAAATAATAGAGCAGTGGTTCTTAACCTTGTTAAAGGTACTGAACCCCACCAGTTTCATATGCGCATTCACTGAACACTTCTTAATTTAAAAAAAAAAAAAAAGTTGCGTGATCACCTGCAGCCAATGATGGACAAGCGGGGCATGTCATCACAAATCATATGAGTCGGGTGTGTTTTGACCTCCGCCGACCCCGCGAGGCTGACTCACCGAACCCAGGTTAAGTACCACTGTAATAGAGAATAGTTCCAGGTGGAGCTGTAGCTGAAGATTCCTTGGACTGAGACAAAACGATCTTGTGTTTAAAATAAGTGAAGTGTTTGAAAAGTATGTTTTTAAATTAGGTTAATTGCAACTTGACAGATTAAACTTCCAAAGAAAGATCTAATATTAACCAGATTATAATAATGTTTTGTGAGTTCTGGATGGCAGTTTGAGCTACTAACAAGTGTCATAGTTTTACATTAAGCTATGCTTTGTGCTTGAGGTAAAGCTACAGCTTAATACATTCAGAACCAAGTTACTTAGGATTACTTGGCTGGAGGTATGGATATCTTGCTATCTAAACAAATATGTGTAGTACCTGGGAGCATGCGAGCAGTCACACGTGGTGAAAAAGTGCAGTCTAAAATACAGTGAGTCCCACGCAAGAGTTGGCCAATGACGCGGGTTTCTGCATCGCGGCTGGCACAGCTCCAACTCCCAAGCGATCGGGTGAAATATCTACGCAAATAATGTCGCGGTTGGTGTAATGATTCAGGTTCTCACATTTACCGTTAAAATTACAATGAAAATAACCACGTACCTCATCACAAGAGATGTTGGAAATGTTCTCCTCTTGCATACGCACAACACTGGCACCTTTTTAGGGAATTTTCTTTCATTCGCATAAGTTCAGCTTCCGAGATAGAGTTAATTTATCTTGTGATATTGTCTTTAAGTTCTTCTTGTGTATGGGAAATTGACCTATACACTTTATTTTTCAAGTTTCCCCATAAATAATATTTACATACTGTTAGAAGAACTTGATGACAATATCACATAGGCCTTTCACAAGAGAAAGTAACTCTGTCTCAGAAGCTGAACTTATGCACGTGAAAGAAAATTTCCTAAAAAGGTGCCAGTATTGTCTGGATGCAAGAGGAAAACATTTCCATCATCTCTTGTGATGAGGTACGTGGTTATTTTCATTGTAATTTTAACTGTACCGTAAATGTGATAACCTGAATCATTACAACGACCGCGGCTTTCTTTGCGTAGATATTTCACCCGATCGCTCGGGAGTTGGAGCTGTGCCAGCCGCAACGCAGAAACCTGCATCATTGGCCAACTCTTGCGTGGGACTCACTGTACATGCATGTTCTTTCTCACATGGTAGAGTGTCAACAAAAGAGCGGTGCCTGGAGTGTGTGCAAAGAGTACGCAGTTTTATTTAAAGTTCAGGTATAGCTGATATGCTGTCTGTTTGTTGATCATGAATAAATACATATGATCACTTCTTCATGCATATACTTAAAAATGGATGCAATTAAATATTTGTATCTTAGTAATAACTGACACATTAAACAGAGCTTGGATATTTAGGCACTTAAAGTAATGCAAAAAATGTTAGGTGCTAAAACTGTTTTAAAATGCTGGGAAAAAATTTGAAACACATGAATTATTTTTAAGTGAATATAAAGAGTGTGCTGCCAACTCATGAAGAAAATGAGCACTTCCAATCACCATCAGAAATTAGCTACAGGAGTTCTTATTTATATATTATTATTTAGTTTTCGTTGGGTTATTTTATGTATTATAAGCCTTATACCCTCAAAGATATAGCTCTTATAGGTTCCCTTATATAACATACTTTTTACTTTACAGTGTTGTTCAAGGAGAGTGGTTATATAGTAATGTATAAGTGAGCAGATATACTAGTGAAAAGTTTTAAAATTTGAATTGTGACTGAAATTTCTTTATTATTCACACCTCCATAAGTACCTGACCACTTGAAAACTTGACGAACTAAAAAAAAAGGGTGAAGAAAATTTACTCTTAGTGGATAAAATACCTTAAAAATTAAGCACGACGTTTCAGCTCTTCCACCGAGCTTTCTTCAGGTGCGCTCCACTCAACGACTGACTCTCTGGATGAAGAAGACTCCACTCGTTCCGCCGTCCTGTCACTATCGATCATAAAAATTGTGCATCTCGAATGTTTATCGATCCATTCAGGTGGAATGCTGAAATCCAATCCTGCCACCACGTTTCCTGGTAATGCTGGAAATGCAACTGTTGTCTTTTCATTTCTTAATCTCTGAACTAAATCCAGCCACTCATCCCCCAAATCCCCGTCGTATCTATTCAAACTTGCAACCCTATTTCCCACAATATTCCACGCCTCACATACTTTTCTTCTAACCTTGTTTGGCTCAATTTTCACGATACTGACTTCCCCAATGTGATGTTTGTGTTGTATCATGTGTTCACTTAACCCTGTTGCGGGTTTATTGTTCTTTATGTCCCTTTCGTGTTCTTTTAATCTAACCCTGAAACTTCTTCCAGTTTCCCCAAAATACCGTATTTATCTGAATATAAGCCGCACTTTTTTTCCTAGATTAAGCCCAACAAAATATGCCTGCGGCTTAAAATCGCGTACAAGTGTTTTTAGGCAATAATGGTAAAAATGAGCACAATATAGACGGTTGATTCATCGTAGCTGGTTTCCCACCTCCAAGCACCGCCACCTATCGATTATCTCGAATCTCCAGGACTATCGATATAGTAATCGATTTAAGATCGAAAATATATCAATTTAATCGAAGCATTGTAGACGATGCGTAACGATTTTTTTAGCGGTATACAGAATATGTTTCTGTTCAGAAGTAAAAAAAATGCCGTAACATATGGGAATGTGAATAAAGGCAATTTTGAACTGATGGTAACTGAAAGTGAAGTTAATAATAAGAGAAAGATGCGCTCGGATTGAGCATTAGTTTGACTCTTTGCTGTACTCCGTGATTGACTTCGTTCTCTGTGTGCAATTGAGAATGTGATAAGTGTCACAGCGTTTGCCGCACAATGTACACACGCAGTCCAACTCTGCTTTGTGGAACCTCTTGTTGGAGCATACTTTGTGATGGAAACCGTGAATTGAAAATCTGGTTATGACGTGTCTTTGTGTCTGGCATTCTTTGGTCCATGACCTCTCCACCATTGCGGGCGAATTGTAAAACTCCGGTTGTATTTCTTCTCTTTTCATGTTTCGGGTCTTCAGATGTTCTTGATAAGGGCCTGTTGACGGCATCTGGTGCTGGATCCTTATGTCTTCTACGAAGTAGGTTTCTTTCATCATCTCATAGGCCAATCGTGACGGTGCAGTCTTTCCAACTCCCAGTGCTCTTTTCATATACCCTGCTTTGACTCTTTCGATTCTGTTTAGATCACCTAGTTTCAGCTTTTCCCACACAATCTGAATGCCGTATGTGACGATCGGTGCTATTACAGTTCGGAATAGTGTCATGGCTGTGTCAATTGACAGATTTCTTATGTTGTTAATGCGGTATGTTGCTCTGATTGCCGCCGCCGTCCTTTCCTGAATGTGAAGGCTGTATGTCGAAGCTGTGGTCTGTAAGGTGATTCCTAGGTATCTGAATTTGTTGGTTGTTTTTATTGGGTTTCCTGAGAGCCTTATTCTATCTTTTGCTGCTCCTTTCCCACCCTTCCTGAAGGTCATTTGAACAGTTTTCTCCTGGTTTATTGTTATTTCGTTTTCTCTGGCCCATACTTCCAATTTATTTACTGCTTCTTGTACTTTGGCTCTGCAGTGTGACCCAATCACCATGTCATCCGCGTACAGGATCAGAGTTGTCTTTGAATTCTCCTCGATTATTCTTGTGACGTCTGCTGAGTATATGTTGAACAGTGTGGGGCTGATAGGGTCCCCCTGAAGCACTCCGTTCGTCTGGGTGATCCGTTTCGAGGTTTCCACGCTATTGTTGATATGTATGTAGTTGTATCTCAGGAGCTCTTCAATTATTCTTGCTAGTGGGTGGTTTATTCCAATCATCGTCTGCAATTTCTCGATCAGCTTCTTTCTGTTTACAAGATCGAAAGCCTTTCTAAAATCCACAAACACAGCGTAGTATTTTCCTCCGGCATGTCTTAGGGATTCTTCAATTTGGTCCAGTAGGTGTGTGACTGCTTGCAGCGTGCTTCTGCCCTTCCTGAAACCGAATTGGCATTCTGGGATTTGGTTGTCAGTGATTTCCAGTAGTCTCTCATTCAGTATTTTTGTGAATACTTTGAAAATAACACTTTCCATTACCACTCCTCTGAACGAGTCAGGGTTTCCTGTGCTTCCTTTTCCTTTGTAAAGGGTTTTCAATGATGCTGTTCTCCAACTTTCTGGTATTCTTCCGGTTTCTAAGCATTTATTCATGATGTCCACCCAGAACTCTTGCATAATATCCACCGAGTCCTTGAGATGTTCTGGATATACATGATCTGGTCCTGCCGCCTTTCTGTTTTTTCCTTCTTTTATCGTCTGCCTTACTTCGTCCTTCGTTATCAGATCATAGGTGGTCGTCTGTCGTGTTGGCGTGTTGTATGCCACCTCCTTCCGTTGTTGGTTCAGGATGCCGGAGAAGTGGTTTTCCCATGCTTCCATCGGTATTTCTCCCGTCGTTGGTGGGATATTCTTCTTTAAGGCTATGAAGGGGTTGTTCTTTGCGTCATCGGCCTGTTTCAGTGCTTCTCTTTCTATGTAGTCTGACCTTTTCTGCTTTATTAGTCGCTTGTAGTTTCTCCTCCTCTCGGCGTAGTGTGCCAGGTCTTCTTGCTGTTTAGTGGATTTGGCTCTGTAGAGGGCTTTTAGCGTGTCCTTCCTTTCTTTATAACATTCCCTGTCAAACCAAAACTGCGCTTGTCGCTTCCTCCGTTCCTTTGTGGCTGCCTGTATTGTTTCGGTCGTTAATGTTATGGCCTCATCTAGTTTTCCCTTCTCCACGAGTTGTCTTGCTTTCTCTATTTTTTCTGCACTGTTTTTCAATGTTTCAATATCCAGTTTTCTTGACACTTTGCTTTCTTCTGTTGCATGTTCGGCCGTTGTTTCCGGTTTAATCTGGAATGTTGTCACAATTGGTATGTGTTTTCTTATGGGTGCTTCCGCTGATGCCCATAGTCCCTCCTGCTTCTCCAGTATCAAACTATCACCTCTGTAGAAAACGAGGTCGATCGAGCTGGTCCCGTTTGGGGCTATATATGTTGGTAACTCTTTTTTGTTGGCCAATTTGAAGCCTTGCTCCTCCAGGGTTTCAAGAAGTAGATCTGTCTTGGCGCATGGCTTGTCGATTCTGCAGTTGAAATCCCCTGCAATAATTACATTTTCTTCTTCCCTTGTTTTCTCTGTTGCGATAGATGCCGTCTCTATTACGTTTTCTGTTGATTCTCCTGGTGGGATGTATAATCCTATGATGGTAAGTCCCGTGGTCTTGACTATCACTGTGTTCTCTTCTTTAGCGATTTCCCTGAGTTTCCCCAGAGTTCGTTTGAAGAAACACGTGACTCCTCCTGCGGGCCTTCCGGCCGTCGGCTTTGCTAATGCGTGTGTTGCGTAGAATGACTTCAGCTCTAGAGTCTCCGTAAGAAATGTCTCGGTAAGTATCACTCCATCTATATTCTCAAGCGTATTTTCCTGTATGTATGGCAATGCGTTCTTTAGACCTTCGATATTCCATAGGAGGATTTTTATAGGCCTATTCAAGGGATCCCCCTTCTTCTTGGTCTCTCCTTTCGTAACCCCTCCGAAACCGAAATCTCCTTACTATTATCCCCTTCGGCCAGAATTCTGGGTTTTCCAGGTCGGTGCGGTTCATAAACGGTACTCCTACCTTGAATGCTTTGAAATTCCCTTTGGCGTTTAGGTCTTCACAGGTGACCCCCTCTTTAATTGCGTTTTTATTGAGATAGAGGTTTATTGATTCGCTGGTAGTGTTCCTTTTCAGGCGTCCCACGTAGAACCAGGCAGTCTTTTCTCCCGCTTGCAAGTCATTATCTTCCTCCTTTGTACCAACTATTGGTCTCTGCGAGTTTCGAGTGAAGTTAAGAAAAATAGAAAAATCGCGCGAAATTTCAAGTGTAAAGTACTGATTTCTGTTTCCTTTTTTGTCAGTTTTATTTAATTATATTAAATAAAATTAGAATACCTTAACTTAAGTCAGCTGATACTTTCTTTTTCTTATTTCAGGCCTATTTTGGCTAAGAAATGTGTTACTTTAATATTATGAAAATGAGGCAATTTAATTTTTCACTTTGGGGTTAATTTAATTATTTTTCCTGTACTTTACTGCTAAAAAGGCAGGTGCAGCTTAAATTCAGGGGCGGCTTATATTCGGATAAATACGGTACAAAGCCTTACAGTCACTACAAGAAACAGAGTATACCCCGGGCATCTCCATAACATCGTTCTCCGTTTTTCCAATTCGTTTATACTGAGAAAAGTATTCCCCTATTGTTTTTCTACTTCTGTAAGCTGGATTGATCCCGTGCTTACGAAATACCTGTTGTGATTTCTTGATATGTTATACATACAGTAAAACAAAACCCCATTCTGGTGCTGTACACTACATCTAGTCACAAATGTGTCCACCAGAAAGCACCACTTATTTTCCATGGATATTTGCATTGGTATAACAAATAAGTAGCATGGATGCATTCTTGGTATGGAATGGATATAATTGAAAGATTCCTAGAAAGCGTATATCTCTGCTTCAATGAAGAAATATGGCAAAGGTTGAATTGCTTGGCTGCCACAATCTCCTGACGTAACTTCCTGGATTTCTTTTTATGGGATTTTTAAGGATCGTGTGTATGTAGGTAAGTCTCACACCATCCCAGAATTGATGGAAAGAATTGTGCACATGATACAGATTGTTATCTTCTGAAATTTGAGAGTTTCATTTATCTGTACTTAAAAAAATGGAGACTTCTGATGGGAAAACACGTAATGAGAAAGAGCATACATCGCCGGGAAAGTTTCTTAGGATAGAGATGTAAAAACCAGTGGTGGCTCGCGTATAGGCACTGTGGAACAGCAGCACTTCTATTTTCACTTTATATTATCGATAACATTTAATGTTATGAGTCCTTTTTTCTTTATACGTGTACAATATATAATTCGTAAGCTTAATGTCAGTAGCCATCTTCCAGTTTATGAAGAAGATATAAAAATCTTTGTATGGAACTGTGCGCTTCAGAGTTCCAGTGGCGTGGTTTTTGACTGTAGTATGCATGTGAACATTGGAAGCTGCAAGCAAGGCTGCGAGGGAGAGAGAGCACTGTTGCTACCGCAGTGCCAACCGTGCTGACCCGTGTGTGCTGGTGGATGGTAGATTTTCTTTTTACTCCATGTATGTTGTGCATAAACCATGTACGATATTCTTGAATGTGATAAAGTGTAGAATTAGATTATTATCCTGCTTCCAGGTATTCTATTTGATTCATTTTTTCAATTCTTTTATTTAACAGAAAACTTTAAACATGGCCTTGCGTCTCCAAGAAATAAGTACTGTGACTGTAAGTGAACTTCAACAACTTTAGTTTTCACAGCTGTCTCTCCATGAGAAATTTACAGTTAAGAAAATAAGTTGTTCATCACCTGATACTCTAATAACTCAGCCAGACATAAGCACAAGAAATAATTCATGAAATTAGTGAAATTGCAAAACTGATAAAAAATCCTCTTGACAGTTCCTATGACTACATCAGGGTCAGGATGCTGGTTTTCAATATTAAGGTAATGTGACCCCTGTATGGGCCGTAGAGAACTGTGGGGTTTCTGGGAGGTTGAGGCTCCCAGATTGAGATATCGGCACAGGAAGGTGGTAAGGTTGTCAGCCATACACACCAGCCACTTTTTAGCCTCAGAAATACTACTGGTACTCATTTCTGTTAGAGGCTGAGCCGACCCCAGGGCCATAATGCTACCAGAAGGATTAGGCCAGTGGAAAAATCCCATCAACGTCATTGAAAATCAAACCTGCAACCTTCCGGTTTGTAGCACAGTGCCTCAATTCGTAATGACTAAATGTGCTTGCAGTGCTTTTAATGAAGAAAACTTTCCTCAGTTGTCATCCAGAGGTGAAGGAGAAAACTATTAATATTTTTGCGTAAATTAAAACAAGAAGGATGGATTTCATCTTTAAATGAATAGATCGAGCTTGAACTGTAACAATTTAGGTTCAAGTAAGTAAAAATTTAGATTTTGTTCTTTTAGGATTTTATCAGGTTTCTGAATAAATTTTCTTTTGTATACATGTTTGTTTCCTTTTATACAATTAAAAAAAAATTCTGGAACAGCACCCCTACTAATTTTATCTACGAGCCACCACTGTGTACAACACAATAAAAAATCATACAAATTAGTGAATTTTTTTAGTGATAGTTACTTATGAAAAGCCCTGTACTATATTATCTTGACTAGTATGGTATTGCAAATGATAAAGAAGCAGTTTCTGGTTTGTAAATTTACGAGTAAAAGCACTTCTGCCCAAAGCAGTTTCTGGTTTGTAAATTTACGAGTAAAAGCACTTCTGCCCAACAACAAACTATTAGAATAAAAAACTTGCCATCTACTGAGATGTGCAATAAACCAGTAAAAAAAAATTGTTGATGAAAATTGTGCAAATAAAACATCCATTAGGTAAAATTGGTATATAATATTATGGATGGTGGAGTGGTTAGGTATTGTACATTTGTCTTACAATCAAAAATCAAAAGTAAACATAAGCAATTAGTCTGTAGCACTCGGACACAAATAGGCTACTGTGCCAGATTGAGAAATGCATACTTGTTTTGCTTCGCTTCATCATCATTTTTAAGAGCAAATGAAGATACTGAGATGCAATAAAATAGAAGAAACACATGATCTTTATCTTTATAGGATCGAGCTGTGTTTGACAGTCCAAATGATTCTTGCTGTGGTAAACAGTAGATTCATCATGGTGACATTTCAAGCTGCACAAGCTACATGAAAAAATCAACATAAATGCATTTTCTTTACGTCTTTTCAAAACAAAAACCGATAACCTATAAATTGTAGAATAAATGATAACATTTTGTATGTGTGTAATGAAAAAATATAATATGTGAATGTGAAAATTTATAACTGAAAAATGCATAACGGAGGTTAATTTTGAAGGAGAGAAGTGATGCGTTAAAAATTTAGAATGCAAGTGCAAAAAATGTAGAGGTGAGTAATGTACCACAGCCAGGTTCTGCTCTAATTAGCAAATATTCCATTCTTTATTCCAAACTGAGCTGATAGTGAGCTACCTGCCACTAGTTTGACATTTCTTTTCATTATCTTTTTAAGCATGTTATAATTATATCAACACACATTGTGTCCAGCACTTATTATGGTCATAATTTCCAGTTTACAAAGTTTTATTAATAACAGAAGACACCGTTTGATATACTAGGATTTTCTGGTAGCCTACATTTAAAGCAAAAGTGTAAAAAAATTTTATTTTTGCCCAGATATATAGCAGATTATTATTTTTGTCTTTGTTCCTGTTATTGCTGCATTTGTCATGTCATTATGTTCCACTTCAGCACTATAATTATCACAGCGTATAAGCTGTCACGGCTGTCATTACACTGGTTTGACAAGTTTTCCAGGCTTTTGGTTTGTGGTCCAGTTTGTTTAATGTTCCTAACGTTTTGTCTGTAACTGCAACTATGGCAGGAGCTGGACCAGAAGAGAGTACACATTTTTCAAGAGCTCTCCTCTGGTCCAACTTCTGAAGATATCTTCCATAGTTACAGTCAAAATGTCAGGAACGTTAAACTCCATTGGACCATAGCCTACAAGCCCGGAATATGATAGGTATACTGTATGTTACAAAGAACTTGCTACCGTCTTTAAACCATAATGTAATTAATTTTGACAACATTCCTGAGAATACATACTGCATTCTATAAATTAAAGAAAAATAAAACCAACACTGTTGCATAAAATACCAGTCTTCATGGATGTAAAGATATGTCCCTTTATTTCTTTGGACTATTTACAGCCCAGTATTCACCCATGTTTGAAGTTGAATGAAAGAAATTAAGAGCGGGGGAGGGATGAAGGTGTTAATAATAATAATAATAATAATAATAATAATAATAATAATAATAATAATAATAATTCAATTCAATTCAATTCAATTCAATTCAATTCAATTCAATTATTTATTTAAAGAAGCTACAAACAATTTTTACAAATTTTAGACAGTAGGCTTCTAATGATGTATGATGAATTGATGAATTGATGAATTGTTGCTTATGATTATGTGTATGATAATGATAGTGATATTGTTAGTGATATACAACAGGAATTACATATTAATGCATAATTAAACATCTGACTGTCAGTCTGCAGTTTTAACCTAATTGACTGTGTGGTCATAGCATTTCTGGTTAGCTTGCATAAGTCTGCTATGTCAATGGCATGAACACTGTGTAGTCAGCACATTCAAGAGTTGTTATTTCATTGCAGACACAGAAAGTTTGTTTGTACTTGAGAAAAGCAGGTCATATTTTGTAATTATATGATTTTGCCATTTCTTATTAGCAACATATGACTGTGTTACCAAAAAAATTAATGAACCCTTGTCAGTCTTGTGTGAATATAATAATAATAATAATAGTAATAATAATAACAATAATACCAATTAATAATAAAAATAATAATAATAATCACTGCTTGTGGAATATATCAGAATTTTTAAATAAGGCATTGCAAGCAATAGCCATTCTGTTGACAGGGATTGCATACGGTTGTTGTACCGCAAAAATTGTACGATTTCTTGTTCCTCGTGTAAGGGGTACAGATAGCCCTATGCTATCTAAAATTGATTTGCAATGTATTTCCCCACGAAAGACTTTAGCTATGAAATTAGCATCTGCAGAAACACGCCTATTATATAATGTTTCCAAATTTAATAACTTAAGTATATCATCGTAGCCCAGATTTCTGTTAAGCTTACTACGTATAAGGGAGACAAATTTTCTTTGTATTCGTTCCAGCTTATTACTGTCAGATACTGTAATGCTGTTATATGCAACACTGCAATATTCTAAGCCACTGCGAATTAAAAATTTGTAAAGAGTAATTATTGACTCTATGCTTTTTAAATTATGAGAAATTAAACGAACTAATCCAAGAGTTTTTAAGGCCTGTGTGAAAATATGGTCAATATGGACATGAAAGTATAATTTTGAGTCAAGATAAACACCAAGGTATTTTATATTTTCAGAACGTGCTATTATGTTTTGGCCAAGACGATAATTGTATATTATTTGGTTAGTTTTTCTACTAAATATCATGCTCTGAGTCTTACTGGTGTTAATTATCATTAAATTTGATTTACACCACTGGTGTATGTAATCGATATTCCTTTGCAGTAATTTGCAGTCCGAAGCCGTAGATATTTTATTCCATATACATAGGTCGTCTGCGTATGCTATTTTCTTACATGTTAGCAATGGAAGTCCTATTGGACCTGCCCCCTCTTCATATCTGGGTAGAAGCGGAGGCGCGAGCGGGTCTTTATAGACTTCGGTGTAATGGCATTGAAAAGTTGGAACTACAATGCTTCGGTCACATGCAATTCTCTAGGGACAAAGGTCTGGACCATTTTATGACTATGGGATCAGACAAATTGATACCTAAGAAAGCAAGTGAAAGGAAATTCACTATAGCATATCCAGAACGTAGTGAATGGGACAAAGGAATTGAAACCAGGATTCAAAGTGGACCTACATGGTACACTGACGGATCCAAAACTAAAGAAGGCACTGGGGCAGGACTGTATGGTTGTGGTAAAGAGCTTTCATACAGCCTTGGCTTGCATGCGACTGTGTTTCAAGCAGAAGTCTATGCCATCATGGCAAGTGCATGGGAAAGTATTAGCAAGGGCTACATGCATACACACATTACTATACTTTCTGACAGCCAAGCAGCCTTAAAGGCTCTTGAGGCAAAGGAAATAAGGTCTAAACTAGTCCTCGAGTGCAGGGAGTCCCTAATGACACTGGCTGAACACAATGCAGTTAAACTGATGTGGGTGCCAGGACATAGGGGTTTCCATGGCAATGAGAGGGCTGACGATTTGGCCAAAAAGGGGGCAGCTCTGCCCTTTGTGGGACCTGAGCCCTGCCTGGGACTGCCCTATGGTTCTATCCGAGGAGCGGTTCGGGAGTGGGCTAACAGGAAACACAACAAACATTGGGTAGCTGTGACAGGTCACAGACACTCTAAGATGACTATCAAAGAAGTCATCAAAGGCAGGACCAGAGAACTGCTTAAGATGGATAGATTCCTACTCAGCTGGGTTGTGGGATTTATGACTGGACACTGTCGGCTGCTGGGACACCTTCATAAGGTTGGCATAGCAGACGACTCGATGTGCAGGAGATGTCGAAAAGATGAAGAATCTGCTCTTCATCTTCTGTGTGATTGTGAAATACTTGCGGCCATTAGGGCCAAGCATTTCAACTACTGGTTCATGCCAGCGGATGAACTGTCCAAGGTCTCAATCAAGAAGCTGGCACTCTTTATCAAAGAGTCTGGCCTTCTAAGGGACTAAAGCTAGGGGCGCACAATAGATCAGTAATGGTCGCGGTGCATAGGGCAATAATGCCCACCCTTTCTCAAAATAAAAAAAAAAAAATACATGTTAGCATATTAGATATGTCGTTAATAAAAACTAAGAACAAGAAGGGACCCAACACTGACCCCTGGGGTACACCATCTGGTATGTAAAAAGGCTCTGAAAAATAGTTAGATATTCTAACTCGAGCAGATCTGTTTCTTAAATAACTTGAAAACCAATTGACATACTTGTTATGTAGACCTAAATTACTCAATTTTTTAACAAGAAGATCGTGATTTACTACATCAAATGCTCTGCTCAGGTCAAAAAATATGGCATCTGATTGCGATTGTGAGCAATTTTCTTTAAGTATGTCATTGAGAAAAGTGATAATATTGGTTGCTGTGGACATGTCCTTGGTAAAACCATGCTGGAAATCATTTAATTTATTTTTACTGAAAAATGAAATATGTTTATGAATGATGGTTTCAAAAATTTTTGAAAATGTATTTAATATGGCTATGGGCCTAAAGTTTGCCAAATCTTTGCTTTTGCCTTTCTTATGTACCGGTCTGATAGCAGAAATTTTCCAAATTGAAGGAAAAGTTTCTGTTTCCAGCGAAAGGTTATACACATATGTAAGTACAGGTGTCAGTATTGGGGCACACCCCTTAACAATAAAGCTTGGTATCTGGTCGAGTCCCGAACTCTTAGATGGTTTCAAGTGTCGAATAGCTACCAAGACATCGGAATCTATGATAGTTGGAACATGTAGGCATTCAGATGTGACAGTTTGAGCATAGGGCCCCGGTACTGCATTAGTGGGCGTATTTATAATCTGAAAATGCTCTGCGAAAATATTCACTAGCTTTGATGGTTCTGAAACAATGGTATTGTTCATTTTAACATGCAATACGGGATCATTTTTATTTCGTAACTTCGAAACATAACTCCAGAATTTAGCAGGGTTTGACCTTAAATCTTGATCGATTGATTTGTACCATTTTTGTCTATCAATTTTAATAGTTACTTTTACCAATCTTCGGTAATAATAATAATAATAATAATAATAATAATAATAATAATAATAATAATAATAATAATAATAATAATAATAATAATAATAATAATAATAATAATAATAATAATAATAATAATATTATAATCTTTATTCAGTCATATGACAGTTACGTAACTGCATGACATTGTCAGAAAGTGAGAATGTGAATTATCTAAGAATAGGGAACTATACCTACTGGTAATTAAAACTAACTTATTTTAGACCTAAAAGTCAACAGAATTTAGAAGTTAGACACTGAGGATACAATCCATGGCTGGGAAAACACTCCTACCATAACAAGTTTTAGATTGCCGGAAACATAAAGTGAACAGGGTAACAGTACTATGTTTTCACTAAATATCAGTTAGTCTACATGTCAATTGTCCAAATGCAATGCAGTATTAATTTTGAAAATCAATGATGATGATGATGAAGCATTCATCCTGGAGGCCGGTCCTGCCCTGGGACAGAGCTGTTGCGGGATACCCACAGCTCGACTGAGGGATACTAAGCTGGATGATACCGCATAGGGTGGCCAGTTCCTTTCGCGGGATGGGTATGAGGACACAACACCCAGACCTGACCCAGGAAGGAAATGTTACATCTTTGTAAATCCCCGACCCGGCCGGGAATCGAACCCGGGCCACCCAGGTGGCTTGGCAGTCATGCTACCAACACACCCAAGACGGCGGACAGTCAAGAAATAGGCACTTAAAATAGGCAAAATTATTTTGGCTATATTCAACTCTATTACTAGTACACAAACTTATATTCAGTAATTTTCAAGATATCTATAAAAAATAAAATATGTATAGCCATTTTGCCAAACGTCTGGTCTGTAGTTATCAGGAACAATTTTGAAAAATTTTGAAATTAGATGGTCAACTGTTAGATATTAAATGATATAAAGTTGGCCACAGATTTGGTTAGGACTTAAACATTTTTAGGGTAGCCTACTCACCTTTAATGTTGAAGCTTCCATAAAGATGAGATTGATACCGATAGACATTTTCTGAATTCTCTTGTTTCTGTCAAACTTAAATTTAAAAGTAGCACCATTCTAAATTATTTGAGGACATGATTTTCATGTTTTATGTACATGACATACATTGCTTGAGCTACAAAGTAGGCCGGTAACATAAAGGTCGTATTGATTTAGCAGAATGCTGCAAATACAGTTGGTATCTAAGCTCAAATCAATAATGAGAAAATAAATAAAGCTACAACCTTGCTATGACATCAGCTTGATCAAATCTGTGCTAGTAGATATGTCAACCAATAAAAATCATGTGAGATGTATGATGCACTGACTTCATTAGTAGCCAGCTGCACAATACACAATTCCCAGTGAGTATAACTATGTAATCAGAAGTGTTAAATTAGTTCTAATTTTTGGGGGGAATTGTGTGTTTTTGATGTGATGATGTATGCACGTTAGCTATAAGTATGAAAATTTAAGTTTTATTATAGTCCTTTTACTTCATCTAAGGTCCTTAGTGGTTAATTTATCTATTGAAAAAAGCTAGGAGGTAATGATGGCTTGGATATACAAACAAACAAAAAAGGATAGCCTAAGCTTACGCAGAAATCCTCTGTTGTATTGATTAGTAGACCTGGGATTTTAAGGAAAATGCCTATTTTGTTCCTTATAAAATAACATGAAAATTTTAAATATGTTGACATTTCATGATATATCACATTTATAGAGTGCCCTAAAATGCCTATTTGGACCTTTGGAGCCTATTTTTACTATTTTAATGCCAAAAATGCCTATTTTGTACATTTCAAATAAAATCCAACTTCTGTAACTTTTAAAATCGTTTAATGGACATTCCTGAGTGAAGAGCAGAACAGCAGAGGGTGGGCTTTTCACAGAAACTTGATTTTCCCAAACAATTGTCGCCAAAGGAATGCTGACTGATGAGGGAGGATTTGCTCAAAACAACAAGTAGCAGGTATATATAGTAAGAAGGGACATGCTGTGTCAATTTTTCATATAATCCAAAACTGTATTTTTAATTCTGTCTAGTTTTGCAATTATTTCTGTTGAGAATAGGTATACCACGTTTTTTACAGTGGAAAAAGATCACATTACAGTTTAAGAGCATATTGTAGTATTTTAAAGTCTATTTTATGTCTATTTACTCATTGTTAAAGCTTATTTTAAGCACCTATTTTCTTTTTTAAAAGCCTATTTACTTGTTTTAAGGGCCTATTTTAGGTGCCTAAAACCAATTTTTTTAGAGTCTAAAATCCCAGGTCTATTGATTAGCAATTGTGATTCAAGTGCAATGACATGAATTAAGATTTCAGTGCTTCCAGAAAGCCATATTTTAACTTCAGAGGCGCTGACTTGAAAATATGTTTTTGAAAATAGTATTTTTGGATTCAGGGAGCTCAAAACATGGATTTATGTTAAAAATCAACTTTGAATTTCTGGGTCGAACACAATACTTCCTGTACCTATAGTACCTGTGCTACAGGCAGATGAAGTAGTAAATGGAAATTTCTGTAATATGGAAGTGAGTTCCTGTAAATATTTTGTGCCAACTAAATCACTGGATGTATATATACACAACTTGTAAGAATGATCTACATGTCTCATTTTCTACAAGAAGGGAAACTTCAGCTTACCATAATTAAATTAAATTTCCAACAGAAAGTTAGGCTATAATTTTGACTTCTCTGTTTTTAACAGCAAACACTAGAACATTACTGCTCTCTCCTCTCTGAACAGCTAGAATTTTCTATTTTGATGCTAAAAAATTTGTAATTAAATTTTGATGAAGACTAGGTACCATACCGTATATACTTCATGGTGTTTTATTTATTTATATAAGTTATACCATCCCTAGTGATGGTATACCTTCACTGAATTCGAGAAAATTAAAATGTAATGTGTTAGAAATATAAAAGAGTTGCTAGATAGGGAACTTTAATGTTAACTTGAGCTAAGGTGTAAGCTGATTTAAATTTACTTTTTATCTTAAACAGTAAGCATGTGTTTTATTTTCTCTCTTTTGTTATACTTATAGTGAAGTCCTTGAGGTCTCACTTTTTAACCTTGTGTATGCTTGCCTTTGTTTCATGACCCTAGTTACTTGTTGGATGTTATTATCTTCTTTAAACTAACAAGGAAGTTAATTACACCAGGTGTTAAGAGGAAAAGCTTGTTATCATTATTTTTTAATGGCTCTCACATACCTAAACCAGTTTGAGAGTATAGTAAATAGATGACTAAAATTAACGTGTTTTTATTTCAGGTAATTGGTCTCTTAGATGTATTTCATCCCTCCACTTCATTAGAAGATTTTCAGCAAGTGTAAGTATCAATCTTACGCTGATTCTTTAAATGAGTTGCTAGTATTTTATTATTTTTATTAATTATTAATTCTTTTTTAATGAGTGCTCACATTTTTAATTAGGTTATGAATTGTAGAGTAACAATTAAGTGGTTATTAGGCTTTTTACCACTGGTTTCCTACAGTCACAGGACAGTCACATGTAGGCCTGTAGCAAGGTCCTTCTGCGCCCTTGACGAGTTTGACAAATCTGCGCCCTCCAATATTAGGGGACCTGAACAATTTTTTTTAATTTCTGTAAAAGTGTTTATTATTTTAATATAAAAACATGTTATTATCAAAGCAAATCTAAACCTTAATTTGAAAATGACGATAGTCAGCTGGAAAGGGATTGAGTTGAGCCACTTTCATCTCAATAATAACATACCGTACGTACAGTTTAATTTTTAATGTCATTAAGTTATATCGTTCCATACTGTTCATGATTTATGTTATCATACTCTGTCAATAAGGAACGTGTTAATTAAAGAACGTTGCATGACTGCTTTTTGTTTGCAGACAATCGGCATAATACTACAGATAGTTCACGTGCAGTAATTTTTAATAACACGAAAGATTTCTTCCATTAACATGGAATTTTTATTGCTTGATAAATTGCTTCAGTCTAAAAAAGGCGGTATTTTTCATGGTTAATTTTGCGCCCTCTTTGTACCTGCACCCTTGGCAGGGGCACACCTCGCCACCGCCTAGCTACGGCCCTGGTTATATGCATTCATACAGCTGATTATGTTTTCTAGTTGTGGCTTTGTACAGGATCATGTCATGAGCAACCTATTTTTATGAATCTTAATTTTTATTTTTTAGACAAGCTACATACACCATCTTATCTACACACTTTTCTGTCCCTTTTCAACATAGTCTCTATTTCTTTGCACCCATTTTTCCCACCATTCTGAAAGTTTGAAAATCCCCTTGCAGTAGAAGTTTGTTCTGGCTGCCCGAGGACACTGATTCATGGCTTGCTGGGTGTCCTCCGCTGAATCATGGCATTGGCCTCGCAGCTGTTCCTTTACAGAACAAAAAAGATGGTAGTCGGAGGCTGCCAAGTTGGGACTGTAGGGAGAGTGTTGAAGAGTTTCCCCCCCTAATTTCCTAATTTTCTCCACAGTGACATGAACAGTATGAGGCTTTGCATTATCATGCTGCAGGATGATCTTCTTCCCAAGGGATTAAATGCGCAATGCATGGTGGATCTTCACTAGTGTCTGGATGTAATGGATAGCATTTATGGTATGCCAAGGTTCAAGAAGATCAACCTGAATGCATCCCTCTGCATCCCAAAAGAGACTGCCCATAACTTTCCCAGCAGATCGCATTGTCCTTGCTTTCTTTTTTGATGGCATTCTGTTTCAGGCTCATAAGATGGAACCAGCTTTTATTTCCTGTCGCAATACTCATCAAAAAATCATTTTCATTTTGAAATCTCCGAAGAAGTCTTTGGGTGATGGTTCTTCTGTGAACTTTGTGTTCTTTGGTCAAAATGTAGGACCCAATGGGTGCAAATTTTTCAATAAACCATGCTTTGAATCATTTTCGGCACTGCTCTTTGCCCTATCACAAGTTTTGTTGTGATTTCATTCACAGTGACAAGTCTATCTTGTCTAGTGAACTCATTGACTCTTTCCTCTTACCGTGGAGGCAGTTTTAAGGTGACCATTACGAGGCTTATCTTGATGCTCGTGTTGCATCTTTCACAAATCTCCTAACTTGCCGGCACCCATGCACACATTTCCATGTGTACTCTGAAGTCTGAGAAGAATTTCAGTGGCAGGTTTTCCCTCTTTAACAAAGAATTCAATGACCACATGCTGTTGAAATGAAGCATCAAAGTTGACAATTTGCAAATATTGTCTGTGGTCATGTCATAGAAACATTATGTGTGTCAACACATAATATAAATCTTGTAGATTTTGATAACACAGTTGTTTAATAACATTCTTGTAATTGCAGTTGTAAAATAGAGTTGCTCATGGCTTTCAGTATAACCATCGTGTAACTCAAACTGTTTCCACCTCTATAACATGTTCTTGTAAGTTTCAAACCATTCGAAACTATCCTAAGGAGTCTGAAATAAAATCACAAACTCTAGGAAACTGTCAGCGCTGGCATGCGCATAGTTGTAAAAAGGCTTGTGTGTTTGTAGTTCTTGATCAACAATAACATAGCCTATGATCTTATATCAATATATATATAGCAGATTCCGCAACCTTAGATCATATTGCTACAGATTTGCTTTACTGGATAGCCCAATATGCAAGTGCCAAGAAGAGGATCAAACGGTAGATCACATAATATTCCGATGTAAAATTGTAAACCAACAAAGAAATGACATGATCAGGAAAATACAAAGTAGAGGATGCGCATGACCCATAACCAAAGAGGAACTTATGAAAACCCATTTAAAAAACTGTTAATTTCGTGAAATCCATAAACTTCACAGATATAGAGTAACTAAAGCACAAATTTCAAATTACCTTACTAAATAACCTTACACGTTGTATTAGAATTAAGTATTGCAGATGTTTAGAACATTCTCACTGAACATACTATAATGTAAGTATTGCAAATTGTGTGTATTGAAGGTAAAGGCATGTAGTATTCTTAAGGAATGGAGCATGCCAGTAATAACTTAATAAACAAAACAAAAATATAGCTGATTCCATGACTGAAATACAAGATATATGTACTGTGTACACAAATATTTATGCGTAATAGTATGTCATAGATCCTCCCTAATTTCAACTGTTTTTATCTAAATCATGCCTACTAAGGTATTTTTAAATTTGTTTGATACCATATATTTCCGTTATTGCACAAATTATTTTTCAAGATGTTACTGGAATTAGTTAAGGAAAAGATGAGACCAAAAATGAAAATTGGAATATCTAGCTATCAGCTATCAGCTATGAGATTGAATTTCTGGAACATTTTCAGGCCTAATGAATTCTTGCAACTGAAAATTGCGAACAGTTCGGGGCTTTCCATTGCCCATAGAGGAACATGTGCAGTAGATTTAGTTTTCTGAGTGTCACAAACTGTTTCAAATCAGCTGCAAGTGCAGATCTTACAATTAGCATCACATTTAAAGTTACAAAGAAGATGAAATTAACTTTTCTTTGTAATGCATGGAATTGTGATTATCTTTTACAGATACCTAGTAACACATTTGATGGGAGCAGACCTTAATAATATTGTAAGAACACAGAAGTTGTCAGATGATCACGTGCAATTTCTTATTTATCAAATCCTGCGTGGCCTCAAATATATACATTCAGCAGGAATTATTCATAGGGTAAGTTATGTCAACTTAAGTTAATTTTTAAAATAAACCAGTGTTGATGCTCCCCCATACTACACGTATGAGGTCAATTGATGAAGTATATCAGGATTTGTACAATGCTTGTTGTCAATGTTGTTAAAACAATACTTTTTATACTTTTTAATTTTATTTTAAGTAATTTTATGTAAGCATAAAATGTATAACATTTTGTGTGTATAATAACATCATAATAATTTATTATGCGGTCTACACAAGCAATCCTACATTACAAACTCTGTAGTTCAGTGAGTCTGAACATCCTATTCCCCCTTGCAGGGTAGTGTTCAACTTCCAGATTGAGTGCAGGTGCAATATGGATTTTGCTTGTTTCCTTTTGAAATCTACTAGGCAGAGATATTTCTAGATACTTCTATTTCCATACTACGTTTGCATGGTTGGGGAGAGTTGATCTTGAGCAGAAATGCTCATTTGGTACAAGTGCAACATATAATTTAGTTATATGTGCCACATGCAGCCCTTGTAAGTTATCATTGCAGCCTACTGAATAAATATAAATCTAGTATTAAGTTGGAACAGGGCATGCTACCATAGGCATAAATTACTACTGTGAAATTTAAAATTTAAAAAATAATGATTTGGCACATTTTTCATCTTGCTATGAGTTGTCAAATGAAATAGATGTGTTTTTTTTTAATTTTGTAAGTATATTCAAATGATTTATTAAATTTTCTTCAATTTTCCTGATTTTGAAAACTTAAAGGACAAGTGATCCCCAAAAGTGAACATTGAGGATCTACTATCAGAGTTTCAGCTTGATACATGTGATTTTCAAACTAATCAATTTCTTCAAAACAGAACAGGAAACGAGATAACTTTTTCAGACTTCTTTCAGATGGCAGGTTTCCCCAACTTCTGATATCTCAAAATGCATTCACCTTCGTGAAAGTGCATTTTCTAATGTGAAATGTTTCAAAAATAAGAACAAGGCTCGCTTCAGTAAGTACAGGTATTCTCTGTTATACTCATTGACAATATTGATAAAATGACCCATATTGACCGTCCTGTGAGTAACACTTCCTTGTCACTATACAATGTAAAATGTTAAAAATCAAAGAGCCAGCCAGATAGCTACTTACCACATTAATTATGTTGGTTCCACGTAGCTATGTTTTAATTTTTACTTCAAGATTTTTATCACTGAGGATGACCACATGTTGGTTGAAATATGTTAGATTTTTATCATTTTACATTTTACGTTGACAAGGTGGAGTTATTGCAATTTAAAATACTTATTGAGAGTAGAAACTACTGATCTCAGAGATCAGCTGACTTTCATCTCAGTAAGTTGTATGGCTATTGTATTACCATGTTCATGAAATGGTGAATTGGTGTGACAAAAACTATGTTTTGCAAAAACAAACTTCTTCTGTTTATTTTTCGTACTATTTTAAAACTATTCGTAACATCTACCAATGAAGCAGTGAAAACTGTGATAATCTTCATGAGTGCTCTTTCTAGGTGATAAGCCAACTGGTTAAATTGTTATGATACAAATTGAAACTGAGTAATTTTGGTGTGGTCGTCAAGATAACTTATCTATATAAAATAAATTTGGTCCTCAGTTCCTGTAAAGTTGGACAGGCCTGGTTTTGCTTTAGCATTATAAGACTTAAGTGTTCATGCTATTTCCAGAGATACAATGCACTGCTAACTTATTATTCACTGTGCAAACTGGTGGTGTTGAATTAATTTGCAATTTTCTTTTATATTCATAAATGGACAACCAATTGCAAATAATTTGTCAGTTTTGTCTGAAACAAGAGCAAAGCAAGCATTTCTTGAAGTTAGACTGATTTAAGCAATCCTGGAGCTGCATGTCATCACAACATAACAAAGCTAGATACTATGTGTTTCAATGGAATGTGCAATACATTGTGTAAATATTTTTTCCCAGATGGCAGCACAATTGAGATAACAGGGAACTGTGGTCTCAGGAAGTAGAATACAGGTGACACTACGAGGGTTGGTCAATAAGTAAGTTCTCCAACACTCTAGCCCAAGCTCACAACGTCGGACAAGAGATTTGGCGCCACTGCCATGTCCCGCTATCTTCCCTCTTTCAAACGAGCCATTGCTGCAGCCGCTGAACCTTTTAGTTTCCAAGATAGAGGTGTTTGAAATAGATCTCCCGATTTCTGTCCCCGCCAAGTGCGCCTACGCGAAGTCATACGGTTTCTTACTGCCAAAAAAGTTCTGCTGATTGAAATTCACAGACAGCTTTGCGAAGTTTATGGAGAGGGATGTATGGACATAAAAAATGTGCGTAAATGGGTTCGTGAGTTTAAACAGGGCCGGAAAAATATTCATGATGAAGAACGAAGTGGGTGACCAACAACAGCCGTCACAGATGAGATGATGGCAAAAGTCGATGAATTGGTGTGACAAGATCTACGCGTCACTACTAGTGAAGTTTGTTTATTGCTTCCTGACATTTCTAAAGGTTCCATACAGACCATTTTGAGTGACAAATTGATGTTCCATAAGGTTTGTGCGAGGTGGGTTTGCGGAGGGCGCACTCGGCGGGGACGGAAATCGGGAGATCCATTTCAAACAGCTCTATTTCGGACACTAAAAGGTTCAGCGGCTTCAACGATGGCTCGTTTGAAAGAGGGGAGATAACGGGACATGGCAGTGGCGCCAACTCTTTCGTCTGATGTTGTGAGCTTGGGCTAGAGTGTTGGAAACCTTATTTATTACTTGGTGGGGACGGAAATTGGGAGATCAATTTCAAACAGCTCTATCTCGGACACTAAAAGGTTCAGCGGCTGCAGCAATGGCTCGTTTGAAAGAGGGGAGATAGCGGGACATGGCAGTGGCGCCAAATCTCTCGTCCGATGTTGTGAGCTTGGGCTAGAGTGTTGGAGACCTTACTTATTGACCAATCCTCGTAAAAGCTGGCTCACTTGGAATCCCCCTTACTAAATATCTTTTGTCTGTTGTTATGCAAAGTGGTGTGTTGGATATATCCGACAATAGCATGGCCAGCAGTGATCCACGGTGATGGATATAAACAGCTGTATCAGTGAAAGGGCTAAGGTATTAAGTATCATGTTTTTAATTTTCCAGGATTTAAAGCCATCGAATATTGCAGTAAATGAAGACTGTGAGTTGAAAATACTGGATTTTGGTTTAGCAAGACCTACAGAAAATGAAATGACCGGTTATGTTGCAACGAGATGGTACAGAGCACCTGAGATAATGCTAAATTGGATGCACTATAATCAAACAGGTAAAGAACAGGAACAAACAAACAAACAACAAACAAAAATACAACACAGAAAAAATAGTTGGTTTGAATATTATCTAGTGATTAATATGATTTTTTGTTTGAGAGTCACCAACTAACATTGCACTACTAACAGCACAGTCTTTTCTCTCTTCTGTCAACTCACAAATTACAACTTCTGGCTTGTTGTTAAGTCTTAACCTCAGTTAGTTTTTCCAATCTGTTATATTTTTTAAATTTATAATTGCTTTCCCCATTCAGAGATTGCCAAAGACAAAGAAAGCTTAACAGACAAGAAAAAGATAGAATTCGTACATACAAAATACAAAACGATAAGAAATTAGATCAATAGAATGTTTCATTATTTTGGTCTGTAGAGGTAAAGTTTCAAGATTTTTGCAGAATTACAAATATAAGTTATGTCTTTACTGCCTGCAACTTATACCACAAGCTTGAAGCTGAAGTTAACCAAATTTACACAGTTGTGCATATAGTATTAAGTGGTGTCAAGAACTTTTGTTGTTCTCACTTCTTGCAGCAATTAACTAATTTGAATACTTATATTCAATCGAGATATCTCAAACTTTCAACAATCAAATAAAACCAATTTTTTAAATTAAAAAACTGCCATTACATCAGACACTGTTTATATTATGTGCTTAGTGAGCTCAGAGAATTACATCAACTGAGGAAAAGCGTGAACTCACCGCCTCTAACTGTTGTACATGTTCATACACATTTTTGTATTTAAAACTATTGAAATCAAATCAAGTCAAGTTACTATAGGTAATCCCATGGGAGAGTATGAGTTTATCGAGTGATTTGCGACTGCGCAGCAGAGGGAATTTATCTGATGAAACTCATAATCTTGAGTTGGATTTATTAAGACTATTCCATTAATAAAATGTAACGGATCATATAAATAATATTATATTCTAATATAAATATTTATTTCTGGTTGTTTAAAATAAAACCGTTAAGTGTCAGCTGTCAGATCACAGCATACTAAATTAATGAACAGTCTACATTATACTAATACTACTAAGCAATGCTACCAACGAAGTAGTGACAAAAGAGTTAATCTCAAAATTAAGATAAGCTAAAATTGGAAGAAAATAAAAAACACTTTTTTCCAAGGATGTAATTTATTTGTTAATAAATGTGTATTGGTTAAACACTCATTGGATTTTCTCATATTGATAGCCCAATCTGCTGCGTTTGAGATGCCCTAGTCAGTTCAATTCAATTGTAATTATGATTTTCACAGGACTTTTGTAACTGAATCCATATGCATTTTATATTTCTTTCAACATTATGTGGTTTAGCTTCTTTTATGATAATATCATTTTTGTCAACAGATGCATTACCAAACTTTCAGCTTGCCATTTTTGTTTTCAATTTAGTACTGACAATGGATGACATAGTCTAGTATTTTCAATTCAGTACCAACAATGGATGACGTAAAAACAGTCAAAATCAAACATACACATGCACAAAGATAAAACATTTGAAAAATCAGTGGATAAAATACCTCGGTGCAACATTTCGACCTTGTCCTTCAGGTCTTCCTCAGGCAACTGACTGCTCCACATCGACACCGCTGACCGTGTCGTCCTCCATTGGCGCTGCTGTCGCCTCGTGCTGGTTACCAACCTCCTCACTGTCCACACCATCATTTCCCCCAACTTCCCGGTTTAAAAACCTTGTACTTCTGTGGTGTTCGAGGATCCATTCATTTGGGATTTCGTACACGGACTCCGGACAAACTTCTACCGGTGGAAATGTTGGTATATGCCACTTCCTTGCCTCATCTCTGATAACGTTGAGCCATACATCACACAAGTCACCATTATAATTGTTCAAACAATTCTCTTGTGTGCTGAAAATGTTGAATGCCTCGCAAATTTTCCTCCTAATAGTGTCACTCTCAATTTTCAATATCTTCAGCTCACCGATCCGATGTTTGTCCTTGGACATGTGCTGACAAAGGCCGGTGTTGGTTCTTTCATTCCTGACATCTCTCTCATGCTCCCAAAGTCTTATGTTAAAGGATCTTCCCGTTTCCCCTATGTAGACTCCCGTACAATCCCGGCATGATATGGCGTATACCCCGGGTCTCTCAAACTTGTCCTTACTCCTCCCAAAATTTTTGTGTTGCGTGAAAATGCTTTCAATCGTTCTTGCTGCTTTGTATGCTGGCTTTATGTCATATTTGCCCAACACCTTGCCAATGTGTTCACTCAATCCCGGTCTATATACTAGACTCACATACCTCGCATTCAAGTTTTTTACTTTTCCATCTTCTTTACCCTTTCTACTAGTATATTCACCTCTTTTCCAAAGCTTATTAATAATTCTCCCACTATACCCGTTGCTATATGCCAGTCTTAGGATTTCTTTTTTCTCTCTCTGTAAATCTAATGGGTTGTTACAAAGTCTAAAAGCTCTCTGAATGAAATTTCGCCAAACATTCAATTTTGTTACATGATGTGCGGAATTCTTGTGGATGTATAAATCCCCTTTGTTGAGCTTTCTGAACACTCCCAATCTCAATCTAGGAGAAGTAAGCTCAATACTTAGGTCCAAAAAATTCAAACACCTGTTCATGGGAAACCCAGTTTCCGGTATCGTATCTGACATTTTGTTGCATTACTTGGAGAACCCGATCATTTATAAACACATGGATGATATAGTGATGTACATGAGATACGTGGATGATGTATTGATTATTACGAGGGGTGACATAGCGGACAAAATGTTGGAGGACTTCAATGAGTGTCATTCTAGGTTAAGATTCACATGTGAGAAGTCGGTGAACAGGTGTTTGAATTTTTTGGACCTAAGTATTGAGCTTACTTCTCCTAGATTGAGATTGGGAGTGTTCAGAAAGCCCAACAAAGGGGATTTATACATCCACAAGAATTCCGCACATCATCATGTAACAAAATTGAATGTTGGCGAAATTTCATCCAGAGAGCTTATAGACTTTGTAACAACCCATTAGATTTACAGAGAGAGAAAAAAGAAATCCTAAGACTGGCATATAGCAACGGGTATAGTGGGAGAATTATTAATAAGCTTTGGAAAAGAGGTGAATATACTAGTAGAAAGGGTAAAGAAGATGGAAAAGTAAAAAACTTGAATGTGAGGTATGTGAGTCTAGTATATAGACCGGGATTGAGTGAACACATTGGCAAGGTGTTGGGAAAATATGACATAAAGCCAGCATACAAAGCAGCAAGAACGATTGAAAGCATTTTCACGCAACACAAAAATTTTGGGAGGAGTAAGGACAAGTTTGAGAGACCCGGGGTATACGCCATATCATGCCGGGATTGTACGGGAGTCTACATAGGGGAAACGGGAAGATCCTTTAACATAAGACTTTGGGAGCATGAGAGAGACGTCAGGAATGAAAGAACCAACACCGGCCTTTGTCAGCACATGTCCAAGGACAAACATCGGATCGGTGAGCTGAAGATATTGAAAATTGAGAGTGACACTATTAGGAGGAAAATTTGCGAGGCATTCAACATTTTCAGCACACAAGAGAATTGTTTGAACAATTATAATGGTGACTTGTGTGATGTATGGCTCAACGTTATCAGAGATGAGGCAAGGAAGCGCCATATACCAACATTTCCACCTGTAGAAGTTTGTCCGGAGTCCGTGTACGAAATCCCAAATGAATGGATCCTCAAACACCACAGAAGTACAAGGTTTTTAAATCGGGAAGTTGGGGGAAATGATGGTGTGGACAGTGAGGAGGTTGGTAACCAGCACGAGGCGACAGCAGCACCAATGGAGGATGACACGGTCAGCGGTGTCGATGTGGAGCAGTCAGTTGCCTGAGGAAGACCTGAAGGACAAGGTCGAAACGTTGCACCGAGGTATTTTATCCACTGATTTTTCAAATGTTTTATCTTTGTGTATGTGTATGTCTGATTTTGACTGTTTTAACAAGTTACAGTGGAAAGATAAGGGCCAGTTACTATCATTACACTAATGGATGACGTAGTCTAGTAATCACAGCATTAGCAATACTGTGACGAATTAGTAACGAGCTGACTTTTTTTTCAGATAAAATCCCATCCTTGTGAATCTTGCAGGGATTTTGTAAGATAAACAACTGTGATTGGAAGATATCCGAGGCATTCCTAAACGTTATTGGTCAATATCGAATATGCGGCATGTAAATGGAATAGTCAAACGAAAAAGACAAGCAAACGAAATTATCACACATTACAAAATCATACAAGTGTACTTTCTTTGAAGGTTCCCAAATGAGCAAAGCTCATGACAAAGGTGTTATCAATGGCAGTCATATTTGCACTGTAATGCTGCACTTTCTGATAATCTGAAAATTGAGACTCTATTCAGACCCTGTAGCAAATTACTTTGGATTAATGAGGTGACGCTTTATATGTTATTGACTTTTCTCGCAGAAAAAGTATTGGTTTAGTTAAAACTGGGCTGCTTTTATACTGGAGCATGTTAGCATAAAATCGAAGTACAAAAAAGTTTGAATTCTAATGTTTCAACATACCAGGTAATTCAAAACCCAGGTCCAACTCTTTCCACCGGCTATGAATATAAATTGATTAAAAACCGTTATTAAAACTTTAGTACAGTGGATAAAATTTTACCTTTGAATAGTCACTACGTTTCAGCCTGACCTCCAGGCCTTCCTCAGGTGAACTAAAGTCTACTCGCGTGTTGGTACGTTGTCCATGCCGGAAGGGGTCTCTGCCATGCTCCCGTGCCCGTTTGGAAAACCACCCTGTGCACAGTCATCCTCCACCTGAGGAAGGCCTGGAGGTCAGGCTGTAATGTAGTGACTATTCAAAGGTAAAATTTTATCCACTGTACTAAAGTTTTAATAACAGTTTTTAATCAATTTAGTTTGAATTCTATAACTGTTTTATTAATTTTCAATTAATCTAATGTTGCAGTGGATATCTGGTCAGTAGGCTGCATCATGGCTGAGCTTCTAACAGGAAGAACATTATTTCCAGGAACTGATCGTATCCTTTCCAAACCACTAAGTTAGACTGTTATTCTTTTAACATGCAGAATCCTGACTTTATCTTCTTTAATTTTTAAGAAGGGGGAGTCATACTTTGATTTTCATTATGTGAGTATTTTGAGAAATCCTGAGAATGATGTGTATAGCTATATTCAGTTAATACTGAATTAGAATTTTCAGTTTTCTGGACACTGATGCTGTTTGATTCTCCTTCGCATTACTAAGTTAATTGGAACTTCTTTTATACTGAAATAAAAAGGGTACATAAACATGACCCTTAGTACAGTATTAATGTTGTTGGGACAAGATTCAATCCCTGATACCTCATCAGGTTTTTGGAGGTAGGAAAGTCTGGAAAAGGGTCACTTGGTCTCATGAGAGCAGCGTAGGAGCTATTTGAAAAAGTAGTAACACCCCGTTCCAGAAGCCGATCATTAGCATCTGTGCAATTCGGCATTCTGACCACATACTCCCCAAAACTGACAGCTTCCAGCGAATTTAAAAGACAGAGTCAGATTATCCTGAGGCTGGACAAGGGTTAGGGTGATGAGAGTTATGCTATGTTTAGGATGATGACTTTGGCTCATGTTGTTTGGTGTTTAATACTTAAGATAAAGAGAAAACTATGAAGATGGAAAAAGGAAAAGAATTAGAAATGTACGAGGGTTATCCAGAAAGTAAGGAACGTTTTGGAATTAAAAAAAAACCAAGTACAAGAAAAACATTTTATTATATACATGTGAAAGAGCGACTAAAATACTACTTTTCAACATAATCACCATACAAATTCAGGCACTTATCAAGCGGTGGACAAGCTTTGAAATTCCTGTGTCATAGAATTCTGCCGCCTGTGAGCTCAGCCACTCAGTGACGCGTACCTGGAGCTCCTCATCGTCGTGAAGCTTCTGTGAAACAATTTCAAAAAGTAAAGTCCGTGAAACTTGTGGGAAACATAGAGAAAGCTCAGTTATTGTGAAACGGCGGTTTTCACGAATCTTTTCGTCAACTTGGGCGACCAGATCGTCAGTCACAATGCTCGGACGTTCACTCTTCTCTTCATCATGAACGTTTGTTCGCCCATTTTTAAACTGAATACATTCCTGATACACTCATTACATTGTTCCCGTACACTTCACACAGTTCCCGATGAATTTCTATTGGTTTTAAGTTTTTTGCCAACAAAAAACGAATCACATACCGCACCTCACAACTGGCGGGATTTTGGATTGCAGCACACATTTTAAATTTGAATAATAAAAAAAGGGGCAGCGCAGAGATGTTCCCATTGTCACAGCTGGACGCTGACTGAGGTGCCGAGTACGAGCACACCATTGTATACGCTATTGGCGCGCGCCTGGCGGCATCAGGTAGAAACGTTCCTTACTTTCTGGATAACCCTCGTAGTATGGATAGCTAAAGACATGTGTTTCTGTCTTTCATATAATTAGTAAATCTACCCCAAATTTTATAATGTAAAAGATAGGAAAGTAAGGTCTTGGATCTTACAGTATATCTTCCTCGAAAATATATTTGAACAAATAGCGTCCATTGGCCATGTGGTCAGTGTATCTGACGGCAGGTCCATCGGTTCCTAGTTCGCATCCCAGTAATTTCAGATTTACCAGTAACAGTTGTGGAAAGGGGGTACACTAATCTCATGAGAACAGTTGAGCAGTTACTTGAAGTAAAAGTAAAATAAGATACAAAAATTAAAATAATCATGATTAACTGCCAGGAAGAATTCTGTACTAATCACGTGGCCCCCCTCTAGGCTATATGCAAAAGTTTGCTCCAAAAACAGCTCAATTAGCCGTAAGCCTTCTGAGGCTTAAAAATATGGAGTTTGTTGGTGTGGTTATGTTATTGTTGTTATTATTATTATTATTATTATTATTATTATTATTATTATTATTATTATTATTATTATTATTATTATTACCGTATTAATATTTTTGTTATATTCACTTTAGTAATTTTAGTTAGTTCTCTTGTATTGAAATACCAATATGTGTACAGTATGTGTCATTTTTATCAGGTCTCCCTAATTAAGCTATCGAAAGGTAAATGAATTAATTTGCTATTAAATGTTCATCAAAAACTTGTGTAATATGCACTCTTAGGTATGTTGATGGAGTTAAGAAAATCAAAGCAATGGAGACTCCAAGGGAAAGTGTAAGTATTCTAAAAGAATGCTTCAGCTTTCTTAGTACTTTCTCTTCCTATAAAAATTGCCTTGAAATCTCTTAATGCTTCATATTTCATATCTTTTTGTGCCATATTCTTTCAGCTTATACAGGAATTGAACTTTATTTTGAAAAGGGACACATTTTAGGGGTTTCATAAAATTTATGGTTCATAATTCGTATAATATGTATTTATGTTCAGACCCTTATTGAAAGAAAATGTGTACAGTGGTAAATTTATGTTTCAATAAAAAGAGTATTTTTCTGTGATTTCTATTAGAGACTCTTTGGGTTACAGTCATATGATCGTATGATTATATCGGGAACATGCTTTTCAATTATGAACTTCATATTATTAGGAAGTAATGGAGACCAGTATTCTAGGTATCGTGACGTCAGTTTTACAATTTTTTATATTAAAAATGAAAGTGTTGAACTGATATTAAAGATTTATTGAAAATACAGAATATATATTTTTGATGAAAGTTACCACATAAATGAATTCATATAGCAGTAAAATTCGAAAATGATTAGTATTATTATTGAAATAACTCATTTTCAACAGATAAGGGTTAATATTAAATATTTAATACACTATTCCACCTTTTCCCTTAACATACAATATACAACTTATTGTGAAAATGCATTTCGGCGTATGCTGGAAGAACTGAAGATGGCGCAGCATACGCCGAAATGCATTTTCATAATAAGTTGTATATTGTATGTTAAGGGTAAAGGTGGAATAGTGTATTAAATATTTGATTAGTATTATGTTTAAAAGTTCATGATTTGAATGTTTCCTGTCATTGCTTTTAAAATATTTCCTGTGTATTGCATGAAAGAGCATGAACTGTTCTTTATTGCACAATGAAATAACATTCATTAACCTAAGCTCTCTAGTTTATACCATAACCTTTGTGATGTTGAAGTCCTTCCATTGTGATATCACAGACAAGTGCTATAGAGAATAATATTTTAATAATATTCTTTAAAAAAAGGTTTTCAGAAAATGTATAATATCTGCTCTACTCCATGTTACAGAAGTATCTGAATTATGTACAAGAATTAAAATGTGAAGGAAAGTGTGTGTTTTAAGTTCTTTAGGAACAAAGGGCCAAAAAAGCCAATATAAGGAGGTACAAGCTTGACACATGTTACTGTTTGCCTAGTTGGCACCATTGGTAAGGTACTGGTTTTTAAATCTAATTATCACATGAGTTGAACTTGTCACTTTTTTTTTCCATTTAATTTTTTATTTCATTTATGAACTTTTGGTAGAACATGTTTCAAAGACCCTTGTCCTCATGCTCTGCTTCTTGTCAACCGTACCCATGCTGTCATGCTCGGTTTCTTGTCTTGCCTACATGAGAATGTATATATTGTTTTGTATATCTTCATTTTAAATGTTACTGTACAAAACAGTGGAAACCTGGTCACAAAAATCACTAAATTAGTGTGCCTTACAATACTATATATGATGTAAATGTCTTTCATTGAGGTCGATCAGTGAAGGGTTATCAGTCATAGGAGAGAGATTCCATCTGGCACTGTGAATCGAACTCTGGCTAGGTCAGTTGGTAGAGTATCAGCATGGAAAGCCGAAGGTCGTGGGTTTTAATTCCTATGTCAGAGGATTTTTTCTCCTATAATATTCTTTCTTCACTTGACATTTATTATCACTTGAACATGTGGGATTCTGAATTTCTCTGTTCATTTTAATCTCGCTCAGCAGGAACAGATATGTTTGAAACTCGAATAAAAACACATGCAGATTGAAAAACACATGTCTGAGTTTGACTGACCTTGAATTGGTAGGTCGTACTGACTTGCATATTTGTGATATGGATGTTACTTTCTCGACAGTCCTCAAAACCTAATACCTTAAATGATATAATTATTTGTTGGAAATGTTATCCCATTGAACGTATTAATATGTAGCACTGAGCCTGTGAGAACACAACTGAACATGACTGGAAATATCACGAAGGCTGCACACTCTATTAAATGGGCAGTCTGCTTTCGTTTTCACACAGCCAAAAATTATTATGGTGTAGCTTATGAAAGAGTTGCATGCAAATCTGTACATTAATTTGCTGTAGCTGTGTATTAAATGTGTGGCATATACTTACAGAATAGAAGTTCCCTTGCAACACAGTCCAAAACACATTCTTTTATAATATACCCTTCTTTAGGTGTCCAAAAGATATCACATATTTGTTTGTATATTCATTTTAAGGCTATCAAGCTTCTAACTTACTAAAACTAAAAGATGTCAAAACTGGGTTATTTTATCAAAGACGTAAACCAAGAAACATTGTTTTTATTGACTACTTTCTCTTTATATTCTTGAATCGTAATATTTAAGAAAATATATATATATTTTTTTTGCTTTCAAGCAGAAACATAAGTTTCTGAATGGATTTCTGAAATAAGAAAAGCTGAAACAATACTGCTAATATATTTTATGAAACTTTAAAATCAAGTAATTTATTTGTTCAATTTATTTTTTATTACATTGTTATAATATTACCTGCATTGCTATTGTATTTAAGTTTTATTGGAATGTACGTACAAATACATAGCCATAATAATTGGAGGGAAGTATGTATGTATTACTACATTTATTGTACTGTGTGTGTTTTTAACAGCACTTAACTGCTCATAGTAATATTCTAATGTAATAAATGTACATGGTGAATCAAATTTAATTATTACACTACAGTAGTTACCTCACTAGGGAACTACAGTGCACATCACTTTGGGATGCAGCTAATCTAATAATATTAACCGATTAATAATAACTGAAGGAATTAAATGAAGGTTATTTATTCATATATAAGTTAATACACTTCAAAACAGAATTTAAAATATTTATTCATAAAATATTACGTAACTGTGAATCATTGAACCACTCATAGGCTAATACAGTAATAGACTGCAAGCAACTATTTTTTCAACCAGTAACAAAGTTTTTAATTGTTTTTACTTTCCTTTAGGAGTCCATTAACCAATACTACATACTCAGTTACGAGTCACGAGTATTTTTGAAAGTCTATACTGATCTGTGGTGAATACCGCGTAACAAAACATCTAATGCCTGTCAATTCAAGTTTTTTCATTTTACACTAGCCATCAATGTATGTAAACACTGTTATCTTCATAAATCAAAAGCTGCAGGTAAACTGAGGGGTGAAACATATTTTATTGCTTAAAGGAGAAAGTTAGGTAATAGCACCCCCTCGAACTGCTTATGCTGTGAGCTAGGAACAGAATTGCTGCCTCCAGTATAACACAATACAGTTGAGTTAGAAACGAAACCCTTAAAAACAAAATTTTGAATGTTGTTCAGTACTTGGAAATAAAGCTGCAAAAAGGAAAATGTGACAACATAAATCGAATCTTTGATCACAAGAAACAGCATTTTTTCAGTGCCGGTGTATCAGTATTAATCCATACGGGACTTCATAAAAGTGATAACTTTTACTTGACTGATAACATTATCTGTGATTACTCCGATTACATTAAGCGGCGTTCACTGCATGTGGGTTGTCATGTCAAAACCTACTCTTAAATTTCGTATATTGATAGGTGTTCATTGCAGATATCTATATGAAGAAAATTAGCTGCTCATATTAAAAGCAAGTGTGTGAAAGTAATTGCGAATCTTGTAAATTTTAAACTTTTAGTAGCCTAACACAGCTATTGGTGGGAGGGAGTTGCGTGTCTTCCTTACCTACTGCACACGGCTGTCACAGTGTTAGCAAGGCAAGCTTTCCTGCATCCCTTGTAGATCTACATGTAGTTTCTGGTTTGCCTTTTCTCTCTTTCCTTATTGCTATGGGAGGAAATAGTAATATTGTTCATAAAGTTATTCATAAAGTAACTTCCATTCTTTTAATGTAAATGAGGTTAGAATTTGTTTTACAATAGTTTGAAACTACTCACTATTTATTCACATAAATTCCAACCACATTGATACTCTTTTCATAGCGTTTAATTCTAAATTCTAAATTCTACAACAGCGGAATTTCAAAGCTTGTATAACGCTATGTCAGCTGTCTCAATGTGGCTGGAAACTATGTAGGAAAATAAATTAGAGTGTGTAATTTCAAAGAATTGTAAAATAAATTCTGTAATGTCACATTTTTAAAAAAAATTAACTGAAGTTATTTTAATGAACAACCTTGTTTAATCTCAACTTATAAATTATCCCATTTTGCTTTCCAGATTCCTCCCCTCCGTTTCTGAACTATTTCACATTCTGTTAGGTAGTGTGTTATTTCTTCCTCATTGCTGCATATAGCACAAACTTCTTCGTTGTCTCATATTAAATAACACACACTTCTCTTCAGGGCTTCATCTTATGCCCTGACTGTTTGGCAACTTCCCATGAACAACTGTTTTTTGTTTACCTTGCAGTGTTTGTATGATTGATTACTTCTACGTTTACATTCTTTTCGCTGAGTTTGACTCCAGATTTTACCAGACATTGTGTAAAATGCCAAGATTTTTTGATGAAATGGTTACGTTATGGTATTTAGAAGCTCAAAAGATGAGTCCTTGTCAGATTTATTGTGTTGTATTTCATACAGTTCACTTTATCTAAGATTTCCAACTAACAGTTTGTTAGGATCACTCCACTCGACTTGACATGCTATAAATTAAAAATCACATGCTTGATGCCAGAAAAGCACAGAGTCACAATTAGTTTATTTTTAACAAGAATCTCATATCACATTTCAATGTCTTTCTAGTTAATTTGTGGGCCTATCAAAATCACTAATACTTCATGATGTTCTGACGATATCCTGACAATATTAGATTGTAAAATTCTTCTAAACACGTAATAATTAAATGAATGGATTCACTTAAAAGCATTCAGCAAGCCTTCATAAAATTCTTACATTAATACTAACAATGAATAATACATTGTTGAGCATCCATCTTGTCTGTAAATGCGAGACGGAAACTCACGTGATATTTGTTTCAAGTAGACTCGGTTCTGAGAGTAATGTTGCGAGTTTTACTCTCAGGATTGAACTAGCGCTCTCTAGTGGACACACCACCTGAGATTACTTTTGAGAGTTTCTCGCACTCTCAGCTCTCATTTGGACACGAGCCTTAAAGTAAACTAAAGTAAAATATACCAGTGTTACGCATTACACATACCAATAAACTTCTTTATGTGATTTTAAGTTTCATAAATGGGGTGCACATTGGATTCGAATAAATACATATATGAAAGTGACCGTTGAAGCTTCCTCTTTCATAATCTGCTCTGCTTTTTTAAATATACTAAATACATTTCTAGCAACGACATTCAAAGGAACCAAGGATATTTCCTTAAAATAAATTTTTAGTTAAGTCCGAAATCAGACTGGGTTTGTGGGAGTAACAGGCTGTAAAATGAGTAGACATTAAAATGTTAACTGATATTTCATACTGTTATCAGTGGGAAGATGTCTTTTTCCTGATTTATGCCTGCAATTAATATTTCTACCTGAAAAATTTGAATGAAATTAAAGCTTCTTTCCTTCGTGGTTCACCGTGTAAATTAGTACATACATTCATTCATGAAGCCCTTTTCTCACATGGTAGTTCACATGCTTTTTCTGTATTCTTGGAATATCATAATATATACTAACTTCAGATTTACATAATTCTTATGCATGCAACTTAACACAATACATACAAACCATTGTATTTCATTTTCCTGGTTGTGAAACCCTTAGCACATGGTGTAGATATCCACCAGTTAAACCTTATTATGGAGATCTTGGGAACCCCTCACGACGAGTTCATGCAGAAAATATCCAGTGAATCTGTAAGTAACTTGTATGCACGGCTTGCAATAAAAATAGTCATATCCATCTGTGTGGTGTAATCAATAACTTAATGCTTAATCATGTATGGAAATTATTTTTTGTGACTGTAAATTTGTCCGAATAACTGCTTTGTCTTCCATGCTTTGCAATGTTGAATTAAATAACTGTATATGACTGTTGCTTTCTTGGAGTTCACAAGTGTGCTTTCTGTGTTATAACACCAGATTCAAGTCAATATAATGAAATGAGTTATGAATGAGGATTGTATATTTATACAGCAGCAGTATTCTAACATATTAGGAAAATTATAAAATTTAAGGGAAGTTTATGTAGTGAAATTAATAAATATATACAGTAGAGTCGTGATAATCCGAGATTCCATGCAATCCGAGATGCAAAAAACAGGAAATTTTTAAAAAATCCATATATAAAGGCTTAAGAAGATTTTTAAAAAAATAATAATAAAGTGCCTTTATCGTTGACCACATACAAAGGAGGCTTGGGGTAGGTGCAGTTGGAAATGGAAGGTGGGAGGGATGCAGGATGGCAACGTTTCGTAGGTTGACTTCATTTTATGTACATATGTATGTAGTTGAAAATTCCGTTATTTTCCTTTATTCCGTGTAATCCGAGGTACTATCAGCCCCAATTAACTTGGATTATCGTGACTCTACTATAATAATACTTCAGATGGAGAATTTAACATACAATAATTTCACTTAATTCAAACTAACCTGAACATGTTTCGAGCCAACATCCTAACTCATCTTCAGCTATACATGTGATAGAGTATGGCTGAGGATGAGTCAGGATGTTGGCTCGAAACATGTTCAGGTTAGTTTGAATTAAGTGAAGTTATTGTATGTTAAATCCTCCATCTCAAGTATTATTATATATTAGAAAAACTTTATTCAGTTCTGTGATTCTAGCCGTGTTGAAAGCTTTCAGTAGCCATCTCTTAGGTGAGAATGAATTCCTGTCCATGTACATTATTTCTTGCTCTTCTGATTGTTCTACTCATAGTTGTTCTTTTTAACAAAGAAAGTGTCAAATCTCAGTGCTAAAATATACCTTGAATTTTGGTGACATGAAAGACCATTTTCAAAATGAAAGTCTATATTTCCACTGTAAGATTTTGAAATTGAAGTGGAAATCTTTATTAACATGAAATTAATGGTAATAACGACCTTGTTTTAGATTACAATGTGAGATATTTATTTATTCCAAAATATAAGGTTGTCCAACTAGAGCTAACTTCTACGGCTGATACCCAGAAGCCAAGAAGATACTATTTTACCATTCCTATAAATATATTTTTGTATCTGATATAACTCTTAGGATGAAATGTAATTAAAACTGACATTCTGATTGGCAACTATATCTTATTAACTCTTAAAGAGTTCAGTAATCATAAAACACTGGGTATTTCATTGTTTTAATGTAACAAACTGTCAATGTAATAATGCCAGGTAGAAATACACCAATAACAAGAGTAAAATAGTTTTATATGCGTCTTCTTAATTAAACACAGATTATTTCATTTGTTAGTTGGCATCCAGTAATGAGCATTAAATTGGTTGTATAATCCTTCCTTTAATGACTGATTGGCAATTTCGTTACTAAGATAGAAAAAACAATGTTCTAGTGTGTAACAGTCGCTTTAACGATTGGGTTTTGCTTGTTGTGCCTGAAATTCTGGTTACCCTAAATTCAGGGTTTTATTGTGGGATCTTTTTATCCTTTCAGAGCTGAATTATATTAGTATAGACACTCATCAATTGATATCGGCTGGTTTGTAAGTTTGAAATGAATGAAGAAAGTTTTAATGGAATTGCTGCTTTTCATGAATGGCAATTCTAACGTGGGTGAAATTCCTCAGGTTGCAACATAAAGCATTACTATATTAATTTTATCTCTACTTTTATACAATCTTTTGGTGTCGCATATATATGTCTGTAGCAGTGAAAAGGTTAAGTAATAGAAATAAGCAGTTGCTTTTGTCATGAGGTCTTCTTATACCATACTGTCTTCAAAATTTCAAGGTACATTTGGGCATGAGAGCATTGACACTTTCCGTGTAAGTGCATGTAATATATGGAGATATTATTTTTGCAATGTACTGCTGGAGTGCCTTTACGGGCCGGCGACTTGCTTCTAGGCCACAGGACCATGCATTCCCGGCACATCGCAAAAATAATCTCTCTGTACAACCCTTCCATTTCAGAAGGTGAAATTGAAGCTAGTGACTTAGGGCTGTGTTCACCAACACGGATAAAAATTCTCGGTGTCATGGATAATAAAAACTACGATTAATCCATTATCTCAAACCGTAAACCTTTCGGGTTTCACCACATAGTTTGTCACCTTGGTTTTCAAAAGCTTGGTTTTTGTTTACTACTTGTCTGACCCTTAAATTTTTCATAAGAGTAACCATCGTTATCTGGTGGTGGTTGTGTGAAACAGTGGGGGGAAGACTGTCTATTGGCTACATCCGGATATGAAATGTATACATTGCCATAGCAACGGAAAGTTTCCCCTCTAGCTAGTAGTTCTGCAAATGGTCACTAGATGTCTCACTGTTTTAGGGGCATGGCGTATAGCAGAAAATTTTGTTTTCCCCTTGAATCTTGTGCAGAAATCAATGTTGTCATAAATGTCCAAGTACGGCATATGTTCCTTTATCCATTAGGGTGCCTTATTCTGTGTACTGCTTCATATTCCTCGTCACTGTGATCATCTCTCATGTTGATCAGATATTCTATTTGCCTACATTCCATCTTGATCGCAGTTAGCTTGGTTTATCCTGTTTTGCTGGCTGATATTTCACCGGTAAAGCATTAGCTTGGATATTATCGAAAAACCAAGTTACTGTAGCTGGTGAAACGCAAAATGGACAATATCGCAGCTTTTCAGTCTAAAACCCAGGATCAGACAGATTATTGGCATTGGTGAACACAGCCCTGAATGATACTTAAATACTGTTATCAAGCCAGACTTTGTCAGAGAGAGTCTTGATTTATAGCAATATTGTTGAGGCTGGGATAGGATATTTGTAAATTGGAAAATTGTTGAGCTTCCTTAAATCACTGTCTGGATTATAAAAGTAGTCGTAGGTGTATATAACCAACAAGAATGGTGGACCATTTCCTGTGTAATTGGAAAGGATCTCTTATATCACGATACAGAATTTCAAGGTTGAAAATAGTAGCCAAATTTAGAATTTTTAGTCACCATTATTATTAGGCCCACATAAAATGGTATAGCATTACAGCCTTTCAGGAATTATGAAGAACTACCCCTCTTCTATTTCTTGTTCTTTAATATAAAATGATACAGGCACATCATATAACCATTTTAAATATGCCAAATAAAATAAATATTACCATGTCCATAAATCTTTGGACGATTTCTTAAGGCTATATTTTCACTAATACTTAACATAAATAAAAAGCATTTGAAAGAGGGAAGTTCGAAGTTTTGTAGTGAACATCTGATTTTCATTTGTCGTTCACTGGGAAACGTTGTTGTTCGGAGAAAATGGGTGCATTGCCAATGTTTACCTGGACATGTTGGGAAATTGGTTAATGCCACATCTCGCAGATTAAGAGGAACAGTGATACATTTTTTTAAACAAAACTGTGCCCCTCCATAATGGCATTCAGATGGGTGAGGGTACCTGCCAGATCTATGGACACAGACACCTTGGCCAATTTTTACCATAATTTTAATATTTTTAGTGTACTTTGGACCATTAGACGCACCCAACTTTCAAGGCTCTGTTTTCAGGGTAAAAAAGTCCATCTTATGGTCCTTAAATTACTTTTCAGCTAATATCACTTTTCAGCTGTTATCAAATTCCGACAAAAATAATTGTAACTGTAAAGAAATGATAAAGAAATGATTGTAACATAATCTGTTTAAACTCTTCGATCATAAATAATTTATATCAGCAGTACTGAGTAACGACTCTAGCTATAAACTATAGAAATACAGGTCTACATGAATACTCTTAAATTAACAAAATGAGCAATTTTTAAATTTCATTTATCCAATGAAAAATATAATAAATGTTTCAAGTTTTGATTTTTTAAGTATAAGAACTTCAATTAATTATAGATATTAAATATCAAGAAAATTAATATTTACTGGAGGGAATCTGTTTGCAACATACTGTCCATACCATTCATTGTATATATTCATTGCTTTATTGCTTAATGTTAAAACTTACAGGTTTTTCTTTTTTGCCCCAATTTTTTGCATACCTCCAGATTTCCACTTGGTGCAACGAGGTATGTCACTAATATTGTACAGCTCATACTGTTAAAATGCTTTGAATCATAAAATTACATTACATGGATGGATGTGGTTATTTTTATTTCTGTAATTCTTCATTTATTTCATTCTTAATAATGTTCTATATTGTATGTTTGGTTACTGTATGTATGTAAACTTGTATCATACAGTAAATGAACACGCTGCATTTTAAAACTTTTTTTTGGTGGCAGTTTGATTATTTCCCCCTTAAGTAATATGACATTATTGCATCATTCTGTTCTTTCCCAAATGCACACAGGTTAGTAAAAATTTTGAAGCTATGAAATCTATTTCCAAATTCTCCCATTTTAAGGATTTTCATACTAAAATAACTTTATTTTAGATTATAAGGATGCTTTTCAGTAGGTGAGCGATCATCAGTACCCTGATTGTGGTCAAATCTAGACCAGCAAGCACTTGAAACAGTAAGGTTAATCCTGCTTGACTTCCAAAAGGGTCTTTCATCCTTAGGGAGTAGACAACCATCACTGATTTAGACCCTTATTGTATGGTTGCATTGGTAGCAAACTCCAAAAGGTACTTAATTTTATCTACAGAAAGTTCCTTTAGTAATTACTGAAACATCACTACTTGCTCACTAAAATAGCTTGTTCAAAAACCTTAGTGAACTGTCTTTGAATTTGTAACCATAACAATCAGAATCCCCTACAAAAGCAATGTTTCGCTATTTCTGGTCATTTCTGTTCTGTTTATTTAACAAAATATTTCTCATTATAGTATAATCTCAGTATAAAGGACCTCAGTTTAGAGTACTTTTCAGTGTTAAGTACATATTTTAATTCCCCGCTCTAATTCCATACATTATAATAGAAAGGTATTTCCTTTTTTCAGTTCCATTATTGATGATCATTCCAGTATTAAGTACAAAAGTTTAAACATTAAAAATTAATAATTGGCTTTTATATCTTTATTTTGTCCGCCAGTATTTATTAAGTTGAATAATATATTATTTAAATTTTTTTCCTACCCTGTTTTGGCAAAATCGATGGATTATATCTACTTCCAAAGTCCAGCTGTCGATAATGAGAGAATACAATATGGCACATATATGAAGGAACAAGTTTCTCCAAGCATGGCTCACATCTACTGTATAGTGTAGCATCTTCACATTTAATTCATGTCCTTCTAAATTTTGAAAATGGGGATATTACATTAAAAATAAATTAGAGTACTGTACATACTGCACTATTTGAATTGCATATTTGTGACAGTGGAGACCAAAAAAAGAAAGCAGTTTACCATAGAACAGAAGGTAGAGGTCATTGGAAAAGTTGAAGATGGAATGAAACTGACTAATGTGGCATACGTTTATGATATAAAACAAACAACAAGAGTCAACTGTGTTAAAGGGTGGGGGGGGGGGGGGAATTCTTCAGATGCATGAACATTCGGCAAAGCATAGTGTGTTGTGGAATAAACTCTTATTGCATTATTTATTGTACAGTCACAAAGATTTTGTATCGACTTTATAAACTAAAACTCCGGTTATGACAAGATTTGCTTGTTTCATTATAACATACTTTTCAGAATAAAGTAAAAATAATTCTATATTTTATTAATACGAGTTGATTAACAAACTTGGACTTCACTTACCAATCATTTGGTAGGACGCGTCATACCAAATGATTGGTAAGTGAAGTTCATGTGTGTCCTACCAAATGATTGGTAAATTAAGTCCAAGTGTGTTAATCAACTCATATTAATAAAATATCAATTCACTTCACTGTGTTAAGTTCCAAACCATTTATAATTAAAAATAATTCGTTTTTCTGATGTACTTTATACTGAGATTTCGCTGTACTAACTTGATTTAAACCACTTCATATAGTACCCTCCATTAATGTTTATAAATGTTTTAAAAATGTAAAAACATATGTAATATAATAATATGTGGTAAAAGGAACTTTTATATGAGTTTATTGATTCATAACATGATTAGTCCATCTTTCATCATAATTTAATTTGAAGCAGACTCGTATTCTCTTAGGTGTTCTGTACAATATTTCATAACATTTACATTTCAAATCTTAACCTTTCACAGTCCAAAACATGGATTTAATTCAAAATGCAAACAGACCACTCCAGTTCAGAACAGAATGTGATTTTTCCATCTCTAGATGCGACCACATGTGAAACAGGTAGTGCTGTGCACTTAGAGATGTCTGCTGTTGCACATGTTCTTTTATGAACAAATCATTCACCAGATCTGTACACATGTTACTCTGGCAGTCGTTATTAAAAGCACAAGAAGAATAATCATCGGTCACAACTCACTGCATTGTGAGGTAATTTACTTTACTTATCATAAAAGTAGAGTCAGGTTGTGTTTCTTCACGTCTTGATACCAGTAGCCTACATATAAATTGACATGAATGGCACTGTTTTTATTAGTGAACATTCATCAGGCACAAGAAAAAAGCAGAAAAATGGAACAAACAGTACAGAATTTTAGTTCTTCTGTGTGCTTAATACATAAACATATTGATTTCAAAAAGGTTGCCATCGAGTTCACATATAAGAAATGTACTTCGTCCCTCTTTGCCCAATGCATACACATCTACAGAGAGGTTATTTTTGTGATGTGCATGGTCTGCACGGTGGTGTAGAAGCAAGTCATCGGCCGGTGAAGGCTCATGTACATAACCCCTCATTTCAAGTGAACGGATTTCTGGATTATTCCTACAGTTAGAATAATCACCTACCACTGTCATAGAAGATGATCTCCATTTCTGACATTTTTTAAGAAAGATTGCATTCACTCATTAATTCTTCTTGTGAAATTGCTGCAATGTCTTTTCTTATGTTCTCTTTCAGTATTTCTGTGAGGTGCAGGAACACCAGGAAATTTCCCCAAATAATTGTAGCCTCACTCTTCTGCAAGATTTTGTTTTCACATATGAAAAATACATAAAAATTCTCTGTTCTAAAATGTACCTATGTTGTGGCATTATAACAATACAAACGCACTTAAAAACACTTAAAACAGGTCTTGTAACACTGTGTTTCATGATTTGTAACATTTGTAAGCCACAACCAGCTTAAAAACACTTAAAACAGGTCTTGTAACACTGCGTTTCATGAATTGAAACGTTTGTAAGCTACAGCCGACTTTCACAATGCGACTTTACCTGGGAAACCGAAGGTCAGATTACCGCTTATCAGCACACGTTTGCACCGAGTCAATTCGTGTGCTCCAGCAGCACATTGCAAAAAAAATATCTCTGTACATGTGCATATGGAGGCATATGGAATTGTATTTTCTGATATTACTTGAGAGTTGAAGTGGTCATGTGTAGTATAGTGCATTATACAGTGAGTCCCACGCAAGAGTTGGCCAATGATGCGGGTTCCTGCGGCGTGGCGGGCACAGCTCCAACTCCCGAGTGATCGGGTAAAATATCTACGCTAATAGAGATGCGATCGGTGTAATGATTCAGGTTCTCACATTTACAGTTAAAATTACAATGAAAATAAACACGTACCTCATCACAAGAGATGTTGGAAATGTTCTCCTCTTGCATCCACACAATACTGGCTCCTTTTTAGGAAATTTTCTTTCATGCGCATAAGTTCAGCTTCCGAGATAAAGTTAATTTCTCTTGTGATATTGTTTTTAAGTTCTTCTAATGTATGGGAAATTAACCTATACACTTTATGTTTCAAGTGTCCCCATAAATAATATTCACATACTGTTAGATGAACTTAAAGACGGTATCACAAGAGAAATTAATTCTATCTCAGAAGCTGAACTTACGTTCGTGAAAGAAAATTCCCTAAGAAGGTGCCAGTGTTGTGCGTATGCAAGAGGAGAACATTTCCAACACCTCTTGTGATGAGGTACGTGGTTATTATCATTGTAGTTTTAACGGTAAATATGAGAATCTGAATCATTACTCCGATCACGGCTTTATTAGCGTAGATATTTCACCCGATCGCTCGGGAGTTGGAGCTGTGCCTGCCGTGCCGCAGGAACCCGCGTCATTGGCCAACTCTTGCATGGGATTCACTGTAGAAATCTCTCAATATTATATTTCCTAAGTATAACCTGTGTGCATATTAAAGTATATAAAGCATTGCATATGTTCGGTTAATATGCTGATTTATAGTGTTAGGTGTGTTTCTTACCAACTTGTACAAATTACATGGTTAAAATAGTTACAGACTGCTACCTTAATATTCTGGCTTGCACTTGACGTTAGGGCAAGATTACATGTTTGTGGTAGGAACAGGTTGTAATATAATGCCTGGAAATATGAGAGGAAGATGTGTGACCGTTTCTGATCAATAAAGTGTGGTTGTTTTCCAACTCCTTTTCTCTCTGACTTTGTATGGAACATTTCTGGAAGAAATCCCTTAGAAGGTTCAAATTTCCTTTTTTGCTTGTTTTTCTCATTTGTTGAGCCGTCAACAGTTTGTTTTTATGTTACTTTTTAAAACTAAGATGAAAAAGGAGAGAAAAAGAAAAAAATAACATCAAGTTACTATAATTTATCTTTTCATTCTAAATCTTATGAATATAATTTGACATAAAAGCTTGACCTTTGGTTTGCAGAAAGATTCCGTATACATCCTTGCTGTCTTTTTTAATACCTATGCGTGGGCGCACTTGTGAATTTTATGGGGGTGAGGATGTAAAATAAGATGACATTTTGTAATAATCATAGTGAAATTCCCATACACGATTACTAATATATGAACAACACCCTTCCATTAACATAATACTTAATTATGTAATTAGAGTTTATTGAGTTCAGTATAATTTACCATGAGATCTCAAGGGGGGTTCTAATTCCCCAAACTTCTTCGATCCACACCTCAACCTACCACAAACATGGGAAATCTCATATCAAAACTTATTTTCTGGTAATACTTGTAAAAAGAAGGATGCTAAAATGCCTTAATAGCTGGTGCAATTTGCCACATGTAATAGCTAAGCTTCACATTTTGGTCAAGATACCAGGTAGAAGATTTATTGGTCAGTAAGCTACTGCTCAGTATTGTTATCATTCAACAACGCTATCACCAGATAGTACTGACCATAAATCATATACCCAGTTTCGTCACAAAAATGCGAGGCCTAGTAATGGCATGGGTTAGTTTCTTCTTAATCTAAGAGGGATGAAACGACAGGTGGCATATAGTAAGACTGTTTCATCAGTAAGTTGTGTTAAGAAACACAGTTTAAAATTTACTTTTAGTTTAGTTAAATAATCTTCTCTAAAATGTATAATCATAGTGGACATTTTTTTCAGGTATTGATTCTTTCAGACTTATGCAAACTGTTGAAAATTAATAGACTAGCTTTGGCTATGTAAAATGGGATCATATAAATATTTAGTATTGCAGAAAAGAAATTATTCTCCTAAACAATAAAATATTTGTTTAATGTTTTAAGTGCTGATGCAAAATATCCTAATCTTACAATTCGAGGTTAAACTTTATGGTTTTATGTTATGGTTGTGTTTGTTTTGTTTTCGTGAGAAGTAAGTTCACATAGAGGTGATAAATCCAAATAGATTTTTACCCGTGTGGTCAACATGAGACACTCATGACTGTTAATTACAGTTTTCTGAAGTGGAGGTGATACTTTTTTTATTTATTTATTTTAAAGACATATCTTTCCTCATGAGTAGGACTGGCAAGTTCACGACCTAAAAATGCCTGAAAAATGACCTACACAATTGACTTAAATTTATAATAAAAAAAAGACATGAAAAACTTAAAAAATTACTTAATATTTCTAAATATGTATGTAAAAAAAATATATATATATATACCGGTACAGTAGTAGGCCTATAATAATAATTAATAATAAACAAAGGACAAGATTTAAGTATATGTTTATATTACTGCTTTTACTGTGTTTTTATGCTTATTGTTATGTTTACTATATTTATTAATGAATGTTGTACTTTTTTGTCTGACGATAAGGATGCCGAATCAATAAGCATTTAACTGTCGGGGTGTATTAAAACTGTAGACATACCTTATTCAGTATTGCATTAAATAATCATAATCATTCGTAGTGTCTCGTACTTGAAGGATTGTCAGTTGTCCTGATCATTTCTGTACATTGAAAAACTTCTTTCTACGTTAACTGTTGTCCTGAGTGCATAGTTGAAGTGGACAATGTCCCCTGGTGAAGAGTCTTCCACAAATACACCACTAGCACTAACTGAAGCTTCACAAAGATCGTTATAAAATGTTGTTAATTTGGAAGACTCTCCAGTACTTTGACTAAGAAGTAATTAGGATGTCTAACTCCCTTTGCTGGTATGGCAGCCTTTAAGTGTTTATCACTTCCGATATGTTGCTGGACAGTAAACTACTTTTCTGTACTTACTTGAATTTCACATTACTTACAGAATAATATACTTCCATCTGTGGAATATACGTCGTCACCAAATTCAGTCCCTAATTGTCGCAGAAAATTTTGTTATAGAGAAAGATGCAATGAAAGAATGAAAATTTCCTAAAAAATGACTAGTAGGGAATAAAATGCCAAAAAATGCATATAAAAGTAGGCTATTTTTGTGGAGGGAAAGGAAATAGACATTAAATCCATGTCTGGGATATTAATACAAGTAAGAATCAGCTTGAAAAATTTTATGTCATAACCGGGATTTGAACACGGATCTTCGGCTTAACGCGATGGATTTAATGTCTATTTCCTTTCCCTCCACTTAATTAATAGTATATAAATAATAACTTGGCTTCAAAGTACCTACAAATGTAGGACGCCATTGGATGTGTGTTCTCAATGGAGAAACCTCCCGTGGTCTGCCTTGTCTTCTGAATCAGTTGAGGAATTTGATGTTGTACTGGCATGTTGTCATGGTAGCTCAATGGTAGAGCATCGGCGCGTTAAGCCGAAGATCCGTGTTCAAATCCCGGTTATGACATAAAATTTTTCAAGTTGATTCTTACTTGTAGGCTATTTTTGTTTGTTTTGAGGCAAGATGAATTTAATGATCCTGCATAATCTGTGAAGTCTCAAAAAATATGACATTTCATCAACTTCCTAGCCCTACTCGTGAGGCTGAGAGCACCCTGAAAAAATCTGAAGAGGTCCCAGGGACTGAAACAAAGTCTCCAGATCCATAACAGCAATGCTGATTGTTTTGTAGTTAACTGTTTTAATAGCTTAGGTGAACTTCAGAAGAAAATATATGTATTATATACCAAACCAAATTTGGACATCACTTAAATGAATTTTTATATAATTACTGTATAATGAAATACATACATGTATCCCACTCTATAAATGATGATTCACATCTCACTACAATAACATCTACTTATTGGCAACATTCAATATTTAAAAACTCACAAGAAAAAAAGTCCCTGCAATACAGGCAAGTGTTTGATATAGTCTTCATTTTAAAAGTACACTACTTATAATGACTTCACATAAATTGACCTCAAGTTTCACTATTTTTACAAGGGCATAAACATGCATAAATGCTAACTTTAAAGGCCCTGTTAACTTAAAAATCAAGTGATTCTCAGAATAAAGATTTTTTTATTAAAATATAGCAGTGAAAACAACATGTTTCTATTATGCTTCGTTCTAGCAAATTCGAAGAAAAATTGATGTGATTTCCAACGGAGAGACGTCACAGACCCCTAGCTGCCTGCTATTCACTGTATTATTCAAATTTTGTATGACCAAGCAACTTGTGGCTCATTATTGTATGCATGAGTTTCCATTCGGAATTGCCTAGATGTTGTTTTTTTGGGTGTGTATTACAATTTTAAATTTAGTGTATTGCTTAAAACTTTGGTTTTGTTAACAGCAAAAGTTCAAATCATGATAGTTTTTCTCTAAATTAATTGTTCTAATCGATGTATCACATGCAAATAAATGGTCAAAATTAAGTATGTAATAGACATGCCTGAAAAAGAAGACAGTGACTTTAAAAACTCTGTATTCTAGTCTTTTGAACATTAGTGTAGTTGTGGATTCAGGGTTAAATTTTCATTTAATCAAAATACAAAATTTGTCTTCCTTCAGCAGCTTTAAATTGTCTGTACACCTTGTTAGGTTCAGGGTATTCGGGCCGACTTTGTTTAATTAGCCATGAAGGTATGACTTTTCTACAGGTATTTTGGCATCCTAGGTGAGGAATAATTTCGGTGTTCCCCTAAATTGCCACCTCAATCATTCCATTTTGTACCATTTTGATTAAACATGGAATTTCACGTTCTCTAACTAGTATTGGTGTGTAATTAAATAAAATTTATTTGAATTGGTCTAATTTGAGAAAGGCTATTATTTATGAAGACGTTATAACTAGGGATGGGTCGATACCAGATTTTCTCGATACTCTATACCGATACATGATTTTTTCCTCGATACTCGATACTTCGATACTCGATACCTTCAACATTTCCAGTTTCAATAAATAAGTACATTAAAAATTAAAATTTGAGAGAACTGTGTAATACCAACTAAATTAATTAACTCTGCATATTTAATGAGACAAAATTTAATATCATGAGTAGCCTATAATTATTTTTAAACTCTACATTGAAACTAAAATTAGTTTTTTAAACAGTCCACTTACAAGTTTTTGTAAAAAAAAATACTAGCATTCTCACTTAATTGCAGAATTGAAGAATTACAAAAGTATCGAAAAGTATCAAGCGAGTTTTCTGAAGTATCGTTCGATGCCGATACCATGCAAGTATCGAGAGTATCGAGGTATCTAAAGTATCGAGGACCCATCCCTAGTTATAACATATCTAAATAGTAAGGGGATTAAATAAAAAGTACATTTAATTTTATATTGACATTAAACAAACAAGAAACTACATCATAGGTAAGGTTTTTCCAGGGGGCATAAGTTGTAAAATCCTAAAGGTACTTTTCTGGCTTTAATTTTGGCAAACTCTTTAACAAGATCGTTCACATCTATTTGAGTGGCTAACTCATTTGTGATGGTAATGGTAGCAAGACCTGAAAATCTTTTCTGGCTCATTGAGCTACGCAGATATGTTTTAATTAATTTTAGTTTTGACAAACTTCTTTCTGCACTCACCACAGAGATCAATAGTGCCAAGAGAACCCGAAGAGACAAACATAAGTTAGGGAACCTAGTTTCAAGGTTGTGGTTGTAAATATAGTTTATTACTTTTTCTGGTTTCTGATTCTAAATGTTGCCAACTCTAAATGTTTCTAAAAAGTTCCCTCCTTAGGCAGTTACCTAGTTCACTTATATAGATGAAGCGCTCCCAAGAATTAATCCGGTAGATGAATATTGTCTATAAGCTACTTATCAGTTATCACATATTTCTATTGTTCATTAGTTGTAACTCTTCCCTTTTAAAATTGGAATCCGCCCTCACCATTATAACAGCCTACCAGTGTTCAATGTGTGTCTATTTAGTACAACATAATGAAAGGAATTATGTAATATATTACACTCAGCACTCTTATCAAGACACTTTCAAAACAGCAGAAACAGTTATGATGAGTTACTGACGAAATGCATATTTATTCAGTCTGGATTCACAAACTTTCTTCTTCTGGTCTTATATAATTAGACATTTCTTGGACTTGAATTGACATGGCCTCATTCCAGACCTGACTCTGGAAACTAATAAATTTTATAATAATGTTAATACACAGTACGATACCAACAATGAACTAGCAAACACTGACTGGTGTGTTGCTAGGCATGACATTCCAATGCAGTGGTGCGGGATCTATGACGTCAGATCGAAATTTTGTTGGAACTTTCAACCTGAACCATGGGCATCCGGATAAACATAGAGAGCTTTGGTTTTCGCACGGAGTAATCTCTAAAGAACTTCTATTTAAATATGTTTTCATCTGAAAATGAATTTTTAAGTTAAAGGGCCCTTAAATAAACCAGGTTGACCATGACATGTGAGACAAGTAATCTATAAAATAAAATAGCCTGACTGACATTGATGTGAAGAAAAACACTAAAGTAAAATGGTCCCAAGGCAGGCTTCTAGATTTTTAGACATTTGCCACATGAGGTTGTCAGCCTTACATACCAGCTGCCTTTACCCCCTAGATTGTGTCTGGTACTCATTTCTATTAGAGAATGAGTTGACCCCTGGGGCATAGACCATCACAAGGATTAGGCCGATGAATAGTCCTAACAACTTCATCGTGGATCGAACCCTCGACCATATAAAAATACTAGTCCTGTTACATATGGCTTGTAGCTCTTCATATGGTAATGAAGTATACAAGATAAGAGAATCTATATATTGTGAAAAATCACAATTATTAATTGTGTACCAAAAAAATACATATACACATATGATAAATGAACTACTTAAGAACAGAGCCTCTTATTGTAATAAACTGCAGCAATAAATTGTTTTGAACATTAGTCCCAAGTAATGGAGATGCCTGTTAAATGGAAAAGGGCTTGAAAAAATGTCTATCTTAATGAGGTCTGTACGTTTTAAGTAGTATCTTCATTTTGCTGTTTACGTCATAACTATGACAAGGTCATGTTTTAATTCCATGATAATATTTGCAAAGCATGCTTGATAAGAACATGAAGGTGTATATTTTTTAAAATATTTGTCTGTAGCTCCCATATACTTCTGCATCTCCTTTCAGGCTTTGTGAAACCAACTGTGAATTCATGCCCTAACCTAAACATTAAATTTTCATGCTAAATTTAGTTTTTCATAGCCATTGAATTCTTTAACTCAGGCAATCTTTCATCTTTACCTTTAAGTATTTCCACTTTGTTGTATTATGGTAGTGAAGCTATCTTAGCATATTTTTTCCAGTTTACTTAAAATTTGTATTTATTCATGACTAGCATGTGCCCGCGGCTTCGCCCGCGATAATTATTTAAAAAATTAAAAATTAAAAGCATAACCCTAATAGTTAAATCATTATATTTATTAACACCTAAATAACGTGGACTACATATCACGATTAGATAGCGTCGCCTGGTAAAGGCGATCTCAGATTCGAGTTCCTTGGCCCAGAAAATCCCTGTATAGTGAGTTTCGTCCAAATCGAACGATGTTTAACCATATTTAGGTCTATGTTGATTATCCCTCTTCCGTGTAGGTTGAAAATTTCATATGTCTACGGGCCTTGACATTCTAAACAAATGAATCGACCAGCGTGGGCTTACAACATTCAAGTGATCGCGATGCTTTTATTTCCACGGTATGACAAAAATAGCCAAAGCTAACTGCAATTGATTTGACATTGAAATGTATTACTGAAATCTGATGCTTCGACAGCGCTAAAATCACGTTTTCTGCCAGTTTTTCACTTATAACTCGCGAACGAAAGCTAAAATTAAAAATTCGGCTTCGAGGTGCATTCGCCCACCTTTCAGTCCATCTATCTTTAAAATTTCAGATCTCTGCGTTCAGTAGATTTCGATGGGCATCGCGGACAGACAGACAAACAGCATGTGCCCGCATGTGCCCGCGGGCGAAATAATTATTTCAAAAATTAAAAATTAAGAGCATAATAGTTAAATCATTATATCTATTAACACCTAAATCACGTGGACTACATACCACGATTAGATAGCGTCACCTGGTAAAAGCGACGTCAGATTCGAGTTCCTTGGCCCAGAATACCTCTGTACAGTGAGTTTCGTCCAAATCGAATCAATGTTTGACCATATTTAGGCCTATATTGATTATCCCTCTTCCGTGTAGGTTGAAAATTTCATATGTCTTCGGGCCTTGATATTCTAAACTAATGAATCGTCCAGGATGGACTTACAAAATCAAGCGATCCCCCGCGATAATTATTTCAAGAATTAAAAATTAAGAGCATAATAGTTAAATCATTATATTTATTAACACCTAAATCACGTGGACTACATGTCATGATTAGATAGCGTCGCCTGGTAAAAGTGACCTCAGATTCGAGTTCCTTTGCCCAGAAAATCCCTGTATAGTGAGTTTCGTCCAAATCGAACGATGTTTAACCATATTTAGGTCTATGTTGATTATCCCTCTTCCGTGTAGGTTGAAAATTTCATATGTCTACGGGCCTTGACATTCTAAACAAATGAATCGACCAGCGTGGGCTTACAACATTCAAGTGATCGCGATGCTTTTATTTCCACGGTATGACAAAAATAGCCAAAGCTAACTGCAATTGATTTGACATTGAAATGTATTACTGAAATCTGATGCTTCGACAGCGCTAAAATCACGTTTTCTGCCAGTTTTTCACTTATAACTCGCGAACGAAAGCTAAAATTAAAAATTCGGCTTCGAGGTGCATTCGCCCACCTTTCAGTCCATCTATCTTTAAAATTTCAGATCTCTGCGTTCAGTAGATTTCGATGGGCATCGCGGACAGACAGACAAACAGCATGTGCCCGCATGTGCCCGCGGGCGAAATAATTATTTCAAAAATTAAAAATTAAGAGCATAATAGTTAAATCATTATATCTATTAACACCTAAATCACGTGGACTACATACCACGATTAGATAGCGTCACCTGGTAAAAGCGACGTCAGATTCGAGTTCCTTGGCCCAGAATACCTCTGTACAGTGAGTTTCGTCCAAATCGAATCAATGTTTGACCATATTTAGGCCTATATTGATTATCCCTCTTCCGTGTAGGTTGAAAATTTCATATGTCTTCGGGCCTTGATATTCTAAACTAATGAATCGTCCAGGATGGACTTACAAAATCAAGCGATCCCCCGCGATAATTATTTCAAGAATTAAAAATTAAGAGCATAATAGTTAAATCATTATATTTATTAACACCTAAATCACGTGGACTACATGTCACGATTAGATAGCGTCGCCTGGTAAAAGTGACCTCAGATTCGAGTTCCTTTGCCCAGAAAATCCCTGTATAGTGAGTTTCGTCCAAATCGAACGATGTTTAACCATATTTAGGTCTATGTTGATTATCCCTCTTCCGTGTAGGTTGAAAATTTCATATGTCTACGGGCCTTGACATTCTAAACAAATGAATCGACCAGCGTGGGCTTACAACATTCTAGCGATCGCGATGCTTTTATTACCACAGTATGACAAAAATAGCCAAAGCCAACTGCAATTGATTTGACATTGAAATGTATTACTGAAATCTGATGCTTCGACAGCGCTAAAATCACATTTTCTTCCAGTTTTTCACTCATAACTCGCGAACGAAAGCTAAAATTAAAAATCCGGCTTCGAGGTGCATTCGCCCACCTTTCAGTCCATCTATGTTTAAAATTTCAGATCTCTGCGTTCAGTAGATTTCGCTGGGCATCGCGGACAGACAGAAAACACGTCCTTTTATTATTATAAGATAACATGTGCCCGCGGCTTCCCCCGCGATAATTATTCCAAAAATTAAAAATTAAGAGCATAATAGTTAAATCATTATATTAACACCTAAATCATGTGGACTACATATCACGATTAGATAGCGTCACCTGGTAAAAGCGACCTCAGATTCGAGTTCCTTGGCCCAGAAAACCCCTGTATAGTGAGTTTCGTCCAAATCGAACAACGTTTGACCATATTTAGGCTAATATTGATTATCCCTATAATAATAATAATAATAATAATAATAATAATAATAAAAGGGTCACTCTCCACGGAAACTGGGAGGCCGTGGAGTACTGGATCTTCAAGTCATGCTCCAGAATCAGATAAGGAACTTAAGAAGATATTTCCTTAAAAAACAGGAAACCAGCCTTCTCCATAAGGCTGTAGCACTCGCTGACAGGTACACTGTACTGCATCCATATAACGCCTCTGACCATCATACAAATCACCAAGTGTCCCTGCAGGAGAAAGAAAGATCCTGGGGAGAAAAGACCCTCCACGGAAAATACTACAGTAATCTAAACCAACAGAGTATAGACAAGAACGCATCATGCATGTGGTTACAAAGTGGACGCCTGTTTGGAGAAACAGAGGGATTTGCAGTTGCCATACAAGACCAGATAATAGCTACAAATAATTACAAAAAATATATCATCAAAGATACAAGCGTACTCTCTGACAAATGCAGACGATGCTCCATTCATCTCGAGACCATTGATCATATCACTGCAGGCTGCTCAGTACTTGCCTCTGTAGAATACACGAGACGGCACAATCAGGTCGCAGGAATCATACACCAGGCACTAGCCCACAAAAACCAATTAATTCAGGAACGTATCCCTTACTACAAGTACCATCCTGTACGCCTATTGGAGAACGAGTCATGTAAGCTTTACTGGGACACTGGTGTGGTGACAGACAAAACAATCAACCATAACAGACCAGATATTATACTGGTCAACAAGAAAACAGGGACAACGTTTCTTGTAGACATTGCAGTACCTAACGACATCAACATCGACAGGAAGCACCATGAAAAGATCTGCAAGTATAAAGAGCTCGCAGAGGAGGTCAAGAGGATCTGGAAGGCTAAGCTAGTACGAATAGTCCCTGTGATCCTGTCGGTTAATGGTCTCGTCCCCTACACACTTCACAGGAGTCTGCAAGAACTGGGTCTTCCACCGAACACCTACAAAAGCATGCAGCATTCTGTCATCCTATCTACATGCAACATTGTGCGATCATTCCTGTCGCAAGAATGAAGACATTGAACTCTTGTATTACAATTATATGTAAATGTTTTATATTATTGTGAGGCACTTGGTGCATCCCGTGCCCTGTTACTACCCATATGTGATGTGGAGAAATGTAATAAATAATAATAATAATAATCCTCTTCGGTGTAGGTTGAAAATTTCATATTATGTTCGCGTGCCTTGACATTAAAAACAAATGAATCGACCAGCGTGAGCTACAACATTCAAGAGATCGCGATGCTTTTATGTCAAAGGTTTGACAAAAATAGCCAAAGCCTAGTGTAATTGATTTGTATTACTGAAAACTCATGCTTCGAAAACGGAATAAATACACGTTTTCTGCCCGTTTTTCACTCATAACTCACGAACTAAAGCGAAAATTAAAATTCCGGCTTCGAGGTGCACATTCCGACCCTTTAGTCCGCCTATGTATAAAATTTCAGATCTCTGCGTTCAGTAGATTTCGCTGGGCATCGCGGACAGACAGACAGACACTTCCTTTTATTAATATAGACTATGCCCATATAGAAGTAGTGAAACTCTAACTTAATTTATGTGAAGTCATTAAAAGTAGTGTACTTTTAACTTGAAGGTGACATCAAACATATCCCTGAATTGCAGGGACATTCTTTTCTTGTGTGTTTTTAAATTAAATGTTACCAATGAAAAGATATTATCTTAGCAAATCATGAAACATTCCTTTCATTGTACCAGTAATTATATGCAAAATTAATTTAGGTGATGGTCAAATTAGATCCGGTAATTAACTCTCACATTCCAAAGTGCACCATAGCTATTAAAACAGTTAATCCCTTCTGTGATATGGTGTTTAGCAACTGCTGGTTATGGATCCGGAGACTGTTTCTGTCCCCGGTACCTCTTCATCTTCATGAGGATAGAAACAGCTTGAATAAAGAACGTACCCAGTTAAGAATATTGTCATTAATGGTAGTGAGAGTCGAATGTTGATTACATGCCTCCAAACTGCCATTTTCAAATGAAGTAAAAGACTGAGGAAGATGAAGCAGCTGTCAAACATTAGGTCCTGCCTCTGTAAGGGGTGTAGTGCTACAGAATTTAGTTTTATGAACCCCTCATAAGCCAATTATGTGTTGTATAATTCCATTCATTGGCTAATATGTCTTTTCTTGAATTAAAGTAATCGCATAGAGGCCTGGGAAATGGAAGGGTGAAAGCATTCTAAACATATCAACTGAAGAATTTGAGAGCAAGATAGTGAATGAACATCAGGGACTTGGTTCTTTCACACCTAAAGTGTTCAGTCTCTTTGTCACTTTGCTAATGTAATAGTGGATGTCTGCTTTTGTCCTCTCCCCCTCAGCAACTTGGGAGTAGTCGTTCCCATGTTGACGACATTGTATAGTACAGTGTAGTAATCAGAATGGCTCATGAATTTCCAATTACATTAATACAAGAAACAACATAAGCAGTAGCGGCCCAATGATACTCTACTTGTGCATTATAATATTGGTTGTATTGACTTTATATTTAAGAATTATTACTACTTGACTGTGGTACATTATCTGGAATATGTTTTGTCGAGCTTTCTTCTGCTAAATTCTAACAGTTCAACTGCCTAATTGTACTGCTAAATGCTCTTGCTGTGGCTTTATGAGTTTCCCCAACTAGTTTTAATGCATTCTTGAACCCCAGCTAATTTTTAAGTGTGCAAATGTCTGTTTCTCAAGCTCAAAAGTAGCTGTGACAGTAAGTGTAAACTATTCTAATCATGAATACTGAATTGAATTACCACTCATCTTCACTATTATAAGCATACACTTACACAAAACATGTTCCGCAGACTCTTATCTGCATTTCCAGCTGAGATCAACTCCGTTGCTCAGCTGAGACAAGAGATTGTGTCTGCAAAAAGTGTTCTGTGCAAGTGTGCCTATACTTATAATGTTAAAGACGAGTGGTAATCCAATTGTGTTCGAATTTCACTGTGTTTCCTGTAAATAATATTGATATTATTATTCTAATCATACTTTATGTCCTTACACAGAATGTTTCAAAATTCAACAGATTCAAATTATTGTACGCAAATAACAATTTGACATAGGTAACAGAATTCTACTCTAAAATATTATTACTTATTTAATAACAAACTAATCCAAGTAAAATTACGTGAGTATCAGAGATGTAACTTTATGTTTCAACATTGGGTGACATATACCATTGGGCCAGAGGCCCTCGGTTTTGATGCAGCTGCCCTCGCTATAAACATCTTCAGTACGCCCTTGATACATAAATAACTATTACTTCTGCATATGTTTTTAAAAGTCATCAAAATTGTTTTTTTAGAAAGAATATGCTGTAGAGTTACATTGAATTTACACTTCAGACAGATACATAAAATGCCATATTGAATTCTCAAGGACATGTACCACAAAGTTTAATTACACTGATCATGTTCATGCCTCTACGTAAATTTTTATTTCAGAGGTCACAAGATCCAGATCCCAAACCATTTGCTTTCCACTAACATTTAATTGTTTGGTTTGAATTTTGAAACACACTGTAGAATGTACTGTCAGCACTTCTTTATAAGCAGAGAAGAACAAAAGGAGTAAAAATTTCACATCAGAATTATAGCAGTACTGCAGGCAGATGATATTCAAGTTGGATTTTACATGAATCATGGTGTTTTTAACTCCTTAACCTGCTGCTTTGTCCAGACATTGACCACCTAACTCGCATCCTAGTACTCTGTGGTACTCCTTCAAAGGAGACAATAGCCAAAATAACAAGCGAAGAGGTAATAACATGTTAGAACCAAGGGATCTCACAAAATTCCTTAAAACAGTTATATGTCAGTGTAAAATAGTGTTTATGTTTGTCCACTTGTTCATATAAAGGCTTAGTTGTAAAATTGTTACATGTTTTTACAGGTGGTATAGGCAGTTGAAATTAAAAAAAAAAAAAACTCTAATATGTTATTTTAATAAATGGTTTTATTAAAAACAAAACTCTTACATAAATCTCGAGTATATAATTTCTGTGAGCTAAGGGAAATGTCATTAGTGTAAAGTGGTTATACAAAATATAGTGTGTTTTCTTTTACGCAAACCATTTACTGAATCTTGCCTAACATTGGAAATGTCTTGTTTTAAAAAAATCACATAACTTAGACCCATTTTACAAAGAAGAAAATTTTTAAAACTTCTTTTAATTCTTCTTCTGTTAACTACATTATTGAACTCCTCTTCTATTACCTCTTTTGAATTCACACCACTGCTGAATGCTGTATGTGAGAAAACGTATCTTTGTCCTTTGGCGCTACGGTCTTCTAAGAATCTTGGCCTCTTTCATAGTAACTGCCTATTTCTCTCTATTCTTACCCTTCTGTCTCCATCTCTTCATCTCCAATCCTATCCAGCCATCTTAACTTCTGCCTTCCAGCTTTCCTCCTTTCGTCCGGTTTTCCTTGCAAAACTTCTTTTTTTTTACTGTTCTGTCTTGCCCCATTATCCACACAAGTCCAACCCATTCCAATCTCTTTCTTCTTATTTCTCCTAGCAGGTCAGAGTCCTTTTATAATTAGAAAGCTTATCAGGATAGTTAATTGTATTTTTATTTTTTACCTATTTAACTGCGATACCATCATAATTGATTTTTTTTTTTAAATCAGTAAGGTAAAAAATTGTTTCCAAATATGTAGGTAGTTCTTTATTATACCACCTGTAAAAATTGTTAGCTTATGTGTCCTGTACACTTCTTTGCAGTGTCTGTTGCTGTCCTGTATTAGGGAGATTAGTACTATGTGTTACAAGTTCAGAAAAATCTGATGTGTTGTACTCACATAACTTTTTATACCTTAAGTAGTCCTATAGGCAATGTAATTTTCTCACTTTACACATTTCACCTACTTATATAGAATAAGAGGCCTTATCAGGGAGCGCATATTCAGTTCTCTCAGTCTTATGCAAAGGTGTATTATTCACCACACAACTCTTGCCCAAGTTTGTACCAAAGATAAAGTTAAAGAAAGTTGAAGAAAATTATTATCGAACGACAAATCACAGTGATGACCATATCGTGGATACATATTCTATTAAGACGAGGTCTAGCAAAGTCATGGCCCACACTTACGAGACTGCAGATCTCATTACCTTCTAACAAGTACTGTAATTTAAAAACCAAATTCAAATAGCCTACTAAAGATTTCTTCTTACCACATTATGATAATAATTGACCAGATGGTCAATTTGAGCACAACCAAAAAATTAACTAAATATTAGTCACAGGTTTTTGTCAATTTGTTGCGATCTAGTTATTGGTAGTAGATAATTTTGGTTATTACTTTGATATTAAGTTTTATGTTGATTGAAAATTTGTAAATCTTAAAGAAAAATCTAGTTTAAAAATATATTTAATTTGCCTTAATTGATTAATTTTAAAACACAATCTGATATTTAATAAATTACGCTTTCAATTAAGAAAATTTTATCAGTAACAGGCTAGTAGAGAATGTGATAGTTATTTCTGTTTTAGAGGTTAACTGCCTTATAAGAATTATTTCCTTACAAGTATATTAATATTAGTCAGAAAGAAAGTGTGTTGCATCGCACTGAAATTTCTTCATTAATGTAGGTAAAAGATATCCAATATCTGAGAGATTTTTCCACTTTTGTAAACGAAAAAGTTAGTAATTTACTAAACCAATTTTATTCAGTTTTTGAGATTCCTTGGTTTAATGTAGCTGTAAATGTAGTCTTAACATCTGAACTAATTTCTAGTAAATTAAGTGTATATTTTAGCTTTCTTATTAACTTTTGAAATCTGTATACAAAAATACTTAATTTTGGTTTTCTTCTTCTTGTAAATAAAGATATATGTGTAGCAATGCTTTTTATTTGCTAATTTTTTTGCTGCAGTATGATGAACATTTTATATTTTGTACTTTGTAATGCAGTGCTACTTAAAATATGTAGCTAAAACAATGTAGTACATTAACAGAGTGAAAACAATGCATTAGCAAAACATTTTCCGTGGCATTCACAGTTATTGCTAATCATTTTTTTCTGTAGTTTAATTACTAACCTGTGCATATTAATATGAATTATATTTAATTAACTTTTTTTTTTGTAGGCCAGGAATTACATTCAGTCACTGCCAGCTCTTAAAAAGAAGGATTTTAAAGAAGTATTCAAGGGAGCAAATCCACTAGGTAAGAAAAACATTACCGGTACATTTCATAAGTAAGCTTTCTAATCACATTCAGCATTTCACAAAGATTTTAAAGCTAGCTGCTCACGGTTGTTCCATCATGCCAAACTGATTGCTGTCACTCCAAAAAGTGTCGTGAATGTAAAAAACTTGTCTTATGTTTGAATGGAGTTGAGCAGCATGATGGATATCCAACAAGTTAGAATTTCATCGTTCTGCACCATCCCACCATCTCTCTTTGTCCCCTGAGTGGGAAAACATGTTGAACCTCCATCTAGTAAGCTTCTTCAATTTGTCAATGTGTACCTGAATGGTTTCTATCATTAATAGTTCTATTGTAAACTGTTCGTATCTTATGCCAATTAACCCTTAAATTTGCAAGACAATACATACATTTTATAAAACTTGCCAGATTCCAAAATAAAGAATTATTAATATAATAATTAACACCATAGTTTATTTCCTGTACAGAATACTGCAATTTTGCAAGAAATTAAAATAATTTTTTAGTACATGCTCTCTAAAACAGCTGCTCGTCGGACTGGTAACACACAAAAAAGTTGTATAAGCAACTAAGGCTGCTAAAATTGCATAAAGCGTCATTCAAAATGCAGTTTTATCGGTCTAGTGTGCTAAAGTCATCATGGCAATCTATAGACAAAATCCAGATGGCATTGGCCAGTCACACCAACTTTAACAAGGATTTAAGCATATATTTGATCATAAAACAAATTTAAACCAACATGTTTCTTCATGATATTCAGAAACTTTACCAGGGTTTTTCGCAAAACACGGTAGCGTACTTCATCATATAACAACAAATGTAAGCCAACAACTTTTCACATCTTCGTTCACAAGAGAAACATAGCACCAGCATATAATTGAAATATATATATATATATTCTATAGTCTTCTACTGTCGTGATGTTGCTGACAGCAGCTCCAATTAAATTGTTCTGGCTTGGATTGAAATTTCCTCGGGATTAACATTCATGTTTTCACAAGCTTTACATAAATACTAGTTCGTATGCATTATTGTTTACAAACAAGCGAATCGTATATTATGCATCTATACTGCATTTCGTATTGGTACAAACGGTTCATTGTTGTTCCGCGATTCAGAAGGCTGTGAGAGTATGACTTTAACAAATGGCTGACTACATTTCATCATAATTAATTGCACGGTATTTTTGTTTCATTTCATATAATTTAGAGAGCTTTTACTAAAAAAATATTGTATGCACCACTTACACAAAAACTTTATCGGACTCATCCAGTATTTCAGCCTCGGCTTACACCTCGGCTGCTATACTATATTTGTCTACTAAAGCCTTATTTTGCGTACTTGATACATAAATAGCTATTACAGTTACCATTGTTTTATTACAAATATAAGGGAAAAATGAATCCAAAATACATTGTTAATTTAATGATTGAAATAATTATTATTAGCAATAAATATTCATCAGAGAGTCTTAATTTCAGTAAAGAGAGTTAAATATTATACCAGAGGATGAACCTTGAATACACCTGTTACTTTGAAAAAATTGCAACCCATGTACAGATATTTTTTGCTATAAATGGAGAAGACTGTTATAATTGGAGGTAAAATAAATACACTCAGCCAGTTTCATATATTTCCTCTGAGGCTTGTGAAAGAAAATGAAATGTCTCCATGTATAATTCTGTGTTACCTTGAGTTATACAGAATGAAATTTTTCTTGTTTCAGCTGTAGATTTGCTGGAGAAAATGTTAGAACTGGATGCAGACAAACGAATAACAGCCGAAGAAGCACTCGCACATAAATATCTGTCACAGTATGCAGATCCATCTGATGAACCGGTTTCAGCACCATATGATCAGAGTTTTGAAGATATGGATCTCTCTGTGGAAAAATGGAAAGGTGAGTGAGCCGCTATTCTTACACATCGTAAAATGCATCCTGTGAACAATTCTTACAGTTACAAAGCTCAGAAACTCCAAAAAAACTGAATCAAATGGAGATGTCACCAAATGAAATGGTTCTTAAACAACAGTTTGGTACATTATTGTTAAAACAAAACTTCACTTAAGGGGACCATGTTAAAGAGCTGCAGAGATTTAGGGCCTGTATTACCACCTGCCGACAATTCCTCCTGACGTGACTTCCAGATAGCTTAACTAGAAGATGTCTTGTAATACCCCCGCTGAACTGCTATCGGGAAGAACGCAGTAAAATTTTGTAAAATGGTCCTTAGCTGATTGAGCAAAGAGGTGTGTTTGTTGTAGTTCGGTAGGCGTCCGGTAGGTGTGGGAGCTCGGATTTGTATTTGTACAATTAAATTACACAATAACATATCGTTTTAAGAGCATTAATCAATTTGTGCAATTCTATCTCATTCATAAGTGAGCATAAAATGACATTTTTGTGTAAATTAAATCTTCCGGCATCAATTCTAAAATTCAGGTGCCCCGGATACTTCGGCGTGATGCCATCTTGTTTCAACCAAGCTTGCCTAACTAGCAGTTGGAAATTTGTCAGCCACTCCATCCTCCTGCTAGCTTATCTGGAAGTTGTCTTGCCAGACAGATTTTGTCAGGAGATCATAATACACAATTCTTGGCCAACTTCCAGATAGGTTCTTTATCTGGCAGATAAATATGATATCAGGTTGTCGTCGTACAGGCCCTTGGACTTAAAAATTAAATTTCAACAAATAAAGCCATCAGATAAGTTAGCAATAGTAGGAAGGGTCTGAGATAGAACAGGAAATAATATTAAAACCAGCAGAAAGGCCACAAGTATTAATAGTCTGGGAGAAAGTATTCGAAGAAAAGTCAAACATAATTTAATAATTTTGAATACCAGCAAAAAACAGGTTGATCAGAAAGTACATCCATCCACCATCAGAAGGAATGCAAAGCATTCAACAGTCTCGAGATCGGACTGGCCCACAAGGTACAACATCCCGAAGATATGATATAATGACATGGTACGACACTTCCATTTTATTGTGAGTGAGACTATGTAAGGTAATTGAAAGATGTAGGGTTTAGCACATTTCAAACAAGGTCTATTTTCATAAGTAATATGTGAAATGTGCTATTTATATCCAGGTTGTAGGCAATGTCCCAGTTTCTGTTTGGTTGTATAAATAAATTTTAGGGTATATTATACGAGAAACATTTCTCTGACATCTGGATTTGAACCCAGGACCTTTGGCTATCCATGCCACTGCTCTACTAACTGAGCTAAGCCAGAATTCGCTTCACAGCACTTGATAGAACCTCTCTCCTATGACTGATTAACCTTAATGGTCTACCTCACTGACAGACAAGTTATGTCATATGCAGTACTGTGAGGCACACTAAGTAGTGATTTTTATGACCAGGCTTCCACTGTTATTGTACAGTTAACATTCAAGATAGATACATAAGCATTCATGAACCACAGATTATTCTCTCTGTTGGACATCATGTGAGAATATTATACTGAATATGACATAACTTGTCTGTCAGTGAGGTAGACCATTAAGAGCAATTAGACATAGAAGAGTGGTCCCATCTGGTGCTGTGAAGTGAATTCTGGCTTAGCTCAGTTGGTAGAGCAGTGGCACGGATAGCTAAAAATCCTGGGTTCAAATTCCAGTGTCAGAGGAATTTTTCTCCTATAATATTCTCATGTAATGTCCAACAGAGACATACCCTTGGTTCATGAATGCTTATATATCCATATTTTAGGGTGTTGGAAGAATGCTGTTTGATTTTAGAATAAGTGCATTTTTCTTCTTTGGTTACCAACAGTAAGATCTAGACTGTAACCATATGCATGTGTATTTTTTGAGATAACTTTTTCTAACAATTTGTGAATAATTTCTAGCTGTGAATCACAATGCTCTGTTGGTTATGCCCACAGTAATCTGATCAACTTTTTATTGTCTGTAGCAAGATTGCATACGAAAATATACGCACTTATTTATTTAGGTTTATTTACCTAGAACACAATATGTTTCAAAGAGTATCCCCTTCACCGTCTGCTGATTTTGATATTTCCATACTCATTCTTGCTACAGATGTCAACTCTTCACTGTGCTATTTCTCAATTAATATTACTTTTGATTTGTCTGTTGCAATGATGAACTACTTACTGGTAATTTTTTGAACCTATTGCTGGATTGCAAGCCCACAGAATAATATGTGAGGTTTCATTTTTTTCGTACTTCACAAATTTTTACATTCAACTTTGAAAAAATAATTTACTATACATTTTGATGTCGTCGTTCTTGGGCCAAGAAACCCAAACTTTTCACACAGACTTTTCAGCATTTCAGCTAAATTCCTGATTGTCAAATTGGTTTGCATGACTATCTCATATCCTGAATCAACTGACTTCAAATTAAAACAAGTTTAATATAAACAATTTTTGACATTAATGTAAACTACAGATAAATCACATCTGAAATAAATTACCTGTTTAGTATGCATGACCTGCTGTTGAGTTGATAAGACGTGTTCATGGTGAAATAGTAGCAAAATAGAAGTTCAGAGCCTTGTTGTATATTTGTCATAAAGTATGAAGCACCATGAGGTTACAGTTTTGAAATAATTGAGATGAGCTTTTCAGTTAGAAAATTTTCTCTGTTCACATATTTTACACCAATTTCGAAATTCCTATACCAAGTGGTGGTCCACAGGAGAAAAGTGTGGGGAGGATACAAGGGAAGTTTTCTGTTTCTCGGTTGTTGTCGTTGCAGAATAATTCTCTTTCTTGCTTCCATCAATTTTTTAAAATGTTGTTTGATGTCATCCATAAATTGTTGTCTAGTCATCCTCTAACACTTATTCCTTATATAATTTCTTTTGGTGGGTTTGTACACAGACAAGTACCTCTTATAAGTACCTATTCATCAAAACCATTACTGATATTGATATGTGTAGTAAATAAAATCTATTTACATTCTTGTCGATCTAAAGAAGCAACTCTTCTTATTTCTTCACCTGCTGTTTCTCTTAACACATTTGTTATTTTCCGTATCTTCTGCATTATTATGATGAATAAGGCATTCTATTATCGAAAAGACTTGACTTATGATGGTGTTTCTCCTTTTGACAGGATGCTCCCATCTCTTACACATTCCAGTAGTTTTTTCCTCCACATTATCATACTACAGATATTCCATGTTCATCATACAAAAAGTTATTCATTTTTGTGCAGCTTAAATTTTCTTTATCTTCTGATACTGGCACAATGTCCTTGCATCATTGCAGTGAATTTCATTCCTTTTTAATGTACTTAATATAAAAACTTTGCAACTTAAACACAGATCTAAAGTAGCAAAATATAACCCTAATATACCCAAGGGTAAACTAAGGTTTATTATTCTGGATAATAAATGAATGTTCTTCTTCCACAAACTCTTGGCTATGTCAAAATAATGTTAAATAGCAATGGTGAAGTTCACCACTTTTGTGTTGTTTCTCGCAAATTTCTGCAATTCCTGTAGTATTTTTTTCTTCTGGTCCTTATGTTTGGTGTCTAAACTGATATTATCAGAAGCTTTTGCTGTTGTCAGGAATCTACCAGTACAAGCATTAAGTTATTTCCAGAGATCTTCAGTTAATATGTCAGGCGAAAATTTACTGTACCATTAGATTCTCAAGCGTCACTGTTGGTCAGAAAAATATTTCAAGAGATTGACAGAATATTGAAACATTCTATGCCCATGCACGCAGTGTATTTCTTACAACAAACCAATAAGCTGTCTTGTCTCAACAAAACAACGCCAGTACCTTTTGCTGTAATGTCCATGTACTGTGTCAGTTTTGTGTGATTATTCGCTATCATTTCAAGTCAGTATATTTAAGTCATGGTGTTATAACAACATTTTCCAGTTTAATGCTTTCACTATCATAACAAATGAGTGCTAGCATTTCCGACAGATAAACTAGCCATTTATCAAAAAGCCAGTTGTATGTTTATCTGTCTACTTTGTGTATAAAAAACAAGTAAAACCCATTTCGGTTTTCAAATTATATTACAAATAAACATTTCCCATATACAAAGGTCTTCATAAACTCTTTGTATTTCATAATTCCTTTTTACTGTAAATGTTTAAATACTTAAAAAAATTATTCATTAATCTTGTGCAGTACACATTACTTTTCATGTTTTTCAAGTTTTTTCCTCCAGTTCTCTGTACATAGCATTGAGGTATTTAAGTATAGATAAGCACGTTACCATTTATAGTTCTCTTATCTACAAGGAATTTCTTACTGCGTAACAGGTACACTTGCACACGTAAGTAGCCTTTATAAGTGAGCAAGTACAATACTTCGGTAGAAATTGTAGTATAAGGTATTTGTTCAAAGTTTTTCTAAACCCAAGATTTGTTCAAAGTTTTTCTAAACCCAAGATTATATTAGGCTTACAAATTTCACCACACATCATTGAGGAAATATGAATAGATTAATGGATTCTTATAGCATAAAAAAATTGCTTTGTTTTATTCCCAATTTTTTAGCTGATTATGAATGTAATAGAATAATCTACAAAATGTAACATCTTGTTTCTCAGATAAAATACTAGGCCTAAAGTATTTCTTATGTTTTTGGAAATGCCAAAGTCTTGTAGTCCTGTAATATTTCACTTTCATTTTGTATTTTTCATCTGGAAAAGTACCATCTTGTATGATTGATAAGACATGAACTCCATACCTGAGGATTTAGAATTTGTGGGTGTTTATTTGTTTCATTGTTTTTTATTTCCTCTGCCCCCTACTGTAGGCACTATTGAGGAAGTATTGTGTTCGACCTTGAAATTCGATGTTGAGTTTTTAACATAAATACACATATTTAAGTACCCTGAATTCAAAAATGCTATTGTCTGTGTGTATGTTTGTGTATCTATGAACAGCTCAAGAATAAAAAATCATATTGAAACAAAATTTTATATGTGGGTTAGGGATTTTCTGAAGATGTAAGACGAAGGTTGGCAACAACTTTCTCTTACGTTTAAATTAGAATTTTGTTTTCTGCTATTTTCTTGAAAACAGCTCTAATGATTTTGTATATGAGTTACTTATACCAAGAGCTAAAAGTTTTATTTGAAACATTTTTTTGCACTTTCTCTGAATTATAGTTATAAGCCAGCCACTGTTTATAGAAACTCAGACTTGTCTGCTGAACTATAAAGCTTTGTATTAGGTTAAAACAACTGAATACATATGCTTTGAATTAGGCCTCTTACTGTATATCAGATGTGAAGTGAGAAAGGTATATTACCCCTACAAAGAACGTTATGTGAGTGCCTTGCATCAGATTTTAGGTGTGTATCTTTTGGGGATGCAATTCATTTTTACAGCCACTTTAGATGAAGAAAATGACGTTTTTGAAAATTTTCTAAAAAATAGCTTGAACTATTTTGTTTACATTTCCTACATGAATACTATAACATGTGTAATAGTTATATTGAATGGTATATTCTGTATTATAATATATTATACTAAGAGCCAAAACTTTCATTTGGGGAGAGAAAATTAAGTCTGACTTGTCGGGTACTGTTAAAGCAATGTATGCGAAAGGCATAAGATCTTGCCAGGCATCTCTTCAGTATTAAGAGAAATGTTATGTTCGATCAGCAGAGTTAACTTGTCAGCTGCAAAGGGACACATCCTTGGGAATTCGTCTTAGAACTCTCACATTCTCTTTGCATTTATTAAGAATAGATAAGAAATCTCTTCCCAGATGACTTGCAGAATTAAATCCTGAGTTACCAAAAGGAACTTTGGGATGAATTCTCGACCAGCACATTTGTTATTTTGCATTTTTTTGTCATTAAATGCCTTGCAATAGCAAGATTGGTGAAAATCTTTAATGACGAATGCCCTGTTGATTCTCAGCCAGAAGGAAATGAAGAATAGGGGAGAAACTTTTACCTGTCTTGCTGCTAGAGTAATGCTGATTCCTTACAAGTTGTTGTAAGTAAAAATCCTCTCAGCCGACATCTTTAATCAATATCTGTGTTAAAACTTAACATGGCAATAGCCCATTTTTTACTTTTACTCTGAAGTCTAGAATCTACTATTCTTTGAGGTATGATATGTCTATCATTCTACCAGAATCTAGTGGTATAAACGGGTGCTGCTTCATGATTCTGCTTATGAAATTGTCAATACTCCTGTCAGGCCTTTAGTCAGGGGTGGACTAGAGGGAGTGCTGCCCTCCCAAAATGTTTTCTTGCCCCCTCTAGATTTTTAACATTTGAATCACAAAAATCTATTCAAGCAGTACTTCATATATTTTCTTTAAATAGCTTTTGAAATGTACAGGTAGGGGGAAAAAAAGCAGACCGACTCTTGTAGCAGATTTCAGAGCCTTGTTATACGTAAATGTAAGTGATGTAACGGAAACATTTGTTTTCACAAGCAATGCAAATTACGTGAAATTATTTCTCAATTGAGTGTCTAGAACAAATTTCAATACATTCCCTTCTATCCTGTAAATGCCGCTAGGCATGCGCAGTGGCTCATATTGGCAACTTAGATATTTTAGTCAGTCCACTTTTTTTTTCCCCCTACCTGTACAGTACATCAGCTTTTATATGTGACATTGTTTTCTGAGGTAGACTATGTCGTTAACTACAGTATAGTCGGAGACACATACTATAATGTTGAGACCACTGAACGTGACAAAGACTTATCAAAGTCCCTTGAGGTGGATCGGTTTGTATTACACTTTGCAAAATCAAAATCAAGAAAGTTAATTTATAAGTATTATGCTTGTCTGTTCATAATTTTCACTGGTAAATAAGTGTTAATCCTTCCATACTTCTTTTAAAAGTAGGTAATTTGTTGTAATTTTCAATATCTTAACTTCAGTGCCTGCAATTTGTGTTAATAAGTTAGTTTGTCTGGTGAAGTGATTTTCTCCTTATGTATGATTCAGTTCATTTTGTTTTGGGGTGGTGATGTATATTTTAAAAAAATGCTAAACCTGATTACCCCCTCTTAAATTTGATTTGCATCCTCGAAAACTTGATCATGGTTACAGGCCTGACTCTTGTGTTACATAGATGAATATGTGCAGTATTTTTTTTCTTTGTTTCAGAGCTTGTGTACACTGAAGTGATTGAATTTGTGCCACAGACGTTACCTCAGGCGGCACAAGATTCGTAGTTGAATTATTTTATCTGTTGCAGCTTCCCCTTGTTTTATAGGAGGTATTACAACTAAAAATATTGTAAATAATGAAGTTCCCACAGTATTGAAATTCTGCTTGATTCATACAGCAGAGTTATTCAGTACCAGTATTTGAAGGGTTTTTCCTAAAATGTTGTTTAGCCCTTATTGTTTTAAAATTTTGTTATCCTGTGAAGTACTATAAAGTGCAATGTTTCTTCAAGGAATGTGTATAATTCTAGAGGTTGTAGACCTTTAAACTAATATTGTTTTAAAGACATAGTTCACTTTAATGAATGACAATGCTTTTGGAAGTAGCCCTTCATTTGGTAGTTATGGTACATTGGTAACTCGAATACGAGAAGTTCTTACGTAAGTTGATGCTGATGGGTAAAATCAAACATAGTCTTTAATTGCCTTTATAAGAAGAGCCTTGATTCTTATTGTGGCCCTGTAACTAATAGAAGATACTTTTATTTTAATTGTTAAATGGATTGGAGATGTTGCTAATAGTAGATAGAGTCTATACTTAACATAATTGGTGTGGATAGTGACAGTAATAACACAGAAAATACAGATAGTTGTTTATCTTCCCCAGTTTGATATTTCATTATGATTTTTTCCAGCTTTTGTGTAGCTAATATACTTAAAAATCAGCAAGAAAATTAATGATAGCAGGGACTGAGGTAAAAAGATTTGTAGGCATGTGAAAAAGAGTTTGGAAGAGACTGAACTATTCTTGGCACGGATTTTGTACCGGTGATATAATAGGCAAAGAAAAACACAGTAAGCTTCATGATTTGTGGAAGACATTTTTTGTAAGAGGTATGCCCCCATCAGCTTTATGCCCCAAATATTTCCTCAGAATGCCGTACACTACTGATTTGCCAGTAGGAATTTGTGAGCTCTGTTTGTTTTGTTTTATTTATTTATTTTTTCAGATAATATGTAGATGTCTTGAAGACAAATAATTATATTTTCAACATTATGAGATGAGGTTGTAGGTGTATAAAGATTTTGAAGCAGATGTGTGAAAATGGACATTAGCCCTAAACAATTCAGCTACAGAGATGGTCATTTTGCATAGAATACCCCATTACTGGGTGCCTCTTGCTCTCCTGATCCACTCACTTGGATTTCACACAAGCAGTTTCCCCAAGTTTGTCCCATCAGTAAGGTTAGGTATCTGAGTGCCCTTTTGTTATTAGAAGCCAAAAGTAACCTTATGTTCTTAAGGTATGTACTAACGTTTGTAATTACATTTTCTGGCCAGAGATTTTTTTTAATTGCATAAAGAAGCCACATTGTCTGAATCAGAATGTTTGCTAGTTTATATGAAAATTCCAACAGGAAGTCACTAAAGACGGAATTTGAATGGCACGGTGTGCACATGTTTTACCATTTGGGTGTTGGGCCCAACTTTGTATTTATTTTTCTCCCAACTTTTTTTTCTTATAAAACCTATCCTTCAAATGAACAAAACTTATATTAAAAATAAAGCTGTAAAGATCGTTTATACCTCAACTTCAAACTCATGTATGGGAAAATGTTCTAAACTATGGGTTTCCTGTTATCTGAAAATACAACTGCTTATTTTTTCCTTCAAATTTTTAAGAAAAAAAATTCCTTTCTTTCTTTCATTCTACACATACATAGATAACAACATTATATGCATAAAAAGGAACAAGCTGTGTCTTTTTTGGCAATTCTACGATATTTTGAATATTTGCATTTTTTTTTAAATATATAAAAAATAATTTTAGGGAACTAAATACTGAAAACTAGTTTCAGAAAGACCATTATGTTAGTGTTATGCCATAGGTTTCTTGGTAAAAATCTTTAAAAAATTGGTTACAGAACATGGATTTTGTCTTCAAACTTAATGCATACCTTAAGCCTGCGTTTCTCAACCTATGGTCCGCGGACCACTGGTGGTCCATGAAGATGGTGCAGATGGTCCTCAGACATAATTAAAAAAATATCATAAAGCAAGTGGAAAGTAAAGAAGAAATTTTTTCACATATTTCGTTATAATGACATATAATTAATACCCCATATATTAAGATTATAGGCCTTCTTTTAAAAATGGGATGTAAAATTAGGGGGTCCGTAAATATTTTTAGACATTTTACAGGTCCTCGGGTTCAAAAAAGTTGAGAAACGCTGCCTTAAGCAAATGTAAAGCTGCTGCAGATCACTTTATGGTGGCTGCAGTGGTGGTGAAGCAATCTCAGGATCATTCTTTACAAGTTTTGCTGATGAATTGTCATGGCAGTTCCCCCCCCCCCCCCCCCCCCCCAGTCAATTGTAGTTTGCTGAAGCGCTTTACAGGTTTTCTATAAAAAAGAATGCATGGATAACAAGTAAAAAATAGCATGTGAATGCCTTGAAAATGTCTTATGAAATTGTCTGGTGATGGATGAAACCTTATTCAGGCATTTGCTTGTAGTTTAAGCATTTCAGGTTGTAAGTCCAGTCCCTTTTGGGGTCAGTGGGATTTTTCAATTGGCCTAAATTGTCAGGAGTTCCTTGTCCCTCAGTGTACTAAGCCTGTAAGACAAATGAGTTTTGTGAGCATTCTTAAGGATAGATACAGCTGGTAGGGAGAGCTGACAGTCTTACCAGACTCATGTATTGACAGTCTGAAAATCTCCAGGAACTAATAGCGATGCCATCATGTTTATGTTTTGTAGTTTTTAAATATTAATTACTAACATAAAGCATGGAGTATTTTATCAATTTGTAAATTAATTTTTCCATTTCATTGTAAATTTTGAGGCTTGAAGGAAGATATATTTTATGTGCCTTACAGTCTGGTGAATGAAAATAATTTAAGTTTTTTTTTTCCCCCCCATAAATCTAATTCAGCCATTTCTGTTTATGACTACCAACGTGCACAATATATCATATAAATACAGGAAAGCTGTTTTGATGCTAAAGCCTAAAAGCTATAAAAATGCGCCATTAAAAGATCTTTGTAAGATCAATAATATTGTCACTAAGCTTTTGATATTCTTCTAATATTATTTACTATGTCCAATTTTTAGTCTCGAGATAGTTTCTTAATACATTGTTCCCAAAAGTCATTATTGAGATACATTCCCGTGTTCATTAAAGTCAAATGTAATATTAAAAACAATTAGCTACTAGCAATCAGTGGAGATGTTTGAATATGATATTTAGGATATCACTAAAAAGCTCTGCTTCTAACAGCTCAGCACACACAGAAGCTAGTATGTTTACGAAGAACCATAGCTAGTTGCCCACATCCCATTAGTTCAGGTCTTGAGGATCACTTTATCCAAATCACACACAAAATGTACTGCTTAGCTTATCAAAAACAAGCACATAATGTTGTAAAAACATTGTTCATTGTTAAACCGTAAAATAAGCTAGTGAAAGAGCATTATAAGTAGGCTGGCTATACTACCTTAAGTTGAAAACAGAACATTGGGTTGGTAAAAACGGGGTTACGGAAAGATGGACATTATTATGTTGGCATACCACTTTCGTTCCATCACTACACTGCTTGTTACCGCAATAAATTTGAATTCTTTCTGGAGATGTCATTAAAACAGCACTTTTGCCCTTTTGACATTGCAAGCTTTTACTTAGATGTTCCCAAAACTTTAAAAAGTGTGAAATTCAGACCATTGACATTCAATAACAAAGCCACCAGTTTGTATACATATTAAACAATAGTTGATTCATCAGAACAGGTCTTTGCTCTTGATGCCATTCACTACACCACATGATGTGATATTTTCTTTGAATAAATTGCTGTAGATATTGATACCTAGTATGAAACAATAAAACTTCTTGGTTAATCAATTTATTGCCCATCATGACATCGATATATAATTATAGGTTAGAAATAATAAGTTGCACTTTACCAGTATTAAAGTATAAAAGAGTTTTTATTAGAGATGATACAAAATCAACATTTTCAGTAAAAATGACAGACTGCCAAAAAATATTAAAATAATGGTACTGTGCCATTCAAAATGATATACTTATGGTCAGCCTAATTATAAGGTGCATTTCGTTGTCATTCCGGCAGAAGTACAAAATCTTGGGTTTGAGATAAAGCTGTTTTAAAGTTGGAATAAACCATTGCGTATATGAACTTAGTGAAAATAGAAATATTAGTTATTTGGAAATGGGTCAGGATATCAATCATTGAGTTCTATCTGCCTATAAAGCATCCTTTCATCTATGTAGTAGTATATATAACTCAAATGGCCAATTTTGGAGTTTGTGACTTCTGCCATAATGTCGATTTCTTTTGTCATGGAAGAAATAGAAGAATTCAGCACAATAAAAAAACTTCACTTGTAACTTCAGCCCAAATCATAAGCTGCAGAGAATGATATCAAAGTTCTTCAGAGTAATGAGGATAATTTCTGGCCTAAAATGAAATCTCTGAAGCATGAAAACTTTGGTACCTGTATAAAGTGATTTCTTTAACGAAACCATGTTCCCAATTCTGACTTTTGAGACATCCAGTGCATAAATTTTACCAGTCTTTCAGCATAGTGGAACTTCCTTTTGATCTCTGTGTTGGAAAAATAGTTCACAAAATAATTTATACCAATCCATGTTAAGAACTATGTGCTATTTTTGTTTTACCTATTTCATTATGTAGTTTTAGTGAAATGTTAATACATTAAGTAGAGGGTTATACATAACATAACAGTTATATTATTTTAGAAGTATAATTTTTAAATAGAAAATGTGTTCAAACCAGAATTGGTTGTGTGTATGTTTCTAGAAAGTATATAGGTTTGAGAAGTTCATGCTTTCTTATTATCTGTATGCTTTTATTTCTCTCAGATTTTATCATTCTTCTTTAAATTGTGGCATCACCTTATGTGAGACAGATTTTTAATTTAGCCTAATCAAAATGTGATATTTGTGTTTTTATAGGTGAATTTACAAAATAGTCCACTGTGCAGGGCAAGATAAAAATAATCAGCCCCGTATTTAGGTATGGGCTCGATCCTAGGGCAGCAAATTCTTAGGAGTGGCAACATTTTGAGGAAAAAAAATATGTATGATGAAAATATATTTTCACATGCGCAAAGGTAGCAGGAATTCTTATTAGTGAGAGGGAAATTGAGATAGATGGATAAACTGTCATTCTTTGTTGCATCACTTATTAATTTTGTTGTTTCTACGGAATTATCTTTTTTTGTGGTTAATACTACTGATTAGTATACGATTGGTATTTCCATCTTGAATTTTGGACATACTGCAACTCGATCCAGAACTCAAGGTTAGTTAGAACTCAGGGTGTTTGTTTACAGTATTTTCCTTCTTCGCAGATTTCTATTTTAAATAATATATATATTTTAAATAACCTATTTACAAGTTACAATTTTGCTGCTAAATTTTTTTCAGATTTGCTAAGTTAGTTGTTGGGAGGGGGGATGGAAAAATTGTTGGGCCCATGGGCATAACATTACCTAAATACGGGGTTTGAAATAATAATATGAGTTTAGAAGTGGATGAAGTGTATATGATATCAAAGTTCCCAGTGCATTAATTTCACACTTCAAGCTTTGCAAATTGAGATCGAGTTTTGTATAATCATTGATAAATATGCATAGTTTGTATGCAGTATCATTACCAATTCTTCGTCCCAATATTCAGTAGCACAAAATTAATTGAGGGATGTACAAAATTAATTGAGGGACATTGTTATGCTTTGTATGTAATTGCACAAAGTGCTAATATAAATATTTTTATTAACAGCAACAAATGTTTAAGTATTGGATTAAACATCAAAACATTCCAGATATTCATCTGAACCTTCATTCCTCCCATGGATTGTAATATTAACTGTTATTGTTTTGGACTTCGGAAGTAAATGTATAAAGATTTGAAATCTGTCAGGTAACTTGCAAAATTTTTTAAATTAAAATATTGTAATTAATTAAGGGGACACTACAGAGTTTTTCAAATGGCAAGCAATTTGCCTGACAGTGAATGATGTGTGTAGACTGGATAAACATTGCCAGTTCCCCTCTTTTGCCCTGCCCTTCTCTCCGAAATATGCTTCCATCTCCCTCAGTCGCTCCTCTACCTCTGACATGAATGCATTGCTTTGCATGACATCTGATTGCTCCTGTTCCTTAGAAATAAGGTATTAATAAGTATGATTATAACAACCGTAATCACATTATTTGAATAATATATTGAATTTTGCCCTCTATCCCCCGAGTTTCTGAAGTGAAATTACAATATTTCTGTTTAGTCGTATTTCGAAGTCTGAATTCTTTGAGCGCACGGTTCAGCCTGACAGCAGGGATACAGTTTGGCAACATTGCACAACTTTGTTTGGGCTGAGTTTCAAAGCAAGAACAGGGAAAAATTCTTCCCATGTGAAAAACACAGTAGTAGAAAATTTATTTAAAAAAAATCAAATTGAAGTTTTTTAAATTTTCATCCTTAAAGGAAAAGTAAACTAAAAATTCAGTATCATTTTCTTCATACGGATTGAAAGAAAATGTTTTTAAGAAATGATTTTCACTGTTAGAAATGTTTTACACCTTCACATTTAATCACAAAACGAATATATTTATTGTAAAGCGATGGGCGCGTGACGTCACGCTTGACGAAGGCTTGGCTCAGTCTCGCCCGGTGAAAGACATTTCACAGTATTCTGTCTACTGTTACAGTTTTTTAGTGAGTATCTGTTCAAACAATGGTTTATTGTTGTGTTGTGGGGTGTACAAACTCATCGTCGAAGAGTGATAACACACTTAAAATATCTTTTCATCGATTTCCCAACAGAGATAAGTCACCCGAACGTAAATAAGCAATGGCTGATAAAAATAAAAAGAGATAAATTTGTTCCTACTAAATACAGCACGGTTTGTTCACAACATTTTGAAGAAAATGATACCGAGCTTTCGGTACAGTTACGAAAACAGTTATCTGGAGAAACCCCGCAATCTGTTTAAAAAAGAAGTGCTGTGCCATCACTTCTTTTGCGTGGGAAATCTGAAACACCGCCAATGAAGTAAAGAAAATCGTCGTACTCGAGGAAGAAGGAAATGAGAGAGTTGTTGCAAGATTTGAACAGTAATCCTTCAGTATCCGGGAATGGACAAATCATGAATGTGGAATCTAGTATTTATGACGAAAATTCAGTTTCTAACATCGGAGGCGTTCAGTGTAAACTAGGAAATGAAACTTATGTCAATGTTTGCACAGATTCATTGAATGTTTCTTCTAGAAATTGTGATTTAGATAGCTCTTTTAGTATTTCAGAAATTTCTACTACCGCAAAAGATGATTCTGAATCTGAATGTGACTCTGTTCGTATCTTGAAAAATATTTTGTTTTTGAACTGTATTAGATCTAAGTATTAACTGATAACGCCTGGCAACTAGTGTATCTTTATTTATAATAACGCTATCGAATGAGCAATGTCGTGTTATACAGTCTACAACCCCCTTCTGTTCACAAATTACTTCACAGTCCCAACAACACACACTTTCGTGGCCCGTTTTCATATGTATACACAGCCCACATTTACACCATTCCGTATTTTCTTTTCTTCCTTGCAATTCTTTAAATAATTCCTTGTCATTTTCTTTTCGTGTGATATTAATTTGTGAATACCGAGATTTGTCCTTAGAAGGTAACATTGCAGGCATCTCTATCAACAACAAACACAAATGAGACTTTGTGGTGTATTAGAAACACACGCTCGAGCATTACAGCTGCTGTTGTCCTGCCAGCGAGTTAGTCAGGCGTGACGTCACAGCAGCTTTTTACTTCACCCGTACAAGGCGTAATATTGGGCACCTGAAGTTCACGAGATCACCATTCGTTTCGTAATTCAAAGCTCCGTGCGATGAGATTAAAATAAGAAAATGGTATTTTTTTAGTTTACCCTTCCTTTAATGTGTCTACTTTCATGTCCAAATGATCAAAATGGTTTTCTTATAATTAAACAGCAAGTTGGTAAAAATTGGATTAATCATGTGACTGCATCAGCTGAGACAGGTCAAGGCACACATTATTATTGTTGTTACTATTATTACTGTTGTTATTATTATTTTAATAGTTTAGTTTGCGGTTTAGTAACAGTGGTGTAGATTTCATTGTTATTTATAGAAGACATACAGTGCAGGTGACATTTAGATGGTGCATCAAGGAAATAACTTCAGAAACTGGTTTAAATTTTTTATTATGATTTGCCGGAAATTTGGTTTTGAAGCATTCAGATATCACTTTTTCATTGTAAATATTAACCAGATTTTTTAAAAATTTATACAGAATGTAAAGAGTTATTACCGTATTTATGTGAATTTAATGGACACTTTTTCTCTCCATTTGTAGCATTTAATATTGGGGTGTGCATTAAATTCGAATGAAAATTCCTTCCGTAGTTTGGTCATAACTTTGATCACGTATGTAACAATGCTGTAATTCTCGAATGTTTTCTGTATTAATTCCCAATTCAACATTCCTACAGGCAACGACAAGACTTTCTGCATTTCTCTCGATTGTGTTTATACCTTCGCCCAACAGACAAACTTCATCTGCATAAGCTAAATCAGTTGACTGCCATTTAGTTCTAGGCCTACCTTGTTTTCCTGTTTTTGGGATATTCCAAAGCGAAACTAAAAAGTATTTAGGTGATAGTGCATCTCCTTGCTTCAAGCCGCTTCTAATGGCCAGCCTACGTCGTATAAATTTCCCTACCCTGACTCTGCTATAGGTTTCATTTAGACACATTTTGATCAGCCTAACTAACTTCTTTGGTACCCCAAACTCAGTGAGGATATTGTACAATTTGTCTTGCCTAACTGAGTCATATGCTTTTTAAAAATCTATGTATAGCTGGTGAACAGGCTTATTATATTCCCACTTTTTCTCCCATATTTGATCAATGGTTGATCTGTTTTGCCTAAATCCACATTGGTGATCTCCAATGATTTCATCCGCATATGGGGCTAATCTTGACAGAAGTATATTAGATAAAATTTTGTATGATGTTGATAAGAAAAAAGTTCCTCATTCGAGTAAATATAGTATATAAAGAAAACTGCTTAACAGTTTCATGTTATCTCTTCCCAAAAAATAAAAGATTTATTTTAAAAATTGAATAATTTAATTAATAAATTACAATTACAATTACAATTACAATTTATTGTTCCAAATTACACGAAAAATACATACAAAGTTGATACACCACCCGATGAAGCAGAGCTTGTGTTTGGGGGTGGTTCAGTTCAATATATTAGAAAAACTTATACTAAATAATTACTTAAAACAATACATAATTTGGAGAAGTATGACAAAATATTATGTATAAAAGGTTAAAACATGTTCTATTTACAATACAAAGGTACGAGGTAATACAATAATAATACATAACAATTTATTTGTTCAAATTTTAGTAAAAAACAAAGAAATTAAGTTCTATCCAAATTTTAAAATTTAATATGAAAAATGTTATAACAGTAATAGTAGAAAACAGAAGTAATAATTATATAAATTTTCTAATTTTAGACCTAAATTGTTTGTTGTTTAAGCTATTTAGATCAGGATGGTTGGTAATAAATGAATGTCTTGGGCCAAAACTTGAACAGTGCTTGTAGGCCTATTTTATTTTTCGTCTGATGTTTATATGATAAAACAAAATCCATATACAGGATTGTTACCCTAATCAGGGTGGAAGAACAGCCAAAAGCACAGGTTGATAAAATTTAGTTCACCTATTAAAAGTTGTATTTTATTTAAGGTTTATCAAACACTAAAATATTTTTATTTTTAAAACGATCGCAGCTAATTAATTGAAAATTTGAAGGTGGTGTCTTCTGTATATTATATCCTGTCTACCCTGAAAATTTGAAAAAGTTTGATCCCATAGAAAAAAGTTCCAAAATTAGTGTGTCATCTTACGTACCATAATTGCATTTTATCAAATCAGTGTCTCCATTTATTAGCAGTTTTGTAAAGTGTTAGAAGGTTTTACTGTAGTAGTCTTCTTGCAGAAAGTCATTTCTTTTTTAGCTAAGATATCTAAGGCTAATTGACATGATAACACTAGGTTTCTAACTGGTCCTATGGCCAGTCAGACTGTTGGGAGCCTTATGCCCACTTGTAGTCCTTCAAAATAAGTGTGACTAAATTAACTTCTTTGAACAGACTGAAAACCTCTGACAGTAAATGGTTTCATTGTAGTAATATCATATACAGTGGAAGAGATATTAATACAGTCTCTTCATATATTTGATTTTTATGAGGTAGGGCATCTAACATATATTTACAAGGTGAACATTTGCAGGGAGAAAGATTCGTTAAAAGGTTTTATAAATGGTTTGAATGATCTGTAATTTGCTACATTTATTCCTCCTCCTCTTGTAATTCTTAGATATCTATTTAATATTTTTCTTCTTATGATGAAACCTCCTTGTTGACAGTAATGAAAGTAAACAGTCTGGAACCAGATCAATGAAATTGCAATATATTAATACTAACAATGACAGAAGGGTAACTTAAGTTTCAGCCATGTGTGTTCTTTCACTTAGCAGTTATTGATTGGATGGGTCTATTAAAAGGTGTGAAGGAGGATGACTCCTGTAAATGTAGTACGACTGTTTTGAATAACATTGAAATGATATTTTCAAATATCTTAATCTATTCAATGTTTTAAAAGAAAAAATCGCTATTCTTACTACCTAATGAATCAGTCCCCTTGGTTGTTAGATATAATAACCACAAATATATTTGGTTTTTGAACTTCCAAATAGAAGGATATTAATATAATTTAGTTTATTCACAATGCTCCCAGCTCAAAACTCAGCAGTTGCCATTGAACAGAAAATAATGCTGTAGCTATTCTTTCCAGTTTCTTAATGTTTTAGTAAAGTAACCTTCTTATAAACTCTGTGGTGCTACATCTCAGAAGTGGCAAGGCCTACTATCTGAGCACTGCATCATCTACCATAGACAGATGGCAGGATTTGGGGACATGTGGTCAGCATGCCAACACCCACAGCTGTTATTGATGGTTTCATCTACTTCTTAATCAAGTCTCAATTTTGAATCACCCATTCCAGACCTCCCTACCTCAGAAAAATCCGAGGAGGTACTGGGGAGCAAATCTGAGCCTGTAGATCCATAGCTAGCGATGCTGATCACTAGACCATGCAGGTAGTCCAGTTGGAAAGTGAATTTAACCTTTTACATTTTCTTAGGGTCTCCTGTAGTGATTCCACTTCCCAGCTGTTCAGCAGGTTAAGCTACATTAGCTCAGAACTGAACTTGGACATGTGAAATATGCTTTCAACTCTGATATTTCTTGTTAAGGGGAGTATACACAAAACCCTTCATGGTTCAGGTTCAATGTTAACCAGTAGGTCCCGGCTACTTCGTTGGTCCTTACCTTCCAATAATGTGAACCACCACCCCCATGAGCATTCATTAAAAGGCTCAAAGAAAGTCATTATAATGGGGCAAAATAAACATGCCATAAACTGAGAATATTATAGGAGAAAAATTCCTCCGACACTGGGACTTGAACCTAGGACCTTTGGCTATTCACACCAGTGCTCTACCAACTGAGCTAAGCCGGAGTTCAATTCACACCGCCAGATTACCAGATTCCATCTGGCGCTGTGAATTGAACTCCGGCTTAGCTCAGTTGGTAGAGCACTGGTGCGAATAGCCAAAGGTCCTGGGTTCAAGTCCCAGTGTCGGAGGAATTTTCCTCCTATAATATTCTCATGTAATGTCCAACAGAGACAATAATCTGTGGTTGTTGAATGCTTATATCTCTCTCTCTGTAATCATCAGTTTTACAACTGGTTTGATGCAATTCTCCAGTTCTTCCTATCTTGAGCCAGTCTCTTCATGTCTACATATTTTTTACATCCAAAATCGCCAATAATCTGTTTTGCATATTCTAATCGTGGTCTTCCCTTACAATTTTTCCCCTCTATTGTTCCTTCTAATATAGTGTTGACCAAGCCTGGATGCCTCATAATGTGCCCCACTATTCTGGCCCTTCTTCTAATGAGTGTCGTCCATAGACTTTTTTGCTCCTCTATTCTTTCTAAGCCCTCTTCGTTAGATATTCTGTCAGTCCACCTGATTTTCAACATTCCTCTATAGCACCACATATATCTATATCTATGCCATAAGCTGTTAAAGAGACAAAATTTTCTTTACTACTGCTAATAAAAAACATTGATTTTCTTTCTGGCTATTCTTCTTATTGTTGGTGCAAAATCTTGTAAGACTTTGGAAAAAAAATGTACAAGAGAGCTACAGTAAAAAACAATCCATGGATTAGCACAAATTAGAAGAACAAAACCACATTGCTGTTATAATATGCAAGTTACAAAGTTTTGTGTTGCTTGATTAAAATTTTCAATTTACTCTTACCAATTTTTGCATCATAATTTAAAATACAAGGTTTTAAATAGTTGATTTTTTACAATTTTAGATATTTTGTTCTATAAATGAGGTTTGGCAGAGGCATAGATGTGAATATGAGGAATTGTATATAATCAAAATTAAAAATTAATAAACTTGAAGATACGAGGTTTTGCATTTTGGCCATTGTAATACTTTGCTAAAAAAATTATGCCAGCATTTCTCTGTGGTCACTCACACATTATTACGGAAAATCCCATTTACCAGTATATGGCTTTTGTTGTTAGTCTTAAAAGATGAAGGGTCCTGTTAAGTGAAGTGCATGAGAGGTGCTCCGTGATTACAGTGCACGCCGCTTATTGTGATCACTTCGGAACGCAGCTAAGTCTGATAATATTAACTGAGTGATAACAATAGCCGAAGGAATTAAATGAAGATTATTTATTCATATATAAGATAATACACTACAAAACAGAATTAAAAATATTTAACCATAAAAAGATACGTAACTGTGAATCATTGAACTACTCATAGGCTAACACAGTAATAGACTGCAAGCATCTACTTTTTCAACCAGTAACAAAGTTTTTAATTGTTTTTACTTTCCTTTAGGAGTCCATTAACCAATACTCCATACTCAGTAGTAATGCTCCCTCAAAGTGGTCATCCTGTGAGCTGGGAACAGAATTGCTACCTCCAGTACAACACAATACAGTTGACTTAGATACGAAATCCTTAAAAACGAAATTTTTCATGACATACAGTACTTGGAAATAAAGTTGCAAAAAGGAAAATGTGATAACATAAACTGGATCTTTGATCACAATAATTCATTTTTTCAAAGCATCAGTATTAATCTGTATGGGACTTCATAAAAGTGATAACATTACCCGACTGATAACATTATTCGTGATTACAATAACCAGCATTCACTGTATTTAGAATCCACATTAAGCAGTAGATCCTGTCTGCTGATTATCAAGATCATCTGATAGGGATAATAGTATCCCCATTCCTTCATCATACCAGATGAGCAGAGACCAGAAAGGTATAATTTACTTTAAACATCTTTCTGAAGGTTATTGTTATTTGAAAGGGAAATCTGCAAAAAAAATTAAAATTAAAATATTAATATATTGACCAGTTACAGATATTTTCAAGGGTTCTAATGTCCTTATACATTAAGTTGTTTTCCAAAGTGAAACATTCTGCTTAACTTTTAAATTTTATGGTAAAGATCACCTGTAAGGAGCCCATGTGTACAATTTATGTTGAGAAGAGATAGACAAAAATCCGTTTAAAGAGGGATTTCTGCATCAGTGACTCCTTGTTGCTTATTAAGAATTGCAGTTGACCATGAAAAACAAAAGTGAAAGCTGAATCTCTGGACTGCTAGTAAAGTATTCCTCTTTTCCTATGAATACTGACTCCATATTTTGCAATAAGATTGATTGAATTTTAAGCTAAATGAATATCAAAGTGCAAAGGCAAATTTCTAAGGTTACACTTAATCCCCCCCATAGCCAATAGACGAAATGATGTTTTTCACTGCTTATCCTACAATCAACATTAAATGCTATAATATTAATGTGTTGACAGTTCTTAATCATATGACCACTCTTACATCCCCAAAAAAGCTTTATTAACTGAGTAGCGACAGTATGATCAACCATAAAAAAAATGTGGTAAGTAATATTTATTAAGACTGTACAAAATAGTTCATTGTGTTAGGGAATGAGAGTCTTAATATATCATCATTTAAGATGAGAAACTTCGTCTCTCCAAAATAAAAACTTTCCAGGAAAAACGGTTCAATTGTAACATTGTAAGGATGTAAATAATTCATACTACAAACGATCATTCGCATACGAGGCTTCACAACTATAACCTGAAAATGCTAATTTCGGAGACACTGCGATATATAGTCCTCTTTTTCTCCCCGGCTTTATTTTTCTCCCTCTGTGTTTGCTCTCTTGTCTTTCTATTTCTTTCTTGTCTCTTCTCATCATCCTCATTGATGAACAGCCGTATTTATTATAAAGTTTTCCATAAATTTTCAAGTAAAATCTTAAAACTAGAGTACCGGTAGCTATTTAATAATAAAATTTGTAGAAAAATGTTGTGTTCATAACTCACGTAAAGATATTTACAGCATATTTGTGGGGAGTTGAGTGTCCACATACTAAGTTGAAAAAGCCTGGTTTGATTCCACCCTGAAAAAAAAATTAGAAAAAGAATAAGAACTAGCAAATCTACAAAAAACTTAATTTCTTTTTTTCAGAGAAGTAATTTGTTTTCTGTTTCAGATTTCTTTGAAGTTTAAAGACCTCTTTCTTGAACAATATTTCAGATTTCAGAACCATTATAATGATTTATTCCCGTTAGACTAATGAACTGGAATGACAAACAGGCGTACTGAATTTTATATAACAATTCAACTCAAAGAAATAAGTAAATTATGTTGAAAAAGGCTCTCCTTGAAATCTGAGGAATAAGAATACGCTGATGTTCACTCTATGGTATTTTCAGGCTTTATCATATTATGTCAATGAGGTAATCAGTAGTTTGCATTCACCCATTCAGAAGGAAAAAATTTCCCTGTACTGTGCTGTGTTCTTTTGCATTTAAAAAAAATTTACTTTAATTGCACATGGGTCTCCCTCAAGTTCGTGCAAGGTGGATGCATAGCAACCAACACCGCAAGGAGAAACACATGAAGATGGAAACAGTGATGAGTTAATCACAATTGGGAAGCTATTATAATATAAGGTCAAGATACATTACTTAACTAATTTCATTTTTAAAATTGGGATTACCAACGTGTGACTTGACTTTTCTGGTGTTGAAAATGTATAATTGTTTATCAAGCTTCCCTCCCAGAAGATGGCAGTGGAGGTAGTTACTGAAAGCTCTAATTGGAGGTTTCAATACTTAGATTAATTTTGTTATGCTTATTTGCTGAGAGAGAGGTAGGTGGTAAACCCATCGCCTCTCAGCCCCCCTCCGGAAACTTGGAGAAGAGGAATTTTGTCCAGAAGCTTTCATTTAGGTTTGGGAGTTCTTTTAAAGGCTGTAAATCTACGACAAATTCTTTTTTGCAATTTATAAGTATAATCACTAACTAGGCAATGTAGGGACTTGGCAGTGTTGATTTTACTGAAGCAGGTTGTCATTTCCGATCGAAAGCAGCGTTTTTCAATATACCCCACATAAACCATCAAAGATGTGTTAATAGAATGTTTGTAATATTTATTGGAAATGACATAATTTATTCTACAAAAATGTTTTGGACATTTGGACAATTACCTTACACCCAGTGCTTGTTTTATGGAGGTACATAAACCTCTCAAAGATTTTTTCTGTTTCATACAGGATAAAATAATTATTTTCCACAGTTTTGAAATCTGGATAAGTATGTACCAAACAAAATAACGATCGTGATTATATGCATAATTTACATTAAAGTAGCTATATTTAGTGCAACGTTTGTTATCTCTCCCATGATTTTCAAGATATGGGACCTGAAATTGGTGTTGCAATCAGGAAAACAAGTAAGCGCTACAGCACCGCTGCAGTGGTAACCATGAGTATGTTGTCAATGTTACTGATTCAACATTAGCACGTGCAGAAGAGTTTGTTGTATCCCTTTTCTCTTAGTCCACCTGTATGGCTTATCCAACCTGTGGCATATGTGAATTCTGGGTTTCTGAAAGGATGACATCTGGCGACAGACACCAAATGCAAAGAGAAGAAATGTGAAGATATCAGTGGTCATGTTTTACTGCCAGTTTGGAAATTGTTGTGACCTGCTGTCCGGGTGCGGGTGCATTGTGTGCGATTCTACCTTCATTCTAAAAAATGGGGAAGTCTGACAATGTTCCATCAAGTCAAAAGCAAGAGGACCCCTTTTTTCTTTATGGGAAAAAAAGCACTGCTTGCAAGGGCGCCCATATGATATTTTCTAGGGAGGGGCCAATTTTTTAAATTATTAATTAATTTTTTGTCGCTTTAGCTTTTTGGGTCACTTTGTAACATAATGTTAATAACATAAGTGCAAAAATGAGAAAGCCAGAAAATAACTTCGGGGAGGGTCGAAAGTGATGGGGGGGGTTGGAGGTATGGAATACCCCTCAAGAAAGGGGGGTCAGGGGTCCAACCCCGGAAAATTTTTAAATATTGAACTAATGAAAATCACATTTTACGCTATTTTAGCATTGAAAAACTAGTTTGTAAATTTTTTTGCCTTACTCTAAGATATGCCAACATAAACAAGAATTTGTTAGGCCTATTTAAGTTGGTGGTCCAGCCCTAGAAAATTGTTAAATATTGAACTAATGATACATTTTATGCTATTTTAGCACTGAAAAACTAGTTAGCAAATTTGTTCACTATATTCTAAGATATGCGAACTTAAACAAGAAACCGTTACCTAAGTTATAATACTCATTACTATTTATAAGAAAAGTTAAATAACACATGGAACAATGGAAATAAAAGCCTACTCATTATGTTATGAAAACAAAATAACAGCTATAATCATATTTGATACACCAACAAAACCTGTTTGATTTAATAAATAATTTTTTAGAACAAAAATAGAATTTTAGCTTTTGATTTTTAGGGGTCCGGACCCCCTGGAACCCCCTTTCCTAATCCACCGTGGATTCTGCTTTTATGCTGTTGATTTGTAAAGCTTCTGCAAACTTTTTATGTCTCTACTGACTTTCAAATAATTGTCTTTAAAGAAAAACACCTGACTATAATTATTAATATACTTTTTTTTCCTTTCCCTGAGAGCTAGAGGGGGGCCGTGGCCCCCCCTTGCCCCCGGGTATGGGCGCCCATGACTGCTTGGCCTACAGCTGTTGTATCTTTTCATGCAATAGTGGTAGCATACATTAGACCTAATGATCAATCCTGGATGAAACCTGAATTAACATAAAAAGCACAGTGAACTTTACATTAAAAGTCGTGCATTGACACGTGAACCTAGTGGTGGTGTGAGCTTTATGGAGACCACTTGTGCATGGAATTATACCTGTATCTGTTGGACATCTGGTATTATTATCGGTCTATGCAAGTAATACTATGTATAATTACTTTATTGCAGTGAATGGATAATAAAAAATTGGCCCCATACAGCACCAGCCCACCATGAAAATTATCAATAGTCAAGGGGCCAGTCCAGCCCTGACTAATTGTGCAAAATGCATTAGAGCTAGACAGGAGACGTATTGGGAGTTATAAAATGGATGAATTGAACTAGATTTAATATAAAAAGTGACAACACCTTGTTAATAATTAATTATTGGTATAATGGGGACGAAAGATCTAAAGAAGGAAAAATCTGTTAAAAACAAGTCATCTGATAACCTGACACGCTAATGTAGATTTAAAGTAACCAAAAGAAAATAAGTAAAATTTATAAAATCTATAGTCCTGAACAAAGTAGAATTCATAAACAGTATAATAGGCAAAGCTGTTAGCCTGTGTATTATCAACGTTTTTAACAATACCATGTTTAGATATGTGTACTCTCATCTTATTAAGAAGTCACTTTCCATTAATTGAAATTACTTAACCAAATTACTTTGAAGTACGGTAGATCAAATAGGATACAAGGGGAGGAATAAAACAGGAATTCATCAATACATTTTTTTATGTCAAGGTTGTTGCAATATAGACAAAAAATAGAGATACCTTATAATAGTATTAACTCCCACTTGTCAAGGGATTACTGTAGTTTGTTTCTTACTGCACCCTAGGTAAATGGGTTTTTTTTTTATGTAACAACCTCACAGTATTCCAAGGTTGGTCACAAACCTGTCAGGCCCCAACCCTGGAAATTAGAGGTAGCCTGTAGCCACTTTTCATTTTAATTTAGCGTCTTGGTGAAAGGTGTAAGAAATCCTGTGAGCGTATCATAGACTAAATTGCAGCTTACAGGTAGAATTGAGGTGTACCAACTAAATCCACCTCAGAGGACTTAAATTCAATTGAGGGGTCTATTAGCAAACACGGCAATCTCCATTGTGAAAAAAGATTTAGATGCTAACTTCTAATGAAAATTTAATGCGTTTCCTATTACATATTTATTGTAAGTGTTGCAAATCCCACTTCCCACATAAGGGAGGAACTCAGATTTGCAGCATATTCACTAAATATGTAATGGGAAATATATTAAACTTAAATTAGAAGTTAATATCTCTATCTTTCTGGTAAGTCCAGCAATCCATCAAGTCAAAAGCAAGAGTACCCCTCGCTTAGAAAAAAGCACCGGTCATCGACCATTACTTTTGAGAATTAATAACAAGAAAAAAAAACATACCAGTAGCATAGGGTTAAGGGGGAGCAATGGGATTTTTGGTACCGGTACACTGTGTCCAATTGCTTTTGTAGTGCTCTCTTTTTAAATAAAATGCTGGTAAATATATTTTATTTATATATTATATTTAATATATGCTATAATTATTTATAGCATAAAATATGACACACCCTAAAAACGTAACAAATATGTTGATTATTTTAATACTGTATATACCGGTACCCCCCAGGGCAGGACCGGCCTCCGGGCCGAACACATCATCATCATCATAATATATTATGGTAGCTAAACAAAAACTGCAAAAACCAGTAACATACGAGTTACAACTGGAAAAATCGCTTGAAAGTAAAACAATAATAATTATATTAACTTATTAAGAATAAAATTGAAAAAAGAAAAACAAACAATATTGGTTTATAGGCTGGAATATTTTAATTTTTATCTTGTTTGTAGACACGGTAATCTTATTATGGAATACTCTGGTTTATTATTTAAGTTTCTATTGTAATTTATTTTTGGTAGAATAATGGTACACATTTAATCATTTATTTGGAATGTGGGGTTTTATTTACACAACTTAACCTACATTGCACTTATCGGAGTATTGAACGCAGCCAAAATCTAACCGAACCACTTTGCAGTTTCGAACACACCCATTTATTTACGTGCCTTGCGGCTTTGAGGTTTTCAAGATGGCAGATTTCCTGCGTGTTTGTGAGCAGCCTGTCATGGTAAACACAAACTATGTATTGCTGATTTGGGTTGTATCTGATCAATTGATGTGAAATAATATAAATGTTCTCGCGTTGATTGTATTATAATTATTGTAATTCATTTTTGTTGTCTAATAGGTATGAATGCTTACTACCGAGGTGGAAGCTGATTTCATCTTGTCATGGCGAAAAACATTCGACTGCTACAACGGTAGGATAAAATACCGTATTTTACTGTTATGAAAAGTAGAAATAGGAGAAATGTTTAGTGGTTATAAAGATGCCCCACCTTATTACAATAACCAGTCTCTTTTTGAAAACCGTAATCAGGCCCCATTTGCTCCTGGAGACACTTCAAAACAAACTTCAGCACCTCCATGGGATTATCCTCAGCAGTCATTTAATACTGTGCCTTGTTATACAGGTGATCAGAATTTAAACTCAAGACATATTCCTGCCATACACAATCAAGTGGTATCTCAGTTCGAAAATAACAATGTTCTTGCTCATTTTAAAAATATTACCAGTACAGGCAATAACCACCAGTCTGTTGTTAGGCCTAGAGCAGTGATAAATTGTCAATCAAATTGTAATGCATGCTACAACCATTCAGTACCAAGAGTTCCATCCCACTGGAATGCCCCACCAAGTGACGGCGTTCATTATGTTAGTGGAAATACAACTGCCCCCTTGCCTTCTGAGGAAATACCTAGGTTTGCACCAAATTTACCTAGTTTTACACAACATGAGGATGCATCCCATCATTTTACTAGTGGTTTTGCAAATCAGTTAACTAAGCTTTCTAGGTTTTCCAAAGATTCTTCAACACCTTCAGCACCAAAGAAGGATGTCCTCTCCCCTACAGGTGATTGCAGTGTTCTTAGACATAACCCTCTTTCAAGGGTAGAACCATCACCTAGTGATAGTGCAGTGGCAAAAAAGGATTCGTGTATTACTTGTAGGGGCGGTGTGTGTAATAGAACAAAGTGTAAGTTTTACCAGCATCATGCAGTTAAACTACCAAGTATCGAGTCACTTCCCATTCAGCAGTATGGAATGTCAAGAGAAAATGTGGTGCGTTATACTGGTCATATTAATGGGAGTTCTTCAAGCAACCAGTGGCCTCCCGTTGGCACTCATCAACCTCCTGGGATGTGGTTGCAGAATGGTCGTCCGCCAGGATTCTGGATTCCACCTACAGAGAATCTTCATAACATGGGAAATGCAGGTATGTCAAATTTCTGGGGAGATAGCTGTGAGATAACAAATCAACTTCCACCCCCACCAAGCTATCATGATTTTGCCTCAGAAAAAGCTATAGGACCAATCAGAAATCAATCTCAGAAAGAACAAGAAGGAGAAAAGGTAAATCAATACCAAGATGGCCCTCCGAGATATTCAGAAATGCTGATAAGAAGAAAAATTTCCGATGAAATGCATTACCAGTCACAAGAACCTTCATTAGCAGAATGTGGAATTTCACAAGACCCCCAGTACAGACATCAGGGTGATACTCAGACCAACAAAGACAGTTCTGGAGATAGTTCGAGTGCATTGGAATCTAGTAGGTCACATGTTAACACAAATAGTATTAATTCAGCATTGTCAAACTTTACTACATCAGATCTGGGTAACCAGACAAGTAATATTCCAACCTACCATGAAATGAAACCTCCACAATCTTCAAACTTTTCCCCAGTTCTTGGTATTGCACAGCCTCCATCCCGTTTTAATTCAGAAGGAAATTATCCTCAAAGTAAAATATCAAGAAGTAATAATTATAGTAGATATTTTCAAGAATCTTCACTAGATGATGGTTATAACCATTGTAGTGATATTATTGGAACAAATTTTGCAACTCAGCCTCCTAATAGTGGAATGACAAATCGACACCTACCTCTACAGAGTGTTCCCCCGAAGGATTTTCTGAACAGGAGCATAAAATGTCCTCCAGATTCAATCATCCGATATGGTGGTGAGAATTCTGTTCTTGGCTCAAGTCATCTACAACCATGTGCTCAAAGTGATCCATATCATGGAGTAAACACAATGCAAGTTGTCGAAAACAATCCTTCGTGCAACATGAGTGGATCAGCTTACATTACATCACCTCCCAGCAGACAAGAATCAGGGTATCAAAATATGTTGAACACTGGAACTGATTCCAGTATGTTTTATGGCCGACAGTCATTACATTCTTCTCTGTACAGTAATGATAATTACAACAATATTCACACAAAAGTTGGTGTCATTAGCAGGCCTTCGAGAGAATCATACCAGCTCACTCCACCGCCTATGTACCTGCATCATGATAAATCTCAACTGCATCCACTTCTCGAAGATCCTAGTGTCAGTCGTCCCATTAAGAAGCGTAAGCCTCGAACAAGAATGCGACCTGATCAAGAACAGTGGCCTCAAGAAAGAAATGACCAGCAAATGCCAACTCCTGCTCTGGATGTAAGACAGTTTTTGGCTACGTGGGATGAAGAAACAGATGATCTATCACCAACAGGACAAAAATTGCCTGACGTCGTACTAAGTAACAGCTCTGCAGAAAATTCATTGCTTGTATTAGATTGTAGGACCATAAACTCAAATGGAGTAGCAACACTGTCTGCTGTGGATAGAAACACATTACCTGATGGGAGTGTATCCGAGAACTTAGTTCATATGTACCAACAACAGATTAGCCCAGCTGCAGCCAGTAATGTAAATAAGGATGCAGAAAAAAGCTCAAGGCACAACGTTGGAGATACAACACCAAAGCCTATAGGAGAATGCCCAACTTTAGTTCCTGTTGAATCAGATAATATTGATGCTGTGGACAAGCAGTGTGATTTAGAAGGAAACAAGACTAAGCAAGCATTGTCCAATAATTCTAATGTACCTGAAGTGAAATATACCAGTAACCAAAATGTTATCGAGAAAACTGCAAGCAATTCACCAGAGGACTTAACTGTACTTCAGTCTTGTTTCAGTTCACAGGAGGATGCAAGCGATACACCAGATAAGCCTGATATGCCAGTTCTCGAAGAACTTACAGATAATATACGTCTAGGAGCAAGCCCCTGCTTGGAAGAAAAAAGTGAAGATAAAATTGATATAGAAGAGGCTGCAGTAGAAAGCTGTATAAGACTTAATGATAGCAAAAATGTAGAAAATAGGCCTAACAGTGTTACAACAGAACCGTCGATACTGGCAGTTAAAGGGATTGTTGTTCATTCATTAAAGGCTCTATGTAAAGCTGTAATAGAGAAGAGTAATCTAATTAATTCTTCTAAAGATGTACTGGTAAGGGAAAAAATGAACCCTTCTGAAAATTGTAGTAAAGAATCTGGAGTGAAACACAATACTGTGGAAAAGATTCCCTTAAATACTGGTGATTCACCTGATATTTGTACAAAAGATTCGTGTGATCCAGTAAAAGATCTCAGTATTTCTGGTGAAATTTATATTGATCCTGTAAGCATTATATCAACATACAAACAATGTAAGACTGATGATAGTGTAACAGCCAATTCTGCATGTGAAAATTTAGTTACAAATAAATTACTAGAAAAAATTCCAGAAAAGTCGAGTGAAGGTAATGAAAAACCACGTTTGGATTTAGTTGGATGCTTGCATAATAAAGAAGCTTTTTCAGAGACAGATCAAAAGTTAGATGCTGAAAGTATGAACAGCATACTGGAATTGTCAAATAGCCCTAGTATAAAGGAATGTGTGGATGAACTCATCCAAAGTATTGACATCATCTCCAAAAATAAGTCCTCAGACATTGAAAATAATGTGCAAAAAGATCCTTTAGATATTTCTGAAAAATTGTGTGTTATTGATGGTGATGACGAACCAGAACATGATAAAAATGTACAATTATGTTTGAATGATATAGAAGACATAGGACAGGACCTTGACATGTCTGTCACATCCAGCATACCTTCTACGCCAAATAGTGTACAGCATAACGACCAGGAATCAGATGAAGATGAAATAATACATTTGAACCTTCATGTGAATGATTCTGCATCTGACTTTGTATTATCCTCACATTCTGTTATTTCAAAGCAGCCTCCTTTGTCCCCTATAGCTGTATTGCTCAAAGAATCAGTAGATATAATACTTGATACTCATTCTAAAGAGTTGACAGATGTAAGAAAATCTCCCCCACCAGATGATATTTTTGCACATTTAGAAAGAGAAGCATTGATATACAGTGGAGAATCTCTTAACGAAAGCATAAATTTGCCAGATAACAACTTTACAGAACCTTCTAGTGAACCAAAAACTCCAAGTATTGGAGAAAATACGAGTCAGGTGGCATTTCCTTATCTTGGTGAATCCACAAATGATTTTGATAGGAAAGGTAAATTGCAAAAAGAAGAAAATCAAATTGCAGGTGAATCTGGTAGGTGTGTTGAAGATCAAAGTGAGGGAAATGAATTTGGTGAGAAGATAGCAGAGAATAATACTGTACCAGGGACAACAGAGGTAATTAATTCTGAAGTTCTGCAGTCACCCAACATAGTTAATGATTCAGATGAAGTAATATCAGAAAGAAAACTTAGGCATAGTAAAAGCAATAACAATTTTTCAAGTTCAGAACTAGAACATCCTGTCAAGTTCGTAAATAATTCTGCCAATGAAGACCCGCAGAATAACATTCCAGTGTCAGATGAGCAGTGCAATATAACAAAAATTGCTGGCAACAATGTATTTGATGAAACTCCACTAAGAGAAGAAACATCTCATACTCTTCTTGAATATTTACAGTTAAAATATTCTGGTATTAATAGGACAGTTGGTGAGATTCCGATTGAATCTAACCCTATTGAGCAGCCCCTTCCCTCAGAAAAGGACTGTACAGAGGTTGATCAAATTACTGAAATAAAAGGCAGAATTACTAATGTACAGAAAAGGCATAGCAGAGATATATCCCATTGTGAGGCAGCAAGTGATCCAGTAAATCTATCTGTTGAGAACTTTGATATTGGTGACAGCGTTGAATTGAACAAATTACAGATTAAATGCAAGAGAAGCAGCGATGAAAAATTTACTTCAGATATCAATAACCAGGGAACTAAAACAGAACTTTTGAATCTCAAAAAGAAACCACACATTGGGGATGCCTCAGAGTTTGTAAACAGTGATATTGTTGGACACAGAAATTCAGATTTAGAACCAGTAGAATTAGAAGCAGAATCCATTGAAATTGAAGAATGTGAACCTCTTGATCTGACAAATGTTTCGAAGCGTTTAAGTGGAAATGATCTGCCCCATGCCATTAATTCATGTAGTGGTAGTTCAAGGTCTCTGTCAACACAAGAGGGCAAATCACCATGTAGTGAAAAGTTTTATAATATTTCTCATGAAGTTTCTGAATCAGAAAATTGTAAAAATGAAAATAAGTTGGCTACGAGTGAACCTCTAAATGCTGTTAATCAAAGTCCAGAGTGTTCATCTTTTAGGGAAAAAGAAAATGAAGTAAGTGTAGAAACATGTCTTGAAAATGTAATTCCTACCCGTGTGGAATCAAACCAAAAACCGACTAATGTGTGTGAGATGACAGACCCTTTTACAGATAATCAGAATTCAGCTAAAACACCCAATGAAAATGTAAGCAATGTAAACAAAGTGGCCGACCATGAAAATATTTCACGTTCTGTGAGATCTGTGTCAGAAGTTTCTAAAAATTTTCCTGGAAGTGATATTTTGGAGGATGCTTTTGACGTGCCTAATTTTGCTCCTCAGCTAGAAGATAAAATTGTTCATAAACATCTTGAGAGTCAAATTGATCATATTGATCCATTTAAAATGCAAGGAAACACTTCCATCATATCTGAAAATTGTTTTAATGAAAGAAGTTTTAGTTCTCAAAATTTAACTGTTTCTAGTGAAGATTGTTGTGGAGTACCAAAACATGTCCCTCTAAAGGAGAAAGATTCCATAGAAGATTTGCCGACAGTTTTTGAGGAGTCTAAAATAGGGAGTGAACATAATAAATCTGTAGAAACATTAGATAATAATTCACCTTCTGCTAATCAAGCAGAAATAGAAAGCAGACCTTCAATGCCACATCTGCCAGAAGCTAAAATTACATCACCATCAAATAATAGTGAAAATGATGATTTAACGGACAGGAGTGAAGAAGATTTTAATAAAGTAACAGACAGCCAATTAAAGATTCTCGGAGAACCTTCTGTTGTTAAAACAAATGATAACAATTTACTGGAAAGTGAAATTTCAGTTACAGAAAAGCCAGCAAAAGATATTTCATCACGTGTGAATAAAGCAAGTCCATTCGTAGATACTGGTACAGATTCTTCAGATGGGGAAAGTAGTACAGGCTCTCATTCTTTTAAATCTATCTCAACATCCGATGAAGAAGTGTCTTCTACAGGACATACAGATGCAGAAAATAAAGATTTTAATCCCTTACCAGTTACTGCAGCATCTCATGCAGAAACCCCTCACATTGAAAACAAATGCTTGGAATTAGATGGTAAGAATCAAGGAAGTAATGACTTATTGGATATTCCAAAATTGAACACAATTGGCAGAGAACATAAAAACGTTCAATCAGAGGATAAGAATAAAGAAAATAATGAAATATTGAAAGTCCCACAGTTGAACACAGTGGACAAGGAACCTAAGTGCGCAGAATCAGATATTAGTGATCAAGGAAAGATTAATATATTGAATATCCCACACTCTAACACAGTTTATATTAAACATAAATCCATAGAATCAGAAGTTAAAGATCAAGTAAATAATGGAATCTTGGGTCCTCTAAGGTCTGATACAGTAGACATTGAACAAAAATGCATAGAACCAGAGAATAAAAATCAGGGAAATAATTATGTATTGGAGGTTCCACAATCAGACTCTGTTGACACTGGAAAATATGCAGGATCAGAGGATAAGAACCAAGGAAGTAATGACATATTGAATGTCCCATGGTACAGTGACACTGAACATAGGTATAATGTATTGGAGGATAAAAATCAGGGAAATAATGAGGTACTGCATGTCCCACAGTTGAACACCGTTATTCAGACAACAGCAACAACCTTACTGTCCAATCCTATAACAAAATCTCCATTATGTAATAGTATGGATGACAGTTCATCAGAAAATCCATGTACTCACATTGCTAAAAAAAAGTCACCTTCTGGTGAAATTAAAACTTCTATTCCAGATATATCAAAAGAAACTACTTTTAAAGATGAAGGAAAAAATCTTGTAAAATCACCTTTAATATCTTTAAGTGCCAGTGCAGTAAAAGAGTACTATGGCATCAGATCACCATTTTCGGATACTACTGTGTTAGACTATGAAATGGAAGATCCTTCCGATACCTGTGAGTCTCCAGCCTATGAATCAGTTTTTGAACCCGAAGAAGATGCATCATGTAGTGATGATGATTCTCCTTCAGAGGAGATAGTGTCAGAAAAACATAATAATGGTATGCATATCAGTAGTCTGGATTCGATTACACTTCTTCATTCAAAGGTAGAGAATGTGCAATCAGAAGAAAATGAATTTCAGGACTTGTCTGTTGACTCGGAGTCTGTTGTGAAAGAGGATGAAACAGTCAAAGCAGTATCTGAGACTTCCAGGATTATTGAGTCTAGTAGTATTTCTTCATCTGTAGTAGCTCCAATCCAGAATGTTAATAACTCTATAGTAGAAGAAACTAGTAATGTGCCAGACACTGTATTCTCTTCTGAGAAGAAAAATTCAAATGTTTTAGACATTAATGAAACACCCAAGGAAACTTCTGCAGATGCAACATTATCTGAATCTTTTGATAAAATTCCTGTCACAAAATGCTTGGTTTCAGAATCCTTGTCTTTAAAAGATAAAACAGACACTGGAACAACAAAAAACATTGAATCTTGTGAATCTCCTCCCAATGTTGAAAACTCCGATGGTCATCCAGATTCCATAGAAGCAGCATCTTGGTTTATGGAGTTACAGACATCAGTTCTTTCTGCTAAAGAAAATAATTCTTCACTGCAGAATAATGATGGTATACAACCTAATGTCATATCTTCTGATATTTGTGTCACTAAAGGGAGTAGAAAGGAGAAGGGTCAGGAGGAGGAGGAGGAGAAAGAAGAAAAAGAGAAAATAGGCACTAATCATAGCGAAACCCAAGAAAATTGTTCTAAAAATCAGATAGTGCAAAATGACAGTACTTCAGATTTAGGCCTACTAACAAAAAGTGATACTGGTACAAAAGAGGAAATAGGAAAAGAGAGAACTTCAGTTAGGAACATTGAAACCACCTTATCGCAAAGGAAAAACACTTCCATCGAGGTACATAAAGATGAGACAAATTTAAGTAATGAGACTGCTGAATCCATACATGCTTCAGATCAGAACTTTTTAAAGGATGAAGATACCATCGAACTTCCTGACATTCATGATGTTTCTGATTCTGATGTTGGAAATAATGAGTCGGAAAGACCATTTTCATTAGTTACAAGTCACCAGCATGATCTTAATAGCAATTTTCTGAAACATAATGGATTGAAAGAAGATGTAAACCAGTTAGAGAAATCTAACCAAGTAATTTCAAGTTGTGAGTTTGAATGTGCTGTAAACTCAGCTTCTATAACAAAAGCGAATGCAGTTGATTTACATAAACATTCAGGAAATGAGAATGGCTTAAATTTCAGCAACTTATTTTCCAAACCCAAAGACCTCCAAGTAGAGATGAATTCAAGGAAACATGATTCTAAAAAGAGTTTATTAGGAAGTCTGTTGCCCCTAGATAAAACTTGTCCACAACAGAAAAATTGCTTTCCAGTCTCCAGTTTTGGTAAAAATCTCGCAAAATTACCGAAAAGTGTTCTTGAAATTGAGAGGAAAAATATTGCTTCATTACCACTGGAAGAAAATACTTCTGCTGAAGCAGCAGTCAGATCTAAAGACGAGAACAATTACTTCAAGCAAAATACTTCCATGGTTAAGCCTAACATTGTATCGTCATGTACAGAATATTTAACAGAAGGAAAAAACATCGGTGCATCCCATACCCATAACAGTGAACAAAAGGCAAATAAATTTAATGCTATGGAGAATGTTACTGTTGAAACCGATGATATGCCAGAGCTTGAAGTCATTAGAAGTGAGATTTCACCAAACAGTTCCGATTCAGTGGAAATGCCACATCTTGATATCATCACCAATACCCAAACTTTGATGGTTGGAGAAAATGATCATACTGCACTTGTTTTCGAAAATAAAACTTCTTCATTGCAACCAATAGAACATTCTAAAGATACACATAACATTGTTCGAAAAATGGAAATCGAAGAATGTAATAATATTAGTCATGATTGTAAAGAGATTACAAACGTAAAAGATAAAAAGTTTGTACCTGGATCAGTGTCGTCTAAAGAAAGGTGGCTAGTTACCAAAGATAATTCTATTACTACAGGAACCCAGAGCCCTTCAGAAGTTCCTGAAAAGTCTGTTGAATCTGTTGTTGAAATGAACTTTTCAGCACCCAGGACATTGAATGATGAAAACAAAGAATCAAAGAATAAATCTACCACAGTTTTGTCACTGTCAGAAGTAGAGTCTCACCCTACAGAACAACCAGAAGTTGAGGACTCATGTTCAAAAAGAGAAAAGATAATTCAAGAAACTTTTGTAACAACTCAACCTGCATTAAAAAGTACTTCTTCTGCGAACATTTCAGATGTTGAAAAATCATGTGTTGTAGAAAAACCAACTATGAAAGTCTGTCTAATTACAGAACCAGGAACGAATAAAATTTCCTCATTAGAAAAGCATGAGATAAAAAGCAATTCTTCTGCAAAAATCCCAAGCTGTGAAAGTTCTCGTTCTACAGATAAAACAGAAGCAAACTCTGCAGATACAAAAGAATTAGATTTATGTACCAAATCTGCAGATAATGTGGAGGTAAAAGAACCTGAACAGGCAAAGATGAAAGATTTATCTCCTACTAGAGAGTTTTCTATTCAAGGAAAACAGAAGGAACCATGTGGTTTTGAAAAACTCTGTTCATCAGAACAGCTTGAGGTAAATAAGTCATCCTTTGAACTTACCGTGGAAGATTCTCCTCCTCCCATACTAGAACCAGAGGTAGAATCAGTATTTATGGGAGTAGAAAAGAAAAATTCACCTCCTTCTTTAGAACCAGAAGTGGAAGTCTCCTTACCTGGTATGATGGATGTGTCTATTTCATCTGTGACACAAGAAGAGGTTGATGACTGTCCCCCTGCACTAGAACCAGAATTGAACATTTCACCATCTAACCCAGAGGGTATGGAACAGTCACAGATTAACAGTGATCGTATTCCACCCGAAGTCAGAGACAAAAATTTACTCCATTCACAAAATGAGCTCTCAGCAGAATCACCACAGTCAGAAGAATGTAGTAATGTTGAAGATGGCATGCAAGAATTGCCAGTTAGTCCAAATACATTGCAAGTTCTGTCATCGTACTTGGGTGCTGATACATCAACAGTACAAGTGGTCGAAGTGAGTGCAGATGAGATACCAGATGACTGGGGAGCGGTTCAATTGGTCACATGTGTCCCAGAAACTGAAGATAAGGCTGAGGAAATTCAGGATGCAGTAAATACTTCAGAGGTAGGCATTTCTCAGATAGAATTCTCAGAAACAGCTAATAGCCCAGGGGAAGCACCTGCCCAGACATCAGAAATTAATGAGACCTTAGATGTCATACCTGCTGATTCTGTTTCAAATTGGCCTTACCTTGAGGAAGAAGTGGCAGAGTACCAGGTGACTGATACTGATGCTGTTGCTCCATGTGTGCCAAACTCTGTAATTCCTCCTATTCATTCTCCGTCTGAAGATTCATGTTTGAGTTCTAATTCTAAAAGTAGCAATAGTTGTGAATCGTCTCCCATTGATACAGCTGAATCTGAATCAGATTCAGCCATAAAAGGACTGAAATGTCGCCTAAGCTGGAAGAAGATATTTGCCCTTACAAAAGCAAGCCAAAAGAAGAAGCAAACTTCTGATAAAATTCATAAAGACAAGTCATTAACTGAAAATAGTACTGACAGCAAGGAACAAAGTACTGGGCAGTTAAAAAAGTTAAATGGTGTTATTAGAGATAAGCCAGTAAAGTGTGGTCTAAAAAAGAAACAGCTGGAACTAGGGCCTGCTAAAATAGAACTTCGGCTAACCCCAACACCTCCACCACAAGGTACTGGGATGGTAAACAAATGGGAAGTTGTTAATATAACAAAGTCTGAAAGACACTCAAAGCTTTCTCCTAGAAGTAACAGTACAGATGGTGCAGACAGTACAGTGCCAATTGTAGTTGTTAAACGAATAATTTTGAAACGTAGAAGTAGCAGTGAAAGTGAAGTTGAACAACCAGCAAAGAGATACAGAAGAAGCAGTGAGAGCGATATTGAGCGGGTAGTAGAGAAGAAGAGAAGATTGTCAACTGATACAGAAATAACACTTCAGACAAATAATATTTCTGAGAACGTAGACAAAAATGTGGTGTTGACAGCAGGAGCAGTGAGACTAGATGAGGTTAATAGTGGTTCAGAATCACAAGACAGCTCAGATGAATCTCAGAGCAGCAGCTCAGAATCAGATGATGAATCAAGCTCAGAATCTTCTACTGAAAGCAGTTCTAGCAGTATGTCTAGGAGTAAAAGTAGCAGCACTTCTGGGAGCAGAAGTAGTAGTGCAAGCAGTTGTAGTAGCAGGGGAAGAAAGAGTCCAGAACCTGATTTGTGCTCAAGGACTGCAGTAAATAGTGATGATTCCACTATATCATATCATGATCCATTATTGGAAGTAAGGGAATGCGACAAAAATTTACTGGACTGTGGCTGTATTGAACATTGCAACTGTAACAGTATGACAGATAAAACTGTGACATCTTTAAACACAGAAAAACTTTTGCCGAGGGTTATAATAAAGCGAACACCTGTTTTGGATAATACAAGCATAAATGGCTATGAAAAAAGATTTTGCAACTGTGCTGATCAGTGCAGATGTAATAATTTAACCAATTTGCCAGTACCTTCAAGTAAAGGTAGACAGTTGCCAAAAGTAATAATAAAACGAACAGCTGAGGTAGTTAATACAGATGCCAAAGATGTTGTTAAGCAGTTAGACTGCGGTTGTACTGAACATTGCAGATGTAATAGTTCCTCTTTAAGTACTGGTAAAGAAAAGAAATTGCCAAAGGTTATAATAAAACGAAGTACTCTGCATGTTAATACTTTGGAATGTGGGTGCGTAGATATCTGCAGTTGTAAAAGTCTAGATAAAATGGAATCAATTTCAAATGGGAGTACCAGTAGACCATTACCTAAAGTGGTAATAAAACGAACAACTGGGGTAATGAATATAGATGAAGATAATGTAAAAAGATTTGATTGTGGTTGTAGTGAACATTGCAAGTGTGGTAATAATTTAGATGAAAACATGTTGACTTCAAGTGAAGAAAGACACTTGCCTAAGGTTATAATAAAAAGAACATTCGGCATGGGAAACTCGAACAAATATAAAAGTTTCCTACGAAGCCCTACAAGTTCAAGTGAAATGAATAATGAATGGCTGCCTGTTGTTCGAATAGAAAGAAGTACATCATTAGATGAACTTGCTAGAAAGATCACAAATAATAATGGTTTGCATTATGGACTAAAAATATCATTAAAGTCATCTACATGTAAACCACATGTTTCAGTGGTTCCATTATCCCCGAATAGAAATAAGAGAAGTAGAGGGCATTCTGAATCAGAGGCCAATAAGAAACGTAAAAATCAGTCATATTCCAGAAAAGCTCAATCGTATTATTCCAGAAGCTATGTTCGACACAGTGGGTGGAGATCAAAAAGAGGGAGTAGGAAATCATGCACTAACAGTACCATCACAGTTTCAACAAAACCTGATGATACCCCACCAACTTCTTCTGATACCAATCAGCCCATTAAATTGACATTTTCTAATTATTTTAAGAAAGTTCAAGATGCATCCTCTAACAGTGATCAAAATGTACAACTAGCTACTAGTCATAACATGGAGGCACATAATTCTAACACCAGGGACGGAATAAAAGTTGGTAATCATGGGAATGGAGTGTACAGAGTTGTTGATAAGAGAAATGAATCTAAGGAAAATGCAACGAAGATTACATTTCAGAGGCATAGCAAGAAGAATGACTTTTCTAGTAGAAAAGAACAAAAAGTAATACACATTAAAATTAAAAACTTGAAAAAAACAAACACATTAAATGAAAAGAAAAATGAATTTCACCATCCAGAAACTATGGAAGAGATCACTGAGGATATTATCAAACCCAGTAATTTGAGCCATCAACAAAATGAGACTGAAGAGGCAAATGAAAGTGGGAATGCTGAAGAAAACGTAGAAGAAGAAATGAGAAAGGATAAGATTTTACATTCAAATGAGAATGAAGAACAAATTTTAGAAAAACGGACAGCAGAGGATACTATGAGACACAAAAATGTGAATGGGCAACAGAAAGCAGAGAAAGAGGTGATGGAGGATACTATCAGCCATATAAGTGATAGGCAACAGAACATAGAAGAAGAGGCGATAAAAGATATTACCAAACACAAAAATGAGAAGTGGAAAACAAATACAGAAAAAGAGACGATAGACAACATATATGAACATGAGAATGTGCAGGATACTTCAGAGAGAGAGGTGGAAGAAGATAATGATAGTGTGGAGAAAGAGGTGAGGAAAGATAAAGGTGATGCAGAGAAAGAGGCAAGAAAAGGTACAAATAGTGCAGAGAAAGTGTTGAGAGAAGGCATTGACCATAAAAATGAGAAAGACAAACAAAATGAGAAAATAGAAGACATTATTCAACGTAGTTGTGAAAACTCTCAACATAATGTAGAAAAACAGCAGAGCGAGAGTAATATAGCATCACAAAATGAGGAGGATAATCAAAGTTCAGGTGTAAAAGCGGTGGAGAATAATAACGAATATAAAAATGCAATAACAGAGAATAGTAACAGAGACAACAACGTAAATGAGCAAGAAAGTCTCGGGCAGGATATGATAGAGAATGATAAAACTTCTGTACAGGAGGTTATTAATGAAGAACCTGAACCTGACGATCAAATGGAGATTCAGGAGCATTGTTCAGAGAAAAAACACTTAGCTGTGACACCCAAAAGTGTTGTAGATAATGACAAGCTTAACACAATCAGTGAGGTATCTTCCCAGAACAAGGCAGACAGTGCTTTAAGAAATGAACAAGCGCTGCACTCTGAGAATAACCACTCAATGGAAACTCAAGATATCACGATTGTTAACAGAAAGAGACCTATAGATGATATCTACATTGACGATAAAGCACTTCCACTATTCCAGCCTGATAGGATTTTGACAGTCTCATCTGCTAAGAAAAAGCGTTCTGCAGAAAAGACAGTTTCACCAGTAGACTCAAAATTGTTAGACAAACAATGTGAAACCACTCCTGAAACTGTTTTAAGCAGAGATAGAAGTCCATATACTGAAGTTTCTGCATCCATAGATAGTGGAGACTCACCTGCTTTTTCTTCAGATAGTTTTGAATCGGATAACAGCAGTTTTGATGAAGAATACTCAGAACCTGACAAGCCTGCCTCCCCTGTGGCATCTAGTAAATCTGCCGTAGTGTCACGACCTGATCCAAGACTGGAGGGAGTCTGCCAAGCATGTGGCCATATCTATTGTGATCAAGATGAGAGGGCATCACACATTCGCAGACATCCATATCATTGTCAGCGATGTCATCTAGCATTTGTATCTGAGGTATGTAAACATTTTCATTAATTAATTGCTTTCACATAAAAGTATATACCATATTTACTCAAATCTAATGCATACCCCAATTTTGAAAGTTTAAATCATAAAAAAAGAATTTGTTGGCAAGTACAATGCACATCAATGGTAGGATATTTTACTTGGTATTTTTATCTTTCTATTTAACTTCATCCTACAATGGATTTGTGAATGCCGAAGAATAAAGGTTGGTATAATTGTTTAGGAAGGAGAGTGCGGGACAGTTCTTAATTGGTGTAATCTTCCTAATTTTCAATGTAGAAATTGCACTACTATTACCTACAATAATCACACTCTATTTCTTAAATATTAAAATATGAATTATTATTGAACAACTTTCCTTATTATTCTCCTTTTAGGGCTACATCATGAATGAAATAAAAAATCATTGATACTTCCATTTGGAACCCCACCACTTGGTGTTAAGCTTGAGTGTCAAAATAATACATTAACTTTAACCCGCGTTTGTGCATGCACAGGTAATAGGCCAATGATAAATGTTACAAAGTGCAGCAAGGCATTTTTACGGAAGTGACCAGAATTACCACCAAACCACAGAATGGATTTGCACTTTAATTTAATGTGCCCTTGAATCTAACACACTCCTCAATTTTGAATGCTACAAATGGGAAAAAAAGTGTGCATTAGATTCGAGTAAATATGATAATGGAAACATTGAGACAATTAGGGAGTTAACAGCTGTTATAAAGCTAAATGGAAGTGCAAGTAAACTCTCTTTGTTTCAGTAATTTATCTACCTTTCAGGCAAAACTTGACTGAAATGATTGTTTTTCTGTTTTTGATCCTAACTAATTACAGTGGATGCCCTCTTAAACAGCGTTGGGTCAGTCAACATTGGTTAACAGACTATAGACGAGTTTCTAAATTCATCGGACTGATGAACGATGGATTCCACCGACTGGAAAGCTGGATTTCGCAATTTTTTCTCGATGGATTCGTGATGACTGATGAATTTAAAAACCATTTGTTGACCAAACCGATGTTTTCGGGAGCGCCAACATAATAACTACATATAAAATTGTAAAATATTAGCGATGGCATGGTAACTCTGGTTTATTATTTTCCCACCAAAAAAAAAAGTATGGGCTTGATCGATTTCCATTTCCATTTAATACAATGAAAACTGATTATTATAATAATATATTAAATAAAACAATTTAAAAAAGTGAGTTCTACATTAAATTAATAACTTATCGCAAAGACAGACTCGTCGGTATTTATTAGATAAAATTGGTTTATCACAGTAGGCTACTTAGACAGTCTGTGTGTTTTATACTATACACATTACAGTACTGTAGTTTATGTTTTCAAATTGACCCGAAATTAGTAATAAGCCTATTATTTTATATTGTCTATATTTTATAATTTTAACAATTTCAACAACAAAAACCGAAATAAGTTAAGAGTGACTAAAAATGCAAGCCATTATAAGAATTTATTATGACTGCAAACTTTGCTTCTTTCTTTTTCAGTTTTAGCCCTTTATGAGGAATCGGGTAACGACTCCTCAAAAATAAGTTTAACTACTAATTATGTGTGTGTAATTCAGTCTACGATATGTAGTTATGAATCTTATAAGCTATGCGCTGTCTCCATTACATAAGTTTGAATTGTCAATTCGTCATAATGGCGGTGATTCATCTGATCCATCGGACGTTCAAGTACGATGGAACCGATGCCAGTCGATGGAAACCAGCGCAAACTCATCTGAACTCAGAGAACGCTTTGATGGATAGCCGATGGATTCCATCAATGAAATTAAAAACGCTCTGATGAAAGCTCGATGCCATCGGATGGATCCATTGATGAATTTAGAAACTCGCCTTATATTTTAAATGTGTTTAATCATGATTTTTGGAAGACTAAAATACATGACTTTATATTTCAAATCCAAATTTTGTTGACATTTCGTAGTGTATGCATTATTTTAAAACCATAGGCCTACCTACAGTATTTCATTGTGTGTACAGAGTGTAGTGTATCCTGTAGTGAGTTCATAAGTGTTCGAAAGCAGGTTGGACAGTGTTCATTTTTATTATTATAGTTGTATCTAGAAAGTTATTTCCTTGTACTAGCTCAAGAAATGCCCAAAAATATGATTATTCAACCATTCACTTTTCTGCCTAGGGATCCGGTCCCATAGGGGCTGGTTAAGAGGGAGTCCACTATCATTTGAGAACCTGGATCAGTGAAAATTTGTCATATTTACTTTTGTTTTATAATACTGATTTACAAAATTACGTTGTAATTGCCATTGTGGGGGATTTGCCTTCAGGCAGAGCACTCAACATCATCAAAGCTAGAAGTAGCAGGTACTTAGACACTAAAATGTTCAAATAGGCTCTATCTTGTTCTTCTCTCTCAAACTATCAAAATAAGTTGATATTTTGTGGTAATGCAAGCCTACAAAGAATTCAGTTCATATAGAAGATGGCTACACTGTACTTTATGAAATAATGCTGGAATTAATATTATATTAAATTATTTTGACACCATTCCTGAGAACACATTGTAATAAATAAGACAATTAAAAATTAACATTGTGACATCATTTGCTTAAACTAGCAGTCTTTGTGGATGCACACAGTAAGCTAAGAGAAATTAGTTAAGATGACATCCATCCATCCATCCCTTTATCCACAGCCTGAAATGCAAATGTGTTTTACAGTCAGATGAAAGAAAAGCTATTGAAAACTTAAGGAAGTGTTAATGGTGCTGCTTTCTTTAACTGAAGGAGGCGACTGAACACATACAATGCAAGTTTGTAAAAACACACCCTACCATAAAAAAGTTTTAGGTCGGGGAACGTAAAGGAAATATGAAGTTAATTTTTGTGATATAGAGTGACAGTGCATTGCATTAAAGAAGTTCCTACACATTTCAATAGTTTTAAAATCATTTAATAGGGACAAGCAGGCAAAATGATTGCTTTATTCTATCCTTACTCTTAATTAATCACATAATTAAGTGAATTTAAATACAGTGACATTTTTGCGATGTGCCGAGAATGCATAATCCTCATGGTGGCCTGGAAGCGAGTCGTTGACCGATAAAGGCTCGTGTATAACCCCTCAGTTCAAGCGCATGGATTTCTGAATTAGGCCTACAGTTAGAATAATCACCTACTTTGGTCGTAAAATATGTTGAAAATAATTTACTGCCACACATTTCTGACATCTTTTAAGAAAGTTTGTATTCACACGCATAAATTCTTCTGGTGAAATTGCTGCAATTTCTCTTATGTTCTCTTTCAGTTCTTCAATTGTACAGCATGAGAGTTTATTCTTGTACACTTTATTTTCTAAGTTCCCTCAAAAATAAGTATCACATACAGTGAGATCTGGAGATCTTGCTGGCCATAACCCCTTACTAATTACCCTATCTTCAAACACTTCATTCTTCGTGTAGTTCATGTCCTTTTAGAGAAGAATCCTTTTTGAAATTTTTGTTTATTTTTATACCTTGATGTTTTAACACCTGATCATTTTATGTGTTTTAAGAACAGAGAATGATCTGGGTTAAAACATAACAAAATAATGGCTATGAATTGCAAAATTGTCACATTTAAAAGCAATTTGATTACGATTTATTGAACTAGATTTTGGATATTCTTGCCTACTTATTGTATTGTGTTTTGCAAACAGTGATGTGTGAACCTAAAATGACATATTCTTTAAACAAAGATACATATTTACTTTGTGTTCTTTCTTAAAGTGAACATATAGCACTTTATGGTTGCTGCAGCATTGCTTTACGGTTGCTGCATCAATGGTGAAACAAAGTCAGATCTCGCTTGACAGGTTTTGCTGCATGGACTGTCCTAGTCAGTCTTTTTACATACTAGTTTGCTACAGCGATATTAAAGTGCTTTAAGAGTTTACTATGAAAAAGAACGCAAGGTTATATGTAGGACTACATAAAAACAAACTCTATTGGCAATAGCAACGTAATATTTAGAAAAAAAATCTTCTAGACACACAGGATAAGTCTGGCAGGAGTTCCGCTAAGACCAAGGCGAGTGAATTACTTTGTTCATTTGTTCAGATAAAGAAAAATGTCCCTCTATGTGTTAAGTATTAAACAATAACTTAGAGTAATATGTTTAAAATTTATTTAAGTACAGTAATCATACCAAAATACTTATTTAGTTTTCTGCATGCAGGCTGATTTTGTGACTCACTTATCTGAGCAACATCCTCGCACAAGAGAGCGACACCACTGCCTCTTGTGTGAGCGGAGTTTTCCAACAGGGGAGCACCATAAGAGACATGTTGCTGGTCATACACATCGTCATTTGGAATTGACACAGAGACGCACAATCCATACTCTTTACGAGATATTTACTGGTCAAAACTGTCCTGTTTTACAACCCTTATCAGAAACTGAATTAGCTGGCCTAAACTGGTTTCCAGTAGAACCTGGAACTATCCACTTCTACCATCAAGCAACACCTTTGCAGCGTGCAGTCCAGGTAAGATTATCTTCTGTACTTTTCTTCTTTTTCCTAGTAATACTTTCACTGCTTTAATAACTAAACTATGTAGGGTGGAAGGTGTATAATTGCACAGATTCAAAAGGATAGTAGTCCACATCACAATAAATGTAATACCTATTTTGCATTTTGTAATTATGTTTATAGCTTTTGAGTTAATTAGGTTTTAAGGTTTTACAGTGTTCCAACAGCACACTGTTAGATAGCTGTACCCCAGACAATGACAGTGTCAGGTGAATAATAATGAAGCGTGAGGCACTCTAGTTCCGACGTTGCCTTATGTCGTGGATTTCATTGTGTTCCCCCCCTTTTTAATAATCCATTTATCACCTCTTATCGTCGTCTTCTCTTTCTCTCTCTTCACTGGGCACTCGTGGAAACAGCTACGTACCCAGAGGAATACCTGTGTCCTTAAAGGAGGGAACAATCACAAGAAAGTAAGCTACAAGCTATAATAAAAATCCGCTACCAACTTACAATAATATCTATTCACCTAGATCTATAATATCTAATCCCAATATGGCGGCTAGGGAATGACCTAGGCCAGCGGACCAGCGGACCACTGGTGGTCCGCAAAGATGGTGCAGATGGTACGCAGACATAATTTAAAAATATCATAAAGCAAGTGGAAAGTAAAGAAGTAAAATTTTTTCACATATTTCGTTATAATGACCTATAATTAATACCCCAAATATTAAGAATGTAGGGGTCTGTAAAATTTTTTATACACATTTTACATGTCCTTGGGTTCAAAAAGGTTGAGGAACGCTGACCTAGGCTATTTCTCAAGCATACATTTTCAGATGATCTCTTACCATCGGGTCAAACAAATTACTTACAGAGCTTCTACAAGTCCGTTGGCACAATCCCGCATATTAACAACTTTTAAAATGCTTCTTAAATTCAGTTACAAACCTAAATCGAAGGGAGCAGCAAAATGAACATCTTTTAAAATCGCCATCCCAACCGGTTATAACGTAACCGAAGGGATTAAGCTTGCATGTGCAAGACTTCAATTGTCTGCCGCAATGCGAGTCCAATAATGCGATGACATATTGCTTTTCTGATGTAATCTATTGTTTGGCAATGAACATAAAGAGCCGGGATGAGCTTGCTCATACAATTTCTCATACCATTTCTCATACCGGCTCAAGTGGTCCACATCTTTTATTTAATTTGCACGAAAAACTGACAACTTTATTGAAAAATAAACGGATTTTTTCCCCCTTATTCTTTCCTCTGTTGATATGAAAAAACAGATTAGAACAGTGCAGATAATACTTACCAAGTAAAGCATTCTTAAAGTTTTGGGCTAAGATTTTTTTGTTGTTCTTTAGACAAAAACGGTATTTTTGTTTGTTTCTATTGAAGTTTTTTGCTGTTATTCCCTTCCACAGTCCATGGAATTCCCAAAATCTGACATTCAGACTAAGACCAAGAAGCTAACTAAATAAATAATCCAAGTAAAATTTGCTTTACTACTAGAATTTAGGGTGAATACCATTGGAATACCTGATATTCACCTTGCTCGTTTTTTTGCATCATGTATCAAGTAGGTCTAATATGTTTCTTGTTTGTGGCCTTTGTTAAACTAAACTATCCCTAGAAGATAAAAATAGAAGTAAGGGAAAATAAATAGAACTGGATGCATGCACAGAGTTGATATTTTCTGTGGATATGTAGTCTACTGTGGAAGTTAATTCTGAGCTTATTTGTGGAAGATAATCAACGAATGCAGATATTATAGTAATACAGTGTGTCTAGATTGATCGGTCCACCAGGCAGACAGCCTTGGACTGGGCAACACTAGCCTACTAGTGTCAGCCGCCTGCCTCTTACAGGTGTTCATGGCAGTTGAGTTTTATCTGTAACACATGAAGGCCTCCAGCACACCTTCCGAGCCAATGGTTACCCCGCAGCTACCATCAAACGAACAATACAGACCACACAGACAGCCCTGACTCTTAACAGCTCCACTACCAATCAGAAACCCCCAGAACCTATCAGCGGGGTAGCGTTACTGCCTTACGTGAGGGGCATTACCGACCGAATCGGAAAAATGCTACGACAACAGAACATCAAGGTCGCCTACAGTGCTCCCAATACTCTCCGACGCAGACTGGTCCGGGTGAAGGACAAATTAGAACCCTTACAGATGGCGGGAATATATGAGGTCCCCTGCAGTTGCGGACGGACTTACATTGGCGAGACTGGCCGCACAGTAGCAGAACGCCTACAAGAGCACATACGCCACTACAAGAATAACAACTTTGATAAGTCGGCCATAGCCCTCCACTCAGCGAAGACTGGACACGCTATCGTTTTTGATGGCACGCGCCTCATAAGTAGAGAAGAAAGATGGTGGCCGAGAAGGGTGAAAGAAGCGATTGAAATAGCGAGAAGACCCCAGAACATCAACGGGGATAAAGGCCTGGACTTGCCGAAAACCTGGCAACCCCTTCTTCGACACCACAATGATGCAGCAGATAGGGACAATGGAGCTCCGACCAACCGCTGCTGTCGACCGACCAATCCCAGAGCTCCAACAGATGCCTCTTCTGTGATTGGCCGGACGCCCGCTACTGCTCCGCAACACCACACAGATATATAAGAGCCCGATGCCTGGCTTAGCCAGTGACTTTTTTGGCCCCGAAGAAGACAGCAACATGGCTGTAGAAACGTTGGCCTCTCAACACTCGACACGGCGCTACCCGGACATCCTAGACTGTGATAACTCCGGCCGCGGAAGCCTACAGACCTACATGAAGGATAGTTGTATGCAATAAATGCAAATAGAATTATCAAATTTATATTTTTTAACAGAACTGTCAAAGCAGTAATTTATAGAAATACAATTTTAAGAAATTTCTTTCTGCAACTAACAGTTGATGAAAGTTCGAATGACTAGTTTCAGCAGGATTAAGCTACAGCGCACAGGGCTAAACTATTATATGAATTGCAAGGGCGTTTTGTGACAGAATAATTAGTCAGGGGATGAAAGAACAATATCATGACAGAAATGCAGGCAGTCAGTTGACATGGTAATTTTTCCGGAGTACAATAAATGTGTTCTCAATTGATGGCACCATTTTGAACATCTATTTTGATGCAGGTAGCCAAGTAGGCCTATGTACTACTATAGTATGCAATTTCACTTCCGCTAGCCAGCTGTCTATATGAGGGTGTATCAGAAAGTAATGGGAATTATTTTGTTCTGTTTAAACACACGAGCGTCAAAATTCACCAATCATGGTAATGGAGAGAGGCCTGACCTTGCCTGACACTGGAATATGTGCGACACTATCCTTGTGCTGTTCAGTTTGTCTGAGGGAGCCATTTTGTAATAAGCACGCCACGTGTTTTAGTGACCCAACATGGATTTCAAGTTAGAACAACGTTCAAGTCAAGGCTGCTTGCCCAGCAGGCTGATCGATCTCTAGGTGCACTGTATAATGTTACTGATTGTTCAGATTTTTTACAATTAGTCATTTTTGTTTAAACTTATTCAGATAATTTCTCAAATCTTGAAAATGTAAGTATCTAAATTACTAAAATCCATCCTGTGTTAATATTACTATTTAAAAAGTATGGTGGGTTTTTTGTAGGATGTAATGTATTGATTACAGTAATATCTCAGTTCCAGTTGTGTTCAATTTTGCATAAAATTAAACATATGAACAATATAGTTCGAAATGTAAAAGTACAGTATATTTTTGTATTGATTTCTTACTGGCCTGCATTAGTAACATGGTTTCCTGCTTGTTACCTAGTAGTTGCTTAACCGCACATCGATGCAAAGTGAACTTGGAATTACATTGAAATTTATATTACATTACGTTTTATGTTATTTTCTATGTAACATGAGAGTCCTGACAGTTCCAAATTTTGATATGTGATATTAAACTATTTATTGCATGCCAGAAAATGTAGTCAGCTCTTCTTTTAAATGTTTTAGGAAAAGTTAAGAAATTTTAATCTTAAGCACAAGCTGGTGAATTTTTAAATTTTGTTCTAAATCCAAATGAAACTATTAAATTTCTTGAAATATTGTCCCTTTTATAGAGTAAGTAATACAGTGTTAACTTGTTCTATTAAATGTTTTGTGTTAAATTGCACTTTTTCTCTTGAAATTTGAGTGCTCTTTCTTAAAGTGTGTTTGAGAACCTTAATTGCCAATGTTATATTTTGTACCATCTTATTGAAAAATTAGTAATACCCAATGAGTGATAGGCCTATATGTAGACTTGTCATATATCATGGTTTTCATGGACAGTCCACGATTTTGTAGTGTGAGAACATGTCTAAGCAGAAAAGACTTATGTCCATGATTCCGTTTGTTACAAATTTTGGTCTCAATTAATTATTGTCAGGTAACAGTACTCTAACCATGAATGAAATTGTCCCTTGTAGGTGGTGCAATAGTGACCAAACTGCTTCAGCACAGATCCTATTAATAAGCCATAAATATTTTTAAATGTTTCATGTTCTTGTCCAATAGTTTAGTTTAATTATTTTAGACTATCCTGATAGGGTTTGTGGTTTTTTCCCTGGCTCATTGAAAGTGTAGCCCCCATTTTTTTATTTGGGATACCTTTGAGTCAGAGGTACTTTATCCCAATGAGATGAGATGGAATGTTGATGATGTGAATGAGGTGGTCAGAGGTCCTTAAACATAACATCCAGTCCTAAATCCAAGAAGGGGATTTCCCAGTATTGAAAATACCCAACCAGGTCGAGTTGAAGTGAACCTGGGCTGGTGGAGTGGAAGGCAGGTGCATTACTGACTCACCCATGGCAGCGGACAATTTTATTTCCTCATATTAGTTAAGACATTAAATTTCATTATTTAGTACCAGCATTTATAGTTAGTTCAATATCACTCACCTGTTTTTGTGTAGTTAATTTGTTAAACAGTCTTCCTCATTTGAGGGTTACCCGATTCATAGAGATATCCATGAAATGTTGGAATAAATAAAATCTGAAATACTGAACAGAATATTCATTATTCAGTGATATCATAGAACAGTTTCCAGTTTATTTTCTATAAGCCTAGTATCGTCATTTATGTAATGTGTATCTTTAACCCTTAGAGTTAGTTTGACATGTTAAGAACACAGCACATGCGTTCTTTCTCTATGGTGGTTTGATGTTCCAGAAACACATTAAGCAAGCCAGTCTGTTAACTCACATATCTCAGTCATGCATTAGCAAAATTTGAAACTTTTTGCATACTGATGAACCCAGATCCTCAGTCCACGAGCGGAGGTATTTTTTGTTTGGTTAACTGTAAATAGGCCTATGAGGGTGTAATCAGCTGGCAATGCAGAAGAAATTCTTGGTTTAAGTTGGCATACCACTTTTTCACACTCCAGGCAATTGCTCAGTAGATATGGGCGGGCTGTAAACACATGCCTTCAATAAATCTTACCCCTTATCTGTCACAGAGAGAATATATAAAAGAAATCCCACAAAGAAAAATGAAAAACACAGAAAGAATGAAAGATGGGATGCATATTGTGTCCTGATTGTCAAGTGGGATTTTGTATTGATACCTGCTTCCAAGACAGACCACACAATATTGAAAACTTATACATTTATATAGCACTAATTACAAGTTACAAGCCAAATTTGTATTGTCGCTGCGCGTGCCATTTAAATACCGACGGAGGATAATCTCAGAGTTGGCACTACAGCATTTAAATATCCAGCTTGAGAGATTAATACTTTTTGATTTGTAAATAATTCTAATAATCCCATAATATTAATTTTGTTCAGGTACACATAGTAAAGGAAGTACCAGTAGGTTTCAAGTCAATTCCATAATCCTCTGTGTATGGAATTTGCATGCAATCTGCATGTTGCATAAATTGTCTACAGTGTAAGGAAGCAAGAATCTATTTGTATCCTGTGCAACTCTAACATAGGACAGACTGAAAAGTTTGTTTATGTATTTGCCAAGTTCATTGGCAGGTCTTTGAACTTTTCCTCTTACAATATCTCATTAGCACCAGACTGTTGATGCTTCGTGACAAGACCAGGATGTGAATGAAATGATCGCTTTGAAGCTCGTCAACTGTTACTTTTAAAATGTTCCATTCTAATTTTATTTCTATTTCATTCCAGTGGTGTGTAATTTTATAACATTTTTGCATTCAGTGTACAATTATTTTAATTGACCTATATTTTCTTTCAGGATAACTTTACTAACATTTTTAAAATTAATTTTATTTTTTGTATTATATATATTTTTTAAATCTGAAACTTATGCCCTACTGCTGTAATGCTCCAACAAGTAGACTACAATCAAATATTTTTTTTTTTAATTTTATGGCACAGTGCATTAAGCTTAAATTTTCATTTTAAGGTATAATTTATAGAATGAATGTTTATAAAAAATCTCGTTTGTTGTGTTCTGTAGATTTTTGCTTAGCTGAACATAAAATGCCATTTCTTTTTGTTAGGTATAAAAAAATCATTACATAGAAATTATCCATCACACATGGTGCTATTAATATTTGCTCTTAAAGTGATCATTAGTGCCTATCTTAAAGCAGTTTCACCTTATCAGTATTCTTGTTTTATATTTAATTTTGACCTTGATAATTTAATGTCTTTTATCTCTTTTTGAAATCATTAACTAGTTGATACAAGAATGAGTTCTATATGAAAGGTATACTTTTAAATTATGTACTACTGTACAGTTATTTGCCTTTCTACTCCCTTTTATCATCCTTCAGAATTTAATTGGATTTTTTTTTTACCAGGACCTAAGAAAAAGAGGAGCTTCTACTGTTGCTCCTGCACCGCTCGACTTACGAAGAAATTCAAGAAGTGCTGAGGACTATCCATCAGAATCATCTTGATCCACATTGTAAGGCAGGTAGATGGGTGCAAATGTGAGTAACGTTAATATTATTGACTTTGTAAATACATGTGCACTTTTTAAAATCATATCATGTTATATACATATTATAAATATGGAAATGAAGGTGGTTATGAATTCAGTGAAGATGCTGAAATAAAAAGTGCAATGTACATAAATACTTGCAATGCACTGTAGAGCTTAAGAACGTGCTGAAATATAAATTGCAGGAGCTGCAATGAACTGTAAGTTCCTTATATTTATGTTAACTGAATTATTCGTGTTACTAAAATCAGCTGGTGACACTTCAGTTACGCATGGTGATCATCAAAGGGATGGGTTTTGTAGGCAGTATTTGTAGTTATCAGAGCATATCGTAAATGTGAGTTAACAGTAAAATGTTTTACTTCAGTCTATGCAGCAGGCCTACCAAGCCTGGTGAGTCACTATGTTGGCTGAAAGGATGTATTTTTTGCTAGATATGTATTGCGTTTGACTATTTTCATCATGAAATAAACTTCTTAAATAATCATCTTTGCAGAGTTCATAAACACTTTGTGCATCTTCGCTAGTTGTGGAGGTTCAGAAATTTTACTACTCCAGTAATTATTGTGCTAAAAATAAAATTGTTGTAATTTATACTTAATTTAAAGTGTGTGTAATTTAATATGAAGAAAATTAATTTTGTAATTTTTATATAACGTTTGCACACTTCTACCTGTTATATTGTTCACAAAGTGCATTTGTTGTTTTTATATCACACCTGAATTTGAGTGGATACGTATTTTGCTATTTTTAATATTAAAAAGGTGAAAGAGTGTTTTCTAGTTTTGCACTGTTACAACAGGGTTGTAATACTACAGTTCCAATAGTGGTACTATTATAGTAATGTGTTTCAAAAAACTAGGCAGGATTCTTCAGTGTGTGATAATACCGTATTAAAATATTTGTCTGTTTGTTTCTGTATTCATTTTATATGAATTAATGAGTATCCTATTTCAAAATGTTTGCTATAACTCCAAAAATATTTACTGAATAAAATTCATATTTATTTTATCTTGCTGTTACGAACCTTAAGGCAATTTCTGTTAAAACGTTCTTTTTTTCTATCAAGCAATGGAAGAACAGTAACTGAAAAGTTACTTTAAATAAAATTGAAGTTACAGAAATTGAAAAGTCACTAAATAAAATATAAGGGTCACTGAAATAAAATGAAAATCATAGTATTGAATGTTTGAATAGGTGGAGCCTATCCAAAATAATGATTACCAAAAACTTGGGATGCATAAATTTTATAAAATTTCGAGAAACAAGATGAATGTTCAGTCCATAATGAAGAATTAGTACCACTGTCTGAAAGTTACTTCTAATAAAATGCAAGTTATATATAGGTCTATATAGATTAAACATTTGAATTGGTGGATAGCTTACCCAAATTTGACCAAAAAATTATGATGGATAAATTATTATAAAATTCAAAGATCATCATCTACATCCAATAAGCTGACAATAGAATAAGTAAGCTGACTTCATAATAATAATTTGTAACACTTACAAATGTTGAAAATGAGCAATTTGTCCAGTTAACAAAATTAATCACAAACTGGATAAACAAGGATACTCTTTTTCACATGTTAGTGAAGAAAATAAATGCAAGTAAGAGCTGACTGTAACACTTATTTTGAAAACGGATAACATTTGTTGAATATAACCGAGAAAATATTTAATATGTGAACTGCTTCAAATTGCTACCAGAATTCACATAATTGCCGCAATTTACACACACACACAAAAAAAAACTTTCTTATTGCTATGAAATGAAATAAATAGTTGTGAATAGTTATGAAAATGTCACAAATGATCAGAAGCTATGTTAGATATGAAAAGCCATTCAGCATTATTGTTGAAAGATAGTAGCTAATACAAACAGAATGTTCCGTTAATACAGAACAATACTCTTGGAAAAAACTACAGATTGTATACCTCACTTCTTCTGTCATCTCTTGAAATTATGGGTGGAGGAGATAGACCTCTTAAAAAATCCTGGGTTCATCTGGCACCGGATGATAGTACCCAGTAAGGGCCCCTACCTAGGGTCACAGGTGAAGATAACAAACGAGAGCACAGAAGTGTTTTTTAAAAACAAAATGTGTCAAGTTTGTGAAGGCATATAATGGAAAACTGATACTGAAGGATATAGGATGGAAAACTCCTATATTTTTTGCTGTTGAAAATACTGGAAATTTCTAGTTAGAGGTCTAACTACCAGTGACTAGTTATTGTACTTCTTATTGTCATGGAAGTAAGGCTTCCAGATCAGCGATTGATGATAAAGATTAAAAATTCAGTGCCATAAAGTGTAATCCTGCAGTTGAAGGAAAATTAAGAGTGATAAATATGACCAACAGATTTTTGGTATTGAATAAAGACAAATTACTTCTTGTGGATGAGTCTGTGGCTTGATTACTTCATGAAGTTTACAAATGCTTTGCAGAAATGCCTTATATACCCAGTCGGTGTGGAAATGTTCCATGGTGTAAGTTTTTCCAAAATGTGTTTTTAGCTCCATCAAGTTAATATTATTCTAATAAAAATCTATTTACGTAATTAAGGAAATTACAGTGTGCCATAAGGAAAAAATTATTGTTACAAAAATTATCAAATCTAAAACTCTACATTCCTTAACGTCATGTAGACAAAATATTTGAAACCAGCAATTGATTTCACTTTAGAAAAGCATCTTCAGGTCGAACATATTAATAGCAACTTTCAAGTGCTATAAGTACTTGCGACTTGAAAGTGCCTTTTTAATGTGAAGTTCAATATCAATATTCTTAATCATTTTTATCTTTATGACTAATCTGATGGATATTTTGTTTGATTATTGACCAGTTGCTGATAGTTTTCAAATAAAATAGGCGTGTTCTGAAAATGACATTAGAAACTTTTTTTATGGGGAAAAAAGCAGAATGAAAACCTGCTTCAAAATTTGTTTTATCATGTCGATTGCAATCAGGAAGATCTGTAATTGAAGGATTTGAAACCATCTTTCAGATGAGTAACATCATATTCTGCCTAGTTCTGAGATTCACATTAATATTTTCATTAGTTACTGTCATGCATTATGAGATGGAAGTCATTTTTAATCTCCATGAGCTTAAATATATTTTACACATACCAAAGCATTGTAATATAATTTTCACCTTAAGCTTTAATTCACAAGTTTACCCTTGGCTATGTCTTCATAGCTGCACATATAGAGAATTTATTCACAGCATTCCAAATTAATCTGATAGACTGAGTTTTCCTTTATCTGTCTAATGGCGTATTGTACCATGGTTGAAAGTGTATTTATTAGAGATATATCTTAATTTTTATTAATTCATTTTATTCTTGATGAAAACATGTTAATAATATTAGACAGTAGATTGAGGTCAAATGCATATAGTTCAGGTAGGTGATACTTTTCCAAAGATGTTTGTGTGGCATACATATTCATTTTCTGTATATGATATACAATATTTTTGTAATCTATAGAAAATACAAAACTGAATTTCCCTTCTAGAAAGCATAGTTTGTAATGGTGATGATGAATGTATTGTACAAATAGAAGATTATATATTCTAGCCCTTTGTAGATAATCATACATTCAGAAACTACAGGCTATGTCTTTTCACATTGTTGTTTGTTTTTGTTAATTATGTGTAGAAATTGATAATGTTACACTAACATCATTTCCAGGATACCAAGAAACTTATCATTGAACAAATCTGATGGTTGTAGATTGCATTATCTCTGGGTACATGGTTCTAAAATAGAGAAAACATATATATTAAACAGGCATATGAATCTTAAGTTCCCTTAGGCTGATTTCACACCAAATGCATCCAGTCACAACTAGTCTGTCCGGCTGAGTCAACAAGAAAATCCAATATTTTAATGTGTTTAATTTTCACCCATTTAAAAAACAAATTAACTATTGTTTCTAGTTTTAGTTAAAGGATAAATAGAGAATAAGGTCTTTTGCATTTTGAACACTTCAAACTTTTCAGATGTGAAATCTGAGTAGCTTACCTTTGTGCCAGTACAGAAACTCATTCGTTGTTAAAATATGGAATAGCTTTGTTGATAGTGAAATAGATATTCAGGACATTACAACTCTGTTGTAACTTCTATAGTGAATTGTCAAGAGTTAAAACTGCTCAATGATTGGGACCAAAATAAGGACAGTATATTGATTGTTTATGCTTAAATATATAAACATATATACATACAGATAATTATATATTTATGTTATGTATATAGTGCAATGTTAATGTGAACAGATATTGTATGTCTGTAAGTTCCTAATTTTAAGATTTGGGTAGGCAAAGTGTTTTTCAAATTGTTCCAGATTTTTAACTGAAAATACCAATGAAGTACATGAAGTGTTAAGTTCGCCTTGTATATTGAAGCATATGTAACAGCAATGTAAGAATGAAAACCTCGTATTATAATTTCCATACTAAGTAGCCTATTTGCAAACTGAAGAAAATCAAACACTCTCATCCATAGCCTACTTTGAAGACTTGTTTAATCTAGATCAGCACGAGACATGCAGAAGTTAAGGTTTGAATTCATGTTTAGGCCATTGGCTGTAAATGAACTTAGTAGATTTTTTTGTAAGTATAAATATAACCTGAAAGCATTTAACATGTTGACTTATATTGTAATGATTTTCAATTTTCTGGTTTAAATGAAAATGTTGATTACTTTTATTGTTGGCAACTGTACTATACGAGGTTTTCATAACACATATCATCATCTCATAAGAGTTACATACAACTTACATGCAAAGTTTTACTAACACTGTGTAATATGTTTTATTTTTTCCCCTAATCATGCCAAAGGAATATTCTTAAAAATAAATATTAATTGGGATATTTGAAAAGTATTAACTTTTTAAGAAGATTTTATCCTCAATTTAAAAAACTAATTAAAATATAGAAGTGTTAAAATTATACATTTTGTGTATGATAGTTTTCTAACGAATGTGTAGACATATGTTCTTAAAAAGTTCAATAGATAAAAGGCCTAAAATAATAAAAGAATTATATATTTTTAATCAACGATCATAAACTGCAAGTGCCTTCCAATTAAAAAGTTGTGCCTAATTGGATGATATATATACATGTAAGTTAATTAAATTTTAATAGTATCTTACTTTGCCCAGTGTTACTTCAACATTATGTTCCTATGAAAAGCCATTTTGAAATTAAAATGTGGATTGGTTAAATTTGTGATAAAAAATCTATCATATGAAGCTGTTGCGAAAGATTCTGTCCTCTCAAATGGACCATGAGACAACCCACATTATGCACATCCTCTACTGATTCATACTAAATTAGTTTTGCTGTTCATGGAATTGATTAAATGAATGGAATGGAATGAATAAAAACATTAATGCATGTAGCAGAAAAATAGAAACATATTTCCATTTGAACTGACAATATTTTCATTATTTTGCTCAGTTCAGGATCTAAGTGCCTAATGCTGAGTATAGTCCATATGATAGTCATTATCATGTTCCATGTTAATTTATTGTTCGATGCACATTAATAATGATCGTAATCTAACTAACCAAATATATTAACGAACTTCATTTTCAGTAAGGTGTATTTAGTATGAAAAACTTGATAAACGTATATACAACCCTTACTAAAAGCTATACTGTGACCAGATCTCGAACATTAAGCATTCATAAATAAAACATATCACACACACATATTAAAACAATGTTGTTTACTAATGCTCAGGAACTTGGATTTCCTCCATTCTCCTTCGGGCGTTCCAATAGTAATGTGTGAGCTTGATTATTCCAAACAATTGTCGCTAAAGGAATGCTGATTGATGGGGAAGGGGGAGGATTAAGGAGGAAGGACTACTGTGTCAAGTCACCAGTGAAAGAACATCTGTTTAAGTGAATATAGTTCATGATGCCTAATTTTGAATTTAATTCTGTTAAGAATAGGTATACCATGTTTCTTCCAGTAAAAAAAGGACCATGTTACAGTTTAAGTGTATATTGTATTATTTTAAAGTCTGTTTTCTATCTATTCACACATTTTTAAATCATATTGTAAGTGCCTACTTTCTCTTTTAAAAGCCTTTTTACTTGTTTTAAAGCCTATTTTAGGTGCCTAAAACTAATTTTTTTAGAGCCTAAAATCCCAGGTCTAGTGATATGTTTTATTTATGAATGCTTAATGTTCGAGATCTGGTCCCAGTGTACCTTATAGTAAGGGTTTAAGGTTGTATATATGTTTATCAACTTTTTAATGACCAAAGATAATCATGGAAGGTATAATAAAATACATGATAAAATGCCCTACTAGCAGAATGTGATACAAGGTCAAATGGTACAGTTACTAAATATAAATGTCAATATGTAAGATCAAAATGCTTGATTCACTTGCCTGTTTCTTGTAAGATGCTGGAACTATCTTAAGGGTTATTCTTGTAAGTGGGTCTTTCTGAAATTCCTTGAATGATTTTAGGATTTTAGTCATACAGTGATATATTAGCTGTTTATTATTATTATTTTTTGGAGGCTCAGTTACGTTGAACATACTGTGAGAAAAGTTTATATTTGTAAAATATTCTATTATATTAATATCTGTTCCTGCAAATATTTCCGGAGCATCTCTTTAGTACTCCCAAAAACATATCAGACATAGCTGAAGAGGAATAAGTGAAATAACATGATAAATTCAACAAATTCTTTAATGTTTTACTCTATAAAAATCCCTTCTTTAAGATTATATGGATGTTAATCTCATCATTAGTCCTCTTTTTCTTATGTGAGACCCCTAAGTAGTAAGTAAATTACTATTGATTTTAGGATCATGTGTCTACAATTCAAGTTAATTCACACTTCATACATGAAATGGTTCAGGACCATCCATTGATAGGCTGTTGCCCTTGTGCCTTAAAGCAGGCCTTTCAAGTCAATACTTCCGCTACATACCTTTGGAGCTGTACCATACTATATACTTTTCATTCCTAGAGACAGCTGGTTTGTTATAGGAAATGGAAAAAGTTTATCAGTGATAACATATTTGATCTCATAGGGATGAATCAGCTAGTCGTATCATTGAGTAAGTTGTATGTTTCTCCCAGGCTTTATTTTTCTTTGTTACCAGATCCATATGTTTTATGTCAAGACTTTCATATAAAAAGTACAAAAATTTTAACCATTCTGTTAATGAATAGTACTCATCTCCATTATTATAGCCTGTTATTATGGTTACCAAGAGAAGGAGCCAGGTACTTGCACTTTTTGATAATATGCATAAATTTTATATAATGTTTGCATATTAAATAGACTATAAATTTGTTTGTGAAGGAGTAAATTGCTAGTTTGAAGGTTTTTGTACAGATTTCTTAATTTGCATCTGCACCTTCAGTTTAATATAAGTTTACTTTAAATGCAGTTATAGTATATCAGTTATACGTCTCATTGATAATGATAACAGAAGTGATTTTTTCCTACAGACACACATCTCTCATCTTCCTAATGAGAAAATAATGGGAAGAATGATAGATCATATTGTGATTTTAATTATACATACCTGTTCTTGAATCTACGAGGTGGCATTTCTAATGTTCTGTTGTATGTGATGTTTGTTTAAGGAACTACGTAGTGATGTTTAAGCTTATATGTGCTTAATTAAGATCCTGAAAAAGTTAACACACTTTATAGATTATTCTTCCATGAAGAAATAATGAAATAATGTCTCTTGTACGACTTGGCTGGTCATGCAAGGAAATGCGCAGCGGCAGCCACTGCTTTACTCCCAAGCGATCGAGCGAAATATCTATGCAAATGAAACTGTTAACAGTGTAATGATTCAGGATCTCACATTTGCAGTCACAATTACAGAAAATAAGCATGAACCTTATCACAAGATATGTTGGAAATGTCTTCCTCTTGCATCCACATAACACTGCCACCTTTTTAGGAAATTTTCTTTCAGGCGCATTAATTCAGCTTCAATTTTTAAATTCTTCTACAAGAACGTGTTTTACTTCCCCTTCCTCTTATTCCCTTCTTAATTTATCGATATAGAAATAATTGCCGCTTCTAAAAAGCAGTTTTGTGTGACAAACACAAATTATAAGAGGCCCAGGGATTGTGGCAGACACATGGACTAGACAGAAGTCAAAGTTGAAATCACATAGGCCTAAATGGTGACATTCACTCCCTCGTGGAGATTATTTCACATCTCTTGTCATGAGGTACATGCTTATTTTCATTGCAATTGTGGGAACCTGAATCATTACACTGTTAGTGGTTTCATTTGCATAAATATTTCACCTGATCGCTTGGGAGTACAAGCATTGGCTGCCACTGCACAGATCCCCAAGTGATCAGTCAACTCATACATGAGACACATTGTATAACTGAATTATGTGTTTATATTACAGTAACATTATGTTTATTGTACTTTCCTGATGAAAATTTGTTCTTGAACTATGGGAAAATAGATCTCAATAATAATACATTCTTATAAATAATACATTCTAATAATTGCTGTATTATGTGCTTTTCTTAGGTTATTGTCCTTAAAGAAAATTCAGCTTTGTTTTATATACATAAAACAATTATTTATATATATATATTTAAAACAATTATATATATATATATAATTTAAGAAAAATAGTAAACCTACTTATAACAAAGACAATTTTAATATGAAACTGACCTAAAATTTTAGTTGGTGTAAGAAGTCTATACACCAAATGCTATTGGCCAGATTCAACAAAAAGACCATAGAATCAAATGCAAATATTTTACAGCCATACTTCATTTCTCTACAGAAGCCTGGTTATCCATTTCAGTTTATTACTAAACTGGCAAAGTTACGCTTTCCTACAAATGAGAACTGTAATTTGTTATATTATTTGTTATGACCTTGATTTCAGAACTTTTTTTTCCCTAAATCTGGTAACTGTTTAAAAACTTTCTGTAGTATTCATGTCATTAAAACTTCCAGGGTTGATTTCCTTTATAACAACACAGATTTGACGTTTTACCTGAAATAGTTTTTTTTTTTTTTTATTTTGTTAGATTTTTAGAATTGCTGCTTCTTTCTTGGTTTAGCTTCCACTGATAACATGTAATCTTTCTCTTTAGGAAATTTTGTGTTGCAGCCATTTGATTATAGCATTATAAATCACCTTCTATTTATTTACCATTTACACCATTGAGCAAGTAAATGCAATAGGGATAGGCAAACATAATGTTATAGTCTTCGTGCCCAAACGAACCCCACTCGGCTACAAAGCGAGCGGAACGCTTTTAAGTCGGACCACTCCCCTCATCTGGAAAAGATTATTAGGGTCTACCCACCCCTAAACGCTTTTAAGTCGGACCACTTACCTCATCTGGAAAAGATTATTAGGGTCTACCCACCCCTAAACAAATGCGGTGGTCCCTGCCACCAGGTCAGGCCTTGTTGCAATGTCACTTGTGTTGTTTCTCCAGATTTGTGGAAATCAGCTGCAAGGTTTTTAAACTGTGGCAACAATGCGCATCTTATGCTTAGGCACGCGCAACATTTCCCTTCCTTCCATTTCGGCTTTTCAACCCCAAGATGTTTATGGTGTGTTTATGGAGGGTTTGGTCAGGGTTGGGGATGAGATACTAAATTAGAGGGTTGTCGCCTGAGGATCCTTTAAAAGCGGTGACTATACTAATAGCAAAATGAAGTTATTACGTAATGTGATCAGTTTCGAGATATTCCGTAAAAGTTTCTTTTTTATAAGTTAACTCTTAATCCTGTTACAAATTAAACTTAAAATCATTCAACTTCACATAATTATTGCAAGTGAAAACTTTCCACATCAGAACATAATGTTTTAAAGGCTTTTTCCCCCCATTTTTTTCCCCCGTTCCCCCCCCCCCCCCCCCAAATCATTAGTTGAGGCCTTCTGACGAGTTTGTTTCTGTGTCCTCCAGATTTTTGGAAATGAGGTCATTGTACTTAGGGTGCCAAATTTATAAGTTGTGTCTGTTTTTATGGATCTGTGCTCTTTCCCAACAAAGAGTTAGGTCAGGTGGTTTGTGAACACATTTTAGTAATTTTGCCTCACTATTGAAATCATGATCTATGAACTGGAAATGATGAGCCACTGCAGATTTGTTCTATATGTTGATAATGCAGTTGCTCATAATTTCTGGTCTACAGGTCTTTATTCCAGTAGTGAGGCAAAAATACTAAAATGTTTTCAGAAACCACTTGACTTAACTGTTTGGGAAAAAGTGTTCTTCCGGAAAAACAAAGATAGACTTATACATTCTGACACCTGAAGGACAATGACTTCATTTCCAAATTCATACAACCTGGAGGATAATTATCCCGTGGACAGAGAAACAAACTCATCAGTAGATTTCAGCTGATGATAAAATGCTCTTTGAAACATATGGTAATTTGGTAAGTTTTACTTACAATAATTATGTGAGGTTTAATGTTTTAAATTTAATATATAATGTTGCTACTTCAGTATTTCAGCATAAGCATAATATTTTCCATCACTTCAGATAAAATAGGTACCAGTTATATAGACCTACAGTTTGATATTACCTTCCTGTCACCCTTTTTTTGACATTGGTATGACCTTAGAAATTTTTAAAATATCTGGAACTTACCCTTTTCTAAACACTGATTGATATCTGTCAATAAAGGCTCTAAAATAATAACAGTAATTTATATTAATAAAAGTTTGAAGTTGTACATTTTAATAAAAGTATAGAGGTAAGAAATAATACAGTGCTCTTCTTTTAAAGTTATTGGATCATGAGCTGGCCATTTTACTGGGGAGACCACTGTGCCATCTCTAGCATATCTTTCCATCAACTCATTGCACTTCACCACTTAAAGTATATATTGCAATTTAAACAATCAAAATAAATTAATTCAGTATTCACCCATATTGCAGAACCTAATGGTATATCCTGGAAGGTGTTTTTGCTCAAAATCTTTTATTCTTGATGCTGTGGTTTATGGAACCAGTTGTATGAAACTATGCTTCTTTGGAAGAGATTTTGTGATGTTATAGTACCATTCAGATGAACCACTCTTCATTGGAAAAGGATTATTAGTCTTTCTGACTTGTTGCACTTCTTACAGATGATTTTCTGTCTTTCCAAGGCAGGATCTACCGTATTTATGTGAATCTAATGCCCACCTTTTTTTGTCCATCTGTAACATTCAAAATTGGGGCATGCATTAGATTCAATAAAACCATCATTAACGGCATTGGTTGTCAGCATGCTGACTACGTACTCCCTAATCCTGCCATCTGCCCATGGTAGATGACGCAACGGTCGGGTGGTAGGCCTTGTCCCTTCAGGAATGTAGCACCCACGGAGTTTAGTTTATTATATTCAATGGCATATTAGATTCAAATGCAAATGCGTTCCGTAGTTTGGTGAAAACATTGATCACTTACATAACAATACATTGCTGTAATTCTCAACTTTGTTACTTTTATCGTTGGCATGTTATCGGTATGCATGCTGAAGTTAACTGTCACTCAAGCTCATCAACAAGTGGCGGGGTTCCAGAGGTACCTATTGTCCCACACTCTCCTCTCTAAGCCATTATGTTGGCTTTTGTTGATCGGCATTCACAAATCCAACGTTGTTTAAAACAAAATACTACGATAAAATAAGTAACATAACTATTGATGTGCATTGCATTTGCCAGCAAACTCTTTTTATGATCTTTCCCCTCACCAAGCTTCAAAATTGGGTTGCGCGTCAGATTTGAGTAAATAAAGTATTTAATTTTCTTGGTAAACACATAAGTTGATCAATTATTTTTTACAATCAGTCACTGAATCTGGAAAATATTTGCTAAATGTATTATTGCAGTTTAAGTTGGAATTGGGCTGTTAAAAAATATTAGTTTAAATTTCTGCCTTGTCCTTCCACACTCCATGGATGTTTTCAAGAAGCATATACAATTCACCGGAAATGTTTAACCATTGCACAGCACAAAACACATTTTTCTTACATTTTAAGAATGCAAATACGTTCACACACTATTGGATCATTGCTATGTGTTCATGGAAGAATATGCCAGCGCTTGCATGGGGATTGCTGCTGTAAACAATGACTTTTAACCCACCAATTTTAAAAGAAGAGCAGTGTTTTGTACTGAAAAATCTGCAATATATATTTTCCATATTTTCTATAATATTTATATTATTGATATGTATTTTCCAGTGATAATTTCACAGTTCCATAGCATTGATTAATTCCTATCACCAGATATATAAATATAATATAAAACCTTAAGTTAATTGAATGTTTTGTTCATTTTTTATACAGTTGACTATATTACAGTTTTGTATGCACCTGTGAGTTGAAACCATTTAAAGATACCATTCTTTTTATATATATTGTGCAGTATAAATATTGTTATTGCTGTTATAGATTTAAGTCACAATATGGGCATTTTTGTTCGAGTTGTACATATTTTCTTCATAACTATAGATTCCTTGTATAGTGAAAACTATTAAGTTAAGATTGTTAAGTTTTGTGTTGCATATAGCATGATATAAACATAATTTTTATTTATCAATTCATTTGACACAGTTGTGCTGATACCGGTGAAAAGTTGATGTGTTACCTATTAGGGAATTGTTATAAAGGCCATTGTGAGCCATTTGTCAGGAGTTTTGTGCTGCATATGTTCAATGAATATCTAGCCTATGTATATTGATACCAAGTTTCACAGGTTGTTTAAGATGCTTTGAAGAAAATAGCCATTAGTGGTATAATTTTAATAATTCTTTCGTAAAATTATATTAAATCAAAATGTTTACATTTTATTTTATTTACTGCTTTGTTTAATATCAGAAGAAGAATTTTCTTTTCTTTGAGACTGTGTTTTATTTTTACTAAGAAACTAATCAATTTTGAATAGTAGATCTTTAGCCTCATACCTATATCAATGTTTTAAGCTGGCTTTTGACACTGCACCATATCAGAAGATTTCCTGATGATAGCTAGGTATTGTTATTCATTAATAGCTGCTGTTTAAAAGTATAATTTTTGACATACATGATATTAAGTAACCACAAAAGAATTGTATATAACTAGATGATACAAACTGTTTACATGCCCACCCACACATTTTTCTTATAATACCAAGACTGTGTGAATAGAAAAATACCACAGTGAAGTACTGACATCTGTAGCAAATTTGGGTATGAAATTTTCACACGAAGTTCACTTATTAGATATGTTGACTTTAGAACATGTTCCAAAGAGTGTTCACTCCATTTTCAGCTGAATTCAGCTGGTCATCTGATAGTGAGTGGATGGTTAAAGTCCCTTGCTACAGATTTTCCTTATACTTCGTGAAAGTACCTAGGTATATGGCAATCATGAAAATTATATAATTGAAGTTTAAATTTTGATGGATCTAAAATATATGCATTGTTAATATCAAATTGTATTATAAATGTATACAGTGAAGTATGCAACATAATAATTATATAGGAAGTTGAGATTAACACTAAAATTCACTTTTGGTATAGTTTACCCTAACTAGTTTTGGTGCCATCACAACTAGTCTACTCCAAAAGTGAACTTCAGTGTTAATTTCAACTCCCTACATAATAATGAAATGATAGTATCTGTGGATTTTCTTGCAGTTAACTTCACTTACTTGTCTTTTTTCAAGAAGCATGGTTTCAATCACCATCGTGATCATCCTCAGCCATAGACATCATCAAACACATCCCCCCTCCAACTTCATCAGGACCAGCAATGGAAATTCAAAGCATTCGGACACTACCTGAGGATGATCACGTTGGTGACTGAAACCATGGTTCTTGAAAAAAGACAAGTAAGTGAAGTTCATTGAAAAAAAAGACCGTATACTATCGTTCTGTTTATAGTATCACTTCACTGGAAAAAAAACCCACTTAAAAAACCGTCCCTACATATTATATATGCCTTGTTGTTCATGTGGTCAGTAACAACCATATCAGCTCTTTAATTCTCTAATTTTTGAGTCTTTGAAATATCTTACAAAATTAATATTGTGGTAGCCACAAACAAGATTTATATTTTTATTCTGTCGTCTGTGAGATATCTAAAGCAGCTAACTAAATCTAGCCCAAGCTTTACACATGCAAGTTCTGTTCTGATGGCCGTACTAAAATTTTACAAGTATTGACTGGAAAACTTCTTAAAATTCATTCCAAAATTATAGTGTTCTGTTTATGATATCCTGAAAACCGGATGACATAAGTTTTCACGTTTAACTCGTCACTGTTGTGCCAGAACCATTATTTATTTATATAGACTGTTTAAAACATTAATTCCAAATAATGTATCAACATTCCAAAGATCGAAAATAGTCATTCCATTTGCATTTGAGAATTTTGAAAACTGTTTTTGTCAATTTCCAGTGACAGTAACGATACACTACATTATTTATTATCTCTTTTCATTCAGTATTACAGTAAAGTCTTGATAATTCAAGGGGGTTGAGACCAAAAGTATGATTATTGAAAACCATGATACTGTAATGTCAAAGAAAGGCAAAATCTTAAAAATAATAAATTGTCAAGTACAATGCACTATAAACAACTACATTTATTTTTTAAAGTAATTTATTGTTATAAATGAATGAAATAAATCTTTGAAATATTGCTAGGACCAATACCGACTCCTTGGCCATTTTCTGCAATATCTAAAAAATAATTTCCTCCATCTAATTTCGTAAAAATAAAAGTATCGAGTGAGTTTTCTGAAGTATCGAAAGTATTGAGGACCCATCCCTAATTATGACCCTTTTTTGCTTTGTGAAACATGCTTGTTGATTGTAATTTTAAATAGAATAACACAAATTTGAAGTTAATATAGGTGCAAATTGCTGTTCAAAATTAAGGAAAAATATTAACATGGAAAAGCCAATTAATTGAACAGGCGAAATGAAATCCTGTTGACTTCACAATGAATGGCAACATCGGCTAAACCTTTAAAGACTGCGATAAAGAACAGATCCACTGTGCAATAAACATTTTTTTTTAAATGAGCCCTACTGCTCACAGAACTGAAACTGATTAAACTGATTAAACAAAAGAAAACTTAACTTTTCTTTCAGTTTCCTTTCAAGCCAAGTTGAGGTCTGAAAGTTGATTCTGAAATAAATAATTATGAAATTTAATATTAAAATTTGTTTTTGATGGTGTGAAGATCTCTTCATGCTTCCGTCTCTTTTTCATTTTAAATCTCTTAAAATAAATGCTCCTGATATTTAAAAAGGATCAGGGCATATAGATTACTGTTATTTTGGGTATGAGGACACATCATTTTCCTTTAGAGAAGCTTATTTGAAGTTATGAAAATAGTCTCGTCTTCATGGGAAATTTTTCTTCTGTGGAATTGTATTATAAAACTATAGTGTAGTTATATTTTTAAAATTAGGGATTGGGCTTGCCACCATGATAATTCCTTAAAAAGACTCAAGAATCCATGTAAATATGGTGAACTAAACAGGCCTTTGTCTTGTAAGAGAAAGAAAAAACAAATTAGTTTTACTGCTTCTTAATATTGATAATTTTGTGGTTTGCAATAAAGAGAATTGTTAGAATTGTCAGTCAAATCCTTACTGAGTTCAATTGAAGGGAAATACAGCATAGCTGTGTCAAAATAATTTCTAGTTTTAAGTAAAGTGTTTACCTGTCTGTATGTTAAGGCAAGGTGATTCAAAGTATTTGCCATCAAGGTACTTAAAACTTACAGGGATTTTAGCGTGGATGTTTGTGTGTATATATTTTTGTATGTGTGGCATGCCTGTTTTATAATTGTGCTATTTGCCAAACCAACCAATGTGTGATATCGTGTGACATTCGCACTGTTAGCAATACTGTTGAAATGTCTCGCAAAATGTGCCTATGTTTCAATAAATTAGTATAAAATAGTAATTGAGTACAAATGTTCGTTGTATTTGTTTATGGTATATTTTGTATTTCCAAAAGATCCCTGCAAATCAAATACAGGGTCTTTATTATAAGTTGAGACGGGGCAACCGGTGTTTTCACTCTCCGCATTAGCCACGGCGGCTTCCCTGCTTAGAGTGTAGGCTATATAAAGTATTACATATCTTACCTTATAACATATGTTGGAAGTGTCGTCCTTCCTGTGTTATACAGGCATTGTATCTGGAAACCACATTCTTAAAGATAAGGTTTATCGAACAAATCCTCACACATTGGAGGAGCTGAAAGAAAACATTACGAATGAAATTAGGGGCATTACAGTGGAAGAACTCACTCGCGTCAGCCAGAATGTGGTTTCCAGATACAATGCCTGTATAACACAGGAAGGACGACACTTCCAACATATGTTATAAGGTAAGATATGTAATACTTTATATAGCCTACACTCTAAACAGGGAAGCCGCCCACGGCTAATGCGGACTCCGTAGCGGAGAGTGAAAACACCGGTCGCCCCGTCTCAACTTATAATAAAGACTCTGTATGTTGTTATTCCAATTATGTTCTTCCATGTCATGGTGGTAGTAGTAGTAGTAACAGTAGCACTAGCAGTAGATGAGTGAGAAATGTGTTATTGATCTTTGCCAAGGTTGTTTTAAATGATGTATCTATTTAACATACAGGTAGAGCTAACATTTGTACTCTACCCGTGAAGAACGAGAGTTGGAAGAAGTAATGGTTCATTGCATTACCGAAGTAACAGTAGCGAATCTGCTCCAACCTTCAAGAAATATGAGTTAATGGTTCCTAGAACTCTGTGCAAGTACAGTCATGCTCAAAATTAATGCATATAACTTTTTAAAATTTAAAATGATCAAACAGATTTAGTACATAGCTACATACTATGATATTTGAGCAAATGGTTCCTGAAAATTATTCCGCTTTTGCATTAGGAAGTTTTTTGGTTTAGAGTATTATTTTATGTAGGAAATCCCTTCGTTCTGAAATTCCGTTTGTTCAGGTTTCCAGTATATAGGGGGGCCGGTTTAGATAGATTTTACTGTACTATACTGTTGCTGAATTTGGCTCTTGGCAGACTATTTCATGAAACATTCCAAGTTTCCAGTTATTTCCGTTGTAATCCTGCCACATGATAACACTTCACTCCACATTATAGTTAGTGTCTTATATAAGTTGGTTTTGCTATTTAATTATGGTTGTATATTGCTACATAGACCTATAACTGTTGGCAATTGACCGGATTTTGTCTTAGAGAAATTCTTTTACATGCCTTTAAATGTACTTATATGGGACTTCATATGTGCACATATAAATGCCATTGATCTGAGCCGAAATTTTTCCTGCAAACTAGGGATTAAAATGATTTGTAAAGCATGTGATACCCAGTAATTGCTTGTGACAACAAAGGTGTTAGGTATTACTAAAAAAAAATACTCCCCTCACCCAAAAGAAAAGTTATTTGGTATATTAATTTAAATTTACAGTTTATAAAAAATATGTACTCTGAGTAGGTGAGAACATATTCAAGAATGTCATAAAAAATTAATTACATAACAATTGTGATAAGATCAATATAAACTTTGTTAAAGAAATGGGATGATGAAGTAACAGCTTCAAAGATTCAATACTGCATTTTTGAAAACAAACATTTAATAGTGAAAGTGCTGCTAGTAATAGTGATAGTAGTTGTAGCAGTAGCAGTAGTAATCCTTTTATTTTCCTGGTAGACTGATGTCCTGTGTGTGTTATTACAATCATCCTTTGCTGTAAACTTAAATTTTGAACAAGCCGGTGCTTGGCCCATTATTCGGCCGCACAATTTTGACTGGCAGTCAAATAAGGTAAACATTAACTTGGAATGCTGGAGCTTGTCCCCATTTTTTGTCTGCATGTTTCAATTGTTGATATGTCCCCCCTTTTTCATCCTTTTCCATGGAGCATTTATGGACAGTGTGTATAAAAACTTACAACTTTATTTTCAGTGCTGATTTTGAAATGATGCTCAGATAGCATTAAGTGAATAGGACGAATTTCATAATTTCATGCTCCTTTTACTATGATAATATAAAAGCTATACGTTGGCATATGTTAAATAGTTGAATAAATATCAGAAGAAATTTTAAACAGGTTACTAGAACTTGTGTGGCCTTGGTCGCAAGCATGAATCATCCTTTCAGTGTTAACTGTATGATGAAACTTATGTATATGGCATAAACCTATATTGTGTGGCACCTTATTTAATATCTAGTTAAATGGAAAATTTGAGTTAGCCCACTTGCTGTCTTCTGTCAAGTCTATCGTGCCTTGCCAAGGCCTGAGCAAAGAAAAAATTCTAACTTTAATTCAATAACTATTGGCAATTATGGGCTGTTACTTATGTGTGTAACCATAACCGATGTTCCAAAATTTTATGCAGGAAGGTTTGTCTTAAAGTATACTTGCTTTCTGAAAATTAAGGATTCATTAATTAATACACTCGAACGTAATCTTTGAAATAATAAGTTAAAGAAATATAGACCTACATGATCTTGAATTAAGAATTATTGATACTAGAGCTGGGATTTGTAAGCAAAATAAAACAGTAAAATTAGCAAGCAAGCAAGCACGAAAACTTTAAGAAATAAACACAAAATCTCAAAAAACAAATTACGTAAAAATTCTAAAAATGCCACATTTATTGGAAAATGAATGAAACTGAGTACAGGGGTTCATATAAGCTGCATGGGAGAGTGGAAATTTGCTGAGACCATTCTTGTTTTTAAGGCCATCTCGAAGGACTAGGATGCAGTGCTATGCCTCGTACTTAAGACGTTGCTTGTTACTTGAAGTTGAGGAATTCATTCCATCCGTTCTGGTACCTCTCCAGCACTGTGGGGAGTTGGTAGCGTGGCTTCCTTGGAGGCCTGAGTTAAATTCTCAACTGGGTTGGGGATTTTTCAGTAGTGGAAAATTTCCTTCCTAGGTTTGGGAATAGGTTGGTCTCTTCATTCCTATCCAGAGAGGGGCGATGGCAGATCTCTGCAGTACCGGTATCACTATTAAATGAAAGAGCCTTGGATGAGTCATGGTCATCATCCCATAGCTTCGCTCCAGGTCTGGACCTATCTTCAAGCCGAACACATCATCTTACCAGGTACTGTAAATGTGACTCAGAAAAAATTACTGGTAAGTGAAATGTATAGGACCACCGACATGGTCTTGTAGTTAGCATTACTGACAAGATCCGTCGGCCCGGGTTCGATCCCCAGTACCTCCTCGGATTTTTCTGAGGTAGGGAGGTCTGGAACAGGGTGCGCTCATCCTTGTGATTCAAATTGAGGAGCTACTTGATAGAGAAGTAGCGGCTCTGGTCACAGAAACCACCATTAACGGCTGTGGGTGTCTGCTTGCTGACCACATCCTGCCATCTGCCTATGGTAGATTATGCATCGGCTGGGTGGTAGGCCTAGTCCCTTCAGGGATGTAGCGCCACGGAGTTTAGTTTTAGAAATCCATAGAAATTGTGACCTTTAATATGCAGCCCAATACTGAGTTCTGGATTGTGGTTTTGTTTGTTTTATAAGATTGGTTTTTTGTTTGTTTTTTTGGTGTCTATGTGTAGGGATGGCTACAGAAATAGGTCATTATGCAAACCTTGTGTTTGAATCATTGACAGCATTCACCTGTGTGATCAACACTTTGGTCTTGTATTTAGAAGACTTTAGTTTGAGATTTTCTCAGCCAAGATAAAAAATAGCATTCATATTGCTGATATAAAGTGCTGCTTTGTGGTAGTTCCAGAACATTGATTAAAACAGCTTCTGGATGGGAGTTGGTATACAAAGAATTCTCAGATTAGCCCCATAAGGCTTTGTTAATTTTTACAAGCCTCACACTGAGTAGTAAATTACACATACCAGTAATAAAAAATAGACTGTAAATCAGTATCAGTTTTAATATTACTTGTTTCATGAAAATCTACATGTCAACATTTTATTTATTATTTTTATTATATTATTATTATTGCCGATATCATCATCAATCATCCACTGGTATGTTGCATCGCTTAATCAATAAGGGCGACACAGTATTTACTAAAAACAGAGTCAAGTTCGTTGATATGTGCTGCCATCATTTTATCCTGCAGTTGTATGGTGGTGGCATTCGTGAGTAAACTCGGAACTAACTGAAGTGGAGTTCTTCATTCCCTCCACGCTTTTCAGTAGACTGAATTCCTGAAACAGAGTTCCAAACTTCAGTATTCATTAAGAGGAAGTGTTTGTCTGTGTACGATGCCCAACCAAATCTACAGCACGCAAAGACCTGACATTTTTAACATAGATGAACTAAAGGGGTTCCAAATGCACTTGCAAGCCGAATTTTAAATTTTCACTTTCGTTCACGAGTTATGAGCAAAAAACTAGCCGAAAACTTGCATTTTAGCGCTATAGACACACCAGATTTTGCTAATTCTTCCCTTGCTTCCATGTACGTGAGTTGCTCAAGAGTTGCAAACGTAAACATGTCTTAACATTGATTATCCGGAAGCTCTTTAAGGAGAAATTAGTTAATTTTTTGTATAGTACCGAATCTTTTATTTTGTTGATTAGGCTTATTTGTACCACCACCAACCTAGTATCCTAAACATTGAAATTAGGCCTAGGCTAATTAATATACTTAAAAATAAATAAATATAACTCATGTCGTTTATGTAAAAACGTCGGTGTTAATAAATTTAGCAATTTAATTAATAAAGAAACGTCTAAATAATATCAATAAATGCGGGCCAAGCCGCGGATACATGCTAGTCATTAATAAATCTGAAAAATTCCTGTATAGCTAAAAATTCTTTTGAAATATCTATAAATAATATGAAAGTATAAAATAGTATGAAAGTACGAAATAGTTTTAACAGATTATTGATAGTTTTGAAAAGCTAGAAATTTGATTTTAGGACCATTACAAAATATGAAAACTGCAACGGGTTACATCATTCCATAGCCTGTATGCTGCGTAACCCGTATCATCCTTTTTAGAATTTTATGGTGTCTAAAGTTCTAACCTTTATAAAAATAATCATAATAAGCATAATAGCTATTTAGTTCCTTGCATTTGTTATTATTATTCATATAAATTTATATCGTTAGAAGTTATGGTTATAATACCTATGATTATCCTGTCCGCCGCCTTGGAAAGTTGGTAGCGTGGGCTGCCTTCTATCCTTGCGGCCCGGGTTCTATTCCTGGCAGGGTCGGGGATTTTTCAGTGGAAAATTTCCTACCTGGGCTCAGGACTGGATTGTGCTGTCCCTTCATCCCCAATCCGCGATTCATATTTTCCTGAAAGAGCCTTGGACGAGTCTTAAAGAAGCAGTCTGTTACGTAGCCAGATTTGGTGATTAAGTTTCATGAGGACCAAATATTAAGTTCTGGTAAGCATTCACTAAATTTTTACAAATTCAAAGGCATTTCAGGTTACATTTCAAGATGTGCCGAGGTACAGTACAGTAAGGTATGTTTGTTGGGTATTATGGTTTAAGCTTTACGCTATAAAAACATATTCTGTGTTACAAATTATTCATAATATTACATCGAAAAACGTGAAAGCTGTTGGTGTGCTCATAAATGTTTCTGAACATCGGAACACGTACAAACATAGTATAAACATAGGGATGTAATCGAAGTCTTGTTTTACAGTATCGATTGTACCGATAATCATTTTCTTCGTCGTTATCGGTGGGCAGTAGTGGTGTATCACTTGTGTTGGTGAAAAAGTTTCAACAGGAGAGTAGTTGAAGTGATGAATTGCGTACTGAAAATGACTAGAGTTATAGACATATTTAATAATATACAGAGTTGTGCATGTGTTTACTGGAATCATTTTGGGACGTGAGGATACTTACCTTCTGGAACTGGGAGATGGTGTGAGGTTAGGTAAGTGCTGTACACTCAATTCTTAGAGTAATACACGGTTCGGGAAATAAGGAAAGTAGTATAATATTTGTATTAATGGCCATTTTCACGTAAGAAGGTGCATTAAAGTTGACCAGCCCACTTAGAGGAACAAAAGCCCATCATCCCCTGAACGTTCAAATCATTCGAAACGCCTTTGCCCTTAACGTTTGGACTGCTAAACCGATGTAGCCTACTGTATGACATGTTGGGACATGTCTTGCATAGTAATTAAGGACTTTAAAATAAAGTTTACAAATATCAAACTAAACTGTCTCTTTCGAGGGGTAATGACCGAAGCACTGCTCTACTTAGTTATGTTTAAGCTCTATCCATAATGTGCAGTCGGTAGTCAGGAAATTCATCTTTGACTACCGACTGCAAGTTACATATTCTAGTGCAAATAAATAAATAAGCTTACTATGAAAAGGCAAGATGTGTTTATTATATATGTTATGCATTATAAATAAATTCCTTCACATTTTTTGTTTCCCTAACCTCAATGTCAACTGCATAATGTGGGCAGCAAGTGTGCTGCTCCCAAGTAGCCGACTACCAACTACCAACTACCAACCCCAACTGCACATGGTGAATAGAACTTTAGGAATAGTGATGTTAACATATTAGTGTTAGTGACACGTGGAGCTAGGTTTGTTGCAGTTAGGAATATTGATATGAGTGTCAGTGACATTTAGCGCTAGGTTGGTGGCAGTTAGGTCAGGAACGATATTAGTGTTGATCGCCAGACGCATACCAGAGGACTGGTAATATTTGGACTCAATGTCTCAAAAGCATTTATTAATCCTAAAAACTCCGAAATTCAGGGTCGAACATAATACTTAACTGAAAAGTACCTAAAGTAGTCGTCTCCCTATCATCGTCCCCAGCGGTGCTGTCTTTGAAGTGTTGTTCTTTTGATGCAAGGACACACTCGTTAATAGCCGCGTGTTGAAGTGTTGTCATGTCTCGGCCGGAAAGGATAACCAAAGAAACGCCGAATTTTGGTATTATATTAGGCCTACTCTTGTTATTAATTGACTTGGCTACAGAGTCTGCCACCTGCTTGGATTTGAGAGTGCAAACTACTGTTTCCACTTATCCTTATTGGTGGAGTAAGATTGTACCTGTAAATACATGTAATATAAATAAAGAGATTGTTTTGCCGTTTACTCATAACACGTCGTACACTGTACAAATTAATGATGTTCAAGGCAATGATTGCCAATTCAGGTTTCAAGATGATTGTGTCACGTACTGCTCTACGGTGAATTTTATTTGGACTGCCTTCGGTTGAAGGATTCTGTCAGAGAAACACGAATGTTGTCATGCTAGCCATGCGGTAATGTGCCGATTATAGATTTTGTTATTATAATTCTTTACTTCTGTTGTTGCTTCATGTAGTGTATGTACAGCATTGCATTCATTGTGCTGTGAAACAAAAACATTCTTCAGAAAAGGACTGTGTTCCTGGTTAGTAAATTGATGATTTAAAATTTAAATAATATACCTTGAAGGAATATAGTTCACAGCTACACTTTTGAATCATTTGCGAGCAATAATAACAAGGATTTGAAATCTGTATACCGAAAACCCGAGATGTAAAGACTGCCGATGCGTAAGATCTTACTTTTTTCATGTGCCGATTGCCTTTGAATCCGGGAGCTTCAACCTCAATTTTATGAGGACAGCTACCAACCGTCACATTGTTCTACAGAAGGATCAACTTGCAGACTATACAGCAAACTAATTTTAAGTGCAACATTACATTTCTAGTATTGTATATTAGTTGGGAATAGAATTAATCTAAAAGACTAACCTGCCGTAGTAGAATTAATAATGCTGTGAACTCCATGTAAAAATGTAGGCCTTCGGCAACCGTCATAACACCTTCAGAAGTCGTTTATCCACAACACGTCAACAGCCATTATGTTGTCTCCTGAATGGTCTCTTTTCTAAAAATTCCTGGGGTGAGACTGTTTTCTTTCAGTGTAACCTGTTTAAAATTTCACAAAAAATTATTGTTCTTTAATATTGATCGGTGACTGTTAAGCTAGTAGTGGTAGTTAACGATTGTGTCTTGAGAATAAACTCTAATAATAAGAAAGAGAGCGTATCGACATCAAGAGAAATATCGGGCATTCTGTATTACTATATTTTGCATTCGATAAGCTTATGGCGGGACTCGTGAACCGGCTCCTACCTACAATCGGAAAGTTTACATTAATAGCAAGTATTTTCATCACTTCTGAACCAATGAAGTCGGCAAGGACACCGACATCAGTACATGTACGTGTATATAGCAATGCCGATTCAGTAGTGGTAAAGAAGACAAAATAATATCGGCCATTCTGAAATACTATATTTTGCATTCGACAACCTTTTCCCGGCCCTTGTGATTCCGACTCCGGTCCCGGATCAGAAATATTTACATTAATAGCAAATATTTTCATCACTTCTGCACCACTGAAGTCGGCAAGGAGACCGGCATCAGTACATGTACGTGTATATAGCAATACCGATTCAATGATGATAAAGAAGAGAACTTCGGTCGTCTGAAATACTATATTTTGCATTCGACAGCCTTTTCCCGGGACTTGTGAATCCGACTCCGGTCCCGGATCCGAAACATTTACATTAATAGCAAACTTTTGGAACACCTCTTGCATGTGGGGTCGGCGAGGACCGGCATCAGTATATGTACGTATACATACATAGCAATACGGATACCCGGTATGGAAGAGAGAGAGAGAGAGAGAGAGAGAGAGAGAGAGATAATGATCATATGAAATACTTAGATCTTATGTATCCCGGCATCGAATGGGTGTTATCTTCTTGCAGCTAAGTAACTTCTTCAGATAACTTTTCGATGATGGCCAGCATCTATAGACAAAATAATAATTAAACTTGACGTTAGCATTACTCCTCTCACGCAGCGGACCCGGGTTCGAATCCTGGTCGGGACAAGTTACCTAGGTTGGGGTTTTTCCGGGGGTTTTCCTCACCTGTGAGACAAATGTCGGGTAACTTTAGGCCCTTGTGGTCCCCGGATATCATCTGGCCTTCGTTATCATCTTCATCCCATCCTCGCCTTGTTTGGAGTGTGTGTGTGTGAATGGTGTGTGTGAATGGTGTGTCTCGTCCTATGTGTTCGTGTTGTCTCGGAGGTGGCTCCGGCATTGGGCTGATCACTCATCCGGGGAAGTCCTCCATGTCCTTGTCTGGTCAAAAAACGTCGCTTAAACGTCCCTAAAAGGGAGAGGTAAAAACTACGGCAAGAGAGAGAGAGAGAGAGAGAGAGAGAGAGAGAGAGAGAGAGAGAGAGAGAGAGAGAGAGAGAGAGAGAGAGATGTTTGCGTTATATTTTACAGGACTTAAATAATAATAGGCCTACTATTGGATATAATCATCTCGGGGTTTTCAGCCAGGTCAGAAGTTTGGCAGGAAATCCTCATATAATATATTAATGCAATAACCCAGGAAAGCCACTAGTAATGGAACTATTGTAGATGTAATTGTACTATTTGAGCTGTTGATAATGTTCTACATATGCTGTCAGGAATTTAAACTCCTCACCTGTCTTCGTGTTCATTTTTGTGTGCGGGCTTTTCTCTGGATTAAGAAAAAGTAAAGTACTTCCTATACAGACCATGAAGGCTTTAAATATTCCATGAGGTTGAGGTTTCCAGGATTTTAGAAATTTGAAGGTGGCACTGTTGTCAGCGTTAGGCACCGACTGCGTTTACCCCCAGGATTATTCCCGGCACTAACTTCTGTTAGAGGCTGAGTCGATACCAGCGCCATAGTGGACCAGAAAGACTAGACCAGCTCCCGGCAGCTAGTGCTTTTCAACTTTATTCTCGTCCTATGTCTATATATACAGCCTTGCAATACTTTGAAAGATAGGTACACCAGAGTGATATAGTGTACAGTGTAAAGAATGTGCCCAACAGCGATAACAAAATGGCAACCCACTCTCACAGAAACAGAAGACTCTATCTTTTCAACTTCAATTTCGGAAAAAGAGTTAATTTATAATCAGAAATAGTTATTTCATGTTCGGAGAAAATGATTTTGAATTAAGGTAAAGTAAATTCAATTTCAGAAAAAATAAATAACAACTTTGGAAGAATTTAGAATTATACCGTAACCAAGGATTAATGCTGCATGAAACATATTTCAGAATCCGTAGACTTAATATAATGCTTTCGGTTGCTAGGTTACGAATGTAATAAACAGTTGATTGTAGCCATTCCTACAAAAGCTAATTGCATATTATATTTGCTTATGGAAATAAAATAAGACGAAATAATTCAGACGTGCTAATCAGGTGCAGAGGTATGAGTCTAGGAGACATGCCTGTGTGAAAAGAAGAGGGTATAGGCTAATACTGTAAAAGACCAGTGAATAAAACACAAAAATGAATAGCCTAAGGCTACTAACATTTATCTTTTACGAGTACATTATATACAGCAAACATTTTTTTTGTATACAGTACATGGGCGTACGGTAAGGGGGGGTTCAGGGGGTTGAAACCCCTCCCGAAATATCAGCAATATTTTGACAATTATAAATCATGGAACAAAATTAAATTAAAAAAAAATTGATTCGGTTGTTACATACTTTACAATTTCGTACATATCAAAGCATTATTTAAGATTTATCGTAATTTATTTAAGATTCAAATTTCAAAACCTCGTGGTGTTATATTTTTTCAGCTTAATAACTGTGATGTATTCCTAGTAAATCTGTCAAACGACTACTCGAATACTCCCGCCGAAATCCATCAACCTGTTTGTAAAGCCAACAGTAATCACGAGCTCATCACAATATTATCATGAAGTAATCGGTATTAATCGGGCTTTTCCACTGGTGGATTTACAGATGACTTTAAAAATGTGCCCTATACACCATACAGTATTATGATAATTTTTCAAAAGAAAGTTTTTATTTATAGACTAGCTTTAAAAACGAGAAATGGATAGAAATCTCAAGAAAAATAGTTTCAAAGACTGAGCTGCATATTAATTTATTACAGTGTATTAATTATCACAATACAACTGTAGAGTAATAAAAAAGAGTAATAATTCACAATGTACGCTACGACATGGAGTCGAGACGACTTTACATTGAACCCCTCCCGAACAAAATTACACCGTACGCCCATGATACAGTATATATGTTCTTGTTTAAACATGTTTTAAAAATAACATGCATACATTTACTTTTTTTGAATACAGTATATATGTTCTTGTTTAAACATGTTTTAAAAATAACATGCATACATTTACTTTTTTTGAAATTGAAACTACCAAATTTTTTTCTGAATGTAAATGAATTAAACTATATTATTGAAGTTTAAAAGTTATAATTACAATGTGTTATCTAAATACAAACATATCAGCCAAGATTTGTGTTTCTTCGAGCAATCCGTCACACAATTTTCCATTACCCACATTTCTTTCATTTTAATACAGTAGGCCTACGCTAACGACTTTTCCCTTCATTATTTAAAAATAGTGATATTAGTGTTAGTGACATTTAGCGCTAGGTTGGTCAGGAACATTGATAGGCTATTAGTGTTGATATTAGTTTACAATCCCATCCTAATTTCTGGATCACGTGGTCCACCCACCAGTGGCGCCAACTTATATGGGCCCGTGGGGCTCAAGCCCACCCAATAATTTGCTGTGAATTATCTTAAATATTTATTATAATAATTATTAGGCCTATTATTACTAAAAAATCATGTTTAGTCGGTGCAAAACCAAAATTAGGCTAGCCTATAGGTTTATACAAGCGTTGACACAAGTAACATGATCTCCCCCTCTTTCGATTAACTTACGGTACGATCGCGATCGTTTGCAATTGTTTCTGAATCCTTCAAATTTATAGCCTTCGACAAATTTACTCTGTTAATGCCAGTTTTCCCAGCATTTTCCGAAATACTTTTTTTCCGCTTTGAAAAGACTGAAGACATTATTACGTTCAACAATATTATAGAGAAGAGTTATTTCACACATTGCTGTTCTAAGTGTAACCCTACATATGGATAACGGGGAAAAGTTGGCTTTCGATTTTGCTTGTTGAAGAATTTATAGGGAGAAGTACTGTACATGTAGGCCTACAACATGCAGTGCTACTCAATAGTTATTGCATGTTTTACTTTATTTTATTTTATTTTAGTTGTTACCTAATATCTTTCCTCCAAAGGTCCCACCCGGGAAGTGTTGGTAGCACGGTTGCCTTCCACCTTGTCGGCCAGTGGTTACAAATTTCCAGGTTAATGTTTTTGAGCCCACCCAATGTTCTTCAAAAGTTGGCGCCACTGCCACCCACTGCCAATTGTAATTCTTTCCTGCCAATAGTCATTTTCTGTCCAGAGACTGCCATTTATAGGTTAGGAAAGTGACATCTTCGTTCACATATTCCCAGTGTTTCGGACACTTTCCAGAAAGAAAAAAACTAAGTTACTATATTATGGTTTCTATTAGTAAATACTATAGAGGACAATACCGGACACTTATTCTTTTGAGAATGGAAAAATGGGGGACAGATTTTGCAGCACTCCTGGTGGCACAACCTGCAAACTTGGGGGAAAATTAAAATATTCAAAACACATATAAACTTCAATTTCACCAAACACTAAGGACCAAAACACTGTTTAAGTAATTATAAGAATAATAATGAACAAACAAAACACAGAACTTCTGAAATAGTTATCAAAATATCAATGAAAACACAAATATTTCAAGTTAACGGTTGCTAACAACAACAACTTTCTCTTTTTTTCAATGTTGCTTTTTTGTTTTAATTTTTTAGGTCATTTATTTCCAAACCAGCATTTATTTCTGAACCATAGATAGATAGAAAAATCACATCCCTTATACATAACATGCCGAGGTTGGCTACTTCGGCTCCTCTGGTAGAAATTGGTTGATATCTTTGTATCTAGTTACTGCATCTGTATTCAGTAGTAGCAGGTTGGGCCGCTAGATGGTGCTCAAGATATTCTCCCTCGATATATCCCAAAGTGTCCTGTATTGTCCTCTATAGTACAGTATTTGCTATTAGGGATGGGTCCTCGATACTTTCGATACCTCGATACTCTCGATACTTGCATGGTATCGGCATCGAGCGATACTTCAGAAAACACGCTCGGTACTTTTTCGATGCTTTGGTAACTCTGCAATTCTGCAATTAAGTGACAATGCTAGTATTTTTTTAAACAAAAACTTGTAAGTGGACTGTTTCAAAAACTGATTTTAGTTTTAATGTAGAGTTTAAAAATAATTATAGGCTACTTATGATATTAAATTTTGTCTAATTAAATATGCACACATAATTAATTTAGTTGGTATCACACAGTTCTCTCAACTTTTAATTTTAATATACCTATTTATTGAAACTGGAAATGTTGACAGCATCGAGTATCGAGGGAAAAATCATGTATCGGCATCGTGTATCGAGTATCTAGAAATCTGGTATCGATCCATCCCTAGTTTCTATGGTTTATGAAGAACACAAGAAGTAAAAAAATTACAGATTTTGAACTTTTGTTTCTATGAATAAACGTTGTGCTTGCACTTAAAAGCAATCTTAACCACTGCTTCCTCCATTCAAGTTTTATTCATTCCCACTACAGTCAAGGGTAGTCATCCCAGAACTCCGGTTGGACATGTCAGTATCACATAGTAAAGAATATTAAAACTTTATTCGCATTAAATTTTTCTTTAATCTGCTAAATGAAGCATGTTTTTATGCTATTAGCTTTGCCCGCTGATCCAAAAAAGTTTATACTTTGTCCGTGTGCGATTTACAATAGCATTTCGGCGCTATGGTCGGAAATCTGCATTCGATCCAACATTCTAAATTTATAAGACGCTTACTTAACATTTAAAGTCTGTTGGGAAATACTCATGTGGATTTCTGAACTTTAACAGTGGATATTTCATTCTTTCGCTTCTCATGGTAGCGTAGAGTTAAACTTAAGTTTGAAACATTTTCTAGAACAAAAATTCTCCGAAGGGAATTATAGCCTAATGTAAGCCACCCACTGTTTTTAGAAACCCAGTCTTGCTTGGTGAACAATAAAGCTTTTCATCAGGTTCAAACAACTGAATACTCGCTCTTTGCAATACGCCCTCTTAGTCTATATCAGAGTGTGAAGTGGGAAAGGTGTATTTTCCATTTTTAGGGTAAAGAAAGTTACCTGAATGCATCAATCATGTTTCAGTTAGGTTGTGTATCCTTCGGGGATGCGATTTGGTAACGACAGTCCCTTCATGTTTACAAGTAATTTGCATGAAAAGAATATCATACATAATATATTATACCAAGAGGCAAAACTTTTATTTCGACACAGGAAGTTATATGAGCTTCACATTTTTTTTTTTTTTTTTTGTAATTTACATTCACCTGTAAATAGTTGATATCATTTAACTTAACAAATGAGGATGCTTTATTGACCCTTCATAATCATTTGTACTGTAACTATTAGAACATTTGAGATTTGTTCTATTTCAAATATTTCCTTCCTGCTGTGAGTTACGAAAACAGTTGTTTGCTTGTGTTCCGAAAATGGCGGCTAAATGTCCGAAAGTTTGTAAAAAAGGAGTTATTTTTTGTTCCTCCAAATGTGGATTCCATTTCAGTGTGGTATTCAAGATTGCGCAATAAGCATACCTGTACTAATCATGTAACTTACTAGGAAAAATCATAGTCTGAACACCTTAGGCCAGTGTTTTTCAACCTGTGGGTCGCGACCCCCTGGGGGGTCGCGGAGCCTCTGTAGGGGGGTCGCGAGAGGTCGAGAAAACTTCAGTTTTTTTTTATACAACATATAATTTGTGAGACTTAAATAAAAAGTCGATAAGAGTTAAAATTATTATATTTAACAAAATTTCCATGTAATCAATCATACAAGTCAGAAAAATGCTAGTTTAAAACATGTTATTACAAAAAAAATATATTAAAAATGTGTTTAAATAGAAAATGATTTTACATCTGTGCTTGATTATCTTAAATAGCAGTATGTATTGTTAACGCAAAATGATACTCTTTATGTTCTTTACACAAACTCATTAACAAGAAATAAAACCTTCGAGTAATCGTTCATTTTAATGTGAAGGTGGCGCTTGAGTTTGTTCAATTAATTTCTCCCATCGTGGATCCGTTTTTGCCACATTAAGTATTAAATCGTTTTCCAAATTTAAGCGATTTCTTAGTTTACATTTTATTCGCGCCATTGAGGAAAATGCCAACTCGCACAAGTACGAGGTAGAAAATGGAATCAAACACTTCAAAGCCTCGGTTGTTAATTCCGGGTATTCTGTTCTTCTTTTTAACCAAAACGTATCCAAATTTTCAGACTTGAATTCCAAGTGTAACATCCCATCAGCAGATTGTTCCAGCAGATTCTCTTTGAGCTTAGTTGCTAAATTTGCCTCGTTTATAGCTGCATTTAAAAACGGATTTAAGATCCATCTTTGCCCAGTGTTATCCGATATCTCTTGCAGTGAGAAGTAATGACACAATTCTTTCTTCAAATTATGTAACACCATTTTCATACCAGATATATATGAGTTGATGTTGATCTCGCTTCCGACTTCTTCAATGAAAGACTGTGTGGACGAAAATGAATCAAAGTTGTTTTTATTTATAGATGATGACCACAATTCAATTTTTTTTATAAAGCCATGGAGTTTGTCTTTTGCTGTAATGACATTTTCATCACGCCCTTGAAGACTTTTATTCAAGTTATTTGAATGTTCAAATAAGTCAGAAAGAAAAGCCAATTTTAAAAGGAATTCCGGGTCAGAAATGAATTCAGAGTAATGTGACTTGGCTTGCTGTAAATATACCAATAGTTCAGCGCGAAGTTCCATAACTCTGGTCAGTACTTTGCCTTTTGATAACCACTTAACCTCTGTATGGTAAAGCAAATTGCGGTGTAGTGTCCCCATATCTTCACAAATGATTCGAAACAATCGAGTCTGCAACGCTTTTCCTTTAATAGCATTTACAATGTTAATAATAATATTAAGAACTTGACTGTATTCTTGCGGTAAGGATTTGGCTGCAAGAGCTTGGCGATGGAGAAAGCAATGCATCCAACAAGCGTTTGGCATCTGTCTAGCAATAAATCCACTCTTCGCACCAGTCATGGCTTTTGCTCCGTCACTACAAATAGCAATGCATTTTTGTGCCCAATCGATATTCATATCTTGCGTAGCTTCAAGGAACATGTCATGCCAGCATTGACCTGTAGTATTTTTGGGAAGTGCCTTGCAAAATAGTATTTCTTCCATTATTATTTCATTGGATTCAAAACGCACAAAAGCTACAAATTGCGCACAACCCGCAATATCCGTTGATTCATCAAATTGCAAGGATACAAAATAACTTTTCTTTATTTTTTCTATGACTTGATCACGAACATCAGACGCCATATTGCTTATCCTGCGTTGAATGGTATTGTCAGAGAGAGGTATACTTTTGAGCTTTTCGACCTCTTGCTTGCCAAACATAATCTCTGCTATATCTAAAGCCGCTGGTAAAATCAAATTTTCGGCAATACTGTGAGATTTCCCTGCTTTAGCCACACGAAAAGCTACTCGATAACTAGCGAGCAACGCTTTCTCATTTAGGTTGGACATTTGTCCTATAGCAGTTTTTTGATGTTCAAGAGCTTTTAATTTTCGCTCAAAAATTCCACGGGTTAATTTTTTTTCAATAGGATGTTTTGTGATTAGGTGGCGTACCAACTTCGATGGCTTCATGCTTTCTCTTGACAAAATTTCAAAGCAAATTACGCACTGCGGTTTACTGTCAATCACAGTAAACCCAAATTTTAAATAATTGTCGTCATAAAGACTTTTTTTCTTTATTCCACTACTCCCGCTAGACGTTGATGGTTCTGATGATCTTTTCAGGAATTTATCCATTTTCAATTATAACAACTGAAATAAATACGTACCGTAAAACAAGTGGTTCGCGCTCTTCAAACAACTAAACAGCAGACATGACCACGCGTGACTTACGCTCACAAATCAGTCTATAATTACTCCAACTACAAGGCACCTTACAGTCCACATAACACCGAATTTACACTTCTGAATCGTTTTCACTTATCGGGATTGCTTCTGATTCGACTTCCTTCGCTGTCTTGCATCAAACTGCCATGGCCGCGGTTGACCGCCGTATTTATAGGCCAGCGCATTCTAGCGAGAATTATCTCGAAGCGTAAAGAAACGTTTTTAAACTTGTGGATCTTTCGTGGACTACCAGCGCCATCTGTTGCTAACATCCGGAACCTGCACTAGTTCCTAGTGTTACCAACAGATGGCGCAAATCACGCAAACGCCTAAAATTGTTGTAAGTATTACATATTTTTAACATACATGGAAAAAGGGGTTGGGGGTCGCGAAATATTTTTTGATACTAGGGGGGGTCGTGTCATGAAAAAGGTTGAAAAACACTGCCTTAGGCTATAGCAGTTTGTTGTACTCATCGGCCCCTAAGGAACTAATCTTACATGTGAAGATTATAAATATCTAATGGTTAGGTTGAAGTAATAAGTTAGAAAAAATCCGTGAGTTTAGTGGATTTTTCAAAATAGTAAGTTATAGCGAAGAGAGAAATGAAGGCCCTCATAAAAAACTGTTTTATCTTACGTAGCCTATGTCGATTAGTTCATACAGGCTTTAGGCTATCTTGAATTCCAGTTTTAAATTTCTGGTTATTCATTATTTCCCAAATAAATCAAGTTACTACTGTACTACAGGAAAATGTTGCAGAAATATATTGTAAAGGTAGGCGGAAAAAAAAGCGGACCGACTAAAATATCTAAGTTGCCGATATGAGCCACTGCGCATGCCTAGCAGCATTCACAGGATAGCAGGGAATGTATTGAAATGAACATTGCTTGAATTGAGAAATAATTTTTCGTAATTTGAATTGCTTGTGAAAACAAACGTTTCCGTTACATCTCTTACATTTATTTACGTATCACAAGGCTCTGAAATCAGCTACAACAGTCGGTCAGCTTTTTTCCCCTACCTGTATATTCGCATAGCTCATTTATTGATATTATATCATCAACGTCATTCTTATCGTCAAGGTCCTATCATCGTCATTATCATCCTCATCACTATCATCATTATCATGAACTGTTTATGGATTCTGAAAATTATCTTCTTCCGGTCTCATGGTTTTATTTATTTATTTATTTATTTATATGGTTTCCCACTTTTCTGTAACCGGATATAGCCTAATATAGACCTACTGTTTTATAGGTCAGTAATGAAAGAGAGTATTATCCGTTCTTTGTAAGTGATATTAAATGATACGTATAATTGATATGAATTTTATCAGCAAAATATGTTTAATAAATGTAGGTCTATCAAATTTATATCCTTTGCTTAGGCTGTAGACGTTGATCCGTTTCTTGAAATATCATATGTACCTACCCTTTTGCTTAAAGTTATTCTATAAAACGTGTTTTTAAAAGTATTGATATGAAGAAAGAAACATCATTTAGTTTCCTAGGATTATATTGCAAATAAACTAAAATATTTATTTTGACAAAATCACGTAGAAAATGAGGATGTTTGGATTCCTCATCAGTATATTTAAAAATACCGTTGAGAAAGAGGCAAAGTTTAAGCTAACTTTATTTTTTTAAATCTAAGTAAAGCATAAACGAAAACAAGTAGCAATTATTTTCATTGGTAAGCTACTGATTTTACATTTTCCCTACCTAGGCGGAATAGTTACAAAAGCATACGTAAGTTATTTAGAAAAAGTAACCTTCAGAGTATGACGTTTTAACAATAATCTATATATATAAAAATGAATGTATGTGTGTGTGTGTGTGTGTCCTTTATGCATTACTACACCATTCATCCGATCGCCATGAAACTTTGGGAAGTTGTTGGGTACATTCCCGGGAAGGTTTCTGTCACACTACATTTTTAATTTTAGCCTTCGTTCGCGAGTTATGAGTGAAAAACGGCAAGAAAACGTGCATTTTTTACGCTTTCGAAGCATCAGTTATTCATTTCAGTTGTCAAATCAATTGCAGAAGGCTTTGTCTATTTTTGTCATATTTTGGAAACAATAGCATCGCGATCGCTTTGGAAGGCAATGGATATCTCATGTTATTAAAAACGCCAGAGAAGTTAATGATAAGGTGATGATCAGGTAATATTAAATATTTATTTAACGTGGAATATGCTTCTTATGAAAGATGGTTTACAGAAAATTCCGGGGAAGTTGCTTAGTTCGGGGTCCAGGCTACAACATTTCTATATGTAATCATAAGTAAAATCTCTTATGTAGGGACGTTAAATCTGCCTGAAATGTAACGGAATTATAAGTCTGGACAAATGAATATAGAAACTATGGCCTCAGTAGGCTTATTCCATTCTTCATCTATATAAATAAAAACGAATATATGTCTGTCTGTCAAATACATTTACACACATTTTTTTCATCGTGAGTTTAATCGATTTCAATTCTCATAATCTTCTGAGATTCCAGCAACGCTCGACGGGTAATCTATATAGATCTTCTATATAGCCTACATAAAAATGAATGTATGTGTGTCTGTCCTTTATGCATTACTATGTCATTCATCCGATCACCATGAAACTTTGGGAAGTTGTTGAATACATTCCCGCAAAGGCATGCTACATTTTTAATTTTAGCTTTCGTTCGCGAGTTATGAGTGAAATCGGGATTGAGACGTACATTTCTTGCGCTTTCGAAACATCAGTTTTCAGTTGTCAAATCAATTGCAGATGACTTTGCCTACTTTCGTCATACCTTGGAAATAAAAGCATCGCGATCGTTCGAATTTTGTAAGCCCACCATGGCCGAATCATTTGTTTATAATGTCAAGGCACGCAGCCAGATGAAATTTTCACCCTAGACGGAAGAAGAATAGTGAATATAGCCCTAAATGGACAAACATTATGCAGAGTTTTTTTAGGCCAGGGAACTCGAATCTGAGGTTATTTTTCCCATGCTGCGCTTTCTAATCGTGGAATTCACTTCAAAGCCGGATTTACAGTTGTTTCATTAATTAGGCCTATCAATCGTTTAATTTAGACCTATGAATGTTTCGTGTGCAAAATGTTAGTAAATATAATAGTTTAATTATTTTGCTCTTAATTTATAATCTTCCTATTAATATTATTGTGGGCGAAGCCGCGGGGATCTGCTATAAGCTATAATAAGCTGTAGCTTATCTAGCGTTTTCTGAGGAAATAGTTTATGTGTGATAAGTCGTTCTTCCCCATTTTAAATTCTAAATACCTATATAAAGACTTTAAAGACCTCGAGTTTGAAAATCGAAAGTCCTTCATAAGGTATTTTCGCATTTACAAAATACAAAACCCGAGCGACGCCGGGCCTTTTAAGCTAGTTAATTTATAAAGTGAGTTTTCTGATCCCAAATTTGCAGGTTCCATGACTCTCCAAGTGGATGGCATTTACCGTATGTAGCCTATGCCTAAATGTTACATCCCCATGTTTGTAGATTTACGTGTGCAAAAGAGCTTCTGTTGAACAAAATTGTGGCGACAGTTAAGGTAAAATACCAGGTATTTGGTTAAGTTCGATGTGGTAAGCCCTAGTACTCAAGCTTGATAAATAACCATAACAAACAAACACATTCAACCCTATAAGTTGTTGCCAAGTGTTAACCAGATAACATGTTCTGAGTAGGGTGGCCATTTCTAAAATGTCAGAAAGGATGACACTTCTTCGGTAATCTAGCATAGTATAAAACTTCGGGCATGGACGGCTGGACAGGTATAACCCTGACTAATTTTACTTAATAACTGCATTTATATCAAATAAATGATTATACACTGCTTTACTGCTTTTTGAAATGTACTGAAATTCTTTGACCCACTGAGGATTAAAAGAAGTCTTTCGTTTTGGCATTCTGGTAATTGAAGAAAAACACGGCAAACTGCAAAGAGTGTACAATACAAATGGAGACTTGAACAACAATCAACAGTACTGCCAACGCCACGTACTGCACCAAACAAAATGTGATAGTACGCAATCATCGTATGGACAAGCGTGCCAACGTTAGGAATAGATTCAGATTTTTCCGCGGCACCAACTAAACAAATGATAGTATCGACAAGCGTGCCAACCTTAGGAGTGGCAGGAACATAAGGGAAAATACAAATTTTATTAATACGCTTTACCGATCCATCAGAGTCTCGAAAAGGAGGACAAATCAACGTCCGGCATAAAGCTGCGCCGGTTGGAGGACTGCTTAGCAAAAAGCCTTACAGTCCGGCCAAAAGCCGGACGTCTGGCCACCCTAGTTCTGAGAATCCCATAGTAGGTTTACATTTAGAAAGGAAGTTTGTTGGTACGTGTTTGTGGGAAAAATTGTCTAATAATAATATAATAATACAAATAATAGTAATAATAATAATAATACAAATAATAATAGTCATAGTAATAATTAGGGGGCAGATTTCTATGACTTAAAAATAGGATATGTGCATTCATTTATGACCTAAAAACATTAAAATATGACCAATCAAATTTAAAATATGACTTTACCACTTACACATTGTGTATATATTTTTTAAGTTTCATTACAATTCATTTTATGAAAATATAATTTTAATTATTTAAAATACCTGTAAATTCTCAAAAGGTATTATTATAATGCAAAATTTACAAAATATTATATGAAACTTCAAAATTTCTTTAATATGCACACAAATATGCCAAAAAATATGACCTAAATATGCATATTAATACTACATATGCTACAATAGTAGAAAATTTCCTAAATATGCAGTTTTATGCACAATAAAAGCCGTTCCATTTTCACCAGGATGCTTGGAATCGGGTTTAAATTAGTCGGTAACCTGAAATAATGCAAAGGGGAAAATATGACATCTCATAGAAATCCGCCCCTAGTAATAATAGTAGTAATAATCATCATAATCATAATAATAATAATCATAAAAATAATAATAGGATAGTTTCCAGTGATACCCTAGGTTAGGTTATATATCCTATGTATTGTAAAAAAAATAACACTTAATTTTTAAGATAACCTTAGGTTATTTCATCGTCAGTAGTAACTCTCACCTTCCAGCAGCCATTTTCTGTTCACAGTCTGCCATTTATAGGCAAGAAAAGTGGCATTTTTGTCATTTTACTACTCTTTCGCACACATGACACAAAAAGTAAATTCCTAAATGGTTTCTTTGTTTATGAAGAAAAAAAAAACCTAAAAATTACCAATAGGCACCGATTGCAATTTCATGTGATTAAACATAGTGAGGCATCAAGGAAACCATCCCTGCGAGCTCTTCTGTAGCATGTGTTGGCGGCAATTAACATAGTGTGCGGTTCTTCTATGCGGCTGTTTACTAACATTAGGCCTAAATGCCGAAATAAGAGTACATACTTATTTTTTTTATCTTAACGCAACTTCTGAACCATTAATTCGGCGTATTCACGGGCCAACAAATGATTTATTAAATTAAATTATTGTTAATCATTGTGAAATGAGTGCCTCGGATGTTATTCCCAAGTTGAATATAATCGCAATATAACATTTAACAGTAACCTGGGACGTATCCTCTTTAGCATCAGACTCAAATCACAAGTTCAGTGTAGTCTTATAAAAAACAGTAACATGAATAAATTAATAATAATGTGCAACTTCTCTAATTGATGAAATGATTCCACGCCCTGCGAGAAACTTCTACCTAGTTTTCAGTTGGCAAAATATTTTAAATTTAGAATAAGGCCTTCTTTTTTATCTTAGTTTAACTTCTACCAATGCAGGCCCGTAGCCAGGGTCAAGTTTTCGAGGGGGCAAATCAGATTTCAGAGGAGGCCATCGGGGTTAACATTTTTTTTTGTCACCACTCTGAAACAAAATGAGCTGAACCGTAAGTAAGGAGATAATCACTTCTCCAGGCAAAATAATCTATTAACACAAATTACAGATATTGAAATTAAGATATTGAAAATTACATAAATTATCTACTTTTAAAAGATATGTCGAAGGATTAAACAATTATGTACCAGTGAAAGTTATGAATAGACAAACTTAATAGTTACAGAGGTAATTTTCTTGACTTTGATTTTGCTAATTGTAATACTGATTGATCCACATCAAGGGTCTTTGTTAAGTCTTGGTTATAGCTCAAAGTCTTTCGCCTTTCATGAGACATTGATCAAGAGACAAGTCTTTCTGCTCATAATACGGACGTTAAATGAAAAACATCTTCTTACTGTGGCAGTACTAGCTGGAATAGTCATTGTCGCCATTAACTAAAAGCCGAAACTCTGGAAATGCTCCCTTATATTTATTCAAATTTTACAACTCCACTTAAAGATTGGTTGTTTGAGATCGAGAGAATGAGATTTGTGACCAACCGGAGTTCAGTTACAATATTTTCCAACTGCTTCCGGTTTTCACTACTTTTATTATTTCCAACAGAAGATTTTAATTTTAAATAGAAGCTGAAGTACTGTACATTCAAAAGCTGTTTAAAGAAAATTTCGGAAGTAAGGCATGAATAGATTTTTATTCATTTAGATTGGGGGCTAGTAAACATTTTGGGAGGGCACCGCCTCCGTTTATGCGGCCCAAGCCACCCGGGCATTATAAGATAGAACAAAGTTCTGTTATTCACTATTGTACAGTGAATGTAATGCCTGTGTCCAGTTTGGCTCCTGGCAGATGATACGAATTATCAGCGATTTATTTTATGCATAAATCATGAATAGATTATGAGCACAATATCGGAATAATGCATGTCGCATTTCGTAAGTTTCGACCTTCCTCTGTGAAAGAGAAATAAATATTTAATTTAATGAATTATACATTTTACGAACGCCTTTCAGTATAAACTACATTCCAATGCCAAAACATGATTAAAAATAAGGAAAAGAAAATACTAAACACAAGTGCATGCATTCTAAGGTCAATGCCAATGAACTTGTTGTTAATCTGCCACCAGAGGCGTTACCGTCGCAGAAGACACCTGAGTATCTGGTTACCATAGCAGAAGACACCTGCATCTTGTTCCTGATTGGTTGAAGGGTAACTATGGTAACATCGTGGAAGCGTGTTTATCCCGTAGTTAGCGGGCAAGAATGGCTTCACTAATAATATTGCAGCCAGGGTGTTGCTCACCGATTTAAAATTCGAGTGCAGTTCTCGTGTAAGAAATAAAGTGTTACGTGCTACAGAGGAACGTGAAAGAAAATCGAATTGAATATCGATGTAAATATATAGTATTTGTATAGGTTAAGTGACTGTCATTCATAACATATTGAAACAGGAAATAGGTATTTTTTAAAATAATTTATCTGTAAAATAAATACCGAGATTTAAATGGCCATGAACTTCACTAGTGTTGTTTTCGCGGACGAATAAGTGTTTGCTTCCTGGTTTAGATATCGGCGCATTTATTTTCAGAAATCTGCTGATTATATAGTTTTACGCTTTAAATATCCTCACTGTTTTTTTGAAGTCATTTATTCCTCATAAACGACTGTACTGTAAGAAAACCTACTTTACCAAGGATATTTGTGCCCATTCATCGAATCTTCTCTCTCGCAGAGTTACAGCATATCTGATGTCATGTATATTATTCGTTTGCGTATTTATTAATAGAAGGACACTTTAAGACATACTCATCTGTAACTGGACAACTAAATCTAGCGTACACAAGCTAGTGGGCGTAGTGAATTGTTCTCATTATTTTGTTTACTCAAAGCTCCCTAATATGGAGGAAAGTGACAATGAGTGCTGAAAGTGCCTTGAATTCTGAGTGACATTGTTGTGGACATGGAGACGATATTCAACAATAGACGCCATGCGTCGCGTCGCTCGACAGCAGGCAGTGTTTACCAGTCGACGCCTTTTGGAACGCCACCTATGCCAAGACAGGTCAGTTTCTTATTTTTACATGGTGGAAATTTTTATAAAGTGATAACTCCGAGTGAATTTATAATTAGAAATTATTGACCATTGGTCTGTACACACCTATATCAAAGTTATGCTTCGGTCTGGGTGGCTCAATCAGTGTCGTGCTGAGTTTTTGTGCCCAAGATTGCGGGTTCGATCTCGGCTCAGGTCGATGGCATTTATGTGTGTATAAAGGTGACGGTGACAGGCTCATGTCTATAGATTTACAGGCATGTAAAATCTACGGGACAAAATTCCGGCACAACGGCGACAGTTACTGGCCTAAGTTGCAGTACATCTCCGTCGTTAAATAGCCCTAAAACAAATCAAAGTTATGCAAAATAGCAGTGCATATAGTAAACAAAGTCAAGTAAACTGCAAATTTATCTACGTATCCGTGTCGTCCCAGTTAGGATATCGACTTCACTACTAACGGACAATGAAAATAACGACATTAACAAAAATACATTTCACCTAGTCAATTTGTTATTTATCTAAATCAAAACCAGTCAATAAAATGTACGACTGTACAACCAAAGCTACCACCATCATCAACAACAGAAGTAACTCTTAACTTATTATGAGTTCCTAGAAAAATCGCAGTCAATAGCATTACAATTCAATGTAGGCCTTGTATGTCATAATTAGGGTTCGGATGTTTATGACCTAAAAAGTGCAAAATATGACTGCAAATATGCCCTTAAAAATGATTAAATATTACCCAAAAATCCCAAATATGACCTCATAAAAGAACGCATTTTATAAAAATAGATGCTCAAATTTAAAACTTTTAATTACTCTAATTTATTAATTATTACATCACAAGAATTCAATCAGATAATCACTTTTTAACAATTTTACAGGTGATTTACAGTTTTACTTGTAAAGAACTTATAATTTGTTAATGTTTCCAGATACCACTGCAAATGTGAACTGAAAATTTTTAAAAACATGTCTATTGGAAGTTGTTAACAACAAGGAGGAAGAAGTAATTGTGCTATTACTTGTTATTGTCCCTTCACATTTAAGTTACAGAAACACCGAAATATTCGCGACTCTCGGAGAAAATTTAACTCAACCATTTAGTGCTTAATAATTGCGCTCTTTTCAGAATTTATAACTGAAATATGACGTTAAATTACAAATATTACCAAAATATGACCAAGACCACAAAAATAACCAAAATATGACTTTATATGCAAAATAAAAACGGTCCGATTAGGATAACAAGCGTGCAATTCTTGTTTAATTTATGTTTACGCTGAGAACGAAGATCAGGATAAAAATATGACATGTCATGAACTTCCGAACCCTAGTCATAATCATTGATACTGATACACAGATCGTGGACTCATGGTTGCATTATAGGATTGTAATGCCATTGAGTGCGATTTTTCTGTCATACGAGTAATGTGATCGAGTGTGACAAATGTACTGGTTTTTGTTTGCTTTAGCCTTGTTCTTAGGGTGAAAACAGTTTGGATTTAGGACCGGTGTTGTGTTTCCCAATCATTCCTATCCCACGAGAGGCAAATCTTCGGTATCGTCCTTGTCTAAGTATAGGGTGAGTTTTTGTCATACCACGGCTTCGTTTTTATGAAGAACACTTATCACCTTCAACAACGAATAATAGCTATTCAAACAGTGCAAAATACAGTAGAAACACGGAAGAAAAATGGTTACCCCTAAATACTGTATTCATTAATTTTATTTGACTGAAGTACTGAAATAGTAAAGGACACAAGGCTAATGTGTCCATAACTTTGCATAAGCTTATGCTTATACCCTGTTTTTTAATCTTCACAAGCGCTTTTATTAAGTGCCAGAAGGGTGCTTTATGAGATTGTGTGGGGGACGGGGAAATGTCTGGCTGTCTGTCCATGTGTCTGTACGCGCGATAACTCAAATACGCTTTATCGGTTTTTCATGAAACTTGGTATACATATTTTTAAAGTCTATGGGAAGAAGCCTATTGTTATTGAATCAAATCAGGCGACCGGCTTCGGAGGAATGCCCAATTTAGTGCCTATTTTATGGTAATATATTAGAAAGAATTTATCAAATGCAAATCAGTTCTCATGGTAGCATATTTTTTACAGTGTTCATACACCTGCAATGCAGGTAGCTTTGAAAAATAACACTATCCACATATTCCTTCACATATGCTTATCAAACTAGACCTTTATTCTTCCGTAAGCCCTGATTAATGAATCTATCTGGAGTTTAACTCGAAAATCGATTAAAAGAAACAACTTATTTTTTGCATATCCTAATTGCAATTATCACTGATTAAACCATTCTGGCACTTTGTTACATTGGTTTACCTGATTTTTTTATTATAATTCTTTTCAGACTTCGAAAGAGCAAATTGTAATACTAAATGCTACGCTGAGGTAAAAGAGGCAAAAGAAATTCGATACAATGGATAGGTTTCAAAGGCTCTCGAATAATTTTACTGCTTGTAGATGTCCGATTCCACATGGGATGAAAGATGCTTTGCATGTACTGTGTGTATAGGCTCATATGCGTGTTATTCTTCCCCAGACTGTTTTTATGAATCCACGAACTCATTACTTAATATTATCGTCTGTGGATAATTACTGAGTGTCGTATATCCTCCAGTGAAATGGCATATGTACTACGTTCTTGGAATTACTGTAAAAAAAAAGAACAAACAGTGGATTCACAAGAAAGTATCGCGGATGCTTAGGTCGTAACATCCTGAGAGTTTTAATTTATTTAAATAAGAGTATGAGCTTGGGGCTTACTAACACTGCTCCCTTCAGGCTTCTAAGAAATCCCGACACTTAGTTATCTCAGTACCAACAATGATGAAGGCTCAACCATTGCCTACGGAAGAACTACTGCATATAAAAAAGCAAGCTATAGGTTGTATTGAATGTCTTAGATTGTCTGCCCAGGAATCAGTCATTTATGACATAAATCAACTTGCCATAAATATAGAGTGGGTGCCACTTTTTAAAGACTCTTTTTCCAAGAACGTCCCCTATCTGCTGCCATCCTAATCCTCTTCGACCTGTCCAACACTGAATAGAAGGGTAATTAGGAGTATTAACACTTGTCTGCAGTCCAGTAAAATTCTGCCGAATACGTACCACAGCACTTACATTACTTAAGAAGTAGTGAATGACAGCGGCAACACTGGGGAAATCCACGCGACTACCACGAGACTACCAAAATCCCTTTCTTTGTCGGTGTCGAAGTCGGTGCAGATTTTCGGATTAGGTTACAATGCTATTCTTTGTAGATAGACGATGGTTTGGGGCGAGGCCTTCTTCAAATGGCACCAACAGTATGGAACTAGTTTAGTGGTCTTACTTTCTTTCCGAAAGGCTAATTCCTCGACCAGACAGAGATAAGGTTTTTTACATCTATAGAGTGAGAGAACAATATTAATACATGGCAGTTTTGTTAGACAGTGCCTCATATAGGACAATATATACGTTAAGTTATATACGAACTGACAGCGTAGTGGTTGAGGCGCTGCGCTACAAACCGGAAGGCCGCGGGTACGATTTCCGATGAGGTCGTTGGAATTATTCAATTGGCCTAATCCTTCTGGTGGCACTATGGCCCTGGGGTCGACTCAGCCTCTAACAGAAATGAGTACCAGGAGCAATTCTGGGGGTAATGGCGGCCGGTGCGTAAGGCTGACAACCTTACCATCTTCAAGTACCGAATGTCCAAAATCTGTGAGCCTCAACCTCCTGGAACCCTCTGAGCCTCCATGGCCGGTATAGGGATCACCTTACCCTAGAACTGTCTACCGCTGTGACACAGGGGATGCGTTCATCCTCTCACGCAGTGGGCCCGAATTCGAATCCTGGTCGGGACAAGTTGCCTAGGTAGGGGTTTTGTGTGGTTTTCCTCACCTATGGGACAAATGTCGGGTAACTTGAGGCCCTTATGATCCCCGGATATCATCTGACCGTCATTATCATCATCTTATCCGCGCCTTGTTCGGAATGAATGGGTGTGTGCGACTGTTATGCTCGTCTTATGGATTCGTGTTGTCTCGGAAGGGTCCCGATATTGGGCTGATCACTCATCCGGGGAAGTCCTCCATGTCCTTGTCTGGTCAAAAAAATGAGTGTCATCCCACAGTATAAAAATCCCTCCCCTGACAGGTCGCGGTCCTGCAAGCCCTGGCGGCGTGGACTGCGTAAACGTACCTACAAAAGGGAAGTAAAACTCAGTTAAAGAAGAACAAGACTATTTTAGAATGGGTTGTGACGTCACAAAAATATGAATTAGGAATCGGGTGTAGACATTGTGAGGAATCAATTTGAAATCGGCCTGGGTGGGACAGATGGTGAAGCTCTGGCTTTCTGTTCTAAAGTTCGCCATTCGATCCCAGTCCAGGTCGATTACATTTATGTGTGAGCATATGCGGAAATTCCATGTCTGTAAATTTAGGCAGGTAACAAAATTCCGGCACACCGGCCATGGTTACAGGTCTAAGTAGCAGAACATAACATCGTTACATAACCACAACAAACAAACGACACTTCTGAGAAGGACGTGAACAATTAATCTACTGTTATCACAAACTTTCCTCATTCACCGGCCCTGATTTTTTTTCAGTTTTAACGCAAAATTACTAAAAAGAAATGAGCAGGAATATTTAAGGGGAGGTGATCCTGATCACACACGTTGTCAGTGATTCTGGAAATATTTTCAATTTCTAGGTGAAATTTCCTCTCGGACTTTAAGTTTGTTACTCTAATTAGGACCGTACCACAGTATAGTATAACAGTAGCGAAGCTCTAATGAAAGGAAAATGCATCCTTTTGACAGATCGTGCGACACTAGCACCCCAAGCGGCCAGCAGGATGGAACTAGCAAACAGCCATTTCCAGCATTGGAAAGATACGAATATATGGCTGTATTTCTTCTTATTTTTAAAATTACCAGATCGAGATTATCACCGGAAAGGCATACTGATGAACTCACCAAATCATAGACTTTATGGTAATATAAAGAAGTTGTAGTTTCAAGATCGATGACATTGTATATCTTATAAAGTATCAGACCGGTTTCCGTCCACCATATAAGCTACATCCCTACATCTTCAAGAATTTAATTGACCTACTACTAACATATACTGTACTTACACTGAAAATTCTGACAAATAAGAAAACTTAACAATTTCAATAAGCATGTAGTAGTACTAGTTCAGAAATTAGGGGGGAAAGTAAAGTTCTATAGGCATATAGCACGATAGGCCTATGGTCAGTATCAGATGCAATAGCAAAACACTTTTGCCTTTTTCTTCATTTTGTTAAACACGATAAATTATTAAAAAGTAAAGGATTAAACACGTTATCTTTATTCTCGACAGTTTAATTTTGTTAAATTCAATTATATAGGCCTAACATAACCTCGTGTTAAAACATTTTTAAAATTAGTAGGGTCAGGTGGGGTATTTGTAAAGAGGCCTATATATTTAGAAACCTTTGCATCGTTAGGATTTTCATTTATGATATACATATAAAAATAATTAATTGTATATAGCATTTACAAGCCATTTTCTGCTCCTACAATTAAAAGAAATAGGAGTAAATACACTAGTATGGATGCAAGCATGATAATCACAAATTTGCAATTTAATTTCACAAATAACTGTTTTTGCTTACCTCTCAGGATCTTTAGGGAACCTGAAGAAAGATAAATCGGGAGAATTCCTTTGGCTGTTGGTGCAATTTATAGCACCACAAGCATTTCCATAAAATATTGTTGACATTTTACATAAGCAACAATGTAACATATTGTGTGGTTCTTGCTCACCGCTACGAGCGCTGCAGTCGCGCCGGTTGAAAAAAACTGTATGGAGCTTCGCTACTGTTATACTATACTGTGACCGTACTATGCATCCGCTTAGGCCTACATAATTGAAACGTGGGACGAATTAACCTTTTCACTGCCACTCACATGCATTCGTGTCACCTTAAATGATTGTATATAAGCAGAGGTGTAAGTTTAACGGCATATTGTTTTACTTGAAATGCGAGGATTTTTATTTACATGTTAAAATTGTCATTCATAAGGACCATCTAATTTTATAAAATTTTCCTAATCGATTTTAAATTTAAAGCCCGCTGATGATTTCACTTGTTGATTGTTTATATAAAAATTCAGATTCAACTCTCAAAGGATAAATACTATTCCACATATCGGCGGAATTTCCGTTGTTTGTACATGTCTGAGGTATAAGAGACTAGTAGGCCTACTGATCAACAATGCACACAGTGAAAAATGTCTTCATTAGACTCATGCTGTTCTGTAACAACATTGTATCATTTAATACTGTACTTATACTGTTAAGATCTTCTCTGCTTTGGTCAAAATTTGCGAAATTGCTAGTAAAAATAAGAATGATTAGTTACAAAAGAATTAAAAAATAATTAATCATATTTTTCAAGTATATTTTTATAATTATTGCAAACAATTTAAATTATAAATTAGGACGTTGCTACTGACTGACATTGTTACGGACTATGCTCAGTTGTTTACATACTACTAGGAGGTTTCAGGCGTTTTATAACTGATAAAACTGATTTTTAGTAATAAAGACTAAAGAGACTATGATTCCGAGGCATGTCATTTTGTAAAATCAAGCTTCCGGACGCTGTCAAACCAACATTAAGCTTTCTTGACATTGTCACTTGTCAGAGGAAGGCCGTAGAGATGATAGCTGCTCGGTTTTATTGTGAAATTTGTTTGCAGTTATTTTAGGAAGATTGGGTATTATTACTTAGGGGTGTAATAGTCACCGGTTTTCCGGTATCTTATGCCGTAGTTATTCTTTTACATGTCAATAATTTTGCAGACGTGGGACTGTCACATTGAAACATATATTGTGATTAGAAGAACCCAGTGCAAGAAGCAGGCACTTTTCGGTCATTTTTTTTTTCTGTGAGTTACAAAAAATGCTCTATCTGTCGTGCAAGAACAAGACTTCTCCATTGCGTAGTAGGAATGTAAAAGGCGTTGTCGGGGTTGTTTTAACCGTTTCTGCTAGCGCATAATACCTAAATAAGTGTTAAATATCTTCCTGGGATGTGTCATGAAGATTAGCGACAGCATTCTTTCACTTTTACTACCACTTTACATGTATAAAACAAGTAAGACGTTCATGTTACTATTGCTTTTAGCTATTGTAAGTGGACAATCCCTTACATTTTGACATTTAATTATTTTATTCAGTTATTTGTGTCCCCTGAAAAATTATAGGTAACTTATAATTTGGAGCTGCCTGGTTCTTGCACCGGGCTGTTTATTGCCTTCGATCAGGGCCGGGATCAAACCCGGTAACTTGGGGCCAGAAAGTCAGAGCACAGTCAACTGTTCCACCCAGCCTCAATTGATATAGACGCTGCCCGTGAAGCATTATTAGCAGGGCCCGCATTTTGATGACATAAAGTGATTGGAAAAATACAGGAAAATTACCCAAAAATTTATGAGAAAATGCTAGTTTATTCATCAGATTTGTGTCTATTCTACATTAATGTTTTTGACCCCATTATGTAGACTTGTAATTAGTTAATTAGCACATATGGTTAAATGCAAACAGCAAACGCCGTCTTTCAGTATCCAAATTAAAATTATAACAAGATCTATTTAACTATGATTTTTAGAGTTCTCATAATATTAAATGTAAGTAAATGCACAAAAACTCCATATAATGCAAGAAACAACACAAAATGAAAAAATAACGACTTTAAAATTAAAAAATGACTTAAAAATATGAAATGTGGGAATAAAAGACCATACAATGGTAAAAAATTGACCAAATAATGACTTTGAATTCTAAAAGTGACCTAAAATGAAAAATTAAAAAATGACCAAGAAATGACCCTAAAAATTGCCATTTTTATAATCTAGGAGTCATGATCAGAATACCTGCACTAGTGGGCAACGTCCATGGTATACCAGTTAAAAGATGGCATGTCATCAAAATCTGGGCCCCTGATTATTAGCTATCAGCACCGTGAAAGCCTAAGAAATATTGCCGTATAGAAATTATATGTTGTTTTTCGCAAGGATATTCTTCGGATATTAGTTTATGTGGGAGGTCGTACGATTAGTCGAATGTGGCTGATTTTTGAGTAGGCATACTCTCGGTACCAGTGAAGGATGTGTTCTTGTTTATTGTGAATTGTAAGCAAGAATGATACAGCCTTGAAAAACACGTGTGGAGGCCAGTTCGTGAGTTTCATATAAACTAGCGTCAAGGAAACTGAAACGTCGCTGTTCCCTTATGTAACATCATCACACACTTCTTTGAAAGTCGATAATTAGCTCCTCCCTATTTCTTTTGTCAATCTCGAGTCATACATGGAGATATACGAAGCCTTCGAAATCTTCCATGTAACAACGACGACAAAAATAATAGTATTCCATTGAATGACGCCTTTAATTTACATCTTCTCATGCATCTCATACTTCTTAGAAATCAGGTCCCTATATCTGTGTTGTTTGCTCCACTGACGCCTTAGAATTATTTTTCATTTTCTCCCAATCAATTGCCTCAGGTTGGTAGTACAAGTAATTAAATTTATATACTGTATGCAATGAGAATTCGATGTAATGCATTAATATGGATGGTGATGGTAGTTATTTATTACTTATCTTAAGTATTATTTTTGTATGTGTATATGTTTTTAAAAGACGATCATATAATACTTACAACGTTACAGAGAAAAACGATCGCATCACAGAACGAACAGTTGGTAGCCAGCACACGTTACGACAATTATAGACCTACATATTTGTACTGTTCGTATTTACCGTACGTTCTACATTAAAAGGTTTTGGGAGTTCAACTAGCACTTTCATAAAGAAAAATAACTTGTAATGTTTGTTAGTGGTCTTAGTAACTTGTATTTATGTAAGTCATGAATGTTTTGATATAGATTGAAGTTTCAGCTTTCCACCAATAAAATAAAATAAGATTTCCTACTGCAGTCAACACCAGCAAGCTGGAATACGTAATATCCTTTTCGGCCCAAGATCAAATTAGGACTGTTGTATTTATATTTTCGTCCTTAACGAGTTTCTATGTGTCAGTGTCGTAGGGAAGGGGGGGGGTCCATGGTGTGCGGACCCCCCGAAATCAAAACTTTAATTTGTATATATTATTAAATCTCCATTTTGTAAAATATTTAATTATTTTATTTAATAATAAAATTCTGGACTTGTAAATGTAAGCCTATTATTTCCACTGTTCCGTGTGTTTTTAACTTTTCGGTTGGCATGTCTTAAAGAGTACACTAAAATAATTTGCTAACTATTTTTCAGTGCTAAAATAGCGTAAAATGCGATTTTCATTAGTTCAATTAATTTAAAATTTTCCGGGGTTGGACCCCCGTACCTCCTTTCCTTTGGGGTTATTCCATAGTAATATTCCAAGCCCCCCGGCACTTTTGACCAACCCCCCCGAAATTATTTTATGGCAACGCCACTGATATGGATCGAAATATAACAAATTTTCAACAACAACAAAAAAGGGGTTGAACGGATTTTTGGGCTTTAAATGAGATTTACACGGTTATAAATGTTATTCTGTGGATTAATGCGTGTTATTAATGACCAAAACAACCCGGATATCCAAGAAATAGAATTTTAATTTTTAGAGTGGTTATGGGGGTTTTAGCCTAGGGGTGATATAAATGATACATAGGGTCTATATTTAAGTTTTTCTTTTAATTTAACCATCGATACATAGCAAACAGGGATATAAAAAACATGAGCATACAGTGCAGAATTTATCAAATAATACCATCGGCCATCATTACTTGACTCGTTCATAGAGCGAGGACAATACCATAATCTGCACAATAATAATAGTAGTAATAATAATAATAATAATAATAACAATAATAATTGGATTGTTGATTGCATGAACGAGCTTATGAGAGATGTAGTTTACCTAAAACAGCTTCAGGTGCATAAAATATGGTTATCTCGGGGTTTATACATCTAAACTTTTCGAGGTTTTCATTCATAAGATGCTGACTTGTTCTAAAACTATATTGCTGTTATGTAAGCGTATCTGCAACAGATGTTTGTAGAGTTTTATCTGTGTCACAATTCCGTTTGTCAGGAGTAATTTGGACCATGTGTCCAAAAATAATTCAATACCGTAACAGATCACTAGGTTCTTAAACTGTTAGGTCGCAATGGGGATGACATGCACAATGGCGAGGAAGAAGGTTGGGAAGGTAGAGTTAAACGTAAAAAACTATATATGGCTATCATAACAGTGATCCTGTATTTATATATGGAAAAATGTAGGTTATTACTGATTATCCTCAAAATATTTCCCTTTCAATACAGTCTCCATAGGCTACATCCTACTTATATGAATGACTTCTTTGTACAGGAAATAGTGCCTTTTTAAAATTAGCATTATTTTGTTTATATTCGTTATCTAATTCAAATAACTGAACAGAGATTTCTTGATCTCCCTAAATAGGCTAAGTTATATTTTTGTCTCTCCCTTCTTTCTTCCCTTCTTATAGGTCCAGAACATGTTCACGCTTGTTGTTGGATCATAATCCTTTTCAGGCGACCCCCATGGCTGAGTGGTTAGATCGCTCGCCTTCCACCGCACCGCTGGGACCCGAGATCGAATCTCTGTGGATCCATGTGGTGGACAAAATGGGGTCGGGGCAGGTTTTCTCGGGGTGCTTCTGTTTCCCCTGCCATGCGTCATTCCACCTTTGCTCCATTCATCATAGTATGACCATTTTGGTTGCAATAAAGAATTATTATAAGCCTTTTCACGAATGATATTGTGATTGCGACTAACTGGTTAACCGAAGAGGGAATTACTCATGAATATGTCACCACTGCGGGCCTCTCGTAAGAACTAAATGACTGAAGGCTGCTGTCACCCATCTAAGGTCTGTTCGAATCTGAGTCTAACCCGGTGATGTGTTTGGAAGTAATCAATAGTTCACTGGATAGCCTTTTTTCGTGTTTATTGTTAATTTTGAAGCGTGGTTATGATAAAACGTTTTTCTTTAAAAATAAACCTTTGGGTCTAGTTTCGTTCATTACGCCTTCACACACTTCTGGTTTCGTTCAGACCGTACTACATTTTAAGTTTCGTCGGAGGTATGTTTGATATAAATAACTTTCATTGACTGACACAAATTCGACATATTATTGGTTTCCGTTATCAGCGCTTCCACTGCATTTTGTGCCGTGATTCAATATCAAGTCTTATTTCACGACACAAATCCATATTCCAAGTAAATATCCATTCGAAATACGATCATACCCACATACGCCTCTTCTTTCGTTTCAGTCAGTTGATAATTATTTTGTGAACTATTACATACGATACGACGCTGCTGCAATTGCGATATCCATCCTGGCGACACAGTGCTCGTCTAAATACTTTGATTACTATCCATTCTATTGTTCTACATTTCCGATACATTTCCTATCGTGTTTCAGCAATCTTTCTTGGCCAGTGTTGCCGAGAAATATTGAGGCAAGTAAAGAGTAGGACTTACATAGCCTATTTCCCAGGATTGATGAACATTTGTTGCCCTTCTAGAAGTGCCTAAATGCAACATCAGAGTGAGGAAAAAGGGAGCGTTCTGGTGTCAGGTATATAGTACAGTGTTCCCCATTACAGGCCATGGAGACCCAGAGGGTTCCAGGAGGGTAAGGCTCCCAGCATAGGCGTAACCAGGCCGACCATATGGGGGGGATTATAACATCCGCGGGGTCTGGGAGGTATTCCATACCCCCCAGGGAGAGGGGGTCCGGGGGTTCTCCCCCGGAAAATTTAAAAAATCAAGATGCAAAATAACGAGTTTTAAGCTTTCGGGGATTCCCCCGGAAATTTTTAAAAATTAAGACGCAAAATAACGAGTTTTAAGCTTCCCACGCTTTATACTTGTATCAAGTAATTTATGGGCAGACTTTAAAAAATTATACAATTTTCCTTGTTTTAATCAATGGGGGGGGGTTCAAACCCCCAAAACCTCCCCCTCGGTACGCCTATGGCTCCCAGAGTTTTAGATAATTGGAATGAAGGTGGTAAGGTTGTCAGCCTTACGCACCGGCCGCCTTTACCCTCAGGATTGCTCCCGGTGCTCATTTCTGTTAGAGGCTGAGTCGACGGTGTCAGGTATATATTCATTCAAATTATTGTTTGCCCTCATAATTAAAGAAATATAAAACTGTCGCCCTTCAAAATTTGCCACTCTAGACTGCAACGTACTGTACCTATTGGAAGAAGTGGTCCTGAATACAGAGATGTATCCCTAAAGCAGCTTTCTGCTTTTAGGGTTATTGTTATGAAGACTAAATTACTACGTTGGAAATTTTATGATACAATGGTTCTACTCTATAGGCTACACACAACGGAAAGTGATCACTGATCAGAAACACTCACCGTGGTATACTTTTACTATTTTATTATTTCTTTACATGGCTGTGCTTCCGGTATCCCTTCTGAATGGTTCTTCCATTCTATATACTTAGAATCCAACCCTAAACTTATATCATTTATGGTTGTAAACTAAACAGCGGCTATCTAAAAATAATAAAGCAAGTCATTGAACTCTGGAGGTAAAAAAGTAGTAGTTTTTGTTTGTTACTCCTTATAAATTGTCTCATAAATCGTACTTTATTGAACCTCCAGAAAATATTGCTTAAAAATTGTACTCTACACCGCTATAAATTGAAGTCCAGGTAACTAAACAATATTCTAAAAATAAGATACCAGACCCATTTTTAAAAATAGACAATTGTTGTAAATCTTGACTCTTGCATACCACAAATAACAAGATAAATTTAAAAGCCTTTTCCGTTGTCTGAAATGTTAATTTGTTATATTTCTGTACATCACCTGTAGTGAGTGTTACCATTGGAGTAACCCAGTAAATAATTTAGATCTTCTCTGTGGGTACGTTGTTGCAACCTCAATGTGTGTCCCAAATAACTTATACGGACTTCTTCCTGAATAGGCGGTTTAATTACCTAAGTACCCGTATAACCCACATGAATAGCTCTTTCATATACAATGATTGCTTAATATTAAAACCCAAGTCGGAAGTATGTGAGTGAATACCATAATTCATTGGGTGTTAAAATACATAAGAAAATGACACAAGAATCTATAACATGCTTGCCATTACTTGTCGCTTTTGAGGTCTTCTCCTGTCTCGAATCTCGGTGGATTCATGTGGAATTTGTGGGGATCAAAATGGAATCGCGGCAGGTTTTTTCGGGGTGCTTGTTTCCCCTGCCATGCACCATTCCGCCGTTGCTCCAATCGTCATATTATGATCATCTGGTTGCAACTATTCTTTTTTTTTTTTCTATTTCCTATCGACCTATCTCGCCGAAGGAATTCCAAAATTCCTCCAGTACTGCAGTCATATCCATATGCAGCCAAAAATTTGAATAGCCGTGGAGTTAGCTTCACAGTCTTATACATTTAACTCTTTCCTAGGCCAGTCTTAATTCATTTTAATATACTTTAATCTTTCGCAGTGTTGTGCGTTGTGGTTTTCGATTTTCACAGAGTTAGAGCAGACCTATCTGTAACATAGATTGGTGTCTACTTTGCTAACATCCATAATAACAATAACAATAATTGTAATAATAATAACAGTAATGATATAATAATGAAATAAAATATTTAACAAACAAACACACAAACCAAAAGCATAAACATAAACGTTAACATAATTTTATGTACAGGTAGAAGAACAAAAAGCGGTCCGACTCTTGTACCTGATTTCAGAGCCTTGTGTTACGTAAATAAATGTAAGAGATGTAACGGAAATGTTTGTTTCCACAAGCAATGCAAATGACGTGAATTTTTTTCTCAATTCAAGCGATTTATCTGCTGTAGAACAAATTTCAATACATTCTATGCTATCCTGTGAATGCCGCTGGGCAAGCTCAGTGGCTCATATCGGTAACTTAAGATATTTTAGTCGGCCCGCTTTTTTCCACCCTACCTGTACACGTCTTCCATAGTGTAGCAACTGTGCACTTAAAACGGAGCATTTAACTTTAAGACCACTCATTAACATTTTGGAAAACAGTTCCACTAACATTCTAGTAGTCTTCTTCCTCCTAATTGTCAGAATCGTTCTACAGGCTACAATTATGAGCCCTTGTATGAACTTCAATCCTATGAATACTGCGTTTCATTAACATCTTTCATTTCAGAAGTATTCCTGGTGTAAGTTTTATGCGAATCACTCTTTAATAATTGTAATTTAAAGTAATTTCGAATACCGGTAATTGAAACCTTGACCTTCGGTTTTATTCTGTTGTAATGAACACTGTTTATATATCAGACAATTCCCATAAGCGTGCTTTGAATGTAATTAACAAAGTAAATTTATATTATATCGTTTCTGTATTTATAACCTTGCTAATTAATTATGACTACTTGCATGTTGTTTTAAAGTGCTGGTTTTAAGAATAGCTTGATTAATTGTGCAGTACTAATAAGTAAATAAGTACACTTAATTTAATAAAAAGGCTCCATTTGTCACGTTTCTATGGTTTTGGAGAACTTTGCTATTATTACTACTACTTTAATTGTCAGTGTCTGCCTCGTGTCTGTATTTGTCCAGTGGTTTCCTGGAAACTGGTAAGTTAAGAAAACAGGAAATCAGCCCATTAATATTCAGGTTGGTGCGTCTTACTCAGACTGGGGGAAAAGTACTGCTTCGAATAATGATAAGTGATGACTTTTAAGTAAATAGTAAATGTGCTGTCTTTTTATACATATATATTTGCCAATGTGATCGCTTGACATCCAAGAAGGTATGATGATAAAACAAAATGGAGAGTATAGTGTAAAAATTACACGTTTTCTCAGAAGATTCTTAATCCAAGTATAAAATTTCCTTTTTCAAAGGTCTATGATATTTATGTTTTGAACTGTACTGTTCACAGACATAACACATACATGTTTCCGTGAATTGCATTTTTGGATAGCGTTACCTTATGAAGAATTTGAAAAAAGTGGACAATTTCTATGTTTTGAACTTTTCTCATGTAATTGAATTACCTTACCCCATGAGAAAACTGTGCGATGTTAGGTTAGATTGTCCTATAATGTAGGCTTTAATAATTATAACTTTAGTTGAAATTGAAATAACAAGTAAATGTTGTTATAAATATATAGGAGGGTGGCCCAGAAAGTAATGCACCACATTTTTCTTCAATAATTATTTATTGAACACAATGAAATTTACACACAAGAAAGAATGATGTTTCTGCCACACTCCCTATTTTTCCACGTAATCTCCGTCCCGTTCTATGGCCTTCCTCCAGGGCCTGTATGATCTGTCGGTACCACTCTTTGTTCTGGTCATGAAGCCATTTCTGGACATTTCTGCACATTTCTGTCACAGTCCTGGACAAGAAAGCTTCCCCCTCAGCTGAAGCTGTCAATCAGCAAAGGAAGTGTGGATGCAATCATCCGTGTTCTTGATTACTCAAAAGTGTGTGCACGATGGGTTCCGCGCTGTCTTACGGTGGACCACAAATCTCTCAGAAAAAAAAAAAGGAGCATTTCTTCTGAGTTGCTGAAACATTTTGAAGCTGACGGGGAAGCGTTTTTGTCCAGGATTATGACAGAAATGTGCAGAAATGGCTTCGTTACCAGAACAAGGAGTGGTACCGACAGGGCATACACGCCCTTGCGTCTCTCTGGAGGAAGGCCATAGAACGGGACGGAGATTATGTGGAAAAATAGGGAGTGTAGAAGAAACATAATTCTTTCTTGGTGTAAGTTTCATTTGTTCAATAAATAATCGTTGAAGAAAAAAATGTGGTGCATTACTTTCTGGGTGACCCTCGTATAATGCAGAATCAGTCACATACGCACACGATATATGCCAAGCTAAACCACTAACATAATCGAGATTCGATTAGAGGAGCAAATCGTAAAAAAGTCAAAGGTTGTATATTTTTATATGCTGTGCTAGGCAGTAGAATCAAAACATAGCGACAATGGCGCTGCAATCAATCATGCAAATCAATATTGCATTTAATCCAAAAAAGGACATTTTCTAATTTGTTTTAAATCCCCACGGACGCTTTTTTTGAACGCTAAAAGAGGACACGTCCGGGACAAAAAGGGTGTATGGTAACCCTAAACACAATACATCCTCCACTCATTTTGTCTAAAGTAGAGGTAGATAAAGTAAAACATTTAATTAAAAACTCCCATTAAGATGTTATGAAGTTTCATTTGTATATAAATGTAAACCACTGACTATTTGGTTTATTGAAAAAAAAGACTAGTAATTTTGTTATTGAATTCTCAATTAGCGGTGTGCTCAGGAGTCAAATCTTCCCATCCCCATGCCCATTGCTTCATTATGAGGCTGATGTACTATATTCAAGTTTAAATATTCCTTTTTTAAAATTAATATCCAAAATGGACGTTAGGGTTAGAGTTCACGATAAAGTATACTGTATGGTAAATACTCCTTTAAATTATCTGACTAAAGAAACTTATCATAAATGTGAATTGTTTTCTGAAGGCATTAAACCGGCTTTAAGAACATAACTTTGCCAATATTTAAGCTGGATGCAGTCACGAAATATGTAGGACCTCTGACATAGGTTAATACTGAGGTTTATAGAGAAGATTCTTGATACGCATCGTCTTCAGTGTGCCCTTGAATTCGGTAGTCGTGGAGGCTGCAGTTTGGGATACGCGCCAGTCTCTTCTCTCATTGGTTACTTTCATAATTGTATTTTTTAAATGAAGCCCACGTTAGTTACAGTCCAAGAAATATCATTATTACGTGTCGAATGATACTTGTGACGTATTAAAGGCAACATATATTTTGCATGCAAAAATAAGTGTTTAAAATGTAACGAGAAAAAAATTGTTTTCGTTTATTTGTTGGATTTCTCAGAGTTGTGAATATTATTCTTATCGTATTTAAATACGGCCATTTTTATAAAATAAAAATAGCACCGTAGTTTAAGTAACCTTCAAAATTAATTTTAAAGGAAGAATTCGTACAAATACTTCTTATTGGTACAGCTTACCAGATATATTAAACTTAGGCAGTGGCACAACCAGGATTTTAATTTGGGGGGTGCTAAAATTATAAGATACATTACTAGTAAATTTCTTATTTATAAAGCGTATAATATTCCGTTTTTAACGCATAACAACCAAAGCATTTTATTAACTTCAGCTATTGTATCAAGTAGGCCTAATCACAACTGAAAGTTTAGTCGTCGATTACCTCTGAGCTTCAATTCTTTAATGATCACTACACATATTAAATCCTTTCGAGTTCCGTGATAACTTGAAATTAGCCCATTAATAATATAAGATTTTATCATATACTGCCCTTATGGGACATGCAGAAAACATCGCTCAGAGGGATTAAGGCTCGATTCAAAGAATGTAAAATGACACTGCGAACTAATGCACTTGAAATCTTGATCGAATTTCTGTTACATACGGTGAAAACTAATTATTAAACTATCTTTCATTTTTAACACTTATTGCACTACATGGAAAATTATACATTAGTTGAAAGAAGAAATATTCTAATTGGGGGGGACCGGAAAGAGGTCTTAAGACTGTTTAGCACCCCCCTCGTAGCTGCGCCACTAAGGTTGTGGGTGTGTATAGTATTTAAAGCATCAGTGACTTGTGTCTGCAAATGTAGAAAATTTAAAATATCAGTAACGTGTGCCAGTAATTGTACAGTATTAAGTATCTGAAGCATGTGTCATTAATTGTATAGAACTTAAAGTAACTTGTGTCAGTACTTATACAATAGTTAAAGTATCAAGTACAGTAACTAGTGTCATTAATTTTATAGTATTTAAGCATCTGTAACTCGTATCAGTATTGAATAGTATTTTAAGTTATCAGTAACTTGTGCCACAACGGTATAGTACTAAAGTATCAGTAACAAGCAATGTATACATTAAAATAGAAATCATAATAATTGTAAATAAAGCATGTAATATTACTCCGTAATGGAGCATGCTGACAATAAAAAAAAAATAAAAAAAAAAAAAAAGGTTGTGGGTGAAGTCCGTTGACATTGTAGACCTAGGGCGAGACTGGCATTGGTTTCAATTTCGATTTCGATTTGAGAAGAGTATTGCAGTTGAGAATATGTTGGATGATTTCTGTGGGAGTCCCTTATTTGTTAATGTACGAGTACCTACTACTTGTTGCCCTAATTCGCCTTAATTTTACATCTCCGCCCTAATGTTGGTGCCACTGACATGGTCAACTGACATCTCTTTATAGCCGTTATAGGAATGTATAACTGAAAATGTAAAAAGACAACTTCATACTAATTTCATTGCACTTATCACATTAACTCCAAAACTGCACTTAACATATGTATGCACCAAGAATTTAAATATATGAAGCATTTTGAGTGTTAAAAAATTGGAAAAGTTTTCGAGTAAACTAAATTTGAAATAGCAACAGGTTTAAGATATTTTGCCTCATACGTGGACCTTGACGGTCAGAAAATTGGACCCCCTTGTCAACAATTTAAAAACTAAGTTGAGTTAAGGGTTTAAAAGTTTTGGGAATTAAAAAAAAAAGACTACTTAAAGCGTTGTTTAAAACTATATTAGGCTATGTTATAAAATTTTAATGAATATTTAATGCACTCTTGGGGTTCAGTCCCGGCTCAGGTCGATGTCATTTATGTAAGAAATGTGCAAAAAAAGGACAGGCCCGTGTCTGTAGATTTAGAGGCAAATGCCAACAACAGGCTTGTAGTTAAATAGCTATAAAGAAAGAGTTCTCATGAAATTCAATCATCACATAGAAAAGGTTTCACGCCTACCCCAGCGTTTGAAGCTCCACTCGCAGAATACTACATTATTCCATAATGCTGATGAATTGAATCGCTGAAGATAAGCAAGTTTCTTGCGGACTCCAGCATTACGTCACTGCAAAACACCTGACCTTGAGATCACATGTGAGGTCATCACAATTTATTCAGGTCGTGTATACTCACTGCCGCGTTCATTACTTGTCGGAAAGTGAAACTCAACCAGAACAACAAATCTATTAGCAAAGCAAACAAGTCACCAGGGTTCATTGTATTCCAAAGAAATTTATGCGGGTAAATACATGCCGCGAAGGATAGGAAATTATTAATTCCGAACGTATAATAATGTAGCGTGCATAGGAATAGATTTAACTTCTACTACATGAACGCAAAAAAATATAGCGAAAAGATCTCTTCTCTCAAAATAACACAAAAGTCAGGAACATTACAATACCGAATATAATACCCATGTAGATATTGCATACCTTAATATCTTGACTAAGAAGTATTGTACTACAATCTCATTAGCATTATTTTTTTTAAGTAGCCTTGAAAATGAAATGTGTCTGATGACTTTATCTTGCAATATGCGAAATTTTCATGAAAATTTTCACTCTAACTAACGTATAAATGCGTCACCATTTTTTTTTACAGGATATAAGAATAGTAAAGTAGAGCTTTGTGTAAAATGTGAGGATTTTAATCCACGTATTAAGATTATCATTCATGGATATTAGCGTTTCACTAAAATTGTCCTAATCGATTCTTAACTGAAAGCCCACTGACGATTTTACGTGACGAGTGTTTTTTGTACGGGTTGCTCTGGTTCAGATTGGGCCACTGTACGGTGGGGTAATGTCTCCCACTACAGTCGCCCTTGACGTCAGCATAAAGCAGTTTCGACGTGACACTGAACATGAAGAGCAGGTTTCTTACGTCACAGCAGGATGGGGGACTAAAACGTTCCCCCTCAGTTCCTCAGGTATGGTTTATATTAATATATATATATGTATTATTATTGTATTACCTCGTACCTTTGTATTGTAAATAGAACATGTTCTAACCTTTTATATATAATATTCTGTCATACTTCTCCAAATTATTTATTGTTTTAAGTAATTATTTAGTATAAGTTTTTTCTAATATATTGAACTGAACCACCCCCGAACACAAGCTCTGCTTCTTCGGGTGGTGTATCAACTTTTTTATCTATATTTTTTGTGTAATTTGGAACAATAAATTGTAAATATAAATTCCCCTTTGAAAGGTTTAAAGGGAATAAGTGGAAATAAAATATTAAGGGTCTACAGTAAAGTATAAAAATCTTATTCGTCATTTATAGGGACCTATTTTTTGGTAAAATAAAATGACTGATTTTGGTGTTAACTCCCTTCTATTTTGGTGGGTATTTCGTGAAATAAAATATTTGCAGTATTTGTCTCGTCGAATACATAAAATCCCTCACTTCTGTATTCTTCTGCTCTCTTATGAACCGTCGTAACTTTCGATTTTGGCATGATTTATGTATATATATAATGATAATTATAATGATAAATATAATAGAAATTACTATTAAATAACTTCAGGAGCCATTTGCAAACATAAGTGCCAACAACTGTGGATAAAATACGAAATCTGTCGAGTCTTTAACGCATTTGATCATACGCATCCCATACTTGGTACTGAAATAGGAAAAAGGAGTGTATTGTGATCTCTGAATAGCGTAGGCCTACGTTCCTCAGTCTTTGCTGTAATCGATCACGTATCGATAACTTCTAGGCAGCCATGGAAATACCAGAAAAGAAAACACGCTACAAGAATTGAAATAAAAAATAAAACTAAAACAAAATATTACGATTTTTAAATTAAACGTTTATGCACGTTTTTCTATTTACGTATGGAAGGGTAATATTTCGCACTTATTTAGACATTTCGTGTAATAGAACAAATTTCGCGATATTTCGTGGATTCAATTTCCTTAACAGTGATATTTTACGTAAATACAAAGCTAAGCAATAGCTACGAAAAACGATTTTGTAACATTTCGAGCTTATCCTTGTAACAAAAAAATACAGTTCTAGTCAGTTATTTAGTTGAGACTGCAGTGAATTGCCTCTTTATCTATTAGCTCGAAAGTAGTGGCTTACTTTAAGCATTATAATTGTTATTAAATGGTCTTTACATATTTGACATAATTTGTATATTGATCCATTTCATTTAGCTAGTTGTGGCAAGATATTTAAGCAGGACTAAACTTAATTCCGTGGCGCTACATGCTTTGAGGGACTCGGCCTATCATCCGACCGTTGCGTCATCTACCGTAGACAGATGATAGGATTGGGAGGTATGTGGTCAGCATACCGACACCCGCAGCCGCTAATTATGGTTTTCGGTTGAAGCAGGAGCATGAGAAAAATTATAGTTAGGCGTAGTTTAGTCTACTTGTAAATATATTTAATGGGTTAAGAACTAACAGTTGAAAGCACTTCACCCTTCATTGTGCATATACTAAATTATAGTAGGCGACCGCAATAGCAGAATGTCCGCCTGAGGATCCGAGGTTCGCGGATCAAACCTGGCCGAGGTCAGAATTCTTCTGGACGTAAACATTCTGTGTACCGCGTCCTCTGGGAGAAATTATAAACCTTAGGACCTCTGTCGTAGATTTATGGCACATTTAAGCGCTCTAAGCAGAAATTTGACCGTCTGGACAATATTTTCAGACCTAATGATATCTTAATTCCTTCCTAGAGGACTGGCCGAATCGATGATCCTACCACCTACCACTCTGTCATATACCGGTACATCAAAATAAGCGTAACTAAATTCGCCTTCGATAATGGCGCTTCCCTCGGGAGGCCTCAATGACCCGGGCACGAAGTATGTGTTGATTGAACCATAGTACAGGAAATAATTATCAATGAAAGATATGGACAGATGTTACGTCCTGTGAAATCTTCAACATCGAGAGCCTTCAATTGATGTCAAACTATATTATGACAAAGTAACACTTTCGACATGCTGAAGTGTGAAATTAATAAATTACAAGTGACTCTTCCACATTTGGACATTTAGGATGAATAAAAATGGGATATTTTAACCACATAAATATTTTCTATACGAAGCCATGTACGTTTCGGGAATTTATTTATAAATCATTGTAGAAGATAATTCTGTTCACAAAATACTATTGAACTTTATATTTATTTATTTTTAAATATTTTTTCATACAATATTACCTACTTCTGCTTCTAAATTTAATGGAGTTCCTTTGCATAATGCATTATTTACGACAAATGACAAGACTGGAGCCACTAATAAGGAATTGTTACGTATCTAAACATCCAGAATTACAAGTATAGATCTGTGTGGGCTGCGACCTCAACTTGCTTTATGAGACTGCATATGAATCTATTCCTTATTCTAATGCAATAAAATCTTTACCGCAAGGGGGCGAAAAGTGTCTCTACCAGAAGGAAAGGACAAAGGCTAGCGCGAGGGCAGTGTGAAAAGCACCTTACATATTATGCATGTCTGTACAAATAGAGAAGAATATTTGCATTGAATTCTCATTTGTTAGATAATTATATAGAGTAGAGGTGAGTCAACTGGGAAAGAAGTTACTGCACAAGACATTTCGTTTTAACCGACTAGTGAAAGACAAATTATTCGATCCAAAGGGGATTCGTTTCACACCCCTCCTATTTGTTATGTATGTTAGACAGACCCACAGGGGCCACTTTCAACGGTTGAATATGCGTTAACTGTGGAAGTTTTACTATAAACTAGTTGACCTAATACATAATGATTTCCCATGAGGGATTAAACTTCTATCCTTCAGTGGGTGGATCGGGTTCTTATAGAAGCTCATCGAGAGTGTGGTTAAGCTGGAAAAAATTGCCAGTTTTATATGGCATCAGCTATCCAAATACAATTGAAATGCTGAAGTAAAAATAATATTTCGAGCATACTTCTGTCCTTGTATGTTGTTTATTTCCGCTTTTCATTTATTCATGTGGTCATCTTTTTTACAAGACTTGACCAACCGATGTAATTTTATATCTTGGATTACCTTAACGCTCCCAATTGTACTTTTCTCTCTTTTGATAGGCCTAAACACATTTCCTCATTCGTACGGGTCCTAAAGAGAACTTAGGAACCATTATCAGCCTTGTTTAAGAAATTCAATTGAGAAAATACGCTAAACATTAGTTGTTAGATAATTTGGATAATTTGTTCTTTGCGATTGAATTTTTATTTCTGTAGCTAAGTATTCACGCATGTAGAGAGGAGGATGAACTACTATACAATATACATACGAAGAAAAACGCCCCTTAAAATAATCTCTCTATAAATATGTCAGGTCGCCCTAAACTTGTTCGTTAAAAACATCAAAATGTCGGTGTTCTGAATAATATTATTTGTAAATTATTCAACATTTGTTAGGTATCGCTTTCGTATAGCCCTAATCAATTGTGCTTCTATGAGATGACATAGAGATTCATTCCGTAGAAGTTATTTGATTTTGGCTTATTTATGCAGCATATTTAAATAAACGGTTTAACCAGAAAACTCATTTATTTAGTATTTAACTGTTATTTACTATTCCTTTTTTTATTTATTACTTAGGCCTATATACTATTTAACTGTTTATTTTGGTATTTATGAACATTTTCGTAACCAGAACTAAATCTTATTTCTTTGGAAATCTATTGCAGAGCTTTTTAAAGTTTATACCATTAATTAGAAAAAGGAACGAGCTTGCTCAGACTTGCAGGGAATACTTATGCTAATGACTTCGTCACAGAGATAAAAGAAATATGTGAATCTGAGTAGGAAACAGTGCCACTACGGATTGAAACATCCATTTCTAGCTGTTTCTACCTACACAGTACACACTGCTGGAATCTCGACTTAATTCTAAGGTTTGAAGCTCTGCCGTGTCCTTACCATACTCGTGACCGGAATTTGAGAAGCATCTCGCCTGAAGGTAAGGCATGATTGCTTCTCCGTTTCTGCTGATGAGGGTTTCGCAGATTTCATAACTTGAGTCTGTCCCCTCAGCGATTCATTTTTTAACATTTTTTCTCGTCATTTGAGTCTTCAAGGCCATATTTCAGAATCCTCCCTTCAAAGGTATTAACAGAAATGTAGATGTAGGCTTGATTAAGAAAAAGGCCTAACGGGAACAATCACAGGACTTGTTCCACTCTAAGCATGGGTTATAAAATGTTTAATTATCACAGAATAAGTGCCCGTAAAGCATTAACCTATATAGTTTTTCACAACCTTCATAACTTTTCTACGAAAAAAAGTTTGTTGCACAAGTTTTAGGTCTTGTATTTGGCTGGCAATCTTCTTATCTTGACGAAGAATACTGCATGTATAATACCAGCTATTCTTCTTTACTTCTACATAAGAAAACTTCCATTATAATCGTTTCCGATAAAGTTGTAATTAATATTTGTCGTAAAGATTAGAAGTTTCAATAAAATCGTTAGTCTTTTGTGATAACAGAGCAAAATAATGGTTTCTCATTTTACTAACGTAATCATTTGAATAATACAGGCAAAAATATTCCCAAAATGTTGGGCAAATTCCTGAAAATCCGAGTGTTTTATTGAATATTTAATTTTCGTGCGATTTCTTTCTTGGATAATTATGGTGAACGAAAAAAAAAAGACAGTGTTCAATAAAAACACACAGACTCACAGTTTATGTCATACAAAGACACACAACAGACGAGTCATAGATGCACAAAAACACACAGATACACACATACAGTAAAAACATATCTCACACAATTCATTCAAACATGCACACCAATATAGGCTACAAACACATATAGTTACAAAAATACACTCAAGTGTACAGTCGACTGCACGGAAACAGTTCGGACGGGGTAAGTCCGAACACATGCATTGGCCTGTGAACAACGCCCTGGCCTAGATGAGAGGCGAAATGGGGGTGGCGTATGGGAAAATTTCGTTTAAGTGGCTACAAAGCGTGCTTTACAACGAATGTCCACACCAGCCCCTGAATGAGTCTGACTCGTATTGGTCTGATGTCAAAAGTCTGGCACTCAAACATTAATTTATAGGGCTGTTTCAGGTTCAGGAGTGAAGGAGGGAGGGGAATGAAACAAACTTTAATTGGTGGGTTAGCCTCTGTTGCGTATCCTCCAACGCAAAAAAGGACAGAAGAAAGGATGGGAATGTTCCTGGCGTAGCCACTGCGCATTATATTGGACAAATTCTGTGCACTTCACTGTACACCACACAGATACACACACCACACAGACTCACGAATACCCATACACAAACAAATAGACCTTTCGTTTTCTGGTCTAGTTGTCACAAAAGCTCGAAGAAAATAATTTATATTCTTGGAGCTCCATGCTAGGTAGGTATTAGCTAGGTATTAGTTAAACTTCTTAAGAAGTTAAAACTTCTTAAGTTAAAACGTCTAAGAAATCCACTCCCGGCTGTAATGAAGGAGGGAATCATTCATTGGTTCGAGTACATACTGTACATGTGTAATGTAATGCCTCTCCTAGCATTCATGTGAAGAACTGGTACATCTGCTCAGGCTATTCCGTATGAAAGAATCGAAGTTTTTTTTGTTTATTTGTTACACGTGTTTTTTTTCTTTGTTACATTTTATGCCTCCAGCAACTGAGATTTCCTCATGATAAAAACGAAGTATCTGGCCGATTAACCAAAGAACGACCTTGTAAAATATTCGACTTCAATTAATAATGTCGATGCAGCATTCCTCCAGAATAACTTGCAGCGTAATTACATTCGCTTTAAGCTGGGCCAGAAGGTTAAGGACCTTTGAAATATATTTCCGGTGTGGTATCTTACCCTAATATTCAAAGACTGTAATGAAAAATTAAGTTGAAGATCTCCAAACGTACAAAAAACAAATGGTTTATTACACCACTTTTATGGTAGAACAATGCTGTTCCTTCTGCCTAATCATATGAGCATTTTAATTGTAGTGATTATTTCATTTTTAATAAGCAATACTTTAAAATTGGGGTACACCGTGGTGTAATGGTTGAGGCACTGCACAACAAACCGGAAGGTCGCGGGTTCCATCCCCGATGAGGTTATTGGCATTTTTCAATTGGTTTAATCCTTCCGGCGGTACTATGGCCCTGGGGTTGACTCAGCCTCTAACAGAAATGAGTACCACGAGCAATCCTGAAGGTAAAGGCGGACACCTTACCACCTTCGTGCGCCGAATGTCATAAAAATGTGGGAGCCTCAACCTCTTTGAATCCTAAGGGCCTCGACGGCCTGTAATGGGATCATTAAAAAATACTTCCAATTAGAGTTATACATAAATTAATGCTTTAATAAGATTAATCACGTCACATTTCAACGAAAAGCTTCTTGTACTTCAAACAAAATATATGTTAAATCTTAGTGGTTCATTGATGAAAGCGGAAGTATAAAATATGAAAAGTTACAAAAATGAGCCATGAGAACCCTTTTGTTTATTAACAAGGATTTATTTTTTAAAATGATTTGTCAACAAGATATTCCATTCTTCCAAGTACCCTCCACTTTTTAAAAACCAGAGTAATGTTATGTCTTTAATATTATGAAAATTTTTAATGTCACATGTTTCGAACCCCATAATAATTGTGTTGTTCAAAATGACATCATGTGTTAAAAAGAAATCTAAAATATCTGATTTTACACAGTTGTGAATCGTGTACCGAATAATTGGAAGCGTGATACGCTTCCAAATCACTCAACTGTCTAGCAACTCGAGAAGAGCATTTTCCTTTGCAGTTCCATTTCGAATCAGGTCCATATGTTATATGTGATGACTTAACGTTCTTTCACGATATTGGATGGATACATTAAACTCATCTGCTGTATAATTCTTTGTCTTTATGGCAAGTAATAAAATGTGTACCGTACGATTTAATGCGAATCTAGCCTATTCGTATTTTATATAGTCTATCTTGCACGCCATACTATAAATTTAATCATACTCTAATATGTATCTACTATTCCCCCATATCAGCGACCTGAACTTGATGGGGGCTTTATCTGCACTTGTTTGGAAAATAGAGTAAGTGCATAACTGTGTATAATGACCCAACTTGCTCATTTCTGCTGAAACAAACAATAACACTGTTCTTTAAGAACATAATTCGTTTTGCATTATATTATATTCAAGACTAGATTACTGATTTTCCTTAAATTCGAAATATATGAAAATTATATTAAATTACTCTATAAACTATCTCTCATTACTAAATTCCTGGCCTTAAGTTGCGAGCTATTATTATAAACTGTTCTGTACTAGGTTGTTTTCATACTTGAAGTACTACTTGTATGCCAGCTAGGGGTTTTGTGGAATTAAATCCATCCATGATTGTGTTCATGATTTTATAATTAATCCGACTCATAACCTATGAAATTATTAGTAGAAATTAAATTTATTTATTTATCTATTTATTTAATAATAACAATAAACATTACAGGTAGAAAATCCAATTATAATGTTCATGCTAAAAATACAGTTCATTCATACAAAATAATAAAAACAAAAGATACAAAAGGTAAGAATATCCAAAAGTAAGACTACTCAAAAGATAAATTACAGCAATTTAATAAAAAGAGAAAGAAATTCCTAGCCACTTCTGGGTTTCAGCAGTTGCTAGGTTTCTTTCCTAAACACAGTACATAATGTCTTTGAGAATCAGATAAGAAAGAAAGAGTTAGTAGAATATTTGGCATGATACTGTACATGTGATTCTGTACATATCCTTCGTAAATTTTGTTGCTAGTGTGAGTTACTTAATTACTGCAAATGTTTTATAGGCGATTTTACAGTCTTGTGAAACATGTGCCGTATAACTGAGAATACATATCCGTGATGAATATTAATTTTCTCACACTCTAAAAACTGTAAATCCTTAGTAATTTGTATAGGCCTATACAAGGTTTTTAAAGTTTAGACAAAAAATATATATTCTAATTAAATTGCCGCGTTTCTTTGTCCTTTGTCAGTATTCACAATACCTGATATTATATGATGTGTAGGAAGCTACTTCCATTAACCTTTATGGCACGTAACCATCGTAATTTTAAGTTTCATGAATACATTACAATAAGTGGAAGTTGGGAGGCAGGTTCAATTGAAGGTTCTGCTAGATGGAATTAAATTGGTATAATGTTATGTAGAATTGCTGAGATAAATGCGTCGAGTCAGGGTGGAAAATGAATTGATATTGCCGCAGCCGTTATGCATACTGTTATCTTACAGTAGTCTTGTAACAAGTAACAGAAAACAAGCTTAAATAATAGTAACGACTTTCAGCTTGAAAATGTGCCGCAATTGAAATAATCTGCATCGCATTCAATTCACTTGTTTCCTGTCAAGAGTGCAACACGCAATAAATTATTATGGAGTTCACGCGGTTTTGATCTCTGACAATGAAAATTTAAACTGAGAACATGGTTAACATGGATAATAAATTATTTCCCAAATAAAACACAATTAGAGATCTACTCACAAGATTACCGCATTCCAGCGAAGAGTTATCACTAGGGCAAGACCATAAAATAGTGAAAAAATGCAAAATAAAAAATACATTTAGGACCTAAAAATAGTGAAAAAATAACACAAAATTTAAAAAAAGAGCCAGTAACTTTACAATGAGTCCACCGCTCTGGCGTAGGGGATGCGTTCGCTCCTCTCACGCAGCGGGCCCGGGTTCGATTCTTGGTCGGGATAAGTTACCTAGGTGAGGTTTTTCTGGGGTTTTCCTCAACTGTGAGACAAATGTTGGGTAACTTTAGGCCCTTGTGGTCCCCAGATATCATCTGGCCGTCATTATCATCTTCATCCCATCCTCGCCTTGTTTAAAGTGAGTGAGTGTGTGTGTGAATGGTGTGTCTCGTCCTATGTGTTCGTATTGTCTCGGAGGTGGCCCCTGCATTGGGCTGATCACTCATCCGGGAGGCCCTCCATGTCCTTGTCTGGTCAAGAAAGTATGTAAGTGATCCAAAGATAATCCCTCTCCCGATAGGTCGCGGCCCTGTAAGGCCCGGGGGACGGTAATATACCTTCTGTATATAACAGTTTTCATGTACTAGTATTCATTTCAACTTGATCAACGAAATAAACAAACATCTGACTAGTTTGATAATCATATGACGTGAAGGAATATGTCGTAGCTAACTGTATTGCAACTTCCAAAGCCGTATAAGAACAGTGTAAAACAATTTGTTGTCATGAGAATTGATTTGCATTTGATAAATTCTTTCTAATATATTACCATAACATATGCACTAAATTGTGCATTACTCCGGTACCGGTCAACAGATTTGGTTCAATAGGCTTCTTTACATGGGCGTTATAAATGCGTATACCAAGTTTCATGAAAATCCGATAAAGCGTACTTGAATTATCGTGTGTACAGACACACGGACGGACGGACGGACGGACGGACAGTCATTTTCCCGTCCCCAACACAATCTTATAAAGTACCATTCTGGCACGTAATAATTGAAAGACTATGTAGCATTATTACATACCGGTACTATACCTAGCACGAGAATCCCTACATGATGGCCATATTTTGTATAAGGAATTGTGTAAGTTATCAGGAACATTTTGACGTATCTAATGTGAAAGGATAGGTACAGGATTGGCATATTCCACAGATTTTAAAGACAGTCCACGAATTTGTAGTGGAAGAACATGTCCAGGCCGAAGAGACTACAAATTCGCGATTCTGTTTTGATATTACAATTTTCTTAAAATTTTGGCCGTCTTAAATTGCTGCCAGGCCCCTGTACAAGTATGTTCAACCGTCTCAGCACAGCTGCTATTAGCCATAAATAATGTGAAAAAATTTCATGATTTAGTACAAGAGCGTCACGATTAACCGAGGTTCCGTATTATCCGAACCTAAACTAAGGGAAAACATGAAATTAAGAATTCGCTGAAGATCGCAAATCGCGATCGTATTTTTGTTTAAGTTTATTGTTTTTGTTTATTTCATGTCAATATAGTGATACTGCTGCTTTCGTAATTTTATCTTGTTTTCTTATTATATTTTCCTGATATTTTACTGTATATCCGTGTTAACCGAGAATTTGCTTATCCGAGGTTGTTGTGGTCCACATTAACTCGGTTAATCGGGACTCTACTTACTGTACTTTGATTTTAAGGGTAAGTTCTAACTTAGTAAGTAAACTTAAATTCATTGATTGTTACTGATTAATTCCAGTAATGAATCAGATAAAGAGTATTTCAGAATGATATCAATATAGTTATGTCCTGGTTTTTCATTCCTAAATTGTGGAAACCCTAAGTTGAAATTAATTTTACCGAAATTCTTCGAAGAAGATTCCTTATTAGAAATTTAAAATTTAAAAAGTTGGGCTATTTACACATATTTATTAAAATCCGTGTGAAATGCGAAATTTATTTTTTTAATTTTCCATGTCTCCTTAGTTTGCTGTTAAACGAACACAATCTTCCCGGGAGTGTTGAGCCATTTGGGCTTGATTGATTAAGGACAGACTATACAAAAGCTGAAAACTTTAAAAAAATCAAAATTCTCTCTGAAAAGAACAGTTAACTGTTTATTTATACGAGGATAAGAAATCTGTATGGTGACAACACCATGTATAAAGTATACATCTTATTGTGGGTATGATGGATGGGTTGAAAAGATGAGGTAACAGGTGTAGAATTCGTATCATGTGCAGTGTGAACGGTACAAAGTAGATTTTACTTAAAAAGTGAATTCAGTTATTTTGTTAACGGAGAAGTGTTCCATGCGGACGCACCCACATGACTGCTCTGTGCTTCGCCTGAGGGCTGCTAGTGCACGAAACAACTGGGGCGCTGTACGAGTTCAACGCCCGGCGTGATTTTAATCCAAGCTCTTCCCGTTAATCTTTACTGCCCTTTATGCCTGTAGATTCTGATGATCAACATGGAAAACATAAAAACAAAGATCCATTAATTCGGCGTTTCTCAACCTTTTTGAGTGATTTTAATCCAAGCTCTTCCCGTTAATCTTTACTGCCCTTTATGCCTGTAGATTCTGATGATCAACATGGAAAACATAAAAACAAAGATCCATTAATTCGGCGTTTCTCAACCTTTTTGAACCCGAGGACCTCTAAAATGTCTAATTTTTTTACGGAACCCTAATTTTCATCCCATTTTTAAAAGTAGGCTTTATGTAGGCCTATATTCTTAATATTTGGGGTATTAGTTATTGGTCATTATAACGAAATAAATCTAAATACGTTTTTTAATTCAATGGAAGCACATTTATTGAATTGGAAATAAACTATTGACAGTTTAATATTTATTACCAATTTGATAATATAATTAGGAATATGTTATTAGTAATAACATTACTTTTAATGAGACGGTTGAGCTTGTCGCTTCTTGCTTCTTGCAGAGTACCTGGATATCTGGCTCAATATTAGTCAATTTTAGTCGAAGATCAGCAGATACATTAAGTCATCTTAATTATGTCTGCGGACCATCTGCACCATCGTCGCGGACCATAGGTTGAGAAACTCTGCATTAATTGAAGCAGTATTGTAAGCAGGCCTTTGTTTTGTCGTGACTTCAAAATATTTATTTTAAGCGGTTTGGATTCTTTGTGAAATTTTACGTATTTTGCCAACGGTATCTGCATCTAATTTTACCTCCCATTCACATTTAATTTCACATTTAATTAACATTTCGTATTCACGTGACGCAGTTGGTTGAGGCACGGCGATACAAACGGAAAGGACGCAGGTTCGATCCTCGATGGGGTCACTGGGGTTTTTCGATTGGCCTAGTCCTTCTGGTAACATTATGCCTCTGGAGTCGAGTTAGCCTGTAACAGAAATGAGTATCCGAGGGCAATCCTGGGGTTAAAGGCGGCCGGTAAGGCTGACTACCTTAATACTTTCATGTGCCGAATGTCTAAAATCTGTAAGACTCACTCTCATGATACTCTAAGGGCCTTCGCGACCTGTAGAGGGACCACTTTACTTTACTTTATTTTACTGCTTTGCAGTGCATTGCTTTACTTTACTTTACTTTACTTTACTTTACTTCATTCACTTTTATAAATGCAAAATTAGTGAAAATGATGTCAATATTCCCTATTTGTTAATGCACGTGATGATGTGCTAGTTGTGTTGCATACATGCCAGCATTTCCAGGGAAATATTTAAGGTTTATCTTATTAGTATTTTAACTTAGAGTGACATTTTATACAATCCATTATTCTGAAAAGAAAACTCACGATTATAACGGACGGTGACGATGATGCCCATGATATTGAAGGGTGGTGGTGACGATGAATCACGACTACTACGAAGACGATGAGCAAAGCGATAGAAAGGAGATGGTAGATGGGCTAGAGGAGGAAAATATTGCACTCGTTAGCATATGTATTTGAGCCATTCTACGCAAAACAGTAGGTCAGAAACCCTCATATGCACAAACTTCTTTTTTTCTCATTTTAACATATTTTCATTCTAATAGGGTCTACGTATTGAGCCTTAAAAGTAATAGTTTTGTCGACATGAGGTTCGAAGTATTTGCCTATTTCCATTAGCCCCTTCTTTATTATTTTTTTTCTGACTTCAGCATAGTTCAAATTATGTCTTCGAAGACATCAATGTAAAGAAAAAATACTATTTTTAATCCCTCAGTACAAAGTTAACATGAAAGAATATATTCAATCAGAAAATGTATTTAAACTATTTAAAAATGATAATAACAAAACGGACTTCTTAATTAGTTAGAAACTTTTAAAGGAATAGTAGTGTATGATATTCATTCTGTAGGAGTTTCATAATGGAATCTACAAAAATGAGTGTGTAACAATTTAAAATGTACTCATACTGATCTCTCCTCCCTGCATGACTTTTTTAAAATATGCAATTTCTTTCTAGAATGATATACATTTTATTTTACTGCCATGAAGCTTCTGCTTTTCAGAATATTATTTTTATTCACTACCTCCATCTTAACACCTATATCATTTCTTTCATCATTACCTCTAAACCACCAAGCGTATTACTTTCATACGTGACCATCTCATTTTCCACAACTTAAAAATTCACATACTAAAATGTGCAAAAAATCTGAGACCTCACGGTCATAACCTTTTAAATTTGATATGGAATGACCCATTTATTAGTCTATGGGAGTAGAATATACTTGGTCACTGCTTGAAGAGATTACAGTCAAGCAATGGTTGATAACTATCTAAAGCCAGTATGTAGAATGCAAAACTGCAGATTATTCAGTATTTTAAAAAATTCCCGTGTAAATGGAAAAATAGTGGATTTGGTATGATTTCATATTAGTAGAAAAGGTTTAAAAATAAATATACTATACTTGAGTGAAGGTTGACTTTTTGTGTAAATATGACATGATGTTAATAACGATCAGCATACTGCCCGATGGCAAGTTCAACCTGGAACGTACCATGGGATGACGACCACAGTTCGTTCAAAGCTCTCTCAGGCAAGGGTGATACTGTGGAGATTTGCCATTGCCTCCCGCGGAATGAGGATGAAGGGACCTGACCGGGAATCTAACACAGGCCTCCAGGGTGGAAGGTAGCCACGCCTCAAAGTCCCCCACTGCAGCGGAAATATGACAATTGACTTAATCTGTACATTCAAAAGGTACCGGTATTTAAAATGTAAAACTAAATATTTAAGCTCTTTCTCAAGTTCTATATTTGAACGCAGTATGTATATAGTTCATACGAGTTCACTGACCACTAGCTGCAGTAGTTTTATGTGTTGAAGATAAAGCATGAAACTTAGTACGTTTTCTTCGGGACCGACGGTTTAACGATCTCCTGAAAATATAGTATCTATTAGGTAATAAATTATTTGTCGATTAAGTCGTAAATAAACTCTACAACGCGTTACTCTTGGGGAGAAAACATGTTTCCGAAACGCTTGCTTTTAATACACCATGCCTTAAGTTCAAGATGGTCTAACGGTAAAACCCAAGAATTTAATGTAGCCTACAGTTTATAAATTACACAATCCATTTAAGGGTATTGTAGAGTAAGATGCTCGACATAAGTTCTAATCGCTTTTATGGAATACTAAATAAAGTAATGCTTATTGAAGGCACAAGTTACACCTTTTTAATGAACAGCGCACACAAATTTTTACTTTCCGTTACACTCAATACTGTTACTTCAGTACAGAAGATTCAGTTTGGTGCGGTTAAATATTTAAAAAAAATCATCTGTAGGCTATTTATACTCCTTTTAACTACGAGGCCATATCAAGAGTTCGGGATCTATGTTTATACAGTAGGGTAGGCCATATAACTATTGATTGACAATTATTTCTGTTATTGGTATATTTTTATGGAGTTACCCAGTAATTTCAACTGATATTAGTTATTAAATGGATATGATACAGGATAAAATGGTGACGATGATTCATGGTATATAAATATCCAATTCGGCATTTGCCTTTACGACTGGGGAAACCATGAAAAAAACCCATGTCAAATTGGCCGGCCACGGAATTTGAGCCTGGGTCCTCCCGAATGTGAGTCCAAGACGTTACCATCTCGGCCACCTCGCTCGGTGTGATTAAAATTATTTGTAAACTCAATTACATTACTGCTTCTTAAAATTACTGATTAATTCTTAACGTGTGATTTTTGGAAAGTTCGGTTTGACATATTCTTTATTTTATCTATTTATTCTGATAGGATTTAGCCATTAGGACTTTTCTTCCATTCTTCATAAAAGATGACGTTACATCGACTATGCCGTCCACGGCAACTCCCAATCCTTGGAAAGGAAGAAGAAGAAGATTTTATACAAACTATTATCTCGAGGTTTGGTTTAGTGTCTATGAACTCTAACGAATGTTTGCACGCTATTTTTTCCTGCGATTAGTCATATAATTATTTAAATGCCAGTTTTACTAACGAGTCCGTTAATCAGACATAGCTGACCACTTTTTTATATCTGGAAGTGGCTAAATAGACCCTGTTTAAATAATATCTCCTATAGCATTGGTATGATTATTGGAATTTGCATGACCTAAGTAATTATATATTTTAAACGGTACCTTCCTATTTTTTCCATTGAGGACTCTCATTTGTCTAGTTTAAGATGAATCATATACATACCGGTGCAATCATAATTATTTCAACGCGAACTGAAAGTTAGAACTACTTAAGTCAAATGTGTGGGGTCAATTGAATTTATTATGTTTGAATGCCCACTACTTGATCCATTGCATCATGAAGATTCTATTAAGTTTCATATAGGTCTATAATATTTTCTTCTTTATCATTATTATAACTTTTCCCTTTCTTCTGTTTATTATTATCATTATTATCATTAGGCCTAAATATTTGTTATTTTTTTCTTTTTCATTTGTTTCTGTTACTCTCATACCTCTCTTTTCATTTCATGTCGTTTACCATTTTTTTCTTTAGGAGTTCCCCTTTGTTATGGATCCTTGCTTCATTCCATTATTTCTATGTTTTATCTCTGATTTTCATCTGTGATTGTTCAATAAACAAAATAAATGTCTCGTCTCGAACACACTGAATGAATAGAAAACTGCGTTTATTTATAGAATTGTTGAATAAGGTTGTAATTAATCATACTTAGTGACCATGTTTATGGTTAAATGCCATTGGATGTATAATGTATTTCAGGATTAGTGATTACTGTTTATGAAACATTTAGGCTTACGATAGACATTCTGAAGAAAACGAAAGAAACATAAAAACTAAAGAATATTGTATAAAACAACTCTTCTGCTCGTGTAACTACAAAGTACGCGTAGATAGTGTGAAATTGAAACTGCAGTAGTAATAAATAATAATAATAATAATAATAATAATAAAATAAACCTGAGGGGATTTTACAATGTCGCAAACAAACCTCGTATCTGAGCTTTTCTATTTCGCTTGATACCCTGGATTTGAAAAGCCCCTCATCCATCATTTGTGGATTGGTCTCGTGACTTAAAAATGTTTAAAATCATGTTGTGTTGTAGCGTTGAGCTCGATTTCAGTTACCATCACCAGGGCATCATTTAAGGATGCTTTTCCTATCCCCACATTAATGTGATTTAGTCGACAATGTTTAAGAGTGTATAACTGAAATCATATCCTGAAGATAATTCCATGTAACCGAAAGGCCTATGCAAATTATAATAAAAAATGTTAAGAAAAAAAGGCAAAATTATTTTTTTGTACCTTACAGATAAAAATACAATAGAACCGCGTTATTTGGAATTTTAATTCAATCAAAACGTCCGATAATTCTGTTGCCGATCCGTGATACAAAAAATTTAGACTGCATACAATACGAAAATGCTGTATATTTCAGAGTTATTGAATGAACTTTTTATGGGGATTTCTAGTACACTACTTTGTTAGAATTATTCTGTATGGTCTAACATAAGTTAAAATTATATATAGTTCAGGCGGAATGTGTATTTCCACATGCTGATGATCAGGGATCCTATTTAACAGTAAATAAAACTTGTTTAATATCAGTATAAAAATTAGTTTATTTTTTGTACAATTTCTCATAAATAAAATACAATTTCCGTGTTATTTCGCACTGAATCCGAACGTATCAATGGCTCGTGTGGTGCAAAAAATTGTATATTTCTGCAAATACACATACCAATGTGATTTATCATTTTAGGCCCTCCGTTTGGTAGATTTTAATATTTCCTACCAGTTACTATAACACTTCCTACATGTGGATGTATTGTATGTGTAACACAGTCTGCTTGATTTACGTATCGAAGCTGCATGGAAAATATATACTACGGATACAAAAACACAGCTATTTCTATTTTGAAATAAAATGTAACACAAATCGACTAGGAATCGGATTTACTAATAAATTCAAGTTTTCTGTAGCAAAATCAATTTGTATGCATCTCTCTGCACATAGGATTATTTTTATTTTAATGGAAAAAATATGTTTAGTACATGATACTTATATAACTTGTATGCTTGCTTAATTAAATATTAACTAGATTTATTAAACATTTATTGTAGCAAATGCACACATATAGTTATGACGTCTTTTCAACAATCTTATCATTTAAGTTATTTTAGTAAAATTTCTTTCGTAACCTCAAAATCCAATGGAAATTTAATAATAGCACAAAATGTCACTTTTTTTTTTGCGTGTATGAAACTACAATATTTTCCTACACGTGTTTGAAACAAAATATTTTCATTTTGTCAACGATAATACCACATTTCGCGAATCCATCAACCACGAAAACTAAGGATTTCAATTTATAATAAATGAACGAATGTTAAACGGTCCCATTAATTCGGGTTATCGAGGTTATGAATGTTGGTTAAATATTTGTTAAATTTTTACTTCATATTATTATTATTATTATTATTATTATTATTATTATTATTATTATTATTTAAAAGTGAAGAATGTGACGTACCTGCTTACATACAGGTACCAGACGACTGACTTTTATTGTATTTATTCAATGCCAGATCTCAGTACATGAGTATGAATATAACATCTGAGGTGTGAACATATTTTTCCATAATGTCGACATGAAACTTTGTTTCCAGCGCAAAGTCGTATTTGCTCTGCTCTTCACTAGTGGTTACGTTGACCACTTCACACTGGCAAGTCAGCTCAGCTCTTACTTCAGTTACACTTCCAAAAACGCAATCTTCTTCCTCTTCAAATATTAGTTCGAATAGGGAATCAAGGCAAACAAGGCCTTTAGGCATGTTTGTACTGAACATAAACACTTGAGACAAAATCCAAAATGTAAACAATATAGTAGACTCACCAATAGAATAAATATGTACCGGTAGTTGTTTCCGATTGCTAAGAAACAAGGACAGCGTATACTACCTTGTATGTATACTGTAAGGCAGCGTTTCTCAACCTTTTTGAACCCGAGGACCTCTAAAATGTCTAAACAAAATTTACGGACCCCTAATTTTACATCCCACTTTTAAAAGAAGGCCTATATTATTAATATTCTTAATATTTGGGGTATTAATTATAGGTCGTTATAACGAAATATGTGAAACAATTTTACTTCTTTACTTTCCACTTGCTTTATATTTTTCAATTATGGCTGCGGACCATCTGCACCATCTTCGCGGACCACCAGTGGTCCGTGGACCATAGGTTTAGAAACGCTGTAAGGGAAAGAAAAGTAGAGGGCAGATTTAGGTTTCTGTGCTGGGCCTGGGGCTAAGACCTGCATAACGAGAGAGTTCCTTAATTTATTCATTTATTTTTATTATGTATTTATTTATTATAACTTCAACATATTTAACGTAAGTGGTCACTTCTCTATGCATTAATATCGTATGTATAAAATATGAAAATATTTTCTAAGCGTCTGTAGGAGTCTGGGAATCCTTGGAATCTTTATCGTGAATAATACTCATTGGGACCGCTTATAAACGTGGAAATACCTAAGCCTACAATTAAGATGAAGATGTACACTGCTTCAGCTTGCTTCTGATGAACGTCCACATAATGTAGAAAGCAGTTTCAATGGTTTACCAGCTATGTTAAGATATTGAAAATAAAAATACAGTTTACACCACACAGAATGTAGAATCGTGGCAACATAAATGCGTTTCATATTCTAGCATGTAGGAAAAACAGCCGTGTACACTTGGTCTGTTTCAAAAACTGTCAATCGTTTATTGCCGTGGTCATTTGGGAGTACCAGTTTTGGTGTCAAGAATGCAAGTATTTCTTACGATTGTAATGATGGACACGGGATCAAATCTCGATGGATCTATGTGAAATTATTTTGGACAAAATGGAGTCAGGGCAGGTTTCCTCGGGGTACTTCCGTTTTCCCTGCCACATATCATTTCACCGTTGTTCCGTTCATCATAAGTTCATAACCATTTAGTGCAGTAAAGGAATTATAATGATGGGTAGCTATTTATAAAATACAAATACCGTGTGAAAAGAACATTTCATTAACTCTTTCAGCGCGGAAATGTGTTGTGGATATAATATAAGTAATCAGTAGAATGGCTGGCTTCCATAAGTAATAAACCTAATTCGTGGATACAAATCCTCACATTTTACGCAAAGCGTGACTCTATTAGACTTAAATATCTGCTTTAAAGAATTGTTCGATGTGACATATTTATTCGTCAGCAGCAGTGAAAAGGTTAATGCTCAAACCAGCAGCCATTTTTACATGTTTTGTCGGAGTACTGTACATAGGACTGTGTACACTGTTATATCAACCTCTTCGTCCTTAATAAAGGTAGAGTTTCTTTCGCGTAGGGAGGACTTTGTTTTCAGTAATGACATGAGATGTTTCAAACATAATAAAGTCATTGACAGGTTTTCAGTCTTATCTCACTGAAGAGACTTGTATAGATGTGAAAAGATTCCTCTCCGTGATAAGTATTCATCTACGGAGTTATAAAAAAAATTGTTCCGTCAAATTTGAACAAAATTTGTGCAATTCTCGAGAAAATTGATTTCAAGTAACGTATGCTTTATAATGGTATCTGCAGTAAATGAGAAATCCTGCTCAGAACCCATTTTCTCTAGTGGAAAACGAAGGTCCAACACCTCGGCCATAGGGTGACATATCAGCCTTTCGACAATTTTCTCTAGCGATCTACTTAGCTGGCAAATGACAAATCTTGCCTGTAACAAGTTATTCAAATACGAACTATCTTTTCTTTTTTTAAAGCAATCTACGTTGGATTTGTTGTAAGCTTCATTTTGCAGGTCATTCTTATAAGTAATAATCACTCTTTAATGTAGAAGACTTCCATTGGCTTTCTTTTAGTTATAAGATAAGGGATAAAGTAGTTGTGTATAATTTGGTAGTCAAGGATCAACATTAAAAGTTAAATTTCCATTGGCTGACCGCTACTATAACATTAATGTAAATAGACCTGTCTTACAAACTCAAGTTCAGGGTTTATAATGATACCTGTCTGAAGGTCGTGCCGTATAGGAGTGCTGGATGATTGGCTTTACGACGCTGCCACATAGAGAAGCTTACATTAGATAAACGCAGGAATAAACTGAAGTAGAATGGCAGTGCCCCCGAATCTCAGGCCGTGGATGCCCATAGGGTTCGTGGAGGTTGAAGCCGGATATTCAGAGAATCGGCACACATCATCAGCCTTTCTCATCTATCATCTTGACTCCCAGGACTGCTTCTAGTGCTCATTTATGTTAAGGGCTGAGTCCATCCCGGGAACAGTGCCATACAGCGAATGTAATACAGCATGCAACGGATGATACAGTTTCTGAGAGGCAAAATATTGATATTTTCCTTGTGGATATTATTATTGTTATATTATTTACATGTCACTTTAAGGGATTAGAGAAATGCTATTTAAAAATATATAGTATAATCGTAGGTAATTAAGTTTTTAACTATCATTTTTGTAGATAAAATATATACAGAAAGTATAAACAATATCAAAAAATCCATCAATGAGTTTTTGAAGTAAGCATTAAAGAATCTCACATAAAAAATTCGGGTTCATATTATATCTGTAATAGGAGACTGATTTCAATTTTGATTAAGAAAATAAATAAATATTTCGAAAACAAGAGATATTAAAATTAAATTTTTATCTTTAATTACTGTTTGATTTAATTAAATGTGAAAAATTTCAAGTTTCTAGGAAAAGTAGTTTAGAAAATCACTCTCAACACTTCGGTCATCCCTTAAGTCATAGAGATTATGCCGAAGTAAGATTATTATCGGTCTTCGAAGTGCCATGATAACATTTTTTTTAATCTTCCTGTTTTTCCAGGCGAAATAGCTTCCAGGTTCAACGAACCGAGTCTCGCGAATTTATGGGTTGAGTTGAAATCTTGTTCATAGGAGAATAAGTCTAGAAAGGAGTGTTAATGGCGCCAGCTATAACTTAGGGTAGTTAACTAGATTATTATTACTGTTATTATTGTTTAAGGGATTAAGAAATATTAATTTTGCCATTTTGGTAAAAAATGCTATTTCTTTTTAGTGTCAAGAAGTCAAGCATACCCCAGGGTATATAACTGTGTAAACTTATAAGCTGTTTTGATGCGTGGAACAGGTGCTGCTAACACAATAACTTTTAAACCTCAGTGCTCTTCCTGATGCCAGTGCTACCTACTCCCACACAAATAGAGCTTTTCTGGTGTGAGTTTGACAAGATATAATTTTTCCATGGAAACAATTGACATTGTAGAGGTGAAAACCATGATAACTTATTAACCTATATCCATTACGAAATTTCAAGTTTCAAAAGTTATTTTAAGCGTTTCAGTAACGTATTCTTAAGGTGTGCTCCTTTTCTTTAAAATTGCATACTGTAGTCTGGCTCTATTAAAACAACAGGACATGAAAATACCTATAAAGTTATTTAAAAAAACGCTATAAAAAGAACTACAGAAGTTGAATTATTTGGACCATTAATATGCAAGTTTAACCAATGTTTATTTTCTATATGACTTAAGTGAAGCTACAGACGAAACTGGTGCTGAAAATTTCGATCCATCAAAGAAATACTATCAGCTAGGTAGTCATAGTACTGTTCGTTGTAGGCCTACTGATTCATTTGTCGGTAACTGTCACCATTTTAAAAGTTGTTTATTTCAATGCTGGGGGAAAAGAGATGCACAAACTGTTCTTCTGAGCCAAGGTTAAATTATCGAAGCTGGAATTTAAAAGCGTCCTTTTCTGAAAACTCAATTTGTGAATAGTTAATAAACTTTAATTAACTGGCTTAAATGGTTGTGCTGTGCTGCCTCCTGGAGACTAAGTTCTATTTTTTGCAGGCTTATTAACAATTGGCGTTTCTGATTAAGGTGAAACTGGAATATTTAAACCACTTGTATTTTGTTTCGTATCGCTGAAGAGAGTCAAATACCAACAGTTATATTCGCTATTACTTTTCAAATACATATAATTTTTAAATCAGTTGAAGATATGGCGGGGATCCCAAAAGCACGGGAGTCTGAGGGGACCTTATTGCCGCCATCGGCTTATTATAACACCCTTAACAAATTGTACTTTTTCCCCCCTCAGCGATAAATTCCTCTGCCAAAAATTGCAAGGGTTCTCTCAGGTGTTTGATATCATTATAAAAAAATACAGTGAGTTGGAATAGATTGGCGAGGGCGGTTGATACCGCGTGAGAAAGTGGTAGAGATTCATGTCTACCTGAACGTCTGCTGACCTTGCGAAGAGATGTGCCATATCAACAGGACCCATTCGAGTTTAAGCCATGAACCCATAACATCCCTCCAGTCACTATATGCGCGTTCCCTATTACAGGCCATGGAGGCCCGGAGGGTTCCAGGAGGTTGAGACTCCCAGGAGTTTAGACATGCGGCACATGAAGGTGGTAAGATTGTAAGCCTTACGCACCGGCCGCTTTTACCCCCAGGATTGCTCCTTTTACTCATTTCTGTTAGAGGCTGAGTCGACCCCAGGGCCATGGTGCTACCAGAAAGATTAGGCCAATTGAAAAACTCCAGCGACCACATCGGGGATCTAACCCGCGGCCTTCCGGTTTGTAGCGCAGCGACTCAACCACTACGCTACGGCGTAACCCCCCCTCCAGTAGGCCATGTAGGCAAGGGCGCCCATACCCGGGGGCAGGGGGGGCAGGGGGGGCCGCAGCTCTCAGGGAAAGGAAAAAATTCTATATTAATAATTATAGTCTGTTTTTTTTTCTTTTAAGACAATTATTTGAAAGTCAGTAGAGACATAAGTTTGCAGAAGTTTTACCATATCGACACCATGGAAGCAGAATCCACACTGGATTAGAAAAGGGGATCCTGGGGGTTTGGACCCCCAAAAATCAAAACCTAAAATTCTATTTTTGTATTTAAAAAAAATTAATAAATTAAACAATTTTTGTGGGTGTGTCAAATATGATATAGCAGTTATTTTGTTTCCATAACATAATGAGTAGGCCTGTTATTTCCATTGTTCCTTGTGTTATTTAACTTTTCTTATAAATAGTAATGACAATGAGTATTATAACTTAGGTTTGTTTAAGTTCGCATGTCTTAGAGTACGGTAAACAAATTTCCTAACTAGTTTTTCAGAGCTAAAATAGCGTAAAATGTTATTTTAATTAGTTCAATATTTAAAAATTTTCCGGGGGTGGACCCCCGACTTAGGTAATGATTTCTTGTTTACGTTGGTATGTCTTAGAGTATGGTAAATAAATTTCCTAACTAGCTTTCAGGGCTAAAATAGCATAAAATGTGTTTTTCATTAGTTCAGTATTTAAAAATCTTCCGGGGGTGAACCCCCGACTTAGGTAACAATTTCTCGTTTAAGTTGGTATATCTTAGAGTATGGTAAACAAATTTCCTACCTAGTTTTTCAGAGCTAAAATAGAGTGAAATGTGATTTTCATTAGTTCAGTATTTAAAAATTTTCCGGGGGTAACCCCCGACTTAGGTAACAATTTCTTGTTTAAGTTGGCATATCTTAGAATATGGTATACAAATTTCCTACCTAGTTTTTCAGAGCTAAAATAGAGTGAAATGTGATTTTCATTAGTTCAGTATTTAAAAAATTTTCCAGGGGTAACCCCCGACTTAGGTAACAATTTCTTGTTTAAGTTGGCATATCTTAAGTATGGTAAACAAATTTAATAACTTGTTTTTCAGAGCTAAAATAGCGTAAAATGTGATTTCAACTAGTTCATTATTTAAAAATTTTCCAGGGGTGGACCCCCGACTTAGGTAACGATTTCTTGTTTACATTGGCACGTAAACAAATTCCCTAACTAGTTTTTCAGTGCTAAAATAGCGTAAAAAGTGATTTTAATTAGTTGAATATTTTAAAATTTTCTGGGGATGGACCCACGACCCCCTTGCTTGGGGGGTGTTCCAAATCCCCTGCCACTTCCAATCCTCCCCGAAATTATTTTCTGGCTACTTCATTGTTGCACTTACATTATTATATTATTAATGTAATGTTACAAACTAACCCAAGAAGTTAAAGGGACAAAAAATAAATTAACTAAATTTGCCCCCCCTAGAAAATATCATATGGGCGCCCTTGCATGTAGGCGATCTTAATGAGATAATAGTAATTGAAATATCTTTCCTCTTCATATTGAAGCATATGTATAACTTGTTTACAAACAAAAAACATCACCTTCTACGTGTATATAGGCCTTCTTCTGTGAACTTACCTGTTTTTCAGTTCTTGGCAATGATGTCCAGATTTCTACTCATAGCTGAAATTAATTTAAAAATTATATCAACCTCAAAAGATAGTAGAAAATACCGTATATCTCCAAAGGCTATCTAGTCGGCGCGCAAATGTTTTAGACAGTGGGATGGGTGGGTATTGTCCGCTCTAGAACCAATCCTAAAGTAAACAGGTATTCCTGCCTCACTCTTAGGTAAAGAACCGGCACGAAATCTGTGCCGAATGCCTACGTCATTGCATTATGTTTTCGTGGGGACTGTAGCGTCGATTGGCCTGCTACCTATCTCTCTCGCACAACAGTACCTCCTTTTCTATTTGTAAAGGCCAAGCTACCTCTCTCTCGCATAATAGCATGTCTCTCTCTAGCTAGTAACTGTTTCATCGGCACAGATTTCGTGCGAGATCTTTAGGTATGAGTCTGTTTGAAACATTTGCGCGCCAACTGTCTGTTCCTTAAACAAAAATATTCTTAAAGAATATTTGCTTAAAGAATATTGGTAGGTAAGGATTTAAGGATGGATAAAATATGATATAATGAAATGGATCGCATGGAATTATTTCAGTTAATGTAGCTACCTGAGACCTAAAATCCACAATTATTAAACACCTTTCTCAAATATGTCGCGTAATTCTGAATCTTCATGTGATATAAGGATTTATAGTTGAAAGAAACGTACTAACATACCTATTATTATGTTATGAGTAGGGCCCGGATTTGTATGTAAAAAAATATTTTTTCCCTGATGCGTACATTCCTAAAACAAAGTTTTATATCCAAATCGAGGTCCGGCAAACCCAAATTCCAAATTTTATTTCACATAAAAACACATATTTTACAAAAAAGTTATGTGAATAAATATTTTCGATATTTTCTCCATAAATACATATTTTAGTACTTTTCAGGACTTTTTATGTAATTTTTTTTCCTGATGCTCATATCAAGGTCAGAAAAACGCAAATTCTAAATTTTATTTTACATAAAAATACATGTTTTACAAGTTATATGAATAAATATTTTCGATATATTCTCCATAAATAAATATTTTAGTACTTTTCCTCATTCTCTTTTAACATTTTACAACACAAATTTGTATCTCGAATGAATTCAACACAAATGCTTCACTTGCAATGAGGTGAGAGTGATTCACTTGCACTTGCTTATCGGGGAAGAACAGAACCCAATCTCAACATTGCGTAGTTCAGTTAAAGAAATACAATATGTTGAAAGGCAACTTAACACTATCTCAGGTTCGAAAATAGAAGTTCTAAGAACAAAATTTAAAGGTATGTTTGAGAAAAATGCTGGCTACCAAACCCTCTGCAAAGTCGCTCAAGTTTTGGAAGGTCAAACCATATGTGAACTTGATCGTGTGTGTGTTAGTGATATACAGTACACCTCTTCAAATATGCAAGGTGTGATGTAGAACGTTCCTTTTCTCAATGTAAGGCATTATTCTCGGATAATAGGCAAGAATTTGTGATCCATAATCTGGAGATGACATTTGTTGCGCACTGCAACTCCAGTCAGCATTTTACATCTGATGTTGGTGAGTTTCAATACACATTCTGGTGTTTTTGTTTCTTTTTCAGAAAAATATTTTTTTTTAGTTTTAGCACATATTTTTAAAATTTTAGCACATATTTTAAAATTGTTTAGCACATAAAAAATAAATATTTTTAAGTTTTTTGGCACATAAAAATCCGGGCCCTAGTTATGAGCAACGATCGAAAACAAATGCTGGTCGTTTATGTATAATTCTAATTCTTGGAGATTTCTAATAATTACTGTATAGCATTTCCGATTGTTCTGCCTGAAATTGAATCTTTTAAAATTCTTGCCACATAAGCGAAGAACAAAAGTCGTGTCTATTTATAGGCAACCGATACAGACTTCCCATTAGGATACAAGTGAAAACTACAGTAAGTCGAGGTAGAAGAAGAGAAAATTACAGATTTATATTACAAGTATTCCCTTTTACAAGGAAAAGTATAATCTTCATGATTTCATAGTGAAAGCCAGAGGCACCATACTGAAAACTGTTGAATCTGTGAAAGAATTTGGTGTCTCTTGAAAGATTTTAAAGAAATGGCTCTTCATGCATTAAGAGTTTCCTAGGATGTATTAAAAAACCCATTTATATAGCAGGGCAAGATTTAAACTTAGGAAAACAAGTAATTAATATTATCGTAGTAATAATTTGTATATTGTCCATTGTCCATTGTCCATTGTCCATTGTCCATTTATTGGCAACTAAAGATCTGAACATGTTAATCTCTGTTAGTTTGCAGCCTGTATCTTTAGGAAGAGAGTAGAATAATAAAACAGCTCTTACCAAATAAAAGTTATGATTATTTGTAGTATGAACAAAAGGAAAAACTAAATACGTGTTTGATTTCATATTAAAAGCATGTTCACTGTTATGCAATTGTATTACATGAAACTGCATCTGCAAATGCAGATACTTTATGACACATAGTTTAGAAGAGTAGATTATAGAAGCATAAACAAGCGCAGAAGAAAATATAATTAAAATAGCTTGGCTTTTTTTATAAACTTAAATCACGTAACAAAATTACCTAGTCACTCATAATTCTAAACATTATACCTCGTCGTTTCTTTTTTTGTGATTCATGGTTGGAAGATTGAATTTTGTTTGTAGAGAAACGGAAGTGGCCTCCAAAGCAAGCGAAATGTTTATAGTTGAAACTTCCATTGTATGAAGTTGATGACTCTGGTAATTCCTTAGCGAGTCAAGTGTCTTCACATGCTTAGTTATATAATTAACGAGCTTAAAAGACCCGGCGTCGCCAGGGCTTTGTATTTTGCGTGCAATCAAAAATTAAATAAAATCAGGTAAACTGATGTAAAAAAGTGCCAGCATGTTTTTGTTTAATCAGTCATGACTGCAATTATGATATGCAGAATATGTTTTTTTTTTTTAAATTGATTTCCAAGTTAAGCTCCAGATTTATTCATTAAGCAGGGCTTACGGAAGAAGAAAGGTCTACCATCTCGGCCACCTGGGTCATTTTAACGGTCTAGTTGGATAAGCGCATGTAAAACAATAGTGTTTTTTTGTCATAGCTACCTGTATTTTAATTTCCAAGGCCTTATAAGATCACAGTAAAACAATAGGCTATGTTGTCAAGATAACTGATTTTCATTTTTTTAAATAAATTCTTTCGAATACGTATATTGCCATAAAATAGGCACTAAATTGAGCATTACTCCGAAACAGATCAACCGATTTTATCCATTATGAATAGACGTCTTCCCATGGACATTGTAAATGTGTATACCAAGTTTCATAAAAATCCGGTAAAGCGTATTTGAGTTACCGCGTCTTTAAAATATATACTAAATTGGGTTTTACTCCGGTACCGGTCAACAGATTAGGTTCAAATTCAATAGGGAACTTCTCATGGACGTCATAAATGGGTATACCAAGTTTCATAGAAATCCGTTAATCTCATAGAAAGGCGCCATAATCTATTAAAATAGGCACTAAATTGGGCATTACTCCGATACCGGTGAACCGATTTGGTTCAATATCAATAAGGTTCTTCCCATCGACATTATGAATGTTTACACCAAGTTTCATGAAAATCCGAAAAATCATGAAAAACTTGAGTTATGGTGCGTACAGACGCACGGACAGACGGACGGACAGACATACAGACGGACAGACATTTTTTCGTCCCCCACACAATCTCATAAAGTACCATACTGGCACTTAATAATTATGGAAGACTTTTGATTTCCAACCTGTAAGTTCGTATACATGTGGATCTCGTGTTTGAAGCGAAGAAGAACGAATTATAACACTCAAACTAGGCCTATTCCCTCAGAAAACTCCTAGATATGATTTCTATCGCTCAAACAGTAGGCTACTTAGAATTTTGCAACCATTGCTTTTGCACATAATGCCTGGTAGGGGTTGAAATAAGAAGAAACAGAAATTTTACTGTGCACTTAGGACTAAAAGTGTTCCATCCTATATTGCCTCTTTTTACATGCTTAGGGCTTACAATAAACATCCCTATTTCTCAATTAATTCAAAACCTACAGTGATAAATATTGTACCAGTGGATATAATATTTTACAGATATAGCATTACTCGTTAGGCTACCCATCGTTGGCACAAACTCAGGCTGAGACAACTGAAAATTCTGAAAACACAAGGTCGAACTTAAAATCTAAAATTACATGATCATGTAACAATAAATAATGTAGGTCTAGACTCTAGAGCAATCTTTCGCACAATAAATTTCTATGGTATAATATCTTTCGATAATAAATAGTTTTTTGAAGACTATGTAAAATTAACAAATGTTGTTTCTCGTGATTAAAATTTAATTTTAAGTCAGAGGATGGTGGAATCAACGTTATTTGTATGCTTAGGCAAAAGAAAGGTACAGGCTCTATTTGATGTAGGAAGTCATCACATGTCTTTAAACCATTATAAATGTGTAGGGGTAAAAGTAAGAGGTTAAAAAACGAGGGATTGAGGAGGATCGGAGTAGTTTGTTGTCCTCTTGATAGATTGTCTATTATTTGAAGATTACATCTTCTGGCTACAGTTTACCTGTCGCTTTCCTAGCCCCCCCTAAGACTGAATGATGGCATAAACCACCGGCTCAAACACCCACGTTTACTATGAATATTGTTTGTTGACCTTGCTCTCTCTTGTTCGTACTCCTCCTGCAACAAAAGCGGATGAAATAATGAACTCCACTACTTCGACAATAGAATGCAGTACTTTAAATCTGATGTTAAAATAGTTATTGTATAGGCTATTAAGGAAAACACAGATTTTTTGTATTAATTTATCACTAGAGACCGAATGTTAAGCAAAATGCCTATATTTTATCCTTAAAGATATATTTAAAATTACTTACATAATATAGCTAGCTATTAGGGTTGGGTACAGTCAGACTAAAAAAAATGGAATAGCATAGCCGGGATTTGAACCAGAGTCTTCGACATATGAGACAGTTGGAGAATTTATTGTTGTACCGGCATGTTGCCGGTAAAGTAGCGAACCGAAATCCTGGTTCAAATCCCGGCTATGGCATTGAATTTGTCAGTCTGACAAATTCCACTTATCCTGCACAAGTCCAGTGTGAAAGAACTATCATTCGGCTAGAGTTTTGTACAGCAAATTAAATGAGGATTACTTTGCAAAAAACAGCGTGTAAATCGGTCCAGTAGTTTTTTAGTCTATAACGGACAAACACACAGGCTATGAATATTGAATTTTATAATAAGTAGTAATGGATAATTTATGGGTCATATTTTTAAAATTCTGTGTCTTTTAAAAAAAATATTTTTAGATCATAAGTGCATTTTCCTATTTCGAATTTTTTCGCTATATTTTGGTATTGCATTTTAAATGGCACATATCAAAATAGTATCCAAGTAGTATTTGCTTACTTCGTTAGTAACAAAATGAGTGATTTGTAAGTAATGGGGGATAATTTATTGGTCAGTTTTTTAAAAATTTTGAATCATTTTAAAAATATTTTTAGGCCAAAAATGCATTTTTCCCTATTTTTGGGCCAAAAATGCATTTTCCCTATTTTTGGTCATGAAATGCCTTCCCCTTAATATTATCGTTGTTATTATGTCTTTTTGACAAGTGAAATATTTCGGAAATGTATACATTACCTTAAAATGGGACTCCAGAAAGGTAAACGCCATTACGTTGCTAAGTTTACTTAATAGAATTAAGGGTAATTATAACAAACAACACATTAATAACAGACATATTTTATTGAGCGAGAGTGTACTGTGTGTATATTGATGATCTGCTTGTAAAATGCAGTGAAGTCGTTGAAGCGAGGCGGCCCGTAACGAGGAGGCGTGCCGGAATGTGACCAACAAGTTGTCTCAGGTTCGCATCTCCCTGCCAATTATGCGCAATTTAAATATTCGCAATCCCTACTATTGCGTATCTAACTCGCATTACAAGTTTTATACTAACACTTTAATAGTAGGACTACGAGATTGATTATCTTATGATAATACAAGTACCAAAAAAATTTAATTCTATTCCTACAAATCATAACCGATCCTACGAGCGAGGTGGCCGAGGTGGTAACATCTTAACTCCCATTCGGGAGATTCAGGTTCAAATCCCGGGACCAGCCAATTTGACATGGGTTTTTTCATGATTTCTCCAGTCGTCGGAGATATTTATCCGGATTGGATATTTATTTACCATGAATCATCCTCGTAATTTCATCTGCTGGTCTCCTTAGCCGCGGTAGGTAAGGTCTTGGAGCCGTGGGTAAGGAGGCTGCGGGTTCGAGTCCCGCCTCGGGCATGGGCGTTTGTGTGCAATAAGGAAAAAAGAAAAAGAAAGAAAAAACATTGGTAGATACACGTCATTAGAAGCTTCAAAAAGGACAATGTCGAGTAATAAATATGAAAAGCGGCTGTTTCGATTAGAACTTGTTTGAAACTTCTGCATTTATTATCAAAGCGTTCTATTTTCTTTGCCTGTACCATAGACATCTAGGTAGAGGAGGTTTTTATTTATTTATTTTCTGCAAAAAAAAACCTTTAAAAATTGTAGGTCCTGCACTAATAGTGCGTATTTACTAAAACCCAAAATTTTAATTTGAAAATTTTCTTTATGGAAATTATCAGAGGAGTTAGATATACAGTACTATTTCTGGCTATTTCTTTCGCTAATTGAAGCTTTATCTTCCCTTGCGATCAGTAAAGCTTTTAAAAGGCAGTAACAACTGAATGTCCATTCCCTCATTGCAGTCTTTTAGTCCACGTCAGAATGTGAAGGAAGAAAATCACAAGGTCCATGCTTAGTATAGAAAAAGTAACGAGGATGCTTCACATCAGCTTATAGTAAATGCTTCTCTTATGTGCTTATATGCTTCTCTCATACAAAACTGTCAACTGTCCTGTGAGACTAAACAGATAGAATAAATGCTTTCTACTTACGTGCTTCTACACGTATTCATAGATTCATAGATAGCCAGGTATTCATAGAAACACGAACCCATGTGAAAATTGGGTAAATTGTAGCATTGGTGAGAATCAATGGAAATTTGTTTTTATGTTAAAATTGTATTTTAAAATCTTAGTTTAAATAGCAATGGTCTAAAATGGAAATTTATTATAAAAAGAACATTTAACTAAAAACAGAAAATAATTAACTTTAAAAAGATAAGCCACTTTCAAATGCTTAAACCTATAACTTACATAGGCTACTGCTATGTCATGTAATATTATGTAGTGCGTAATATTTAAATCCCCACATACCTATAATTTTAATCTTCATCATAACAAATTAATAATGTTAAAATAAATAAAACAAATCCTATAAATATTATTTTAAGGTGAAATAATTCTGAAGGCGGTTAAATATCTGGTAGCCCTACGATATTGAATTTACTTACCTGTATGAAAACAACTTATCTCAACAAATAAAATAAATGCATAGGCTACAACTTCGTCGTTTTCGGAAGATATGGCCTATAATGGGCCTATACTGAATGGTTCTATGATGTTCTTAATCCTTGTTTACTGTCTTTATCGCTACACCTAATACAAAATCCTTCTGGATGACTTACTCGATACGGGAAATAAGTGGGCGGTAAGTAGGTGTGTGCTTGTAGATTACGTAAGTATAAATATTGTATCATTTATTGCATCGCCTTCAAAATTACTTTTCTATACTTATTTTAAATTTTCTTTCGGTTAATTTTTGAATGTTTTTTGACAATGGTTATTTACTGTTTCTTGTTCACGTGAAAGATCATTCTGCGACTATTCGCTTCCGTATTGCAACACGATTTCAATTAGGGGCATTACATCTAACTTGCTATTATTCTTTTTCGTTCTTTACAAGACAACTGGTTACATGGAATAATAATCAAGGCCGGAAATAAAAATGTTCTTTGAAAAAATCAGCAGCGCAATCTTTCGTATGAGGGGAAAATAGTTTAAAAAAATAATAGTACGCCTAATAATAAAAACAATAATAATATTAATAATAATACAAATAAAACGGGGGTACTTCAGAATATTTTCTATGCGGTAATTCGTTTGTAATTTTGTCGGACTAAAATGTAATTCCCTTACTCTCCTGGAAAAACGTGTGAGTGTTCGAAATCAGAGTGCTTGTAATCTGAGAGTGTTAGAAAACAGGGTGCTTAGGAAAATATTCGGTTCTAAGAGAGATGAAAACGAGGACTGGAGAAAACTACATAATGACGAACTTCATAATCAGTACTCTTCACAGAATATAGTAAGGGTTAATTAAATCACGGAGGATGAAATGGGCTGGACATATTGTGCACATGGGAGAGGAAGGACACATTTAAAAAATATTGTCTGGGAGACCAGACGGGAAAATACCACTTGGAAGACCTAGACGTGGGTGGGAGGATAATATCAGAATAAATTTAAGGGGAATTGGATTTGCGAGGATGGTTGGAGTTAGCTGAGAGTAGGGTTGATTGGAGGCTCATGTAAGCGCGGCAAAGAACCTCCGGGTTCCATAAAATATGTATTATTCCTTTAGCTTGTTTAGGAATTGTATATTGCCATTGAGTAGCCTATGTAAAATATAATTCACTTTCATATATCCTTTCGCTTAAAAGTTTACACAATAACAAGTTAATACATTGAAAGAATACAACTACTACGCCTAATTTCACATGTCATACATTAAGACAAAATATACATAAATACATTACCAGGCACAATAATGAGATAGATGTGCCACATAATAGATTATCAAAATCATTGAACAGTTATGAAGTGTTAGGTTCAAGACTGTTTAATAAATTACCATTAGAAATCTCTAAGTTGCCTTTAAATCTGTTTAAATGTAAATTGTACACTTGACTAGTGGAAAATCTTTTTTATTCTATTTCTGAATTTTTTGACCACAGTGCAATTATAATATGTTTGAATGATATAATAACTAGTTCCTAACTAATTTACTTTACTCTGTAGATTTGGTGTATACAAAAATAAGAACTCTATATAGTCGGTTAAGTTTTAGTTTATAGTGCTGACTTTGTAATTAAACTGTTAGTTTAATGACAATAAAATTTTTATTTACTTATTATTTATTCTTCTTCTTCTTCTTCTTCTTCTTCTTCTTATTATTATTATTATTATTATTATTATTATTCCTTTCGATTAGGCCAGCTTAGGACCACGGGAAACAGTTGTCTTCTTCTTGTCTCCCCAAAACTTCTTCATTCTTTCGCCATGTTGCTGTTTCCGTTCTTCCGTCCATTTACTTCCCGTTTTCTTCTTGGGTTTCTCTGGAAATTCGCCATCAAATATTGCTTTCCTAAACTACTTTTCTCTGTTTGAAAACATCCTCCTTTTTGATATTGAGTAATTTCAAATCTTCTTCAACTTCCTTGAAAAATGCTGGTTTATTTATTAATTATTTTTTTTACTTACATAGTGATCAAAAATTTGTTTGGTAAATCTGCCTCTTTCCATTCTGAAAATATGACCATAGAATCTTTATTATTATTATTATTATTATTATTATTATTATTATTATTATTATTATTATTATTATTATTATGACGCCTTGGCCGCTATATTAGATTCGTCCGCTAAAGCTTTATTTTGTGTACGTGGTACATAAATAGCTATTAGGGCTTTAGTAGCGTTGTAGAAAATATTTGACGTGAATTTAGTATTCGTGCCGTTAAAATCGTACAGATAAAATATCCATTAAAATGATGAGCTAGAGCAGATGCGCGTGCGCAAAAGACACGGCTCCTGCTCACGAACTTCGTCATAACCCAAGAAACCGTATACCTACTAATATTATACAATTTTAAAATGTAACGGGAATATTATAATGAAAGTCAAAGTAACTGGTTCCATCTTCTGACTCCTCTCGAGTTTAAGAATTAAAAAAGCGTAAGTTTATACTTGGAATCCGGAGCCGGTTTTCTTGCTGTGATACTACCGTTCAATCCCTAAAGTGATGGTGTCTTACTTTATCATGCCTTAGAAAAAGTTACGTGTTTGATAACAAGTGTAGAAATTCTAATATCGGGGAGCAATAGTCACAGATACAGATAAAACAACGTAAACTGATGTAACACAGTGCTAGAATGCTTTTGTTTAATCAGTGATAATTTGCAATTATGATATGCAGAAAATAAGTTATTGTTGTTATCGATTTCCGATTCCAGGTCGATTTATTAAGCAGGGCTTACGGAAGGACAAGAATCTAGTTTGATAAGCATAGGCCTATGTGATGTGAAGGAATATAGCTAACTTGATTGCAACTTCCAAAGCCGTATATGAACACTGTAAAACAATATGTTGTTATGAGAACTGATTTGCATGTAATAAATTCTTTTAATATATTACCATAAAATAGGCACTACATTGGGCATTACTCCGGCGTCGGTGTCCTATTTCTTTCTCCTTACCTCCATTCATGGGGTATTTAATAGTTATACCGAAATATTTTAATGTTTTTTACTATGAAAAAGAAATATCCTTTATTAAGTTTTTTCTCTCACCTTATGGCCAATATTAATTCACGAGCAGGGAAAACGTATAGAAGAAGAGCTCAGAGATTGATAACGGGGATTTTCAGGATTTTGAAACTTTATCAAAATTTCAGGTGGTTAGTAGATAATCTAATTTATCTAAATTTGTAACCTAATTTTATTACGAAAAAAAGTAATCAAGTTATTTATTTTATTTTTCTGATATTTTGTTCAATAGGTCTTATTTATGTTATAATTTATTTGCAAGATTATTCGAAGTACAGAATATAGAAATAAGAGGCGTCTTGCCATGTAGATTTCCAGTTTTCGAGACTGTAACCCCACCTATAATAATAAAATTCCAATAACAGCCCCAAGCCAATAATCAACTTGGTCTGGATGCGCTCTCGCGAAGCTCGTTTGTTTTTGTTGCAAGGACTAACCATGAGAGTGCGTTGAGCTCATGAACTTGAGATCTTTACCTCCGATAAAAATATACTACTTTATCTCTCTCTTTTCTATTCTTTGACTCAGTTAAACTTGTAAGCTTTGTAAATGGTCTAGCTCTCTAGCACGTCTTTCAAAGGGCCATCCGACATTCTCCCAGGACTACATTAAATTTATTTGTTCAAAAATCTAGATTCATCTGATAACGCTTGTTCAGGCATTTTATAAAGAGGACCGATCGTATGTCTAAAGCTTACATTTCCAAGAAGAATATTTCCAAGTTAGAATACACAAAACAATTTATTATAGTAATAAAAGAGCGAGTAACAATAAATATTCATATGTTAGACTATGCTAGTTAAGTAAATGGATGACTTCACGGTGTGAAAAATATCGATTGAGCAACCGCAAAATAATAATAAAAAAACTTATGTGAAAGTCACGTAACTTCCTCTGCCCAAATAAAATATGTTTAAGCATCCAGCCTGAAATTTAAAAAAATGCTAGAATAACGGTAAAGTTGCCAGTATTCACATATTATCCTTGTACAGAAATGCAAGACACAATTTTAGGCTAATTAGTAATTATGCTATAAATACCTTATAGGCTCTTCTTTGAATGTTAGGATATAGACAAACTAAAAAAATAACTGCAAACGTTTATTGAACTTTCCGCCGTTAAGAATAATTTTCGAAATTTATCGAATATTCCCCTTATATATTTCTTTACTCTATGCATGGCCAACAATACATCTCTCTCACTTCACATTCTTATATAGAATAAGAGGTCGTGAAAGAGCGCGTATTCAGTTGTTCACCAGGCAAGACAGTTTTTACAAACAGTGGGTGGCTTATAAGCACTCTTCAGAGAATTTTCTGGAAAAAAAAGCTTCAAATAAAAACTTAAGCTCTTGGTATAAGCACTCCATGTACAAAATTTAAAGGAAATCGTTAGAGCCGTTTTTGAGAAAATCTCAAAAAACGAAATTTTCTTCATGTAAAGTCCCCTTAAACTTAAGAGAAAGTTGTCGCCAATCTTCGTTTTACATCCTCAGAAGGTACCTAACCCAAATACAAAATTTTGTTTTCGTACAATTTTCCGTTTCAAGAGGCCGTATTGGAAAGAGCGCGTATTCACAATGGCGCGTTTATAGTTGTCTATCTGGAGCATCCCTAACGTAAAGTCCAAGCTTATTTAATTTAATGTTATGAAATAGTAGACATTCTTCTGCAGATCTATACAATAAAGAATTGCTTGTATCTTGTTCCTCAATAATGTAAAGCATTCTCCTTATTTTCAGAGAGTTTTTTTGAAAAAAGTTTCAAATAAAAGTTTTAGCTCTCATTTAAGCAACCCATGTGCAAATTTAAAGAAAATCGTTAAAGCCATTTCGAGAAAATCGCGAAAAACAAAACTTTCTTCATGTAAAGTCCCCTTAAAAATAAGAGAAACTTGTCGCCAGTCTTCGGTTCACATCTTCAGAAGGTACCTGATCCAAATATGAAATTTTGTTTTCATACGATTTTCCGTTTTGAAGCTAGACTGTTCACAGGCATCCATACAGACATGTTTCCAAAAATAATAATTTTGGAGTCAAGGGGCCTCAAAACGTGTATTTATGTTAAAAACTCAACTTCGAATTTGGGGGTCGAAAACAATACTTCCTATGGTACCTATGGTACGGGCAGAGGAAGTAATAATAATAATAATAAAAAAAACACAAAAATACGAAAGAGAAAAAATCCTAAGTCGAAGCCAAACTTTTTCTAAGATACATTGCTAACAAGAAGAACGAATAAAGTGCCGAAAATCTTAGGCAAATTCCCTCAGTAAGCAAGAAGTTCTAAAATTTTTTTTTTGCGCAGCCAGGGAGAAAAAAATTGTTTGAAAAGTTTCAACGTCGTCATTAAAGTAACAGGCAAAATCCAATTTAAGAGTAACATTCCTCTAGGTAGTTCCAATGAAAGTGCTCTAATGTAGATTAGATTTGCATGCCCCTACACTTAAACTTCTTAACTCCTTATAAACTCGCAAAAATCTACCATTGTCTGTTGAGAAAGAATGTGCATTATAAATCTGACAAAGACTGATGACTGAAGCATATCTTTGTACCTCAATAAACAGTCGCGTAATACAGTAGAAGCTCGCTCGCGTAGCTAATTACTGTTCAGAATGAGCGGACCTAATGAATAATAATAAAAATAATGGTAATACTGAAGTAATAATAACGAGAACAACAGTAATAGTAGTTTGTATGCTGGTTACTATTTTTTACAGATGCAAAGATGGAATTCTATTTCTGTTATTTTTTATAATTATAGGAAGTGATAAAGAAAATTTCGAAAACATGGAGTGAATCAGGCATGCGATTGGCTTATTTTAGGCTCATTCATATAATATGTTATTGGTTCAAATCGAAAGAAAAACATACGATCTAACTAGTCAAATTAACAGTAGCATATACGCCTATAATTACATTCTGTTATCTACACTCTGTTAGCCAGAGTTCATCAATTGAGCGCAAGAGACAATTTTACCAGAACTGAATGCATCAATTGAGCGCGGTGGTCAATTTTGAAATGTATCAATTGAGCGCAGAGCCTTTCTCGCTTACAATATGCTGTAGTACACAGTCACTATCCATTACTGCACTGTTCGAATTACAAGTAAGTATGCCTAATGGTACCCGTTAAAAGACACTAGAGGAGATGTGAAACAAAGACAAGTGATTAGTACCCAGTGTTACCATACACTAATTACATTAAAACAAAAATGCTCTAGGATCAGCGTTGCCACACTTTTGCATACAACATATCTCACGCCTAGGGAATATTGTTAGAGCCAGTCCTACATATAAAAAGAGGAAACATTATATAGAATTACTTTACCTAGGTATAATCGCGCTCAATTGATGCATTCCAAAACTAACCACCGCGCTCAATTGATGTAGCCTACACCCAAAACTGACCCCGCGCTCAATTGATGCATTTTTAATCAGTTCGCGCTCAATTGATGTACACCCTCTGTTAGTATTGTAAAATAAATTGTAGAAAACTATGTCGCCAATACTTGGGTGGCGCAGTGAGTATCGTGCTGGCTTTCCGTACCCGAGATTGCAGGTTCGATTCCGGTCCAGGTCGATGGCATTTATGTCTGCATACATGTGAAAGGCCAGTGTCAGACATGTAAACGACCTCCGGCGGGATAAAATTCCGGCACATCGGCGACGGTCATAGGCCTAAGTTGCAGTACAGCCCCATCCTTAAAAATTCATAAAAAACAAATATGTCGTTAACTACTTGTATTGCAGTGAAACACTGCTGATGCCGTATAAACTTCAGGAATTTCCAGTTATAATCATAGAAACGCTAACCCCTTTTTATAGGTGTTGTTAATAATTGTCTTCGTTGGCTTCATTGGAATCTCTTTATTGTCTAAACAAGGGGCCAAATTTCTGGGAGGTCTGACAATTCAAGTTACTTTTTTCCGTAGCGTAGTTTCCAAATGATTCAAAACATCAGTAAATTGCAGAGGGTTGAGAATGCAGTAGAATGATTTCAGGAAATGACTCGCATTCTTCTTTCCTGTGGTCCAACCAGTCTACATGTCTTTTCGGTGTCTTCTGGTCAACGACATAAACATCTCAACTTTCTTGTAGCAAGAAAATGGCATTGCTCTTCTGGTCATTATTATAAAGTTCTGTCATTGTTCCACTAATTACTTTCGTTGACGTTGAGGCATTGTGAGATTGCAGCTGGAATAATAAAAGAATATTTTGAAAGCAGGTATGTGAATGCCTTGGAAATGAAAATAATAAAAGTTTATACATTTTTACTTCTTCTTAATGCCAATATTTTTATTCAATGTCAAACATGCTTGTTCTACTAGTAGGCCTACTTTATAACATTATTTATTATTATTATTATTATTATTATTATTATTATTATTATTATTATTATTATTATTATTAATATTGTTGTTGGAACTCCAGTTTGAAAAATCTATACGGAGAAACTTCGTTCTGGCGCGTTTATAGGTGTCAATCTGGAGCATCCCTAACGTACAATCCAAGCTTATTTAATTTAATGTTATGAAATCGTAAACATTCTTCTGCAGATCTGTACAATAAAGAATTGCTTGTATCTTGCTTCTCAATAATGTAAAGCATTCTCCTTATTTTCCCTTGTCTTCGATCGTTTGAACGGTTCCGTAAAATAACTATATTTTATTTTTCTGGACGATATTGGTGAACCTATTAAATTGAGGACGGAATATCCGATTAATAAAGTATTATACATAAGTGTTTTTTGTAATGTGCAACAATTTATTTAAACTATATTCAATTAGAAGAAATTCATTAATCGAAACATAAACCATTACTATGACCAGCTGTACTATGATTTTACTCACTTCATAAGATTATTAAGTCCGAACTTCAATTAATACCATTAAAAAAAAAGAACTATCATTCAAACTATTTAACATTTCTAAATTTCGTAATTCATAACTTGTGGCATACGTATCCTTAAACCATATTCAAAACACCGAGACAAATTGCATAGGGCTTATCATAGGCGTAACCAGGCCGACCATATGGGGGGGGGGGTTATAACATCCGCGGGGTCTGGGGGGTATGGAGTACCCCCCAGGGAGAGGGGGGTCCTCCCCCGGAAAATTTTAAAAATTAAGACGCAAAATAACGAGTTTTAAGCTTCCGGGGGTCCTCCCCGGAAAATTTTAAAAATTAAGAAGCAAAATAACGAGTTTGAAGCTTCCCACGCAATTTATACTTGTATTAAGTAATTTATGGGCAGACTTAAAAAATTATACAATTTTCCTTTTTTTAATCAATGGGGGGGGGGTTCAAACCCCCAAAACCCCCCTCGGTACGCCTATGGGGCTTATAACCAAAAAAAAGTGTGCGTGGAACGCCACGCGACAGAAGTGAAACTTTTTTAATTTTTGGATTTTTTCAATTTTGGATTATACGATTTTTCACTTTTGGATTATACGATTTTTCACTTTTGGATTGTTGGACCTTTTAATATTGGGTTTAGGACTTTTTAAATTTTGGATTTTTTAATTTTTGATCTTTTATTTTTTTAATCTTTTAATTTTTGATTTTTAAATTGTGGATTTTTTATTTTTAAACTTTGAATTTCCGACTTTTTAAATTTGGATTTTTAATTTTATAAATTTTGAATTTTGGATTTTTAATTTTTAATTTTTTGATTTTTTAAATTTTGAATATTTGGATTTTTAATGTTTTAAATTTTGTATTTTTGAACTTTTTAATTTTAGATCTTTGAATTTTTCAATTTTAAAATTTTTTATTTTTAAAATTTTGGATCTTTCATTATTTTTGGATTTTTTAATTTTTGATTTTCGATTTTTTAATTTTTGATTTGCGATTTTTTTATTTTAGATTTTTAGATTTTTTAATTTTTGGATAAGCCTAATCATTGAATTGATTGTTTTCTGTGCAGTCCGATACGCCTCACTAATTTCGTGACGATTTTTAGCGTAACACTATTTTCGTGACGATTTTAGCGTTACACTATTTTCGTGACGATTTTCAGCGTTACACAAGCTCTCGATTTACCCCTACCGCGACTAAAGAAGTTTCACTTCAAAAATATTATTTATATTACTTAACAAATTAATTTTCGGTGAATATTTTACTTCGTTCTTACACGAAGCAATAAGAAGAATAAAAGTACTTAAAGGCCTGTTTAAGCAAATTAGATCTATGTGAAACAGTATCATGTTTCTTCCAAGAGTGACACCCGAAAGAATGTTAACATTGTTTATGTTATCACAACATGGCAACAAAGTGCTTCATTGTATTCGAACCGTTTCCTTCCAACATACCTTCGCGTAGTAGTTCCTGAGTACAGTCTCGCACGAACTTAGAGTCATAATTTCCTGGCATTTAACTAGGGCTATTAAATTTAGATTGCATGGTCAGTTAAGGTATCACATTAGATGCACGTAGACACATTAATGCAGGCCTTTTTTATTGTGGTATTAATAGATCTGAATTCTGTGAAATGTTTTAATGCTCTGAGAGTTAGAATTCGCGGAATAGACTGTACTTAATGTAAATGAAGTTGTAAAGTATACTACCGCCTTTCCCAGTACACATGTTGTAGCACATTTTATTCTGGAAAGAAGATAATGTTCCCAAGCAAAGGTCTTCGACTGATGTCTGAGAAAAAGTTCTGTATTTTATTAACTTGTATTATACTAGGCCTAATACAATATAGCTTATTATTAATATATAAAATTTAGGAAATAAAACATGTTTTACAACCAATCATAGCCAGAGCCATGGAATTAACGGAAGTACCTTGGAACCCTCTTACGAACCTGTGAATCTCGCAAAACATTAAGGTTTTCACGGCTCAGCATTCACACGTTTTTCAGCTATTGAAAGAAATCGCACCTTAAGAAAAGCACGGGGATGATAATAACGTTTCTTCTTTAATCTCAAGAAAGCGATTGGCTGTGTAAATTGCAAGAAGGGGAGAAACAATTTCTATCATAACGTGTTTTAAGCAGCTGGAAACATGAAGGGAATGTAAAGTGAAATTTTATTATATGAAACGATAATGCAATGCATTATTGCATTCCAAACATTATAAATATGCTACAGAGATTTTATTGGAGCTGTTCCTCCTCATGTTTTTTTCTTCTCAAATTGCTTTTCCCCGTATTTATATATATTTGTTCACATATAGAAGTTTTTTCTTGGCTACGAAATTATGGGAGAAAAATTCCTCTGACAATTTTTCTCCTATAATATTCTCATGTAATGTCCAACAGAGACAATAATCTGTGGTTCATGAATGTAGCCTATATATATATATCCATCTTGAATGTTAACTGTACAACAACATGGAAGCCCGGTCATAAAAATCACTAATTAGTGTCCCTCACAATATTGCATATGACATAACTTGTCTGTCAGTGAGGTAGACCATTAAGGGCAATCAGTCATAGGAGAGAGGTTCCATCTGGCGCTGTGAAGTGAACTCTGACTTAGCTCAGATGGTAGAGCAGTGGCACGGATAGCCAAAGATCTTGGGTTCAAATCCCAGTGTAAGAAGAATTTTTCTCCTATATATTCTCATGCAATGTCCAACAGACATGCATGTGGTTCTTGCATGCATATAATCATATGTACATACGAAAGTTATGTTTTTAATCAATTTAAAAATGTTTTAGAAAGGTTAGTACCCCACAATAAAAGGAATAGGATACCCATTCTATGAATTCAATTCTTTCTTATGAATTTGTAAACTTCTTATTAAACTTTATTATTAAACTTTTTATTTCTTGATTTTCAGGTAAGTTACAGAAATATGGATATTCTATAGGAATCGACATCTGTTTGACTACTTTAATTTCTGGTGAGTTATTTAATTCTTGCTTACACTTCTTAATATTTAAATTGCACTTCTAAGAAAATGCTGTTAATTTCAACACCATAACTGTTAGCAACTTACTCTGCAGAAATAATGATCGGCTTTAAACAGGCTGGACAGAAACAAATCGTTGCATTGCAACTGAAACTGAACATCAATTTCATACTTGGAACCATTCGTTTACTGATTGTTCTAGATAAAGTATTCGCCTTACAGGTGATAGAGTACGATTACTTCCACAAAGTCTCTGGATTTTTACATACATACCTTAGGAGCGAGTGTCACAGTTCCTAGAGTTCCTGCCTAGGGGAGGTAGCTGCACCCTGATTGGCCAGCTCTTCTATCCCACTCAACGTGTTGTCTGTCTCTGTCTCGCCGCGGCATTATCCCTTCACTCAACTATTACAGTATTTTCTACGACTGGCAACGTTCTGCATGATCTTCACTCTGTGCTCAACAACAGCAAAGTGATCTTACGCGCATGGGAGTCTGCGCAAGCTGGTAACGAGACGTAACTAGAAGCTCGCTGGCTGGGTAAGTCTTCAAGGCCAGAGACTTTGTGGAAGTAATCGTACTCTAGGCCTACTGAGCAAGTTAGATTTACCGTATTACTGTTGACACAGTTGATATTAACATTCACTGAACCAAACATTTAAAATTTTGAACATAAAATGGATACAGTCCGGGAAGAATTGAAATAGAAAAGTGCCAATTCTCGAGTGTAATATTATAATCATTTTTACGAACGTGTCGGATAAAACGGAAATTTCACTTTATATGTATTATAAATATTTTCTAACGATTTTGTTTAAACTTGGAATATTTCATGATGTTAATGGTATTATGGTTAGTACTGCAACTTTAGAAATCTACTAAGAGGATTTGTAAGAATGTATTGAACACTTTTTCCTTGATAAGCCTATTTTCTGAAGGAGATGCATGAGTTTGCTGTCTAATACAACGAAATAAAATAGCATGGAATAAAGTAAGAGTTAAATAATTGTTTTCTCTTTCATACTAAAATTAAAATTTGGTGTTTGCGATTGGTTTCTGACCTGTACCCTCCACAGAAGTACAAACGGTAACAATGGTTACATTAAGTTATCCTAATTGTCCCCTCGTATTTCTTTCCTGAGATAATATGCTGTTCACAGAAGCACCCACAAGCCTAATGGTCATGTTACTTTATCCTAGTTGTCCCTATGATTTTGTTTCTGAGCTATGCTGTTCACAGAAGTACATACAAGTGTAGTGGTCATATTACTTTATTTCAGTTGCCCCTTTTATTTCTTTTCTGAGCTATGCTATTCACAGAAGTATCCTACATTCAAGCGTAATGGTCATATTACTTTGTCTAGTTGTCCCTTTTATTCCCTTTTTGAGTTATGCTGTTCACAGAAGTACACACAGCCGTAATGGTTATATTACTTTATCGTAGTTGTCCCTTATATTTCGTTTCTGAGCTATGCTGCTCACAGTGCAAGCGTAATGGCCTTATTACTTTATCCTAGGTTCTAGTTGCTCATTTTATTTAATATCTGAGCTATGGTGTTCACGGAAGGACAAAAAGGTCATATTACTTTATTCTAGTTTCCCCCTCGTATAATGATATTGCCCAATTTCAAACACACACGCAAACAAAAACACAATACACATACAAACACACATCCAGAATTCACGGAAATAGTTCAGATATGTAAGTTACTAAATGTGGGAGGCACCACTAAAATTCTTTCAAGCTTCATGATATATGCTTTGTCGGCAGTTGTTCTATAATAGACCTGCTGATGTAGTGTTCGTGGAATTACCATGTTCCTGGCTACTGGCAAGCTTATAAAATGTAAAATACTATTCGAGAAGGTGCTCGTATCGCTATAGTCTATTTGGCTGCAGCCGAAATAGTCTATATAAATGTCAACTTTGAGAAAATCAAAGGACATCATCGGCGATGCAGAAGTGATAATGAGTGGGCCTCCAATTGGTGACGTCACAGACCGGTCTCCTCTTCCTCGAGTGAGGAGTTCAAGGCCAGTCCCACCCAACACCTGTCTTCAGAGGCCATTCACCTTGGCCGCCTGCCTTGCTCACTTTCAATGGATTTGTAATCGGTATTTGCAACATTTGTTATTTTCCAATATTTTCGTTGATAACGTGTTTTGTATTTGCCTTGGGCCTACTCAAAGTTCGGAAGTATTTTGAGAGACTTATTGATTCAATTCTACGGCCAAGAAGGCCCTTATGGGTTATGGTTTTATCCCAAACTTCCTACTCAAAGTTCCGGGGTCCATCATATTCTATTTTTTCTCTCTCTATCCACTATTTATATACTTCTTCTTTCTTCTTTGTCTCAAATTAGGTCCATGTTATATAATTTTATATAATATGACTGAAATTGCTATAACTTTCATTATATTATTATTAGTAAAGGTCGTTGACCGAAGTGTAATGTCATAGCCGCACATTCAATGGGTTGACCAATACGAGTGTGATTAATCAATAGCTGCTACTATTATATTATATTATACTAGCATGTGCCCGCGGCTTCGCCCGCGATAATTATTTCAAAAATTAAAAATTAAGAGCATAATAGTTAAATCATTATATTTATTAACACCTAAATCACGTGGACTACATACCACGATTAGATAGCATCGCCTGGTAAAAGCTACCTCAGATTCGAGTTTCTTGGCCCAGAAAACCTCTGTATAGTGAGTTTCGTCCAAATAAAACAATGTTTGACCATATTAGGGCTTACAATATTCAAGCGATCGCGAAAGTTTAATTTCCAAGGTATGACAAAAATAGACAAGCCAACTGTAATTGTCAAACTTCCATTTAATTTAATTCCAAACCCATCTGAAACCCACTGGCAACAATATGTTTTAATGTCAAATGTGATTCGGATTCGATAATTCTGTGTAAGAAGGGATTAAGTATTCTCAAAAACATTTGATTTTTGGCATTTAAAATCAGAATTTTTCAAAATCCTTTCTTAGTGAGCACCTACATTATGAAACGAAGGTACTGTCAAAATTCCAAGTCTCTACCTATTATAGTTTAGGCTCTACGTTGATTCCTGTCAGTCAGTCAGGACAAAGCCTCTTATATATAATATAGAGATTATCACTACAAATGCTGTCCTAGGTTGATGAACATGAAACTGCTGTATAGTCAGCAATTCAAGATTCAGATGTATCCTGTGCAACTTTGAGGCGAGGACAATAGTATGTAAAATACAATGAGTCCCACGCAAGAGTTGGCCAATGACGCGGGTTTCTGCGTCGCGGCTGGCACAGCTCCAAGTCCCGAGCGATCGGGTGAAAATATCTACGCAAATAATGCCGCGGTTGGTGTAATGATTCAGGTTCTCACATTTACAGTTAAAATTACAACGAAAATAACCACGTACCTCATCACAAGAGATGTTGGAAATGTTCTCCTCTTGCTTAAGCACAACACTGACACCTTTTTTAGGGAATTTTCTTTCACGCGCGTAAGTTCAGCTTCCGAGATAGAGTTAATTTCTCTTGTGATATTGTCTTTAAGTTCTTCTTGTGTATGGGAAATTGACCTATACACTTTATTTTTTAAGTTTCCGCATAATTAATATTTACATACTGTTAGAAGAACTTGATGACAATATCACATAGGCCTATCACAAGAGAAAGTAACTCTGTCTCGGAAGCGTGAAACTAAATTTCCTAAAAAGGAGCCAGTATTGTCTGGATGCAAGAGGAGAACATTCCCATCGTCTCTTGTGATGAAGTACGTGGTTATTTTCATTGTAATTTTGACTGTAAATGTGATAACCTGAATCATTACAACGACCGCGGCATTATTTGCGTAGATATTTCACCCGATCGCTCGGGAGTTGGAGCTGTGCCAGCCGCGACGCAGAAACCCGCGTCATTGGCCAACTCTTGCGTGGGACTCACTGTACAAGACAGTCCCTTATATTAAGTATCTGGCAACCTTAGACTGGCCTAAGTTTTGGGGATTTTTTGGTTTTCGTGTCTGTCTGTCTGTCTGTTTGTCTTGCCGGGTGACTGGCTGGCCAGCTGTTGTCTCAATCACGCCAAAAAACTTGGTTGTTTAAGTAAAAAAAAAAAAAAAAATCAGACATATCTTTTCTAATACTGATTGTACTAAACTGTAATAACAACAAAATTGTAACAATTTTGTTACTGTAAATTTTTGTAACAAAAATTGTTTTAAATAATATTCCCAAGTTTTTTCCATTGCAAAACATTCATCGAATGAATATTGGACCAGGTGTAGATAATTTATATGTCTACTAATGATACTGTTTTAGAGCATGCTTAGTTTGTATTATTAACTTTTCTGTTGTCTGGAAATTTTAAACTACTTTTTCTGTGAAAGCCTTGCAATGATATTTTAAGGCAATATCAGGAAGCACTTGCTTAACCTGCAATTATTTAATAAAATAACAAAGAGTGCTTTCAAATTAGTTATCCGAAAATATTATTTCAAAATAACCTGCGGGTGCTTATGTACGACAACACTAGCATCTATGCAAAAAAAGGGATCGTTAGCTAGAAGCTGCATAAAAAAAGCGAAAAGTCATGCTAGCGGAAATTTTTAAACATATTTTTATACTTAAGAATTCTTAAGTTAGCATAGTGTTCATTCCTCATAGCTGCTCGTTTAGAACACTGCTTCGTGGTACAAGCTTTTTTGTGATGTACGGTTAGTGACAGTTTTTGTTTGTAAAAAGCATAGAATCATTCTTTTTTATTACCTTGCTTACTCAATAGGTCATTCAGTTATACGAAAACATGTCATAATTGAATCTTTAAATTGTAGATTGTATCGAATATGCGCAACAGGGGGCTCATACACCAACCAGTGTCAACATTTTAGATTTTTTTTTCTCTCATATTAAAGAACACATCTTTCTGAACATACCCTATAATTTTTATGTTTAAATTCGGTCATTTACTGGAGATATACAAGTTTAAATGCCAGTATGTGCGTCAAGTGGGTGTACCTTATATGTAAGTTGAAATGCATGTTGAATTTTCAAAGCCATTTTCCCGTTACTTAATATTTTCAACGCAGAAAACACATTATCTCTTAAAGTAATGGTCCAAATTGCATGAATTTTTGCACACATAGTTTTTTGTGTGTTCTAGAGGATAAACCTAAATAATCTGATCTATTTGCAACACAAGATCATTTCACTTGTGAACATGATGTGAAAAAATTAGTAATAATTTTATATTGAAATTTTAAAATCCCTGAAAATTGTATCAGGCATACCACAGTATACAACTGATGGTTTATCCTCTAGATTATAGTGTCAGCTATGAACAAAAATATATTACACCAAAGAGATTGGCCCTTTGCAAGAAATCATGTTTCTTAGGCCTTATCACATGCTGAAAAATAAAAATTTTAATTTTCTAATATCAACCTTCATATTTGTGACATTATAATCACTTTTGGGGACATTTCAAGCCCCACGTGTATACTAATAATGTCCAAAATGTCATTTTGTTATTGCAAATAGTGTTTAAGATATTGAACTTTTACTGCTCGGGCATGGTCTCTTGGTGTATGAGCCCCCGGCCCCTCATAACGAAAAACTTTATTTTTTACAATTATTTCTGTCTGACGTCTTTATTTCGCATTTGGTCACTTACAATGTATCCGTTCTACTGTTCAGAACCTCAACTTTTAAAGCTGTAGGCAAGAAACATTAAATTTAGCTTTAAATCTGAGACAGTTGGGGAGATTTCACTCATTAGGTAGTGATCAACTGGGAACCTGATGGAAGACGAAGGAAGGAAATGCTGATACCTGATGGATGGTTAAGGGGAGCATGTTAGCAAGATAAGATACAAGGTGAAGATACGTTCGACAGACGGCAGTGAAGGAGCTAATTTAGTTAAAATTGGAATGTGTAATTATCAGGGCCCGGATTTTGATCCCATGTCATCTTTTAACTGCTCACTAGTGCAGATATTCTTATCACGACTCCTAGATTACATAAATGGTATCTTTTAGGGTCTTTTTTTGTCATTTTCCCCCATGTTTAATTTTTTAGGTAAATTTTTAGAATGTAATGTCATCATTTGTTCATTTTTGTTATTTTACGGCCTTTTTTCACATTTCTTTTTTAGGTTATTTTAAAAAATATAAAGTTATTATTTTATTATTTTGTGTCGTTTCTCACATTACATTGAGTTTTTGTGCCTTTACTTACATTGAATATTATCGGAACTCTAAATAAGCATAAATAAATAGATCTTGTTATAATTTTAATTTGGATACAGACCCTGTTTGCTGTTTGCATTTAACCGTATGTACCAATAAAGTAATTACAGGCCTGTAATTGGGCCAACAAAACGAATGTAGAATAGACACTAATCTGATGGATAAAGTAATATTTTCATAACAATCTTTGGGTCACTTTTCTTGGTTTTTGGGTCATTTTTTGGTATTTTTGCAGTCATTTTATAACTCATTTTTAGGTCGTCAAGATCCGGGCACTGACAATTATGTATTGTTTGGTTGAGGGAAGCCACAACATTGTGGAGAAACCCTAAGGAGAAAAGTAAATACTTCTATTGACATCCGTATAGTAGGATTATGTAGGCTACGTATCTCGCATTATAGACACCTAATCCTCAGCCTATTGTACTCCAATGATGGCATGGGTTTGCAAATGACTAGCTCCACAGGCGGTACTACCGTTCCTCGCGAAGAGCAAGCCCCTGCTGTGTAATTAATGAGTGATTAAGGAGTCCCACCAAGAGGAGCAGAGCCAGTGTTGAACTGTAGCAACCATCTTTAACGGAGCAAGAATCATTTCCTGGTCTCCATCCCAACATTCCAGCAGCGTAAATTCATTTTTTTACTTCCAAATCTCCACCTCTTTTTTTTCATGGCATGGTTTGGTCAGTTATTCATGAGTGGGTTGTCAACGATAAAGGAGTTGACCTGCTTCTTGAGAAGACAAGTTCGAATCCCGAGGACGTTAGCTTGTCACACTCCAGACTCTACCTGTTAGAAATTTTAGATTTCTTTTTTCGTTACAAATGAGGATAAAGGAGGAGGATTTGCAATATCAGTGTGTATGCAGGTATTATGGGCGCAAGGACACTATGTACTATGTAGTGTTATTAATTGTTTTCTTACTACCATTACGAACATATAATCCTTTATTAAAAATATTAATAATGACCTAATTGACTTACCTACTCCTGCCAACATTAACACCTGAAGATTATTGCTCTGGCTTTCTGTGCCCAAGGTTGCGGGTTCGAACCCGGCCCAGGTCGATGGCATTTATGTGTGCATAAATGTGACAGGCCCATGTCAGTAGATTTCCGTCAGTAGATATGTAGCCTACATAATCCTGCGGGACAAAATTCCGGCACGCCGGCGACGGTCACAGCCCTAAGTAGCAGTACATGCCCTTCGTTAAATAACCATATAGGCCTACCAACCAACCAACACCTGAAGAAATTTGGGCGGCTGTGTTGAAACATACTACGAAACGGAACAAAAAGACATTACAACAAGCAGGGAGATTACTTCATAAACAAAAAAGGTTCCCGAAATGTATTTTGTCACGAAAATCATATCTATTATTCATAGTCATCATATAGACTAATGTTCTATAATTAAATCATAATTAAATCAATACAGTGTATTTCTTTAACCTCAGTCATCAAATAGACCAATGCATCAAAAACATCTCATATGAAAAAAAAAAAAAAAAAAACAAAACAAAACAAAACAAAACAAAACTACAAGTTAAACAAAATTTGTGGCATCATCATCCTCTTAAAATGACTTAAGAGTAAAGGAGTGCTTTATAATTATTATATTTAGCCTCAGATTCACAAGAGAAAAGAGGAAAACGTGTGATGTAACCAAAATGAGGATGCGTTCTTGGCTGATATTGGCATTGCAGAAAACTGTACAACCTTCCAGAGAATCCAGCTGATGAAGGTGCTGAAGGTTCCTAAACTCGATTTAACCAAGGTCACCATAGGTAATGAATATGAGATATCAAGGATGAAAAAAGCTGGCGATGGTTTGATTGAATAATAACAATACTACTACATACCTTGTTACGTCAGATAGATATAAATCTTTTTTCCTGTTAATTCGTAATCCTTGAAATATCAAAACACACCGCATGGTTTATCATTAACAACGACTGTCGATACTTCAGAGGAAACATTTACACCTGGGTACATGTTAAAACGATAGAAGGGTGAACCGCACTACATTTGATGGATATTATCTAATCCTTTCAGAGCTAAATTTATACGTCATTATAAGACTATTAATCGAGTGAAATCATCAGTGAGCTCTACGTTTGAAACCAAGGAGGAAATTTTTATTGAAATAGCTGGTTTCCACAAACGACAATTTTAATACGCAGATTTATTGTGTTCATATTTTAACATAAAGCATTAATATATTAATCTTATATCCCTTGTGTTACGCATGTATAGCCTACGTCACATACAGTGAAAGAAGTGCAATCATAGTTCAGTTTGCTTTAGTTTGCATCTTGTCAGTATTCAATGTACGAAAAAGTTACTTGTTTTTGTATTACCTAATGCACCACGTGTAAACAGTATAGTTAAACAGATTACTTTTTATTAGAGGTTCATATTATTTTACCTCTCAAAATTATTCGACTAATCTATTAAACGGGAATTTTCTGGACATTACTGCACATGCATTCATTATTGCATAGGTACAGGGGCGGATCCACGGGGGGGGGGGGGGAGAAATGGGGGAAATTCCCCCCAAAATTTGTAACATTAAGCACAAATTATTAAAAATTTATTAGAACATAACCCAAATACTTAAATTAAAGCAACAACATTCATTATTTTGAAATACCTTTGTAAGAAAATGCTGAAATGTTCATTTTGTTTTTAATTGTGTGCTGGGAATAATTAATTTTTATGGTTCCCCCCCCCCAAAAAAAAAGTCTCTCTGGATCCGCCCCTGCATAGGTTTCGTAGTAAACTTTTAAATTAAAATTACGTAAAAATTAATTATGTGAATTCTAGCAATAACATCTTAAAATCACACTGAATTTTTTGCAGAAATTTCAGAAAAACTATAAAATTAAAAATCTTTGCTGGATAATGACTCAGTTCCCTAAAGATTTTATAAACTCGCACTGTACACAGCAAGAATTATAACTCTCTTTCACTTCCTTTTTTTAAACTTTCGACAAAGAGTCTTATCTCTACTTCTTATCAAAAATGTTCCGGAGAGTAGTTCCAAAGAAGTGTCGTGCTTCTTGGAAATTCAGGAAGTAGACATTGTTGTATGGAACATTTAAAATATTGATGGTGCCATTTTAAGAAGACCTCGTCCCAAACCATCGTCTATCTACTAAAGAATATAACAGCGTTGTTCCCATAATCCGAAAATCTGCACCGAGATCGACACCGACAAAGAACAGATGCTCTTGTAGTCGCGTGGATTTCCCCAGTGTAGCCGCGTGGATTTCCCCAGTGTAGCCGCTGTCATTAATTACTTCTTAAGTGAAGTAAATGTGCTGTGGTACGCATTTGGAAACATTGTACTGGACTGCTGAAAAGTATGAATATGCCTAATTACCTTTCTATTCACTGATTGACAGGTTGAAGAGGATTAGGGTGGCAGCAGGTATGAGTATTTCTTGGAAAAAGAGTGTTTAAGAAGTGGCACCCACAATATTCTGAAAATCAATCAGGAAATCGTGTTATGTGAGAAGGGACCGGCTGCCAATAATTTATTATTAAACTGTCTTCTTCATGCAGCGGCAATTTATTTATTTGTTTTACATTTAAAACATACAATTTTACAGGACACACTCCAGAGTAAGGTACTAATTGTGGTAGGAAGTTAGCAATATCAAATCCCATCAAATAAACAGCAATTACTGTAATATTGCTACATATAACAAAATCAGGCCTGGGTGGCTTGGGTCGCTTAATTCCTAAAAGGGAGAGGTAAAACTAAGATAAAGAAAGAAAGAAAGAAAGAAAGAAAGAAAGAAAGAAAGAAAGAAAGAAAGAAAGAAATAAGAAAATCAGACGGTAACCAAGCATTTAATTATATTAACGTTCTCTATATCTTTCAGTTCGTGTTATTAAGAAGTATAAACTGCTCTAAATTAATAACCCATACTGAAGCTGCGTTTAGAAATAAAATTCTCCTTAGGTCCTTAGCCTATAAATTTTATATTGTTGGGATGATAGAAGTGTTGATTTAGTCATTTTGGTATAAAAAATGCGTTTTTGTTGTTTTTTTGTTGTTTAGGGTCAATGCTTCAAGAATACCCTAAAGTACAACTGTGCAAAATTTTATGCCATTTTGACTCATGGAACAGATGACACCATTTAAACCTCAGTGCCCTTCAATTAGCCAGTGCATCCAAACTTTAATCGCAATTTTCTATGCTTCAATTTGTATGTTTTTTTGCCGCATTCAAAACCTATCTTCTCTACAAAAATGAGAGATGCTTTTTTTGAAATTTTTCACAATATACTTTACAATGAGTGCAGTAAAATGTATAATTAGATGTTCTGTATTGGCTTTATTTTTATTTGTTTAAATATTAAATATAATTCCATGGTAGTTTTTTCATTTTTCTGAGCAAAATATTTATATAAGTATAAACAATATTGTTCCCGCTCCCACGGTAGCTCACAGGCGAAATAGGGACACGGGGAAACCTCTCCGGTTTGAAGGATGCTACACTAAGTCAAGTTTAAATACATTTATTGAGCCCCTTGAAAGATACAAAGAGCACAATGGACAAAATGATAAATAGACCCTTTAAAATACAAGATGGAATTTTGTATCTTGCTTTACAAATAAATTCCTCTTCCTAGCGGTGCCGAAGAAGATGAAATGTTGATGAAGTCAAGGGGAGACGACTTAGTAAGCTCCTTCTGGAAAATAAGGCATGCTTGCCTTATAAGACTGATGAATAGCTCGGAGGACCAGAGCAGAGCAATTTTTATAGTCGCGCTTGCTCGGACGACTGAGAAAGAATTTCACTATTCTTGAAGTGAATGCGCACTATCAGCAAATTATTTTAAGGTCGACTTGCTGCTTCGACCGAAAAGAAGAACCTTTAGATGTTGCTTCGACACTGCAACTAAAATTAAGCACTCTGAAATATTCACTTCACAGCAGTACTTACAGTCAATCCTTTTACTTAATGAGTTACGCATTCAAGTCCATACGGTTTGATCAGGGAAGTAAAAAACTTGGCTTCACACATTTGTAATTAAATCACAAATAAATTACTTTGATGAATGTACTAAATTGCGTCTCTGCAATAACTAGGGCTGGGAAACTTCAAATTCCCAGCTCGACAATAAAAACTAGATTCAGAATTCTGAACTGAAAACTAGCCTGGCGAAAGCTTCGAACGAGAGAATAAGAATGAATAGCAAGAATGACAGACGTCACGACATGTGACGTAAAGCAAGAATCCCATTGGCCAAGAAAAACAATAAATAATTAATCTTGGAAATAAATCAATTAAGTTACATTAAAATACTAAAACATAAATAAGAGAATTAATAGCATTACTTCAAAACTGAATTGTTTCTTTAAAAACACAAAATTATGAATAAAATATACTAAAAAATAATCAGACTGAAACTTTGGGTTGGAGATTATAACATGACTATCCAAAAAATGAAAGATGCGACAGTCAAATGTTATTTCTTATGAGAATTGATGGGAGAAAGAACAAACAGATAAGTAAACATATTTAAAATTATATTGAAGACACAACAAGAAAAATAAAACAAACGAAGACACAAGCCTGTTGCCATAGCAACACGGCGAATGACCTCGCGAAACCAGCTAATGCCTCAAATCCGGCCAGACACGAATGCTGGACGGAACATATTGCCCGCGATAATTTCGCTCGTGAAATTATCTAACAGAATGTGACGTCAAGCAAATTCGTGAATGCAAGGATTCGAGGCCAAAACAACTATCAAGTCGCAATAAAGTCAAAATCGGTGGAGTGGGATGCGTCCGGCATCAGCACTCTGAATGAAAGCAGGTGTCACTGTCCCTCTTCACTGACAGGCAGAGGAGCCAACTTGATGAGGGGCCTCTTATAAGTGCCTGAGACAGTGCGCACAGTGACAACTCTGACAAGGCCGTCTGGGCCTGGGTGTACTTGGTGCACCAGACCAAGCACCCACCTATGAGGAGGTACATTGTCCTCGAGAACCAATACAGGGGTACCCAAAGGAACGTCTGGCAGTACCTTATGCCACCTTGCACGACGCTGTAGCGTGTGGAGATAATCCACGGACCACTTCTTCCAAATACAAGTGACCATCTGCTGAAGATGGTTCCAACGGGAACGCAGGCTGTACCCACCAGAGAGGTCAGGACTGGGCACCGACACAATGGGCTTGCCAATAAGAAAGTGGCCGGGAGACAAATATCCAAAGTCATCCACGTCCTCAGATAACGACATCAAAGGACGTGAATTCAAGAATGACTCAATTTGTGTGAGAACAGTAGACATCTCCTCGTAAGTGTACTTACAGGACGAGGACATCCTCTTCAAGTGGAACTTCAAAGAGCGTACTGCCGCCTCATGAAGTCCTCCCATGTGTGGAGAGTGAGGAGGCAAGAAACGCCAATGAATGTTCAAATGCGCAGTGGCGTCTTGCACTGCGGAGTGATGTTCTGATGACATCAAAAGCCTAGAGAGGTTCTGCAGGTCGGCGTGAGCTCCGACAAAGTTTCTACCATTATCACAAGTGATTGAACTTGGAATTCCACGACGACTTGTGAACCTTGACAATGCCGCCAGGAAGGCACGTGAGGTGAGCGAAGTCACTAGCTCAACGTGTACGGCCTTCGTGGACATGCAGACAAAAATAGCAACGTAGGCTTTAGTAGTCACTTTGGACCGCGGGCCACCAAACTTGAGAGAGAATGGACCGGCGTAGTCCACACTAGAGTTTGTGAAAGGAGGGAGAGGATTTACTCTCTCAGGAGGCAGATCAGCCATCTTTTGCTGATAAGCCTGAGCCTCAAAGCGGAAGCAAACACTACAGCGCCTCCGTACACTGCGAACCAGCTTGCGAATGCAAGGGATCCAATACGACTCTCGCAAGTGTGAGATGACTAGCTGAGGTCCTGCATGACCTAGATGCAAGTGCACATGGAGAACTAACTGCCTGGTGAAAGCATGCTCTGCAGGAAGTAATATCTGATGCTTGTTGTCAAAAGGTAGGTTGGACCGACTTAGACGTCCACCTACACGCAGGATGTTATCCTGAATAAAGGGGCATAGTTGCCGGATCTTACTAGAAGAAGGCAAATCTTGCGAGGAAGACAATGCTTGAATTTCCTTTCTGAAAGCATTCCTTTGAATGATTCTAATGCAAGAATGCAAAGCTTCAGTAAGCTCTGACGGCAACAAAGGGCCATTGATAGGTGACTTGAGTTTCAAGTAATTATTAATGAAACGTCGCACATAAGCCATGACCCTGATTGTTTTCAAGTGTGAAAACTTAGTCAGCCATGGGCTTAAGCTAGAGGTTTCGATGGTGACTAGCGCTGCTATCTTCACCTCTGGGAGAGACGAAGACTCGAGCTCAGTGGGCAAACTGGGCCACTGAGTGGAGTCGGCAGTAAGCCAAGAAGGGCCTGACCACCACAGAGAGTTGTTAAGTAGGTCAGAAGGGGTGGCTCCCCTAGAGATGAGATCAGCGGGATTGTCCTTAGATGACACATGCGACCAAGATTCAATGGCAGTGAATTCTTGGACGTCCGCGACTCTGTTAGCCACGAAAGTCTTCAGTTTAGAAGGTGAATGGTTTAACCAACCAAGTACAACCTTGGAGTCACTCCACAGGTGTACTGAACTTATAGAAAGTTGCAACGCAGGTAACACCCGGTGAACTAACGTTGCCAACAAGTGAGCTGCCAACAACTCAAGGCGAGGTATAGTCGTTGCCTTCAAAGGGGCAACCCTAGACTTGGCACAAAGCAGACAGCTCTTGGCCTTATCGAGGTGATTAGTAGATCGTAGGTACAGACAGGCGCCATAAGCCACCTCGCTAGCATCACAGAAACCGTGCAACTGCACAGATACGAAGTTCTGCTGTAATGCTAGCCGAGGGATAGCGATGCTGGAGATGAACTGAAGTTGGTTGTGAATCTTGCGCCACTTGTCGGCGACCGCAGAAGGAATGGGCTGGTCCCATGAAGTAGTCTCCTTCCACAAAGATTGGAACAGAATCTTGCAGTAGGACACTATAGGGCATATTAGCCCAAGGGGATCAAAAATAGAGGCTATACAAGATAGCAATGTCCTTCTGGAACAGGTGGTGAATGGCTTGGAGGGATCGACTGAAGTTTCGATCCTGAGCATATCGTCAGAAGGTTGCCATATGAGGCCTAGCGCCTTTATGGAGGAGGTGTCAGAGTCACCAAAGGTTCTGTGGTCGAGAGACTCCCGCAGCTCAGGAGGAACGTCTTGGAGCAGTTCCACAGAATTGGAACTCCACTTACGAGGATTAAATCCACCTAGGGGGAGAAGCTCTCTCAGCTGAGAGACAATAACCTTGGCCTCAGACAGCGTATCAGCTGTGGCCACTATGTCATCGACATAGATGGAATTGTTTATGATGGAGGCTGCTACAGGAAACTTGCTTCCCTCGTCGATGGCTAGCTGTTTAAGAGCTCTGGTTGCCAGGAAGGAGGCAGAAGCAGTGCCATAAGTGACCGTGGTTAGGTCAAACAGCTGAATAGGGTCTGACACAGAAGTTCTCCAGTAAATCTGCTGGAGAGGTTGGTGGTCGGGATGGACTAAGACCTGTCTATACATCTTCTCGATGTCCGCTGTGAACGCCACTGGATTGAACCTAAAGCGTAGGAGGATCGAGAAGAGGTCAGGCTGCACCACCGGACCTACCGCAAGAATGTCATTGAGTGACTTCCCGTTAGAAGACTTCGCCGAAGCATCAAAAACTACCCTGAGTTTAGTCGTGGTGCTGGAAGGCTTCAAAACGGGATGGTGCGGGATAATATACTCATATTTCCCGAGTGAACTCCGAGAGGCAGGCTTCATGTGACCCAATTTCAGATAGTCATCCATGAACCTGTTATATTCCTCTCGAAGGGTTTCATTTAAAGACAGTCTTTTTTCTAATGAGAAGAATCTCTTCTGGGCTTGTAGCACTGTGCTCCCCAGGGATTCTGGAGCTGATACAAAGGGCAACTTTACAATGTATCGCCCATCGGAGTCACGCTGAGTATTGGCAGCAAAATGCTGTTCACAAACTGACTCGTCAGGGAAGGGGGCTGAGTTAGACACTCGTTCTAACTCCCAGAACCGGGAAAGCTGGTTACTCACTAACTGGTCAGCAGTTAGGAAGGCTGAGTAATTAGAAGACATAGCCTCCGAGCATTCAGGCTCATTTGGGCTTGCTTCAAGACAACGCTTAGCCGTGGATCGGCGTCGATGACCATTGGAAGTATGGCAACGCTGTGAAGGGAAAGGCGCAGAGGGCAGTTTCCCGGCGAAGTACCAACCAAGGTGCGAGTTCTGAATCGTAGGTAACTCACCGGTGGAAATTTGCCCTGGACACACCACTTGGGCGCAAATCTCCACTCCAAGAAGTAGATCGACACACTTAGGACGACTAAAAAATGGGTCAGCCAAGGGAAGATTCGGAGGAATGTTCCAATCTTTGGTCTCAATGAAAGAGTTCGGGAACCTTTTCTCCGAAATCTCCGGAACGACAATGGCCTGTGCATTGTAGCGCCATGAAGTCACTCGCGACTGAATCGCGATGCTGGTTAGCTTATGTGTGCTAACATTAGTGGACAAAATTCCCGCTAGCGTAGTCCGCTGCGCATGAGGAGCTAGTCCAAGACGCCTAAACAGCCTGTTGCTAATAAGATTGCAGTCTGAACCGCTATCCAGGAGGGCTGTGGCCTCAACAGGCGAGCCGTCTGAGTCCAGGATGCGGACAGTAGCAGTAGGAAGCAAGCAGCGCTGCTGGGTCTGACTAGAAGCCATAACACCTGCAGTGTTGGCAGCCTGGTGACTATCGCTAGTCGGGTCGTGGAGGAATGTGCTATGTCTCCCAGCACATCTCCTGCACTGAAAAGTCCTACAATTGTTGGCATGCCCTTGACTAAACAGGCATACGCGACACAGTTTGCGGTCTCTAACAAACTGGTCTCTTTGAGCGAAAGTCATGCTCCTGAAGTCGCTGCATGAAAACAGGTCATGCACAGCAGTACGACAACAGAGACATTTAGGCCTCGAAGAAGAAGACTTTGACTTGGAAGGAGCCGGAGAGCTCGGAACTGACTTAGCAGCCTGACCTTTCGTGGCAGCATCAGTCATCTGCAGTATGCGAACTCGGCTTTCCAAGAAGACAAATAACTCCTTGAGAGTAGGGAGCTTCCCTATTTTGACAGATGACTCCCATTCTCTGATGAGGTTCATCGGAAGCTTGTCGATGATAATTCTGGTAATAATCAGATCTGACAACTCCACTTCTGTATTAAGGGAATTAAGTGCATGTACCGTGCTTATAAAATGATCCAGGTATTTCTGCAGGGATTCTGCAGAATACCTCTCAATCTGAGGGGGAGAGAAGAGATTGTCCAGATGGGTGTTGGCGATTAGCCGGTCGTTATCAAACCTATCAATCAAAGTCTGCCACGCCACCTGGAAAGTCGCAGCAGAGACAGGAATATTCTGAATGACCGTACTAACCTCTGATGACAGGCAAGACTTCAAGTACTGATACTTGTCCATGTCCGAAATGTGCCTGTGTTGAATTACCAACGACGAGAAAGTGTCACGAAACTCGATCCACTCAGAGGGGTTCCCATTGAACTGAGGAAGACGGATTTCGGGGAGTTTCGGTAACAACGGCGTGACAGGGTCGAGCGAGGAGCGCTGACTGGCAGTCTGCGCCTGCTCGGGTTCATATAGCTGTTTCTTTTCAGCTATCATGGAGTCAAAGAAACTGATGACTTTATAATAATCAGATTCCACTGCGTGAAAGTCGAATTCATGATCCTGGTAGGCCTCGTCAATGGCCACCTGAGCATAATCTGACTTATAGGCCTTGAAGATCTCTACAAATTCAGAGCGGCGAATGCGCGCCTCATGAAGCGTAGTGAGATCTTCGATTTCGTACTCTCGCATAATCTGCATTTGACGCAGAAATTGCGATTGCAAGTACTCGAAGCGTCTTATTTTAGCCTTTTGGGCAGCTTCGGCCTGGGCGTGGGCTTCGGCTCTCTTAGCCTCAGCTTCCTCACGGGCCAGGGCGAGCTGGGCCTGGGCTTGCCTTTCTGCAAGGGCCTGCTGGGCCAGGGCCTCCGCTCTCTTAGCTTCGGCTTCCTCACGGGCCAGGGCGAGCTGGGCCTGAGCCTGCCTTTCTGCAAGGGCCTGCTGGGCCAGGGCCTCCGCTCTCTTAGCTTCGGCTTCCTCACGGGCCAGGGCGAGCTGGGCCTGAGCCTGCCTTTCTGCAAGGGCCTGCTGGGCCAGGGCCTCCGCTCTCTTAGCTTCGGCTTCCTCACGGGCCAGGGCGAGCTGGGCCTGAGCCTGCCTTTCTGCAAGGGCCTGCTGGGCCAGGACCTCCTTGTCAGATAAGGCCTGAAGAAATTTACACAACTGAGAGTTGCCTCTGGAAATGACGGCGTCGACTTCTGCCCTATAGGCTTCTTCAGCATCAGAATAATCCACACCGTCGATTTCAGTCTGCACATGGTCGAACTTAGCTGCAAGTTCGTCTAACTTAGACTCATACTTTTTGAGTTCAGGATATGTGACATCCTCAATGGCTAAATTACTAATGACATTAACCTGCCGCGTAATCTGGGCCTTAATGGGAACTCGCTTGGCTTTAAGAGCCGTCAAACCGTCTGGACTCGACATAGCGACTTGCTTATACAAATGTCTGAATTAAATAGGTTGCCCGCCTAGAGCCGGTGCAACAATGACAAATTAAGGTTTGTTTATAAGAATGGAGTGAGTTGCCCGCATAGGAGCATACGAGTAGACAAAGAAATAGTGTGTAGCTGTACAGGTGTAAGTACACAAATGTAAATGTTTACACTTTACAAGAAAGTACCAAAAACTTAATTGAAATCTGTCAGAGACCTCCCTCAAACGCAATGCGGAGGAGAACCACAGATACTTATAGCAACTGACTTTAAACTACTTATTACTGATGGCTACTGATGGTAGCGTCTCACACCGGCGGCAAACTATACCGGGAGAACAAGATTGATATATAAGAATGACTAGAATTGTGGCTAATCACTGAGGTCTCTGTAATAAGTGACCAAGACAAATTCAAACTGTTAATTGAATAGTTACTCTACGTTAATTATAGGTCACTAACTATCAATGCATCTTCAACCATAGGCCTCTGGGTCATATCCAGGCCCGGAGGAACCACAAAGAGATGTTCCCGCTCCCACGGTAGCTCACAGGCGAAATAGGGACACGGGGAAACCTCTCCGGTTTGAAGGATGCTACACTAAGTCAAGTTTAAATACATTTATTGAGCCCCTTGAAAGATACAAAGAGCACAATGGACAAAATGATAAATAGACCCTTTAAAATACAAGATGGAATTTTGTATCTTGCTTTACAAATAAATTCCTCTTCCTAGCGGTGCCGAAGAAGATGAAATGTTGATGAAGTCAAGGGGAGACGACTTAGTAAGCTCCTTCTGGAAAATAAGGCATGCTTGCCTTATAAGACTGATGAATAGCTCGGAGGACCAGAGCAGAGCAATTTTTATAGTCGCGCTTGCTCGGACGACTGAGAAAGAATTTCACTATTCTTGAAGTGAATGCGCACTATCAGCAAATTATTTTAAGGTCGACTTGCTGCTTCGACCGAAAAGAAGAACCTTTAGATGTTGCTTCGACACTGCAACTAAAATTAAGCACTCTGAAATATTCACTTCACAGCAGTACTTACAGTCAATCCTTTTACTTAATGAGTTACGCATTCAAGTCCATACGGTTTGATCAGGGAAGTAAAAAACTTGGCTTCACACATTTGTAATTAAATCACAAATAAATTACTTTGATGAATGTACTAAATTGCGTCTCTGCAATAACTAGGGCTGGGAAACTTCAAATTCCCAGCTCGACAATAAAAACTAGATTCAGAATTCTGAACTGAAAACTAGCCTGGCGAAAGCTTCGAACGAGAGAATAAGAATGAATAGCAAGAATGACAGACGTCACGACATGTGACGTAAAGCAAGAATCCCATTGGCCAAGAAAAACAATAAATAATTAATCTTGGAAATAAATCAATTAAGTTACATTAAAATACTAAAACATAAATAAGAGAATTAATAGCATTACTTCAAAACTGAATTGTTTCTTTAAAAACACAAAATTATGAATAAAATATACTAAAAAATAATCAGACTGAAACTTTGGGTTGGAGATTATAACATGACTATCCAAAAAATGAAAGATGCGACAGTCAAATGTTATTTCTTATGAGAATTGATGGGAGAAAGAACAAACAGATAAGTAAACATATTTAAAATTATATTGAAGACACAACAAGAAAAATAAAACAAACGAAGACACAAGCCTGTTGCCATAGCAACACGGCGAATGACCTCGCGAAACCAGCTAATGCCTCAAATCCGGCCAGACACGAATGCTGGACGGAACAAATATAAAAAATCCATCACTAAATTTGTAAAGCAAGCGTAAAAGCATCTTACTTAAAAAATCATATATATTTTAATATTTGTCGGAGGAGATAAAATTCATTTTTTCTTAAAAATCAACTAAGTTAATTAATATTTAAAATTACAAAAAATTAAATCATAAATAACATTGTTTTTAAATTCGAATAATAATTAAGTTATTTGGTATAGTAATAAATAGATGTATTGATTACTATTTGGCTATCATTACCTATGTAACTATGTTTCACTTCATTATCTGTAATTTCACTTCACTCTTATAATCAAATCATTGTGTTTTATATGCCTGTCTAATGTACTTTTTGTATATATATATATATATAATTTGTAATGTTAAATTAATAATGTACTATAATTCAGCTTCTTAAGGTGAGCTTTGCTCGATGAATTTTTTTAACATATGTTATGTATATAACAAATTGAGATATTAGAATGAAATTTAAACTTTAGTTCAAATTTACATTTTAGTTAAGTGTGCGAAATTTCAAGTTTCTAGGATAAGCAGTTTAGAAAACCACTCTCAACACTTCGGTCATCCCTTAAGTAGGAAACACATGTAATGGAAATCATAGCGTGAACTCAGCATCAGCATATTATCTAACAACATCGACATTATGGCATTATGGCCGTCACGTACTTTTAATTTTTGCTTTATGTTATGTACATTTTATTTTTTATACAAATAAGAGTCTATATATTTAATTTTTTACGAATAATCAACAATTCGAAATCAATCAGTATTCGAAAAAAATATTTAGTTAGACTATATGCTATATGTGGGAGTTTTTAGCTTTAGTTAGGTGAAGGTATGATAGCCCTCCAAATTCAGTTTATAATTTAGTTCCTGTCATTCCCATAATTAAGTTTATCACTGATGTAGCCTACATTCAGTCAAAATTCTTGCATAAATATACACTTTTATTGCTGACATCACTAGAACATTCGTACAGTTCAGTATTATAAGGATTGTATAAGAATACATCGCCATTCTATGGCCTAGCGAATTCAGTTATCTACATTTTAATCTCGTAGGAAAGAACTACACCGTAATACTCTTTTAATAATCCTTATTATTTTTAATTTGTATCACATATGGGAAAGACGATTGTCAAAATCATACGAAGGCACTTCTTCCCACGGAAACGGACAAAGAAAATCCTCATCATCGAGATAGTCTATTTACATCCAGCATTGTGTCAAGGTCCAACTACACGCTTCATCTCATCTCTTACGACTGCATATCACTTCGTTCTTTTGTTTCATATGTTTCAAGGTCATGTTTATTGCTTTTATATAAAAAAAAATGTCGTTACACATGGATTGGAGCCAAATTGTGGTAATAATTGTTGTCGTTACGCCCAAGAAACATACATGTAATACTGAGTAATTGTTAAGAACGGAAGGAAGTTATTAATATCAGCTTCGCAATGAGAATCGTTACTGAATATTTCAGATTAAGTACCACCAAGACAATACAGAAGTAGTAAAAAGTAAATTTTTGGCTATTCGAAATACAGGAAAGGTGGCGGGATTTAAGTATTTCCCTATGGTTGTGTTCAACTTAAAATGGCGTAATTGAAATCGCTTATTTAAATCTGAATAAATAACTGCATGTCTTAAATATAACTTATTTGTATGTATTTCAAGTACACAAACGTATAAAAACTTACCAATAAATATTTACCCGAATGCTCTTGCTCGGGTTTAATTCCAGAGACAAATCTATAGCCTATAACCGTGAGCCTTAATACAGCTTCCAGTATACGTACCTACTTGTTTTTTTACTCTGTTATCGATGGGATTTCAAAGAACACTATCATAGGTCATTTCCAGTGCCTCAATGATATGGATAGGTCCTTATTATTCCGTCAGTGTTCAAAGTAATAAATTCTTCTGTAGTCATTCCCGTACTAGCTTTTCTTATGAAAGAACCTTTTCTAAACAAACTCATGAGCTCGATATCATAATAGCGATGAAATTTCCTCATGCTATTTATATTGAACAGGAAATGCCTGCCTCTATAGATGGCAATGATATTATTGACGAATTTAAGGCACTAGTGCCATGTGATACTCGTCTGGTTCTATAGGTGTACAAATAAATGTAAGTTGTAAACTTATTTACAAATTTGTTATAATGTTTTAACTTTTTATCAAAATTAATTTAAAATAGCTTATTTGTAAAGGTTTGTGACAAATAAAGACTTTAAAAGCCAACTCCCTATTAAAATAGAGTGTGCACTCCTATGATTTATACATAACTTATATATAATTATATTGCAATATTATTACTGGTGCCTGGGTGAGCAAAAGCTCGTGCTCGGGCACAGTTCAGCACAGTGAAAAAAAAATATAACGGATACTGGAACTACAAACTAAAAATTTATAGAAAAATCATTCTACATGCAATGCATATCCATACACACATGGCACACACAAACATACACGCCAACAAAGCAAACAGTACATAATAAAAATCAAGAGCAAAATAAACATATTAAACACCACGCATTTTTTTTAGATAAACGATACACATGAACAGCGAAAATGAAAACCAGAACACTAGGACAATGCAAAATGAGTCACACACTAGGCTGTATAAATTTTCCAAATTTGTTTCTTGAATCTGCGTAAATTTAGTTCATATAGTTCGTGAAGAGCTCTTATTAGTGAGATGTATAATCTTGAGCCGAAATTTATAGTGTGATTTAATCCAGCAAGAGTAATACATTTGGGTTCATAAAGAAGAATTTTGATTCTGTCTGGTAAGGTAGTGACTGATGAGGATTGTTGATTTTAAAAATATTTCTAGCTTTATGAGTCAGTATTTTGAGTAATTTGAGTTTGTATATTTGTACTATATCTAAGACATTAAATTCCGAATATATATATCAGCCTTTTTCTAGAGTAGCCTATCACCTCACAGTTTCAAATATTTTTAAGGAATCGTATAACACGGCAACATTTTAATGAGGAAGGCATATTTTACATGTTTGGCGAGTGATATCTTCTACGTTTACTTTAATTCAAATTCTCGATTTTTTTTTAGTTTACCCATAACATTATCCTTGAGCTAGTGGTTTTGTTAGAGCGGTCCGATAGAGTACGTTGTAATGTGTACCTAAATGGTTGTAATTCTGTATTCACAATACTAGCCTTATTTGATTAAAACTGCATTTTATTAGACCTATTTGTAGCCTATAAACCAAATGAAACTGAGAAGTAATAAATTTCTAATGTTTTCAAAACATCTCTTGCAATAATATCCATGTAATTTAAAAGATATCCATGTTTATAGTAAACTTTAAATCTTATATCTTCTTTTGTAAAACTATGACATTATCATTGTTCTAATATTTATTACTGGTTATTATATGTAATGTAATATGTAATGTTATTATATGTACAGTCGCGATTAGACTCTCAAAGCGAGACAAAAAACAAATCATTAAAAAAATATCCATTTAAATGTAAATACAAACTCCTGGAAAGTATGGGAATGTAATACAGCAACATTCAGGTGACTACATTCTGCAAATTTAATTTGCCACAGGCTAAAGATACGCAATCCCCGTCATGACGTTCAGCTGTTATCTAATCACGAAGCCTCTAATGAATTTCACACAATGACACCAATGCAAAATCCTTTGAAGCAATGACTTCAGTTTGTATTAAATAGCCCAAGGCCCTCCCAACACTTTAGCGAATATGTTTGAAACGAATGTTCACGAATTACCTGCATAATTACGAAGATGAATGAAGCTGTATAGGTTTAAACCAATGCTTAAATTGCCAACTTCTGCAAACATAAAAAAAGTGGTATCGCCTTGTCGAGTGACGAAGAGTGCAATTTATAGCATTACGTCACAGGAATGACGCGTGTTTGTTGTAATCGCCGTGTTTTCTGGAGCCTTGCATCAGGTGGATTCCAATAATGATGATCACCTTGACAGCCAAACACGTCATGCATGCCATATCGATTGAGGCTATCTTTCTATCTTTATTTACAATTTTCGTATTAATTTTTAATGGCTATGAACATTTTAGGAATTACTCCTTTCGCCGTCCTATGTTTCTTTGGGCTTCTCAGGAATCTTACTTCTGCCAGGTGTTGACAGTATTTGAAATTGCAAAATAACCAAATAAAATAGAATCAATAAATAACATTGAACAACCTGTTGATATACAGGGTGTTCATGAATAACGCCGAAATATTTTACCTGTGTATAGAGTGGACATAGGCAAGGAAATTTTATTAGGAGATTTTTGCTCTATGACGTAAAATATGTATGCTACAGGGCATTAGAGTCATTAAAATTTGGTGCTCATAGGTCAATAATGAAGCGAAATAGGGTTAAAATTTTCGTTAAATTGACTTACATGCCTTCTTAGTAATCGATAAAAACCTGATTCTTAATCATCTTAATCGAGTGTTTCCATAGGCCTAATCTGCAAATTTATAGATTAATTACACGACTGGCTACCACTGCATTAGTTTTTTTTATTCATAACTCCAGTGTTAACAACGAAGTTCCTTCGTTTTGCATTTTTTTAAATGTTAGAAGTCAGTAGCGGCCATGCTTTAGGACAGAGTTTCTCAGCCTATGGTCCGCGGACCAGTCCTCAGACCATTAAAAAATATAATAAAGCAAGTGGAAAGTAAAGAAGTAAAATTTTTCCACATATTTCGTTATAATGACCTATACTTAATACCCCAAATATAAGAATATAGGCCTTCTTTTAAAATGGGATGTAAAATTAGGGGTCCGTAAAATTTTTTAGACATTTTAGAGGTCCTCGGGTTCAAAAAGGTTGAGAAACGCTGCTTTAGGAGATTTTATGCTGTAAGAGGAAAAATTGAATCTATAGAGCAAAAATCTCCTAATAAAAGTTGCTTCTCTATGTCCCCTCTAGGCCTATAAACAGGTAAAATATTTCGGTGTTATTCATTAACACTCTGTAAAAATGGAATAGAAATGCATCTCCCAGATGAATTTAAAAACCTAATGGTACCGATTTTTGAAAGAACACTCAAGATCAGCATTGATGTCTATCTCTGTGTACAGCCTAGAGAAGTTTCTTTCTTTAAATAACAGAATAACATGCTAACATGCTATGAACTTGTATTGTAATTAAGAATTGTTAAATTTTTAAATCTTTGTTATTATTTTGACGTTGCTCTACATTATAATGATGGTTTGGCAAATAAATTTCATACATTATAAAAAATAACATTGGATGAATGAGAGTTTAAGGTGTTTTACTACAAATAGAAATTCTTATGATAAATGATGGCATAATATTATAACAAGTAATTTTCTAAATACGGAAGTTGATATAAGTTATCTTAAATTTAGATCTGGTACAGGCGTTTGTTTGCTTGACACAACAGAAACCAGTCGATATGTTTCGGCTTGCTAGTGTACTAACGTAATTTAATTTAAGGAATAGAGATGTATCAGGTTTTCATCCTTCATCCATGGAAGGTCAAGTGTAATTACTTTGGTTCCTGAAGGAGCAATGTGATCTGAAAACCTGTTCTTGTCGGCTCGTGACTTCATGGCTAAATGGAGAAATTAACTTTATTAATGCTTTGCTAAACTCGACATTTCCCATACCAATGATGAGGTGTATAACAAGCAGTGCTTCATGGGAAGTTAAGTAAATCTGTAAACAGCGTGTGAGAGCGCTCTGTTATTTGTCTCTGCTTAATACTAGGTGTAAAAAACAGGCTACTTAACTTATTATGTCTTCAAGTCTACCTTGGCCTTCAACTTGGATTACATCGGCTCTCAGGACATTCTTAATGTCACGTTAATGTCCTCTACATCATACACAATATTATGATCAGTCTCTAAAAAATATCCGGGACAAGGATTTTAGAAATAACAAATTCGACAAAAATGGCACAAAAATATTTTTTTGAAGTGAAGTTTCTTTAGCCGCGGTAGGAGTAAATCGAGAGCTAACCCAAACTTGCGTTACTACCACAATCGTCACGAAATTTGTGGGGCTGTGACTGAACGGACTGCACAGAAAACAATCAACTCAATGATTAGGCTTATCCAAAATTTAAAAAACCTAAAAATCCAAAATTTAAAAATCCAAAAAAACCAAAATTAAAAATAAAATAAATTACGGGAACGCGCGGGGGATCCAAAATTAAAAACCGATTATCCAAAATTTAAAACATAAAAATCCAAAGTTTAAAAAACCCAAAATCCAAAATTTAAAAATCCAAAAAATAAAAAGTTCAAAGATCCAAAATTTAAAAAAAACAAAAATTAAAAAAATCCAAAAGTCCAAAATTTAAAAAAGGCCAAAAATCTAAAATTTAAAAGTCCAAAAAACCCAATATTTAAAAAGTCCAACAATTCAATATTGAAAAAATCCAATAATCCAAAATTGAAAAAAATCGAAAAATAAAAAATTGAAAAAATCCAATAATTCAAAATTGAAAAAATAAAAAATAAAAAGAAGTTTCACTTCTGTCGCGTGGAGTTTCACGCACACTTTTTTTATTCTATTTTTTGCGTATTACTTTACACAATCATTCATTAATCGAACAATGCAACACATTTTAGCTTCGGTGCATTTAGATGTATAGTTTCTGGCTTTCTGCTCACGTGCTGATAATCTCTTTATGTCGCAACTCTATTATTACAACACACATTTTTTCTCAGTAGATATTTAAAATTATAATTCCAGTCATTTTCAGAGTCATGCTGGAAGGGAATTCTTGTACTTTCCAGGCTATTACTCATCATCATCATGATGCCAGGAAATTTTTTTTTTTCGAAAAGAAATAGTGAATTAAATTACAAAGTAAATAGAAACTTTTTGGTTTGAAGTGTCTAAACATCATATTGCAATTTTATTTGGACCGGAAATTCTTAAAACTCCTCCGCAAAGATCTTTCGACATGAAACCCGTTAAAAACCACAAAATATGCTTTTCTTGAATTCTGTTAAATTTACAGCTGTGAAAGTGTTTTTTAGAGTTTCGGACATCATTTTCAAATGATTAGGCTAAATACTTTATTATTCACATAGTTTCCCGAACCGTAGTTTTGAACCCCATCTGAATTCGACGAGACTCCAGAGTTTTTAAATTAACAGATTACGTTCTTTTGAGTAACAGCCTTGGTGACGTATTATTATAAGTACATTGAGGCAGTGTGCACAGTTACAACCCCTATGAACACTTTTTTCTTGCCTAAGCAAGAATAACCTCTGTAATATTTATTTTTACTTCAAAAATGAACATTGTTATTTTCATACTTACAGATTTTTCTACGTTTTTCTCCATTCATTTCCTGTTTGTGCTATTGAAGTAGGAAACCAGAACTTCCTGCACTCAGTCCCGGAAACCTAACCTTCCTGCGTCTTTTACCTTCTTTACAGCACATAATTATGTGCGTCATTATATCAGAGTTTCAAACTTCTGATACACTTATTATTGCAGTCAAGAAATATTTGCTAGTTGAATTTGACTATTTCAGTCTTACCTGAGTCTTCAATTTAATTTATTTCTTAATACTGTATACACTTACGGATTTAATTCTTAGCTGCTAAGTATGAAGCGACTATTTGCGCGTTCGTAAAGTAATTGATATATCGATACAAATTTAAATTAAAAACAAATTAAATAAAAAGTAGCTTTAATACTGTACAATCAGTTCCGAAAGCACTGGGCTATGTATGTAGGCCTACTGTCAGGCGGTTTTCAAAACATTCACTTAGTCCAATATGCTGTAAATATTTAAATTAACTGTTATAAGGACAATATTTAAAATCTGTCAGAAATATAGCGTTAAATGTGGAAAATTAATAAAATGTGCACAAATATTATACTATCATGCATGTATGATGGATTTTCGCGAAACTGAAAAAATGTGCAACAATATGCAACATGAAATCAAAATACTTATCTGGTATTAAGTTCCAGAATGGATCTTTATGAGATTGTGTAGGGGACCGGAAAATGTCTGTCTGTCCGTGTGTCTGTGTACGCGCGATAACTCAAATACGCTTTATCGGGTTTTTATGAAACTTGATACACGCATTTAACTTATAACGTCCAAGGGAAGAAGCATTTTGATATTGTACCAAATCGGTTGACCGGTACCGGAGTAATGCCCAATTTAGTGTCTATTTTATGGTAATATTTATGAGAATCGGTTCTCATGAGAACATATTGTTTTAGCTATGACAAATAACACTATCCACATATTCCTTCACATATTATTATCAAACTAGACCTTTGTTCTTCCGTAAATCCTGCTTAATGAATCGATCAGGAGCTTAACTCTGAGATAGATTACAAAAATAACTTAATTTCTGCATATCATCATTGAAATATCACTAATTAATTCAAAGCATTCTCGCACTTTGTTACATCATATTACCTGATTTTATTTCTGTAATTTCTTGTACACATTTTAATTCTAGCATGTAATAGAAAGCATTTTTAAAAATTTGATTTTTCATCCTAATCAAGAATAAGAACGTATAGAAACTACAAGACTTCCTATGGATATATCTTTCCTTTCCAGTCTCCCTTTCAATACACATTGCATAATTCTAGTGTGCTTAAAGTATGAAAGAACACACTTAAATGTAAATGAAGAAGGCGTTGCAGTTCCCACGCATTCGAACAGAATGTGTATGAATGCAGCGGAAGTCTTTAAACGCTGGAATGTTTCCTGGTATTTATTTGCGTAATGGTCCTAATATTCCTCGAGGGATTAGTTTCGAACGGTTACTCGAGGTGCTGATTATTTATTATTACCGTGCTTCAAACGACATAGTCGCACGGATATGACTTGAACGGGACCTGACGACGTGTTTTGAAAATTACGCATACGCACGTACAAGGGAATGACCGTCCATTTAATAATGCTTTGTTACTGGGGACTGAATGGATAGCATACGGATCTTTTTTTATTTCACTTTTAACAGAACGATACTATTTATTATTATGTTATTTATTCGATCAAAAACATTATTTTTATTCAATTAGATTTTCCTTCAAATACAGTCTTCTAAGGGATGAGTTTAAATTACATTCTCTTCAGATCACAGAATTTAAGTTACATTCTCTTCAGATCACAGAATTTATGTTAGGCCTACATTCTCTTCAGAACACAGAATTTAAGTTACAGTCTTTTCAGATCACAGAATTTAAGTTGTCCACCGCTATGGCGTAGGGCCTCGCTCCTATCACGCAGCGGGCCCGGGTTCGATTCCTGGTCGACAAGTTACCTAGGTGGAGTTTTTTCTAGGGTTTTTCCTCACCTGTGAGACAAATGTCGGGTAACTTTAGGCCCTTGTGGTCGCCGGATATCATCTGGCCGTCATTGATCTCCATCCCATCCTCGCCTTGTTTGTAGTGTGTGTGTGTGTGTGTGTGTGAATGGTGTGTCTCGTCCTACGTGTTCGTTTTGACTCTGAGGTGGCCCCGGCATTGGGCTGATCACTCATCCGGGGAGGCCCTCCATGTCCTTGTCTGGTCAAAAAAGTATGTATGTGACCCAAAGATAATCTCTCCCCTGTAAGGCTCGGACGGCTTGGGTCGCTTAAATCCTAAAAGGGAAAGGTAAAACTAAGGAAAAAAGAGAGAGAGAGGGAGAATTTAAGTTACATTCTCTTAGGATCACAGAGTTTAAGTTACATTCTCTTCAGATCACATTATTTTAGTTAAATTCTCTTCAGATCACAGAATTTAAGTTACATTCTCTTAAGATCACAACATTTAAGTTACATTCTCTTAAGATCACAACATTTAAGTTACATTCTCTTCAGATCACAGAATTTTAGTTAAATTCTCTTCAGATCACAGAATTTAAGTTACATTCTCGTCAGATCACAGAATTTAAGTTACATTCTCCTCAGATCATTGGATTTAAGTTACATTCTCTTCAGTCACAGGATTTTAGTTACGTTCTCTTCAGATCACAGAATTTAAGCTACATTCTCTTCAGATCACAGAATTTAAGTAACATTCTCTTCAGATCACAGAGTTTAAGTTACATTCTCTTCAGATCACAGGAGATTTTAATTCAAGTTATTTATGTACGTAGTGCTTAATATTGTAATACATATTATTGCTATAGTGACTCATGTAAATTTTCGTTCCTTTAGGTAAGCCTAATGCAAATATATGATGTAATACTGCAATATTGCAATATTATAAGTTGGGACCTACGTTTTTCTAGGCACTGTGTGGCGAATAAACCGAAAAATGGCAAATATTTAATTATTTTATTTAATAATAAAATTCTTAACTTATAAATGTAAGCCTATTATTTTCACTGTTCCAAGCGTTATTTAACGATTTCTTGTTTAAGTTGGCATTGCTAATTAGTTTTTCAGTGCTAAAGTAGTTCAGTATTTAAACATTTTTCAGGGGTGAGCCCCAAACCCCTCGACACTTTCGACCCTCGACGAAATTATTTTCTGGCTACGTCACTGACCAGAAAACAGTATGGGTATCAGCCTATAAATAAATGGTGCAAAAGTATGTTGCACAAACTTTCTCGCATATACGTGTTAAAGGCTAGTACAGAAAAAAGTAAATTAAAGAGACAATATAAATTTTACTTATTACATTTTCATAAAACTGACAAGTATGTAGAACGGAAAGCATCAGGGTCGATCTTTATCTTCAATGCTTTTACTGTGAAATAATAATAATAATAATAATAATAATAATAATAATAATAATAATAATAATAGTCAATGGCAGTAAAACTGTATATTATTAGTACTACTACTACGGGAAAATTCAAATATAAGTCGCACCTTGGGATGAATCGGTCCCACCCAACCCACCCTCACCGATGCAGTTTCTTTTCTACCACTATCTAGCGAATTCTTCTGTCCTCGTATTATGAAGAAACTCGTGATTGGACGTTGGAGGTATGACGTCACACCACTAGACGAGAGGTGACAGGCTGACAAACCTTGCGGGAGATATAATATGCCACATTTTCGAAACCTATAAACAGTGTATCGTACATTATTCGAAAATGCAAGGGCGCTTCGCTACGGCTGCCGCCTCCGCTTCGCGCACTTAACTATGTGGTTAGTGTTATGCATTATTTAGCTATATGTAGAGGTGGATACAAGGCACTTGCGACAATATACAAGGACAGTTGGTCACTCTGCTTCGCTCAGAAACAAAATACATCACACAGTCCATGCAAATGTGAATATCGAATGGACGGAGCTTAAGGGACGACTTATATTTGAATTTCGCTACTACTACTACTACTACTAAAACTAAAACTAAACTCCGTGGCACTACATCCCTGGAGGGATTTGACCTACCAAACGAGCGCTGCGTCAACTACCACAGGCAGATGGCAGGGTTGGGGCATGTGGTCAGCATGCCGACTCCCACGGCCGTTAATGGTAGTTTCCGTGAACGGAGCCGCTACTTCTCTATCAAGTAGCTCCTTAATTTGAATCACGAGGCTGAGTGTACCCCTACCAGATCTCCCTACCTCAGAAAAATCCAAGGATGTACCGGGGATCGAACCCGGGCCGACGTATCTGACGCTAACCACAAGACCACGCCGGCGGTCCTACTGCTACTACTACTTAGGTTATATTACACGCTTTAACTGCATTGTAGGTCCTGTATTGTGTTTAGTATGTTTGCGTGAACCATTAGTCTATAGTAACAACTTATTCGCGTCATCTGTTTCTATTGTTTAGTGATGTCTTCTTATGTGATATTCAGTTTAAACGATTATAATATCCAGTGACATAGCGGCGATGAGTTATGGAAAATAAGCAAGTCCTACAAACCCGGCGTTTACTTTTGCAAACGAGGAAACCATGAAAAACCCAAGTCAATTTGGGCGGCCACGAAGTTTGATTTGAACTCAGGACCTCTTCCCTGTTAGCCCATAGGCCTACCACCTCGCTGTAATTGGTTTTAGTGTGTTCATTGCGACTGAGCTAAACTGATTGCATTTCACAACAATAAGTACATTAGGCCTATAGTTTTCTTGTTTCTAGGGGCAACAAAATGTCATTCATATTTTAATTTAAATTTATGTTCTGAAATTCGCATTTAAGCTGTCCTTATTTCGTTTTTATCTTGATATCTATTAAATGTACAAAGAAATGTGTTAAACAAAAAATGTTCATTTTAAATTTTTTTACAACTTTACTGTGATAGGTTTTCATGTATCGCCTACTGTAATGGATATAATCTAGAAAAATTGAAAATGGATACGAGTAAAGTGCCCCTTAATTCATTTTTGCGGAAATACGGATATAGCCATTTTATTAGACACAGATAAGACTTTACAATTTTAAATTTTTATTAAAATCGTTAGAGCCATTTTTTCAAAAAACAATTTTTTTTTTAAAAGTTTTCATGAAAAGTCCCCTTAATATTTCAGTTGTGAAACTAAATTTCTGGGCGGTTCGACAAAATTTCGAAAAAGTCCTTATTTCAAAAAATTAAGTAAATACGAGCCGTTTACCCGCTGTGCTTGTCCACAGACAGACGGACAGACGGACAGACGTCATTCCAAAAATACTTTTTTCGGTTTCTAGGCTTCATGAAACGTGCTCCCCCGGTGTTATCTCGACTTCGAATTTTTGTCACGATCACAATACTTTCTCTATACTACGTATATGCGAGAAAGTAAAAATGCTAACTTACCGTTACAAAATATTGCACTGGAAAAATTCCATATCAAGTGGCATGGGAGATCAATACGAAGTAGCCATTGTTCTTGTTTTAACATTAAAAACGTATTGGTTATAAATATAAGAAAATGCTTAATGCATATAGACTGATAAACACTTTAACCACATGTTCTTTAATATACGTTTACACAGGATGTTAATGCATAACACTGAACTATTTACCTGTGTATAGAGGGGATATACTAGGCATGCACGTTTTGTTAGGAGATTTTTGCTCCATGGATTCAACTTTTCCTATTACAGCATAAAATCTCCCAGGCATGGCCGCCACTTCTCACATTTGAAAAAAGTTAGAACTTTGTTGTTAACACTGGAGTTATGAAAAAAACTAATGCAGTGGCGGCCAGTTATATGATTAGTCTGTAAATTTTGCAGATTATAGAAACACTAAATTATGATATAGCTGTGGATGAATAATTAAGGATCAGGTTTTTGTCGATCACTAAGAAGGCATGAAGGCGATTTAATGAAAATCGTAACCCTATTTCGCTTCATTATTGACTTATGAAAATTAAATCATTAATTCCGATGTTCATACTTACAACACAAGACAAAAATTAGATTATCATGTAATTCCTAGACGATTAAAATTCACATCAAACAGTCCATTTGTTCGAGGAGCCATATTTAATAACTCGCTCCCTAAGGAAATAAAATCACTCACAGGTGAAAGGTTTAAAACAGAATTTAAAAAATCCCTTTAGGCAGGCCTACAGGCTGAGGTAGATTTCGAAGTGCTTTTGGTTAAATTTATTATCGCTGCACAGCACTCTTCTTTTTTAGCCTTGGCATGGCAAACCTGCAGTAAAGAGGAAGAGCCTACAATCATTTGTTTTAACAACAAGAATAGGATATAATATTCTGGGAGGCCGTGCGCAAGATCAGCAATGAATAAAATTAGCAAAGCCGCTAAACAAGACAAAATTATGATATTATAATAATTCTTTTAAGTGTTATTTTCAAACATTAAAATCTCGCGTCATATGAGAGCTATCAAGAAACTATTCATTGATTTGTAGAGTACTCATCAAGAGCTTTTCAACGATACCCCACAAGACGTGGTTTCAAAAGTTTCTAATTTTCATCCCCCACCCCCATCCTCACTCGAATCCCCGAATCGTTGGTGTCACTATGAACTCCATACGGAGTACTCTAATTTATTCAAACAAAGTTTCCCTCTATACTTCATAGGGGCCGAGATATAAATTTTTTAAAATTTCAACCCCCTCCCCGACCACCCTCTTGGGCCAATTTTTCTCATTAACGAACTTGTCCGAACTATTGGGCCTAGAAACAACATATTAAAATTTGGTTAAAATATCTTCAAAATTACGGCCGCTATCGTGTAAAGATATAAATATATATATATATATATAAATATCACAAAATTTTTTTTTTAACGGGCGGTGGTTTCGTACTTAGGGGAGCATGAAACGTAAAGATATGAAAGAATTTTTCGAAAATCATGACATGGTATCCATTGCAATAGGTAGATTTTTCTTCGAAATCTACCTAAAAATGGCTTATTCAACTATGTCCTTATTCCCTAGACGATATAAGAGAACTATATCAATAATTATAAGTATACTGATAAAAATTACCTTGTATCTCTAAGACTCATACTATGTTTTTGTTTTTTAGTTCTTAATTTATTGTATAATTTTTGTTACTGTTATTGTTATTGTTATTCTATGCCAGTAGGCTACTGCTGGTCTACAGGATTGCTAAATAAATAAATAAATTGTATTGGCTTTAATGCCCTGTGGCATACACATTTTACATCATAGAGCAAAAATCTCCTAATAAAAGTTGCTTGTCTATGTCCCCTCTATACACAGGTAAATTATTTCTGTGTTATTCGTTAACACTCTGTATGTAGCAGTAGGGGATAAATAATGTAGAAACAAAAACTCAAAATAGGAAAGAAAGCTTTGTCTAATAGGGAAATTTATTTTGGATTTAATGTCTGCCTGCTATGTTCAATTCTCAATCTTAACAGATATTCCTATAATGTTCCACTTGACATTTTAGTGCATACTTTGAACTGCTTCAATTAAATGTAATAGAATTTTTAACCTCTAGTATTTCTTATAATTATATCGATTAATATCGTGACTGTAACTGATGTCCTCCGGCAAATCAGGTGAGGAACTTAAGGTCTCATCCCCTAAGGTTCTTGAATCAGTATTGTATTTATGTACTTCATAATCCTTAATACTTGATAATAGATTTCTTCCTGGCGGCAAACTCCCAGGCTATTAGGTGCTCACTCTGCCATGAAAGCGTTCCGCGTAATTAGCTGGCATGTAATGTGCTAGCTAGGAACAATGTGTGAAGAAGCGAAGAATTCTCTGTCCTTGCACTACCATTACGATACAAACAAATATTCAGAACTTTGTTCCCTCGATTGACAAGGCTTTCATGTACGAATATGCAAAGTGTGTGCTTCTGTTAGAACTGTCATTTGTGTCAAGGGTATTTAGACTCATTACTGTCAATACATGAGCATATTTTAGGTTTGTTCCCGCAAGATATTATCACCAACGTGTAAAATTGTTTCAAGTCAAATCTGTATCTGTTTGTTATTCTTTTAAAACAGAGATGCGATAAGTTATTGCATAATGTTATATAACTAGAAATTCATGATAGCTAAATTTAGCTAGATTCATAATGTTGGTATGATTATTTTAAGAATGACTTCTTAGTGCATGGTGCGTCTATTCAGCCACAGCACACACAAAACTACGACATGAATGATTCTGCATTTTGTTGCCATACAATATTTTATTTACCGAGCGAGGTGGTCCCGAATTCGGGGGGTCCCAGGTTCAAATCCCATGGCCGGCCTACGTAAATAAATATCGGATGTGATTCGTCACATAACTTTCTTACCCTGGGCATGGAGAATATCATTTTCTCACTTCAAATTTTCATATAGAATAAGAGGTCGTTCTGCAGAGAGAGAACATTTTTAGTTGTCTCAGCCTGAGTTTGTGCCAACGATGGGTTGCGATTATGCTATATCAGAAGTCGGTTACTTTTCATTGGTACGTTATTTATCGCTGTAGATTTTGTTTTAGTTGAGAGAGAGAGAGAGAGAGAGAGAGAGAGAGAGAGAGAGAGAGAGAGAGAGAGAGAGAGAGAGAGAGAGATGTTTACTGTAAGCCCTAATCAAACAAAAAGAGACAAAATTGGACAAAACATTTTTAATCCTATGTGCTCAGTAAGTCATTAGGCCTATGTCCCGGATTTTTAGGAGGAAAGTGTGAAGGTGACATTGATTTTCTTTTTTATTTCGACCCTGAAACGGTTGTATGGGAACATGAGAGTGAGAAAATAAAATCCCGTAAAGACAGTAAAATTTTATGTTACCGGAATTTCTGTTTCTTCTTAATTCAACCCCTACCAGGCATGGTGTGTAGATTCAATGGTTGAAAAATAATTCTAAGTAGTCTATGAGCGGTAAAAAGCTAAATGTGACGTTTTCTGAGGGAACAGTTCGAGTGTGATAAGTAGGTCTTCCTCATTTCAAACTCTAGATACATGTAGAAGGACTGAGAATGTGAAAACCGAAAGTCTTTCATAAGTAAATTTCGAATTACAAACGAAACACCCGGGATACCCGAGCCTTTTAAGTTAGTATATTATATTAACCAATCATTATCATGATCTCTGTAAAAATTATGTCTTTCGAATTTTTATGTATTCATTTGTTTATGTAGCCCTATTTGATGAATCATTTTAGCTGGCAGAAATAAGGCCTTAAGGATTTCTCTTCTACTCAACCAGCCTAAAATTTTAACAAATTGAAAATTATGAGTACAAAGGGAATAACTATAATAATATTGATAATTTGACACCATTTTGATATTAATATTTAAGTTTGAAACAAAAGCTAATGGTGTTATAACAATGTTACAATTAATATAAAGTTTCTTAGCACTATTTGAATGTTAAAGGTTATTAATGTCAATTGCTATATATAGGGGGAAACACATTCCTACTCAAAATATTTCTACCATATTGACGAATATTCTAAATAATTTTTTTAAGTAAGATTTCTGTTTTGACATGTTGGATTGATAATTTACTTTTCAAACTTACGATTATTATACGTTACTGTAAGGTACATATTAAGTCATTTGTTTGTTTGGTATGTGAGATGATTCAAAATTTAATCCCAAGATACCTTCCAGATATGCCATAAGTGCGATACCAGTTTAGTATATAAAGCTTTAAGTATCGATGGCAGTTATAAACACCATTTTATTGTTTCATTATTTATTACATTTTACATCCTGAAATATCACTAAAGGTTATGGCAAAATCCCTTTCCATAATTGCTAGCCTCGAAGCTGTAACAAATATTTCGTGCTATATTACATGCTGGTAGTATTTCGTATAATGGGGTATTATAGCAAGAACTTTACTACTGAACTCTAATCCAAACACTAGTTAGTGAAACTGCAAATTATTGACCACAAGAAATGCAAGCTGATGGGTTTCATGATGCGCGTCATTCTAATGGTGGTGAGGCAATTACGAGATGAATGATGAATCAAAAAATCCTAGAGGTGATAGTTATTACTGTGGCCATTAGTACTGAATGCAATAAACAATGTAAGTCGTTACGGTTCAACAGTAAAAACTGATGAGGGGCATGTCTTCGAGCAGCTTCTTGAGATTTATTAGTAAAAAGCGAAGATGAATGCTTTGCGCTGCTCATCTGTCACATATGCATAACTGTTAGCTATGAAACCAGCATGGTATTTAAAGCTTTACAACTGTTACCTTGACAATGGAACACATTTATCTCTGTTTAATAACATTTCTTCCCCCCTCATGGCAATGACGAAGACAAATATTTCAATTCTCTTGCTGATTGCAAATTCTCTTTTGTTTATATTTTATAAATAAATTTCTTTCATATACTATCTTATATTTTAGAAACTGTAGGGTAAGGTGGTACATTTTCGAACATGGTACAGTTCTGAACGGACTAAGATTTTTATCCACTTTTGGGTTTCAAATGTTAGCCAACCTGTTTTTAATTATATAGTGTCCATACTGATTGTTTTGTTGACCTGTATCCGCGAGAATGGTGTTTTGAGCTGTCTCATTCGGCCATAAAATATTATTTTCCAATCGAAGGTAAGAACTCCATGCTTGAAAAATGGCGCGTTATAAAATTTGCTTATAATTCCATGTTGTGTTACTGGAATATATTGTTGAGGACCAATTTTTAACGCATACCAACAAATAGCGTAGTCTTTAATACGTAAGTCATTGGCACAACAATGGTCATTCGTGAGCGGAATTTCAACAATGTAGTAATTTACAAAAACTAGCGCGAGGTACAAATACGAACACAGTTTAGGTACAATTTCGAACAGTACTTTAACCCGCGATCGCTCGCTTAAGTCTTGCATGGAAAAGCTGTTTTGCTATCACAGCATTCTGCATGTTTATTATTACTAACTGTGGAAGTCAAATATAAAAGGATGGCATTCATACATCTTTCAACAGTGGTATTATTTCAACGAAGAGTTATGAACTACACTTCCTCTGCACTGTTATTACATCTCAGCAATTTATGCAATACAGAATAGCATGCAGCTGTTAAGCATTTTTATTATTGCTCTTGATGTTATGACAGACCGTCTGTATGGTCTAGTGGTTCCTGACTACGGAAACGCAAGTCGGGGTTCGATCACCGGTACCTCCTCGGATTTTTCTGAGGTAGGGTGATCTGGAACGGGGTGCATTCATCCTTCTGACACCAACCGAAGAGCTAATTCATAAAGAAGTAGCGGCTCCGGTTCAGTAAGCCATCAATAACTGTCGTAGGAGTCGGCATGCTGACCACATGCCCCAATCCTGTCATCTGCATATTCAAAACGTGACACTTCATTATTACGCTCTTATTATTGATAAATATGATAATAAAAAAATAATATTTGGAAGAAAGCACTTCGTTCGTTGAAAATGCCACGCGTCTTTAAAGGCACCATTAAAATACATTATTCATATTTATATTATTCCAGAGCAAGCGATAAATATTGTCTTTAAGTTATATATTTTAAAAGTGGTTAACTGTTGAATTTCGAGAGGCAATTCATTAAAGCTATTAAATAAGTTATATTTAACTCCTATTCCGTATTTAGTAGGCTTAATATTCTGGTTGTGTGTATGTTAACTTTTGTTGCAAAAATACTATGATAATCACGATTAAACACTACTTTCAGATTATTAAAAATCAGATCATGTAAAATTTTAAAAACATATTTTAAAATATGTGAAATTTTAGTATTTTTATAGCGGTTATTTCCGTATTAAGTACAGTTCTTTAGCTGGAGTGTATAATGAATATCCAGACAAATTACGATTTGCTCTATTTTGAAGTAATTGAATATTTTTAATTAGCTGAATATTTTCAGAGTTTCTCTTTTCATATTATCCTCAGATAAGAGCCATATATGATAGATAAATGGGAGTGTATTAGTGAATAATATAGGCTCTTTTATAGGCATAGGATAGTATCCCATTTTCCAGCAGCTGGTGAAATTTTATTTGAAATATATTCTCTATGTTTCGCATAATAAACATTAATCTAGAATTAAACCTATATATTTTATATAGGCCTACGACACTTTTTGAAAAGATTATTGCCACAACTTATCTCAATTGTATTCTGTAGATTGAGAGTTGATCTATGAAATCATATATTGGCTTTTGCTTAAGTTTAAAGAAAATTTGTTTTAATTTAGCCAGTTTTGAATTAAAGGCAAATCATGTTTGATATCATAAGTAGATCTGAAGAAGATTGACAAAACGTCTCTGTATCATCAGGGTGCGGGCAATTTTTTCCTAAATATTTTATATATAAAAGAAAAAATAGCATACGTCCATTACGTATATTATGCATAAGAATTACATGTAATATTATATATAAAATGTATGTAAGAATTAAAGAGGCGAGAGTTGTAGTCAGAGTCATGTAGGCCTAAGTTTACTGATGTGCTTACCTGTCTGTGAATACATCTCTGGTGCATTTGACAAATGCAATATCATCTCGTCATATTAGTCTTGCTCTGCAGTCATATTTCACCGCTTAGTATTCTGACTGTTAAAGTTAACAGCATTATGGAAGAACAACGGAATTAGGCAATTAGAGAAAACCCCCAGTCATGCTGCTTGACTCACGCTGAAGTTCACCTTGCTCATTATGAATTGCTAATGAATCACTGTCAATTCACTTGGCAAAATTTAATTAAGGAACTCTGCAAGCAAAATAGCGTTGTATAGTGGTACAGTGAGGAGCCTGTAAGACAGATAAATATCTTATCGATAGCAGTATCGATAGTCAGTGATGATGTTTTTCAGTGATGAACTGTACCATTACGAAATTGTAGCAGTATTATCCGAAGGACAATTTGAGGTTCAAAATGACTCACGTCTTTAAAGCAAAAAATCGAAAAAGAAAGAAAGAAAAGAAAAGACAGACGTAGCTCTGCCGTTGCGAAGTTAGTTACAAGTTAGTGAAACATTTGTTACTTATTATAATAAATATGTATAATATTATATGTACGTACTTACAGTACATAGGTACAAACATTAGCCATACATATTTGAATTCATTCACTACATAAATGCGAAGCCTACCTACATATCTTATCATGGGTACTATCCGTTATTCTTCTTGCAGAACCTCACAATTTTATGAAATTGTTCTCTTAAGGTTGTCTTAATAACGAGTACTAAACTAAGGGATACAAGTTTCTTCTGCGTTTTCTTAAACATTTAACACTAGTCCCTGTATAATCCGATTATTTCTCGTGGCGAAATGCATCGCAAAATTGACTATGTGTTATTTCATTGCATACTTGCGAGCTTGGAACTTGCGACCCTGGATACCACCGCGACCAAGAAGTGCTGGTACACTTAAGTTCAGACAGAATTATCTCTACACCTTTATAATCTTGTCTGCCGCAAGTTAGTGCAGAAAAGAAATTGCACTAGTAATAACTTTATAACAACAGAATCCACAGCTACAACCCAATTGAATAATAGCTCTACAATGGCAATTATGGGAATCTTCGTAGCGGTCAAAGACGGGGGTATTTCTGTGATTACTGGCATTGTAAGTTCTTTTTGTTTAGCAATAGCCACAGGTTTAATAAGATTCGTCTCTTTCAACTGGCCATGACGGAATGATCTTGGTATGATCCACAATTAGTTCGGCCACAGTTTAATGGTATGAACTCGCAACATAACTTCCGTAAACTCGACATCAAGAACCGCACGGTCGCCATGTTAATTATTGTTGCCTCGCATGGAAAATCTTCCTTCCGGTCTTGTGCGCAGACGTATGGTTCTTGTTAGCTATATCTGATGCATAGTGTGAATTACACAATTATCATTATTATAATTCTGACTCATGAATTATATGATTTGTTCATTGCCGCTTATCAGGAAGTAGATTAATGCTTAAGGTTTCCACTTCGTTCTTCTCTAGTGTTCGATTACGATTCTAAGATAAGAAAGGTCACTTGAATATATTATTTTGCCGTTTCCCGTTTCCCGTTACATGTAGTAATATTCTAGTTCTTTAAGTAAGAATAACAGTATAATGAAATAATGCTCTGGGCATGTCGAGCAATCCCGACTTTAAGGGTCCCTGCTCGAAACATAGTGCGTCATCCAACTTTTTGACTAAATATATTTTTATCTTCTCTATCATCCCTGAAACATTGTAGGCCTAAATTATATTTTTAACACCTAATATAATATTATTAGGGCTATGTATGCAAAACTTAGTCTCTTGACATAATGCACAAGAAGTAGGTAAGATATTTTTCACGCCGTACAAGCTCCAGACCGCATAAAAAAATCTTTTATTAGTGCTTTCTTTAAGTTAAATTTTTCTTTTGAAGTGGGGTTTAGTAATAATATTAATATGTATGGTGGAGTTATAAGCAGATTCAATATATCGCTAAGGGTGTATTACAACTAAGGAAAATCATTGTAAGAGTTACGACTTTAGCTTGCAAAAATGTACAATTATTCTACACAATGGATGTATGAAAAGAAATATAATAAAATTCATAGTTGGTACATAGTAAAATATAGAATACATTTATTACATATAGTTTGGAGTTTTCAGTGTACAGTATAGTAAAGAATAGAAGGAAACAAAGTAAATTAGATCTTAATCGTAATGCGTTAATGCTTAACGTTGGAATTAAAGGAATTTTTTATATGGATATTTACGTCTATAATAGGTAAATATTTACGCCACAACACTGCATTAGGCATTTACACGAATGCTGCAACAGTAGAGCAATTAACTAGCTTCGTTGTCGCCAATTCTCTTAGGTTTTAAGTGGCACGCTAATGAGTACTCCTTACTTTTAGGTGTCATTAAGTGTAGTCATGCAAGTAGAAATGCTTAACTGCTACAATTAAATTCCTAAGTTCATAATATTGCAATCTTAAAAGTAAATTCTCATGCTTTGGGAAATCTCTTTGAGTCCTCTCTGAAAACTTCTTACATCGTACAAAGATCGAAATTCGAACAGTCACTAGGAAGTTACCATAAAGAACCTCTGTATCTTAATTGTGTTGTACCTTCATTAATTTAGTCGTAAATTTTATCTGAATCAGTAGCTTTCTCCAAGAACACATTTTCGCCCACCGTTCGGCTCGGTCAAAATTATTTAATGGAATTCAGGTGGAAGGTTAAGGTAACCCTTTACTAACTCGATTTGTTCTGCATTGTTGGATTGTAACAGCATTTCAGTAATGACATAAACTATGTTCGCTTTGTTATGGTTATTAAGTGTAAGTGTTTATTACAATAATTAACTTTTTACAAATTCCAATGCAAACAGTCGCATGGGTCCGCATGGACCGTACATGCTTACGCAAAAACACACAAAAGAAGAACAAATAATATAAATACAAAATAACACAAACAAACTAAATCTATTCCTCACCCTCCACACCCGCTCTCCAATTCGTCGCTTTTTCAAACCTGAGCTGTCTCGCCTTCATTAAAAACTTCCCAATGCCTTCCTCAACGTTTTTTCCCGTCAGTAACTCCAAACATTTCCGTTGATCCCTATTTGATTCCATAAAAGATAATGGTAAATATTTTCCCCTCCAATTTTCCAAACCTTCACAATTCGCCAAAATATGAAACCATGATTCTTCCCCCTTACATAATGGACAAACTCTCATTCCGTTTTCATCTATGATCTTAATCATTCTCCATGCACCGAGTCTAATCCAAGCGAGGCCTAGTTTACTGACTTTAGATCCTTTTCCTCTGTTGTGCTCCTTCCCCAACTCTAATTTTAACCGCGATTGTAATTCAAGTGAAACCATAGTCTGACATTGTGCATTTGTCTGTTGTCTATCAATATCCTTCAAACGGTTCTTAACCTTCCTCCACACACTTCTCCTATTTCCCTGCCCATCCATCCAAACGTACCCCATCCCAATTGTTTCTAATCCCTTTCTTAATTTAGAAGCCCATGTATTTCCTCCTATTCTTAGCTGTTCTTGATAACATATTGCTCTAATTAGAGACTGATCCCCCAGCATAAGTTGTAACCAATATTTCACCGCCCTAATTTTACACTCTATAGTCTCACTATGCGCTCCAAACTCTCTCATAATGCCACAGTTTGCAGTACCCCTCCCTACCCCCAAAATCCCTTTCAAAAAACGCGTCCTGACCTGATCTAGATTCCCTGTTTCTTCCCAACCCCATATCTCAGCCCCATAAGTCATCGTCGATCTCACTATTGCCCCGTACAGAGTTTTTGTATACTGTCGCCAGTGTGCGGGAATTTTGTACAGCAGAGGTTCTTTTAAAAATATATATTCAAAATATGCAGACGTAGGCAGGCCCCGACTTCAGGTGCTGTGTACCCTGGGAAAAGCTTTGTATAACCGCCCATTCATTCATTCTATTTTTTTACTTACTAAGTTTGAGTCTTGCCCAAGTATCAACTATTAGTATTCGGATAGCATTTTATTATTGCGAGTAATCCAACCACTATCTAGGCTCCACAACAAAAATTAAAAATTATTTTTATTAAATAAAAGTAATTACGTTTTGGAGAAAAATGCACGATTGCTTTTGTAATTTAATTTACAAAATATTGCTTAAATACTCTAAAAATATTTGTCATATCTTCAGTCAATCTTTGAAATTATACAAAAAACATTTAATATATTTGGTAGTTTTAAAAGATATGCTAAATTATATTTAATTAAGTTCATAAAAATATGTGATACAGGTATATTAAAAGCAATATTTTTAGAACAAAGACATTTTATTGCCTCATTTATACTTTACAATGAAAATCTGAAACTCGTTCTTTCATTGCTGATAAACTTCATTGTGAAGCTACTTTAATTTTCCACTAGTACATGTTGTAAATTAATTTTTGATGCAATGTTCCGCCAATGTACTAGAAATTATATATAGACGTATAACGACGTTGTGTACTGAACACGAAAGAAACTTGGAATATAAAACTAACTATAGTTTTTATTAGTGATTTCTATGATAAAAATATATATACAAATTACTAATGTTAATTAAATGTTTGGATCTTATTACGTTCGATCACCTTTGTGACCTTGTCAGCTTTTTTTCAACCTCAGGTCTTGTTAACATAATTTATCATATTGTAGGCTGCTTTTAAAAGCATATTAAGACACAATTATATAAAATACAAGTACAGTAATAAAACACAAGTACGTAAAGATAAAACTACAGTGATTGTCAATCTGCTGTATGCGTAATTTTGGTTAAGATACCATTTGTTTAACTTTTAAAATTGTAATGTTTGTTATAGTTTGATTGTTTTAAATACTTGTTGTATATGTTTAGGGCTAATTCTTATCTTAGTAACACTTTTTCACTATTGACTTATTTATTGGTGTTGAGATTATTTTGCTGAATATAGTTACGTCTGTAATTTAGATGGTCCTTGGTTTTTTCTTTTCTTGTTTCCATATTTTCGTTGTTTCAAGTTTAATTATTTTAAATTCAATTGGCATAATGTATATTTTACAATTATTTCCCTTGTATTTTTTCCTTTCAAACTCGTCTAAAATTTCTGAGAAGTTGGTTTTAAAAGTTAAATCTTTCTTCTCTGATGGAAATGTGATAAAAATATTCTTGCCATAATTTGAATCGAATTATTATTTTATCCAGAATGTGAAAAGGTACGGTACCTTCTAAAGTAAGTAACTAAAACATATTTTTTGTTGTTGTTGTTGAGGGTATGATACTAGAGAAGTAGGCCTACTAGTCGCTCACTTGTTCCGAGAAGGGTTGCGGAATCAAAGCCCAAGGGAAGAAAAAGAATGACAAGTACCTGGAAAAATTTTGCTTTAGTTCCCAAATCTTGAGATTTGAAGCTCGTCACAGAAACTCAAGAAAATTAATCATGTTTCTCGCCCCCCAGTTCTTTAAGAGTTACTGCCATGTCTAAATTTCTGTCCCCTATTTCTCTGTCATTGGGATATTTCATGAGCTTAACAAATTGGCTGAATAGAATCGAAAGATCATAATGGCTTCGATCATTAAATCCCGTACACGGGGAGGGAGATCGACTACTTACTATCGAATTCCTCAGCCGGTGCGATGAACCTTGTCGATGCATAAGAACAGATGCACATTGATTTTATGTTTGTCACCAGCAAGATAAGGACAGAAAGTAATGCTGTCACACCTCCACTTAGCGGTTTAGAGGGCCACAATGTTAACGGTCTCACGTATGTAACGGGCGCTATCAAATTTATATTCACTTTCCCAGTCATGGAATGTACACGTCGTTCAATACTAAATCAGTTGAATTGTAACGAGCTTCATCCGTGATATAACTGTTGAAGCTTTGCTTCTTTTTCCTGTGGTATCGAATAGGCTGCGTATATGATAAAACATTTTAATTTTTTCCATCATACAGGATGTTAATAAATAACACCGATATATTTTACCTGTATATAGAGGGGACATAGACAAGCAACTTTTATTAGGAGATTTTTGCTCTATGATGTAAAATGTGTATGCTACAGGGCATTAAAGTCATTATAATTTGGTGCTCATAAAGCAATAATTACGCGAATTAGGGTTAAAATGTTCATTAAATTGACTTCATGCCTTCCTAGTGATCGATAAAAATCTAACTCTTAATCATTCGTCAACAGCTATATCATAATTTAGTGTTTCCATAATCTGCAAAATTTACAGACTAATCACATGACTGGTCGCCACTGCATTAGTCTTTTTTTTTATTCATAACTAGTGACTACATTGTTAACAACGAATTTGTTTTGTTTTGTATTTTTTTTCTAATGTTAGAAGTCAGTGGCGGCCATACCCTGGGAGATTTTATGCTGTAACAGGAAAAATTGAATCCATAGAGTAAAAATCTCCTAATAAAAGTTGCATGTCTATGTCCCCTCTATACACAGGTAAAATATTTCGGTGTTATTCATAAACACCCTGTATAATATGGCGTTCCTCCCACCTTAATAATGGCATTGTAACAGTGCTAAAAATATTGCCAAATTCTTCATAATCATTCACATGTTAATTAATCCTTTGTTACTTCTCCCTCTTCTTTGTTAATGCTATTTTAATAAATGCAACACTAAACATCCATGAGTGTATACTGAGTCCATAGGGGCAACTTCCGTTGGAAATTAAATATAGCACCCACTACTCCGTACTTACAGAATTGTATTACAAACAGACGGTGGCGGATCCAGGGAGAGGGCCGTTGGAGCCGCGGTACTCCCTGGCTTTTCTTTTACGTTGATTTCGCTTTTTTATTCGTCAAATGACTGCCTAATAAAATAACATTAACATTGAATTGAATATAAAGAAGTAAAAAGTTTGATATTTGATTAGTGATTTTAATTTTTATGTAGTATGTAGAACCGACAATTTCTCAACAGAACTAAAACTCTGGACAAGAAGAGTTTTGGAGGATATTTGGAGGAATCACCAAGAAGATCTAAAAACTCGTATTTTTTTTTTTAATTTCCGGGGAAAGACCCCTGGACTCCCTATTTTTTGGATATCCCAAACCCCTTACCCCTAGTAATTGCAAACCTTTTTTTTTATGTCGGCCCCCTTCAATAAGTTCTGGATCCGTCCCTGCAAACAGGTGAAAGAACTTAGTTCTCTGTTGTCTAAAGTTATAAAATTGTTCTGAAAGCAAGAGTTCAACAAACCTGTAATAAAACGTATGTGCAAGTTCTGTACTTAAGAATTTGATTTCAATAAGTTAGGTTTTTATTGGACCCCTAATAACATTCCATCAAACCACAAAGTCCAAGCAAGCATGACTCAGAGAGCAGCAACCGAGACAAGATGCCATAATACGAGACATATGGTTAGGGAATGTACGAATACCACTAGGTACAACCTCCCCTACTCTTGTTCTTTCCTACATGATTCCATACTTTTTGCTCTGTATTCTCATCTTGAATTCAACTTGCTCGGCTGCTTCGCACAGAAAGTTCGTGGGATTTTGCATCTAGTAAAGTCATCAATGAATAGCATTCACAGAGCAGAGCCAAACAGCTGCTCTTCATTCCGCGAACTTTTTGACTCAAGCAATGCTTTATAATAAGATTAATGTAATAGATATTGAAGCATGAAGACATCGTGTCTGCGTGTGGGGTCGCTGGAACCATTAATTTCTTTTGCAGACTTTTCTTTTGTTATCTTCACATTAGTATTTTAGCACTGTAAAGAATTTGATTATTAGTCGCTTTGAATTGCCTCCTGATTCAGCAGTTTCAATCCACTTTAAATGGCTGGAATTCGAATTTAGTTCGCTTATCTAAATCACAAAGTTAAGAGCATAACCATCTGCTTCTTAATCTGAGAATGGCGTCCTCCCAAGCTCATTTATTTTTGGAAACAAGATTCTTACACCCTCCGTCGAAATAGAGCCTGAAAATGGTCTTCGGTAATCGTCCTTTAAATTAATTATCATGTTAAAATAACTTCATTAATTTATAAGCAAGATTTCTTAAATAAAGTGACTTACTGTAGCAATATAAAGTTTTACAAAACTTACATTGACTTTCATTATTGAAATTACTCATTAGTTCTTGTAATGTATTAGGCCTATTAGGAATCCTTCTTTATGGTGAACTAAAAAAAATGTCAAATTTCGATACAAAGTATGGATTAATTTCGGTGTTAATTTTTCATAAAAGCACACAATTTATATGTTATTTCGCATTAAAACCAAATATATTTACGGCTTATGTTGTGCAAATCAAATCATCTTGAATTTTAGGCCTAATGTTTTGTAGATGTTAACCATTCTTACCAGTTGACTATTTAAACACTTGTCTGTAGTGTAAACAAATGGATTTAATACAGTTTTCTTGACCTTGACCTAGACCTAGTTAACTTATATAGAGGTGCACTGAGGATATAAATTAGAATTAGAATTAGCCCGTTTCATCCCTAAAGGGCAAGGGCCTCTTGACTGGCAATATATTGGGTATCAATTTATGAAGCTATTTTTATCTTGAACTAAAATGTAGAATAAATTAACTAGGCCAATATTATAGCAAAACTAGTTAGCACTAACATCTCTATTCATCAGGTTATTTTAATTTTAATTAATAAATTAGTATTTTTTTAGTTCTGTACACTTCCATTACTGACATATTCGCAACTCAACATTTACTTGATTTATTGAATGTTTATTCTATTAATGTGCACGTATATTTTTGCGAGTTTCGATAAATATATCGAAGTCCTCATAAAAGTGTCATTGTAAACAGCGAGATTTCTCTTCAAAACATAATTGTGTTATATAAAAAAAGAAATTTCGCACTAAAACAAAAAATTTCGAGAGTACACAAAATTTTGTGCCTTTTTTCGATTGTAAAACGACAATATTTTGGCCTAGAAGTATTTGATAAAATCACTTTATCAATGGTAATAACCAAAATTTATTCGTAAATATATCACTCACGAAAACCAGGCATCCGTAAGTGTTATTGTATTCTGGTAACGATTGATCATGCTGAAATGTCGTCTCTAATGTTTGATACTATTCAGTATGCGATTTCTGTCGGAAAGTGAAACTAGGAAAGTGACAATTATATTTTTGGGTCATTAAAAACATTCATATGAAGATGATTATTTAAATAAAATAAAACATTAAATTCAAATATATATATATATATATATATATATATATAAAAACCATGCACAACTTGTAGTTGCAAGTATGTTTTCAGATAGACTACGTTACAAATACCTTTTCTCTAACAGCAAGGTCTCCAAGTATAAAATGCTAGACAAATTAAAAATGAGATCTGAAAATACTACAGTTGTTAAATTCTGTATGTGTACTTAAAAACTAACGTTCTCAATTTCTTAGACAATCAATCAGAATGTTAGCAAGTTATCCAAGAATGCTTCAATCCCGATTGAGGACTTGTCAACTTGCCAACCTCATCATCATCATCATCATCATCTCTCTCTCTATATATATATATATCTCTCTCTGAAATTTAGGTTAAGTAGGAAACAAATAACAATGAATTTTAAAGACTTGTATGGGCATCTATATGTAAAAAAAAAAGTTTCTCTCCATGTGATAAATCCTCCTAAAATATTTAACACCTACTGTTTAATTTTCAAAATAAGTACTGTGTTTAATGCATTCCTCTTGGTTGTAGAATCATTACTGTACGTACAAGGTTGAATATATTGTTTCCGTATTAGTTACGAGAAGTTATTTCTACAGCCGTAGTTATCGAGAAGGTTGGAACAGAATATTTTAAAATTGCTTTAACTTCAAATTATCATAAGTAAAGTTCCTTGTCAGACAAGTCATTTTCAGTAATGAACTATGTAAGGAACGATACTTCAAGTTAGTGCGTGTTTACTATAGTTGTTTCGAGAGGTACGAAGATCACGGTTCTTACATGCTAATAATAACTAAGGCCAATCTAAGCAGTTTACATCTTGGCACTTTTATTACAAAGCTTCTTGTATAGGATCGTGTTTTCCGTGTATGGGTAGTTGTGATCGTAACATTTTTCTGTTTGTTCTAGCGTTTCATATATCCTCACTTTCTCTCTCTCTTTCTATCACTAACTGTCTATACATCTCACTATATCTCTGTTTATCTCTCTCTTTATCTCTGAGATGTTGTTGAATCCTATTGAGTGTTCATTATTTTAATCTTTGATATTGCGATTAGTTGTTTGCTATCTTATTTGCATGTTTGCTCATTCATTTTTTGTTTATTTGCTTGTTAATTTTTATTGGGATTGTTTCATCAACACAATCTTCTGTTTATTTTCTCGGCTTTCGTTTCATTTTTCTTTGTTTCTTCTAATTTACCGGTAAATACCGTCCATAAGTGGATTCAGTTTGGTGATCCCACGCGTTCATTACCCACAAGCAGAGCTGGACTGACTCTTCAGGAGTATCGAGAATTTTGCCAGTGGGCTGGTTCTATTTGGGGCTGATTATTTATTTATTTGTTTCTTCAATTATCTAATTCTGCTAAAAGGTGTTTCTGTATATTACACTATCTGCATAGAACGATTCATTATATCCACCGGAAAAAATCTAAAAAAGTGATCGAAAAGGATATTACAAGTATATTTATCGGTAGAAGTGTGCAAAATTTTCTAAAATCAATCAATGGTGTACAGTGGCGCAGCCAGGGTTTTAATTTTATAAAATAGGCTATATGCCAATAAACAATTAAAAAAATAATTTGTAAGTTGGGTGTAATTAATTCATGAAGCTATTATCCTATTGCAAACATCATTAACGTTATTATTATTATTATTAGACCTATTATTATTATTATTATTATTATTATTATTATTATTATTATTGTTATTATTGTCATCATTATTGTCACAATTTTCCATTTTACCTTTGTTTATTAGTTTGATATTCCACTTTTAATACTTCACAATACAAAGCATTTCATTTTACTTGGGTATTCAATAAAAAAAAAACCTAGTTATATTTCATACAATATTATCTTATGTCCCTGTTTCATGTAAACATTCATAGTAAGGGCCTCAGTTCAATTTGTGTTCAAATATATTCATTGTTCTCGTTGTTCTCTCACTGGTGTAGTTAAATATGTGTTAAACTCTAAACTCCGTGGCGCGACATCCCCGAAGGGACAAGACCTACCACCCGACCGCTGCGTCATCTACCTATAGGCAGATGGCAGGATTAGGGGCATGTGGTCAGCATGCCGACACCCACGGCCGTTAATTGTGGTTTCCATGACCGGAGCCGCTACTTCTCTATCAAGTAGCTCCTCAATTTGAATCACGAGGCTGAGTTCACCCCTACCAGACCTCCCTACCTCAGAAAAATCCGAGGAGGTACCGGGCCGACTGATCTGTAGTCAGCGACGCTAACCACAAGACCACGCCGACGGTCCTAATATGTGTTAAAGATGATATTATTACTACGATCCACACTCGGTACTGTTTTTTAAAATAATATGGACTTGGGCCGCGAAATAAATGGTTTTGTAGCAGAAAGCCAAAATTCGAGACCTGCTCGTTCCATGTAATACATTTTCCCTCTTCCTAATAACTTAACTTAGAACATCATTTGTCTCCTGACAGTTTGAAACCACTGCAGAAACCAACTAACAATATTTTATTACTATTATTATTTTGTTATTATTATTATGTTGTTATTATTATTATGTTATTATTATTATTATTATTATTATTATTATTATTATTATTATTATTATTATTATTATTATTATTATTATTATTATTATTATTATTACTACTACTGCCAGTAGTAATGTAGGTTTTTGTTGTTATTTCTAAAAATAATTCCTGGGCCAAATTTTTATCCCAGTTCATCCCTGTCCACAAGAGAGGTAAACTTGACATTACAGACCAATAGGGAGGGTATAGAGACTTTGTAGGTCATTGACAACCAACTTGCAATGAGGTACTTGTCGCAATGGCAACTTGTTTGAGCCGGTGATATGTTGTTGCATTTACCATTAAAATATTAATGGTAGTAGAGTAGAAGTAAGTCACAACTGTGTTAAACGTGGTTTAATATTACTCTTGTGCATGAAGAAGAAGAAAATCATTTATTATCAACATAAATGAAGCTGCTTGCCTCTACACAAGTTGCCATTAAGACACATCTTAACAATTCCATCTGACAAGACAATTATTAAGTACCTGGCATACGTAAATATATACAGTTTTACATTACTCTTCTAAGCAGAAGCTCACAATTACTTTTTGGAGTAAAATATTGTTATTGACAAAAAGCCCAATACAAATATATTATAACTTACAGCATATATAATTATTCTAAGAACAGAACAATACTTTGTTAATGGAAATTATTACAATTTTATGCTGGTAATGCTGAAGAAATATAAAACAAGAAAATAAAACTTGACAATACAATGATAATAATAGCACAAAGATCACTTCAAATCAACAGAATATAAATAGTGTAATGAATACATTTTTTCAGTAAGAACTTAAGCATTTCAGTTCTTCTCGGTAGACACTCTTGCTTTCTGACATTTTTTGGTATTCAAGATATTTGCTAAATTTTGAAGATAATGAAAAACAACTCTGAATCCTTAATGCATATTTAAGTTATGGTCACTAAAGTTGGCTCTTTGGGGGCCTTTATTATGTTTAATAGCTGAAAATAAGGCTTTGCATTCATAGGTTGAAACAAACTTTTCAATCGTAGATGCAGCACACCAATGTGAAGAGGGAATCTTGACTAAGGAAATCGACTTTAGAAGTCAACCAAAATTCTGCTGTTCCTGTAACCGTCAGCAAATTGTGATGTGTGAATGTTGATTTATCCTCAACTAATGAGAAATTTATGTGAATTTACTTCCACTTTGTGTTTCAGGCAACAAATGCAGATCCTATGCGAGGCTATGTACCGGTGAATGGAATAAGTAGTAGTCACAACTCTTCAACCTGCAGTGGGTCCAGTTCATGGGTGTTGTGGCGAGATGAGCCAAATTCTCTCTACAGGGATCCAAGAGCAAGAAGAGGCCGTATCTGCAGTGCTCTTCTAGCGGTAGCGGTGTTTCTAGTAGTACTTACTGTTCTGGCCATAGCTGGCCTTGCTGTTTATATGGGAGGTAAGCATCTGTTCTTTTAAATTCCTATCTAACTAACTAACTCCGTGGCGCTACATCCCTGAAGGGACAAGGCCTATGATCCGACCGCTGTGTCATCTACCATAGGCAGATCAAAATTATTCTTGCTAAGCAGGATAACTCTGCCACCTGTGCTTGTTCACCAGTAGTCTCAGAATTGATTATTGTGCCTCGTTCTATGAAGTCCACCTTGCTTATCCCAAAAAGAATAGTTGCTATGGGCTGCTTTGTTGAACATGTTTGGAGGCAATTTTTTGGTTTTGTAATGGAGATGGTGTGACTCCATGCCATCGATCGTTGTTTTGCTTCAACATTCTGCTACATTTGCAACAAAAAGTTCATGGCGACTGTTTTTAGTACATATTTTAAGGTATATTATTGGTTTACTTCTTGGAACGAGGTACAAAAATCAACTCTGATGTCTACTATCTGACAATCACAGGCACCAGAGGTCAAAGCAGAGGGGATTTCAAAGACAGTGAAGTGATACGACAAATGTCTGAATGTAAGTGGAAATTATGTCAAAAAATAACATAAAAGTTCCAAAAATAACATAGCTTTCCTTTGAAAAATCAATGGAACCTACTTTCCAAATCACCCTTGTATTTTAAAACAAATAAATTTCAACTTGGGGTCCTCAAAACAGCCGTATTACTATTTCCAAGTTGTTTACTTCTTGAATGTTTAATGTTAACTGCCTTTTACTGCAATATTGTTGAAGCATTTAAATACATTGTTATCTTAAAATACTGATGGGGAAACTTGAACAAGATATTTAGTATGAGTAGTCTTCTAGCTGTTAGTGTAAAATGCAGACATGTCAAACTTACAGTTTGAAAATTATATGGTATATTAAGGTACTTGAATGTTTTACCCTGACATCCACCTATACCTTGAATAGTAACAGATAAAATAACAGATCAGTATTCAGGGTTAATACTTAGACGGATATAGTCATTATTTTCACATAAGTCATAATATAGAACAATTTCATGACAAAATCCCAATCCCTCAAGGAAGGTCATTATTCCCCAATGTTGCCATCAGTTCCTTGTGGTATTCTCTGACATTTCTTCCTTAGAGAATGGCTATTTTGACTTAAGGATAGTGTTCATATTTTGTCACATTCATTCTGAAGTACAATAACTGTATTTCAAATGACGTGTTCTTATACTGGAGATGTCAAGTTCTCTAGTACATATAAGATCACCTGGTACCATCACCTTGCTTTGAGAAAAAGTATTTGCCATGATTTATGCCCCTTCTCTCATACTTAAAATATTTATTCTTGTGAAAGTGAATTACGCAAGTTCTTGATTGGGCACCTATATCCCTGTTTTCATATGTCATGAAGGGAGTGAGCATTCCAAAACTCACATGGCTTAGATGTTTACCTCTGAAATTAGTCCAAGCACTTGCTCACATAACAGTGAATTTAGCTGCAGTCTGTCTATTTAAAGAACTTGGATAAGCCGTACAACACTTTTCAAACTATACAGTACAAGACTATATATTTGGTTTCAGGAACACATTTTTAATATCATAAAATAATAGACATGCTAGAACTATTGTTTTATCATGTAATTGAGATTAAGAACTATAGTCTGCCGATAAGATAATGGATGAAAGCTGAAAATTTGATTATGAGTATTTAATTTAATATTATTTATTTTATTTGTTTCAGCTCTTAGGATAGACACAAATAAACGTAAGTACAATTTTACATAATGAATGTATTATAGAAATAAAAGTAGTTAGTCTGAAATTAATTTCGGCAACTTCACAGTCTAAATAACCTAGTATGTAGTGGTACTTTGTCACTTGACTGGTTATATTCGCACACACAAACTAAGATTCTACCTGAATAAACCATTTTCACATTCTTTTGCCAAAATGGTGGGTATTTTCACAGCTGCTTGTAATATTTATGTGCCAGAATGCTTCATGTTTTGTTCTTTGTAGTTGGGTTGGACATGTTAATATACTTAAAAGCAAGTGGTAATATTTTTTATGTAGATACTCAGGATCATGTCGGCAGGTCACCGATGTAGTCTTGTTTATAAAACATTTGATTAACAACTACATAATGGTTATATAAGGTGTTTCACGAAGAATAGATATTATTCAAGAATTGAATTTGTCATGTTATGCTGATTAAAAACGTTCATATGAACATATGTCCGATTTTCGATAATTTTGTAGAAAATGATTAAAATAGTAACGGATGGCATGAAATCTGTGAACCTTGCTCCACTTGTTCACCACTGAGAAAATCCATCAAGAGTGGGATAAAATTGATATCGCTACATGAGCAGTTCACAACTGCAGACTGCATGCATTGCTGCCAGTGTTATGGTGTCCAAATGTTATTTAAATCATTCATAAATCATTTACTAAACAATTTGATAGACTTTCAGTCGATATTTAAGTTAAATCCTTTAATTTCTCCCAAATTAATTTCAACTTTCTAGGTATCATAATTTCTTTAATATGAAAAATCAGACAAATGTTCATATGTACTTTTTTAATGAGCGTAACACGACAAATTAATTCCATGAATATTGTACATTCATCATGAATCATCCTGTATATGAGTAGATTGCTGCTTCTTGTGTGTAATTGCTACAATAGTAAGTAAAGGGAAAAAAAACACTTGGAGTAAAAAAGTACAGGTTGTGTGAAGCTAAAAGAACACTAACAAACAAGAATTGCATACATTCACGGAGCATATAATTATGTTGAATGACATTTAATTTGTGAACATATAGGCATATAAGAGTACAAGTTACTCAACTTCAATGTAAACATAAGCATCAGCCAGTGGTATAAGTATTCTTCCTACAGCACATTTAATAAGTGACGTTACTGAAGTGTGGTTTTTCAATCTTCTCAAAAGTTTCTTTTTTTTTTGCATCCATGTTGTTTTGTTAATAGAATTTTTATTTTGAACACATGCAAATTTAAATGGGATTTTAATAACAGTTTTTGAAAGTACCTTTCCGGGGTGCAGAATCCCTTGACGATGCATCCACTCCTATTAATATTTCGAATCTAAGCAAAAAGAGGAAGTTACATGGAAAAGTAAAATCAGTTCTTTTTGTTTCAGCTGAGCTCATATTTGAAGGGAATGTGCGAGTCACATCGGGTGATGAGTTTGTTCCAGCTCTTAGCAATAACAACAGTGCTGTATTCAAAGAAATGGCACTGAAATATCAAAACATGGTGAGTAAATTAATTAATTATACACAGATAAAATTACTCAAAACAATAATTTTAATAAAACTTTGAAGGTTCTCCCAATGAATACATTGTAGAAACTGTTCTCAGGTTTCCAGTCGGGTAGTTAGAGAAGTACATTCTGAGCTTTCGGCGACTGTCTGCGTCGTCATCTTCAGAGAAGACCAATCAGGATCCACGACTGCATCTGACTAGTCCTATCATGAGTATATATACAACGCCATAACCTCTGGATCTCGTTTCTCCGAAGATGGCGACGCAGACAGTCTCCGAAAGCTCATAATATAATTCTCTAACTACCCAACTGGAAACCCGAGAACAGTTTCTACAATAATTTTAATTTTTAAAATTTCTGTAAAAACCTGTTAGTTGAACTCATAACAGGTTTAAAAAGCCATGATTTTTAGTTACATCAAGACATAGCAGAATAATAGCATTATACAGACATTTTAACATTAACATACGATGGATGGAGCATAAGTCACGGCAACTACATTTTTCTCAAAGTAAGGCAATGGTACCATGAGGTGTTGTATGTCACAGGAGAGTGTGGCATCTCCACTATATGAACACATCATTTGGTAGCATTTTGATGTACAGTTATATGAATAGAGGCTATGGTAATCCAGTTGTGAGTCAGCAGCCACGTAAGAATGTATATGATAAGATGGTACAGCATTCTTATGCCAAAATAGTCATATCCAAGGAAGAAATTCTAGAGAATACGACAGGAGCTGCTGGAAGCTTTAGGGAATAATGCCCATCCATACCGAACTTTAAGGGAGCATGGAGTGGGTATGTGGGCTTTCATGCTTCCAACTACCACAATACATTAGAGTGGCACGATGCAGTCGCATATGGATGTTGATTGGTGTCTGTTTCCTTCACTATCCTACATCTACCGTACCCATAATATGCATTAGACATACATTCCATACCCTGCCCTTTCATTTGTATATTTCAAAATGTTAAAATGGTCCCACATTTTCAAAAGAATTAATAGTTGCCATTGACTTATGCTCCAGCCCTCATATAATTATAAAATATATTAACAAGCTATTTCTGCTTCTACAATTTTGTTTGATTCAAATTATACCGTATTCTATTGTTTTAGATTGATAAGGTGTACCAAAGAAGTCAGCTGAGACCAGCATACAAAAAGTGTGAAGTTGAGAAATTTGAAAATGGAAGTCTGGTAGTCTTCTTCAGATTATACTTGGACAGAAGAAAAATTCCAAGGTATTTTAATAATATATAATTATTAAAAACTCTTCTCAAAACATTTTTAATTGTAGTAAAAATATGAAGATTATTTCTACAAGATAGAAATTAAAAGTTAAAATGTGTTATGTAGATCCACAACCTACCTGTCTGCAGGTGACATGAACATCATACTTAAACATTTTCTTAACATCAAGATAAAGGAAGAGGAATTAATATAGGCTACAAAATTCTTGGGTACCATCAAATGGGATATATTGGTTGGATTTTATTATTTTTTAATATAGGTACCACTGATGTGGGGTATGCCATGGTGTAGTGGTTGAGGCACTGTGCTACAAACCGGAGGTTGTGGGTTCAATTCCCGATGAGGTCATTCCGATTTTTCAATTGGCCTAATCCTTCTGGTCCTGGGGTTGACTCAGCCTCTAACAGAAATGAGTACCAGGAACAATCCTGGGGTGGCCGGTGCATGAGGTAGAATGTCATCCAGATAAAATCTAACATCTGTGTGCTAATCAATTGTCTAGTCGAAGGTGGTTTTTGGAAACATGATCTAGAATGTTGTTGGACAACTGAAAACAAATTCTAACATACAATATGCTTTTTTTATTAGGATTTATTATTTCTGCTATTCTGCATCTTCAATAACAGTCACATAAAGGATTACCAACCACAATACTATTAATGCAAACTTTCAGAGTTTCCCAACATAACATTGCAAAATTTATGTTGATATCACACATAGTTCTTGTAGGACTTTGAACTTTTCTACTTCATTTGTAATAACCCAGTATTTGTACATAAATCAAAAGTCGGAATGATTCATACGAGAGCAGAAGAATACAGAAATGAGAGATTTTATGTACCAGGTGGCGCAAAGGTGTTTTAATGTGTAAATACGAGTACTGCAAATATTTTATTTCACGAAATACCCATCAAATAGAAGAGAGTTAACACGAAATCAGCCACTTTATTTTACACAAAAATACGGTCCTTATATATTATTACGTACTCTGGGACGTCACAATCTACAAAATAACATATTTGCATTTAACAATTATTACAATAACATAATAATTTTACAACTCCCTGGTGTCACCCCATAGCCGAAATGATTTCAATATACATTGATTTTATGGATTAAAAGAAAAACTATATATGTTAAGAATAAGAGATGAACAATTTTTTTGTTCATTATCACATGAATCTCACAAAAATCTCCTTATGTTTTCAGAAGTTTTCTAAACGTTGAAGAAACAGCACGTGACATTCTAGTGAATGAGTTAATAGCTCCAAGGACTGCAGCTTTTAAAAATGTTCAAATAGATGCAACAAGTATATTTATAAAAAGTAAGTACTAGCATTGACCTAAGAATATTTTTGTCCTCCTACCTATCATGGAGTTATTTAATATTTTCCATTATGTATTTTGATGATAAAGCACAATCAGACTGTTTAATTTGTAAACAAATTAATGTATGATTTTTGAACACTATAAGTTAAGCAGATGTTCCCCAACAGTTTGCTCCCAGAATTTTATGTTCATTGCAGCAATGCAATGATGTACTAGTGATATACTTTAGACTTGCATTTGTCACACCATCCAAGCTAATACTTTAATAAAGTATTTCTCTCTAAAGTTGGGAGGATGTATTTGGTAACTGAACCTTTCTTAAATGAATCAACTTCTATGAAGTAATTTTTTTATCAACAAGTTTTATTAATAACAGACTTAATTTTGTCTATTATAATTTTATTTTATTTTATTCAGTCCCCAATGTGAACAGATGGCTACTATAACAGTAGGACTACTAACCGCTACAATAGATATAGGCCTATAGGAGTACACTCCTACAATACTAGGAAAAAATATGCTCTGTTCACTCCATTTCATAAAACAAATGCCTACCAGAAAAGTTTACTCTACCTTTGCCTGTACATGTATAATAAATTACCATCGTACATTAAGGAAATACTGGTACCTACATGCCAGAAGTTTATTTATTTATTGTATTTCCAAACCTTTATGAACCCTATTTTGCCAGAAAAGGCATGTTAGGGTTATAGCTTACACAGCAATATATACAGTAAAATATAGAATATTAATTACATATGGTTGTGAATATATGTTAGATACTGCATAAAATTATTATAATAACATTGCTTCGTGAATTTTTTTTTGAAACATGGAAATTTCGTCACAATCTTCAAAAAGCAAATTTAGTTGGAGTCTTTTTGTTTAGAACATAGGATAATCGAACAAAACATGTTTTACAGTTAGTATGGATTTCTGACACTTACAATTATAACCACTATCTGGAATAATATGAAATCGTAAAAAATAACTCCCAAATTTTCCATGGCCTACATGCCAGTAGTTTCAGACAATATTAAAGAAATTTCTACTAAATTTATGATATAAATGAGTTTATTGAAATGTGTAAAGAATAGAAATCTTTAATGTATAGTGGAACTATGTGTAGTTATATTAATTTGGAACTATTTTGTAAATTTAGTGTAATTTTTTAAAAAAGGGCATTTTATGTATGTATATATATATATTCTTTTTTTGAAAATGTATGAGTGTACTGTAATTTGTTTTTTGCACTCCTTAGCTAGTAAGTGTTACTTACAAAAGTTGTTTACATGGATCGTAAGTTGACATTTCCACACAATCGTGTTGCTAAGGGCGTTGCGATGAGGTTAAATTACTTACGGTCCAAGCGCCACGTCATAATTCATTACGATACACTTCATAATACAAGCCTTTATGGACACGGCCCCCAGGACAAATATTTGGTTGCCATAAACAATAACAAATGCGAATCCTTTTCTGAAATAAGCACCATTCTTCAAGACTGTATATAGATAATATTTTCAGGTAATATCACAATTAATATAATTAAATTGATATAAATAATCATCGTGCAAAAAATAGCATGCAACACACGGGCCGTAAAGGCATTTACGGGTCTCGAAAACTTAATCTGTTTCCTCGACCCGTAAACGTGCCTTACGGCACTTGTATCGCAATATACTATTGTATCTATATTTATATTTGAGACTTATCCAATGTCATTTGTAATGACTTAACTTGATGGATAAATACTACTACTACTACTATTTATCTTATCTTTACAACTCAACTTCTATTTTACATACAGTAATTAATTCTTCATAATCTATTTCTTATCATCCATGAGGATTTGAAAGGCTAAATATTGACATTTACTTTAACTGAACTTTTAACCACAGACCTCTTGCAAATTGTTATGTATCTGAGTTCTAATATATATATATCTGTATAATATATTTCTGTTACTTTTTCAGGATGTATGGATGATATTGCAGAACCCAACAGCAAGAAAAAGTTATCAGACAACCGAACTTTAGAAATGAAAAATGGAGTATTGAGAAAAGCAACTTCAGACTTAACAACTGAGCATATTTTTGTAAAGAACTCTTCGGAGTTGATTTCATCATCAGAAATTTCATCTTCAAATTCAAACGAATCTTCAAAAGAACTAGTTTCTGGAGTAGAACAGCCTATTGGAGAAGCAGTACCTGTCATAGCCGGAAGTGTTGTTATTACTAAACTCTTAGATTCTGGTTCTGGTACACTAGCAGAAAAACCAAATTTCTCAAAAATAAAAAGTAGTACTGCTTTCCCGTTACAAGATTCAGAACCAATAAACAATACAAAACCACCCGATAATTCATCCACAGTAGATAAAAATAGCAGTGTCTTATTTTCAATGAAGCCCTCTTCAGATTTAGAAACTACTAGTACCAGTACTTCAACTAGCACTACGGTGAAAAATGGTATGAGTTCTACAGCTGAAACATTTGAGGATACAGATTTCTATCCAATAGCCAATCCTGAAAAAACAGTAAATCAAACCTCAAACCAAACTATGGAAGATAGAATATCATATGAAAGCGAAATTTCAGTTTCTGGAGAAATTACAAAGGAAATCTCAGGAATAAATCAAGAAAACCATGTTCTTGATCAAGAAATCTCTAGTGAAGTAGCAATAGAAGTTAACAGCACAAATGATCCATTGATTAAAAGGATTGGAGATAAGGAAGTTCCTCTAATTGGAACTAATCATACTCCTAATCCGCTTCATTTTAAAACAAACTCTTATAATGAGCGTTATCAAACAGCATGGAATATAAAGAGTTCGACTCCTAGTTATGATTTCAAACCAGCATTCTTACAGACAGATGAGCCTTGGCGTCCTATACTGCCTTATTCAAAGCAGTCTCCAAAACCTGCCCCTCATTACGAGTATGATGATGTTATAGGAACTGGTGTAGCTGGTGTGGCTGAGGTAATACCTATACCTCCATCAGCAGTGGAAAATATAAATGTAGAACAGATTGACAAACTTGACAACAGATACAGTTCCAGGATAGGCCAAGCAGCAGCTGAAAGCAACCACAGACACGAGGAAGACGTTCCAGGTGAGTTGAAGTCAAATAAGGATGACTTTCCAAACAGTGCTAAGTGAAAGAAAAGTCTACTTTTCAGAAAACATGATTGTTTTTATCTGGTAATATGTTGAAGTACTGAAGGGGACTTTGGCATTGAAAACATTATGGAAAGCGAGCTTTGTTTAGAGTTTAATTTTTAGAAATTAATGTTGTGCTCGGTAATAATCCTGTTAAACATTTGCATATGTTCTAAACTGTGCCAAGTCATTGACTTAACATGCTTTGAAAAAAGAGTTGTGTAATTGTTTAGTAATTTATGTATTTTTAATTAAACAGTTTACATTACATATAAAACTGAAAGTAGGCATTTTCTTAATCCGTGCTTTTCATATATTTAGAATGGAAGTGGAATCGCAAAATATGCAAAAGGTTGTAAGAATTTAAGTCCTCTGAGGTGGATTCAGTTTGTAATGTAAATTCTACCTGTAAGCTGCAATATAGTCTATGATACGCTCACATAGTTTCTTACACCTTTCATCAGAAGACACTAAATTTAAAATGAAAAGTACCTATACATCTATTTTCGAGTGTTGGGGTATGACAGGTTTGCGACCAACCTTGAAACTACTGGGGAATATTGCTGATCATCTATCATGTAAGTTATTTTTGCGTGTTTTCCCGATCTCAGTGCTGATGTCAGGCCCCACTCGAAATTCATGGGATAGATGATGAACATAACACTAAAAATAGCTACTTTAATGCAATTCTTTCATTATTTTGTTTGGCACAAATTTCTCCAGATTTCAAAATTGTGGAAAATAATTATTTTCTCCTATATGAAACTGGAAAATCTTGAAGGGGTATGTATACCCCTGCATACCCCCAGAAGAAAAGCACTGCTCTTATTAATACATAATCATTTTCATAATACATCACAAAGAAATATGTTCATAACTAATGCTACATAATAGTGTCCAATAACAGAATCTGTTACTATGTGACTGTTGAAAAATTAAACTATACAAGAATGGCATCATAATCAATGATGAATCTCATAATGCATGGTTCCAAACGTCTAATGCTCCTGCACTATGATATAGCACAGTTTGGAACATTCAAACCACTGACTTAGCATATTTCAGAAAAAATTGTGAGATTTGTATGGGAATAACTTGGAACACAACACCGTTTCGAATATTTCAAGCGTATTCCTTTATAGATGTATGAACCATCATAACGTTAACCTATAAAATGGAAAATAACATCTAAATTACTTAGCATCATTTGGAAAGTCACTCTTTGTTGTCATAAATTGAAGAGCAGTGAGATTCTAGAGTTTTTATCCACTGGTTATTTGAAACATCTTCATTCTTAGCATGTTCTTGTTGGTTTACATGAACTGACTCAAATCCTTGTTGAGATTTTACATACCGATAACACAATTTTTCCAGTTAAGTTAGACATAGATTGGCCATACATCCAGCATTATGATGGATAGTCCAGTTTTTAAGCTAGTTGTCCTCCGTTCGGCTCTATCTCATGCCAGATGCTAATTTGTCTTCCATTTTGAGTTTAACAACACAAAAATGTTTTTCTTTGATTGATACTTACTGCATGGGGGAAAGATATACACTATGTGGAAATGACTTTGTTAAAGCAAAACTCCAAATCTGCGAATATTTCTCAGAGGAGGGCTCAGCTATGAGGAATAAAGTTCTAGCCATTTGATGACTTGTGGACACAGCTAAGAAAGGATAAAAATAAAAAAAATGGATGGTTGTGCCACTGTGTTTAGTTCTTGGAAACTTTGTAAACCTATAACTTATTACTAGTATCTTGTCTAAAGCAATTTGAAGTGAGGGTAGAACATGAGGATTAAACATGCGTGAAAATGAACAGGTGAGAGGCATCAATTCCTTTATGTCCTCATCAAGTGTGTTGTGGTCGATGTAAATGAATTAACCAATAATACAGAATTGGGAAGTGGCCGCCTTAGTTGAACAAACACCTTTTATGATTTGCTTCTCTGGCTACCAACAGAAAATGCTAATGAAGATATCTTGGTTTCATTGCGTTACTCTGAAAGTGGGATAGTATAAAAATTTAGGAATCTAAATTCAGATACATGAAAACGAAAAGTAAAAATTAAATTAGCACATTACTTATAAGATTGAAAATAATAAGAATTACCAATAATTTTCCATTAACAAATTGAAGGTATAAAATATTCAAGCACAGGTCATATTAAAGCTCGAATTTTGATAAAAATCATTTCTGCTGTCCTATGTGTGGTCTTCAAAGTTGAATATACAATAAAAGACAAATATAAATAAGAATGTCATTTATGAAGAAGCTTTGTTTGAAAATATTCTCACGGAAGAAAGTTTTAAAAATAATAGCTTCATAGTTGTTTTATGTGAATTATTTTTTTAAATGCAACCTATAATTCTAATTTACAAGGAAAGGCTAGAAAGTTATTTTCTTTACCTGACTTTTTTTTATCACACTGATGTTTATGTTCGCAGGTGTTTATGGGAGTCTCAATGTCAACACTGATCTTCAGGATTCACAAAATAATGACACAGTATCTAGAGTTTCTCTTCGTGTTGTTGGTTCTGGAGGCTTGAACAATGATGAAACAAGTGTAATTCATACAACCAGCGGAGGTGGTATTATAGTCCGCAAACCACAGCCTCAGCCTCAGCCACAGCCAATCACATTCCATCCACCTCATACCATTCCTCTGACATATACCACTACAGAACCTCCGTCCACTCGTAGATCGATTGCCAATCCTTTCACTGTACCAGAATTGCCAATACTACATCAGTTCCGTGATGTAGATGCAATACTTAAGCCACCTGCAATTCCAGGAAGCAAATATCACCATGATTCAAATCTTGATATCAAAGATACTGCAATCAGGCCACATTATAGGGATTCTGCCATTGGTACAGGACCTGTTGAAGTTCTGCCATCTCAAGTTCATCAAGCTGATACATTCTGGAGTGAACAAAAGAATGAAAAAATTGGAATTAGGCCACACTACAATAAACCTCCTTCTAATGTACCGTTTGGTATGGGTTATGTTCTCCCAGCAGAAGAGCATCCAATTCAAAATTCTTGGAACAACAAGAGAAATAAAAATAACACTCAACCAGTTTACAAAGAAACTGCGATTGAGATCAAATCAAACAGTCCGATCACATCTTCTGAAAATCACCAGAATCAACCATTTTGGGGGGTTGATATGAGAAAAAGGAACACATCTAATGAGAACTTAAAAGATGATCCTACTAAAACTCCTTCAGCAAATCCTAGTTTGGGATTTGGTTCAGTTTCTCCGATAATTGAAGAACCTCAGTGGATTGAACTTGTGAATGTAACAACTTCCGCCATGAAACCTCAAAAAGTTAAAACACAAGGCACTAGCTTGTACGGTGAACCTTCTATTAACAGATATCATAGACCTGTTTGGGGTGATGTAGGGTATAGAGGAAGACCTAGTTATAGAGATCCAAGTTTCACATCAGTAGATTCATCATCATCTAAAGTACATGTAAATAAAACGACAAGGGTGGAGTTCAACAAAGTACCAACAACTACGACACCATTTCCATTTATCACACTGATGCCAGTAAGATCAAATTCTGGAGTGCGACCTCTTCGTCCAAGACCAAAAATACCTTTTCACAGAAATCTAACACAGACAGACTTGTCCTTAGGACATACATCAGGTATATTGAATAGTGGTGAGAGCTTATTTGGAACTGGTATTGTTGGAAGTGGAATGAATGATGAATCTTCACATGTCCACAACCAATCAGAAGGCAATCAGAATTGTACTACTTTCACGTCTAACAGACATCAGGCAGTAATAATTTCAGATTCATATTCAACCACTAAAATGCCACCATTAATAAATTCTTCAAAACCTTCAACGAATCTATCTCAGCCTCATGGACCAACATATCATGTAGGAACTGTAAAGGTCGAAAGCAAAGAAGATTATTCAAATACATACACTACAAATAACAGAACACAATATTACACAACAACTAGACCCCAAAGTTCATCGATTGTAAATTCATATTCACCATTAATGTCATCTACAACTTTAAAGCCATTCACAACTACAATATCTACTTTTACTACGAGCAGAAGTAAACCTAGAATATCTACATCGACATCAATTCCAACATCAACAGAAAATACTATGCCATCATTAATTAAGGTGATATTGTCATCACCTCCATCCATGTTATCTTCTTTATCATCTTCATTACCAACAATCTCAACTTCATTGCCATCTTCATCATCAGTGAGCTTATCGACAGAAAAAACAATATTGCCAGCTAAACTGACAACTCCCTCTACAGTGAAAACAACTTCTTTGGTTACTCAATCTCCAACACATACCAGTACAGTAAAAATGAAGGTAACCACTAAACAGACACCAGTGACAACAAAGGCAAATGTGCAGACTACAAACCACACAGTGCCTTCAACGGAGTTAGTAACAAATGCGACAACATCACAACTTGTAAAAGTAACCAATATACAAACAAAACCCAGCACACCAGCAACAATAGTAAAGATAACGAAGATGCCTACTGCACCAACAACACCATCGACTGTCAGAGTAACGACAAAGATTACTTCTCTGACTCCAGAGAAGAGTACACAGATGCCAACATCTTCAACAACAGTGAAATCTGTAACATCCACTTCTAGAGTATCAGCTCCTTTATTGTCATTAAATGCATCTAAGACAGTAACACAGTCACATAAGGTAGAAGTTTTCACAAAACCACCACCATCAACAACCACATACAAAGTTAATACAGATTCATTATTTAAGAAGAAAGTTAGTAACGTACCATCACTACCTGAAATCAAAACCTCAAGCAGTAATAAAACTGTATTTGTAACGAAAGATTCTGCCTCAGTTGAAGTAATGACTAGCTTGGCTTATGTAGATTTAAACAAAAATAGCCATAAGCAACAACAAGACATAAATAAAATGGCAAGTGTTCAGATCAATAATGTAACAAAAATAATAGAAAACTTAATGAAGAATTCACCCAATATGAACTTAAGCAATGGTACTCATAATATAAAAACAAAATCAAATGGAACAATCCTTCATCAGAACACAACCAAGATACCTGAATCAGCTGCTATAACTGAGTTTGTAAGCAAACTTCCACAAGTTAAGCCACCTTCTTCAACTACGACAGTGCCATCGATAACTTTTACTACAACTAAATTAGCACCAACATCAACAGTGCGATCTACTTCTGTAAAAATTACCACTGTAAAACCTCAGTACACTTCTGCTAGCTTTATACGTCAATCTACCAAACCCATTACAACAACAGTATCATCACGTAAAGTATCGCCTGGAACTGAATTCAATGAGTATATTCCAGTTGCAATTATTCATGATACGTCTCGAGATCCTGTACGGTATAAAAACAATGCAGTCCATAATCTAGACAACCAACAAAAACTAAAACCAGATAAAGACAAGCAAAATAGTACAGCAGAATCATTCAGAGAGCACAAAAAAGAAAACAAAATGGCAGTTGAAGAAGTAAGTACTGTTGCAGCACTTTCAAACAAAACTGTAGCCCAAAATGGATTACAGAGTAATACTACTGATAAAAACGCCTCAATGGAAAATACTACACATCATGTAAAAACTAAGCAAGAAAACATAGGACAAACTAAACCAGAGCAAGGGAAGCAAAATAATTCAGCAGAGTTGTTCACAGACTTCAAAAAAGAGTACAAAAGGGACGGACTAAGTCCTTCTGAAACTACTCCTACCCAAAACTCAACTGAAAATATACAGGTAGCTCAAAATATTGGGAAAAACACTTCTGTGAATAATGTTACTTTCAAATTAACACCCAGTGATTTGAACAACAAAAAAGATGTCACTAAATATGAGGAATATATAACAACACCTGAATCTGTAACTTTAACTCCAGGTATCGTAATTCTGAGTACAGATGTAGTCACAACAACAAGTATTATCTTATCTTATGGGGAAAATGAAGAAATTTCTGAAAGTGAACCAAAGACTCAAGACACCTCAGGAACTACAACACCAAAGACTGAAGGTCTAACCGAAGAAACAACTCACAAATCTAATGAAAGGGTTGAAAACCCACTGAAGACCAATGAGAATAATCATACTGAGAGCATATCAGTAATAAATTTCACTAATCCTGTTACAGTATCTACAGTCGTTTCCTCAACAAGTGTGTCTTCAACAACCAAAACCAAGGAGTCAAGACGCCAACCAAAAATGAAACCACATCTACCGGAAGTGGAAAATTATATGTCAAGCAAACCCATATTTAGCCATGCCAATTCAGGTTCTGATGAAATCGTTGTAAGACAGTCTTTGTCAACACAAGTTTCAGATGATTCAATGCCTGAGGCGTCAGAGAATGATAAAAATGAAACCAAACATGTTGTTGTCACAATCTCGAAATACGAACCAATTAATTACAACTATAGTGTCACTTTTGATGTTCCTTCAACTTTATTACATAAACTCAATGACACCTTTACTAAAGACATTGATAGTTCAGATAAGTTTACTGAAAATATTTCGATGGAAGTCATGAAGACAACTATGTTACCCTATGAGGAAACAGCATCTGAAAATATGCTCACAACAATAACTGAACAAGAAACCAAAGCATCTACTTTGCCAACCTTTCTCGAAACTCTTTCTGATGAAGAAGTGTATTCAACAAAATTAAATAATCTGTTGACCACATTAGTTGATGAGGGAATTACAACATCAGAAGATGCCACAACTGAGAAAACTCTTACAACAAAATCTGTGAGCAATTTTCCTATATCTGAAGATTATTTTAACACAGAGTCAGAAGAAATTACAAATATTATCAGTGAAACAGTTGGGACTTACACAAACTTTTCAGTAACTAAAGTTTCGGCTCCAGGTAAGGTGGAAAGTACACAACTATCAGATGATGAAGTATTACGCTTACTAACTTTTGAAAATTCAACAAATAATCACATTAGAAACCAATCCATCATGACTCAAGAAGCTATGGATGAACTTAGCAAGTTTGCTAACATCCACAAAAATCAACCTCCATCTACTGCTGATGCTACAGACGTTGAAACTACGACAGCGACTTACATTGGAGATAATATCACAAAACCTGAATATCATGAAGAAAAGCTGTCAACAAAAGCAGTCTCATCTTTAAGTAATACTAATCATGCTGCAATACCAATACTTACAAAAATTTACAATAAAGTTCCACAACATTCTGAAGAGAAACCATCTTGGAAAGCTACAACTTCAGATGGAATCTCTAGTGAACTAGCTAATGAAACAGGTATGTTTTGTTGTATTTAAAACTATTTTGAACTGAGAAATGATATATTTATTATACTAAGAAAAGTTACAAAAGAGTCTGCTGGATTCGATGCCTGTCATTTTACCGGTAGACATCTTAAAACACAATAATACATTTTTGTGGAAGTGTGTGTGAACATAAGGCTGCTAAACAATATAAATAGGTTACCTTCCCTGAGCTTCTTTTAACGTAAAAATCTGATGTGAAAGTCACATAACTTCCTCTGCCCAAATAAAAGTTTGCAGCATTGAATGTTGCGACTAAAAACGCAGGCTATGGGGGAAAAAAAAAGTGACTGCAAACGTTTATTGAACTTTCTGCTGTTAAGAATAATTTCCGAAATTTATCAAATATTCCCCTCAGACATTTCTTTACTGTAAGCAGGGCCAACAGTATATTTTTCTCTCTTCTCGTGCTTTACTTATATAGAATAAAATGCCTTAAATGTCCGCGTGTTAAGTTGTTCACCGGGCAAGTTGGTAGGTTACAACCACCCTTCAGAGAATGTTTTTGAAATGGTATAAGCAATCCATGTACAAAATTTAAAGGAAATTTTTAGAGCCGTTTATGAGAAAATAGCAAAAAAAAAAATATTCTTCATGTAAAGTCCCCTTGAATATAAGAAAAGGTTGTAGCCAATCTTCACAGCCTCAGAAGGTACCTAACCCAAATACAAAATTTTGTTTTCGTACGATTTACAAGAAGCCGTATTGCAAAAAGCACGTATTCACAGTGGGTTGCTTATAACTACCCTTCAGAGAATTTGTTCGAAAAAATGTTTCAAATAAAAGTTTTAGCTCTTGGTACAATCAATCCATGCGCAAAATTTAAAGAAAATCGTTAGAGCTGTTTTCGAGAAAATCGCGAAAAACGAAAATTTCTTCATGTAAAGTCCCCTTAAAAATAAGGGAAATTTGTCGCCAATCTTCGAATCACATCTTCAGAAGGTACCTGACCCAAATACGAAATTTTGTTTTCATACGATTCTCCGTTTCGGAGCTAGCCTGTTCACAAACTTCCACACAGACAGACGCACACACAGACACACACACACACAGACATGTTTGCAAAAATAGTATTTTTGGATTCAGGGGGCCTTGAAACGTGTATATATGCTAAAAACTCAACTTCGAATTTTAGGGTCGAAAACAATACTTCCTCTACCTATAGTACCTATGGTACGGGCAGAGGAAGTAAAAATTGAGGAAAGAAACAAGATAGAAATACTTTTCATCTCTGCTTCCCTTTAAGCTATGTTCGTATGTCTTTTTTTCTGTTCATATCAGATGACCATTTTATATTCTATTGCTCTTGCCGTAACCATAAGGGAAGTGCATTAAATAAGTAAACCGCATTTTTTATGGGCTTCAACTAATCATGAACTAATGTTCTAAATAAACCTTACTATACCAATACTTATTAGAATATTTGCCTTTAAGTCACTAATGAAACCCTTTATGCAAAACCCACTGAAAAGAGCTACATAACGTTTAACTTGTTATTTACGTTTCACTTTCTTTCAATTTAATTTTTGGAGCTGTGTTCGCATTGATTTAATTACGCTGACTGCTGTACACTGATCGCTAGCCGTTATTAACTTCGGACATAGGCTATATTTCTTTGCGTTAATTTTATCTGCCTTCCTTGATCTCACTGTTTACTGACGATTAACTAGAACTATTTTATTTTCTATGTTTTAGTAAGGTTAGCAAATAATGTTTTCACTAATTTAAAAATATTTTTTAAGTGCATTGCTATTTGCATCTGTAAACTTCTGGATGACCATTTTGCAGGTAGTGTCCCTGCATCTTCAGCAGAGTGTCAACTCATATTATCTTAGTGAAACTTAACAGCAGATGCAAACAGTAATGACTATTTAGCTCATACACGTTTCTTTAGATTTGGACCAATAATATGTAAGAATGAGTCTGAAATCAGCTAATCACATACCTAATTCACTCATATTTATTGAATTTGCTTTATTACCTCCTACAAAAGTGATAAAGACACGTCCTCTTTTCTTTAAATTCTAATCAAGTCGGAGACTTTGTAAGCAGCGACTTATTCATACATCACCATTATTTTGGTACATTAAGATTTATTCTGCAAATACAGTGAATATTTGCTTACATCTGTTAAAGAATCAGTACAATAATACCTTTATGTTTTCGAATAAAGATATTCTCCCATGCTCTAATTTCAGGAATTTTGTTTCTTGACTTATGTTGTGGCCGTCATTCCAAAAATGGGCTGCTACTGCTGATTTGTCACATTGTTGGTATTTTAATATGTTCCTAAAATGTTCTTTCTTCCTAGTTTATAAATGCCTTTTTGTTTTCCCAAAGTAAATAAGTTGTAATGTTTTCAACTTATTTGATGGATTCCAGATTTATTTTCTATTGCCTTCATTATCTTTTCCATTTGTGTTTATTAGATTTTTCACATTTTTTTTTTTGTGGGGGAGCTATACTATTATTTCATTTAAAATACTTTTACATTTCCTCTACAGCATGTCCGAGTAATATGAGTTTGAGATGTGGTGATGGGGAATGCATATCCGCTCTATCTCGCTGCAATCAACTTGTGGATTGTAGTGATGGCGCTGATGAACGTGACTGCACCTGTGCAGACTACCTTAAGGCACAGTTCCTCACACGTAAACTCTGCGATGGTATTGTCGACTGTTGGGACTTCAGTGATGAAAATAACTGTGGTAAGTTATGTGTTTCAAGACCTCGTCTTATTGTTCTCAACAGGGATTTTGAAACCTTGTTCACCCATTAAAGCCCAGTGGATGATAAATCATATGTATTCCGACTGGCCGTCAGCATATTTCTAGGTTCTAAATTGAAGACAATTTAGTACCTCTTCACTGCTATTGATGTATATATGCATCACCGCAGTAGCTGCTCGTGGCTGGAAAGTTAAGTGAAGAGCTATTAGGAAAGAAAAAGATAGAAGTTATGTACACATGCTTATACGATTTAAAATTTCCTTTTTATCTTCGTCTTTCCAATATGAAAATGGTGTTTCTAATAAAGCTTGCTCTAAATCATAAGCAGATTTCATATTTAAAACATCACAACACTGAACGCAATAAACACACTTCTCACACTGGAAAAGGTGAGTGCAAAGAATCTCATCTACCTCCCTACAGACAGACTGAAGTGAGTGACAATACTGTTGTCATAACAACCATATAATTATAAAATTGTCAAGGCTATCCGGAGGCACCACATCCAACCATCCAGTTAAGCTACACCCTGGTAGTAGGAGGGCATGGAAGGAGAAGTTCTCTTCACTAGTTGGCCGGTCTGATTGTGCACTCACTGCCAATCCTACCATGCAGTCAGGAAGTAAGAGAGTGTGGATTTTGGAGAGAAAATTATTCTTCATGAAGTCGGCCAGCCTGATCTCGCACTTTTTGCCACAGTGCAGTACAAAATTAGAAAATATATTTCAATTAAAAACCAACTTTTGTGATAAGGAAAACAGACTTTAAAAATATGTCTGGTAAGGTAAAAATATTGAAGTGCCACTTCACCTACTTCCCTTGACTAGCCTCCATTGCATCACCACAAAAATTGCATAATAGCAAAATTGTTACGTTAAATAGAATAATTCTTAATGTTAAAAATGTAAAGATATTTACCCACGTAATAAAATTATTATTTGTAAAAATCAGCTATTTAACTGAAAGTCTCTCAATGAACTCAAACTTCGTCTGATTTCACTCCGTGAATGCTTATAGTGACATATAGATTCAGCTCTGAAAGGGTTAAATTATCTGGCAATATTTCTAGGGTTCTAATTTGGTTACCTCTTTGTTTTGTTCTGACATTTAGAACTGATTATATGAAATGGAACGAAACTGTAACCCAAAGAACTATTTTAAAAGTTATTTCTCATTTGGCCTAAAGGAGAACTGTTTTTGCCAATGCAGTGTTAACAAACTCTATTAACATCCAAGCTTACCATCACACTGATTATAAATTTACTTGGGTCCACTCGATTCTTTACTACAGGCACATTCGCACCACACTGACTGAACCTGCAATGTTCTGGCTAGAACAACAAGACTGAATCTCAAGGATGTATACTGCCCCTCTTTGCAGTCCCATATAGTAAAGGATATAACACATAGGCCTACTCCAGTGTTTCTATTCTTCCCGTTTTCTCGGGACAGTCCTGTTTTTTTGACAAAATGTCCCACTGTCCTGGATGTTTTATTGGAGACACTCAAATGTCCCGCTTTTTGTGTTTGTGATTGGCCAGTGTGTTTCATGCTACATTAATATAAGTTACAACAGTGAAAGTCTTGCTCATTGTCAAGAGATACTTTAATGGAGTAATATATGTGCTGACTTATATGATGAATTATGAGAAAAAACACACTTCTTGATGGAATACATAAAAGTGAAATGTACAGTGACAATAAGGCATCTATTTCTGTGGAATAAATTATCTACACCAGTCCGCAGAAGAAATTTAAGAAGTCATTTGAGATAATTTGTATGCATGAGACAATTGTAAATTCTCCCTAAATTTTATGAATTAATTTTTTGTCCCCTTTTTTCCTTAATAATGTCCCAGGTTTTTTAGGAAACAATTAAAATGTTCCGTTTTTATATAAAGATTATATGGACACCCTAGCCTACTCCTTGGACCCGCCAGATTCAAATGGACCTCATTGCCATCTAAAGTTCTGGGTGTTAGTGATTTAGTCAGACAAATTTGGAGTGAATTGTTTTGAGACTAAAGAAAACTTAGCACAACCATAATATACTAACTTAAATAATAATTTGTTTCTTAAATTCTTGTAGTTTAAATACTTATTTGGTTATGCTATAAATATTATTTCAGAGTGGTGTACACCAGGACAGTTTGTATGTCCCAACTCTCAAGTCTGTGTCGACCAACATCGGTTATGTGATGGCTCACGAGACTGTCCATATGGAGACGATGAGAAACAGTGTGTGACTGTAGCTCAGAATGAAGTGCAGGCTGGAGATTTCCCATATAGTTCAGAAGGTAATCATTCAAACATTATAAACATATCTATTATAAAAATATTTTAAAGTTAATAACCCACAATTTGCCATTGTAGAAATGGGATAAATGGAAAGTGTGTGTGTTTGAGGGATAATATGTATTATTGCAGTACTGAATGTTGAGGTGATCATGATTGTGTGTTGCATATATTAAGAAGCATGTATGTGTGTGAATGTGAATGAATATATGAACCATTCGTGGTTTTCTAAAAGGATAAATATAAAGTAGACCTTATCTCTGTCCATGGGCTGATGATCGGTGCATGAGGCACAATACCACAACACCTCATCCGGCTCAATAGGATACATATCCAAGATATGGCCATGTCTGCGATACTTGGTTCAATAGCAATTTTTAGAAACCACTTACCGGTATATACCAGCTTTAATTTAATTTATGTATTTTAAAATTACATAAATACATAACTCTGAAAGAGCAGAAGCTCGTGCTCTGGGACTGAATTTGTTCTTAAGAACAATGTTCTTTATGTTCTATGTTCTATACCTATGTTCTATTGTATGTGTGTGTATATATAGGCTATATATATAAAGTGTGTGTCCAGTTTCTATGTATATTTGATTATTTTGATGTTACTTATTAAGATGTTTTATTGGTTCCCATTATACTTTGTCATAAAGGTCGCAACCTCCTTATGGGGGAAGTTTTATTAAATAAATAAATATCCAGTATGTGTGTATGTTGTTTGTAGAAACTGTATAGGCCTACTTACCATACAGAGCGGTAGAAATTCACCGAAAATTCTGGAATATACTATTTTCTTAATTTTGTTAATGCTAAGTTTCAATGATATTGTTTTGTTTTGAAAACAGAATGTTATCTACGTTGTTTCAAAATCCTGGAATAAACTATTTTATTAATTTTATTAATGCCATATTTCAATGATATCCTTTTGTTTTGTAAACAGAATGTTATCTCCATTGTTTTTTATGTATAGGTTACCTTATGGTGAGAAAGCAAGGTCGCTGGGGAAAGCTGTGTTTGCAGAACTTCAACAAAGTAGTTGAGAGATCCCAGTCTTCGTGGGAGGTGTCTGATCTTGGACGTGCCGTATGCAAAGCAATGACATACAGGTGAATAAGAAATTTACTGTTGAACCATATTTCAAATAGTTCTGTGTTTAATCCCAGTACTAAACTAAACTGGGGTATGCCGTAGCGTAGTGGTTAAGGCGCTGCTCTACAAACCGGAAGGTCGTGGGTTCGATTCCCGATGAGGTCTTTGGAGTTTTTCAATTGACCTAATCCTTCTGGTGGCACTATGGCCCTGGGGTTGACTCAGCCTCTAACAGAAATGAGTACCAGGAACAATCCTGGGGGTAAAGGCGGCCGGTGCGTAAGGCTGACAACCTTACCATCTTCACGTGCCGAATGTCCAAAATCTGGGATCCTCAACCTCCTGGAACCCTCTGTGCCTCCATGGCCTGTATAGGGATCACTTTACTTTTACTTTTACTAAACTAAACTAAACTAAACTCCATGGCACTACATCCCTGGAGGGACTTAGCCTACCACCCAACCACTGCGTCATCTACCACAGGCATGTGGTCAGCATGCTGACACCCACAGCCGTTAATGGTGGTTTGTAGGATCAGAGCCGCTACTTCTCTATCAAGTAGTTCCTTAATTTGGATCGTGAGGCTGAGATCCCAGTACTAATATATAGGAAATAAATAATAATTGTTTTATTAATAAGAAATTTAAGGACTATCTTTGCATTCAAAGACTATCTACAGAGATATGTACCAAATGATGTCAATAGCATTCAGAAAAATTTGCTCTACCCTGTGTGTCCTGCTGCTCTTTGCCTGAGATCTGGTACACTGTGTTAAATTCTGGGACAATCCTGCTGAAAACTGGATGGGTGGCAACCTTAATTGTCGGCCTATATGTAGTATTATGATGATGACGATGACTTTGACAATGACAATGATGGTGATAACAACAATGATGAGGATGACAATGATGGTGATGATGTTTATGATAATAACACTACTTTATATAAGTATATACGAAATTTATCCATATACAAATATTGACATTACTTTATTACTTCAAACGCTCATATATTATAAGAATTTGTGTATCATTTAAACAATTATAAATTTGGTTCTTAAAATTTAGTTTAACCAGAACATAATGTCAAGCTAGTCACTGTATTTCAATTAGATTTAGTAAATTTAAACAGATAATTTCTTGTAAAGAGTGTTTAGTTATTTTATTGTTTTATATTCGGTACTGTAGGATGGTAGAGTAAGTTAACAACTATTTATCTTTTGTCATTACAGTGATTTTGACCGTGTAAACAGAACAATTGATAGTCCCACTGACAGTCGAGCAGATGACTCACATTATTTTGAACTTGCATACTCATCTGACACGAATGGCAACACTTCACAACCAAGGTAATGAGATTTTAGAATTACCATACATTTACTAACCTGGGGTTACCAGATGTCCTTATTTAACAGGACTTTTTTTTTTAAATCTTCAATATTTCCTTATTTTTGTATAAACAATTTTTTTTAACAACTGAAAGAGGATGCTTTAGTTTCCAGATTTTACCAAATGATGTCTCTGATCATCGTGTCACAATCTAAATTCAACTGATACCGTAATCTTTTTGCAGACTTCTGCACATTTCACTTTTATTATTACCGATATTCATCCCTTTCTTAAGGCGCAATTCCACTGAAGCAACACTGAACGGCATGTGGCATGCTACTTGTATCCTAGTGTTGCCTGATTGTAGGTGTGCGACAATGTACCACAAAAATTCCATATGCCGCATGCGGCATTTGTCTCCCCATGTCGAATGCGCTTTGTCGCCTATGCGTGTAGCATGGGACTAAAACGATTCAACTGAAGCAACTTCAGTCTGGTGCAACATGTCTTTAATAATACCATATACAATACCCATATTTATATACAACACCATGGGCTATTAAAATGTCTGAATAGCTGTCAAATTATTGGCAGACACTATTTAATAAATTACCAATAATTTATCAAAATTTACCTGTAAATTTCTTTAAGATAAGAGCACATGACTGGTTGGCCAGGAATCCATCAACAGGGACTTTTGGTATAATTGATTTTAGTTACTCCACTCTTGAGAATCGTATCAGAGAATTGGCATATTCAAACCCCATTTTGTAACATAGATGAATTTTTTAATAGTAATATAACATAACAATGTAATCCTAATATTGTCTTATTTCTATTTAACATCAATCAGACTGGTCTATAATCCTTATATTTTTATTTTTTAAAATTACTTTTTTATTTTCTATATTATTGTGTCTTGAGAATGCGCTAACTTGGTCTATTGACAGGTTATGCAATAATTGTAAAAATGTAAGATTCTTATGGCGTAATACTTAGCTTGCTGTCACTTTGCATAGTTTACTTTACCTGACTTTGTCTATCGGGGGGGAGGCTCCTGTTTCCCCTGCAATACATCATTCTACCAGTGCTCATTCATCATGATATAACCATTGGTTGCAATAAAGGAATTATTATTTTTCAAGCCTAATTTCGAATGTGTATATGTAACAACTACTTTCATTGCTGCTTCCCATTTCAATTGAACTACTGTACTGGCAATTATTGGGATTTGAAGGGAAAAAATTATTAAGTTTTAAAACTTCAAGGAGACCCGATATACAGTACTAGTAGTTATTTTCTTTCTCCTCCTTTATGCTGACGTGGCTGTGATTTAAATGCTCTGCTCTATGAAGACCCTTGTTTGTTTGTTTTCATAGCTTGTTTATGCAGGTGCAAGCAGCCCATGTCGCATGCTACAAGTCGCCCCGATCCGCTGGCTGTTGGATAGCGACGACACTGTTCGACACGAGGAATTTTGTCGAAGGGTGACGCATTCGTCCTGGCGACAACAGTCAACTTGTAGCATGCGGCAAGGAGACTTGTCGTTTGTCGCTTCGTGTTGCTGCAATTGAAAGACTGTGTGTAGCATGCGTCATTGACGCATGCTACATGTTGCCCAAATGTTGCCTCAGTGGAATTGCAGCTTTATAATCTCTTTGTAGGAAACTTCTAATTTAGATCTTGCTGTTGGTGGTAATTACCAGAATGTTACAGAATATTAAGTATAGTATTATGCTGTGAGTTTTATTTTATGCGTTCAGTTCATAAATGGGGAAAAGAAAACACAAGTTTACTGGTGAGTTGGAGATGGGAAAAAAAAAGGGGCGTTCTGATGAGGAAGCCAATTGTTTATTTGGCAAAGCTGAGACATACCTGTATGTCTTATGTTGCTAACCATGGAGCCTCATCAGATAAATGGGTATATCAAGCTAGCAGTATGGATAAGAACTCTCATACAGGCTCAGATGGATATAAATTTAGACTCTCAGATAAATGTAGGTCTCCAAAACAGACCCGTTCAATAATTTTAATGTGTCCTTCGTTTGTCCTGTCTTTATAGGCTCATATGTCTTCCTTTCCAACTATAACCATCTGGTAACCCTACATATATCTTCCTTAGACAAAACATTTTCTGCTAAAATGAGAATTTGTGTGATATTGTATTTCTTCTTCTTTCTTGGCTCACCTTGTTTTGAACTTTGAATATGAATTTTTCTTAAATTGTAGGTATAAAAGTTATATTACCTATTGAGTTGCTATTGATGCAAACATTATGTATTTAGTAGGAAGAGAGAACTTGACTTAAAACTGTGGAGAGCAGATGGAGTAAAGTTCACCTGCTTCCTTTCTCATAATACACTGCTCTATATCGCATCATTTGTTGCGGTTATGGTAATGAATGTCAACTCTTATTATGTACATTTGCAATGAATGAACAGCATTTTATAAATTGAAACATCTGATGTCAGTTTTAGCAAATTCGGGGGTGCGCAGGCAAATAGAGTTAAGTCCACTTTCTTGTTACTGAGAATTAGAGTGACTTAACACACTATACCAGCCCAACATAGCTTTAGAGATGGATAAACCCATGAGGCACACATCCATAACTACCGGTACCGTACGTTTTTGAATATGACTTATGTAGAGAACATTTTTATGTAGCCTATAACTCTATGGACATATCTCATTCCGGGGTGCACAGGCAAAGATAGTTAAGTCCACCATCCTAAAAAATTGAGATATGTCCATAGAGTTATAGATAAAAATGTTCTCTTCATTTGTGTTAAGTCAAGTAAGTCATATTCAAAATTGTACGATAGTTATGGATTGTGCCTCATGGGTTTATCCATCTCTAAAGCTATGTTGGACTGGAATGGTGTGATAAGTCACTCTAATTCTCAGTAACAAGAAAATGGACTTAACTCTCTTTGCCCGCACACCCCGGAATTTTTTAGGATGGTGGACTTAACTCTCTTTGCCCACGCACCTGCGAATTGATAGTTGTTGTGAATTTGCAATTTTAGTTTTTACTGATATCAATGGAATAATGAATGGTATAGAAACAGCCAAGGGTTGCGGGATGGTAATGGGAGATGGTGAGTCATATATCTGTCCCCATTCTTTCTATAGAAAATGCACTTAACCCTCTCTCTTCTCCCTGAATATTCAGAGGAATCAAAAGATGCAACTACTCAGGTAAGGTAGACACAATTGTATAAACCCTTATAAAATTCAGAACTAATTCATTGCCAGTCAAGATCTTACAAATTTAATATCACTACAATAAATATTTTGCATTTTTTCTTGACCTAGTTCATTATCCAAGCTCTCCTTGTTCCAGTATCACCACAACCAATCTTAGGCCGTATTCATAGTCGGCAACTTATGAACAACTTAATAAAGCTAAGCTTCTTGGACAAGTCAACTTAAATGCTTTTTGTATTCATAGTCTCCTTCTAAGTCGTACTTTGTTAAGTTTAACTTCATAACGCCTGTCTTGTTCTACATATTAAAGTCGAACTCGAAAATATGAAAAATTGCACAATCACTGCCGTAACAATTGAATTAGTGAATTGTACTTAAGATTTTTTCAGTAATCCCAAGCCATCTGGGTACGTATTCGCTGTAGTGATATACAAATACAGATGGCGGTGTGCATCAATTCAATTCATCCGTACATATTAGGCCTATGCAGCATGTAAGTAAACTGTTCAATAATTTCTTGAGAAAATTCTGTGTATATATATTAGCTTGGATATAGTTCAGAATTAATACCACCTTCATACCAATAATTAACCTTTCCACCTTCATGTGCCAAACCAAATCTGGAAGCCTCAACCTCCTGGAACCCTAAGGGCCTCTTTGTCTTATATAGGGATCCCTTTGCTTTTAATACTTCGAAGCTATGGTGTACTTGCTCCTGTTAATTAGGTATCCCTTATAATTTCTGTCTATCAATTTTGCAGATCCAGTTTATCATTTCAAGAGACTGAATGCACTCAAAAAGAAGTTGTCCATGTGAGCTGTCGAGACTTGGAATGTGGAGTACGTCCTCAAGCAGTCAACCAGTGGGCTAGGTAAATGTAATAAGTTAACTATTGGTGTAGCAAATGATCATGAACAGTTGCTGCTAATTAAAAGGAAAAAGAAAAACAGTTGGTATATTTACTCAAATGTGAGTTTTCCCCCCAATCTTGCAATTTAAAAATGAGGGGTCTACTTGAAAACATGATTTAAGGTATATACGATAATAAAATTATATAACTGTCTAAGTTTTAAATACAGTGAAAATTGCCAAATCACAGTCACTTGTCACACTGAAGTCTTCCTTAAGTAGCTCCCCCTTAGCATCTAGGGAAAGGTTCATTGTATTTTATGGACATGTGCGTTCATGGACCACAGATTATTGTCTCTGTTGGATATTTCATAAGAATATTATAGGAGAAAAATTCCCATGACATTAGGATTTGAATCCAGGACCTTTGGCTATCCTTGCCACTCTACCAACTGAGCTACAAACGTCTGACTACAAGGTAGCCGAGTCCCTCTCTGTTCAATGTCCATGATTTCTACATTCAATTCTCTAGAATTGGCACATTTATGTTACATGCTGTTTAAGTAAGTGATCCCATAAAAACGAATTTAAAGACATTTACACATCAAAAATTTATAATTTATATTTAACTTTAGTTTTCTTGCTAACTTTTGTCTACATTTTCATTGTTCAAATGAGTTCCACACGACAGAGATTTTATACTCTCTCTTTGAAATTTTCAGCATGAGTTCTGAAGTGACAGGTGAAGAAGTATCATATAATATTTTATAATCATATAATCATAATAGTAAGTAATAATTTAGGGCCATGAACTCATAACTAATAATATAATGTTAACCAATATACCTCTGTTATACTAAAACATCTATTATCATGTAGTGCAGCGTTTCTCAACCTTTTTGAACCCGAGGACCTCTAAAATGTCTAAAAAATTTTACGGACCCCTAATTTTACATCCCATTTTTAAAAGTAGGCTATATGTAGGCCTATATTCTTAATATTTGGGGTATTAATTATAGGTCGTTATAACGAAATAAATCTTTTTTTTAATTCGACAGAAACACAGTTATTGAATTGGAATTAAACTATTGACAGTAAAATTATATTTTGAACAGACTTTAATATGTATTACCAATTTCATAATATAATTAGGAATTATGTTATTACTCACTTTTAATGAGATGGTTGAGCTTGTCGCCTTTTGCAGAGTTCCTGGATATTCTGTTCATTATTAGTCAAATTTAGTCGAAGATCAGCAGATACATTAAGTCGGTTTCTGTATTTTGTTTTTAGTTGAACTAGCGATGAAAATCCCTTCTCACAAAGATAGATTGGTGAAAACTCCATGGCGCCTCTAATAACAAATTCCGACATAGTCTTATTTTTTAGGGTTTTGAATGAAAGAGGGAACAATAGACGTCAGTGCATCAGGGGGTTTGAAACTGTTATTCGTAACTGCAAAAGTAAGGAAACTTGCAATATGACCTGTATTTTCGAATATTTTAAAAACTTTGACATCTAGTGTCCATTTTATGTGAAATATTTTTACTTCTTTACTTCCCACTTGCTTTATGATATTTTAAAATTAATTATGTCTGTGGACCATCTGCACCATCTTCGCGGACCTCTGGTGGTCCGCGGAACATAGGTTGAGAAACGCTGATGTAGTGTAATGATTAAAATTCCAGATTTATTGTTTCAGAAATCCAATAAAACGTATACACAGGTTGTGAATTCTAAATTATGTAAACCCAAAAAGATTTCAACAGTGCACTTTTTTTTGCTACATCATTAATAATGTCATTATGATTAAGATTTTCTAAATTTTCCTTCTCAGTGGACATTAGCATAAAATATTCCACTTTGGGTTATCTAAATAGCATCTGAATCACAGCTTTTCACTCGTCATTCAATTTTTCAGCTTCTATTAAAAAAAAACAATCACTTGTCAACTGGTGCCTTTTAATGAAAACTAAGATGACACGGCACTCCTGGCATTTTCTCAAATGCTGTCATTGATATTGCACCGTTACTGACAGTGATACTATTATATTATTGAACCATACAAAATTCAGCCAGGTTACTTGTGATTTGAACATGTGCCAACATTGAGAACAGTTCTCGTCACTCTAGGATTGTTGGCGGAGGTAATGCAGCTCCAGGGGCTTGGCCATGGCAGGCAGCCCTGTACAAAGAAGGGGAGTTCCAGTGCGGAGCAACTCTGATTGCAGATCGCTGGCTGGTCTCCGCAGGACACTGTTTCTACCAGTAAGTGTGATTGTTCTATACCACAAAAAAATAATATTGAAAAATTTTATAGAGAAGAAAAGTTGCATACATGTAATCTTAGCATTTGTTTCATAAGATTAAATATTTTTTATTTAAAGCCCTGCTATAGACACGGATTAGCCTACATTATCTGTATGATAGCAGCATCTTTATGTTTTTAAAAATCAAATTGCATTTTATCTTTAAATAGTATTAAAAAATATATCAGTTTCATAATGTCACAATTTATAACTTACTAACAAACAAATAGGGCAAGTTTTTACTTGTTAACTCAATTAGCCTGTTATATTCAGAATCATTTGATGACCATTGACTTTTTATTTATGTTTACTGTAGTTGCCATCCGTGTTTACATGGAATGACAAAATTACTCATGATTACTGGTTAAATAAATAAATAAATAAATAAGTATTTTCAAATAGTTGGGCTTATAATATTGCAATAATTTGTAATGGTATAGTTAATATTAATCACTTAATGTATTATAGGATTCATAGCATGTTCATTATCTTTATGTACCTGTATATTTTGTTATATTTTATTTTGTTAAAAGTCCTAGAGAAATAATTATTAGAATTATACTGTTTTTGCGGTTTGAAGTAATTTTTTTCCAATTGTATAACATCTTATGGAAATTGTGAATAAAAAATTCCATTAATTTTTTTCTTATGCTACTTAATATTGCTTAACTGGTATTGATTATTTGATTTTTATTCTGGGAGTTCTTACTCAGCATACCAACATAATCATTCATAACAAACAGACTGTTCGGGATAATCTCATGTTTGTCTTACGGCAATATTATTTTACTCACCACCTAACTGCTGAAATCAGCCATTGATGAAGTTAAATAAGAGTGAGGTCAACTGATGTGTTGAATATTTAAAGCAATCAGTTTCCTGAGAATGTTTATATTTCTAAATTTTTACAGTGCTTTGGATGACTACTGGGTGGCCAGATTAGGAGCACTGAGAAGAGGATCTAGCTTTCCTTCCCCATATGAGCAGCTGCGACCTGTGTCTCACATCATACTGCATCCTGGTTATGTAGATGCTGGATTCCTAAATGATATCTCCTTGCTTCGCTTGCGAGAACCTGTACAATTCAGTGATTTTGTGCGACCTGTTTGTCTGCCTCCTCCCCCTCCTGCGGCTTCAATCAGAGATGGCAGGTTATGCACTGTAGTTGGCTGGGGACAACTTTTCGAAGTGGGGCGTATTTTCCGTAAGTAATAAATTTTCTAATTGGGGTAATTTTTCCTTTTTGCGTTTCAAAATACAAATTTATCACTTTGATTTTGACCTTTTCACTGCTAACATATCGCTGTGGAAACTGGAGGTGCTGAATTAATTTGCAGATTTATATTGTAATCGTAAATCATGGAAGATGAAATGGGCTGGACATGTTGCATGCATGGGAGAGGAAAGATATATCTAAAAAATATTGACTTGGATACCCGAAGGGAAGAGACTGCTTAGAAGTCCTAGACATAGGTGGAAGGACAATATTAGAATAGATCTAATGGAAGTAGGATTTGCAAGGGAGGGTTGAGTGGCGGACTCAGGTAAGTGCGGCAATGTACCTCCAGGTTCCATAAAATAGATAATATTTCTTTAGCTCTTTTAGGAATTGTCTGTTCCCGTTGAGTTAGTAAGTAGGCTAAATGTCATAAATTGACAAATGATCACAAACAATTTGTCAGTTTCATCCGAAACGAGTATTTCTTGAAGTTTAGACTGAGTTATGTAACCCTGGGGCTGCATGTCATCAGAACACAGCAGAGTTAACTACCATATGTTGCAATGGATGATGCAATACATCAACTGAAATATTTAGCTACAGAAGACAGATCAATCAAAGAACAGGAAGCTGATGGTGTCAGGAAGTAGACAACACATGACACTATATGCTGACATACTTGGAATCCCTCTCTTTGAGAATATTTTTCTTCTATTGGCATGCAAAGTGATGTGTAGGATATTTGCGTCAGTAGCATGGCCAGCAGTGATGCACGCAGATGAATACATGTGGCTGTAGCCAAGGGAACCACCAGAAAATCTTGCCAGAGGGGGCAAGTACTATCGGGGGTTCTGGGCTCTGGCCCATCAATCAAAATTCAGTGCCATACCCATGAACTATTTATTTAATGAGCACAATACAAACTACTTACTACACACCCGTTTTACTTAAACAAAAACTGAGTTCTCCTTTTTCCCATGGCAAACAAGTCAATGGATTTTTGTATAAGTTCTTTTTTTTTTTTCCTTAATCAAATCCCTATGAACTGACAACAAGCGCAGTTCACTAAGTCTGGAATTCGACATTGATTTTTGTACCCACTTTATTTTTGTTTTTAATAATTTTTTCCTTTTTTCCCAATGGGGGGCGATTGCCCCCTGGCCCCTCTCTGGTGGCTCCCATGACTGTAGCAGTGAAAAGGTTAAAATGTAGTATTTTTATAAAATGTGCACATCTGGCATTTAATAATTTGAATAAGTCTGCTGTAATCTTGTGTGGCATGCATAGGAATTAGTTTTTGGGAAATTATAATAACAAAAAGCCTTCAATATTGTTTATTTTCAATCTTTGTTACTTCTTGAAATAAATTCTGCATTCTGAACTAAATTTTCATTTTATCACAAAGACAAATCAAATAAGTACTTATTTTGGATGACAAAAAACTAAGAAGTATAACCATTTCAAACATGTTTTGCTCAAATAAATTAAAAGTATATAATAAATAAATAAATAAATAAATTTAGCCTACATACATCCCTTAAAGGGCCAAGGCCTCCTGTTTACACAAGGATTACCTTATTTTGACGCTCCTAAGGTGAGCTATTCCTAGGGAGCCTCTACACTGAACAATACCATTGACACTTTTCAGTTCTAATGGGTTCGTTGCTGTTGATGATGCTGGTGTTGTAGTTAGCTCTAACCTCTACTATGGTGTGGTTATTATTTGGTTCCAGTTGCTTCTACTTTTCCCTGTGTAACAGATGTTAAATAATGGCCAATTTTGTTCTTTACAGCTGATACACTACAAGAAGTGCAATTGCCTATAATATCAACTGCTGAATGCAGGAAGAGGACCTTGTTCTTACCCCTGTACAGAGTCACAGACAATATGTTCTGTGCAGGTTTTGACAGAGGTGGTAGAGATGCATGTTTAGGAGATTCTGGAGGTCCTCTTATGTGTCAGGTTTGTACCAATTTTCTTCATATTATCTCAGTAATAACTAAGTAAGACAATTTGTATTATAAACATCAGTGGGATGCTTGAATATTTTTTGGGATGCCTGAAATAGGGCTGCTTGATTCCAGTATTATCCAGTGGCAGCCTCTGATCTGTTGCTGTGTTGCAGAGTGAACAGTTTTTTAATAAAGAATATTTAGATTTTTTTCTTACTTTAAACTATTAAACTTTAATCATCTGTGTGATAAGTTTCTTATTGAGTGAAAACATGCCTCACGCAGGGCCGTAGCAAGGTCCTTCTGCACCCTTGGCGAGTTTGACAAATTTGCGCCCTGGGTCTGAACAATTTTTATAAATTTTTGTAAAATTGTTTATTATTTTAATTATTTGGAAATTAACTAAGTGTTGAACTTTCAAGGTACTAAAACCTTATTTTCAGACGACTGAACTACTTAAAAAAGAATTAAATAATAAAATCTAGTATCAAAAGTAAATTACATAATAGGCCTGAGGCCTACTGAAATGTTTAACACATTAATATAGGTAAAAGTATTTTTTTCGAATAGTTGAACCACTTTCATCTGAATAATAACCTACATTTTAATTTTTATTGTTATATCATTCCATACCGTTCGTGATTTATGTCAATAAAAAATGTGCTAATTAAAGAACGTTGCATGGCTGCTTTTTGTTTGTAGATAATCGGCATAATACTACAGATAGTTCACATGCAGTAATTTTTAATAACCTGAAAGGTTTCTTCCATTAACGTGGAATTTTTATTGCTTGATAAATTGCACCAGTCTAAAAAAAGGCGGGATTTTTCATGGTTAATTTTGCACCCTCTCTGTACCTGCGCCCTTGGCGGGGGCCCATTTTGCCACCGCCTAGCTATGGCCCTGGCCTCACACAATATTTAGCAATTTTAAATCATTTAAACAAGTAAATGCATGTTGGTCATTGCAATCCAGTTGCAACAACCTCCTGCCTCATCCTGCAAGCATTCAGCATATTATGTGAGATTCTTGACTTTGTGGTAAAACTCAGTGGCGTAACTCAGGGGTGCCCACGGGAGGGGGGGGTTAAGACGCAGACTGCGTCATTGAAATTTCTGGGGGGGGGCAAAATATTATAGTTTTATGAATTTTCTGGGGGGGTTGAAATATTTTGCAAAATTAGCATTATGTTAAAAATAAAAACGGTCAAGTTTTATAACTCCAAAAGGTATCTTCTAACAGTGGATTAGGAAAGGGGGTCCAGGGGGTTTGGACCCCCCCAAAAGTCAAAACATAAAATTCTATATTTGTATTTTTTAAAAAATATTTAACTAAATAAGATTTGTTGGTGTGTGAAATATGATATAGCAGTTATTTTCTTTTCATAACATAATGAGTAGGCCTATTATGTAAACTGTTCCATGTGTTATTCAACTTTTCTTATAAATAGTAATAAAATAAGTATTATAACTTAGGTAACAATTTCTTGTTTAAGTTGCCATGTCTTAGAGTACAATAAACAAATTTCCTAACTAGTTTTTCTGTGCTCAAATAGCTTAAAATGTGATTTTCATTAGTTCAATATTTAAAAATTTTCTGGGGATGGACCCCCGACCCCTTTTTTTTGGGGGGTGTTCCAAACCCCACCCCCGGCACTTTCGACCCTCTCCGAAATTATTTTCTGGTTACGTCATTGTTGCACTTATTATATTATTAATATAATGTTACAAAGTGGCCCAAGAAGTTAAAGCAACAAAATATTAATAAATTAAAGAAATAACCCCCCGTTAGAAAATATCATATGGTTGCCCTTGTCGACAGCCAATCAGGTTGGGGGGATGAGCAGTGAAGTTTGGGGGGGGTGAGCAATGAAGTTGAGGCGGGGTGAGCCATGAAGTTTGGGGGGGGGGGCACCCCTGTGTAACTAGACCACTTGGGGCACGGGGCAGACATGCTCTATTTTTCATCAGTTAAATGATCCATTTCAGCGCATCTCCTAGTAACCTCTCGCAGCCGGAGACCAAAATATTGGTAACTGGAGTAAATTTTTTTATAGGTAACACATCAAATACGCTATATTTTTATTTAATACGAAAAATCCGATGAGTAAAAAAAGAGGTGGAATATTAATTTTTATATTAGGGTGGGGCATCACTGGGGCCCTCATAGTAAGTGGGGCCTGGGGCGGACCGCCCCCACCGCCCCGCCCTAGGAATGCCACTGGTAACACTCCTGGAAACATTTTGGTAATCACATGAAGATTACAGCAACAAGGCATGATTCTTGCCTTTACCACTAGAGCACCCTGAAGCACGTGAGCTTCTCTACATCATGTCAGCTGCTAAGTGCTATCTGCAAGTGAGATTTTCCTTCTCCAAGAGCAGGGTCCTTCACAGAGATGCCGATTGCCAATGTAGTTATTTTGTGGTGAGGTGTATATTGCTATTTTCAACATTCTATTAGATACTATACTAAACTCCATCACTCTACATCCCTGGAGGGACCAGGCCTACCATCTGCTGCATCATGTACCATATGCAGACAGCTAGGATTGGGGCATGGGGTCAGCATATCCACACCCATGGCTGTTAATGATGGTTTCCATGACCAGAGCCGATACTTCTCAGCTCCTTAATTTGTGTCTTGAGGCTGATTGCACCCGGTTTCAGACCTCCCTACCTCAGATATATTAAACCCTGGGTATATGGATCTGTAGCCAGTGAAGCTAACCATGAGACCATGCAGGTGGTCCTATTAGATACTATCATATATTTATATATTCTCTGGTTACAAGTAGGCCTAATCTTAGCAATCTCGGCAGTGTCCACCTGCCAATCCGTTATGTATGTAACTCCTGTAAAATAGTGCAACATCCTGTTTCTACACTCATTATCCACCCTGGCATTACCTACAACATTATGGAATTTTTCAATTTTATTCCACATATGGCAAACTGTGCACCAATTATTTCAATTTTGAAAACAAAGAATTAAGAATTGCTTATATAAGCCTAGTGAATATGAATAACTGCAGAATATGGTAGGCCTAATACTAACAATACTAATTATATTGCATTCCATGGATCCAGAATAAGTCGTCAGATTTTTGGATTGGAACTAGTCAAGATATCACACAGACATACACACACACTTATACATTCCAGTTTACAGGCGTAACAAACAGGTTGCATTCAGTGCTGTGATTCCAAAATTTTCCCAGAGTATATTCAAAATTTTCAGGGATATTTTAGTGGAAGTCATATTTTTAACTGGAATTTTGGATTGTGTATAAGCAATTAATACAAGACAATATCATTAAAATTATTTAATTCATACAAAAAATGCTAAAAATTTCACTGATTTAAAATTGAGGCATTAGCAGTGCACTTAAACTGGTAATTTGGCATATCAGGTTAGATATGGAGTTTTGAGATTTCATAACATGAAATACACTTTATCGATCACATTTGTGTACTAGGGCCTATAATAAAAATTAGCTTGAAAACTTCACCATTTTTATTTGATGATAAAATCGTCATAATTTGGTTCCAGTTATCTCATTACAGAATTTATTTTAACCTTTCTACACAGGCTACTTTTGCATCGGCGGAATGTGGCGGAATTGTCAGTTGTCAAATATGCAAAGAAATAAGCAAATAGTTAAACTAATAAATAAAATGCAGCAAAAGCAGAAGATATATGAAATAAAAGGGGTACACATGAGGAGTAGTGTGTAAGACATGCTACTAGTTAAAAGAGGCAAAGTGCAAAAAATCATATGTGTATACTAAAGTGACTTATTAAAGAATACAGCCTTCTTTCTCTTAATGAGGTTAATATATCATCTGTTTCTTAGGAGAAAGATGGACGGTGGTCGCTGTATGGTGTTACTAGTAATGGTTATGGCTGTGCACGAGCCAACAGGCCTGGAGTATACACCAAAGTAGCTAATTATGTACCATGGCTACAGGCAGCAATGGCTCAACAGGTTTCAAGTCTACGAGATAGTAAGACACAATGCAAAGGTCACCGGTGTCCACTTGGAGAATGTCTGCCCCCTACAAGAATATGTAACGGGTTTATGGAGTGCAGTGATGGTAGTGATGAGAAAAATTGTTGGTGAAATCTGCTCACGTTTTGAGGGATAGGCATAATCTTTATTGATCATTCCGGTGTGCTCACAATAAATCAATAAGCACATGGCTTGGGTGCTGAAGTTAGACTTATTCTGGTATGACCTTGGTACGAAAGAAGACAGCACAATACTTCTTTATTTACTACCTGCAGTAAAAATTTTTTAAAGTGATCATTCTTAAAGTAATCACATTAATTGTTAGCTACCGGTACTTTCAGAGCATTCAGTGAATGTTTCTTTAAAAGTTTTCCTTCTATTCTTAATATGGAAGAGATCACAGACCTTTGAAAGATAGACTGCTTGTATAATGCATCTTCTTAGATCTGTAGCCAGTCAGTGGTGCTCCTCTAAAGGTGCTTACAGTATTATAATATACAATGGTTCTATGGGCTATAACAGAAACCTTTAATCTTGATAAAAATCCATAAACCATGAAAAGAAAAGAAGGATTTTTGGTACCGGTATATGTTTTATATGTATTGAAAAAGTGCCTTACATTTGTTAAGAATGATCTTTAAGGATGATAGTAACGATTAAGGATATTTTGTTAACTTTTACACCATTTTTAAGACCTTATGAGCAAAACATTTATTTATTGTAGGTAAAAGCAGTAACCTACTGTCTCCAGATGAGAAGAATGCAAGCTATTGGAATCCAGCACACTCCCCACTTGTCTACCTGCAAGCGGGCTCGTCCTAATCTTCCGTTTTTCAGTCAGTGAGTGGGCGTGAAAGTTCGAATTCCTCCCCATCATGGCGCGCCAGACCAACCGCGTGTCTCTTTGGACTGTTGCTATGACGCGGGGAAAGAGTCCCCTCTGTACCACCCTTTCTCTTCACCCCACACTTGCATTCATCTCATCTGGTGACAGTACTAGCACATTTTGTTAGAGTTTTGGCCAAATATAGGAATGATATATTCATGGCAAACAATAACTTCCCTTTAGGAAATGTTGTAAAGATTTTCTAGAGTGCCTGATTGAATCTGTAAAACAGTGAAATGGTTTTGTAGAGTTAGGTTTGTTGTGAAGTTGGTTGTGAGGTTGGTTGTAATGTGTTTTAGAGAAAAATGGCAAGAAGTCAGAGTTAAGAACAAAGGTGAAATCATTCTTATTTACAATAGTAGTAATTTGTTTTCCAGCATTAACCTCTCAAGCTGGACATTTAAATTCTGAGGAGCCTCCTATGGGTTTACCGTGGGCCAGTATTTAAAAGTTACATACAGCTTCATATTTCAGCATTGTGAATTATTATTGCATTTTTTAAAAACTCTGTTAATTTAAAAGTTACAAAACTTTCAGCAAATGATTTCAATGTTTTCCTGCATGTGATTGGTTGGGAAGTATCCCACCTTCTTTTATTCTTCTCTTTAAGCAGTATTTTCTCTAAGAAATGTGTCTCTGTAAGAAGAGACGAGGGAGAATTTATGGAAGGACGGTCATGTTTGCAAGAGTTCACTGTCCTACCATATCTATTGAAAGGGGAAGATATTAGCTGGACTCTGAACAACTAGTTTGCAGACTAAAACTCAGAATTTCTTCTCTATTGTGATTTCTTTTCCCTCCTCAAATTTACAGGTAGCAAAAAAAAAATCCTGTTCGTGGATTGAGGATCTAGATTCATCCTTCTGCAAACGTTAAAAATTGGTCCATACATGACTAATATATTTAAATTAAGTGACAGTTTTTCTCAATGCGTTTCTCCTAGAATAGGGTGACTGTATTTTTGGGATTAAAAAAGGGACACTCAGGTGCATTGTGCGGATTGTCGTGAAAGCAGAACCTATAATTAAGTAATTGTTTTAAATATTCTATTTAATAATTAAATTTTAATATAATCAATAAAGTGAACAATTCTTAACTTTAAACTATATCATCACTACACTCACTGTCAAACTTATTCTAAAAATATAGGTGATAACCTCACAAATAGATTTCAAAAATAATTTTATATGCCTTAACTAATCCTTGCCTAAGTCATGGCTTAATGGAAGTTCCTTACACAAAATCTTATTTACACTTACTGCATCTGAGATCTGAACCAGTCGTTTGAAGCGGGTCTTGGGCCCCTTGGTTCGGGCTAACCACTTTTTATCAGCTCCTACCTTGTCTAGAAGATTTACAGGAACCGGCCTCGGCTGCTCTGCGTATACACCAGGTTATCTTCTCATCTCAGGTTCGGTGGGGGGGGGTAATTATTTCTAGCTCTTAATAATTAATAAAGTCAATTAAACTGCAAAGTTATCTGGTAAGAGCAAAGTTTATTATCTTTTGCAATCACTTTGAAGTTATAAAATAATAATGCCACTGTAGTGTGAATTTCAGGGGGGGTAGAATGATCTAGCCTCGGAACGTAATGTTTATTTGTGACGTTCTCGTCCTCTAAATATTGCAGGATAAAGTTCCTTGTCTATTATTCGTCGTCCACAGGTACTTACATGTGTATCACTGATTCTACAGGTGGTATAGGCTATAATGGAGCCTTACCGCAAGTTCCTACGTAGTCAATGAAGTTATTTAAAATAATACTTGCAGTGACCTGGATCAGTCCAAGGTCGCTGAATATTAGAGAAATATAGGAGAAGCCCTCTGCTTCCCTATATAAATATAATTGATAAAATATGGACCTCACGCTAATCGTGTGGTCCCGATGAAGATATCAAATATTCCCGCAGTCTATGACGACTAGCGAGGAATAATATAATATACTCCTAGAGCCTATGACTCTCTAGGAAGAAGTGATCACGCCGTATCGGCCTCATTCTACCCTGCCGTCGTTCTGTCCTATATCCCCACCTTTTCACACAACAAATCAAAACTTATGTTAGTACATTTTAGAGCATTTTCAGTTGTCAGATTGTTTTTCATTGGCTATTTAGTTTCACGCGTCTGATGCTACAGCAGTGAAGCTGCTTGTAGCTAGGTTTTTCTACACTTCTCCGTATGGCTAGTCAATTCTGCTTACAGCTATACAGAGTTAGTTTTCCCGTAATCTTTCGTGGAACTCAGCTATTCAGTGCGTATGACACTCTTTCATACTTTTTTTTAGTTCAATAGGGCCCTGCTTCTAGTAACAAAAGCTGTCTACAGTTCCCTGTGGTGAATGAATACAGAAAGTGGATTTTGCTTGCAAAATACATGGAATTCTGTCTGAGACATTTAGTATTTTAAAGTTTAAGTTTTATTTCCATTCCTAGCTACTATTAACTTTAAAATATTTTTATACTTGTAACCTTTTAATATAATATTTCAGCCATGTGATATTTGTAATCTGACTATTGTTTTTCAGTAATGTAATTTACTTTGAATAATGTTTACATTTATTTAGCACGTCATGATACTGGTGTTTATTTGGTTACCAGGATCGTGACCTTATCACGTTCTTTGATATTTCTGTGAGTTCTGTATTTCCTGCAAGTTTTGGGTGTTCTAACAGAAAATAATAGAAACTTATGCATCATATATCATGGAAATTTGTTTTGACTGTAACCAAAGCCTTAACAGATTCAACATTAAACCTGTTCTCATCTGACCACAATAAAATAAAAAATAAATAAAAAAATAAAATAAAAATAAAAATCATTTAAACTGGACATTAAGAAATGATTTTAAAAACAAGTGTTTCCCGTTAAAGTTTTGTTGGGGCAATGAGACCAATCAAAAAAGGGACAATCCCATTAAAAACAGGATATCTTGTCACCCTATCCTAGAATGCAAACCGCCCATGCATTGGTACACTGCTGTGTGCTTAGCGTGTCAAACTAGTTCTAAGGGCTAATGAAGTTGGCGTACCAGGGGGAAAAACAAAATGAAAGAGGAAAAAATGTGTTAGTTTTGTGTTGTTAATCTTACTTAAAAATCCCACTGTTAAAAGACTCTCTTCCATATTATATTAATGGTTTAACTAGGATGATATGCTTCAGTAAGCTTTGATAATATTGCAAACATAATATCACAATAAATAATCTTCCATAACAAGATTAAATACATATTTCACTGGGTAGGGTACAGTTGTCAACATATGCTGCAGTCTGTAGTGATTGCCTCCTAATGTAAATCCCTTAGACCAAGGAATGATAGATACTTGATCCTCAAGGGCAGTAAAACGTACCGGTAATTAACTAGTGTTATTGATAATTATGATGTGAATTACCCAAATCAAATAGAAATGTGAAAAGCTTATTAAGTTGTATTGAAATGAATAAGGTTGATGATACAATTTTACACTTTATCATTAAAATTAATACATACACTTATTCAGACAAACTGAAAATACAGAACCAAAGATAATCATTGTTGATCATCCTGAACACTTCATAGAAGTAATGCATGGAGAGAGAGAGAGAGAGAGAGAGAGACAGAGAATGAAGAGAACATTTTTTCATATAATATTTTTCAAGAACAGTACAGTTTCAAAGCAGAACCTTAAAAATAATTTTACAAAAGGTGAGAAATTAAACCAGCTCAGTACAACAAATAAGATGTAAATGAAAAGAAGAAGAATAGGACTCATTAAACACATTACAAAATCAATTCTATGCTCGATAAATTTGTAGTATTCTTGAAAATTCTTGAATTTATTTTTTAAGAATTTGCATTTATGTCTGTTCTGTGAATCAGATTTCAGACATCATTGTTCTGCCCCAAGGAAACCCTTAATGGAATGAGACTACATATTTTTACTACTATTGTCACAGATCACTTTCGTAACATTTTTATTTACATATTGCTCAGATTTTCAAATATTTGCTAGGACTATGTATTTTCACATGTACATTAACATTTTGCAGTGCTTTAAACACCAAAATACCGTTTCATAAGCATTGTTTGTATATTCTAAATAAAAGAGGAGTAGTTACAGTTTACATATAATTTACTGGGTGTTAAGACTGACTCAGATTATGTGGAACTATTAATAATATAATGAGGTGAACGGGATTTCTAACTAACCTCTTCTGCCATGGCATATTCACGGCCAGGGTTGGGATAGTGCAGTTAGTGATATAAGAATCAGAATGAATGTGTAAATGAACTTATAAGTGTTAATTTTAATATGTGTGTGCGTCAGGATTCAGATATTGGACTTTAAACTAGAAATCCCTTTCTTCTCGCAGTAAAAGAGGTGTGATTTATGAAATATTTCCTTCCAGTCTGTTCAAAGGAAGTGTAAAAAATGTGAAAATCTCAAGTATAAATCTATGAACTGTCATCACTTAGAATATTATAGTACGGTAGGAGCAGGACCCGATTTCAGGTACTGTGCACCCTGGGAAATGCTTCATATAACTGTTCCTTTATTTGTTTTATGTTTTTCTTAATAAACAACTGTGTTCCAGTAAGTACCGGCTCAATTTATAATAATAAATATTATGTTATTTCCATTTCCGGGCTGTATGGCCGTGGTCTATCGGATGAAATTGCTGACGTTTTGCCATGAACTGCGTCTGCCATCTTCAGAGCTTGTTACAGCTAGGTGGTCGGCTGCGAACCGCCGACCACCTAGGTGTAACGAGCTCTGAAGATGCCAGACGTAGTTCGTGGCGAAACGTCAGCAATTTCATCCGATAGACCATGGCCATACAGCCTGGAAATGGAAATATAATTGAACGCCGGCCGTGAAAGCCTTAGTAGTAATAAATATTATATTTTTTTGTCGTTGAGCTGTACAACAATAGAAAAGTCAATTATAAACACTTATTGTCACCATCAATAAATAAACTGGAATACAAAACTTAAAGTTACAAAACTTAAAATAGGCATTCTACATAAAATGGTACACATAAAATAGCTTAATAAATAATAAAAAGAATCCTACATAAAATTAAACACTTATAAAATAACAGTGTATTAAGATTTGAATTAGATGACATGGTCAATTTTTGACTTTCTTATTGTTTACATGTTAATTTTTCAGTAAATACTCTTAAGACTGTATTGTCTTTGATATGTACCAGCCTGCAACAAGTTACCTGGTATAGTGAAAAAACTGATAATACGATGCTCATTTAAGTAAGTGTTTTAAATATTGAGTTCTTTTTATAATGCTGACAATTTACAAAATTTTGAGTATTAAACATAATATTCTGTTACACAACTAGGAGGATGTATACAAAGTCCAAGTGACAGGGACAATTGTTGAGGAGAGAACACAATGACATGACTAAACATTTTTTATTATATAGCAGTTGAGTATCAACATACTCACAATGTGCGCAGGCATTGAGGTATGTGATATTACATGTCTTAGCCTTAGGAACAATCATGGTACATGACATTACATGACTTAGCTTTAGGAACAGACCTTATAAAATGCACACTTCAGATTAGACAATACAGACTGCAGATAAGTGGTGGCTCGTAGCTAAAATTAGTCGGGATGTTGCTCCAGAAAATTTTTAGCCTTTGTTTTAAAATTGTGTAAAAGGAAACTTAGATATACATATAAAAAATTTATTAAGACATTTGATAAAACCCTAAAATAACAAAATCAAAATTTTTTACTTACTTTAATATAAATTGTTACAGTTTAAGCTTGATCTATTTGTTTAAAAATGAAATCCATTCTTCTTGTTTTAATTTCCGTGAAAAGATCAATAATTTTTCTCTTTGATCTGCCATGGTTAAAATTTTCTGTTAAATAAAAGAACCTCCAAAAAATGAATTAAATAGAGTAACTAGAAACAAGTTAATAATCTAATTCAGCATTTTATCACATTCAAGAATATAGTACATGGGTTTTAAGCACAAAACGCGGAGCAAAAATAAAAAAATAAAATAAAAATAAAAATAAATAATAAAATAAAATAAAATAAATAAATAAATTAAAAACACACCCCTCGCTGCCGGCACACAGGCCGCAGCATACACCCTCCTATGTGGGCATGTACACAACAGTCAAACACTATGCCGCTGGAACTGTGAAGTGCACAGTTCCATACAAAGATTTTCTTTTCTCTTTTTAACAAACTGACAGATGGCTACTGGCATTAAGCTTAAAGGGATACTGAATGAAATTTTTTACTTATCTTGAAATAAAATATGATTCTCGCTATGTGCAGAGTTGAAAACCGTTTCTTTTTATGTTCGCTCATTCTCATTCTGTGAGCAATTTAAATTGTACTGTTGCAAGGCTGTGAAGTCACGCAGCTTGTACAAGTGTAAAGAAAGAATTAAAGAAAAAAAGAACTCATTATATTAAATGATATCGATAATATCAAGTGGAAATAGGGGATGTTGCAGTTCCGCAGTGCCTATACACAAGCCGCCACTGCTGCAAATTACAGACTATGGACAAGAGATGCTGATTATATAAGTTACTACGAATTACAAGAGTATATACCTTAGAATGCAGCTGAAGCATAAAGTAGAGCATAGAGTGCAGATGCAAGACTACAGACTACACTCTATAGACTAGAGACCAGAGCTCTGCATATTTGAGGGAGATTACAGATAAATCAAATTAATAGTCTGACACCTGGCTGAAGAGTATTGTATAAATAAAATGTTGTTTTAATGCATTTTCCAAACTAAATTCCCAGTTAAAAGGTTAAGAAGAAGTTTGCGCATAGATATCATAGTTTTAAGCAGAAAGAAACTCAGGTTAAAGGATCTCATTTGTCTAAAACATTCCACAACAAGGTTATGCATATCATTGTATTTCAGGGGATGTATTACTGAAGTCATGCAGTTTTAATCTTGAAACTTTCTGACTACATAAGACTATGTACTAGAGACCAGAGACTATAGACCATTAACTTACAGACTGCCGATTGCGGACTATAGACATTATATTTCATTAGCTTTCAGTCATTAGAACTGAATATTGTTTGTCTACAGTAGCGTGTCTGGTTCTCATTTGGACTTGTAAATTTTCACAAGAAATATGAATTAATGTAAAAATAAAATGTTATAAGAATATACAGAAACAATATTATGATAACATGAACATATATCTACATAAAATTATGTAGTTTGCAATATTATGTTTTTCTTTGTGAGAAAAAAAAAATTCTTTGAGCTTTGACTTAAACCTTTAATACATGCTGTAAGAGAGTGAGTCTTACAGCAATGGTCTGAATCACACCTCAGATTACTATAATTATGTATTTATTTACTGGGTAGACAATATTATAAAAAATGTTGACTGACTGTAGTGCATTTATTTAACATTGTGCTATTTCTTGTTTATTTTGTAAATATTGTAAATAAAAATATAAATTATTGAATAATATTATATGTAAAATAAAACATTGTTTGTTATAATTGGCAGTCACCGAGCACACACTCCAATCAGGTCATGACATCCATTTTCAGGAAACAGAAGTTCTCAGTTCTACCACACACTGTCTCCCTTGGTTATACCAGGAAGCTATTGAAATACAGAAACACATGAATAACTTCATCAGAAAAGCAGAAGTTCAAAGAGTACACAGAACATGAATTCCTGTCATTTATAAAACCAAATGCAGGCCCACAAGACCTGGACCTATCGGAAGAGAGGAGGGCTCATGCCAGCTGGGCGCCGACCAACCAGAGCGTGAGGTGAAGGTATAATTACCGGTGGTTTGAGAGCTTTCCAGCAGTTCGCAGCTGACCACCTAGCTGTAACCAGCTCTCAAGATGCCAGACGTGGTTTATGGTGAAACGTTAGCAGTAACAACGCACAGACCACGTCCATACAGACCAGGAATGGAAATCTCATTGTGTAGGTATTGATTTATTTTGGATTCTCTTGAGTCATATGAAGTGACAAACCACAGACTGACTGTTACCATTATGTTTATTTATTTAATTTGTATTATCAGAGGGACAGCTCCCTTTGCCTCTAAGAATTCAAATGTACAAAATTTGATATAGACAATACATTTCGATAATAAGATTAAAACTTTAAAACACTTAAGCACCACTTACGTCAAACATAAAAATAGTAGGACATGTTTCGGGAGACCTTCTCCCATCCTCGGCTACTGGTCTACTGGCGTGTCGGACTCTCGGCTGCTGGTAATACCGCCCTGCGTACTGCTTCCCCCTCTCTCTTCCAGCCGGTAAGCTTGATGACCTCGCTGACAGGCGGGATGTCAGTGTTCATCACCATGTTACCATATTTTGTAATAAAAATTTTTTCCCATGTATTGAGGTCCATTGGATTGCTAACACGTTTCAGTAATGAAATGTCCTTTTTAATGTGATGGCTTTCGGTCCAACATATCACGTTTCAGTAATGAAATGTCCTTTTTAATGTGATGGCTTTCGGTCCAACATATCACTGTTGGACCGAAAGCCATCACATTAAAAAGGACATTTCATTACTGAAACGTGTTAGCAATCCAATGGACCTCAATACATGGGAAAAAATTTTTATTACAAAATATGGTAACATGGTGATGAACACTGACATCCCGCCTGTCAGCGAGGTCATCAAGCTTACCGGCCGGAAGAGAGAGGGGGAAGCAGTACGCAGGGCGGTATTACCAGCAGCCGAGAGTCCGACACGCCAGTAGACCAGTAGCCGAGGATGGGAGAAGGTCTCCCGAAACATGTCCTACTATTTTTAAGTTTGACGTAAGTGGTGCTTAAGTGTTTTAAAGTTTTAATCTTATTATTCAGTTGTGCCACGGTTTTTAACAACTTCTTCGTAATTTTTTACAATTTTACAATTTTAATACATTTTGATGTTTAGTAATATCAAAGTAATGAATAGTCATTTTGGATCGTATAAATAATGGAAGAGAATTAATAAGGAGGCCTTCAATGCCGATACGGCTATTTCTCTTAAGTCCGAGGTGAATTATATTCATGGCACAAGTTTGCAAAACATTTTGGAATAATGCCTCTTGACCCTATCATGTGTCTAGTCACTTGAATTGAGGAGACCCTATGAAGTAAAGTAAAGTGATCCCTATACAGGCCACGGAGGCCCAGAGGGTTCTAGGAGGTTGAGGCTCCCAGAGTTTGGACATTCGGCACATGAAGGTGGCAAGGTTGTCAGCCTTATGCACCGGCCGCCTTTATCCCCAGGATTGCTCCTGGTACTGATTTCTGTTAGAGGTTGAGTCGACCACCTGAAGGATTAGGCCGATTGAAAAATCTCAACGACCTCATCGGGAATCGAACCCGCGACCTTCCAGTTTTTAGTGCAGCACCTCAACCACTACGCTACGGCGTACCCCGAGGAAACCCTATACACTGACTATATTCCTCTGGTTGGAATAAAGTTCCACATTTTTTATTATGAACTTCCTTTGATGATCACTTACATCTTACTTTATCTTCTTCTTTATGAAAGAAATCGAGAATTGAATAAATTTAGAATAAAAATTTGGCGTTAAACTCGCTTAACTTCTCTAGCTTAGCTTGGTCAACACAACTTTCTCACTTCACATTCTGATATGGATTAAGGGGCTGTATTGTTGGGTGTGCAATTCAGTTATTTCAGCCTAAGGGGGCTTTCTTCACCACAGAGGACAAGCCTGATTGCAGGCTTATAATTATCCTTCAGAGAATGTTCACAAAACAATTTTTAAAATAAAAGAGTTAGTAAGAGTTAAAGTAAGTGTACAAAATTTAAAAAAATGAAAAATCTGTGTGCAAAATTTTTATGCACAAACATTTTAGATTTTCAGTGCCCTAAAGTGCAATCTATAAAACTAAGGAACGGAATAATTACGAGCGAGACAATAAGGTGATTCAAACAGACAATAATAGTGATGTGCTGAATAGCAATTAAATATAATATACAATGTTTTCAAAAACAAATTGGTTGACCTTAACACACTTTAGACTTAACTTTTACCTATATTCTGCAGGACGATCGTTTCGCAGACTTTTTCCGCATTTTCAACTGCTAGTAAGTCCGCGAAACGATCGTCCTGCAGAATACAGGTAAAAGTGAAGTCTAAAGTGTGTTAAGGTCAACCAATTTGTTTTTGAAAACATAGTATAGTGCTTCACTGTTAAAAAGTTCCACCAAGATATTGTTTATTAAATAATATACGGTATTTGAAATAATGTGACGTGTAAAAGTAAATACTTAAAAAAGAGAGCTTCAAAGGGGGGCTCAGCCCCCTTAAATTTTGTAGGAACTCAAGGAGTCTAAGTCCCCAGATTCTGGTGCCACTGGTGCTACCTATATGTTAATTACATTCTCAAGGTGGGTACACATTGGGGTCAACAAAGGCCAATGAACGACAACCAATGTATTGGGGTAAATGTTGGTCGCCAACACATTGGTGTTTGGCCTCTCATCCAAATCAAACCAAGGGGTTGAGGCCAAGGGATTCGGTCATGTGAATCCTAGTTGGCTCTGAAATCTCATCGAAGTCTGTACCATGAGTTTTAATGCAGTCTCATTGTTCCACTCCTACTCCAGGTTTGAAACAGGTTCTTATTTTGACCTACATTCATTATCCCTCTTCTGTCCACCTATGTAAAAATTCAGATCACTGCATCCCTTAACATTATAACAAATGAATCCATCAAAGCAGGCTAACAAAATCTAAGTAAATGACAATTTAATGCAGAGCAAGACTACCTGCAATTCATTTTACAATTGAAATATTTTACTGAAAATTGGTACTTCGATAGCACAAAAAATAATGTTTTCTACCAGTTTTTCACTCATAACTCGCAAATGAAAGCGAAAATTTAAAATCCAGCTTAGAGGTACTTTCGGCCACCCTTCAGTACATCTAAGCCTATGTTGAAAATTCCTATGTGCAGCAGATTTGGCTGAGCATTGTGCACAGACAAACAGACAAACACTTCCTTTTATTATATAGAAGAAAGTAAGTAACTTATTCTGTAAATATAAGTTCAAACTATGCATGTCAATTTTTAAAAATTCTATGAAAGTATTTTAGTGTTGCTATATAACTACTGTGAAATTGGGTGTTCAATATAGGCCTACTTAATTAACTTCGAGATATACTAATATCTAGTTTGAAAAAATATGTGTGTTTTGTGCCAATCCAGTGGCATGAACACATGGTTTACACATACAAATGTAAGTATGGATATTTCTCATAAAATTGCTGTAACATTTCTGACATAAGTGGTTTATACAAAACAGGTAAAAGTAATTTATAATTATAAGACAATTATACCCAGGACTAATGAGCAAAAGACAGCAACAACAATTTACACATAACTTCTTAATAATTTTAAGTACCGGTACTGTAGGAAGTCATTAGTTTTAATTTCCACTGAAAAAAAAAATATATAAGTTTGAAAACTAGCTTCTCAAAATTTGTAGATGACTTTGCAAAGAGAAAATCCAGAAAAACGTTTGAAAAATAAACTTAAGTTCATTGAACAATTTAAAAAAATTAATCTTGAAACAATGAAAAAATGTTAGATTGAGTTTTAGCAACATATATAGTAGAAATAAGAAAAAAATGGTATTGTTCCAACAATATTGGTCCTAATATATGAACATTATTAAATGTTATTTAGCATATTATGTTTTAAAATTACCAAATATAGTAGAAATATTATTATAATATTTTTAAGTTTGACTATATTACACATTAAAATTATTTCTAGGCAATTTTTTCTAAATGAAATTAGAACAGCAATCATGCATTTTCCCCCAAACCACAAGTACTTTTAATTTAGAAGAAAAAAGTTTTAAATTTTTTGTTGTGTAGTCTAGGTACCCTACCGGTAGTTATTGGATTATTTGTAATAATAAAATACTATCTGAATATTATTGGTTGGTACTTTAGTAAAACTCAACCCAACTTTTAAAACAATAACTTTGGGCTGTATGTGGGTGGATGGGGGATAAAAGTAAAAAAAAAAAAAAAAAGATGAAAGGAATGGTTGTATAAAGCTTTGCCCAGTGTGCAAATTATCTGAAATCTTTTAAACTACATATTTATGCCAAAATGTCTCCAAAATTTTCATTCTCGTTAGTACCCTTCTCTATGGAAGTTACCATAGTAAAGGTGCTAGGTGAGTGCCATCAAATATAATTTGTTCAATGCTTTTATATTAATAAATATTAAATTGGATAAAAGTGGTTTTTGCAAAACAGTCAGAACAAAGAGATTAACAAACATTTCTCTTTGAAAAAGCTTGACAGAGACATCTACCGGCGCTGGCATCGATATTGAATTTATGACGTCATGTCCCGTATCGTCGTAACGTGGCGGAGCAGTGATAAATAGGAGTGGCTGTCAGTTTACTGAAATTTAATGACTTCTGTGATAATTCCATCATAAGGACTACACAATTAGTTCGTAATAGTTTTTAACCGACACCATGTCGTCTTCTGGAGATTTCGGAAACCCTCTAAGGAAATTTAAACTTGTTTTCCTAGGAGAACAAAGTGGTAAGTTTTGATGACAAGTCACCCTTATTTTATGTTTCAGTCCCTGGAGATTAGATTATAAGATGTTTTCGTGCTTATCGCATTATAGGCTATATTCAGGTGTGACATTGTGGCTGTAAAAATTTTCACAGTATTTTTCATGTATATATTAGAGCTTACCGATTACGAAATTGAAAACATTGACAATTTTGAACAAAAGCTCAACCTTACTGTTTTATGATGTCACATAACGGGGGTTTGTATAAATTGTGTCATATTAGTGTTATCAAGAGTTCATGGCGAGTAGCTAGTTAGTTTACTTGCTTAGAGTAAGATATAATCGCTTATACTGTTTAAAATGTTGAAATAAATTTTACATTTTGAATTAATCATAGTCTATATCAGTTCGCTCAAGTCAACTATCCTAAAACATATGTAGTATTTTTAGATATGTGCAGCTTAAAATGGAATATTCCAAATAACTTGACGGATACTTATAAATAAATCTTACTGCTGTTGTAAAAAGGAAACAAAGGAATTGCATTTTACTTGTTTGTGTAAGGTCTATGTTCCAAGGGCTTAGAAGGTAAACACCTCTCAAGAGATTGAGGTTAACATCTAATTTCTTTCTGTTCTGTCATATTAATGAGGTTATGTCTTCCTAAGTGTTTGTTGTGTAGGCTATTCTAGCTTTCCATATACTCTAGTTTTTAAGGCTATGAGGTGATAAAAATAGGTAGGCTACTGTAATTGACAGAATGGCAAGTTGGAACTTTGCCCCCCTCTGCCGGGTCCCCTTTCCACTCGCCACTTGCCTGGCTGCTTCCCGCACGCCGCCTGCCCCGCTTCCCCGCAGCATGTGCCATCATGCCTGTAGCCGCTGCTCAACGCCGGTAATGCATAATTGCAATTGACATGTCACCTAATATTTCACAATAAAAAAAGACCCTTGCACCTCCACATAATATTTCACAGTTATAAAAATGACCCTTGCAACAAAATAGGCTATTTCACAATAAAAAAATACCTTGCACCATACATAACATTTCGCAATTATAAAAAACGCTGTATTATAACATAAAATATGACTTAATTGATGCAGGAAAATCAACACTACTCTTTTCATAACTAACAAAATATCTCAAAATTATAAAAACCGATTCTTGCGTTAAAACTCATGAAATCCCCCCTATCATAACTCAAATATATGAAAGCTTCCTTCAGTGCTCAACATTCACTCGTAGCGTAATGGTTAAGACTCCTAGCTATAATGCTAGGGGTCCAGAGTTCAAATCCTGGTCGATCCAAAATTTACTATTAGGAATAGGTCTCAAATAGGTAGGTAGGGTGAAGAGGAGGTGAGAGGAAGAGAGGAAGGAGACGGGAAAGGAAGAGATGAAGAGAGTAAAGAAGAAATAAATTATTTTTTCTGTTTCATCAGTTGCGTAAGAGATGGCGCTTCCGTCGCTGCAAGTAGTTCGAATGCCGCCACTAGGGGAGGGAGTTAGAGAGTTGGAGTGAGGGACTCGCATGGGGCGTAAAGTTCCATTTCCGACAGAATTTTATGAACAGAAAGGAAAAACTCAATTGTAATAGACGAGACAAAACCAAAAGGCAAAAGATAGATTTAGGTCGTGCACCAGCAAAGCTATGCCCGCTCTCACCCACTGGCTTGCTTCCCATGGCTTCCGAGCCAGTGCGTGTGCCACTGCCTAGCTCAGGTCGTATTGTACAGAAGAAGAGTTTTAGACTTGATGGCATACCATCCACAAGATTACTTAATTAATGCAGCGAAAAAGACCCTTGCACCAAAATGACTAATTCTTATGTATTAAAGCTCTCGAAACTTAAATAGATGAATTTTCCCTTCACTGCTCAGCAATCACTCATGGCGTAGTGGTTAAGACTCCTGGCTATGATGCTAGTGCTCCTGCATTTGTATATCGGTAGATCAGAAATTTACGGTTAGGAATAGGTCCCAAATAGGCCGGGTTGGGGGCTTTTCAGTAGTGAAAAATTCCTTTCCTGGGTTCAGGACTGGGTGTGTGTGTCCTTAGGTTTAAGTAGGTAAGGGACTGGTGCACCCCGGTAACAAATCCGCTGAGAATATCCCCTTACGGGATCACCAGGGGTCACTTGCGAACCTGAGGAATACTCAGTTAGGTAGGGTGAGGAGAAGGAAAGGAAGGAAGAGGTAGAGAAAAAGAGAATAAGGGAAAAATAAATTATTTAATTTTTTCACAGTTTCACCTTTTGCACTTCAGATGGCGTTTCTAGTATCGGTAGTTAATAGTGAGACATTTAGTAGGCGACATTTGTAACCCTAAACCCTCCTTCCGAGGCGGGTCCCGTGGGAGGAGCCTAGTGCACGACCTAAAACTACGCCTAGTTTTGCTAACCAAAACATTCTAAGGTTACAATGGCTAATAATTAATAAATTAAAACTGTCGTGGCACTCGGAAAACTTGCTAAACAAATGTGTTCATAACCTAACTACTATTAAAAAAAGTTATTCCTCAGGTTCGCGAGCGACCCCTCGTGATCCCGTAAGGGGATATTCTCAGCAGATTTGTTACCGGGATGCGCCAGTCCCCTACCTACTTAAACCTAAGGACACACACACACCCAGTCCTGAACCCGGGAAAGACATTTTTCACTACTGAAAAATCCCCGACCCGGCCAGGAATCGAACCCGGGCCACCCAGGTGGCTGGCAGTCACGCTACCAACTCACCCACGGCGGCGGACAACTACTATTAGCCTAGGGTTATTACTATCACTATTATCACTGTTGATAACCTAATTGTCACTAAAGTAGATTTATCATTTGACATAGCACTCCTAGAAAAATTTGTCTTTGGATCTTCCTGAGTTTCTGTTAAGCCTGTTTTCTTTGGGTCTACTTTGGCACTCTGCACACACACACACACACACACACTGCTCGATGCATTCCATGTTTTTAAGCGGCCCATAAATTGTCTCCCAGTATACTGATTGGCCGCCTTTGATCGTTCTTCTCATTGGTTATCGCACTGCCAACAACTTTACACTTGGGAAGAACAAGTAGTAGGCCTGTACAGCACAACGTTAGTGGCAGGTAGCGCAAGGTTTGTGATAGGTAACATAAGGTTTGTGTTAGGTTAGGTTAGGTTAGTGACAGGTAGCCCTAACAGCAACACTATCACTATCATCAAGTTTTCTGCCCTGCTTCAAGATGAGAGAATTCTGCACACTGCTTCCCCACCTATCCCGCCACCTCAAATGTCTTGTCCAGCAGCGAAATCATGAGTAACTGCTATAAATTACGCCAAGTTATAGATTACATAAGTGTCCACTTCTAAACAATTTTTGTTATATTTCATGTAGGCCTATCTTTAGGAACAAACTGAGTTTATAGTCTATATGAATTCTATAGGTTCTAAAGAATTACACCTTCAATAAGACTGTTAAACTTATTTGTGTTAAAAAAAAATCATGCTGAATGTTGAAGAATCTCGATTTTTTTCCTCTAGACATAAGACACAGAAGCCAAAAATGACATAATTTCACATACTGTTTAGCCTATATAGCCACCTAATGTTCCATTTTGGTACCGGTACTAAGATTTCAGTCTACAACTGGACAACTGACACGTTTCACATCTCTTTCTCCTCTATCTACCACCCCTCTACTTCTACAGTGTTATAAATCCGTTTTTTCATCATTTAGGCTATTACATTTTGGACATTGGCCTAGGCCTACTAACTACAATTTTTTTTAAACTTCAATCATTTCTGAACTTTGAACCAGATTGAGGCTTTCTTCTAATCCAAGAAATGTAACTGTCAGTTGGCCGAAGGTAGAATTGCTGTACCTACATTCCGGATTTTCCAGGATCATACTGGAATTGAGATCTGGGTCCTGGCATCCCGAAAGTTATTTTAGTATCCAGGTTTCCTTTGAACAGAAATATAACTTAAAAACTATTTTTTTTTCTTTAACTTCTATGATTTTATTTTCTTTATGGGTCAGATGTTGAGACTCACATGACATGGTCTTGTGATGGGTGCTATTTGTGACCTTAATAATGTTACAGTCCAGCTTACTCACATTTGGTATTGCCTTTCTCCTTCCTTGCATCCTCACATTAATGATGTTGTAAATTTCATTATCTTTTCAGCAAATTAATCTCCTTTCAAAGTATCACAGTGGGGGTTCTGCATTTACTTTTTGAACAATAAAGTTTGAAAGTTCATAGAAACATCTATTGGAACTCCTTCAGAATAGAGTGGCCAGCAAACAGTGAGGTATGCTCAGCCATTAGGGACCATGCCCCTCCGAGCCGTGGGAAACAGCTGGTGCAAGGGTAAAATTTCCCGTTGCAGAAAAGATTCAATGTGATACATAATAAACCTCTCGCTATTGAGTATATTGCTCCTAAACTAACATAACTGTTCCTGACCTAACATAACCTGTCACTGACCTAGAATTTAGCTGTCATTATTTAACTTAATGTAAAATATTTTTTACCCTTCCACTCCTTTAGTAAAATAACTTACAGCACGAACCCCGCGCTATTCAGGATATTGCTGCTAAACTAACATAGGCTAACATTCCTAACCCAACATAACCTGTCACTGACCTAGAATTTACCTATCATTATTTAACTAAATGCAGAAACTTTTTACCCTTCCACACCTTCCATAAAACATCATTACAACCGTCGTTTATCTGCCAAACTCAATCGGCATGTAGTCATGTTTGTAATATCGCCTACATTGTGGACTTGGTCGCACTCGGTACGGCCCGGCTGGGATGGCGGTCACCTTATTCTCAAGTTTAGCACATCTGTTTTTGAGCTAGAGGTATAATTTTTTTCAGTGTGCTCAGAATTTTTTGCTGTTGTTGAATCCTTTCAAACCATAACATTTATTTGTCCACTTTAGGATTGGGTTTCCCTGGCTGAGTCACATATTATTTTGATTCTAATGGGCCTAGATTTATTTTCATTTTGCATCTTGTCTTACAATTTGCTTGGTTAGAAAGTAGTTTAGCCCTCTTTCAAAGAATACATGAAAGTTTGTGTTAGTATACTTAGCCTAACTGTTGTTAACCAAAGGTAATTAGACCTACAGGTTAATCTGACATTCTGCTATGGATATGTGCCTTTGATGTAACAATCAATGATGGCTAACTGTACCCGTCACTAGGAAATTGTTACGGCAATGTCTACTCTCTTTGGGAAACAGCTCACTGTAGAGCCTCAGTTCTGACTGACGGAGCCTCATGCAGTAGAAGAGCCTTAGTTGGCACCACTGTTCTAGTAGTTTTTAGACATTAAGACAAAACAAATTAGTTAAAAATCTGATTGATAAATGCAATATTTATGAAACCGTCCAGTAGAGAGCATTAGACCTACTTTATCACTACAACCGAGACTTCCATAACTTCAAGATGTCCAAGTTACAACCCAAAAGTTACATTACATATACCATACTGGGCTCGTTACGTTAACATTGAATGCTTATGCAAATTATACAGGGTGTTAATGAATAACACCGAAATATTTTACCTGTGTATAGAGGGGACATAGACAAGCAACTTTTATTAGGACATTTTTGCTCTATGACGTAAAATGTGTATGCTACAGGGCATTAAAGCCCTTAAAATTTGGTGCTCATAAGTCAATAATGGAGCGAAATAGGGTTAAAATTTTCATTAAATTGACTTCATGCCTTCTTAGCGATCGATAAAAACCTGATTCTTAATAATTCATGAACAGCTAGCCTATATCATAATTTAGAATTTTCATAATCTGCAAAATTTACTGACTTATGACATGATTGCCCGCCACTGCATTATGTTTTTATTCCTAATTCCAGACCTAACTAAAATGTTTTGTTTGTCCTTTTTTCCCCTCAGTGTTGCAAGATATCGATCGTCATTTTTTACATTTTTCCCGACCACTACACAATATTCACTGTTCCTTTGTTTCCCATCGTTTCAAGTATTAGAAGTCAGTGGCGTGCATATCCTTGGGAGATTTTATGTTATAACAGGAAGAATTGACTCCATAGAGCAAAAATCTCCTAATAAAAGTTGCTTGTCTATGTCCCCTCTATACACAGGTAAAATATTTCGGTGTTATTCATTAACACCCTGTATAGGTAGGCTAATGGGAATGGTCATCTAACATGGTGAGATATCTGTTCTTTGCTAATGAATTTTCCCTTTGTTTTCAGTGGGGAAGACATCTCTAATTACGAGGTTTATGTACGATAGTTTTGATAATACTTACCAGGTAAGGTTTTTTTTTACATTTCTGAAGACCAGATTCTATTTAAAATATATCACTCTTGAGTGTGTGTCAAACATAAAGAAGCTAAAAGCTAGATATAGTGACCATAAAAAAGAAATCTGTAATTGTTGATAGTACTCTCTCTAGGTCTTAAAGTTCAATTCTGTTTATCATTATTGTTCCGGCAGAAGTCACTAAACTAAAAAATGGCAATTTTGAGTTATAGCCTATATACCGGTACCAGGGCCGTAGCTAGGCGGTGGCGAGATGGGCCCCCGCCAAGGGCGCAGGTACAGAGAGGGCGCAAAATTAACCATGAAAAATCCCGCCTTTTTTCAGACTGGTGCAATTTATCAAGCAATATAAATTCCACGTTAATGGAAGAAATCTTTCAGGTTATTAAAAATTACTGCACGTGAACTATCTGTAGTAGGCCTATTATGCCGATTGTCTACAAACAAAAAGCAGTCATACAACATTCTTTAATTAACACGTTTAGGTTATAACATAAATCGTGAACAGTATGGAATGATCAAACAATAAAGATTAAAATGTACGTTATTATTGAGATGAAAGTGGTTCAACTATTCGAAAAAAATACTTTTACCTATACTAATGTGTTGAACATTTTAGTAGGCCTCAGGCCTATTATGTAATTTACTTTTGATACTAGATTTTATTATTTAATTCTTTTTTTAAGTAGTTCAATCGTCTGAAAATAAGGTTTTAGTACCTTGAGAGTCCAACACTTAGGTCATTTTCAAATCGAGGTTTAGGTTTTCTTTGATAATAACAGTGGTTTTATATTAAATTAATAAACAATTTTACAGAAATTTTAAAAAAATTGTTCAGAACCCCCAGTATTGGAGGGCGCAGATTTGTCAAACTCGCCAAGGGCGCAGAAGGACCTTGCTACAGCCCCTGATCCGTACTACTACATTGATGAAAGGATACCTTATAGGCAGGTAGAACTCACTAATTGATAACCCGACCCATTTCCAAGTAACTAATACTTCTAGTTTCACCAAGTTTCTTCTGCAATGGTTTATTCTAACTTTAAGACAGCTGTATCTCTAAACTAAGATTTTGGACTTAGTGACGTCTGCCGGAATGTTGATATTATCTTTTTGAGAGATTATTGAGATTGCAATAATTATCTTTTGTGAAGTGGTAACCATGGTAAATTTCTTTCTGAACCTTCTCAAGAGTGAAGTTTTTTGAATGGAAGCTAGCTAGGTATTGTGTAGATTTTTCATAGTCAAAGTTACAGTATCGTTTTTTGATGATGACTGGTTATTAATCACAACAATTTGCCAAATTGCTGCAAATTAGAACCGTAACACAAATGCTCATTACTTGCTTCTTTCTATCAGCTAGAAATAAGGTGGCGTAGAAGGAGGTAACATATAGTGAATTAAGGTGAGAGACTTCATACCTCCAAACATGCGACTTTCCTGGAGACAGGAAAATGTTTCAATTCTAGCATTATAAGGATGTAAATAGTTCAAATACAATCAATTATAGTGCCAATATCGATCATTGTCAGCTATGAGGCTTCACCAGAAACCCTAGTTAACTTTTTCTGAATGTATTACAGTTATAACCTGAAAATGGCTAACCTCAAAGATACAAGGTCTCTTTTCTTCTTAACTGACAATATAAATACACAGTTCATGTTAGAAGGTAGGCCTATTACTGATCTTAATAAACAAATCATGTTTTCAGCGACCACACAAATTTCGTTAAATGACCTAGATTAAACAGCCAGTTGTAATAACTACGAATACTTTGTTGAAACCATCACACAGGGTTCCCAATGATTTTCAAGAGTCAAATATCCGTTAACTCAAGTGCAGTTTGGCAGTTCAAAGACAGCCGTGGGTGGGGTGTTTTTCTTTTGTGAAGCAACCTTTTATTCGTCCTGATTTGGCATGTAAAATGTCGGCATTTCTTTTTTGGGTGTGTCAGATTATGTATTATTGAGGTAAACGGTAGTTTGCACTCTCAAATCCAAGCACATGGTAAATCCAAGCTATGTTGCCATATCAGTTCAAAAACAATAGTAGGCCTATTAATATTAATAATAATAGTAATAATAATACAATTCAGCATTTTCTTGCTTCTAGTTTCCGGCTATCACATGAGAACATTGTAAATGCACTTCAAATGTGACAATTGATGACAGTGTCCTTCTTGCATTAAGGAAACAACACTTCAAAGACCGCACCATTGGCATTTGGAACTAGGATAGTGAGGCGACTGTCATTTGATGAACAAGACCTTTTCATCGATTTTGAAAATATATCTTTAATTTAGCAGTCACCTGTACCAACAGCCATTTTTCGGAAGAACTACTGGTGACTGCTTAGGCAGGTTTCACTGTAGCTAACCTTAGTTGTATCAGTTTTTAAAAATTATGAAAATATAGTTGCGCTACAATCAAGGCTGGTGTTGGCTGACCAAAAAAGTTCTATTTTGTAAGAAAACAAGGGAAGAAATATTACTCTCTTATTGCTTTCATTGCCATGTGGATCTCTATCTACTCCTATAAACGCATGCCTCTAGTCTTTTCAAATGGTGTTGAGATCCTCTGATATTTACTTTGATGGGACCAAATGAAAGTTACAGACGTCCAGAAAAGAGCTCAGTTTCACAACATTTATAAATCAGCTCTTGTATAAAATTAAAAAAAAAAATCCTGTATGTTATTAAATTTTATTGGAATTTAACACATTGAAGTTATATAACTACATAATTATAGAGGGAGTTGAAATTAATGCTAAACTTCACTTATGGTGTAGTTTACCTGTACTCATTTCGGAAACCATCGCTTCCATTTTTAACAGCGATACTTCAACTGCTGTGGCACAGTGGCGTAGCAAGCTTGTCACCCCCCCCCCCCCCCCCCATTTAAATTATTAAAAGATGGAACAGTTCCAAGTGTTATTTTTTGGATAGTCAAAGGTAATCCCACGAGAGTTTAAGAGTTCATCGATAGATGCAGCTGCAACGAATTTATCTTTTGTAACTCGTAAACTCAACGGATTATGCAAAATTAGTAATAATTACTTTGTTATATAAAAACAAAACTAAACTCCAAAATCATGATATACTATGAATCAACCATCCATAAAGCGATTCGAGTTACCATGTTGTCGCCATGTTGTAACCAGTGTTACCGATGGTGCATATAAGACATAATAGTTAACCTAATTCATCAAATTTTGTTAGGATTAAGGAAAGGCATACATATCAAGTACATTATGCTGTACATTGTACTGTTAAACGACAATAAATTCTATTATTATTTTTATTATTATTAATAATCTAAAGTGCGTTATAGACAGACAGATATACATTGTTTTCGTGAGCCACAGACTGTGGGTGTTACCGTTAATAAAGCGAACATATTTTGTTTCACATATTTCTAGGCTAAAATACACTCCCGAAATTGTGCAATTTTTTATTTTTTGAGTGATTTTTTTTATATTTTGTTTTCCAAGCAAAATCTCGAATTTTTGAAAGATGAATTTTGACAAAAGGACAAAATTTTGTATTTATGTCAGATACCTTTCAAGATGTGACCGAAGATTGGAGACACGTTTTCCTTATTTTTACATAAAGAAAGTTTTCTCGAAAACGGCTCTAACGATTTTCTTTAAATTTTGCACGTGGGTTGGTTATACTAAGAGCTAAAACTTTTATTTGAAACACTTTTTCGAAATAATTCTCTGAAGGGTAGTTATAAGCCACTCACTCTGAATACGCACTCTTTGCAATACGGCCTCTTGCAACGGAAAATCGTACGAAAACAAAATTTTGTATTTGGGTTAGGTACCTTTTGGGGATGTGACACGAATATTGGCGACAACTTACTCTTATTTTTAAGGGGAGGCTAACTTTTATTTGCGCAGAGGAAGTTATGTGAATTTATACATCAATTTTTTATAGGTTGATCCTAAGAAATTTCATAAACAAGTAATGTGACTATTTTACAGAACTGTATTATTAATAATCTATTCTTAAATATGCGCACATCCCAGTTCAAAATCTAGTTTGAAGGAGTCTTCGGAGTCAACTCACATTCGAAGTTTATTTTCGTCAAAGTCATGACTGCCGCAGCGGGTAGAATTGGTTGCGGCTTGAGTGATATAAAATATCATCGATTGTTGAAGTCTCATTTAAATTAATAAAACTGCAGAGACAAGCATCGGCAGAAATAAACACCCCTCCCCCTAACCATAATATTATTGTTCTTATCTACACAGCGGCCAGTTCAGCCGCGTTTTATTACCTTTGTTGACTGAATTTAAAACTAAAAGAAGTTTCAATACGCATGTTGACTTGTAGAAAGTTGTTAAGCTTATTTAATTGTTTTAAATAATATTATTATTTTTTTTTTAATTCCCTTGAGCGATTTTTTACTTACAAAGACACATTTTTATTTTGTCACCCCCTGGGTGATGGCACCCGGGGCGGCCCGCACCCACCTTCCTACGCCACTGCTGTGGCACCTTCCTGTTTAAGCTGAATGAATTTTTAGATGAGGTCATCGTTGGTTGGGATGTTGAAGTACATGAGTTGGTTCTTCTTCTTATGAATTAAAATCTTCTCTCCGACTACAAGTGTTTTGTGACCATGTACACATTTTTTGTTCTACATCCTTATTGACTGGTCATGAACATACATCTGTAGTCAGAACTATTATTTAACTAATATTATAAAATAAATTTAACAAAACAAAAATAAATTCAAATCGTACCAGATTATTGGTGATTTAGTGATTACTATAGCCATTCTATAACAATGTAGGTCTATAGGTTTGGTCACAAGGCATCCAGTAAGACCCTACACTGAATAACATAACATGTTTAACATTAACATTAACAGCCTTTAACTGTCAGGTGAGTCATTAATAGCCAGAAGGTATTGTGAAGGATTGCTAGTTTCAAGGATGCATTCTGAAGTCATGCACAATAAACCAGCAATTGGCACAGTCTTGATATCATGTGACCAACATCCTATTAGGGTTAAATCTGTTCTTTCCATTCTCCCTACTAGCAGATCACATTGTCAGTAATATAACAAACGTCATAGACCACCTGTAGCATATACATTATTGTAATACATTATTGTATTGTGGGTGCCACTTCTTAAAAGCTTTTTGAAGTGAAACTTCTTTAGCCACGGTAGGGGTAAATCGAGAGCTTGTCTAATGCTCAAAATCGTCACAAAATTAGTGTTATGCTCAAAATCGTCACAAAATCAGTGAGGTGTGACGGAACGGACTCCACAGAAAACAATCAACTCAATGATTAGGCTTATCCAAAATTAAAAATTAAAAAATCAAAAATCCAAAATTAAAAGACCAAAAAATAAAAAAAAATTCAAAGATCCAAAATTTAAAAAATTAAAAAAATCAAAGATAAAAAATTAAAAATTCCAAAATTTAAAAAGTCCAAAAACCCAATATTAAAAAATCCAACAATCCCAAATTGAAAAATCCAATAATCCAAAGTTGAAACAATAAAAACAAGTTTCACTTCTGTCGCATGGCGTTCCACGCACACTTTCTCTTTTTCCCAAGAACTGCCCCTACCTGCTGCCACCTTAATCCTCTTTGACTTATCAATCAGTGAATAGATAGGTAATTAGGCATATTCACCTGTCTGCAGCCCAATACAATGTTGCCAAATTGTTACCACAGTGCTTTTACTTCACTTGAGAAGTGATGAATGACAGCAGCAACACTGGGAAAACCCATGAAACTACAACAGCACCGTCTGTTCTTTGTTGGTGTCTGTGCAGATTTTTGGATTAGGGAACAATGCTAATTTATATTCTTTGGAGATAGACGATGGTTTGGGACGAGGTCTTAATATGGCACAAACAGTACCAGTTATCTAGTCTGTTCTTGATTTTTCACCATATCACTCCAAGAACTGGCTTGTTTCCATGGTTTTATTCATCAGAATTCTGAGTAATTGAATATCAACTAAACTGTTATTTGGTAAAAAGTAAATATGTTTGTGATAATTTTCCATTTCAAGCAGTTTCCAAATAATGTTAACAAATTTTAATACGACCACCATTAACACCATGACAGACATCAAAGCAAAATTCAGTTTTAGCCCACTCTCTGGCAGGAACATGTGGCATAATGCTTGCAATTGCTTGTCTGATTCTCAGTTCTTTTACTGTAGATGTAGTTTCACTCTCTTCTGCGTGATGTCATAGACTGTAGACTTAGGAAAGTCTAACTTTAGACTTTGGTGTGATATGGACTTCTGAGGATTCTGATTCTTTCGACATCTCCTTCTGAAGTTCTGGACTTTCCTGTTGTCTTTCGGTTTTTGCACATTACCAGTCTTAAATTGTTTGTGCCATTGCCTGATATTATTCTTATGTATAGGACCTTTGTTATACTCAACGTCCAAATTGCCGTTGCACCATAATCACAGTTTTGTGTTCTGGCAACCATAAGACATATGCATATGGTAAACCTTTAAAATGAAACAACACAAAGAACACGTAGAGCACTTCTACACAGGCTGTTTGTGTTTTCTGTAATAACACATGTTGGCAGACTGTGTAGCATTGCTTTGCTCAAGCGTAGCCTAATTCCAACAACACAAAATTATCTAGCAACACTGACTTTTATGACTATAACAATGACAGACGAAATAAAACACATTAACACAAACTGTTTGAATTACTGAAGTAATTAAAGCATTTTCAGTTTATTAGACATAATACCCAGATCACCATTTATTCTCAAAGATCCTGCATTTTGTATTGACGGGATTAAATTGTTCTCTTGTATTCTTATATTCATGCTGGCATTATAAAATTTATTCTTGATTTTGTGGTGAATTAAAGTTTATTAGTGGCTGAAGCAGCATTTTAGGCAGGTTGAGATAGGCTTCCCACCTACTCTCCTGTACACAAAAAAACAAAAACATAAACATAAACCGTTACTCACCGGAAATAAGGCAAGTACAATTTTTTGATGCCCTCATTTGGAGATTGATTCATGAAGTCATGAACTTTTGATATGACCTCCCTACTCTGACTTATTACTTTTCTCGGTCCAATTTTTCCCTTGCTATTACATTAACGCTCCAAGACAAAACACTGTAATAACAGCAAGAACAATCTTTTTGGAACAGTTTGATTAATTTTATACTCTCAATACGACAGTACATGTCAGACTTGCCCCTCCCCCCCTCCATAAACTCACATTTCCACGTTGCATTCTCAAGCCATAATTCCTGTCTCATTTCCCTGGTTATGTCATGTCAGTTGCTAGGTGCTCGCTCGAAAAGAAAATAGTGATAGTTATTTTGCTGCATATATAATAGGCAAATTTCATGGTTTCACTTAATGTTTATAATAATAATAATAATAATAAATTCATTCATTTTATTGTTTTCAAAATGTGTATTCTGAGTCATGGCCTCCCATTCTGGTAACCCCTGCTGCATGTGCATTAGCACTGTACCTTATGATGCCTATCATCTCCTAGCCACTACCAGTAAGTGCCAAGCTTGAAGTATACGGGAGGGTTCCTTTTTTCTTCATTCTTGGTGTGCTAACTTGGTACCTTGTTCTAGGTACAGACAAATCCAAAACAAGTTAGAAAAATAAGAAGGCAAACTTTCAGTGTTAGGGAAAGTATAATTATTTATACTGTAGCTAAATATTGGAAATCCTGTATGTCAGCCTTCAGTGCTGGTAGGAATCTGTTAAATTCTGACTTTTGTTAGTTAGTGATGTCCTGGTTTTGTAGGACAGGAAAGATCTCTTACAGGGACATGTTTTTGTTTAAAAAATCGAGTTACCAGTAGCTCAAAATCTTGAGGTGTGTATAGATCAATTCATTGTTTGTACACTTAGTAAGGTATTCCCTTTCCTTTCCTAAACACTTCAGTAGAGTACACTCATCGCTGCCTTCAAGAGGCTCATGTATTGTGTCAGCATTTTTCTTTGAAACTCTCTGCAGTATGGTTTTAATGGTTTTACACATGAGGGTTCTCGTATGGAAATGCAAGCTTTGAGGATTTCTAATTTTTCAAGTTTTAAGGAAAAAATGATGTCATAAAACTAAGTCTTGATCTTTCCTATGTATGGACCTAAGTTCTGCTTTGACACCCTTTGAAATAAAAAATTAAGTATAGCGAACATGCCTAATTTCTCAGTACCCCTAATTTTGCGCGGTATCTTTTTATTTTATTTATTGCAAAATTGGAAACAGTAATGGAAATAGTCCATCTTATTGAGAGATAAGAGAGGGCAGCTTCTCTATCTTATATACTTTTTTCCATTACTATTCTTGATTTCACAATAAATAAAATAAAAATATATTGCAAAATTAGGGTTACTGAGAAATTAGGCATGTTTGCCCTACATAGACTTCGATCCCTGAGTCCTATCAGTATATAAAATTTAAAGAAAATTGGGGAAGGTAAATTTGTTAGTTTCAATGACTTGGGGTGCAGTGACCCATTGGTTGCTCTCTTTGGGAACTTTTTGTGCCATTCCACTCAGACTTGATGAAAGAGTTACATGTTTAGGAAGTTGGGACCCCTGTTATTTAAGAAAAAAAAAATTATTTATCAATAATTTTTTTTGTTTTGTTTTTTGTTGTTGTTGTTGTGACTACGTCTCTCTTTGGTTACGAGGGGTCCTTCAGCCCTAGATGGTTTGTAGGCTGGAGCTACAAATAGCAGTAAGGGTTCCTTTAAGAAAAGGTTTAGCTGTTAAGCATGTAAAATTCAAGCTTACTCTGGGGTTAGTATGTACCACCAGCAGATCCAGGGATTATAGATTAGTCCGGCTTTGTCTGAACTAATTTCCTTAGCCCGTCCCCAGCAAAATAGTTGTAGTGACCTCTATTATCCGAGCGAATGTGGACTAGGATACCTCATGTAACTTAGAGTGACCACATAATACAAGGTGACACAAAAAAAAAAAGAGGAACTATTTAACATCCAATAATAAAACCAAGAGTGATGGAAGAAAACATTTTATTCACAGTAATTGAAACCTTAAAACTTGCCATTTAAAAAACATTATTGGTATTTATCATTTTTAAAAATTATGCCCTTTAGATGAAATTCACAGTATCCCAGCTGCGATGTTGCAGCAGTCAGTGAGGAATCTCAACAGCAGGTTTCAAGAATGCATTCGTACAGGAGGACACCATCTAAAGGGCGTAATTTTTTAAAAATTATAAATTCCATTAATGTTTCTTAAATGGCAAGTTTTAAGGTTTCAATTACTGTGAATAAAATGTTTTCTTGTTTCTTGGTTTTATTATTGGATGTTAAAAAGTTCCCTTTTTTGTGTGTCACCTTGTATTTATAAATAAACGGGATATTTAAAAAAGTAGGAAAAACCTGGAACATTTAAGGGAAAATCGAACATTTAAAATTTACCTTTGCTCTGTGCACACAAATTATCCCAAATGACTTCTTAAATTTTTTCTGCAGACTGATGTAGATAATTATTTATTCAGCAGAAGTAGATGCCTCATTATCCTGTACTGTTCACTTTTATGAATTTTATGTTTCTTCTGATACTTTGTCATAAAAATCGGCACATGGTACCCCATTAAAATGTGTTTTGAGACTGTTACTACTTTCATTAATGTAGCATAAAATACACTAGCCAATCGGAATCATAGAAAAGGGGACATTTGAGCATTCCCAATATAATTTTTGGGAAAGCAAGAGATTTTACAAAAAAAAAAGGATTGTCCTGGGAAAAGCTTGACGAATGGACACCCCAGTATAACTGAAAACTCTGATAATACAGATGTTTGTTGTTTACTTAATTGTTTCATTCAGTTAATAGGTCCAACAAAATTGTTAGTTACATAACTGCACTGCTACTATCTATAATATGTTATGACCTTAATTCAGGGGTCGCAATATATATTTGTAAGAATTTGCAATAAAATTTCAGAAGTTTACTGCAAGAACATCACATTTTTAATAGCCTTCTTGCTGGATCACTTCAGACTTTCTGTAAAAAAGTGTTTCAGATGTTTTGTCTCTTAGAACACGCCCCATAATTAACTAACAACATATATTATTAATTATTTAATAATTTTAAAATATACATGTCGATAAATCTCGGGTAATATCCTAAACCCTCGGTTATTCGAGTCTTGGATAACTGTGGTTCTCCTTAATTCACTGGGGTGTTAAATGATGTTCTGCACCAACTTAAATACGAGTACTTTCGCTTAACTTACGCTCACCAAACAGGATACTTGATAAATCAGTCGTTAAATAAGGGTAAATAAGAGTACCTGATAACCAGTGACGTAACCAGAGTTTTGTTTTGTAAATAGTCACATATGGTTTTCTCTACCCAAAATAAAAGTTTTGGCTCTTAGTAGAATCTATTTGTATAACATTCTCTTCATGCAGATTGGTTGTAAAAATGAAGAGAATGTCGTTAACTACATTATATCGCATCCCCAAAGGAAACACAATCCAAATAAAATCACGTAACTTTCTTTACCTTTCTGACTTCACATTCTGTTATAGAATAAGAGACCAAATTGCAAAGAACTCGTATTCAGTTGTTTCAACCGGATGTTCACTACACAAGACTGCGTTTCTACAAACAGTGGGTGGCTTATAAATACTAGCCTTAGCTTATAATTATAACTACCCTTCAGAGAATTTTTGCGAAAAGATGTTTGAAAGAAAATTTTAGTTCTTAGTATAAACACCTCATTGTTTTCGAGAAAATCGCGAAAAACACAATTTTCTAAATGTAAAGTAGCATTAAAAGTAAGAGAAAATCGTCGCCAATCTTCATGTCACATTCTCAGGAGATACCGTCTAACCCAAAATATAACATTCAGTTTTCATATGATTTTTCGTTTTGGAGCTGGGCCCACAGACACACACTCACAGACATATTTCTGAGAATAATTGTTTTGGATTCAGGGAGCATAAAAACGTGTATTTATGTTTAAAAACGCAACTTCCAATACTTCCTCTACCAATGGTACCTGTGGTATGGACAAAGAAAGTAAAAGAAGTAATTATTTTAACATTCAAGTTTTATAGAATGCTAACACAAGTAACAAAGCTATTCGTTCATCGTATAAAATTAAAAATTTATATCATTAATTTGTTTGTTTTCCTACTTTTCTTTTGGGAAGGTCCAGGTCCCTAGACCCCTTTGGCTGCGTTCCTACCGGTACCTAATGTTATCTCTAGCATTCTCATTCTAATGCTCATAGAATTTAATGCATTCTATTTTCTACCAGTGTAGGTAATTGCAGGTCGATGACCAGGATGAAGTAGACGCTTTTCTGGTTTTCCCACACACATCCTTATTTTATGTCTGTAAGGTTTAAGCTGTTCAGAATGAAAATTCATTATGAATATTTAGTGGTTATGAAGTTACGTGTAACTACTCATTGCTGCTATTACTTACTCATTAGTCCTGGCATTAATAGCCGTATGAATGTAAATAATTAGTTTCACTCATTTGATGTAGAACACTGACAAGACATTAGAAATTAAACTTCGACTGATAATTACGGCATTTTTACGAAGAATATTCATTTGCAAGACATGCATTCACGTTATTAAGTGGATTAGCAGAAATCGCACAAGTTTTTCATATCATGTGTTAGCAGTTAGCCTATCCCGAAAAAAAAAAAAAAAAAAAAAACACGGTACTAGTACTGACATTTTTTATCCCAAATTCTATTGCCTTCTTGAGATTTACATACACTTCTGAGGAACAAGGAGTTGCTAGAACGAACATCCTTTGTTATGCCTGCAGCTAAACCATTAATCCTTATTTCCAGCAAGGATACAACAGACCTCGCGATGTTGCCCAAAGTTGCTAGAAACTTGTATTTAAAGACAACTGAAAAACTCTGATGTGAGACAGATAGCTTGCTCTGTCCAAATAAACTTTTTCCTGTTAGTATAATATGTTATGTACTGGTAGGAGGGGAAAAAAGCGGACCGATTCTTGTAGCTGATTTCAGAGCCCTGTGATACGTAAATAAATGTAAGAGATGTAACGGAAACGTTTGTTTTTACAAGCTATGCAAATTATGTGTAAAATTATTTCTCAATTCAAGCAATTTATCGACACTAGAACAAATTTCAATACATTCCTTGCTATCCTGTGAATGCCGCTAGGCAACTTAGATATTTTAGTAGGTCCGCTTTTTTCCCCTACTTGTATATTCTCTTCATGTTGATAGGTTGTAAAATTGAAGAGAATGCTGTTACCATATCACATCGCATCGCATCACCGAAGGATACACTACCCAAACAAAATCTGATTAATGAAGTCATGTAACTTTCATTACCATAAGCATGGCCAATACATCTTTCTCACTTCACATTTTGATATAGAGTAAGAGGCCGTTTTGCAAAGAGAGCGTATTCAGTAGTCTCAACCTGATGCAAAGCTTTGTTGTTAATCGGAGAAGACTTGAGCTTCTACAGTCAGTGGTGTAGTCGAGGGTATACGCAGGTATACACTGTATAACCCCACGACAACCTTTCTCGTTCTGTTTTATTGTGTAGCCTATATCTTCTATGCTTACGATTTATTTATTTGTAGCGTATTTGACAGTAAAATTCTGCCATTGATTCGGGAGACCAAGATACCCTCATAAGATAACCTCTTAAACTCCAAAATCTGAAATTTTACTGGAGAAAATAGAATTTATTCCGCACTAGTTAGAGTTACAAACTTTATGTTTTTTATTGTTATAATTTAAATAGGCTATTCACTTAGTTGATTGTTTTCCAGTAAGATGGCATCTAAATCTGAAAATTGAAAAAAAAGTGGAGTTAAGGAGGTTTTCTTATGAGGGTTAATGCGAGAGTAGCCTTTGTACGAAAGGTTCTTGTGACCCATCAAAAGAAGTTGTATGGCGTGTTATTGATTATATAGGCCGAACCAAATCATGAAGATTTTATCTTCGGATCAAAATACCGTGGTTTCAACTAATTTTTAACATGCCCTTGTGCAGAAATGTGTTCGATAGTTCATCCTTTGAAATATCGAATTCCAAATCTATTCTGATATGCCTATTTTGTGCCAAATTATGGGTGTAAGTGCGTTGCCTCTATATCATTTTGAACTCTGTGAAATATTGTGCATTTTTGTATAAATTATACAATTTTATTAATAGTGCCTCGTATTAATTGATTCTATGCAGTTAAGAATTCCGTTAAAATAACGACGCCCACTAAAATTTCCCCGAAACTTTATAGTACCGATATACCCTGGGGAAATTTTGGGACTTATATGCTTGGATAACTACCCTTCAGAAAGTTCTAGTGAAAAATGTTTCAAATAAAAGTTTTAACTCTTAATGTAAGCACCTCATGTACAAAATTTAAACATAATCGTTAAAGCCGTTTTCGAGAAAATTGTGAAAAAACTAAATCATCTTCATGTAAAGTGGCATTAAGTAAGAAAAAATCGGGTGATGATAATTAAGACAGTCGTAAGAAAACTAGTTATCTTAAATTCCACAATGGTCTCGTTGCTTAATGTAACTTACTATTCACATAGCAGTTTTTCTGTAAGAGAATGTCTTTTCCTCATTAGAATGATATAAGCTACTTCTCTGCTCTTATCCCAGGTATTAAGGAGTGATGGGGAGAAAAAGATAATAAAATAGACATTTCTGATGCTATTACAGTAGTTCGTTTTACTAGACCTCTTTCATGACCACAGAACACAAGTTCAAGACACGCTGTAACTATTTCATCCAAGCCATTTATATTTCAAAGAGCAAAGTGTCTGCAGTAATTTTCTAGTAAAAGCAATTCATAGCCCTTTCGTGTAGTTAAAAACTCTTTTGTGCATGATTATGGAGGGTTGATCCCTTCTAGAAGGGTTCCATCCCCTGATCATGTAAAGAAACTGAGAAACCTGCATTAATAGTATCCGGCATAATTTCCTTCCGAGTAACTTACTGTACACAGGAATTCGTGTTACGATACTTTATTCATGTCTCCCTTCCGTGCAGCGAGTAGCAAGTGAGACCTCTATTGTTCCCTATGCATAGCCATTCCCTTCAGCAAAATGCAAGACCTATTCTCTCCATGTAAGTCAAGTTAAAAATAAACACTTCTCAAAATGTAAACACAGTTTAAATGCACATTAATTTTAGACCTTGCATATAAGGAAGATGAAAGATAGAGCTCCTGTTGTATGCAAGAAAATGAATTCCTATTTAAATAATTACGACACAGTTTCTCCCATAAATTGTAATTATTTTTCATGAGTGACGGATTCGCGAATTCTGATTATTACCATGGATAAACTGATTCTTTTTGTTTGAAATACATCCAGGCCAAAATATTGTAGTTTGACGTTTCTGATAATTTTGGTCTTTATTTTGCCTTGTTATCTATAAAATTAACAGAGTTACATACATTTGTGCAAAACATGTTTCTGGCCGAAAAACTGTTACAAAGCAAACTTAAAATGGCCGCCAAAACAAAAGTATGAGTCTAAAAAAAATTTTACCATAGTTTTGAACTCACCTAATATTGGTGAGTAACTGGTAAAAAAATTAGGAAAATCAAAAATGTTGAGCAACAAATTTTATTAAATTTGGTTCATTTCTAATGGATTTGCGAAATTTTCGTTTTTAGTGAGAAAATTTTATCTTTTTTAAACACTGTATATAATAAACAAAATTATGTTTTGCAAGGGAAATCCTGCTATTGGTTCATAGCTGACGGATGAGGAACATTCAAGGAGACTGTGGGTTTATCAAGGGAACCCTACTTAATTTGTATATTTTTTATAGGGCGCCAAGAACACTAACGTACTGTTCGTATTGGAAACTAGGTAGTGCATGGTTGATTTATGTTTGTGCAGCTACATAATATAATGCACTATTTACTTTCTAAGAACCGAATTCACAGCAGTGCTTCTGCTATTTATTTAGTGCTTACCTAGAAATTCATTGTAGAATCGTTAAGTACATATTTCCGAGAAAGCGTTTACTGGCTACAGGTTCGATAAATCATAAAACTAGACGGAGGTCATCTCAGGTATCATACCTTAATTTGCAATAAGAGCAAAGAAAAACGTCTGAGAACAGTGAAATCATATTTAGCTATAATAAACGTAACTTTTTGGGAATACAGTACATATTATGTGATAAAGCTTTGCCTTTTTTTATTATAAGGAAAATTCTTTCAAACCATTGGTGTTTTTAGCCAGTGAGGTGGGCTATACCTTGGAGTTTAAACTGGTAGACAGGTTCTCTGGTGATAAAGCTAGTGGTACTCATCCGCCTAAAATGGAGGAACAATTTATCATAGATAATCAAACGAGAGTTGGATTTATTAAGACTATTCCATGAATAAAAATGTAACTGATTATACAAGTAATAATTACTTTCATGCTTCGTTGTATAAAAACAAAACTAACAGCAGCGAGATCACGGCATACTATGAATCAACCCTCCATGAATCGATTCGAGTTACCATGTCATGACCAGTGCTACCAATGGTGCATATAAGACATAGTTAACTTCATTCAGGTAAGCTAACAGAACAGAATAAAAGCACACGAACTGACTTGCACCAAATCGAAATTGTGTTTTTAATCAATGTACATTTTTATTATTTCAATTTCCAAACAAGTTGTGTTGTATAAAATAATCTGTTTTCGTGCTGCTTAATGTCAGCGTGTGACGTATTAATCACTGATGCTTATGTGTCCAGTAACGAGCAGACGATTTTATCGATAAAACAGCATCCTCATATTAATAGCATTTTATAAGATAACGATCGTGATTGGTCTATGTCCGAGGAATTGCTAACGTTATTGGACAATATCAAACATGCGGCGTATGAGTGGAATAGTCGACATAAGTTATAGCTTGTTTTCCCGCATTTCTATACTGTGAGGTTGCTTGCCCAGCTGCTTTTATCAGCTGAAATTGTGTACTTATTCCATGCGTTCAATACGGTTGCAAATTAATATTGTACACAAGTCCATTCGTTAGTAGCCTAAGTTTTTCAAAAATTGTTCTACAAAAAAACAAAGAAGTTAAACACATTAAATAAAAATCTGATTTGAAACCCATAACTTCCTCTGACCAAATAAAAAGTTTTGCTTCTTAGTATAATTTATTATGTATGACATTTTCTTCATGTAAATTGGTTGTAGATATTAGACAATTAGAGTGTGTCGTTACCACTTCGTATCGGATCACCGAAGAATACACACGTATTTAGGGCCTACTTCACCTCACATTCAGATATAGAATAAGAGGCCGTATTGCAAAGGCGTATTCGATTGTTTCAACCTGATATAGCTAAAGCTTTATTATTAACTTGGCAAGACTGAGGTCCCACATACAGTAGGTGGCTTATAACTACCCTTCACACAATTTTTGTGAAAAATGTTTCAAATTAAAGTTTTTGCTCTTATTGTAAGCACCTCGTGTAGAAAATTTAAACAAAATCCTTGGAGCCGTTTTTGAGAAAATTACGAAACACGCCATTTTGTTAATGTAAAATGGCACTAAAAGTAAGATAAACTCGTTGCCATGCCAATCTTCGTGTCACATCCCCAGAAGGTACCTAACCCAAATAAATCCTTTTGTTTTCATACCATTTTTCGTTCTTGAGCTAGGCTGTTCACAGATACACACACAGACTGTTTCTGAAAACCATTTTTTGATTGAGAAACCCTCATAACACGTATTTATGTTAAAAACTAAACCTCGAATTTCGAGGTCAAACTACTTCCTCTACCTTTAGTACCCAGGGGCGTATCCAAGATTTATTTTCGGGAGGGGCTGTGATAATCCTAACTTTACTGTCACTAGGGTTCAGAAGTTGATGATCTAAAAACGCCTAAAAATGACCTATAAATGACCTTAAATTTATGAAAATATGACATGCAAAATTTAAAATATGACAATATTTCTAAATATATATCTAAAAAGGGAATATATAGTAGCATATTAATATAATAATAAACAAAGGACAATATTTTAAGTATGTTATTTGACTACTTTAATATTATGTTTACTATATTAACGAATTACGTATTGCTTTGTGTACAATGGTGGAAAAGTTCTTTATGAAGACAAAATAGGAAAAAATGTAATGAACGAATGAAAATTTCCTAAAAATGACTGGTAGAAAATAAAATGCAAAATATGAGTAAGGCTACACGATGACACTAGGTTTCGTAACCACTTTCATGAAAGTGATTTCGTGAAACTAATTACACACATTTTCTTTCAATGCAACCGCACATTTCATGTTATTTCTGAAGTTCAAGTTGTTAAAATCCCATATAAACGTTTGAAACACGTATGAATACAGACATTTCACAATTTCCTCACTTCCCCATTTCATTTTACGAAATGCGAACAAGCTAAATAACCGTATAATCTCAAAATTACTATTATAGTTTCGTGAAAAGTTGGAATCAGCCGAAACTGCGTAGTGTCGTAACTCATTGTCGCCAGTACATCTAGCGCTTGCGCATTCAAGTAAAAAACAGTTGCGAAACTCAGTTACGAAACCTAATTTCGTCGTGTAAACTAGCCTTAAGGTATTATTGTTCGTTTTGACAGAAGACGAACTTATACTACATCCTGCATTGTCTGTGATGTCTCAGAAAAGAGATGACATATCATCAACCTCTGAGCCCTAATTATCACACACAATTATACTGAACACGTTAGAATAACGCATTTCATCTTTTATAAGTCAAAATGTGCAATTGAACTATCTACTTTCTGAGATATTAAAGTGCCCTTATGTGCAACATATTAGCATGACTTAAGGGTATATGTACGTGAATTATTTTGAAATTTATGTTTTTTTGTTTAAAGCACTAAAAAATTGCGCTGAATTTTCTGCATCCATTGATATAGGTTTATATAGGTTTAGAAATTATTTGTAGCATTTAAATGGACATTTAAATATGTTTACATGCTCTGAGCCACGCCCTTAGAAAGGTCAAATGAGAAATTCATTATTAACTTAAAATTGAATTTCCCGGCAACTCTTATTTTACACACATATTGTTAGGTAGCTCCACATAGGCGTAACCAGGCCAACCATATGGGGGGGGGGGGGTAATAACATCCGCGGGGTCTGGGGGTATGGAATACCCCCCAGGGAGAGGGGGGTCCGGGGGTCCTCCCCCGGAAAATTTAAAAAATTAAGACGCAAAATAACGAGTTTTAAGCTTCCCACGCTTTATACTTGTATTAAGTAATTTATAGGCAGACTTAAAAAAATTATATAATTTTCCTTTCTTTAATCAAGGAGGGGGGGGGGGGTTCAAACCTCCAAAACCCCCCCCTCGGTACACCTATGTAGCTCCACAACCATTAGAGATAGAAGGCTGAAATTTTTTACACTAATTTTACATGCATATGTCCATAAAGTAGACTACAATGATGCCCATAGGTATAAAATTAAAGAAAATGTGTCATGAAATATTGATCAAATTTCAAGATATTTTATATGCGATATATCAAAATTAATTGCATTAGAAATAATAACTTTAGCTGTATAAAAGTAGTCTACTTTGTAGAAAAATATGTTCATTATATGCATTAAAAAAATAAAAGGCGTCAGAGAAACCAGAAAAATGTTATGCCTATAAGGAAGTGATAAGTGCATCTGAATTAATTTTTTTCATGCTCCTATAAAACGTTTAATTTAAAATAAACTTGGTCAATTTTTTATACTTTTATCTGCTAGTTATGTTCTAGTAAGCCTTGTTATAGGATCCTGAAATTTTTGTCCACTTCTGAGTTCATTTTCTTGTAAAATTTTAATATTTTAGAACCTGTATTTTTTTTTATCTTTTTGTGGTTGTTCACGTATATATATCCTTAACGTTTCGGGGGGGGGGCTGCAGCCCCCTCAGCCCCCCCCTGAATACGCCCCTGTTAGTACCTATGGTAGGGGCAGAGCAAGTCAGAAAGGAAAAAGTACGGCCAATTCTTCGTAGTGTTTTCGGAAAACTCTAAGAACGGTGCAAGATACTACAGAGTCCGCCAGAAAAATGTATACACTCTTTGTCAGACAGTATCGGGATATTACCAGTATATGCCAGTATGTTGTAGTATAGTCTTTCGCTCAACAGAGTCTTTACTTTCAACACGATAGTGACAAAACAAAATGGCTGGAGGACGTTTAACGTTCGAGCAGCGAAAATGCATTCTGAAGTGATTTATCAGGTTTGATAATGCCGTTGAAGTGCCGTTGAGTTCCCTCCACGTTCGCCAGATCTAACCCTTATGGACTTTTACTTATGGGGAACCGTGAAAGATCAAGTCTATCGACGTAAGCCACGCACGTTGGAGGAACTTCGCCAGGAGATTACAGCGGCATGTGCTGCGATCTCCATTGAAACATTGACGTAGCTGCTGCGACCGCTCATCGTTCAGTAGGCTAATGTGTCTGGCCGCCAACGGCCAACATTTTGAACATATAATGTAACCACTGAACTGAATAAAGTACTCCGGTACACGTTTGATTAGTATTTAAATTTAAAAAAACCTAATAAATAGTTTCGTTCCTTAAAGAGTGTATACATTTTTCTGGCGGACCCTGTATTTTACCCGTAAGAAAGACAGGCAACGAGTTAGTGAATAATAAAAACGCTAATTTCATTGATCGTTCGACAAACCATTTTTTTTCTGTGCAATTTAGTATACCTTGTAGGACATTGACATTGTGCATAGCCATATGTAGTGACAAGGCTATGGGTATCGGATTCCGAATATAGCGGAAGAGGACAATGCCACAGGTAATCGATGAGAACAAGGCCCGCCCATTAATAATCTTGTCAGGTTTACTCTAGGTTAGGATTTACAGCTGTTTTATACCAGCGATGCACCTTCCTCCCCGTGTTGTAGAGAGGGGATGGGTTACGAGCTTGAGATAAATTAAAACAGACAGTGAGGTAGGAGAAAAGATGGTGCCAATATAAGAGGGCGTTAAAGCTAAAGTGGTGTAAGTCAAGTTTAAAAAATTTTAACCTACGTATTGCAATGCAATATTGCAGTATAGATATATTAGCAGGAAGAGTAGTGTAAGTCCTATTATGTTCATACACTATAATGTGTATATATATATATATATATATATATATATATATATATATAATTATATATACGTAGGTGGGAGGACAATATTAGGATAGATTATTATAATGCATCTAACAAAACCTTCTGTTTCTTTAAATGCATAAAACATGACCTACACCACTTTGGCTTTAACCCCCTCATATCTATGTATTGAACTTCGTAATTCCGAATCGTTAGTGACGGCGATTACATAAATACAATCGGGAGAAATGCACAAAGTCTTTTCGATTCCTGCAGTAATGCCAATGGAAGTATATGGTCATAAAACAAAATACTGCGCTACAAAACATTAGAATAATAGATAAAGCATAATTTGAACAAGTGGAGAAATTCAGATGTCTGCGAGCAGTAATTACAGATGCAAATAATATTAAGGCAGAATTTATGTGAACAAAATAATGAAGTGCATGTTTTTATGCAATTCAGAAATTTTTATCTTCTTGTCTTCTGTCCAGAAATCTAAAAATAAAAGTTCATAAGAGAATTATCCTGCTGGTTGTATTATATGAATGTGAGACGTTGGTCCCTTATTCTTACGATATGCTTGTTTTTATGCAATTCAGGCTATTGATCTTTATGTGAACAGATTCAATACCACCGAATACCTCTCGGAGAGATGTCATACGTGACATTCTAAATACTGAAATATTTGAGACTCCTTTCTTTGTTCCAGAGAGTAATTTTGTTGTATTGCCCATATTAGGAGATCCAGTTTCCCAGTACCTTTAGTGATATTGTCAATTTGTATTATTCTTAATAGGTCTATTGACATATTTAGAACTGCTGCCTTCATTCCTGTTATAAATTCGGTTGTATTATTTATATTAAAGGATTTACGAGACCGGTATTATTATTATTATTATTATTATTATTATTATTATTATTATTATTATTATTATTATTATTATTATTATTATTGCCTTCTCTTACACTCAACCAAAGGCAGATTCTTTTCTTTTTTCCCTTTTTTATAAAAAGGAACAAAACAACACTTATAATCTTAAAAGTAGTAAGAATAAACTTATATAGGCCTATACATACATTTATATATAATTTACAAGAAACGGTTTTAAGAGCAGATTTATAGCTGAAAATATTAGCGTTTATTGAATATATTTTCGTTTAGGCTAGTTTTAAATTTTGACAGCGAGTGTCTTTTCGCGTCATTTTAATTTGTATTATTCATACTGTTGACAGAGCTACTCTCTTTGCCTCGAGAAAGTTGTTTTAATATTTTTATGTTAATGGTTTGAATTCCCAGGCGGTGCTTCCTGTGATTTTTTTAAATGTATTATCTCTTACATTGACTTATTTAGGTCTCTCCAATCTTATGATAAATTTCGTTGTGTTATTCTTTATAACTTCGGGTTCACTACCCCGGAATTTCTTGTGCGATATTTTTATTTATTCTGGGTGCCACTTCTTAAAAACATCTTTTCCAAGAACTGCCTATACCTTTTGCCACTCTAATCCTCTTCGACCTGTCAGTCAGTGAGTAGAAAGGTAATTAGACGTTTTCACACTTGTCTACAGTTCAGTACAATGCTGCCAAATACGTACCACAGCACGTTTACTTCACTTGGGAATTGTGAATGACAGCGGCAACACTGGGGAAAACCACGCGACTACAAGAGCACCTGTTCTTTGTCGGTGTCTGTGTTGGTGAATATTTTCGGATTAGCGAACAATGCTATTATATTCTTTGGTAGAAAGACGATGGTTTGGGACGAGGTCTTCTTAAAATGGCACTCATTTTGTGATTAATACAAACAAACTTTCTTGTGTCCTTGAGAATTCTGTTTGATGATATTCCTTATAAAATGTTGTCGTGCATATAAAATTGGCTGGTACTGTTTGTTTTAGGCAGAATTTCTACAATTGTGGAAAGAATATAAAAATATTGCTAGGGGCGGATTTCTATGACATGCCATATTTTTCCCCTTTGCGTTATTTCAGGTTTCCGACAAATTTAAACCCGATTCCAAGCATCTGGTGAAAATGGAACGGCTTTTATTGTGCATATAACTGCATATTTAGGAAATGTTCAACTATTGTAACATATTTAGTATGAATATGCATATTTAGGTCATATTTTTGGCATATTTGTATGCATATTAAAGAAATTTTGAAGTTTCATATCATATTTTGTAAATTTTGCATTATAATAATACTTTCTGAGAATTTACAGATATTTTAAATAATTAACATTATAGTTTAATAAAATGAATTGTAATGAAACTTAAAAAAATATACACATTGTGTAAGTGGTAAAGTCATATTTTAAATTTTATTGGTCATATTTTAATGTTTTTTTGGTCATAAATGCATGCATATTTCCTATTTTTTAGGTCATAGAAATCCGTCCCCTAATTACATTATTATTTATTATATTTAACGTACCATTCAATTGTTCATTATTGTTTTTATTTTATATTATTTGTTATATGCTGTAACATGTGACTGCTAAAACAGTGCTGTGACCCTGTTCTTCTGATACGAGATCTGGCTCATGAGCTAGCATCCTTACGCCTCAGTAGACTATGAGAGTAAAATAAGGACAGATCGTTTTAGATAATATTCAGCGTCATTGCCTTCTGTTGTGCGATCTGCCTTCCGTCTCTTGCTAGATGCTTGCATGATTTTTCCCTCATTTGATCACCCGAAACAATAGTAATGACATGCTAGAGCTGTCAAACCTTCGGCAATCGACTCTTCGTGTTAATAGCTTTAATATTCTGCGAACCAAAAGTCAATAATGTTGGTAGCCTTTTATTGATGCTGTGATAATATTAATTTTAGAATTACTTTACATATTATGTGAAGATTTCAGTCATCTTCCACAGAATAGTAAAATGTATCGGGGAAAATGATCCGAACTGATCAATTTGATATGCGGGTCAATTTTTTCGGATAGGACATGGAGTGGTATTGACTTTTCCTCCTTCCGTATTTGTGAGGGAGGCAGGTCAGAGGCGGCAGGCAGTCTGTCTGGCTGGCTAGCTGAGAAAATGGAAGGGGGAGGTTTACGTATGAGAACACCAGGGCATGCTCCCCGTGTGGGCTACAAATTTATCATATTAAATAATAACGATTCAGTAAATAACCCACCAGTTGACACGTATTGCTTTCACAGCTCCAAGTTTACTGATATTTTTTATATGCATATATATATATATATATATACACACACACATTTGTGTGTGTATGTATGTATGTGTATATATATATATATATATATATATATATATATATATATATATATATATATATATTACAAGATAATATAGGCCTACCTCCTGTCCATTTGGTCAAAGATTTATTAACTTATTTCAAAAGTGTAATTATTTCTGTTTCGTCTGCTAATTTATTATCACACCCACACACACACAAATGGGATATATCCTGGGCTGTCCAAACAATTTGAATAATGGATTACAATACCGAAAATGTGAATAACAGCGATCATATTTTTGACCCAGTTTCTTCAAAGCCTATCTCAGATTTATTTTATGTTAGAATGAAGGTCAGGTTTTGAAGACGCCGACCAATAATAGTTCAATACAATTTGCATGTTCAGAGTAATAATTGTGCGAAGTCACACTATGGAGGGGGGTGGGGGGAAGACTTGTACACCAGAATCATATTTGATTGTTATTAAAAATTTAAATAAAATACGTATGTATGTATTTATTTATGTAAGCCTATATTTGTACACTATATACCCCTCTCTTATTCAATTAAAATATGCCGGTACAAAAATCTACAGAAATGTACAAAGAAAACTATATAATATAAACATAAATGAAAAAAATCCTTCGCAGCATTTGGAACATGACTTTCCTATTTAATAGCTGTACTATATTCATTGAACCGAAACAAATAACATGAATGTATGTAATCTGAAGTGCTTACTTCATCGTCAGCTGTTGAATGTTACTTCGCAAGACCTGAAGTGGGGAGAGCTAAGGAGCCCTAGAAAATAATAGAATAGGCCTAGTTGTGTATGAAAGGCCACTGCTATGGATACAATTAATAATGACAATTGCTTACAATTAACAGCAAATAAGCAACTAATTGGTATTTTGGAAATACGTAGATAATATTTCTAATAGATTTTAGAAATAAATAGTAATATACAGGTTTAACAAAATTTACAGTGAATTTGTACTTGGTTATTAATGTTGAATATTAAAAATGAACAATTTTATATGTACCTAGGTGAAGACCAAAAGAAGGTGAAATGTAATATATATATTTGTTTATCTGATACTGGTCAGATAGATGCGCAGTAGCCTGGACGTGTCTATTATCGAAATATTATCGTTTGAAGGGGTGATTGCTTATTCGAACGCCATATTCAAGGGAGTCACAAGTGTACTTGGGTAGGAAGTTTATTTGTAAACGCTATTCGCTAAAGTGTACGACCACGAATGTCATGCTGATGATGATGATGAGTGTTCTGCCCGAAGGCAGGTCCAGACCCGGGACGAAGGGGTGATGGGGTGATGACCACGACTCGTCCGAGGTAATTCAGGCATGGGTGATACCGCGGAGATTTGCCCGGCCGGGAATCGAACCCGGGCCGCCAGGGTGGAAGGCAGTCACGCTACCAACTCACCCACGGCGGCGGACTGTCATGCTGGCGGGAGGGAAATGATAGCTTGTGTCTCTAAATTCATCCTCCACCTCTGAACAGCCTTCCCCTCACTCGCGTTTCACTAGTGTCATGTCGAACATGAACATTATGATTCTAACATTAATAGCAGGACAAGAAATGAACTGTTTTTGTGCATCATTAAAATCTTTGTCCAAATTTGTAATCTACTTTTACATTACGTTCAAATCATTGTATTGTATTATGCATTAACTTTGGTAAACTTAAAAAAAGATGTATGGTTAATTACTATGTAAAATAACAAACAGTGACATTTTGTCCCAACCGTAATATTGATAGTTTTATTAAATTATTATTGATGCGTTAAATACATGTTCTGACAATCTGGAAATAGTTTATAATTTGTATTTAATCTCTCATACCTTCTTTAATAACAACATTGACCCTAACATTAATAGCAGGACAGCAAATGAACTGTTTTTGTGCGTCATTACAATCTTTTTCCAAATTATGTCCCACCCGTAATAGTTTTTGAAAAACAAATTTAAAATATTTAAAATAAATGTTAAATAATGACTTGCATGTAACGTGGAGTAGAAGGCATTGTACATTTTACAAAATGTGAAGAACCAATTCTAGTTTATTACAGTATTTATGATATGTAATAAACAAAAATAGTTTTCATAATATGCTAGATTGTCCCACCTGTAATTATGAAATGGCTGAACTTAAGTATCATTTCTTCTAGTTCTTGGGGGAGGGGAATTAACTTTGAAATTCACAGAAACCCCTATAATTGCGATTTACGTATTTGCGTATTTACGTTTCATGTAATATACCTATACATGTTTACATGATCTTCGATCACTCTTATTCACATTTTGTGGTACTGCATTACGTTATGTTGTTACACTTTTTACCAGTTTTCATACGTCTGCATTCAGTACCTGAATGCATTGCTAGTGAGTGCATTGTAATCGCTTCGTGTGACAGATTCTCCATTTGTAACCCCCTCGGCAGGAGAGATTTTACAAGCCATAAATCAATGGCGATAATCTGCGTCGTGCTGACTTGACACCTTTAACGTTAAAATGCCATGTAGAATTTTCTGGTTTAGTATGTTCATGAAAGCTAGGAAGTCTTTTTCACATGAGTTTACATGTGGGATCTAATGGTCATATGTTAATTGAATTAAGAGGTATCTGATAAGGGGGCCACGTAATCATTGTAATACCATTACCACCTAATTAAAAGGCATTTGCATAAAAAGAAGATTGCGGACATCTCAGTATTATGATAGTGAATTTTCCAATTCAAATTACTGAGGTATAACCTAAAAATGCGGATTTTGGGATTGCCAGTACCTTACATAGGTCTGTGGTAGTATAAGCTATTTAAGCCATTCTGATACTGAAATGGATTCTGTTTTGATGGATGAAGTATAATATTTCCATTACACGTTGGAATGAGAGATTCACGTGTGATACAGTGACTCTACGTGATACAGTGACTCTATTGACATACCTGAAATAGATGTAACATTCTGATGTTTTCTGTTTTATATTATACTAGCTTAAAAGGCCCGGCGTCGCCCGGGTTTTATATTTTGTAATTCGAAATTAACTTATGGGGTTAATCTAATGCTCGTGATATGACCTCAATGTTGAAACTAGTATTCTTTCTTTCTTTCTTTCTTTCTTTCTTTCAAACAAAGCTGAGGTTTATAAAAGTACAAATTCTTTACACTATACGTTTCAAAATAGCCTATATGTTTTATTTAGTTCGTAGTTAAAGCCTATCTGAATTGGTATAAACTGCCAGTTGGAAAATGATTCTGAACTGTGCCTTGTAAAATGTACTTTCCCTCTTAAGGTATTTGTTGAAGACATTTTTTCTTTTCAGTAGTCTTATACGTATGTCAGTTGCTATACATTTTTCATGCTCTGTAATATGTGAATGGATAAATCAAGAAGCTGGGGGGGGGGGGAAGGCAACATATAATTCAGATCGCTGATAAAGCAGTCATGCATTTGGATTGAGAGTACAGTCGTTGCAATTTTAGGAAGTTTGTCACTTCTCCGTCGTTTTTAAAGCACGTTCTAACTTGGGATTCCTTTTTTCCTTCAAATTATCAAAAGTTGTATGTGGATGGATGTTCATTTCTTGTTAACGTCGCAGCTCGCAACGCATGAGTTCTCTTCTTGCCCTTAGAGGATTGAACGAACAGTGTTTTTGTAGCATAAATGCAAGAAGATGTAATCATTGTCTGAAGCGTGACGGCTCCTGAGATTATTTGAGATACGTTATAATAATCTTCCTAGACAGAATAGCAATGTAGTGGCGGCTGGTAAGATCTTGGAAAAACCAATTCATCAAAGCCTGTATTTCGAAATTTGGGCACCATATAATGGAAATTGGCATCTAATGTTTTGCACAGACTTAGTCGATAAAATTTCAAGGTATTAATTTTCCACTTCCTTGTTATAATAATGTACTATATTTTATGTACTAGGCCTATAGCCGATTTATAAACTTTAGTTTGAACTTCTGTGTTGCCGAAGTGTTTTGCACCTAATTTTCAGTCGCGCAACTTTAATTATTGTTTCCTGATTATTAGACGAAATACTTTGACGACACTAAGAAATTATCACATAATCCTAGATCTAAAATTTGAATACACCCTAAAATCAAAACGCTGTAAGTAGAAAAGTTCACATCGTTTAGCGAAAGATGTCAGTTCCTTTTTATTGCCTAATTTGATTGGGTTTAAATTGCTCAGATTTTATTACACAACAGTGAAAATAAACAATTACGCAATTTCGTTTGAAGTAGAACTCTATCAGCCAATAGGCACATTAGGCCCTCTTTCTCATCTGCATGTCTGAAATTAAACATGGTTTACAAATCTCTACGTCGCATTATTCCATTTAGGAAATTCTTGTAGTTGTGCTTCTTGCTGTACCATCACAGATAAATTGTTGGTTGGTTTTAAATTACATGGGATATTAATTGAACCGCTAAACCTTTCTAGGTGACATGTCCAATTTTTTGTGAAAATGAGTTATTCAGTCAATTGGTTTCTAGAGGGGTAATTCCATCATTCTATGCACGAAGGTGACATCTTTTGTAACTATTGTGGTAGCTAGAGCTGCAAGAAATATCCGTTTGTTGCAGAAAGGTGATACATCATGAACTTAGGAATATTATCCATACAGATATTCATCTCCCTGCAGCAGCTGCATTCTCCTGCATGGTTCCCATATCAAAAGAAAAAAGTGGAAGACTTCAAGAAATGAAGACAATATATTCCCGACGGATATGAGAATTTCAGGAAAGCGATATTTGAGTGTCCCACTCAGTAACGTATACTCTATACAACATTAAAACTTTGTTGCATTTGATAAATCATTACTATTAGATTAATTTTGCACTACAAAGTTTGCCCTAAATTGTTGAAAGGAAATATTAATAACTTATACAAGAGTATTTTCAGCCTTTCTGATTCATTAATGAGTTGTATAACGTTTCTTCCCAAGTCAAGAATGTTACTTGCAGAAAGGTGATAATTATATCCATGAAACCTCTAACCATGACAATCTATGATCATGAAAAATGTTTTAATGCTCATAAATTACTTTTAAGATAAATATGTATACATAAAAATACAACTGATACTCATAAGTATATATTGTGTAAATTATGTAGGGTGTATTGTGTGCTCCTGTTGAATTTATAAGAGTGGACATGTCACCTTTATGCATTTAGCTATTAAATTAAAATGAAGATTTATTTTTTATTTGAAGTTAACTACGCTTCGTTCAGATTCTGCTAATACTAGATTCAGCAATAAATCATATGTAATGCCACGAGTGCTCTTCAACCATCGCACTCCTTTTAAAAACATTTACTCCTTAAAATTTAATTTTAAAATATGACAACAACATGTACGTCCATCACTGTATACAGTCTGTAAAAAAAAAAAAAAGCCATTTTAACGTGATTATTACTAATGGAATTCTGGGTGCGACTCCCATTCAAAGAAGATTTTTTCTCTCTCATATTCCCTGGCAACCATGGTTTGGTTAGTAAGTAAGAATTTACGATTAAGGACCCTTCCCCGGCAAGTACATTAATGAAATCACCATTTCATATCATCGAGTTAACGTAGCTTCGCCTAATAGATTAATTATCGATTCTCGGCTGGAGAATGGGGCTCCACATTTTCTAAATCAGGAGTAAACCGGTACAATTTCCTTGTGTTAAACAGTATTGTCGCCCGTACGAAGATAGAATACTTTCCTAGGTCCAAATAAAATTGCTTCAAATCCATATCTCTTAGTTGGCCTACTTGTTTTCTACAAAAAATCATAGTTAGTTAAAACTATTGACTATTTCTGGATACGATGGGAACTTAGCCTACGCTGTCGAATAAACTTAATTTAGTATAAATTTAATTGTAATTTCATGTATTTCGAAATAAAACCTTCCATTTGACGAAAAAAAATTCCACACCTTTATACGGCTTAAACTAACAGCCGCCACCAATGGCCTTAAAATGTAAATTCAAGATCTGCGATCGGTGTTTCTGTACCGCTGTAGTCGAGGGAAAAAACATAAAACGCTTTTGAGTCCTTCTGCTTGAATTTAAAATTATCTGTTTTTGTTTCATAGTGATCTTACTTTTCTTTATGCCCCATATAAGAAAACCTTTGAAAAGCTTTGTAGCACGTTTCTTCGGAGACGAAAGCCCAGAAACACAGCGGCTTAAGAGCCCCTTACATGTAGGCAACCCAACTTAAGTTGCAGTTGAGTGCAGTTCTCTTCCTATGCTGTGAATATAGGAGTAGCCTAAAGATATCTTATTTTAACCTTCTTAGTGAAATATAAATATACCTGCCAGTATATTATTCTGGTGAGCCCATAGGTACTATAGGTAGAGGAAGTACTGTTCTACCCTGAAATTCGATGTCGAGTTTTTAACATGAAATACACGTTTTGATGGTCCTTCATCCAAAAGTGCTATTTCCTTAAAGATATCTATCTATCTCTGTGTGTGTGTGTGTGTGCGTGTGCGTGCCTAACATACCCTTATAACGAAAAATCTATCAAAATAAATCTTTAGATTTGTGTTAAATATCTTTTGGAGGAATGACACGAAAATTGGGACGACTTTCTTTTACTTTTACCATCACTTTACGTGAAGAAAGTTTCATTTTCGCTGTTTTATTTTCGAAAACGGCCTTGATGACTTTGTCAATATTTTGTTCATAAGGTCTGTAGAGGCCTACTAAGGGCAAAAACTTTTATTTGGAACATTTTTTTCGTAAAAATTCTCGGAAAGGTAGTTATAATAAACCAGCCATTGTACATACTCAGGCTTTAAGTTTTGCATGTCGAACAGTATATGTTTGCACCAGGCTGAAACAACTGAATACTCTTGTTGCAATACGGCCTCTTATCAGAATCAAATCATGATTATTAAGTGCCAGAATGGTACTTTCTGAAATTGTATGGTGGACAGGAAAATGTGTCTGTCCTTGCACTGTCTGTACGTGCGATAACTCAAATACGCTTTATCAGATTTTCATGAAACTTGATATAAGCACGTATAACGTCTGTGGAACGAAGCTTATTGTTTTTGGTCAAATCGGTTGACCGGTACCGGAGTAACGCCCAATTAGGGACCCAATTTCTGAAAATATTACACTGAATTCATCAGATGCAATTCGGTTCTCATGATAACAATATTGTTTGCAGTTTTCATATAGGGCTTTGGAAGTTGCAATACACTGGACTTGGACAAATAACACTGCGCAGCATGATTTTTTGCAGCATAGCATCTAATAAGTGATTTGAATTAAATAAGATCTCCTGAATTCAGAAATATCACTATTTTTTTGTATCACAGCAGCAGTAACGGATTTTGAGAGATCTACAGGTTTGACCCCATGGCTTTTTGTCGTATCTCCATCGGTTATGCTATAGATTGAGTTAGATTTTTTTTTATTATTTCAAGTAAATTTTGTGTATTTTCCTCACATATAAATTTTGACATGCATAGGACAGATAAAATCGTAAAAATTGGCAGGAATATTGGCACATACAACAGCCATAGGCTTGCAAAATTTGGTGTTTCTAAGTATGACAAAACTGGCTGGATAGCCATGGCATCATTCACATCTACGACAGTCTAATCATCCGCTTATTAACATTGACGTTTACTCACTTCCAGATGACCTAGGAACTTGAAATTGCAAACTTTATAGCTTTTAGCCTATAACCTTATGAGAAAACTCCAAAAAGTTCAAACTTTTAATTTTTTCCCCTCCAAAATAAACTTTGAATTTTTTTAAATTGTTTTGCTACATATTTATACGGCTTCAGATGTTTTGACAAAAATAAAGCAATATTGTTGACATTAGGAACTTGATGTAAATTAGTTCCGTTAATATTATAGTTTTACTACAAAGTGTAGGTCTACAACATTACATACATACTTTTTAACTTACATAATTTTGATGTCGATGTTGTTATTCAATTTTTTCGACATAGTAAATATATTTTAGTGCACTTCACTGGTTTCAAACAAAGATTACGACACTGGTATGGAGCTAGTCTGATTGAGGTCTGACTAGATTTCGGGAAATGGCACATGCTGTAAGCCCCCTGCTTAATCACATGAGGGGCATTTAGTACTCTCCCTTTTCTTTTTTTTTGATAATTCTGATATTATGGTTTGTTTGATTTTCTTACTCATCCTGACATCACCTCTAAACCATTTCTATGTTCACTACCCTTTTTATCTTAATTTCTCTTTCTTTCTTATTTTTTATGATTTCTTTAGATTCATTTATTTTTATTTCCCGTTTTCAGTAGGCCTACCCACTCCTCTCAGCTTAATTGATTGTTTTTAGCTTGTTTCATGTTACCTTTCTCCCCCCCCCCCCCCCAATGGACTGTAACAATAGCATGTGACAACAAGTGCAGCTGTACTTGTAGAATTTCTGTTCACACAAGTTGATGTTGGTAAGATACTTACTTTAATTATAAGAATTGAATGCAGACATTTGGGGTAGAATAAAGCCCTTCATGAATTTTAACTTTCCAGTTAAATGCAAGTTATAGAAGGAGTCACATTTCAAATTGTGTAAGTAAGGTAGGTCTAAACGAAAATGATTTAACATAATCCAAAATGAAAACCGTTAGGTTTCTGCATCGCATATGTCTCCGTCCATTATCTATCCTAACTTTTTTTTCCTTTGTTTAACTTTGCTCCTTTCTTCTTCTTGTATACATCTTTGTGTAAAGCAAAGTTTGGCAACACAGCACTGTTCACATTAGCTGTTCACAAATAATATGATCTTGTTTTTCCCTTATTTCTTTGTTTTAACATCATCTCTATGCCCAGAATCAAGGGAAGATACAGAAAGGTTATGCTAATTTCATTGTATTTGGTCAATGTGATATGCTCACAAGTAATGGCGCTGTCTACAGTCTTGAATTCTCGTACATGGTTAGATGCTAGGAGGGATGGTTTGGGTGGGAGGGAAAGGAGACACTTTTAAGTGTTGAGTGTTACTGTGTACAGAGAAGAAATGTGGATGTGAATTAAGAAGTTTTTATAAATTATGTGATTATTCAATTCAGTGATTTCTATTTTTAATGGTAAATAAAGAGGATAAAATTATACTATGTAAGCTGGTTCAAGCCCTAATGTTTAGGGCAAAGTATACGTTCATAAACATTTTTACTGGGAATGAGTGTGGCTTCTTATGCTAATCTGAACTTGTTACATGCATTCTGTCAAACAATAGCTTTTAGCTTTTTGATGTTCCAAATAGGTATAGTAATATTTTTATCGTTCCTAGAATTATTCATAAAATATACACATTATTGTGATTGGTTTGCCTTGGCCGTGCAAAACATTTGACTATGTTGAAATGAAGACAAGCCATGTGAACTTTTTCTGTAGTATATAAGTAAACATTTTTTCCCTCTTATCTGCCTATGTCTAAACTAATGTTCTCTTCTTTTCAGGCAACTATAGGAATAGATTTCTTATCTAAAACAATGTACTTGGAAGACAGAACGGTGAGTATTATCAAGTTACTACTGTTAGTAATTTTTAGTGACCTAATTATAAAACAAAATACAGATATGTTAATTTATGTTAATAAGTAAGCCTAATTTTCTGTATAATTTAGAATTTCCCAATTAGGGTACAATTTAAATATTTCCCAAATGTCACTCCGTTTTTAAGAGCTTACGGTAATAAAGATTTGGAATATAGAGGTTCAAGTGTCTTTTCGAACTTATTAGGAAAAAAATTATATTTCCCTTGAAAATGTGAGCATAACAATACAAGTAATAGCAATAACAGTAACATAAATAAAATAATAATAAGAACAGTAATAACAGTAACAATAATAGCAATACTAATAATAGTAATAAACCTGTAAACAACTGCCTAATAACTATTGACATAAAAAATTGAATGTTTCTGGATTCTGTTCTTTATAGGACTGTAAAAACACTTTTTGTTGTTGCAAAAATGTCACTTCGATAGGTATTTACTAATCTCCTTATTTACTTGAAATACCATACACTATTTACAAAGGAGCTCTGGAACCCATCCTCACATATGGAGCACCTGTCTGGGAAGCAGCCCTAAAAAAACAAAAGAATCTAAGGAAATTGTACCGAATCCAGAGACTTTTCAACATTAAAATCTCGAAAGCTTATAGAACAATCTCCTTTGACGCATCCTGTATATTGGCTGGGATTCAACCTATAGACCTTACTATTGCAGCAAAATGTAAAATTTACAAAACAACTCACGGAGAGGGAGATTATGATGCACCCATTAAACCAAACAGTTGGAATCACCCTGCAGAAAAAGAGTTCGTATCGAAAACACTGAAGAAAACAAGCCATACTCAGTAGAAATATATACGGACGGCAGTAAGACGGGTGGAAAGGTAGGAGCTGCAGCAGTGATCTACACACGAGGAACAGTCATTCGACAGTTGAAATACAAGCTCCACGAAGACTGCTCTAACAACCAGGCAGAGCAAATAGCTATCCTGAAGGCCCTCCAAGAACTTCTAGAGATTGACGGATTTAGAATTGAAGACAGAACTGCAGCCATATACACCGATAGCAAGGTCACCCTATCAATACTTCAGAACAACTACAAATGGAATTCCATAGCAGCAGATATACTAAACACTATGAGGAAGCTTAAAAACCAGAACTGGACTGTACACTTCACTTGGATTAAAGCTCATGTAGGAATAGCGGGAAATGAACTGGCAGATCAGTTAGCCAAGGAAGCAGCAGATGAATACAAACAACCCATATACAACAAAGTACCTAAATCCACCATAGTGTCAAGAGCCAATAATCACGCAATTCAGCTGTGGCAAGAAAGATGGAATACAACAACAAAAGGAGCTTTAAGCAAGACATTCTTTCCATCAGTAGAAGAACGATTGAAATTAAAATTGCCCCTAACTCCAGAATTCACAGCAATAGTAACAGGCCATGGGAAAACTAACTATTATCTAAACAGATTTCATATAATAGAGGACCCCATATGTACCGGTACTTGCAACAGAAGTCCACAGACAGTAAACCATCTCATCTATGAATGCACAGACAAACGCCCGCAAAGAGAAAAGCTAATAAATGGAATCAGGAAAACAGGAGGTGCTTGGCCAGTAAGACCGGATCAGCTAATAAAGAAGCACTTGAGTGAATTCCACAGATTTGTACAAGCCATGAACCTGTAAATATACTTGTATATGAAATAAACACGAAGCTATAGGTTTTAAAACAATTTAATTTATACTTTTGAAAATATGTAATTGATAAATTATGTAAAGGAAGTTAATATGTATTATATGTTGGATAAACTAAGTAAATAGGCACAAATTAGGCTAACTTTATATATGTAATTGTCAATTAAGCTAAATCAGTAAATATGTAGGCCATCTAATATTCTACCGATATAAGTAATATGTAACTCAAGTAATTTAGAAATGCATAGGATAATGAATTTATAATTTTATAATATGTCAAACAATGTAACTCAATTGTAATTAAGCTGCTAAAGCATGTAATGTCGCCATGGTGATGGGGCATGCTGTTAATTAATAATAAAAAAAAATAAAAAAAAAACTGTATGTGTAATTTGGACTAAGTATATTGGCATGCACTGAACAGTTCAATTCAAGATGTATTGGCTTTTCTGAGGCATTGATGCACAAAAAGAAAATTTTCCTTCTTCCTTGACATATACGTTTATCTATTTCTAATTTTGAAGATCCATCCAGTTGTACAACTGATCGCAAATACGCGAAATTATCAACTTTTTTAAATTTGTAGTCCTTCTGTTTCTTATCATCTGTGTTTGATGTCATGTATTCTGTCTTCTTTAAATTTATTTTTAACCCCCATTTTGTGTATTCCTCTTGCAATTTCCTACACATATAATCAACATCTTCACTATCTTGAGCAACAATTACTTGATCATCAGCAAAAAGAAGGCTGGATATGAATAACTTTTCTCCAACCTGAAGCCCCATTTCTTTTGCATTTCCTAGTCCATTCTCTTAATCCTACATGTCTAAGTGAATTTTGAACAGCGTAGGGGACAAGCAGCAGCCAGGGAGAAGTCCCTTGCTTATATGGAATAGTTGTGATAGCTTTAATCCTATTTTTACTTGGCAAGTATTATTCTTACATATATATCTTGTATAATTCTTATTATGGGCTGACTTATGCCAGCTATTCTCATTGCTTGCCATAGTTTTTTCTTCCTGCAAATACTGTCATATTCATGGTCAATAAAGGCCAATTCGATATGTTTATTTTTAGCTTTACATTTTTCTGTTCTTAAACACAAAAATAAATTATTCTGACCAATTGAATATGAGTAGCATCCAAAGAACAATAGTGCAGTACCCATAGTAGAGTAGAAGTAGAAAGTAGAAAGTGTTGCTTATATTTTTTCATGGTCCAAACACTTTGTGTTCCAAATTATAATAAAAATTTCTGATGCATTACTGCAGTGGTTACTATTCATATAAGGCTTTCTGATTCAGCAGACTTGATTACTAGCTTTCTGAACTGAACTTATCAGTCTTACGAAGATAGTTTATTTCATTATTACAAGATGGAAAAGAAAAAACTACAAACCATTTTTGGGGAAGTAATATTATAAGGGACCACCCATGCATAACCTTGAATGTAGTTCCAAAAATCATTGAAATCTGGCCAACCATCTGTAATTTGTGCAGTGAAAGAATATTTTCATTCTTATGTACATTTTTTCTGTTGTAAATGAAGGAATGATAGTTAAAATGTTTTTTATTTGTGTGCAATTAATATGTTTGATGACTGCTTTCAGGTTCGACTACAGCTGTGGGATACAGCTGGACAAGAAAGATTTCGCAGTCTTATTCCTTCATACATCCGTGATTCAACAGTTGCAGTTGTAGTATATGATATTACAAGTAAGGACCATTTTCATTCTGATACCTTACTTTAGAATTGGTGAATTTGTATTCCAAAACTTTTCTGATTCTTTAATATACATGTTTGTATTAATAATATTATTCTTTTTGGAATTTCTGGTAAATTGAATTGAATTTAGTTGGGCCATGAATCTATAAGTATATTTTCTAATATTTTGTTTTGTAGTATTTCTGCCTACATAGATAGATAGGTAATTGAGCCTGAATTACTTATAAAATACTGTCACGTCACGTTGTCTTATAAAATACTGCCAAGCTTGAAATTCACAAAATTTCCAAACAGTTTCTGGACAGGTTGTCAATGCTGCTCTGATCCGTCTCCTAAAAACTTCTATGGGTAAATTATCCAGGAGTTTATTGGACATATGATAAGATATAAATTCAAAACTTTTATAGGTTGTGGCATGCTTCCATTTGTGGATAAAGATGTTACCATCCATTCACTTTGAGAAGTCTAGTAGATGTAACCATTGCATTCGTATCATTCTTCCCTTAATGCTACTTGATTGATCATGTGTTACATCAGTCTTCTCCTTCCACACATTGCCCAAATGTGTTAGTGATAGCTGATGCCAAACAAAGACTTCATTACTTCGTTGTTCAAGCTTAAAATTATTACTGCAGAATTATATTAAATCTACACTGTATAGAATGCATATTGTGATTAGTCCAGGGCTAGGATTTATATGTACTAAAAAATGTCAAAATATGTACATATATATGTACTGAAAAATGGCAAAATATGTACATATATATGTACTTAAAAATGTCAAAATATGTACATATATGTACTAAAAATGTCAAAATACATATATATATTTCTATGCAAATATATTTTGTTACTTTTAGAACCTATAAAAATGCATTACAAATACTGGATTCATAAATTAAATTATTCATTTTTTTTTCAGATCACTTACTTTATTTGTATTCATTAATTGATTATTTCTGCTACCATAACAGTATGCCACAAAATGTTGTTTTAAATTTTCAAAAGTGATTTGTATTGGCTGAAGCTTCGTTCTACTGCACATGAAGTGATTGGCGCGTGTTTAAAATTCACTGATTCTGGTTTTACATTTGAGGAGCTACTTAAGATTGCACTGATTTTACACATTTCTTCAAAGCCTGGATTTCTTGAAAACACATTGTCCGCTTTACATTTGATAAGATCAGCTAAATGTCCACGTATACATTTGAGTTCATGAATCATGTTTTTCACAATGTCAATTTTTCCAGGTAATGTCAGATTATTATTTTGTAGTTTCTGAATTATTTTTGTTATATTAAAAAAATTTGATTCAATGTAACACAAATCATTTTTCACACATTCATTTCTGTACATAACTGTAAACTTATCCTGTGCTGCCATATTTTCTGTCACTGAAAACGACAATTTTATATAGTTTTACTCTTAAGAATGAAATATGTACGAATATTGCATTAAAATCACTAAATATGGACAAATATATATTTTACATATAAATATGTACTAATGTCAGAAATATGGAAAAATATGTAAAATAAATTTGTTTAATTTGAATAGAGGACAACATAATAGATGGACATAAGTGAAAAAAATGTGTCTATATGTGAAATTAAGAAATATGTAATTACATATAAATCCTAGCCCTGGTGATTACTCACTTTCATCAGAGTCCTATGAATTCACAACGCACTTTCTAAATACATTAGGTAGAAGTACTTATTTTTAATGGGAGCCTTTCTCCGAAGAAGGACACAATAGGATGTCTGAAACGTTACAAGACACTAAAAACACGACACGGGCCTACCTGGATAGCCAGTCCAATCAGTTTATGTATAGTCATTAAATTTACAATTATGACGTTACAAAGAAGTCTTAAATGAAAATTTCTTTACTTATTTTATCATATTTTATTTTATTTTATTTTATTTTATTTTCAAGAAGGGTAATAATGAGTAAGGCCCGGATTTTTATGCTCTTATAGCTTAGAATGCAACAAACTATAACCGTATGTTTACATTCTTCTTTTGTGTTGGCTAGTGTCCAAGGTTCAATTCCGGGGTAGCTCTTTGTACTTCACTTGTCCATCGACTAAGCAAGGTACGATTTAGCTATAGACAAAGAGAATCTAACCTATAAGAACATAAAAATCCGGGCCCTAATAATGAGTGTCGCACTCCAATCCTCCTCAAAACCGATGCAGAGAAATCGCCTGAAGCATCATATTCTGTAGTTTGTTTATTTAAACTGGGAATTAAACTGACTGTTTTGTTGTTATTAAGTGACAAATTCCTCATTTCAGAAATTGTGATAGTAATTATTAATACAGTTTTATTACAGGTGTAATTTTCATTGTTTCTAGATGCAAATTCATTCCACCAGACATCAAAATGGATTGATGATGTACGGACGGAACGTGGGAGTGATGTTATTATAATGTTGGTTGGGAATAAGACAGATCTTTCGGATAAACGACAAGTTTCGACTGAAGAAGGAGAGCGCAAAGCGAAGGAGCTCAATGTAATGTTCATCGAGACCAGTGCCAAAGCTGGATATAATGTTAAACAGGTGAATATTATAAATAACTTCATATGTGGGGTTCAGAATCATAGTGAACCAAGTCCAGTTTACATACATTTGGAGATAGTGTAGAAATAGGTTACTTGATAGCATGTTCTATTCACTACCAATGTAGGTTGGAGAAACCATGTGCTTTATTCACAACAATAAAAACAATTTAAAAAGAAATCAGATTATCATTCACATAACACAAGAACAGCCAATGACATACACTAGTCCTATCATAGGTTTACCATGAGTCTTAATAGTATTTCACATCAAGGCATAAATCTATATAACAAGCTCCCAAACTACATCAAAAAATTAAATAACCAGAAGTTTAAAAAAGCCGTCAAGAATATTCTACAAACAGAACTACCATACAGTATAAATGAATATCTACAATTGACCATGGCATAAGCAAAATCTGAATGGATTGCATTGTACTTTTCGTATATTTCTCATATAATATTTATAGCTTAACACTAGTGTACCTTTATGTTTGTTTTGTAAAGTCTAACTCATTCATACTGCGTGCTAAATTGTAAAAGTATTGTAGTTGCTAGTTTATGTTTAGTTATAAGATTGTTATTTAGATGTAAGTTCGACGAAGTCATGATTTCTTTGTAAATCTTACGATGAAAAAATATCAATATCAATACCATAATGAATCAAATCAATTGTTAAATTGTAGGCTCATAAATAGCATTTGAGTTATAAATGTGGTAGGAAGTTCCTGTGTTGTTCAAAAACTTTGAGGCTTGGTTTCTTCAGTTGTAAAGTAATCAATAAGAAGACTGTGAAGTTACGAGGGAGAAGGAAATTGGAAAAATACTTTTCTGTGAGGCTCACTCAAGGTGTAAATATTTAAACAGTCACTATAAAATGACTAGTTTAGAGTAAATGGTTTTGTACTTAATGAAAGAAAAACTCAATACTTGCACTTTAGTTTAAGAGATAGGTTACCCTCAGATAACTCTAGGGTTGCCAACTCTTCTGTATTTCCCAGTTTTCCCGTATTTGACCTCCCTATTTAAGAGTGAGTCTCCCTTCTCCCATAGTCGCCTCCTCTTAGAGCAAATTTTTCCCTTATTCTTATGCTGAAATGCAAAATGCATTGAACTTCAAGTATTAGCTCCGAGCCTCTAGAGTTCCACTGTTGAGTAGGTCATGCTGCACCCGTCTAGTTGGTAGTGGAAAAAAATGAGTTTGTTTAATCTTGCAAAGTAACCATATTGCATTTAGGCCTACATATACATTCTTCTTTCATGTATCCTGGATAATTTTATTCTGTTGCTGCTGATTCTCAATAAGCAAGTCTTTTAAGAGTCTTTATGGTTCATATGTATTTCAGAAAAGGCAATTGTGTAAAAGTGCATAGAAAGTTTGTAAGATAATATCCTAGTGTTTCGAAAACTTCTAATTGTGTTTAAAGAAATAGGTTCTGTGTCGAATAAATAACCAAGAAAAATCCACATGTGCTTACTGAGAAGATTGATGAAATAGGAGAGAGATTAGAACAGCATCAGAACCAAATTAGACAGGATTCACAGAAGAAGATGTTTGCATGTAGACCTGAATGCAAATTTTCTGTGAAGATTTCATGAATATGTGGTAATGGAAGAACAACTCTTCTTGTACCTCATATAATCATAGGTAGTACAATAATAGTATAGGTAATACTGTTATTTTGTGAGATTAAACAAACCTGTTCCTTTCTAGTACCGACCACATGGGCATCGACTTATCCATTGTTGCTGCATGATCTTCCATGCAGCAGAATTCCTGCAGCTTGAAGCTAATAAAGTAAAACACTGTATAATCTTAACGTTGTGTTAAATATCCTCTCCAACCAGAACTCTTTTATCCGTTCCGTACTAGGTTTTATTAAAGGTTTTAATAAAATAAAGGGTTTAGGTTTTATCTGCTTCCGTACTATCTAACTTTCCTATTCAAGTATGATTTCTTTCAATTTAAACACTTCATTCCTTAAAAGTAGAACCACAGTATGGTTCCTATATGACAAAAAAATACATTCTTCCAATCCCAACTCAATCCCAGCAGAATTTTATTTGTCAACAGCACTAGGAAAATCTCAAGTTATGTTTCATATCTGCAGTTAACAGAAGCAGAAATCATCTGAAGGAAAATGCTTTCTTTGAACTTGTTTATCCATTGCTAATTCTTTTAGAAGAGTATGAACAAAATTTGGGTTCTTTGTAACTAAAATGGTAGGCAATGTACATTAAATGTTTTACATCACGCTTATATTGTCACATTTTCGAGTGCTATACTTTATTTTACTTTATCTGCAGTAGTCTGGAGGTAGCGTGCCTGCCTCTAGATCCGAAGGTCGAGGGATCAAACCCGGCCGCAGTCGATGGGTTTTTCAGGATGTAAAAATCCTGGGCACGGAGTCCTCCGGGAGGGACTTTAAGCTGGGGTGCCCGTGTCGTAGATTTACAGCACGTAAAAGAACTCCAAGCCTAAATTAGAGCCTCTGGACAAAATTTCTCAGCCCTTTCACAGCCAAGTAATACCTTAGTTTCCGGAGAGGGGTTAAGGGGCGATGGGCTTACCACCTGTCCCTCTGCCCTCTCTAGGAAAATAAGCATAACAAAATTCACATCGGTAAACAGAAACCTCCACTTGGAGGCACTTTTCCCCAACATGGGGGCATAGGATTCGAGAGAGAAAGAGATACTTTTTAAAAATATTATTCTCAACAAAATTTGTGATTTAATGAACTTTCCATTTTACCAACAACCCTTAACAAGCTTCTATTAGTCCATTAAATTGAAAGTTTACTTAAATAGTTCTCCAGTTATTTACCTGAACAATATTTTTTATTCCTTGTTGTGTAATCAATGCAATTGCTGAATTGTGCCTACTTATGTAATAAACTGATCATTATTCTATTTTGTGTCTGTTAGTTGTTCAGACGCGTGGCAGCAGCACTCCCTGGTATGGACTCCACTGAAAACAAGCCTCCAGAAGACAGTATCCTTTTTAAAATGCTTAATTGAACATAATTTCTAGCAAGTTGCAGACTAACACTGTTCACAATAGTTTAATTTCAACAATAGAAGAAACATATAAAGCAGTGAAGGTAAGTTTGCATGTTCATCACAGTAACAAAAAGCATGATGCTAACCACATAATAATATTAGAATAATTCCTTGTAATGCTGCTTTTCAGTAGTACTGCTTTTTACAGTTGTGAGTGATCATTAAACTGTGGATTTTGGCTTAAATTGATTAAATTCAGATAATAAAATGCCCATAATGCCTGTTAAAGCTTATAAACGACTAAATGTTACAGTGTGGTAATATATAAATTTGTTTAATTGCAATGGACATGTCTTATTCACTTGTTCCAAGTGTGAGAAATATATCTAGTAATTTTGTCATGTAGCCTGTCTTTCTCTTTTATATATATGTTTCTGTTCAATTCATAATTCTGGGTACTATGCGTAATCATGGGGTATTATATGTATTACATGTAATACCCAGCACTAATATGTACAATATCCCATAACCTAACCATGTTATTACATATAATATCTGAAGATTACGCATACTGACATATTTATCAAATTAATAATAACAAATTGTTTATATTTAATTTACAAGTGAATATTAATTTGTTAAATGGCCTGGTCACATAAACACCATTGAAAACCATGGAATCAAGTTGGGTATGAACCATTTATTGGTCCATTGACTAAGGTCAGAATCAACGTAGGCCCTACACTTAAAAAGTTAAAATATGCACTAACCATTAAAAAATTTTCATGCACCATTTTATTCAGACTCATCTATTTATCTTGATCATGTAGTGGAAAATGGAGGTGCACAGTATATTACAAGAAATAATCCAGTGTTTTGGAAGCCAGACTTAGTCTGTTGTGTATTAAAATAACTTTATAGACTGATAATAATCTTTCAAGGTCAACCATCGTAATTAGGCAGTATTGTACACAGGCTCAAGAAGTTCAGAGCATTCTTCTATAAAGATTGGTGAATTCCACTTAAGTACTTTGCCGATTCGCTGAACCTTCTTTAGTCCTGGATTAGAGTTCAGAACTTGATCCAACTTTCCTTTAACTTTTCCCCCAAATCACAATTTTATTAGGTTTTATGTGGTTTAGGTATATGGAAACAGTAGGAAAATATGAGTGACTTCATAAAGGATGTTCCGCATAGAGACAATGAATCACAGATTCAGGTTATGGCTGGTTACTTAAATATTTGTAAGTCCAAATATAAGTAATATGTACTAGTTATTTTTAATATATGCATATATGCCCAACCGACAAAATAAGCATTTGCATATGCACAAATGCATTCTTTTAAATCGAAAAGTAGATGGTGCTCCAAATTCATGCCTTCCAGGGTGCAACTAAAACATTGTTAAATGAGCAAATATTCAAATTTTTTTATGAGTTCAATCCGCTAAGAATCCAACTCCTTTTTTTTAAAACATGAAGTTGATATTTTATTTTCTTTGATGTGTGAGGGAGTTGAGATACTGCAAGTTTCAATATGTAATATATAATGTGCAGGATTAAAAAACACGCAAATAAAGGTTGCAGATTTTATCTCTGAATGATGAAGTTAAATTTTAAATGTCCATTGTTCTGTGCATTTAAATATAACCTTTGGAAAATTGGTTTGGAGAACTTAGGTGCATGTGGCCTTGGTGGAACAGATGATTCGACCCTGGCTATCTCAAGTTCATGGGTTCAATCCTGGCTTAGTCAAAGGCATTTATTTGTGCATAAATGCAACAGTCCCATATCTGTAGATTTACAGGCATGTAAAAGAACTCCTGCAGGACAAAATTTCTGCACACTGACTATGGTTACAGGCTTAAGTAACAGTAAAGAACCATCGTTAAATGAGCATAATCTTAAAATGTTTATTAGTATAACCAATAACTTCGTACTAATTAATTTTGGTTTTAGATGTTTTGCTGATGTAGATGATATTTTCAGTCAATAAGAATATTATTATTTATTTAATACTTCTTACCATTATAAGCTGCCTAGAGACAAATTACTATATTTATACATGTAGTGTTAAAATATTACAATATTATAAAATAAAAACTAATAGGAGCATAGGTATTTTTCAGATTTCACAAGCATTAAAATGTAAAACAATTTGCAGAACATTGAAATTTACTTTAAGTCTTAGCAATGGTATCTGTAAATATATAGTTATCCTTTAAGTGCTAAAAGAACTATATTCTTCAGCTTCTGCAGGTATAGTTGGAATTGTTTCCAGATGGTAACTATATGGCATGTAACTGAGCTCCTGTTAACATGCCGTATATTTTTATTTCTTTCAGGTGGTACTTTTCCTATAGTATGGAATGGTAGGTTCATATATTAGTAGTTTCTCCTTATCATCCTCTTCTGGTTGGCCACAGTATTTTTCAAATCTTACGGCATTCCTTTGATGTATACAAGCATGGCAGTATGGAGGAGATGGCTTATGTTTGTGGCCACACCATGGACCTCCTCGATGACTTTGAAACCTTTCTCAAGTAGGAGATCGGCAATTTCAGTTTGAATCTGATAATTAGGTACCGGATTCTTAGGTTTTTACCTATTTTTTTCCTTACTTCCAAAACAAAAAGCGATTATACACTTTTTCGAATCATGTCCATAGGATTCACCCATATAATTCTGTGGCACCTAAAAATACCTAAATGGGGTATAAAAACCTAAATGTACCTAAACGGGATATAAAACCTATAATATCTAATTTAGGCTACTTTTTTGTCTTTTTTGTTTGTCACCAGTTGAAAAATCAATATTTTGCGGAGAGACAATTTTTGTCGAGTTGAAATTAATATCACCAGCGTTTCGTTCAATCCAATGTCGTCTAGGATGACAGTATCAAGAGAGGAAGTGTAAGAGTACCGGCGTATTCATTTTAAAATATTCGTACGAACAACCATTGCTGACGTCATGTGAGGTTGAAAGTACATTTTGTGCCTTCAAATGTATTCTAAGAGATAACAGGAAGAACTTCTGAAAGAATCTTGAAAGATATTTAGTGATATAGGCTACTGTAAGCAGGAAATGTGAGACAATCTTATTTTCACTGCTTCTTTTGATTGTTTATGCTTTCTTTCTTCAACTGTATAATATTGTCCTAAAGCAAGTTTACTCAAATTTAAGTCAATTTTGTTAAGTTAAACTTTACAAGTATTATGTATTGAATCCTATGTAGCACATTCAAATTCATTAAACCAATTGTTCTACCCGAAAACGATATTTCGGATAAAAACCTAAAAAAAAACTATTTCACCTTAATGGAAAACCTAAAAGAGTGTTTTTAAAAACCTAAAAATCCGGTCCCTGCTGATAATACTTGCAGGTTATTAGTTTAAATAATCCATTAATTTATAACAGTAAGGTAGTGTTTTTGTAGTTGGTAATTATAAAACCTCATTTAAATTGGTCACTCAGTCTGCTCACTTCATACGGCCCTTTTGTTCTGCGTTATGTTGATATTTAAGTAAAACTTTCTGTATCTCAAGTAAAATATTCTGTTCTACCCAGTTCTACCTAAGTTTAAGCTAGCTCATAACTAATATAATATAATAATTGGCTAGTTTATCTTCACCATACGGTGTCTCTCACATCCACGTTTCCATCTTCTTCTATCACTCCAGTCCTTATCTGTCATTTGCCTATCTTCCATGGACTATTTCATACAATCATTCCACAATAGTCGCTGTCTTCCCCTTTTCTTTCGCTGAGGAGGCTGCCAGTTGTATAGTTTTAATAGCCACCTATAGTTTTAATAGCCACTTCTCAGGTGTCATTCTTCTAAGGTGACCATACCAACCAAGACGTCTTCCTTCAGTTGAGTCAATTATATTTATTGCTGTCACTTGCATCTGCTGTCGTATAGTTTCATTTCTAATTTTCTGAAGTTTAGAGACACAGCAACTTCTTCTGCAATTGTCCATTTCCAGAGCTCTTAATTTATTTTCATTCCTCTTTGATACCTCTCACAACTCAGCCCCATATAACACAAAGCTTGCAACTATTCTTTTGTAGATTCTTCTCTTTATATCAGAATGTACGGTGTTGTTCCATATTAGAGAATGTAATTGTCTTATGGCAACTCTTCCTTTTTGAAGTCTGTGTCTAATTTCCATTTCACTACTTCTTTCATGTGATATCATTGTTCCTAGGTATTTATAAGTTTTACAGCATTTAATAATATATCTGTCTTCCAATATTATGTCACTTCCTACACCTCCAACAACCATATATTCAGTTTTAGATAAGTTTATTTCTAAGCCCCAGTTTCTATATTCATCTTGTAATTTTCTAAGCGTGTAGTTTATGTCACTTTCATCTTCGGCAAAAATAATTTGATCATCTGCAAAACTAAGTGAATACAATACATAACAAGCTTATATTAAATTCCCACAGGAAAAGACTAATTTTGTTTCCAATAAACCATTTCTAGACTCTACCTTTCAAGCTGTGTTACAGTAGCATAAGCTTCTTTCTGGTTTTCAAGTTTTGCTTGTCATCAACACCCTATTTCAGTTCTTACAGCAACCAGCCACTATTTTGCCTTCCTGCTTTCTTCTGTTTTATCAACATATTCCTTGCAGTTTTGATGTTAGTTTCTCATCATTTGCCCTAGCCACTGTCGCAACACTTGAATTCTGTATCCAGTAATTATTCAAGTAGCTTCTTCGCCTGTAAACCAAAGTACTTATTCCAATTTAGATTAGTGGATCTGTATATTATAATGTTCTATTACTTTGTTATAAGAAAGCAAGGAGGTTTTAAAAGATAAATGGATGTTTAACTTCAAGTCATATTATAAAGTCATATATGAAAGAAGTTTAGTTTTAGTACTATATTTCATAATTAGTGTAAATGATAATTTAATTTTAAGTTGTCTTCTTAAAGACACTCTCCATTCAAAATATTATACTGTCAAACAACTGTAACATTTTTGCAACACATTTCCTTTATAAGCTTTTTTTTTCCTATTTTGATATAGGCTACATTAATTTGTGGAAGATAAGCTGGAGGCAAAGAAATGATTAGAAATTGAAACTGTGAAAAATAGGTGTTTATTTGGGAAAGTGATGATGATCAGGAAGTAGATTTTCATTGCTCCCTTCTGCTTATTGGGTAGCAGCAGCATTACTTTAGAAGACCTGTGTATCTAGTTAGTATTTGGATTTCACAAATCTGCTATAATGTCATCCTAAAAAATTCAACCCATTTGGCTTGTGGCACTTGTCTTTGGACAGTTTTAAAAATTTCTTTACTGGTTTTCTTTGTTAACAAAAAGGTATTAGGACTGGTTGAATATACATATTTTGGAAACTGTTTAAAATTGGTCTACATCATTATTTTTTTGAACAATTCATAGTCTTCTGCATACACCCATTTTTCTATTTGGAAACTTTATTTTCCATTTGTTGTGTTCATTTCTGTTTTCCCAGTTTGAAGCTTATCATCGATAGGAGGATGCTTGCGAAGCTGGTACTAACGATTCATGCAATATCCTTTCAAATATCTGGGAACTCCCTTTATATTTCCTTTTTTTGGGTGTTTTATTTTTAGCTTTTGACTTGGTGTTCCAGGCTTTATGTTTCTGTAGAACGTTGTGTGTCAATTCGTATTGCCAATAGTAATTACTTTGACTGGAGAGGGCCTTTTTGAGTGACGTTGCAAGTCTTTGGTCATAACTAACATCTGGTTAAATAATACTGGAAGCATGTTTTTCAGAATAACTGGCTAAGTACAAGGGAATTCATCCTATATTTGCTCATGTAATTTACACCTTTTCTTTACCCTTTTCAGATCACCTATATTTAAAGGTCTGTGAAAGTGAATTTAAGGAAAATTTGTTTCAAATTTTAATATTTTTGAGTTATTAATTTAGTGGTGTTATTTTAAAAATGATATACAATATAATATATATAATTCACCAGTTACAGTTATGAACTACACGAGTAATTTCTATTGTCACTCTCAGCCTAAATTGAACATCCCGGCGCTTATATTTTAGTTTGTTATAGGAAATATTTGTTTTAATTTTGTCTGCAAGGATTTTGGAAACAAACAATACTTTAAAATTGAATTGTTGTTATGGATTTTCTTAATATGTAACCTGGATGAATTAAAAAATGCAATTGAATTTATATTCTTTCAACTTAAAAAAAAAGAGAGAAAGAAAAAAGAATCGGCATAGGCAAATAATATTTTTTCATGGTTCATTCAGTAGTCTGTAATTAAATAATAATAAATATATATATTTTTTTTTTTTTGTATATACTGACAAAATATCTCCTCTTCATATTTTCCATCCATGTATCTTTACAGAGCTGAAGAACTCATAGTCATATGAAGATATAGCTCACATACATTACTATAAATCCATATTATAATTCAGTAAAACCTCTTCTATCCGGCATGCATTTAACCCTTTGAGGGCGGCGATGTTTTATGTCTGTGGGAGGTAGGAATTAAAAAAAAAATTAATGAAAACCCCATTGAAAGTAACTTAAATCCGGCATTCTTGCATAAAAACAACATATATACTGCATATTGAAAACAAAATACGCTGAATGCAGTACTTTAAAAAACTAGTGGTTATTAAGGGGCACAAAGTAAACATGGCCAGCGCAAGACAGCATTAAGCAATAATATCATGAACTGAGAGAAATGATATTATTTTCAACCAGATGCCAACTCAATCCATAACAAAACATTATAAGAATCTCTAAGCCTGCAGTCAGATATCTCCGATAGACAATTAAAACTCTTGTTGCATATAGTGTTGCTATCTGTTGGAAAAAAACACAAAACATCATTTAAAAATATGTAATTTATATTCTACCAAAGTAACAATTCCTGAAAAACCAAGACATTTAGGTGGCCCAGGACAATATGCTCAAAATCATGACTGTCTCAGTAAAACCAGATGTCTAGTCACCCTATCGATTCACCCTTCTCAGAACATAGCATGAATTTATGTTTAAAAGCTTTCTTTGTGAGTATATAATGTGATTGCCTGGAAATGGAACAGTGCAATGAAATATGAGGATTCTCTCGTTCTATAACAATAATAATTTAATAATATCAATTTATTCTTGTATGACACTGTAAACTTTTTTGTTGTTGCAAAAGGTTATATACCACTTGTCATTTTTTTACATTTTTTAGAAATGCATATATGTCTGCCTGTCTGCGTAATCGAAGAAAAGCAAATCACATTCAGTCTGAATCTAAGTAGTTAATTAAACTTATCCTTAAAAAAACTAATCTGCACGTCAGTATTTTTACTGTCTTAACCCTGGCTTAAAAAGCACACTTGGCAAAATCAAAATCTCAAAATAATTATTGCCAAGCATGGCGAGGGGTTGCAAATTATGTGAGCAAATATGGTAGTTATTATTTTTAGTTAGTTATGTTTCTGTTTGTTCCTTTATTTCTTTCCGTGTGGTATTATTTTCCTTAATGTTGTGTTTAGTGCAAGAAGTTGTATTGAAGGACACTCCAAATGAAGTGAAAAACCAGGAGGGCGGTTGTGCATGCTGAAGATAAACAGACCAAGATCATAGGATAAATCTTGCCTTAAATGAGAAATGTTTCAAGGCCTCTCACAAAAATAATGAATTTGATCAGTATAGAAACTTAGGTTTCCTGTTGGTATATTCTGTGGCAGAAGTTTTTGTCTCAGTCTACTCCACTTAGCTCTGTTGTTTTTAATTTGGCAGTGAACGCATTTCAATTGTCTATATTTCTCTCTGCTCCTCAAGAACTCCATAACTTTAAGGGGAAGTAATGTCTTTAGCCAACCAGTTTTATGTTGCATTGAAATTTAAACATGTTTTTTAATGTAGGTGACTGTGTTTCTGAGATTATTTTGTAATGGAACAGTTAAAAAAAGAGTAATGTAGGATTTACTGATACAGGAAAAAAAAAACAGAAAAAGCTGGTGTATTTCATTACACATAATCCTACAACATTACTTTTGTCTTGAACATAATTTTGTTATCACTCTCATAGTCTTAAATACATTGACTGATAGTAAGTACGATTTAGAGTAGGGAATTGCAGTAAAATGTTACCAATTTAAGCTCTGTGTTAACAATGCTATGCCCCCCAATCCTGCCATCTGCCTACGGGAGATGATGCAGCGGTCGGGTGGTAGGCCAAGTCCCTCCAGGGATGTCGCGCCATGGAGTTAACAATGCTACTGCCAACTGATATTCAGTAACAGAGACTGATGTAAACAGTGATGATAGAATTTGAACACACAGTATAAGAAATTACTTATTGGGCATAGCCTTTTTGCTTCATATTATTCCTTTTGTTGTGCCTTGTATTTTTGCAACTCACTGTGTTCATCTGTAGTATACAACATATATTAATTTTTTCCCATTTTATTGCTTTGAATCAGAATTGATTATTGGATTAATAAAAGTAAAAATTTATAGATAATGGAACAAACTCTTAAGTAGTGGCAATAGTGAGACAATTCAAAAAATGAGTTCTATCACAGCAAAAACCAAACATTAATGCATCTTGTTTGTAATATGTTCTTTCATATTAAAAATCATTATTTATTTTACAGAAATATCTGTGCGGACCTTTTGAAAATTTTAATATTGTACTATTTTGCAATAGTAAAGTATGATTTCTTTCTCTTAATTGGTCTGAATGATCTCCTATTTCTAGAACATTTCAGATCAAACACAAAACAGAATATTTTAAATTCCCTATTGTAAGTATCTTTGATTTTCGTGCAAATAAGAATTAATACAAATTTATGGGATTCCAACCAGGTGAAAACGTTTGTGTAGTCTGAGCTTTTGGCTGCTACTAGCTCTGAGAGGCCATAATAAGTTACCTATGCCGGGAAAGCATATCTCTTAATACAAATTTACTTAATGTTATTCTATTTTGTTCATATTTGTGCTAGCATTAAGTTCTGCTTCATTTTGTAGGCAGTATACATTAATATAGCAAAACTCAGGTCAGACAATTTTAAAACCTTAAGTTATGTTAAAAACTGTAAGATAGTAGCATGCAATAAGTTATTTAAATGACTGACATTCATACATATTAGGCGATAGCTCAGAAACCATTAAAATAACAGATAAATCATATTTTCAGTGAAGCATGAATTTGCTGTTATTTGACTTTGTTGATCATGTGATACCCACCCCATTTCTCCCACTTTTCTTGGTCCTACCACCCTTCCTCTGGTAAGTTTCATTCTCGCATCAGTTCTGCTTTTCCATCTTCTTTATGGACTTTCCCTTTACACTGTTCTTAAAATTTCCTTTTAACCAGTTTGACTTAAATTTTCAGTTTAAAATAGAAGTCATTTTTTCTTTTTGTCAGATTTAAAGGTACTTCCTTTGAATTTTTTTGTGTGGGAGGGACAGGCAACTTTCTGGAATTAGTCACAAGGACAAATTTGAAGAGTAACATAGGTGTTTGAACTCAGTGTTGAAGTTTCTGAAGAGCATGATAAAGACATAACGTCCCCTTAGAATGAAAACCACGTATCTCATAAAACACATATGTGGCTTTGTCACTTAATAACGCTTCCTAGCGATACACTAGGTTTCGTTTTTTCCTCTCTAGAGGACAGCACACATGTTATTCTTGTAATATTGGCTGGCAAATAGTTGAGATACGTGTTTTTCTATCTAATAATAAATTAAAAGTACTCTTGCTTCAGTTTTGAGATACGTGGTTTTCATTCTAAGGGGACGATAAGTAGTATTCTTTTATCGTTGCTTTTTCTCTCGTGTTCATCACTTGAGGATGATAAAGTTATTAAAAAAAAATTACATTATCATTTTTATTATTTTTGTGCCAGGCCTTGAACTTATCTAGGTATTAGTATAAATTTTAAATACTATTGTTTCATAAGTGAATTGCCGGGAGAATTATGTTGAGAGAGAAGTGAGGATATTTTCCAAGTTAACCAGACATGTTAAAATTAGCTTCAGCCATATTATTATGTATCATACATAAGTGATTTCCAACTCAGTACGTAACTTAAGAGCATCAACAGAATGTATACAGGTGTAACTTTACTGTGACTATATTACAAAATTTGAAGATGATGAGATGATTAGTAGGAACAATATTGTAAAATAAGAATCTCTGGCCAAGAATGTAATAGCATAATGGCTAGGTTGACTTAATAGGTGTGTGAAGCTCTGCATTTGTCTTGATCAGGTAGATCAAAAGATGACATCATTCTGGTTGATGTTGCGTGTGATTTTAAGTTACAGAGAGGATCGTGGGTTTAAAGCTGAGAAATGTTGATAAATACTTCAGGACGTAAAAGTCCTGAGCCCAAGTTTTTTCGGAGGCTGTGGGTTCTGTATGGTAGATCTACGTGAAAGAACTTGAAGCCTAAATTAGAGCCTCTGGATAAATTCCTCAGTCCTTTCAGTCCATATATCATAGTTTCGTATTAGATGCTCATCAAGGTGATAGCTTTTCACCTGTTACTGTGACCTCTATAAAAAGTCTCTTAACTAATTTGCTTAACATTATTATTTTTTTAAATTGACAGTTGTATTTTTAAGCTGTCGTACTGTATGTAGAAACTAAGGTAGGACTTTTAACTTAAAAAATGTTATGTTCCTTGACATGAGTTTCTTTTTGTTATATTGTTTCTATTGGTTACCTCTGTCACTTTTAAAATTCATTGTAAGTGTTTTTTCACTCAGTTGGTGGTTTATGAGTTTATAAATCTTGCATTCCAATTTGTATGCAAGAAACTTCATTCATGGTGTTTTAGTTTTAACAAAAGTACTCCTTTTGCCAGGTGAATTTTAGGAAAATAATATTATTTATGGGAATTCCACTCTGCCTTTAAATCATATTCTCGTAACATTTCTCGAAAGACATCTGCCTTCTAATTTGAAATCACTGATTCAGTGCTTTAGTTGGAAATAGAATATTCCCAAGATTTTCCCAGTCTTACCTCAGTTAAACAACATATTATGTGATATGCAGGAAATTTTTCTATACTCTCTGTTCTTAATTAACTTAATAAATAACCAAATCTGCTTTATAGACGATCGCCAAGCAGGAGCGAAAAAGTCCCAAACATCTTGTACTATCGATTGAGAGAATTGTATTTCAATAAATATATTTTAAAAATACTTAAGACCTAATTAAACAATATAAAATAACACTTTGTGACTGAGAGAACATCAGATTTAGTGATAGTCATTAAGATAGCAACAAAGACCATAACAAGGTATCGATCACAGCTACCGGTGAAAACGTACTTAGTGGATGGTGATCAAGAAAAGTAATTGCCTATTAGGGTGCAAACAGATAATAAGGTCCCTATTCTTTGATACAAAGGAACATTAATTTCTTTTAAGATGCACTGATTTGCAGTGCGTGTTTGTTATTTGACCATTGAAACCATTGCCGGTATGCCATTGGGCCTTTGAAACCATGTCATTTCGCTCACTGGCAGAGCAAAAGACTATTTCTCAGAACATGGTTCCAGCCCAACTAAAGCACTGATTAAACTATGTTAAGTTAGACCATTAAAACAGGTCATCTTTTGCATGAAGCAAATACTGATCTTAATTTTAGAATGTCTTGTATTTTCACGAATTCAGAAATCTGAATTATACCTTTATAATGTTGCTTTTGTAAAGTAACAATGAAAAATACCAGGTGAAGAATAAGCAGCTGTAATTATAAATAAAAATATTTTATGTAATGTGAATGTAAATCACATTACATTACCAAGAAGCTATTACATTTTATCACATTTTATATCTTAATGATTGATAGAGTGAAATTGGTTTTTTAGTCTAGTTATTGAGGTTTTGCTGACAAATTTGAAGGAACATATAAAGTTAACGGATAAAATATTCACAGCATAGCTAGGATCATGGGCGTACGGTGAAATTTTGTTCGGGAGGGGTTCAATGTAAAGTCGTCTCGGCTCCATGTCGTTGCACACATTGTGAATTATTACTATTTTTAATTAGCAAACAGTTGTACTGTGATAATTAATACACTGTAATAAATTAATATGCAGCTCAGTCTTTGAAACTGTTTTCCTTGAGATTTCTATCCATTTCTCGTTTAAGCTAGAGTCTATAAATTAAAACTTTCTTTAGAAAAATTATCATAATACTGTATGGTGCCCGTTTTTAAAGTCATCTGTAAATCCACCGGTAGAAAAACCCGATTAATGCCGATTACTTAATGATAATATTGTGATGATCTCGGATTACAAACAGGTTGATGGATTTCGTCGGGAGTATTCGAGTGGTCATTTGAAAGATTCCAAAGGGATTTTTGTTTACTAGTAATACATCACTGTTATTAAGCTAAAAAACTATCAACACCAAGAGGTTTTGAAATTTGAATCTTAAATAAATTACGATAAATCTTACATAATGCTTTGATATGTACGAAATTGTAAAATATGTAACAACCGAATCACTTTTTTTTTTTTTTTTTTTTTTTTTTTTAAATAAATTTAATTTCGTTCCACGATTTATAATAATCTTCAAAATATTGCAGATATTTTAGGAGGGGTTTCAACCCCCTGAACCCCCCCTTACCGTACGCCCATGGCTAGGATTATTTTACAAAATTCATATTTTATATGTTCCATTTCATTTTTGCATAACTTCATTTGGGAAAGGGGAACAGGGAACATAATACCTTTATACTGAATTTCACGTTCATGTCATACCGTAATAAAATAACTTAATGTAGATTTCAGTGTAGATTTCATATTTAATGAATTTGCAAGATAACATTTGTACATAAAATATGAAATAATTTATATAATTGTAATACTGTATATATTTGCTGCAATTGATTACTGTTTAATCGTTATGACAGTATCTGCATGGATAATTGGTAGGATGCTGAATATGGTTTGCTGATACGTGTATAAATGAATTGATATTTCAAATAATTTAATCAGAACAATAAAATAATGAAGTAGTTTTAATCACATGGCAGGTTGTAAAATAATATGATTCATTAGTATATAACTGTGTTGTGAGTATTCAAAATATTTGAAAATTGAATTTTATATTATCATCATAGTCATTTAGTTAACTGAATTTTCACATTTCACAAAACAAATTTTTGTTTTAAGAAGAAGTTTTTTTGTTTGTTTATTTTTATATATTAAACTTTATATTACCGAATAAATCTCTCACTGCATACTGGTGAATAAGCAAATAGCAGATATACTCTACAATTTTTATTTTGTACATATCGTTTACTTACTTTTCACTTACTTTTCACTTGAGTGAATAATTTTACAGAGTTTTAAATTACATGAAATATATTACCATCCTCGATGTGCACTTAAATTTTAAGACTGAAAGTGAAATATTGCCTTTTTTACTGTTAGTATTTTCATTTGTTTGAAAGCTTTTTGAAAATATATTCATTTGCAACCATTGCTTTATATCAAGCTGAAATATCTGTTATTGAAGTGCTTTCCTACCGGTATTTTCCATTCTTTTTCATCATGTCATTCCTAATTCCTGTATGCTTAACAGCTACATCTTCTTGTCTTTATGAGTCTATAAATACCTGTCTTGATGAGACAAATCAAAGCAATTTTTTTAAGGAACTAACCCATCCAAAAATTATTTAAGTACTGTGGTGTACATAGAATAGTATAAGGTAATCAGTTTTAGGTTTTTACAGCCAGAGATTTGATTGCTGAACATCTTTCAATCTGTGGGCCATGGTCAACAGCCTATATTGCACCCAAGTCCCAAGGGGGGAGGATTTTTTCAGTAGTTACTCTCCCGGGATCTTCTCTCTTCAAAGTGGGAATAAGTAATGATGTGGCTGATGTCATGACAATGGCTGAAGAAGTTCCTCACAGTCAGGAATGAAACATCTTTTGTCCTTGTCCTTGTACATGTAGACTACAATTGCCCATGACCGACAGCCAGGAAGATGGACGGCAATAAAAAATGTAAGAAGACTTTTAGTAGTAAAAATGTTGAAACACCAGTTTTTTTTTATAGATGGAAATTCTGTTGGAACGCAAATGCTTACGTAGAACTTATCTAGCAGAGTTTAATCTTGGGTCTTCATTAAGTAATATAACTGCTATGGGAATAAATATTTTAAATTGTACTCAAACGTCAAGTCAAGAATACGAAATATACCGTATCTTTTGGTTGTACAGATATGATGTTTGCATATGATATTAATTTTTTCTTCCAGTAGAATTGTGAACTATCAAAATATTTCATGAATCAGTTTTCTGTTGATCATTATCTCAGTCAGATGAAGTAGATATTCTTTGTAGGTAGAAGAATTTTCTAATTTTTGTGAACATTAAATGAGAACAAAACTGTATATACAGTGTTTAGAATAGATGATTATGTTTGAAATGCTTTTTGCCATCTGTTATAAATATTTTTTATGAAAATGCATGTAAGCATGTATAGAGCTAAGTGTTCTATCAGAATTCTTATTAAACCTTGGCACACCATCACTTGATCTAAATGGTTTGATCGTATAGAAGCTTAGTGTGTATGCAACAAGTTATCCCATTCACATCTAACTTTAGTCCCCTAGAGATTTAAATTAATTCTTCGGAAAATATAGATATTTCTTTACACTCTTTGGCATGGAAGTTAAGCACTCAGTTCTAGCTTGAATTTGCCTAGCTTGGCTTAACTTGCAGTTCATACAGGGAAAACTTAAATATCAAGAATGAAGCCAATATGTTAAAAAAGTACTGTATTTTTCGGACTATAAGACGCTCTGGACCATAAGACGCATCTTGATTTTAGCATGGAAATTTAAGGGAAAAAGTGTAATGTGATTCTAAACGAAAATTCATGACAGACTGAAAGTACTTTTACACCCTCTCACAATCATTACAGTATACGGTAACGGAACAAGGCTGTTTAGAGGTCATTCATTACCTTTATTTAGACTACCCCATGGAGTCATCCCTTTTGTATGAAAGGACCCAACATTTCTGTCTTTTCGTGTTGTGTACCTGGTTTCCGACTACTCTCATTTTATGATTGTCACAAGTACACCAATGTACTGTCTGTGCCACAATTTGCAACTTACTTATTGTTGTACAATACCTTGTTTATGATTATGGTATAACCGGCAATAGGCATATTTACCGTAATTTTATTTTATTAATTCTTTTTAGTTTAATTCAAATCATTAGACACCTTCAACTTTCAAGGCTCTGTTTTGAAGTAAAAAAGTGCGTCTTATGGTCCGAAAAATGCAGTACATTTTATAAGCCTATGTCACACATTGGTACTTGACCAAAAAATATTATGGATCAGCTGTAGATCTTGCTTCTGATTCTGGAGACCAGAGTTTGAATCTAGTATGTTTAGTATTTTGGAGACTTTTTAATCTATTAGGCTACATTGTTAGGCTGTTTTACATTTTACCCCTTCGAATACAGCTGTTTTGTTTGTGTAATTCAGCAATATTTCAAGGTATAATCATTTATTGTAGGTAATGTTACAAGAAGTCCAGAATTTATCTTGAGAGAATCAGGATCTCAAGTTACGTTTATTGCTACTATGAAAGCTCACATAATTATTAATCAGGTAATGAATAATTAAAACCACAAAGATAAATAAAACATATTATTTTTGTATTGTAAGAGAGATAGCATTTGGTATCATCATTGGTGATAGTCGAGCTTGATGCGACTTGTCATCAGCTGTTTTATTTTTTTGATTAACTTCCTTGATATACCGGTAACTAATAATATCGTGTTATTGTATTTATTTTCTCCACATGTATAATTATACATTATTTTCATATCTCGTTTTGCTCATATGCAGTTTACCCAGTCACTGTGTTCAATAGTTGTTTTTTATCAAAGAAGCTACCAGGTGTGAGTGTTTAGTCCTTTTGAATTTCCATAAAAAACAACTGCATGTACTAGATACATAAAATGAAAATGATAAAAATGAAACTGTAAAATTATGATGATAAGACACGATTGGTTGAAATTCCACATATTCTTATACTGGATCGGTCACTGTTTTGTAAGCTTAATAGTCACTATAAATTATCAGAGAAGTAAAAATAAAAATCTTACGGTATATAAGAATTATATTAAAACACTGGAGAATCAAACTCATGAAATAATCATAACTAGTGGTGTGTCTTGCTCCTTGTACACAACAATTAGATGGATGGTGCAATTGGTATAATTAGATGGATCGTACAAATAGATGATTGGGAATAAACTTACATAGTAGTTAAAACTGCTTAAACATATGAATTTGGCTTGCATGATGAAATCTTACATAGCTATTCCGAGATTAGAATGAATGATAAACTCTGGAAGTTTACTTTCCGACTGTTGTAACTCTGTAACTCTGGTGCTTGTAGACAGATGGCAGCACAAGCATAGTTCTCATGAACCGTGAAACTGAAAACCAGGTTTGATAATGCATCATGAATGAGATTCACCAAAAGATAATGTGTTTGCAGAAGTGCCCAAATCAAAGATGTACTTCTTTTCGTGGAGACAACTGTGACTGATATGTTATTCCTTGAAATGCTGCAGCAGTGGTTGTTTTCAATTGACTGAGGATCCCAATTTGGTGGAGCCGAATAGATATAATATAAATAATAAAAGATGAAGACAGTACACTGGCATGCTCAGTTTAAAGGCCCTATTGAAGCATTGACAAATGAAATAATCATGATGGCAAGCTCAGATGTTAAAAGAATTCTTTGATGTCATACTGGCATGTTGTCATGGTAGCTCAATGGTAGAGCATCAGCGCGTTAAGCTGAAGATCCGTGTTCAAATCCCGGTTATGACATAAAATTTTTCAAGCTGATTCTTACTTGTATTAATATCCCAGACATGGATTTAATGTCTATTTCCTTTCCCTCCACAGAATTCTTTCAGTTTATTTCTTTTGTAGGAAATGAGAACCATATGACTAATGTTAACATAAAGACATGAGAAACAGGCCAATTTATTTTTACTCCAGAAAGTTAAGTTTATTGTATTTGTTTATCAATTAAAATTAGAATTTTATTTGTTGGTTGTAAATGTGTTCCACTTGTGTTGATGGGCATGTTTATAGAGAGTTATGCTGTTTCAGGGCATTCTCTCCCAAAAAATATTAAGTTATGGTACAGTGCAGCATCTAGCTGCGCTAACGACAATATACAGGGTCTTTATTATGAGTTGAGACGGGGCGACCGGTGTTTTCACTCTCCGCTACGGAGTCCGCATTAGCCGTGGGCGCGCGCGCGGCTTTCCTGCTTAAAGTGTAGGCTATATAAAGTATTACATATCTTACCTTATAACATATGTTGGAAGTGTCGTCCTTCCTGTGTTATACAGGCATTGTATCTGGAAACCACATTCTGGCTGACGCGAGTGAGTTTATCAAACAAATCCTCACACATTGGAGCTGAAAGAAAACATTACGAATGAAATTAGGGGCATTACAGTGGAAGAACTCACTCGCGTCAGCCAGAATGTGGTTTCCAGATACAATGCCTGTATAACACAGGAAGGACGACACTTCCAACATATGTTATAAGGTAAGCCTATATAGCCTACACTTTAAGCATGGAAGCCGTGCGCGTGCCTCCCGCGGCTAATGCGGACTCCGTAGCGGAGAGTGAAAACACCGGTCGCCCCGTCTCAACTTATAATAAAGACCCTGTATAATGCAAATAACTGTTTCATATTTTGACAGGCGAAGGATTGAAGATAATTATATATTTATTGTGATTAAGTCAAAAAGCTTAATGTTATATGGAACAAGAAGAGGCTTCAGAGTTGTGTAGTATATATTATTATTATTATTATTATTATTATTATTATTATTATTATTATTACTATTATTATTATTATGAGGATAGGATAGTTAATTAAATAATTTTAGAATATTTTGTAGGGTGGTTCTCATGGTATGTGTTTAGTCAAGTGTTACAATACTTAGAAGTTCCATTTTCTGGACTGTTTTGAAGAACATAAACATACGAAATTCAAACAAACATCCTTGACCTTACCTATATGATAATAGTAAAGGCAAAGTACATATTATAAAATGTACTGGATAGTTAAACTGCTGTAGTGATATATGAATCGTGGGAAGTCAGGTTTAGTTAGGAGAGTTTAAACTTTGTTACTGATTTTCGCTTGCTGTTGCAGAGTACTGGGAGAAGACTTGAATCTTGAGGGAGTCTTGAGTTGTCCTATGGTGTATGAATTATTTCTCGTCTGTCAGCTAATTATCTTAAAGGAAAGAAGAAGATATTTGTTTCCTCAGAAAACAAAAAAAGTTTTCATTTATTATTTATTTGAAAGATATTCATTTATTGTGGCACCTTAATAGGATAGATCCGTAAAATGAATTTTTCATGGTAAAAAATTTTATATTCAAGTATTTTAAAAATATGCCATCTCTAGGTTTTGTTAAATTTTGTGGTAGAAAATAGGGACCAAAATAAGTATTTACAATATAAAACTTTCTCACTGCTGGTTCATTATAAAAAATCTATGGGCTCAATTCAGAGGCACAATTGACTGCTGTCGTCTCTAGCTGAAGGCTTGGTTGGATATTCAAGGCAATTTGAATCTGCTTAAAACCTGTGAAATTACATACGAGGGGTGTTATATTGATGTTTTATTTATTTATAAATAAATAAATAAAATAAATATTGATGTACAGTTTTATTTTTTCTTGCATGCAGAGACAGTTAACACATCTAATAGGTCCATCTTCTCAACATTATTCTTCCTTTAAATGGAAGCACTTTGCCATCAGTGTGCCAGCTTCTCCAGATCTTCTGGAACCATTCTTTCAGAGTACCATGTACAGCTGTTTCCAGTTCTTTAAAATCTGCTAAATGGCAAGCATGCAGTTGTTACTTCATGGTCCGAACAAGTGAAAGTAGCTCCATTACCGTGAGCCAAAACAGCGGTCGATGCAATGGAAGTATAAGGGCAATCCACCACCAAAGAAATCAGCTGGCAAGCATATGGATACAGCATTCTGGGACATGCAGAACATCATCCTCATCGACTAGCTGTAATTAGGGGTCACAATTAACAGTGCAGCATATGTTCTGACCATTAAGCACTTACATCATGCAATTCATAGGAAGTGGCCAGGAAAATGGGCGAAAGGTGTGCTGCATGACAATACCAGTCGAGAAACTACTGCTGCCATTGATCAGATGTGATTTACACCCATCATACTCCCCAGACTTGGAACCTAGTAACCACCATGTGTTCGGGGCCATGAGGAAACCTCTGCATGGTCGCCATTTAGCAGACTTGGAAGAACAGGAAACAGCTGTCCAGGAATGGGTACGCAGCACTCCGAAAGAAGCATTCCAAGAAATCTCTGGAGAAGGTAACACATCGATGGCAAAGGTGCGTAAAATTAGAGGAAGACTGTGTTGAGTAGATGCACCTATCAGCTGATGTGTAACCTGTCAGAAAAAATAAAAATGTAATTGATTATAGTATGTCCCTTTTAATATTCTAAGCATTTTTCACAGTATGCTGAAACTACCGAGCATAGTATTGCAATCAGTAATGTGAATTTGAGTGCTTATTCTTTTGATACACAATATTTCCCTTAACCACTTTCTGTAGCGGTTGATTTGCAGACACAACCCCCTCAACAGAATGACCAACAAGACTCAGAAGGTGGATGCATGTGTTGAAAATAGAAATGAAGACATATGATTGAAACGGTGCTGTTATAAAAAGTGACGTTATCCACGTTGTTTGTCACTGACTTCACAAAATAAGATTATTATTGCTTGTTCAACGTACAGGTATTATAGAAAAAGACATTAACCCATTGTTCATTATTTGTGCTAATCACAATTCCAAAGCAATTGCAGAATTTTTTGAAAAGAAATGCAGCATACAATCCCTCTAGTGGCACAATTGGTCTTACTCGAGTATGTGCAGCTTTTTTATTGTATCAACATAAGATGTGAGTGATATGTGCTGTAAAACATGGAAATTTAATTCAGTTATGGTGCTCTCCCCAGATTTAGTAGTGTGCCCAGATACTTCTGATAAAACCAGAATTTATTCTCATCATCTCCCCGGTACTGGTATTTAATTAGTATGATCTGTTTATGTACCTGTATTGCTTGGTCAACATAATATGTTGTGTATTCCTTTTATCGTTGTTTTGAAAACTTATTTGTGAAATATTCACAGTATTTATTAACAAGAAACTTTCTCTTCTTTGTGTGTTATCTACTGAGTAAAGATATTATTTCAAGGTTAAAGTGCATATAACGGGAACCCTTTGAGATTTTTTACTTCTGATTTTATTACTTGAGGGATTAACATATTGAATGCTGTGGGGTCCTTTAAAATATTGTTGTGGGACCAAAATCTATTTAATATATAATTACAGTAATTGAAAACTGAAATAGTCTGTTTTCCTAACTATACGACATTTTAAAATTAATTTTGTTTAACTTTGTTTTGAATTTGGATTATCCGTGTTTTGTAATTATTTATGCATATCATGTCCCAATTAACATGGAAAATCGGGAGTTTGCTGTACATGCAGAATTATTCTCTGCAATGATCCTCTGTCATTACAATAATTCAGATTAAGTGCATACCTAGCAGCCATATGGATTGCATTGGCTCTATGGTAGAATTATGCGGCATTCCTATGGACCACCATGGCATTCAGGTTAAAGTGCATAATGTATCTTGGAACCCTATTGCCAAATGACTCTTATATACTGATTATTAGGTCTCTCCCAATAAGATGTATTTTGCTAGTCTTTCTTTATTTATTTCTTTTTTTTTTTTCTTCTTTCTTCTTTCTTCTTCCATCTCTTCTCACTCATGTGCATTTCAGAACATTCATAGTTAAACTATTTGTTGAATTTTCATATTTTCTCTTATGCTCTTTTCAGAATTCGTAATCTCCCATTTTCTCACATTATGTATATGTGGTGCCATAAAAACGTAACCAGACTGTATGTGGCTGTACACTCTCTGCTGCAGGGATCAGTGCCTTGGAATTTGTGCACCAACTGCCAAGTTTCTTTATGTGTGAAGCCTCAGATCTTCTTTGGAATTCTTTTATGGAACCCTGCAAACACCTCTGATATTTCATCCTGAATTTCCTCTTATGATGTCAAAATGCCATCCCTCGATATTTCATCAAATTTCTTATTTCATAAGAATAGAAGTTACATTATGTTAAACATGGTGAAGAGAGAGAGTGCAGGATCACTTCCTCATTGTTTTTGGCCAAGATTTATTTTGCATGTTTCATAAGCTGCGTTAGCCTGAACGTGGAACATCATTTGTCCATACAAATTGGGATTAAGGGTGATTTGGATTTTCAATTTGTTTGGATTATCAAATATTTACAAACTAATTCACCAAAACTTGGAAAAAAGTATAATAATAGAAATAAAAGCACCTTAACGGAAATAATTGCTGATATTTTCAAACCTTATATCCTTCTTAAACTGAACTCATCTACGCTTTTGGTTTCTTCACACAGCAGACTGTTGCTTTACTTTGAAATCCACATCAATAACAAAGCAAAATGGTCAGTTAGCTGAGGGTTTAAATTCACTAAGGTCTTAATCATTTCAAAACATTCACTCATCATTAGTATATAGCCTATAACTTGGAAGCATCAGCAATGAGAGATGCGTGTTTTTTTTCAGGAGGCTATACAGCAATAGCCTGAGTTCAGATCCAAAAACCATACACGAATATATAACTCATCCATCATAACAAGTTGCTACTGTAACTTGTGCTGACTCAACTGTTTGATTTGGGATAGAATGGTAGCTTCTCTGTAACGATATATGGTCTTCAGCTTTGGGGCAATGCCAGCAATTCCAATATCGACATCTTAAGATGATTTGAATCCAAATCTCTTCCCTGACTTGCTAATATACCATGGTATGTTTCCAATGCTACATTACACCATGACTTGGACATCCCTACTATTAAAAAAGAAATCACTTTGTGCAGCATTCGATATCAGCAACGCCTAAACAATCATTCCAGTTCCCTAGCCATCAATCTATTGGACAATAGTTCCTTAGTAAACCGTTTACATCGACATAAGGTTTTAGAGTTGGCATTCCGATTCAGTGACTTAAATAATTGTTTTACAGCTCTAATATCATTACTGTTTCATTTATACCATTTACTGAATGTTCAATTGACATTTTGGATAACTGACGTTCTGATATTGGCATGGTGGTGGAGCCAGATACCTGCAATATTGTGCCATGTAGATAATGCACATGTTAGTCCTTTCACATTTTGTTGGCACCACATACAGCAGAACTGTGAAAGTCCCCAGAGGTGTTTTGTTCAAACTTATGATTTTTTTGCAGAACAGAAGACATTCTGGCATCCATCATCTGTACTTTTATGTACACAATTTCCTATAATATTATTATGTATTTTTAAATAACATTTCTCTATAATTAAAAATTGTCTGCACTTCATAACATCATAAGCATCAGTATAGCTTAAAGTAAATTAAATATATTTTAAAACCAGTGTAGAAGAGTATCTATGTTCAGCTTATTAAAAATACGTATATGAAAACATGTAAGGAAATAGTTATTTTGTGCTTTTGAATAGTTTGGGATATCAGTTGTAGTTATGAAAGTGAATGCAGTATTTTATTCGATTATTGTAACTTAACAGTATTTATTTTCAACATTATTAATTTAAATTATTCATTTACATGCATAGTACTATCTTTTTTATTTACCGGTATATTAAGAAAAATTATTATATTAAAAATACTTAGTTTATGTTTATTATAGAATTTATACATTGTGGACAGTATTCAGGTAAAATATAACTAAAATGTGAATATATTAAACTTTATACCAGTATTAACGAGAAAAAGAAAAATTTTAGAGTATAATATAAATTTACTAGTCACATAAGCCCGTTTTTGACTATGAAGTTAAATCATTGTAATTTTTCCCATTCTAAAATCTTCAGAAAAAAAAAGTCTTGGGAGCAGTTTGTGTCACTAAATCAAAGTGTTGACAATAGTGTATTAATCTTATTAATACATGTCAAAACATTTTACATCTATGTAGAGTTAATTTTAAATCTAATGGACTTGAAAGAGTTTTGTTCATGAATGCTAACCAAAATATTTATACTTCACTATGCTCAAATATAGTTCCTACATTTTTTAATAAAATGTTAAATATTAGTTAATTTATATGGCGGAGGTTGGTTACATTTCTTTATTAAGATTTTAGCAATTACTATTCTATGTAACAAATGTCTATCCTAATTTAGAAGAGTGTTTATTTAGTTCTAGTTTTTATGCTTGAGGTTCCTGAATTCTGAGGCACACTGCTCTGGGGTATGAAACTGTTATCATGAAGACAAAGCGTGTGAACTAGTAAACTAGTTGGTGTTGATGATGAGAATTTTGTGCAATGTTAGTTATTCTACATAATTTTCTTTTTCTGCTAGAATTGTAACTATTATTCAGCATAGCAGCAGGATAAGTAAATAATTTTTCAGTTGTAGCACGTAGTTAAGAAAATCTGAAAATTAACGGTGTGAGAGTTGCTATTATTTTGGGAACCTCTCTGGTAAATGGTTAAATGTGTTACTCTTACTTCAAAATAATCGTTACATAGTGTGCTATAGAAGAAATAGAAAGGATACAAATTTTGATGGCACAGCCATACGTTTCTTTGAGTCATGTCATATATTGTCATATGTCATATTTTGGAGGCTGCTACATGGTGAGACATTTTGGTTTGGCGTTACATATACATTTTAGGTGTTTAATCTTGTTACATATCAATATTTTTGTTCCCAAAGTCAATTCATGTACTGTCAAGTACTACAACGCATGTGCAAATTATCATTTTCACTGCCTGATGTATGAGCACAATGTAATTTTTCAGCAAACTCACAATGTGGGTAGGCATCGTGGCACATGACAGTACACTATTCAGCTTTATGAACAGACCTATAATGATAGTTATATATATTTATTTTGAAATGATTTTTTTAGTTTGATAAGCCAAGTTTGACGGAAGTATGAATTCAGGCATTGTGAAAGGGGTATCCATTGCACAGTTTATTTAATAGTACAGTGAAACTTCCTTATAACATTATTTGCAGACCCTAGCAAATCATATTGTTGTATGAGGGTTATTGTTGTACCAAAGCACATCATAAGAAAATTGCATGCCAAAAAAAAACTAAATCAATTCGCTTATATCATAGAAGAATTTATTTAATTCATGAACACTGAAGTAAATTGTACTGCACTGTGTAAATTTAGTAAAAAATCTGCTGCTAATTTTTTGTAGAGGTTTATTGACTTTTGTTGAGCAGATACCATGGCTACTTTTGCCCTCATACTGAAAAATAATTTTGATGGCTGGTTTTTGGTTTAACATCACCTATCATGTGTCATAAAAATTTCAGTCTTGTAAGAGTGGAAAGAGGAAATTTAGAGAGCGAAGAAACAGAGCAGAGTTGCCAAGTAACTTAGTCGAAACTCAAACCATTCTCTCTGCATCTGCGCATTCTTATGTCGATCGAGAAAATGAAATGGCTGTATGTTTTTTTGGAGACACAGTAAGACACATTAATTACCCTGATCGATCTTGTTCTGATTACTTTTTTCAGAATTTCTAAAGACGGCTGGTAGGTTTGCACCCCCAGATAATAACAGATGACTGGGAACAGAGACATTACACTAGGCTAGGAAGGAAACTAGACCGCCGGCGTGGTCTTGTGGTTAGTCGCTGACTACAGATCCGTCAGCCTGGGTTCGATCCCCGGTACCTCCTTGGATTTTTCTGAGGTAGGGGGCAGGGGTGTACTCAGCCTCGTGATTCAAATTGAGGAGCTACTTGATGGAGAAGTAGCAGCTCCGGTCATGAAAACTACCATTAACGGCTGTGGGTGTCTGCATGCTGACCACATGCCCCCCAGTCCTGCCATCTGCCTATGATAGATGCTGCAGTGGTCGGGAGGTAGGCCAAGTCCCTCCAGGGATGTAGCGCCACGGAGTTTAGTTTAGTTTAGGAAGGAAATTAATCTACCGTCTGCAGGACTGAGCTTCCGATTTGGAATAACAATTTCACTTCAAAATACTTATAATTGTAAAAGGTTATTTATGAAATATCTTAATCGCTGTAAGTGGTCTATAACATCATTAAGATGGGAAATTTGCTGGGGCCATAGAAAAATATCGCTTAATACAGGTTTATCATTGTATCAATCTTTGTTATAGGGAAGTTTATCTGTATGTGGAATGTAGTTCTGTTTGAAGAGAATAGAGTTCAGAAAACATGTTTTTGGAGTTTATTTCCCCCTCTCAATTCATGGCTGGTTAACACTTCTGTAGGAAAAAGACACAATGCAGAAGGAAACTCTTGGGTGGGGATGCAATAAAAAATCTAGAGATTTTTACACAAGAACGAGATCTCACATTTGAAAGTTTTTCAGAATGCACAAATGCATGTCATCAAGAATTCCATACTTTGTTGTTTTCATAGTTTGTGAGGGTTGGTGAATCATGAAATAGGAATTCAGAAGGTATGGGCCGTTATGAAATCTTGAGTAGGCCTATATTAGACTGACAGTCTTAATTTTGTATCATGCAAGAGATAGTCTTAGGATCTTTCTTGTGTGTGATGGATTCACTGCCTGATGCCACCTAAACACAAGCTTGATGCCCTGGATTAAAAGTTATCTTCAAAACTTAATCTATAAATGTGATCCGTCATGTAAACCTGAATCAAGACAGTGTACTTTGAATGGGACACTGTGTAAATTAAATTTCTTAATTTCGATTCTAGGCTTATAACTTCAGATGTATTAATTATTTTTAAAAGCCATTTACTAGGCTGTGGGGACAGGGTATGTAGGATACTATGGATTCTGTGTTCAAAAATATTGACAGTATCCATCAAATGGAGTACTGTTCTAAATAAAGTAATGTGAAAATAGGTGAAGTATTTTCACAAAAATGCTATTATAAAGAGTTAGAAGCTGAGCATATACAATCAGTGGTCCATTTAATTAACTTCATACTATATGTCTCATGAAGCAAAATGAAATGCTTCCAGTTTGCATTTTTTCATTATATAAGAATAAATGTATACATTTATGAAAATGTAAAGCAGCTTGTTGAGAACACAGTATGAGTGCAAAGCAATAATAAAATTTTATTATATGGGCCACTTACCTCTTACAAAGTATTAAAAAATAATTTAATGTTCAAGGATCTTTTTTGTGCAAAATAATTGAAAATAGCAAATTTCAGCATAATATTGAAGATAGATGTTAGCAGAAAATAAAGTTTTCTTTTTTTATAATAACATTATAAATGCACAAATTGTTTATCAAGTGCTCAGAAAGAATGAGGATTTTAAGTTAGTATTTCTCCCATGAAAGTGCCGGAAAATATTCTATAGTGTAGTCAAGTTGATTGCAATAGATTAACCTGATAATATTCCCAAGTTTTGTGAAAACAAAATGTAGTCATTAATTTATTTAAATAATTTATTAACTATAATATTATTATATTTATGCTGTGTGATATTTGTTACACTGTATGTCCATGTCCTTCACATAAAGTTTTAGCCTTTTTCTCTGAAGATGAAGGTATAAATGTCATATAATCTTTCAACAAAATAATACTCCATCAAAACATTGTTCATAAGCTTCTGGACACGAAACTCCCAGAGTAGTAAATGAAAAGACATGGACACTATGATTGCCGGAGCTTACGCCTTGATACTCTGTGGAGCTACATAGAGCAGTTTGCATGCAATTTTCGTGTCAGTGATATTGAACAATTGGAAGAAGGATTAAAATAATCTGTTAAGTCTGTTACACAGTGTAATTGATTTTAACTGTGTAGGGCAACAGACAAAAGCCATATCAAACCAAACTAAACTTTTTGGGATTTTATTTGTACTGCGTTTGTTACATGTATTGGAAATGTTTAGTTTTAAAGCTATATCAGTAAACAGTTAAACACATGGACATGCTGTGTAATATTAAGTGGGCAAATGCCAGGAAGATTCTATTTAATTATTATTGGGGGAAATTGAAGAAAAATAAATGAAAGGGGAAAAAATAAAAATGAATTCACATAACATACAAACACTTGTTTCAACATTCTGTATGTGTCAAAATAAATTCTATTAATTTTGGCTGCATTTCAGCTGCTGCTAAAAGAAGCATACATCTACATTTACTTCATTCCGTTTACTTATTAATAAATCTAATTGACATTGTAATTTGTGGAATATTGAGGCTTCGCAGCTATGAAACCAAATTATAGTTTGGATTTTAGAAAATGCCAATTCATTTCCACGGGTGAAAACTTGGAATATTCTGCAAGACTGTGTATTTGCTCGCATAATTTGCGATCCCACATATTTTGCACACCTTAATTTTTAAAGTATTATTTTGGATTTTATTTTTACTCTGCATAATTTAATCACATTTTTTTACAGCATGATAGGAATTTTGAAGTTAGAAATCCTTTTGCCAAAGCCAATTCTCACATTCCATGGTAGGTATTGCTCAATTACTAAACTCGTATCCCTGCTTCACAAAGAAAGGGGCACTGATGACACTACAGTATATTACAGTTGCTTCTTAACAAATATAGAGTGCACTTTTTTTTAAATTTCAAGATGGAAAAGAATAATAATTACATAACATCCTACAAATTAAAGAGTGACAAGTTTCACAGAATAGTTCAGGAACAGTGCAGAAGGAAGAGAATTCGTCATTTTAGAGTCATTAATGTGCATTATTGGAGGAAACTAAAGATGCTTTATAAATGAAAATGTGCAGTAGGGCATTTTGTAGCTTGGAAATATCCCGTTATAGACAATTCTACATTATTTTAAAATAACTGAGAAATGATTGCTGATTATTTTTAAAAAATCTGCAAATTCTATGCACCCCCATTGTTCGGTGACCAAAATAGGGTCAGAAGTGTGCAAATTACATGAGCAGATACATTAGTTCTTTTGACACTAGCCACATTTTACATAAGCAGAAATTTATGTTTAAAATACTTCATTTTTGGAGCGAAAGAGTTCTCATAAGTTACTCATAGTTGTACCCTTAAAATAAGTTTCATTTGACGATTTTCTTTTAAAATATCATGAATGATAAATAAGTGGAGGTAAATTGGTTAAAGAAAAAGAAAAGAAAGGATGAATGATAAATATGCACAATGTTCAGCTTATATATTTAGTAAAAGCAATATCCTTAAATTGAAAACTTACAAAAATTTATTGGTTACAAGCATTGGTACAAATAAAACTAGGAATAAACTTCAACGGGGCTTCCGTTGGGTGTTATAACAAAAATCCAATCAACGGTTTACCTCCATCCATGAGTTGCAAAGCATTTCTGGTGTGACATTGTTGACTGCAGCATAAAATCTATCTGCAGTTCTACCAAATCATGAACTGGTGTACTGTACAGTGTAAACCTGGTCCTTAACAGCTGCCCTCGCTCTAAGGTTGTACTCATGTCACAGATTTCAGTTCTGCACGTGATAAAACATAAAACTCCTGCTGCCCTCTTCCCAGTAATGCAGAATAGCTAGACATCTTATGCGTATGGGTTTTGTGACTCATTGGTCATTTCATGGATAAAAAACTTTCAGGTCTACTCTTTACAGCGGTGCTTACTTTTTCTCATTTGAACTTGCATTTTTGATCTTAAAATGTTTCTTCTATTATGTGTATAAGCAGAATATTGTGTGTAATAAACCCAGGACATTTCAACCCCCAAAAAATTGAAAGATTTAAAGAAAAAAACCCTTGCAAACATTATACCAAATACAGTGTTACCTAAATCATGAGAGTTTATCACTTTGTGTGAGGTAAGTGAAGCGTGTGATGTTGAACTTGAGTTAAAAGAAGTGGCTGATGAAACAATCTTCCCTTGATGTGCAATGCATTGAGTGTATGTTGTGTGGAGATTGCCATACTCAAGTAAGTGTGTTGCCACCTCACTCGCATTATAAGCTTGTCAACATCTGTGAAGCAATATTAAGCACTATTCTAAGACATTCTGTGGTACTTTTTTGTTGTTAAGCTGTGTGTACATTATAAACAATTTATAAAATTATTAATCATGCTAGGGATTAATATTAATATGTCTTTTTAAAGTGTAAAGCTCAAGCAATTATGATGTGGTGCCAAAACTTGTAAACTATTTGGATGGAAAGGAACTTAACTCATAGAACATGTCAAGTTAGAAAACAAATATATATATATATGTATATATGTATATATCTTTTTAACACTAGAAGGACTGACATCACCAGACTACCTAGAAAAACTGCACTGGTTGATTTGACCAGTACTGCTTTTCATCATTATAAAACAGTTTTTCATTCAACTAAATTATTATTCATTATATTTGTCAATAAGTATTCATTATTACAACCATTTCACAATTGAAAAGACAAGAAATATTATTTGAATTCTTACAAGCAAAGCTTAAATCTTTTTATGAATTCAAAATATCAAAGCTTTACTTACTCATACTATCTTTATCAAGTAAAAGAGTGACTGGAAATGAAGTGCTGAATAAATAAAAGTTAGGCTGCAAATAAACACATTGTTGCATGATAGCAAACAATAAAACTCTTGCTAGCTTTTGCTTTTCAATGACCACTCCTGGTCCTCTAAGGTAAATCATTAATATTTCTCATCTTGTGAACCACAAAAGGGATTGTTTACCATAGGCAGTTTCATGAGAGATTACGAGTTTATCGATATATTTGCAAGAACAAAATGTCTGGTACTGTTCTTCTAGTGTTAAGCTATCCTGTCTTTGTTCCTTAGTGGTAACTATAAAGCACAATTTTACATTCATTATTTAGTTTTCTGTTCTATATAGAGAATGGCACTTATATATACTTTAAATACTTGAAAGAAATTATTTGGTTTTGAAGAGGAAATAGTTTGTTTAACATTTTGTTATTTCCAAACACCAAACTGAGCATTAATTCTGTACACTGAGGTATTAGGTTATCAAGATGTATGAAATCCCATTGCTGACAATTTTAGAAGATCTACTTGTGCGAAATTTTCAATCGTAACATTTTCTTTTTCACTACCACTTCTGATATTTATGAGTAACTTCACAGGGTAATCCATTTACAAAATGAAAACAAATGAGTTTATTCATTAATCGTTTACAATTACTGCCCATACCATCCCCTACCAAATTACATGCTTTTGAGTTGGTAATTCCACTTCGGGAGATGTTACATGATGGTAGACAAGTCTGATTGCTTTTTAATCATCCACGTCTGTTGCGTAACTATGCATTTTATTAATACTTGGCATACTTGTGCAATTTTTGCACTACAATTGTGTTTTCTCACAATGGCTGCCATACTGGTGAGGATCACAAACATAATGATTGACAACTGTTTGTATTTCATAGTAACACATTCATACATAGATGCCAACTTTGGGGGCAAGGTACTTTCGGCCTCCCCCAAATATTTTAACTTCCATCATATTAAGGGCTATGTTTAATTACTAACAATCCATTTCTTGCCCCCCAATAATATTTTTAATTAGTAACCTCTGGTTACATGCTAATAAATATTATAACAAGGAGTAACCCCTACTTCCCAGATGATCCATTAGAGTACAAGAAGAACCTAAGGATCTTGGACAGGAATTGTAAAACTTGATTGTTGATTTCTGAATTTTTGTAGAAGAACAAATTTAGGGTAATGAAAAATTCAGCAGGCATCCATTTGTTTTACAGTTATATTCTGAAATCTGTGAATTTAATACATTTTGTTGCTTAAAATTCACTGATCGCAGCTGTACTTGTAGATCATTATACTTGATTTTTCTGACATTACATGCCAATGAAATTTCTTACAACTTAGCTCTGAAAACAATTATTGGTTAGTAATAAAATCATATTTAATATAAAAAGACTTTTAGTCTTAAAATTAGGAAATTGCCACAGGTAGATTACTTGTTACTGAAAATTGTGTATACTTCTTGAACTTTGGATTAAGTCATTAACTATATAATGTAATGATTAGATATTGCATAGTTTTGGCTCCTAAGAAATTGTCTGAAATATCATAAAGAAGACTTGACAGATGGTAGTATTCTTAGAATTTGATACCAAAATTATAAGTGTTACTGAAATGATTATATACAGTTTTTTTTTAAATTTATTTATAGTTTACTGGTGGGTTTTCCTATTCTGCCATTACCTTTTTAGCATTGAAAATTGCTTGATTGCAAATTTTAAATTATAACCTGTAGGCTTGTTCAAAACAAATGTCTATAAAGATTCATGTTAGGATAGTTGTGGCTAATTTTCTTTCCATTTATGATGCTGTTAATATGATGTTCAAAGGGCCTAAAACTTGTAAGATGAGAGATTGACTTATAAACAAAAAGACTGCAGTGTTGCAGAAAATAAGTTACGTACCCAATTAGGGATGGGATATTGGAAGTAAAATATTGATAGGCTTATTGTATTGATATTGGTATGAATATCGGTTACTAATATAGCTAACAGTATTATATTGATAAACAAATATCAACAGTTAATAATTGAGCACTCAGAGAGCATTAACACATAGTTCATGCATGTGTAACTTGACAGTTTTGCTGCGCGACATATGGAAACTGACATTGTGCACATGCATGAACTATGTGTTATGCCGGTTGTCGACCAAGAGCTAAGCTAAGTTAGTTTAGCTTAGTTCACATACAGTGCGGGATTTCATATGTAGTTGTGCCGACAAAACTACATGTGAAATCTGGCACAGCTATACATATAAAATCCCTCACTGCATGTGAGCTAAGCTAAGCTAAGTTAGCTTAGCTCTTGGTCGACAACCGGCATTAAAGTTTTCTGAGTGCTCTAGGAACAAACCTAACCATCGTTTAATTCAAATTTGTACCCTATAAGGATTTAGGGAATGGTTTGGCATCACTGCTTGTAGCAAGTACTTCTGATGAGTAAGTGTAACAAAAACCCCTTGAAAATAAGTGCAATTAAACATTGACAGCCGTCAATTCAATATGTTTTAAGTATATTTCAGTCTAATTAATTTTTAACTTAATTTTGTCCATTTTTAAAAATAAATTTGTTATAGAAGTGTATTTTTAAGTCCCTATCTCAAATATTTTGTTCTTGTTTTTGAATTGAGAAAATCGATATTATCAAAGAAGAGCAATATCAATGTTATTGGAACTAAAATGTCAAAATATCGGATATTGAAAACAAAATATTGATATTTCGATAATATTGATATCCCATCCCTATACCCATTGTGAGATTGTTTTCCAAGTTGTGAAGTATGAGGACCATTATCTTGTTTTTAATGCAGACTCAACTTAACGTAGTTCATTAAATCAGAGGCGGTGACAAAGTAAATACTGCCTGCTATAAACCACAGAATGGACAGATTTTTTGTTCCGTTAGTGCAATAGTGAAAATGCAAAAGAGAAATGTGAATGTGCTTTTCTGTAATTTAGAGATAATACATGTGATAATATTATTGATACCATTTGTGCTAAATTAGCATCTTTCTTCCTGTATTTGCTTTAAGAATATTGCAGTTATTCAAAACTGCCAGTTGTGGTATGTTATGTGCAGATGTGGATTGAACTGTTTGATACAATCATATATTTGCAAGTACGAAAGTACTCCAGAAAATCTAAAATACCTGACACCAGATATTGAGAAGAATCTGTCTCTATTTCTTAAGCATTTGAAATACACTATGATTAAGAAAAATAGTTTTGTAAAATTTAAAACAGCAATTTTTCCACAGAGTTCCATATCTCTCATTTTTATGTGAGAATTTTAGTGCCAGTTTTTAGCTCAGTTTTACTTATTTTTAAGCAATAAGAGCAGCTTAGTCTTCTGTGAGTTAACATATCTAAAATTATTGTATATTAGCTGCTACTTGCAGCTTCGCTCGCATGGATTTTGTAATTTAATAGAAATAATCCTTGTTCAGTACTTCAGTCCTTAGGTTTTAATAATTTTGTAAAATTACTGACTAATGTTGTAAATCAGAAAGTGTAAGAATAATGTTTCTTTATATAATCTTTTTACCCCTTTTGACCCCCTTTTGTATAAATCCCATAGGGGTTGAATTTTGGGAAATGCTGAAATATGTGTTTTATTATTTGTGTTATAGAGTTCACGCTAAGTTGTAAGAAAATCCAATGAAAAATTGATTTTTTCCAGTATTATATACCACCTTTTTGCCCTCTTAGGCATTGATTTCCAAAGAAATGTTAAATTATTAACGTTTAATTATTATGCCCTGAAGTACTTTCACCAAATTTTAAGTCTATACAACCATTCAATTTAATGTTTCTCCATATACATTTTTGAACCCCCTTACAACCCCAATAAGGGCTGTATTTTGAAAAGTCCTTTCTTAGTGAGTCTTTACATTGTAAGATAAAACTAATGGCCAAAATTCATATTTATAGCTTTAGGGGTTTCGGCCAGCGATGATGAATCAATTAGAGAATGTTATATCGTATGATGTTTCATAGGTTTTCTTAAGCATGTTAACTCGCAGGATTAAGCCATGGCTTCTAAAAACACCACGTCATTATTCATGTGAAGTTCCATAGACTTTCTCAAAAATATTAAGTGCCATTACATACGTGTTTAAATGCTTCAAATCAAATATTTTATAGTATGTTAGTTTTTTTGATTACTACTACATATTTTCTTCTTCAATATTGGTATCAGGAAACTTTCAAGAGTAATACCAGATGGTTAGAAACATATGATAAACTTACATAGTTCACATTCTTAATTAAGTGTAGTTCTAAATAAAAACTGTAGCTCTTCAAGGAATTTATTCTAGAGTAATAACAAACTTCACTATTAAACTAAACAAGGAATACATGAGATATTTGCTTTTCCACTTGTTTTGAAATTATTACGTGTTTTGTGGAGTATTGTTAGAATTTTTAAAGAAAAAGTGCTTCAGCAAGCATTCATTTTAATTGATGCAACTTGACTTTGTTTGAAAAATATAAGAGTGAACTCTTATAAAATTTGAAGCTTTCATTGCTCTGATTACTTAGAATGACTTCTCGGGTTATCAGCCTTGTGATCATTATAAAGTTCAAGCTTTTGGCCATCTTAACTCTGTGGCCTTCCTCAAGAATGTATGTTTAGAGAAAGCGTGTCCATATTTATAGGAGGCTGGAAGAATATGGACACGCTTTCTCTACACACACATTCTTGAGGAAGGCCACAGAGTTAAGATGGCTGAAAGCTCGAATCTTAAAATGTAGACATGGCTGATAACCTGAGACGCCATCCTAAGTGAACTCTTGTTTTCAGAATGCATCAAAAGGTCATGAAATTGATTTAAATTTTACATTTTTATTGCCACATTTCCCTTACAATGAGCAAATTGCTGTTGATGACATCTAAGGTAGCCACCTTGAAATTTCTTCCAATGTAATTCACATAATTTTGTCAATTACTGAAAGATGAGATATTTAGAGTATGATTACTTCCACAAAGTCTCTGGGTTTTTAGGTATATACCTTAGGAGCGAGTGTCACCGTTCTAGAGTTCCTGCCTATGGGAGGTAGCTGCACCCTGATTGGCTCAGCTCTTCTATCCCACTCCACGTGTTGTCTGTTAATGTCTCGCTGCGGCATTATACTTCCACTCAACTATTATAGTATTTTCTACGACTGGCAACGTGCTGGGTGATCTTCACTTTGTGCTCAAAAGTAACAAAGTGATCTTACGTGCATGCGAGTCTGCGCAACTGGTAACGAGACATAATGAGAAGCTCGCTGGCTGGGTTAAAGTCTTCAAGGCCAGAGACTTTGTGGAAGTAATCGTACTCTACACATTTTTATTAGCATTTATGATTTTTCAGTAATAAATTTTGCATCTCTTTGCAAAAATCAGGTGCCTCAACTAATAATCATGAAATTAGTATTTTAGTAATTGTCCTACTGCATAATATGGGTTACTGGTACTGTTAACATCCTTCATGTGTTCAATGTTTCACTTTAGATAAATTAATTGAGAAAAGCTTGTTTGTTTATAATCATCTGGTAGTATATTGCCTTTTATTTAGTGGTCACAATATTGATGTATGGATGCTGCATAAAAGATGCTATTTCACCAGCTAAAGAGTGAAACATTAAATTCTACAACAGCTAATTTCCTTGTAATCTGAAGAAAGTGCCGTAACTTATTTGTAACTTGCTACAAGTGTTGTGATGTAATAATTGTATATGCTTTCTGGTTGATGGTCTTGTCAAGTGTTTTTGCACCAACGAGGTTTCATTTTGCTCGGCTTTGATACAAATGCTATGCACAAGTTATTTTCCTTGATAAATACGACATTGTTTCAAATTGTGAAAAAAAAAATAGAGAATTGCTTGGATCAATAAAAGATATAGCCTCGGAATTTGTAAGAATGGAATTCATTCAGTTTTGTATGGTTCTGTTTAGTGATTTTTAAACTGTACGTCATTACAGTATTGATTTACCCAGTTATGTGCTACAAAGTGAGGGTGCAAGAGATCTTGGTGATTGCAAAATATATTGCCAACATTCATTTACGATTTTGATTGCAATTATACAGAATATACAGAGCCTTCGTTTGTACACATGGTCGACTTAACAGGGATTTGCTTGTGTGGTGTTGCGGTACTTCTAACTGGTTTTGTTCTTCCTCCAATTTTCGTCCTCTCCGAAAGTTGAACAGTAGTTTATAGGTTATGAGACCACGTGTTTATAATGTGTTAGTGTTGTTATAATGCAAAAAAGTTCATATATTTTAGAAAACAGAATCTTCATGTGATAACTCTTACAGAGAAGTGAGACCGCTATTTATGTGCAGAATCCCTGCTGTTCATGCATCTTATAGAGAAACAATTCGTAATCTTGTGTTTAGATTTAGGGAAACAGGATCTGTTCTTGATAACAAACTGAGAGTATATTGCTGCATTCTTATTGAGAGAGAATGCTGAGATATCAGACAAAAGTTAGAATGAAGTAAAAATAATTTTCTGAGAAAGTTTGCCCAGGAATGAGGAATTTTACAAACTTCGGCTTGAAATGCCACCAATATTTTAAAATTAAAATCTTATAAGATAACTAATTCAGGAATTTAATCACATGATAATGTGAGTAGAGTTAATGAAGGTATGTGGGTATTGCATAGTTGTAATTTACATGAGAAATCTATGTGCTTGAACTTAAGAGGCTATGAATATCTGACACTGTTGGCAAACGGTGCTTTCTGCTGCCAAGTAAATCACTGTCAAGCTGGACAAGCATCCAAGCAAAGGCTCTGTAGAATGCTGGGTATAAAAATCTGATGTGATACTCTGGCGTAAGTATTTATCTAAAGCATATAACTTGCTTTCTTCTTATTTTATGTGCAACATAAAGTAAGTGACTGACTTGTGAGAATATTCATTCAGTAGCCTTCCATTTTCACACAGTCATGTTAAGTAATGGAAGAGGTGGCTAACTAACTCTTCAATACTTTTTCTGAAGAATAAAAAAAAATAGCAATTAAAAGTTGTAGGTTTTGAACAAGCAGCAGTTGTACAAGGTTAAAAAATTGTAGAGCCTTTTCTCTTTTTTAAATGATGAAAAACAAAAATTTTTAAATGTAAATTTGCAGAAACTACAGGAGAAAAATCGTTGATACATTTCTTGCCACATCCCCAAAAGATATCTTAACTTAAATATATACTTCTTTTTATGGAACAATGTGTTGTTCTCACAATTATGCTTTCCACAGGCAGATATCAAACATATTTCAACCTTTATGTAAGAAATAATGTTTTGCACTCTGGAATGTTATTTCTGGTGAAAACCACACATAAGAGCCCTGGGTTCAAATACAACGTGTTATCTAGCTATGGCGCAGGTAGAAAAGTGAAAAATGGCAAACCCAGGTATCAGGACATGATAGAGCAGCAAAATACAATCAGTTGAAAGATATAAAGCATTATCTTACTTTGTTATCTTGCCATTTAAAAAAAAATTAAAAGCTATTCCATGATTTATGCTGCACAACTTTCCTATTAAACCTCCATTTTCTGACAATACCATACAGTACTGGAATAGTCATTTAAGTGGAATGATAAATCTTTCACACTGGCCGTGTGTAGACTAAGATGGAAAGGTGAAGTCAGAATGAAAAATTCAATGCCATAGCCGGGATTTGAACCAGGATCTTCGGCTCTCCGTGCCGATGCTCTAACCAACGTTGCCATGGTAGCTCAGTTGGTTAGAGCATCGGCACGGAGAGCCGAAGATCCTGGTTCAAATCCCGGCTATGGCATTGAATTTTTCATTCTGACTTCACCTTTCCAGTCATTTAAATGTTTTATTGAAGACACAGCTTTTATTGAAGACAGAAAGACACAGCTTTGTGTTCCCAAATATATGAGTTTGATCTTGGCTCAGGTTGATGGCATTTATGTAAATACAATAGTCCTATATCTATAGATTTACAGACGTGTAAAAGATCTTTTATAAGACATACTTAGGTTTTATTATCATTTAAGTGTGAACACCCTATTATTTTTTTTATTTATGAATCTATGTATTTCATTTTCCGATAAAGGAATGTTTAAAAATATGAATATGTAATCAGCTACTTTATTCCCTTGATCAAGTATGAAGAAGTTAACCAAAGCTTTAGGGGGATGTTGGATGAAATTTTTATTTTCTACATTTTTAAACTACATTCTTGATTTTTTGTGTACATACTCTTGGTGTAGTAGATAATGTTATGAAGGAGTTTTATTTCTGGCAGGTTATTACTTTTTAAATTATTAAAAAATTAATGTTGAAAAATTTGCATACTTGTCATATTTTTCGGTAAAATGTCTTCATTTTTTTAGTATAACCAATGACTTGTTCAGGAAAATGTAAATCATTAGTTTTCTTGTATCTTTACTTAAATGAGAAAAAATTAATATTCAATGATTGTCTCAAATTTAAGACAGAAGTCATGTTCTCCACAAATATTTTGTTTTTATTGTAAAAGCCATTGACATATTCAACAAACCTATGCACTATTTTACTAATCGTACTCTGTAGAACTTACAGTAAAATTTTCAGACTCCTTGTATTATCTGTAGAACACATTTAGTTCTGAATCTATAAAACTACAGTAAAAATAAAAGTATGGGAAAATTACTTCTAACCTTTGCATGATGTTAAGTGAAAAAGTTTACAAACAGCCTCATCAGAAATACTTAGCCTTACAAAATAATGATTTTTTTCTTAATTAAATCAGCTTTAATATTACTTTTTTTTAGATAATCTTATGAAAAGGGTTTAATTTTGTTAAAAATGATTTTCATCATTAAGATTAAAACATTCAAAGATTAGGCTATAGCCTTTTTGATATGGCATGATTAGAGGGACTTAAAAGTGCTTGAGGGCAGTGAAACTAAGCCAACATACAGTAAGATACATATTATTTCCTTAGTTAAAAAAAAAATTAAAATATAATTCTAATGTTGAACAAAAATAGTGAATATTTTACCCCTTACTCCCCTTGGTTGATTTATATATGTTTAGTAATATGTGTCCTTCTTGATATAATTTATTTTAATGCTTTCTGGTAAGCTGTCAAACTTTAAAACCCAATGTGTATATATACAAATTTATATTGACTTTATTTATAATTTTGTACATATGTTGGATTTTAACTTTTGATGGCATACCAGAATGCATTGCCACATATCAAGAAGGAACCTTATTACTGTACAGGTATAAATTAACCTTTAATGTTAAGTTAGACTTCTTCATATGTGATTTAGGGAATAAGATGTCTTGTTACATATTCATATTTGTTTTTTATTTATAGTTTTGTGTGGGGCCTCAGTGGTCTTAGCCAAGGTCTCGTCTTGGCTTGAGTGTGACATATGCTCATTACGTGGTGAGGACTTGTAATAAATAAAAGGCTCACACCAACTTGTAAAAATCTCTAAGTGCTATACAGCAGAACTGATTGCAGCTCAGAAATGCTGAAACACAAACAATTACACTTTATTTGTAGCAATATCTGGGAGTCCAGCTAAGTCTCATCAGGCCATGAACAATGTGGTTGGCACATTGGGTGCTTGTGGGCTTTGTGGGGGCCATATAATCATTTCACTGTCCAATTGCTTTGTTTCAAAAAGGTTATAAATTTCTCCTGAAGCACAGATCAGCAAAAACTCGTTCTCCCAATGGATATATCACTAATGTAGTTTTTTGGAAATTTATATACTATTTAAATAGTTTAATATTGAAGGCTATCAGGAATCTTTTATAACACTGTTCATTAACTTTTTAGAATAAAATATGTTATTTACAAGTATCATGTGGAAATCGAATTGTCTTCTGGAACTGTTACTAGTAATTTTAGGTGTGAGATCAACATATAAGTTACACCTAGTTGATTTCTATAATAATTCATTTTAATCTATTTCTCTTCTTTGTTGTTGAAGAAGCATTGGTGGCATTGTAAATTTCAGGGAAGAGAAAGGAACGCTTTTTACCGGAAATTTCCGAACTACTGTTCATGGAAAATGTTAAGCACGTTTTTACTGTAGAAATGTTTTCCTATTGTCCTTAACTATAATATGAAGTATGGATAGTGCTTCTTCAATTAAACTTTTTATGTCCCTATTCTATCATCCATAAGGGCAGACTTTGAGAACAAAAAATCAGTAGAGCTATTTTTGAGAAAATCACAAAATATAATATTTTCCCCGAAAAAAAAGTCTCCTTGCAGATGCCTCATTCAAATATTTTCGTTCTTTACACAAATACCCACATATGTTTTTCCAAAAATAGCATTTCGATGTCAGGAGGCTTCAAAACAGGCATTTCCGACGTCGATGCGTCTAATTTGAGTATTCGTGGTAGGGCTGGAGAAAAGTTTTCTGGACTTCTTTGTCCCTAACATTTGTTTTACTCAGCAGTGGTCAATGACAGAAATTTATGAACACAGGAATTAAGATGACGGGTCATGAGTACATAACAGAATTCTTAGCACTCACGTAACTGGAGCAGCAAAGCACCGTTCATTCGTGACACTGTATTTATACAGAGCAGGCTTAAAAAAAAAAGTATCCCTTGCTAATCTTACTTGTCAACCGGGGTGTTCTTAAAAAAAAAGCTCTGTAAGCAACGGGTAATTATGTAAATGTATACAGTGTTTGAATATTATTAAAGTGTAGGCTAAATTTCCCTAGAAGCCAGCATAAATAATCAAAGTTCAAATCTTATACATTAAAACGTCTTAATCTATGCTTTCTAGATGTGATTCTTTTTCGCGATTTGGCAAGTTGCGAAGTCTCCGGGCTCCAATCATGAAACTAAAAATAAGTATAATATAGAAATATTAGGCTTTCGTTTTTAGGAAAATGGGTTTTTGTGAAAAAAATGTTCAAATTTATAGTAATTTTATTTGAGTTAATAGAAATTAAAAGTTAGTTGTACAGCATTCTTAATATTTGTACTAATAACTCGTAATAAATTAATTTATATGAAAGACTTGGTCTAACCTAGTTTATTATATTTTGTATTATTGGCCTGGTGCTATATACTTTGGGGGGGGGGGGATTGCCTTACAATCCGTCTGCTTCGTTATCAACCCTAGGCAGATGGCAGGATTGGGGATATGTGGTTAGCATGCCGACACCCACGGCCGTTACTGATAGGATTCATGTTCGGAGCTATTTTATCTAGACCCTACAGATAAACTTAATGTAGTAACTGAGTTTGAGGAAACAAAAGAACTTAGCATCGAAAGCAAGCACAGTGTACTGGATCAAAATAATCTGATCACAGGCTGCTTTGAGCCTAAAGTTAATTTTAAAGCCGTTTTATTTCTGCAGAATATCCGTGTTCTTGTTGCTAGAATAATTTGCTAGTACCATCTTACTAGTATTTATAAACTAAACTCCGTGGCGCTACATCCCTGGAGGGACTTGGCCTACCACCCGACCGCTGCTTCATCTCCCGTAGGCAGATGGCAGGATTGGGGGGCATGTGGTCAGCATGCCGACACCCACGGCCGTTAATGGTGGTTTTCTTGACCGGAGCCGCTACTTCTCTATCAAGTAGCTCCTCAATTTTGAATCACGAGGCTGAGTGCACCCCTACCAGACCTCCCTACCTCAGAAAAATCCGAGGAGGTACCGGGAATCGAACCCGGGCCGACGGATCTGTAGTCAGCGACGCTAACCACAAGACCACGCCGGCGGACTACTAGTATTTATATTCTGCACAATTTATTCGTCATATTTCACTGAAATTTGGTACCAGGCTTACAGGACCAAAACTAATTTAAGTCAGCTTCGGTTTCAAACCGAGACTCCTGAAGACTGGTCTCTAACGTTAGCGACATCTTGTATGGAGATCTGAGTGTTGAATTGTCACAGAAACTTCAGCGTGTTCATAATACTTGTGTTCGTTTTATCTTTAACATTCGTTTCCACGATCATGTCTCAAAATATTTCAAGCAACTGTCTTGGCTTCGTTTGCATAATAGACGTTTGGTCCACTCTCTGTGCTTATTATACCAAATTCTTAAGTTTTCCATACTTCTTTACTTGGCTCCCCGATTTACATTTCTATCCTCCTACCATAATCATGGTACACGCTCGCAGCACAACTCTCTGTTATCAATTCCTAGTCATCATACAACCTCATACTCTCATTCATTCACCATAGCCACAGCCCGTTCTTGGAATTCCTTGTCACAAGATATTAGGGGTAGTCGGAGTATACACTCTTTCAAATCTGCGCTTATTAAGCAATTATTGCCCACTGAACAGAACTAGCTCTTTGTAGTCACTCCATCTTTCACTGTATATAACATTACTTAGTCTCCTTATAACGTATCTACAGCTAGACTTAAATTTCCATTATAACATAATTTTACATATTCCTTGCTTTACTTGTAACATTATTACTATTTTCTTTTATGACACTTACGCTCTCTATGAAGCCTGTGCTTTTTATGAAACCTATGCTTTTTACTTATTTAATTTATTATTATGATTAGCCTTAACCTTAGTCTTAGTATTAGTCATAAGTCTCTTATTTACTAATTTGCTATTTATGTAAACCTACATTGTATATATTTTCTGAAACCTGGTTGAGTGGAAGAGAAGGCCTTATGGCCTTAACTCTGCCAGGCAAAATAAATCATTTACTACTACTACTACTACTACTACCATGCTGGAAATTTAACGAATTTCTTATTAATTTAATTAAAATAATGAAGATAAATATATTAAGAAGATAAATATATTAAGAAGATAATATCATTTCTTGGCATTAGACTTTCGTCATTATTTATGGCTTTAAAATCAGAAAATATCGTATTTAATACATTACATTTAAATACAGTATTACATTTTTTTTCTGGTATTATTGGGTTGTAAAAATTCTTTGTAAGTTATTCTATTATTAAATATATTCATCGTAATATTTATTATATCCTATTCTACCCTTTAAAAAGTAAGAGATACTATATACATAAAATTATATTACAAGATGCATTGCTTTGCATTTGTCATAGGGTGACCAAAGGAAAACACATGACATCACTCCCGTATGCGTATACAAGTCAGGCCTATCATTGCAAGAAATGAACCAAAAACAACGAAAATCGAGTTTAATTCACTTGAACATCTTGATTTTTTTTAAATACTGACAAAGATATGTTTAAATTTGGCAAACATTGGCAATATGTATTTTTTGTTTTCCGCAGGGCCCATTCATTGATATGGATTTTATGAATACCCTAAGCATGGCCTTAAATTTGTACTTTGGAAAAAGATTTCAGTTTTGTTTTTACAAATAAATAAGGTTCACTGTGTACAGCAGAAGTGATCCATATTAAAACCGGATGGTAGGATTTGATATAGGATAAGAATAGAATACTTGCATTGTCTGGAATACTCAGATACCGGTACACTATTATACCGTCTTAGTATAACTTTTTATACCTGGGTAAAGACTTTTCATACGGGAGTGAGATCTGAGTTGGCTGTCGTCTGGATACCCTAAATATGAACACAGTAATTGAAACGTTACGAGTACTTTTTCGATGATAATGCATTCATTATCCTTTGAAAAGTTTGTGGTGATAAACCTAAAAACGAAAACGATTCTGGTTTTGCTGTTGTAGTAGTTGTTGTTGCGTAGACATTACCAGATCTCTTGAAGAAAAAGCCATCATCGAGGTAATCTGGGTAATCCATCTGACTAAATGTGTACTTGGCGTAGTATATCGCTGCAAACGCTGAGTAGATGAGTAACAGCGCTGTGACCACTTGGAAAACTGCCCAAAACTTGTAAGAACCTTCATTGATCAGGAAATCATAGTAACTAGAAACTGCGTCATTTGCATGATTTCCTCTCGATTCAGGTTCAGGCTCAGGTTTGTGTTCAGCGACGGGATGATCAATTTGTGTATCCACTTCACCAATATGATCATCATGTGAATCCATATAAGAACCTCTGCCGTAACTTCTGTCGTTTTGTCGAGGGTTCCCTTGCCTAGTATAAGGCAAGTATGAAGGTCTGTATCTTCTTCCTAGCGATTGGCGAGAATAATACGAAACTGGTACTTGTGAAGAATGACTGTCATAGCTTCTGGCGTTGTCAACTTCATCCGGATAGTCATTTAATTCCTTTGAATCAGTATCATCTTGTATCTTAGAGGAGTATCTGGGATTGATTGCAGCACCTTCCGGAAAGTAAGACTCGTCAGAGGTATCGCTGCCATAATCTTCGTTTTCATGCCTCCCAATTCTTTTAGGTGCATAATGTTTCATCTTCCTGTGATTTCCCTTGTAATAACCAGTATTATGACTTTTTAGTGACCCCATATTATCTTCTTTGTTGTCATAAGCTTCAGATGGCGTCAGAATTCGCTTAAATACCTGCAGCATTATTTGTTGTATGGGATTTATTAGTATAGGTTTATCATCAAACGCTTCTTGCTTATAGCTGTTTTTCTCTGGTTCACAACCATTTCCACTTCTCCAGTTGAATCCTTCTGGACAAGTTGTATCGATTGTCCTGACGCCTTCCCGTCCCATGTGGAATCCAGAAGAGGGTATTTCGGAAGGGCTTCGTTCAACTCTAATTACGGATATTTCTTTTTCACGTCTGTTTTGATAATATTCCGTATCATTTTCATTTCTTTGAATTTCATGTGTAGTATTGTTTATGTCATCGCTTGTGATTGGAATCGTCCTGGTTGATTCATTTTTATAATTCTTCAGTGGAGTTACCTGCCAGCTGTCTATCTGGGAACTGAAAAAGAAAGAATAATTGCAATTGATTTAAACGAAAAAGAGATTGTGGCCCTTTTCTACAATATTGTTTCAACAATAAACAAATGTTACAGTAACACCAAATAATAAAATAGTATAAACTGAGACCGAGTAGACTCAATTCGAGTTGGCTACGAGGCTTTAATGATATTTATTAAGACACGAATGTACTTAGGAAACGAGTGTCTTAATTACTTTTTAGGCATAATAAGTTCTAATGTTTTGCGATAGATGGAGGCGACAGCGTTCAGGAAACTCAGGTCTTCTCTTGGTGTTTTAAACTCAAAGCAACGCTCATTAAAACTCACGAAGCGAACTCACTTTAATATACCATTAAAATTAAAATGAGCAGTATTGATTTTATTTTAAATACAGGTGGCTTATTGTGCATGTTGAATTGCTGCCTTTTAGGCTTGGACTGTTCTGTGTGCGATATTAATACTACAGTGTTATTAGAAAATTTTGTATAATAATGGATGTCATTATGATAGTGTAATAAGCGTGTGGTCTGACAAAAAATAGCGTAATATTAAATGCCTCTATTTTGACTTATAATCTTGGATTATTGGTTTCTTGCAATTTTCTGGTGTCATGGGAATTTTAGAGGTCTATGGTAAAATATTTATGGAGTAACATTATGTTAAAATGATGACCTATAAACGCGAGCAGTAGGCGTGCACCCCAGTCGTTATACAATTGTAACTAATTTGCTGGTGTGACGATTTCGTTTAATAAAACACGTAAGGAATCCTTTGAATTAAGTTCTATCATTACTTCTATTAGTTAACATGAACAGTTACAACTTCAAGATATATGTATGTAGCACCCTTAATGAGGACGGACTCCTTTGCTAATATTTGTTAAATTATTCACTTTGCTTATACTTGAACTTATTGTGTATAAGAATTGTAAAGTATGTGAATTCAACCTAGAGTTAAGGATGTATTTTTATGAAATATTTTTATACTGTTATAAGAGTAGCCTACTGTGCCTGACAGAATTATTTTTAACTTATGGCATCGTACTGACTCTACCTATAGCAGTCATTATGCTAAGTGATGCATTTTGATAAATTACATTAACTGAGCAATCCTTAATCATAATACATTGGAACATAATTCCAATTGTGCTCACGAAAGTGCCCAACTAGGCACGGGAAGTCAGAGAGTCGAATTACTTTTGTTTGCAGTTGGTTGTTATGATCGGGGTGAACGCTGTATGGGCTCACTACTCTGCTGTCTAGGCCGTGCTCTACTGTGTACTGAACTCACCCTCCGAATTTCTTTCAGTGTCTTATGACTTCCGACCGCGTACGGTAGGTTATGTGTGTGCTGTGCGATATCAGCGAATTCGTGTGTTTTTAGTGTGTCATTTTGAAATATCCAGTATTTTTATTCGTGTGTTTTGTGAGTGTGTGTTGTTTTAAAAGATACAGTACTTTTATTCTGTGTTTCATAGCTCATTGTGGCCGACGGTTCCAGCAATGTAAGTAGAGTAAACAGTATCAGAAACATCTTATCTTATTTGAATATCAACTGCTTAATTTGAACATACAGCAATAGTATACCACCGGTGTATGTAGATAGCACTGCATTTTAAGGTACGTTAATTCAACATATCCTACCGTTTGAGTATTAAATTGCCAAGTTTCCGTGTATGCCAGCTGGGCCTGCATTGTTTCTGGCCATTAGCTAACCGCAAGATGGAGTTATCTGTGAACGTCCTGTCCCAATATAGGCGTACTATTTAATGTGCTCCGTTTAATAAACTAAGTGGCCCTTTGGTTGAAGGTGTATGTCCATGGTAACTCTTCTTCTCAACCGTCCAACAGGTTAGCGTACATGATATTTTCTGCAGTGTATTTACTCGAATTAAAATGAGAGGTTTACGCTCAGACTAGCAGGAATCTCAACATAATTATACGAAGTGTTAGAAGTTTGAGTGCCAATACATTATAGGTTTATCATTATCATTTCGCTTAAACAAATAATATCAATCTTTATTATTTAATCAAAGCTTTTCGTGTCTACTGGCATGTTCCTCATACAATTTAATTCAGCATTCCATGTTCCTATTTCACTTTGGTCATATGAAAATAGACATATCTGGCAACAGTGCGCTTGAATGCCTCGTAAGTGAAGCATGTCCACGTTTTCTTGCTTTGACTGTTCAGTGTGTATCGAGAACTCTAGTTCTCAAATTAAATGAGTCGGTTTATTAATACTTTTAGCTCACCGATGGGGAAGAGCCCCCTTGTGGACACTATGCTGCACTGGCAGTGTTGAAGATGAACCTAGGAAATACTTGATTCAATTTCCGACACCAACGGTGTGTACAAATTATCCAATCTGCAAAATGCTGAAACATTTAATTAAGCTTTGGGAATTGAAGAACTTACGTTCAACTAGGGCAAGGATTGTTGATTTTGCATCTTTTTGTATGAAGGTTGAAATATTGCTTGAATGTATACAGTCGATTAAATAAGGGCAATTTCTTGGCATTATTTAGCATTTTTCGTCATTTACATTACATTTGCATTAATTTTTGTGAAATTTTCATTATTTATGTTTTTAATGTTTATATGCTATAATGATATAAGTAAATAACTTCCACATCTGAACCTAAACGAACACAAGAAACAAAGCAGATTTGCTACCCCTATTTTTAGGGAATGTTCATTTTGAACTCTACTGCATTTCCAAGAAAACCTCCAGTGGAGGTACAAATAATTACTTTCAGACAGTAGACAATCTTATTCTTTGAGAATCTCCGCCAAATTTTCATCCTTCATTTCATTGTAATTTATTATAATCAGCACTGTAATTTGTGTTGTATTAAATAATTAAATATATATTTTTTTAATGACATCTATTTGCTAAGAGCAGTTCGGAAATAACTTAATAGCTGCTTTCACGAAGAGTGTCCAAGAGGCATTAATTTACTTACTTCGTTAATGACAAAAGAATGTCGTACGTTGTAAATTTAAATATATTGCACTGCGCCCAGTAACTTGATCTCTAAAATCTACTTATTTCTTTTAAAAAATTAATTAAAGAAATAATATATAATCTACTGTTCATTTTTCTAAATGTTGTGTCTCTTATTTCACAACTTTTGGGTCATAAATCCATTTCTTATTTTGCATTATTTTTCGCCCTATTAATAACACACTGAAAGTTATTGGCTAAGTTGCCAAGATGAACTTAGGCATATGATTATAAAAAGGTTTATTTCATTTTATACGTTCCAATTAATAGCACGAGACACTATACTGTTTTACACAAAACTTATGCCTGCCAAGTATTGTCATACAGTATCGTTTTTATGATATCTTTTACTGCGTGCTAAATCAGTCGCAAGCACATGAGTCATCGCAGAAGGTGAACATACCAGTCCTATCCGAAGCACTGGGGAAGGGGGAACTTGTTCGTTTGATATCCCATCATTATTATATAAAAGCAGATAGATAAGATTAAAACTAAAAAAATATTTTTATGTAAAAAATAATTATATTTATTCATGTGTTCTTTTACTGAAATTTTCCTCGTCAAATTCAAACTTATAGTCCAGTGATGGAATCACTCCAGGATTGCTTGTATTAATTATTAGATGAATGGAAATCTCAAAGGCGTTATTTTGTTTTGAAAGGTTTGTCATTTTTATTCTCGTGAAATTTTCAACGAAAGCAAATGAAAGAGAAAGTTCGAAATGGATGAATGATAAAAAGAAAACTCTGCGTTTTATTGCTGTTAGTTAATAGTCTAATATATAATGCCTTATTGAATATTCACAGCAGCATTGATTTGTCTCACATTAACAATGTCGTTGATTCTTTAGCTTTTTAAATCGAGGAAAGTTTTAAAAAAAATAGCAAAGGAGGAAACATTTCCATGTAAACAATTATTTTTTGTTCAATTGGGCAGTTTTTGAAAGTAAAGTAAAGAAATAAAATTATTTTTACTCCAAAATAGCCACCTCAGTCCTCTGTTAATTTAAAATACAGGATGGGCCAAAGCCACTAGCCATTTTAACGAAAACTCCTTTCTGCTGGTAATAGTTATTTAGAGTTATTTACGATGTTCGACCGTTTATATAGAACTTAACAGGCAAGGACGCTAACGCTCGTTTTGTTAAATTCGTCCTTGCCTGCTAAGTACTTATAACCAGGGCCCGGATTCTAATGACATGTCATCTTTTTATTGATGCTGCCTAGACATTGCCAACTGGTAGATAAATCCTAATCATGGCCTCTAGATTATAGAAATGCATTTTTATTAGGTCATTTTTTGTCATTTTATGCCATTTTGTATTTTTAGGGCATTTATTTCACTTTTACGTCATTATTTTGTCATTTTCTTTCTTATTTAGTCATTTTCATGTCATTTACTTTAAATGCAACATTTTTATAGAATCTACTTTATAAACAATTTTCTTATTTTTCTTCTTCATTGTTCCAATCAAGAACAAAGTTTTTAGACCTACAATATCCTTTATACATATTTTAAAGTTTTTAGAATCATGTATAAATTAATCTACATCTTTGTGTGCACAATAATAATTTTTATAAATAAAATATCAGCTGTTAGGTCATTCTTTGTAATTATTAAATCATTTTCTTTAAAATTCAGAGTCATTTTATAGGTCATTTTTCAATCAATATTAGGTCATCAGATTCCGGGCCCTGCTTATAACGGTCGAACATCGTTAAGATTTTTATGTTATTTTGAATCGTAAATTATAAAACGAAAATAATTTCAGTTAGCTTATGCTTAGAATAGCAATAAAAAAACTTTAGGTAACTTAGCACTGAAGCGAATTTCAGTCTCTTTTGGTTGGCAACAATTTATTTGAAACAAATCACTATCGGTATTTGAAACAGTTGAACATCGCAGAAATATTTGCGTAAAAAGATTGACCTATTTGAAAAGAAATCTATATCTCTTTTGAAGTGAACTAATATTGAAAAATCCTTCGCTGAGATGAAGAATTGGAGACTTTAATTGAATGGGGAGAAATTAAGGTCGTAGGTAATGTTTTCAGCGAAACTAAATACTATGTTGGTTTAAGTTTGTGTTCTTCAAAAACATTTAAAGTGCCGGTGTCTAGTTTATGGACCAATTTTTTTTTTGCCGAAATTGTTATTAATGTTATTTTGAATGGTTAATGACCATATTTTTATTACCCATAGTTATTTATTTCATTTTGGATTGTAAATGATCAATGTGTACATGATAATAGTAGTAGTTGGAATAATCAATCAATCAATCAAATTTATTGTCATTAAACAACGTGTACATGTTGTAATAGACATTGTCAACATAATATACAATAATAAGATAATATCTGATATACAATTTATATAGAAAAAATATAATGAAAGTGCTAAAATTAAAACCTTAAGTCATTCATATCACATATTTCATATTCGTCTACACTGTAAAAACATTTAGTTATAAACCATTTCTTTAAGACTTCCTTAAAACGTCTAAGTGTAACTGTTCTAGCATTCAAAGGCAGCTTATTAAAAAACTTAGCACCTAGGTAATTAAAACTTTTCTGGGTTTTGCTTAGTCTAGCAAACTTAATATCTATAAGATCCCTAAACCTAGTATCATAATCATGATGGTCTTGGAGTTCCAATTCATTAAAATGTTGTTTCACGTATATAAGACACTCCAATATATACAATGAGGGTAATGTTAAGATACCTAATTCAACAAAATAATTTCTACAAGAAACCCTTTTTCCTATACCTTTGATACACCTTATAACCTTTTTTTGCCATAGGAAGACATTTTTGGCACCTGGAGAGTTACCCCACAGTAATATACCATATAACAGATGTACATGAAAAAAGGCAAAGTAGGCAGTAACTATCAGAGTAGGTCCAGTACAGAGTTTGAGTTTATTTAATAAATATATTACTCTAGACAAACGTATACAAACGTTTCTAGCATGCGTTTCCCAACTAAGAGTAGAGTCAAAATTAATGCCCAAAAGCTTAACATTTTTGTTTTCTACATTAGGCTTATTTAGGCTGAAAATAATTTCTTCGGGTTTGTTCTCGTTTACAACAAGTGAATTTGCTGCAAACCACAAAAGGGATCTTTCTATCATGTAATTTTTTATTGCTACGTTGACCTCTGTATTCTTATTTGAGGTTAATAAGGTGGTATCATCCGCATACAGAATGCATTTATTTGGAACAAAACTAGGAAGGTCATTTACATATATTAAAAACATAAAAGGACCAAGGACAGAGCCTTGTGGCACTCCTGTAACTACTTTTAAAAGGTTAGAGCACTTTCCTCTAATTTTTACATATTGGTATCTATCCACCAGATAAGACTCTAGGAGTTTTATGTCATTACCTTGAGAGCAATAAAATTTTAATTTATCTATTAAAAGTGTATGAGGTACCATGTCAAATAATAGTGTTTATAGTAGTTAAAATGAAGGAAATGGATCTTTATATTATTATATTTTGTACGAAAGGAAAGAGATCGACAGTGACATCTTGGTGATATCCTCAATTAAATCACAAAACGTGCCAGCAGCTTTTTCTTTACCCTTAACGGGACCAGCCCTTAAAATAGAATTGCACATAGACGGAGAACTCTGTTAACAATGTTTACGATTCAAAATAACATAAACATCTTTGCAATAGTGAATTGACAATGTGAAATGAACATCGACTATTTGATTAGTGCACTCTACTGTTAACGTAAGAAACTATCAAATACAAACAAAAGTCGTTGAGAAGATTCCATCCTATTTTTATAAATTTCTGTTTATAATGGGCAGGGCCCGGATTCTAATGACGTGTCATCTTTTTATTGATGCTGCATAGACATTGCCAACTTGTAGATAAATCCTAATCATGGCCTCTAGATTATGGAAATGCACTTATATTAGGTCATTTTATGCAATTTTATATTTTTAGGGCATTTATTTCAAATTTAGATCATTATTTTGTAATTTTCGTGTCATTTGCTTCCTTATTTAGTCAATTTCATGTATTTACATTGAGTGTATTAACTTTTTTTCGTCGCTAGCGGTGCTGTCTTTGAAGTGTTACCTGTTTAATGCAAGAAGGAAAACTCGGTGTTGAAGTGTTGTCATGTCTCAGTCGGAAGTGAGAATCAAAGAAACGCCAAAATTTTGTATTACATTACTATTGTTATTAGATTGACTTGGCACCAGAGTCTGCCACCTGCATGGATTTGAGAGTGCAAACTACTGTTTACCCTCAATAAACAATAACATAATCCGGGAGACCACAAAAGAAAATGCCGAAGTTTGACTCGCCAGTGCCTCAGTGCCAGTATAAATTTCCGTGAGAAAAAAACATTCACAACATTACAGCTATTTACAGTTTTTACAATTATGTACAAATTAATCTATAACTTTGTGTGTACAATAATTTTTTATAAATAAAATATCAGTTTTTGGGTCATTTTTTATAATTGTTAAGTCATTTTCTTTAAAATTCAGGGTAATTTTATAAGTCATTTTTCAAACAATTTTAGGTCATCAGAATCCGGGCCCTGGTAATGGGTAATGACTTTGGCCTAATAGTAGGGTACCTTATGTCATCCCGTGGGCTCCTTCGTGAAGAAAGCAACACACCTATATTTTCAGTTTCTATGAAGTCTAAGGATACCCGAACCACTTGATGCTACTCTGGGGGTCGCGTCTGAGTCGCGTGATGACGTCATCAAAATGGCGTACGTAGCGTTTCACAGAAATGGCCATAACGTGAAAACTATTTGAGATAGAGACTTGCGAAAAACGGTTTTGAAATCACAATAAAATGCTCTACATTATTGTTTCTTACACGTATGGAGCTAAGACCGCATATTCTACCGAAAAATTACACTTTTTGTTGGAAAATTGAAAAAAATGGTCCTGTGGAATGTGTTCTCTTGAAATTTGAATAGAAGATGATGCCGTGCCATAAATTACATGCAAAAAATTTTTTTGAAGAGTTTAATAATGATTCTATTTCCGTTTACCAGAAGTTACCAATGTCAATAGTTTTAATTCTGTGATAGTTTTTGTAAAACAAACAGCAATCACCAAATTTCAATATGCTCTTTCCTGAAGATGGCAACACACATAGATTTTTAGTTTCTATTAAGTCTAAGGATACCCGAATCACTTGATGCTACTCTGGGGGTCGCGTCCGAGTCACGTGATGACGTCATCAAAATGGCGGACTTCAATAACGTTTCACAGAAATGAATATAAACCGAAAAGTATTTGTGATGGACTTGCGGAATTTTTATTTTTAATCGGAATTAACTGCTAATGTAATAATAACTTAATAAATTTTGCTGTTGTTGTGTTTCTGCATGCTACACATTAAAATCTTGAATTATGATTACACACTGGTAACACTTAGCCTATCCGTAGACTGCTCGAAGTGTATTTCTGTTTTCTGTGATTTTCTTAATAAACGTAAATTTCCACAAACTTGGAAAAAATCAAATAGGAGAGTGCCATGCAGTATTCAACTTTCTGCTCATTGCCCCTATTAAAAAAGGGGTTCATCATCATCGATCTTCGCCTCTTCATAGGCCTACTTGTCCGAACCTTTTTCACACTTCTCTGGATCGCCCTCACCTGCACCCATTTCAGAACAGGGCAATTTTATCCAAACACATTTGCAGCTATTACATCTCGACTTAACACTTGCACCTTTGATTAGTTCGAGCACATCAGAAGGAGCAGGTGGGTTGGTGCACATGATTGGGACCCATCGATTGTTCTCTTGAGTCCAACCAAAATCTGCTGGTGGGGCAAATTACATCTATTCCATTCCATTGCTTGCAGATGTGCCCGAAGTATAGCTGGTTCAAGTGATGTTTGTGTGGGAGGAATGAACACGGTCCCAGATGCTTCCGGGTAAAAAACCACCACCTCAGTTCACCAACTTCCTTTATCTCTGTTTTGGGAACATACACTTGACATATGAACCTTTCAACAGCCGCCGACGTTTCCTTATCCACAGTTTCCGTCTTTCCCAGATCTGCCAGATCAATGAGAACATCGTCAGCAGCTAGGAAGGCGTACCAGAAGGATATTTTCCCTTTTCTGCTCCTGATAGTACATGGAAACCTAGAAGTGAGTCGGACCGCAGTCGTCCTAGTTCCTCGTAGATTGGTGACACGGGAACACTTCTCCTTTTACTAGCGTGGCCAGTTACGACACGTGTATCTTTTGGTAGTATTGGATATTTAATTAGTGGCAAAATAAATGCATCAGTATCAGGAGAGTAGATTTTCAGCTCTGTAGCACCAGAATTTGCCGCATGGATAGCATGCAATATTAATTTTCAGTCAGCTTCTTCGGGAGTAACCTACTGCTAAGGAAACCGGCATCCATGTGTGTCCCTCGTGCAACTTGTTGCCATGCAACCACTACATTGCGGTTGGTGGCTGCAGCATTTTCTAGAATACACTCTCAAATGAACATTGAAAGTTCACCTTTCGTTTTCTCGTGTGAGAGAAGCTTCTTCGTTGCCATAGTTAGATTTCAGCTTTTGCTTCAATGTGATAATGGATTGGCACAGTATGACCCTGACGAAGTTCTCTTGTGGTACTTTTTAGAGAGTCCTTTATGTATGTGTCAAATACCAAATGAAGTTCATCGTATGATCCGTATTTTTGGTTTAAACTACTTATGAAATGATCGGCAAGTTCTGAAGGGTTCTTGATTGTTGGTGGCTTATCGAGTGCATGTAGCTCTGCCATTCCATCAACAACTGCAACACTAACGAAATCCGGTTGTTGGCTCCATTAACAAACTTGACACTGTGCTCTCCGGGTCTTGTAGTTCGCCGGTAACACTGCAACGCCCGGTTAGAGGCTGCACTGTACTTGTGGGTAGTGTGTAAATTGGAAACTTTGATGGTAAAGCCTCAAGTATCCCTAATAGTTTGCTCTTGTCGTTGCTGTGCAAGATAGACCCATCTGGGCAAAACAATGACCGAGGAAGAACTGACAGCTAGTAATTGCTCACTGCGTTTCGCAGGTCAAACTCCGGTCTTGATTTTGCAACAATCAACATTATTGAGAAAAGATTTCTGTCCTCCTTCAGTTCCATAATGGCACCTTACACAGGAATTCGTACCCTCTTCGAAGCTTGACGACAATTTAATTATACACCCTTCCTTGTAACAATTTTGACAGTGTTTTGTTAATTAAGTGGAAGGAAAGGAAAATAGACATTAAATCCATGTCTGGGATATTAATACAAGTAAGAATCAGCTTGAAAAATTTTATGTCATAACCGGGATTTGAACACGGATCTACCTTTTTATCAAACCCTTCCCTAATACAATAATAAATAGTCAATCACAGAGAAGAATTGACACGATTACGCAATAATATGAGGCCCAGATCTCATATCAAATTCCTTTCTGAACAAAATTCAGCATATTCTGAGCCTAAAATGGTCTAAAATGAGCCTGAACTGGCTAACCATCACAAATAGTTTTCGGTTTATATTCATTTCTGTGAAACAACACGTTATTGAAGTTCGCCATTTTGATGACGTCATCGCGTGACTCGGACGCGACCCCCAGAGTAGCATCAAGTGATTCGGGTATCATTAGACTTAATAGAAACTGAAAATCTAGGTGTGTTGTCTTCTTCAGGAAAGAGCATATTGAAATTTGGAGATTGCTGTTTGTTTTACAAAAACTATCACAGAATTAAAACTATTGACATTGGAAACTTCTGGTAAACGGGAATAGAATCATTATTAAACTCTTCAAAAAATTTGTTTGCATGTAATTTATGGCACGGCATCATCTTCTATTCAAATTTCAAGAGAACACATTCTACAGGACCATTTTTTTCAATTTTCCAATAAAAAGTGTAATTTTTCGGTAGAATATGCGGTCTTAGCTCCATACGTGTAAGAAACAATAATGTAGAGCACTTTATTGTGATTTCAAAACCGTTTTTTGCAAGTCTCTATCTCAAATAGTTTTCACTTTATGGCCATTTCTGTGAAACTCGACTTCCGCCATTTTGATGACGTCATCACGCGACTCAGACGCGACCCCCAGAGTAGCATCAAGTGGTTCGGGTATCCTTAGACTTCATAGTAACTGAAAATATAGGTGTGTTGCTTTCTTCACGAAGGAGCCCACGGGATGTGATTTTCTTACATAAGGTACCCTACTATAAGCCTTCCTTGTATATGCGAAGTAATTTATTGCAAAATGGTACGGCTGTGCTTCAAATAACACACAATATAAGTCTGTGGTAAGAATTCTGAATAATTTTATTGAGAATAAATTCAGTTGCATCTCATCGTAAATCACCTATATACTTAGATCTTTTCGTTGTTTTATCACATTTGTCTTGAAAACCTATATGTTTCCCTTTTTAAAATGGTATTCGTTATACGTACCTGTTATTGCACTCCGAATGCGATATATGCACTATTATGTAGAGTGTCATTATAGACAATTTCTTTTTCCACTTCATATTTTCTGAAAAGTAAGACAAAAATTACTATAGAAGAAATAATATACAAAAGAGCTCAGTTGAATAAAAAACAAGAAAAATAAATAAAATCAGGTAAACTGATGTAAAAAAGTGCCAGTATGTTTTTTTTAATCAGTTATGACTGCAATTATGATATGCAGAATATGTTTTTTTAATTGATTTACAAGTTAAGCTCCAGATTTATTCATTAAGCAGGGCTTAGGGAAGAACAAAGGTCTAGTTTTCTTTTTAATCAGATTAAAATCTTCCAGCATCACAATCGCACACTCACATAAAAATACGAAAAAGAAAGTGAAATTGGCTGGTTTCGGGATTTGAACCATGGAACTCCATAACGTGAGGCCAAAACGTTACCATCTCGGTCACCTGGGTCAGATTAACGGTCTAGTTGTAAGTTATAAGCGCATGTAAAACAATAGTGTTTTTGGTCATAGCTAACTCTATTTTAATTTCCAAAGCCGTAAAATATCACAGTAAAACAATTGACTATGTTGTCATCACCGCCGTCTCGAAAATTACACGAGTAAACACGAGTGACACAGTCTAGAAGGCAGTGGTTGTCATGATAAATGATTTGCTTTTTTTTTTATATAAATTCTTTCGAATACGTATATTATCATAAAATAGGCACCAAATTGAGCATTACTCCGAAACAGGTGAACCGATTTCATCCAGTATCAGTAGACCTCTTCCCATGAACACTATAAATGTGTATACCAAATTCCATAAAAATCCGGTAAAGCGTATTTGAGTTACCGCGTTTTTAAAATAGACACTAAATTGGGTTTTACTCCGGTACCGGACAACCGATTTGGTCCAATATCGGTAGACGTCTTCCCATGTACATTATAAATGGGTATACAAAGTTTCAGGAAAATCCAATAAAGCATATTTGAGTTATCGCGACTTCTCATATATTAACATAAAAGGCAATAAATTGGGCATTATTCCGGTACTGGCCAACCGATTTGGTTGAACATCAACAGACGTCTTTCCATGGATAGTATAAATGCGTATACGAAGTTTCATAAATATCCGATAAGGCGTATTCGAGCTATTGCGCCTTTAAAATATACACTAAATTGGGTTTTACTCCGGTACCGGTCAACAGATTAGGTTCAAATTTAACAGAGTACTTTTCATGGATGTCGTAAATGCGTATACCAAGTTTAATGGAAATCCGATACAGCGTATTTGAATTATGGCGCCTTTCTATTAGAAAGGCGCCATAATCTATTAAAATAGGCACTAAATTGGGCATTACTCCGGTACCGGTGAACCGATTTGGTTCAATATCAATAGGGTTCTTCCCATTGACATTATAAATGTGTTTTCCAAGTTTCATGAAAATCCGAAAAAGCGTATTTGAGTTAGAGCGCGTACAGACACACGGACGGACGGACGGACAGACAGACGGACAGACATTTTTCGTCCCCCACACAATCTCATAAAGTACCATACTGGCACTTAATAATTAGCCTATATCAGCAGTTCAACCCTATTGCCAATGCTTAAAATATTGGCTTTGCTTGGGTGAAGTTTTCTCGGGCAGTCAGCCAGGTGGTTTCGTCAATTAAACCCGACGTTTCGGAGGCCAACGCTGCCTCCATCTTCAAAGGCGTTGAAGTGCCGAGTGGTCGTCCTGGGGTCGTATATATATTAAAGGCTACTTGGACCGTACCGACCAATCAGGTGTCAGTACGGCTCTGCGTCTTCCCATTGGTCCGCTCTCTTCTGTGCTTAATTGTTTGGAGACAATTCTCCCAAATCGGGCTGATGTTAATGCCCACGTCCCTATTCATGTTTTCTGGTTGAAATTTAATTTCTATTGCCTCTCTAATCAGTCGTTCCCAGTAGCCTGATGTTTTGGCCAAGATGGTGGTGTTTGTGAACTGGATTTGGTGTCCTGGGCCTGAGTTTATAGCATGCTCTGCTATCGCTGATTTGTCCGGGTAGAACAGTCTTAGATGTCGGGCATGTTCGTCGCGGCGTTGCTGTATGGTTCTGGATGTCTGGCCGATATACACCCTGCCGCATTTGCATGGAATTTGATATACGCCCAGGTCGTCTTTCACAGGGCGCAGCATATTCCTTATTTTGACTGGCGGTTTGAAAACCGCCTTTATCTTCCTTTTTCCCAGTATTCTTGCCAGCCTCTGGGACAAGTTCCCGTAGTATGGTAGTACCGCTACTCCTGCGGTGTCCTCAGGAACTTGGGTAGTCTTATTTTCCTGGCGAACGGCCCTTTTCAGGGCCTGGCGGATCTCTGCTTCATGGTAGCCATTTTGTAAAAAAGTCTTCCTCAGATGTTCGAGTTCCTCAGGTAGGCTTTCCCTATCAGAGATAGAGACGGCTCTCTTGAAGAGGGTGTGAAGAACCCCACTTCTTTGTGCCGGATGGTGATGGCTGCCCGCGTTTAGGTAAAGGTCGGTGTGTGTCGGTTTCCTGTAAACACGGTGGCCCAGTTTTCCATTGGTCTTTCTCTGTATTAAGATATCGAGGAAGGGAAAACGGCCTTCCTCCTCGATCTCCATAGTGAAGCTGATGTTCTGATGGATACTGTTGAGATGGGTTAGAAAATCCTGCAGTTTATTCGGGCCATGAGGCCAAATGACAAAGGTGTCGTCCACGTATCTGTAAAAACAGGATGGCTTGAGTGGTGAAGTTTTGAGCGCCAACTTCTCGAAATGTTCCATGTATAGGTTGGCTATTGCAGGTGAAAGTGGCGATCCCATGGCTACACCGTCCGTCTGTTCGTAATATTTTCCCCCGTAGAGAAAATACGTCGAAGTGAGCGTGTGCCTGAATAGTTTAATTATGCCGAAACGTCGGGTTTAATTGACGAAACCACCTGGCTGACTGCCCGAGAAAACTTCACTCAGCTTCTGCGCCAGGAAAACCTCAGATCCTACATTGGCTTTGCTTAGTAAAGAAAGTACAGTATAAATGAACCATGTTGGCCGTTGGGTCTGAATTTCTTTGGGAATGAGCGGGAGTTGCCTGAGGATGTGATACCACTCTTTATAGCTTTTAAAAATTGTCATTCTTAACGGCAGATAGTTCATGTTTCTTCTATAGGGAGGGCTCGTATCCTGTCATTTTTCTAAGTTCAACAACAGCAATAATAATAATAAAATCAGGTAAACTGATATAACAAAGTGCCAGTATGCTTTTTTAATCAGTAATAATTGCAGTTATGATATACAGAAAATACGTTTTTTTTTTTTTTTTTTTTTTTTTAAAATAGATCTCCGAGTTAAACTCCAGATCGATTCATTAAGCAGGGCTTACGGAAGAACAAAGGTCTAAAGTTTGATTCTTAACCTTAATTCATATTGGTATGCACTGATATACTAATTCTTAAAATATGTAAACATTTTACAAAATGCATTGACAATGAAATAGTACAGTAAGCCAATAAGAAGATAGTTCCACCTAGCGGTATGCAGTTTTGTTCTGAGTATAGGCTTATGCAATTTTAACGCAACGCAATAACTTTAAAGCTAGTTTCTGTTCGTGAAATAACATTTATAGGCTTATGTTATTCTTTAGGAATGATGTAGGTCAATGAAAGACAATGAATTCCCAGTTTTTTTTAAAAGAAAAATGTAATACTTATTTAAGCACATTGACAAAATAGGACACAAGAATGGAATAGGCTCAATTTAACACAATTGATAATAATAAAAAAAAATTTTGCTTCAGGGTGGACTCGAACGTGATATCTCTTGATTACTAGACAAGCATCTTACCCCAAGACCAAACTACACTACGACATTTGAGTGTCCAATACCATAGAATACTATCTCGTGGTAGCTCACAGAAAAGAAAAATCACCGTATTTCGAAATTAGGCTATATTTCGAGCCTTCTAGTTATCTTATGTTACAATATAGAATAATTTCATTCATTGGTAACATAATATTCGCGATATTCTAGTCATAAATGCGAATTTGGCCCTCACTAAAGCAGAGTACCAACTTAACCAAATTCTCAGAAGTTAATGTTTTTATTTATTAAGAGGTCAGGGATTATAAATCTGACATAGGCTGAAGTAAAATTCAATGCTTTAATCTAATTGTAATCAATTTTAGCAAAATAATTAGTCATTATACAACAGCATTTCGTCTATAATCGTACATATGGGAACATTTGTTTTTCATGTAGGTGTCAAATTCAAATTCAAATTCAAATTCAAATTCTTTCTTTATTGGTCCTGAGAATCACTATGTACAACGTACAATTTGATAATGGACAAGTCAACATATAATTAAACTAGACTAAGCTAAAATAATAAGAAATATTATTGTTTATAATAATTGCAAGATGAATCTAAAGTACCTATGCATTTTTTGTAAGGTATTCCTCAACTGAATAAAAGCAATTGTCTATCAAATATGCCTTAAGGGATTTTTTGAATGAGGGTTTTTGGTGGATTAATTTGAGCTGCTTTGGAAGACTGTTATATAATTTAATTACAGAGTAAAAGGTTCCTTTATGAAATAGAGTGATTCTGTGGTGTTGTGAATAAAAATCAGAACGGTGTCTGGTGTAGTGCGAGTGTACTTCATTGTTTTTTACAAATGGAGAGTGGCCATCTATTGTAGTTTTACTAATTAACATTAAGCTTTGATATATGTACAAACATGGTAGTGGGAGGATGCCGAGGTTTTTGAATAGGGGTTTACATGAAGCTCTTGAATTTAGCCCTTCCATTATTCTAATTATTTTCTTTTGGGTTCTGAAACATTTAATAGCTGAAGATGATCTTCCCCAAAATGCTAACCCATATGCAAGGAGAGAGTGGATGTATGCAAAGTAAACTATTCTGAGAGTTTCCTTACTAGTACAGTTGGATAAAATTCTCATTAAGTAGGTGGCTTTACAGAGCTTTTTATTTACTTCATCAATGTGAATATCCCAATGTAAATTATTTTGAATCCATAGTCCTAAAAATTTTGTGCATTCAACTTTCTCAATTGTCTGATTGCAGAGTGTTATTTGAGTGGAGTGTTTATTGTTTCGAGTCGAGTGGAAGTCCATACAGACGGTTTTATTTAGATTAATAACAAGATGGTTAAATGAAAAGTAGTTAGTAATTTGGTGTGTAGTGATACCTATGGAGTTTAGAAAGGCGCTTTCATGAGGAGCTTTAATCAGGATATTTGTGTCATCTGCGAATAAAATTGAGCTTGAGTTGGGATCAATCAGACAGAAATCATTGACAAAAAGTATAAATAGGATAGGTCCTAATATTGAACCCTGTGGGACACCAAACTTCGTTTTTAATAGATTGGAGCGATAGCAACTAGTTACATTGTCTTGCGAATGCTTAATTTCTGTTAATTGAAGGCGGTTGCACAGGTATGTCTCAAGCCATTTATTTGGCAACCCCCTAATTCCAAAATTTTCAAGCTTTAGTAGGAGTTTCTTGTGGTCAACTAAGTCGAATGCTTTGGAGAGGTCTAAGAATATGGCAGAAGTAAATTCTTTCTCGTCAACAGCTTTAAGGGCATCATACAAAAATTTGAAGATGGCTGATTCTGTAGAACGATTTTTTCTGAAACCATGTTGGGACTCAGATAATAGTTTGTTCTTTTCAAGGAAACTTAGTAAGCGTGAGTTGAAAATTTTTTCTAATATTTTAGAGAATACTGATACTAATGCTATGGGCCTATAGTTTGAAATATTATCTTTTTTACCTTTTTTAAACAGGGGTTTTATTATAGATGTCTTTAGACATGTCGGAAAATTTCCATTTTTGAGGGATTCATTGCAGATATGAGTTAAGGGCTGGATAATCAGTTGTGAACATTTTTTGACAAGAGAGTCAGGTATGTCGTCGATTCCTGAAGTGTGTTTAGATTTCAAATTTTTTATGATATTGATGATTTCGCCTTCATTTGTTGGGGCAAGAAACATTGAAGACTGATTTATAGGAAAAGAGGATGGAATTGTGTGTGATGATCTGTTGTGAGTATTTTTTGATATGAGGTCTTCGGCTATATTTGCAAAGTAAGTGTTAAAGAAATTAGCAATATTTATGGGATCAGAGATACAGTGCGAATTGTTGTTAAGGGTGATGTTTGGTTCAACCCCTTTCCTGATGTTGGTAGTTTCTTTTTTGACTACGTTCCATGACGCTTTCATTTTATTGTTAGAGTTTTTAATGTAATCATGATTAGTTCGTTTTTTAGCTTCCCTTATCACACTAGCCAAAGTTAATTTAAATTTCTTGAAGAAGTTATTAAAATCTGTATCGTTAGTTCTGATTTTAGACAATTCATATAGATGACGTTTTGTTTCGCATGACTTTTTGATGCCTGATGTGATCCATTTATTGTTAGTGGTATTTGTAATGACTTTTACAAGCTTTTTTGGAAAGGCAATGTCAATATAGTAGCGAAGGGTGCTAAGAAAGATATCAAATTTTTGAGAAGTGTCTTCATTTAGGTAGACTTCAACCCAAGTTTCTTTCTTTAGTAAGAATTTGAAATACTCGATTGCTTGTTCACTAAATATTCTTTTTTCAGTAACTTCTGTTCTTTTAGGATTGTTCAGTGAAATAGGAAGGGTTAGCAGTTGAGCATAGTGGTCACTGAAACCAGTGTTTAGAATTTCGATTTGACAGAGATTTATATCTGTATTTAATATGATCTGATCTATGGTTGATGAGGAGTGCGGTGTCGTGCGAGTTGGCGAATGAACGGCTGGTTTAAGATTGAAAGCTAATAGTAGGTCCAATAACTCTGATAAGGTTTTAGACTTTTTGCTAAAATCAATGTTGAGGTCTCCACATAATACAAGTGTTTTATAAAGAAGTTTAGTTTTATTGAGGGCAATTTCTAGAGTGGTAAGAAAATTTTTTAGGTCACCTGATGGTGATCTGTATATACATATAATGGCAATATTGTAGTCTGGTAATGTTAGGCCTGAAATTTCAAAGTCTTTTTCGATGTTTAGGTTGTTCAGAATGTCAAGATTAGCAAAAGAAAGAGAGTTCCTTATGAAAATGCAGTTACCCCCGTGAGTAAATGTTTTTCTGCTTGAATTAGCAGCAAGAGTGAAGTTAGGTATTATTGTGTGTTGCAGGGCATCCTCCCTAAGCCAATGTTCAGTAAAGCATAATACACTTGTATTTGAAAGTTTGGTTGACAGAAGGATTTCAATTTCATTGATTTTGTTATTAAGTGATTGGACATTCTGATGGTAAAGGAGTATATTAGTAGGGGGCATATTTGAAAGATCACTTACTTTTATTTCGGATACTTTCACCTCATCCTGATGTGGAGTAACTTTAAAGTTTCCTGCTGAGCTATTGATTGAGTTAATGACAGGATGGTCAGTTACAGTAAAAAATCATTTGCAAGTTTAGTCGGAAGTTTTGAAAGTCTTTTTGATTTGGATTCTACTAAAACGCTTGAAGAGTCCATATGGGATTCTCCAACAGAATATGCTCTCCGCAAAGCTGGTGCTGGTAGCTCTACGCTGTGCTCAATGCAGGGGCTAGGAATGCCAGATGAATTGCATTCTGTTGTAGTCGTAAATGAAGAATTTATAAAACCCACTTCTGTTGAAGTAGGCTTCTGAGATGCGTGTGCTGGTAGCTCGACGATATGCCCTTTGCTTGAGACGGGAATACCAGGGCCCTCAGTGGAAATTAACGTTGGTGCTGGTTGCTGCTCCATGGTAAGTTTCCCAGCCCTCTGGGATACCGGTTGCTCCACGATGCACTCGATGTGGGGCACCACAGATATGTTTGACGCTGTAGTCTCCCTTGTTGAAGAATCTATATTATTCATATTAGCCTTTAGAGGAACAGGTGCCGGCTGATTGACAATACTCATGGGATAAGATACCATTTCAGATGCTTTGATTACCTCTGTAGGTTCACATATTGATTTATTTTGTAATGAGGAAATTACATTACATAGTAGCTGGCCAAATTTAAGGGAACCAACCCTATTTAAATGCACACCATCCTTGGCCATATCACTATCGTCCAGCCAACAGTTACCATCTACCAAGGTGATATGTTCTTTAATTGAGCATAACCAGTCGAGTTCACTATTTATTCTGTTTATTCTTTTTTCACTAACATCTTTTCTTCTGAGAATGCAGCTTAAGACAATTTCAGAGTTTGGAATTTTAGCACGGACACTGTTTACCAAATCCATGGTGTCACCCATAACCTCCTCTGCCATTACACCTCTGTTGATACTATTGGTACCAACATGCAATACAACAACTTTTGGATTTATATTAGCTAAGGGAATTTCGTCAATTTTATGCTTTAGCCTCTCTGTGGTTATCCCTGGGTAGCAGAACACAGGGAAGCCACGTTTTATGCATACATCACCCGATAACTTCAACAGGGAGTCACCGAGAATCACTGCTTGATGGGCCTGGCTTTTTTGGCCTAGCGTAACTCCCTCTTTTAGAGCAGCTGTAGAACTAGACTGGCTGGCATCAGATAGGTTAAATGTTGAAGGGGTCATCTTTTTGACGTGCTTCAAGTTTGCTGAAGATCTGTTCTGAATAATAGGTGTAGCTGGATAGCATTTTTTTAGGTTATGTAGCGAGGTATTTTCATTATTACTAGAAGATGGCTGGTTCCAATCTTCGTGTTTACTTCCTTCAAGAGGAGCGTAACTGTTTTTTAGTGGGATTGGACTAGAAATCCAGGATTGTGGTGGGATAATACTTGCACCAGGTTTTATAAAACCAGTAACTTTATGATCACATTTCTGCATTAATTGTCTTGAAAGGTTTCTTCCCTGGCTGTCCGCAAAGATATTAACTTTCATGGGATTAGAGCCATAAGATTTCTTGGCACACGAATTGTTTGCAGTCTCACGTGTTACATCACAAGACTTGGCTCCAGGCTTACCATGACTAATCACCTCCTCTTGACGATTTTCCAGGATCTCATATCTATTTGAAGTTGATATTGCAAAGGAATTAGCAACTGGTGAAGACGATTTGTTAGTGTTGCATCTATTACTGTTATAGACAACTGACTCCCAGCCCCTACTGGGTCTCCTATAGGTACAATCCCTCATTTCAAGTAAGTTGTTATCAACCCCTCGTACATTTTGGTTTACCTCAATATTAGCAATTCGATTTTTCAGCAATTGGTTTTCACTTTTTAACTGCTCTAAGTCAGATTGCAGTATGTCTATAATTTCCATGGCATTACGGTAATTGTCATCATCCAAGATAGCGTCGTTCAGACTGTAACCGCCATTTTCTCGGCAAATATCACAAAACCACACTTCCTTTTCGTCTATAATTTCTGAGTTTGTGAGTTTTGCACAATTGAAGTGCATCCATCAGGGATAATATACATTCAATTTGCTACAGTTTTTTTATGAGATTGGTTGCATGTGATAATTTCTGAGAGATAGAAGTAATAACCTTATGATAAGACACTGCACATTAGTTGCATCACAGATACACATCAAAAGTGCCACCAAGTATCGCATGAATCACACAGAACACCATTTTTTACCATCCTTCTACATTTACGACACCTTTCATTTATCTTTAGTCGAATTTTAACAGGAGCAGACACAGACTCGTCACTACACCCAGGCGCCATCTTTTACAATTAACTGTCAACTGTCCATGGCAACTGAAGGAAGCTTTATAAGCTGTCATTAATTGATGACGCTATAAGAAAGAACCGAGAATTTGATTTTGCATTTGAGAAGGTGCCTTCTGTTTACCCTCCTTTACTAAAGAAGGTTTCGACAGGAATTGAAGGGTTGTACCAGAATTACTCTTTATTTACCTTAGTTACGGAACTCGCCCGCTGATTGGTTGGCCGCGAGCCAATCAAAATGCTTCGAAATGAACCAAAATATTATAATTAATTTGACTGATAATTACTCTTTATTTCGGTACTGGACAACCGATTAGGTCCAAATTCAATAGGCTTATTGCCATGATTGTTATAAATAAGTATATGAAGTTTCATGAAAATCCGATAAAGCGTATTTGAGTTACCGCGCCTTTTCTTATATGATACCATAAAAGGGCACTAAATTGGGTATTATTCCGGTACCGGCCAACCGATTTGGTCCAATATCAACAGACATCTTCCCATAGACATTATAAATAGGTATTCCAAGTTTCATGAAAATCCGATAAAGCGTATGTGAGTTATGGCGCCTTTAAAATATACACTAAATTGGGTTTTACTCCGGTACCGGTGAACCGATTTGGTCCAATTTCAATAGGGTTCTTCCCATGGACATTATAAACGCGTATACCAAGTTTCATTAAAATTCGATAAAGCGTATTTGAGTTAGAGCGCGTACAGACACACGGACGGACGGACGGACGGACGGACGGACGGACGGACAGACGGACAGACATTTTTCGTCCCCCACACAATCTCATAAAGTACCATACTGGCACTTAATAACAGTGAGTATTTATTTATACTATTATTTTTTCTAAGAACATATTTGCTTGGTATCGTATCATATTAATTACCATCTCCTCTCTTGTTCCAAAATAAAAAGAATTACGAAATTTTCAGAATTGTATTATTTTTCATCCCATAAGGGTTGAAAAGTAAATAATATATACCAGAAATGTGCTCTTCTCCCATAGTCAGTCATATATGAATTTTTGTAAATATATTGGTTGATTGGTAGGCCTATATGGTTATTTAACGACGGGGATGTACTGCAACTTAGGCCTGTGACCGTCGCCGGTGTGCCGTAATTTTATCCCGCAGGAGTTCTTTTACATGCCTGACTTGGGCATATTTATGCACACATTATTGCCATCGACCTGGGACGGGATCAAACCCGCAACCTTGGGCACATAAAATTAGCGCGATACTAACTGCGCCACCGAGGCCGGCGTAAATTTGTTGGAAATAGCGTTCTTGTCAATAATATCTGTTAACAATGTCAATGTTTTGTCAAAACTAAATATATCCATATAACCTGACCCGAATAGTCTGTGTCCGAAAACATCCGTTACTTAATGAACAAGATAAAAATATCACAACAGTGACTGAGTTCAATTATTAGGTTATAATTTAGTTATTTTGGAGTACACTTACCCTTGATATTTTAAAATGATGCAACCATCTGGCAATAGATAGTGTTGTCAATACCTACAAATTTATTCTTAAAAGCGTTTAACAATGTTGTGGCGTGCTTAGAATAAATTTGAGTAGGATCAGTGAATGTAATTGTATTATTTTCATGTAAATAGAGCTGCACCCGTCATTCTTAATTACGTATCCGTTGCACATATACGAATAATTAAGTTGAAGCATAGCTCATTAGAGAAGGCTAGTTGTCTTCTCAATTCCTTCATTGCATTCGGCCGATATGCTGAGTTCAGTAACCTTGATTTTACTACCTCCTGGATGTCTTTTGGACATAGGCGCCAAATTTCGGGGTGATTTGCGTTTCCAGCACCCCCAAAATAAATATTGGGGGTGTTCAGCGCCCCCAAAATAAATATTGGGGGTGTTCAGCACCCCCAATAACATTTACATACATAGGCCTACATATTAAGAGTTTATTATTCCTCAAGAAAAGTGGTTGTGTTGTTACTAATGCAATAATTATTCCTTAAACATACTACGAACAGGGTGTTCATCAATTAGTAATCTCGTTTGTTGTAATGAAGAAAGACTTTCAACATAAATTATATTAAACTTGAATATGATTTTCTTTCTTAGTGAGCATCTCCAATAAATTGGTGCCTTCGAGTATTGTAATTTTAAAACGTGAAATGAACAAACGACATTTAATTTCTTACTCTTTACAATGATAAAAAGCGACCATTTACTAATATTCTACAACTGAAATAACATTTTATGACTAAACTGAATTCATTAACTGTTACTAAATGCTCCACGAGTGACGGAGGTGGTTGCCCCATACGGTATCGTCGAGATCCCAGGTTAAAAATGTCACCAGTTCACAGATTTTCTAAGGGTTGGCAAAGCAGGATTAAATTCTGAAGAAGCTTTAAATATACAAGGGCTACTTAAAGACTGATATTTCAATCGTTATTTCAGTTTTAGTGTGGATTTTGCAATATCCAGAGGATGGTCTAATAAGAATAAAGGATAAGAACAAACTATTTGCTCCGCAAAACCATTAAAAATTGAACAGTGATTGTTAGTATTCCGTTCAATAAGATATTAACATGTTAAAGAAATACGTGTACATGATCAAACAGTATTAGAAAATTAATAATTTGTTATTAATGATGCGTTCTAATTTCATACACGTAATTTTCTATTTTTGGCAAGATTTTTTTATATTGAATAAGTAATTAGTTATATATTTTCTCTGGCCATATTTTTATAAGTTATTTTGAAAATAACCTTGAAAACTTAATCGTAATTTTCGTTAATAATAAATTTATCCTTAAAAGTCATGGAGTCCATAGACCGGGTCTACTGTGAATAATGAATAATCCGGCACTGGGGATTTAATTACTTACTTCAAAGCTCGATGCCATTCACGAAAATCACAGATGCAACAAACAAGTGGATATATAGAAACGTTCTACAGGCTTTAAGAAAATCTAAGGCTACCAAATTATTGTAAAATATTATTTGTGATAATTTGTGATATTGTGATATTTTTTGTCTTTGAAACACACGACTTTCGCTTACACAAATAATATTTTCCAAAGAACGATTCGTAACTCAACTAATTTTAACCATTTGTATATTTAATAAGTAAACAATAATCCGTGGTTCTACTTCTGACGGAATAACCGGGCCACTGCGTCATCTATTCCCGTCATTCAACTTCATTACAATTATCAGAATTATTTGATATGTATCAACATGTCAACTTATTCATAGGCCTATTTTAACGGTTTTCTTGACTGACCCCTAAATTTATATTCGTGTACCGTTTCAGTTCACTAAATGCACTTCATTTCAGACCGAATTATTGAGTTCAGAAAATTTGAGATTGTGCTAAGGGCCCAACTTCGAAAGTGGTTTCAAGTCTTTATTTTAAAATCACAGACATATGTTGACGTGTACAATTGTTTTAACGTGTGGTCCATAATTTCATAGTTAAACCGTTCTCATACCTAACAATCTGGGATATGAATTTCCTTAAAACACTACAATAGTGAAAACAAGATTGCCTGGCAAAATACAATAATTTCAGAATATAAATTCGTAAAAAAGTCGTAAAATTTATAGCACTTCGAAAAATCTGTAATTCGAAGTACAGACACATGGTAGTAATAGTAGTCAGAGGTGTACACATTCTGATTTTAGCTTGCCTGCCCCTTTGAAATTCTGCAACCAGTCACAGCTTTTAACTTGCTTGACTTGAAAGCAAGCCAGATTACAACGATGATAAGAAATGCTGTCGCTATGAGTCACAAGCTCTTCATAACCTGATGGGTTGCACAGGACCTAAGGAAACTGCAAGGCCTGGCGGAAAGAATATGAAACTGGGTATAGCAGTGCACTGGTAAGTCGTGCAGTTACGTAGTTGAGGAACTTCAGATGTGTTTAGAGAATTTTACCCTGAAGGAAGCCGAGGAGAAACTAAAATGTGGTCAGTTTGAATTATCAATGAACAAAGGTAGTACTAGTCCGGCATGGGAAAAATTTTCAAACATTTTCGAGAAAACATCATAAAATCATTAATAATTTGTGATATTACAAGCTGAGGTAGATTTCGAAGTGCTTTTGTTTTAATTTACTGTCGCTGCGTAGCATTCTTCTTCTTTAGCCTTGGCATGACAAACCCGCAATAATAACTGCAAAAAAGAGGAAAGAGAACTTTTTCAAACATTCAAATCTCGCCTTATATGATAACTATCAAGAAACTAGTTATTGATTTGTAGAGTACTCATCAAGAGCTTTTCAACGATACCCCACAAGACGTAGTTTCGAAAATTTCGAATTTCCATCCCCATACCCCCACCCCCACTCGTACTCCCAAAACCCCCGAATCGTTGGTGTCACTGTGAACTCCATAAGGAGTACTCTAATTTATTCAATCAAAGTTTCCCTCTTGCGCCAATTTTGCTCATTAACGAACTTGTCTGAACTATTGGGCCTAGAAATAACATAATAAAATTTGATTCAAATATCTTGAAAATTACGGCCGCTAGCGTGTAAAGATATATATATATATAAATATATATATATACATATACATATACATATACTGTATATAAATATAAATATCTTCATAGGGGCCGAGATATAAATGTTTTAAAATTTCAACCCCCTCCCCCGACCACCCTCTTGCGCCAATTTTGCTCATTAACGAACTTGTCTGAACTATTGGGCCTAGAATTAACATAATAAAATTTGATTCAAATATCTTGAAAATTACGGCCGCTAGCGTGTAAAGATATATATATATATATATACATACACATATACATATACATATACATATACTGTATATAAATATAAATATCTCAATTTTTTTAACAGGCGGTGGTTTCGTACTTAGGGAGGCATGAAACGTAAAGATATGAACGAATTTTTTTAAAGTCATTAGGTAGATTAGGTAGATTAGATTTTTCTTCGAAATCTACCTAATAATAAAAATAATAATTGTGTTAAGACGCTAAAAGGATTTTAATACTTTATCCACCTTTTATTTATCTGCATGGTGAATTTCTTCTACCAGCATGTAGAAAAGCTAGAAAGTATTACCTACACTAGCAACTACAGTTGTTTAGCTGATAGGAATGTCGCAAGCTTATTCTGACTTGCCTAGGCTGGCTTTGACCTGACCCATCAGGCTTAAAGAAACCTGCCTGCTTCCTAGCTATGACGCTGGCAACTTGCTTGCCTGGCGTTCAAGCGGGTTTGGGCAAGCTAAAATCGAGATTTGTACACCTCTAATAGTAGTGTGTAGGTTATATATTTATCATGAACTTCATACTGCAAACCATATTATTTACATTAGCCAGCGCACGGTAGGTATAGATCGTACGTGTTCATCATACGCTATAGTGTACTTAAATCGTTTACCCGAAAAATACCCAACTTCAAAAAATCTACCTACATAACCTAAACTCACTAACGTAACCCTCTACCCGTCGAAGCAAAGTAAACATTACCAGGGCTGAAACATATAAGGGGGGAAAAACTTAGATTTTCCTAATTAGGCAAATTGAAATAGCCCTTGCCAATTGTCTTCGTCCAACAACAAGTTTTGACATCTCTCTTTCAGAATAGTAGACCAAGAGTGTAGGGGTACAGGGGAACAAAAGTATGCTTAACCAGGTGGGTTATAAAAGAGAATTTAGGAAAATTGATCTAAAATAATATTTATTTTAACTTTTATGTGCGTGTGTGTTTTTTTAACTTGATGAATATAGTGTTGTAGTGAAGAAATTACTTAATACTATAAATTTTAAGAATGACAAATAATCCTTAAATAAGTGGCCATTCATTAACTAAGCTCAATATCTTATGGGATTAGTATTTTGGAAGTCCCAGGTACAAATCCAACTAAACGGAGAACTTTTATCGGTTTCTGTTAGTCGTAATAGCAAATGATGAGGCAGAAAGAATAAAATAAAATCTAGGTAATTGATACGTACCGCATAGACAAGTAATAGTACTATCAATCTGTTACTGTAAGTACAGATAACATAGAACTATGAATGTGGAACGTTCTTAGCAAACAAGATATGTGAGGAACCACTCTATGATGTATCGCGAAATGATCATAGAACTTAAAGCGATTTTTTAATAATCAAGATGTATAAGAAAAGTAATTAGATTAATTGCAACATTGTTCCATATAAGGAAGTCGTTTCCTGAGTCTACAGTCTTGTTACAGTGATGTTTTGAATCCCTAAACTTTGACTTCGAAGCAATGTTTAGTTTAAATTTAAGGTTTAAAGAGCACACAGAGACACGTGGTTGACGCATTGTCACTTAAATACTAAGTGCAAACGTATACAGTGTACAGAGCCAGATACTTTTGTCGAGTTTCGTCAATGAAGTGCTAAAGATTTTTATATAGTTGCTAAGCAGCTAAATTGAAATATTGACAGTGTCAGTAACTTTATATTCTTCAAATTCCGTCTGGAAACTTTAAACTTGTCTGTACAGTAAACTATGCACTAGCCTATGCATGATGTAACCTTGTCTTGCTACTATTAGAAATTTCTGTATTATATTGTATTATTTCACCATTTTTAATACTGATAACATTCTTAACAATATATTAATTGAAGAAACAGAGACGTGAGTTATTTTATATAAGAAGAATTGAAGAATTAATCCTATATAATTTAAAAAGCTTCCATGGGTTAATATGCATGTGAAATTGTTGCCCACTACAAGGGAAAAAGTGACTGGAGAACAAAAATAGTCCGTGAATCCTCGTGTAAATTAAATGAATTACCTTTTAAAAATCATCGTTGTAAATCGATGAACTAAATGATGTTTCTTTCTCTCATTTTCTATTCCTAATCACAAAAGAGTATACTACTGGAATCTCTTCATCGACCATGGTGTGTAACTGGTTCGTACTTTGGTAGTTATTGACGTTACTCACTACTACTTCACCCTTGAAATATGTTGTCGATGATAGAACTGTTGCATGAAAAAGTCGCTTATTTACTATTATCCTTAAGCTTGATTAGGTAAAATCCCAGGGAAAAAATTGTCGCTGGTGGAACTAAAATAGTATGAATAAATAATTACTAACACCATCTACAATGTCTTTATATTCAGTTGCGTAGCTAACGTTTGTTTAATCCCTCATTAACTGATTTACATTTCATATAGATATAGATATAGTTTATTCTTGTGTCGTAATATTAACACCCTTGGCGTTACAAAGGTTTTCGCCATAGGATGTACCTCCTACCATTACACACTAATATTAACATAAAAGCCTTGAGTACCTATAAATTATGGTATTCCTGTATTTGCCTTACTTGTGAACAAAGCAAAAAGGATTTAATACACTTGCTCACTTAATTCTAGGATTCGTTTTTCCCATTTTTTTTTAACAATGTATAAAAAGTTCCCCATTTCCTTCAAAGTTTTCATATTCTTTGTCGTTGTTAATTTCTTATAATTTCATACCAAATATAATATTAGTAGATGAACATAATATGGACTGTAAAACAAATTTGATAATAAGATGGGCTAGAAAATTCCGATTTAACTCACCAGAACAATTCAGAGTTGCCTATTCATGATACCCATATAGCCTTATAATGAAAATCACCTATAGGCCCTACCTGCGGACCATCGCGAAAGAAAGCTAAATTCCGGGGTGCGCGGGCAAAGAGAGTTAAGTCCACTTTCTTGTTACTGAGAATTAGAGAGACTTAACACACTATACCAGCCCAACATAGCTTTAGAGATGGATAAACCCATGAGGAACACATCCATAACTACCTTACGTTTTTGAATATGACTTACTGGACTTAACACAAATGTAGAGAACATTTTTATCTATAACTCTATGGACATATCTCAATTTTTTAGGATGATGGACTTAACTCTCTTTGCCCGCGCACCCCGGAATTTATACCATATTTAGAATTTTTTGTTTATATATAGGCCCTGTATTTTCACATCATCTTTGTTTTAGAACCATAAACATTTTCACCAGTACATACAAACTAAGATTAACGGCGTATTTCCCGTTACACATAACACGCTATATACACCTCTTATAGCATACGATATACAGTATATAAGTTCTACTACATAATTATATATACAATAATATACTATATACCAGGAATGGTTACAGCAGTCGCGAATGACATGTGAACCACTTACTTCACTCGTATTCAGAAGTCTTGATTAAGAAATGAACCTTGCTTTTGTGACAAGCATGTAACAGGCCTGAAAAATTCGAAGCTAATGGTATAATGAATAATTAACATAATATGATGGAGGTTCAAAACAGCGGATGATCGGAACTATTGAAAATCAAGTGGCTAAACAAACTCTGAATTTTGAAAAGAAACGTATGATATGTGAAACGATTCCATACTAAAGTGATTTGTATTAATTTTTTTAGTCAATAATTGCAATTTTTAAACTTATAATTTGTTTTAAACTAGGACATATAACATTTGTTTGGATAACGTTGGCAGCCCTCGTATTAATTTCGAGTGGCTAGATCCAGGGCCGTAGCAAGGTCCTTTTGCGCCCTTGGCGAGTTTTACAAATGTGCGCCCTCCAATACTGGGGAGTCTGAACAATTTTTTAAAAATTGTCTGTAAAATTGTTTATTATTTTAATAAAAAAACACTGTTATTATCAAAGAAAACCTAAACCTCAATTTGAAAATGAACTAAGTGTTGGACTTTCAAGGTACTAAAACCTTATTTTCAGACGATTGAACTACTTAAAAAATAATTAAATCATAAGATCTAGAATTTTTATTGCTTGATAAATTGCACCAGTCTAAAAAAAGGTGGTATTTTTCATGATTAATTTTGCGCCCTCTTTGTACCTGCGCCCTTGGCGGGGGCACATCTCGCCACCGCCTAGCTACGGCCCTGGCTAGATCTAAAAAGACTCCGAAAATGTATTGTAGTGCATGTAAACGTTATAAAAATACCGGTACGCAGGGATGCTACACTGAACGAGTCTCATGATTTACAAGCTATAATATTAAGAACTATTTAACAGGAAATCTTAAGGATATAGTTACGTAACTTACTCCAAGTACTGTATGTCCAATGAGATAAATTCAACTTTCAGTCTGTGGATTTTTTACTGTGCCTTTTTCATGTCATTCTGTTGTACTGGAGCTTTTTGTATTTATATGTAATTAATAATTAATTTAATTATTATATTACCTGAAAAGTAAATATAAATTGATTTTGTATGTTCCCATGAAGTACATTACATTTTGTGTTATCTGTAGAATACGGCCAACGAAAATAAAACAAATATTTTTTTCCTTAATGCCTAGAGAACACTCGACAGCGGTAACCTAAGTCATTCACACCTCATTCACCATTTACTGTATTTTTATAATTTATTTTCTCTTCCTATTGGGTGATTGCCCCGTGAAACAGTTAATGCAAATAAGAAAACAACCATAAGTAAATTTCAATCCGACATCCGCTTCCGCGAGTTCTGAAAAACAACACGTGTGTTGTTCACACGAGTGATTTGATCAGCGGTCTTAGAATGAGAGTCCTCGACGTCACTGCTTAGGCTAATGGATTCTGCATTAACCTTTTCACTGCTACTGACGTATAGATTCGTCACCACAAAAATCGCAATAATTAAATTAATTGAGTAACAATTAATATTAAAGTTTGAGGATTTTTATTATGTTTTGGTTATCTGTTTGGTATGGAAACGAGCTATACCACTAAAACATTTCTTATAGATTTCAAACTTATAATTCACTGTTAATTGCCTTCAATGCTTATATTAGTATGTCGTAATAATATTGTAGTATACATTTTCAAGGTAACCTTTTAATTGATTCTTGTCAAGTAGCCTATAATGTTGTCTGCAATATTGATTTTTATTCTTTTCAATATTTCAAGTGTAGTTCACGTTAAAATTAAAATGTGTACTAAAGATATAAATTTTCTTAGTGGATACAGAACATAAGTGCTTTGATTGTTTGTGTTGTTATGTTCATTTTACGTAATAGTGTGACGCCAAATTACACATGTATCTTATATATTGTACTAATTTATATTTATTCCATACATATTAGGTCGTCAGTAATATTCGTAAGCCTTATAGGCTTTAAAGTTTTCTATAAGAATACTTAGATACCATCTGTATTCAAAACAGTAGATTTCTTCTTCTTTTTTGATAAACCTATAACACATTTATACTGCATGCTGTTATGATAATCCTTTGGATGTAGAGGAAGATTGTTATAAAATGGACTTGTCATAAAATATGGTGTTCACATAGGGTAAGTATGATCTTGCATAACCCTTTTGTGTGTAATAGACAAGTAACTAGTACACTCAAAAGGGCTAACCAAGAAGGTTTTACTTACATGAACAGTATACTGTAGTTTATGAAAGTCCATCTTAAATGCATATATAATTGCCGTGTTTTATGAATATTATTCACGACTTAATAATATGTATGGATTGAATATAAAGATGTATGAAATGTAAGATACATGTGTAAATTTCCTTTACGATATATTTAAAATCAACATATCAGCATAAGAAAACAAACAAAGCACTTATGTGCAAAAAGATTTTCCATTTCCACCAAGAAAGTTTACATCTTTAATGTACATTTTAAATTTAACTTGAACCACTTGAAACTTTGAAAATAATAGAGAACAGTATTTGACAAAACCAATTACAGGGTTGCTTAGAAAATTTAAACTATAATATTGTTACCATATATCAATTTATGTTTGTCTTAACTTGATGAATGTATCTGCAAGGTTATATAGCAAATAGTATTAGTCACAAGGAAAATTTGTATAATCAAAATATTTGAATAATTGTAAATACTTTAATTTAATCAGTTGTAAATAACTTTACAGTGGTTATTGTAATAAAAGGTAATGTTACATGTTGTTATTTGCTTTCTTTCTGCTGTGCTAATATAAGCTCTTTGTTATACTTAAGGTTACCAATTTTGGTCGTTAAACTAAGATATTTTTGAAGGAATAGGGGGGGAATTTTCGATTATATTATATACAAATTCAGCTTTGAAGGCTTAAATTTTTTGCTGCAGGTGCCAAGTTGCTTACATCAGTTCACTGAAATCTACACTAGATAGTTTATCCCTGGATTATTGTAATCGAAACGTAGATTAGGCTATATTATATTATATGTTAGTTTAGAATATTTACGGTAATTGAACATTCTTCTTTTCACCAGATTCAGGATAACTTGTGAAATTGAAAATGTTCAGGTAAGCTTGAAACATCTCAGTACTAGGTACTGCGTTTTGTTAGTTACCTCTGTGGGCGCGTACTTACTTTGGCGTGTGTTTCTTCTCCACAATGGCACCGACTCAATGAGACTTGAATATGCCACCTTCACACACGTCTCCATCACATAACGGATTAACTGACTACTCTAATTTTCAATGCAAACTCAACACAGACGCCTCAAGATGACCTCCATCTGCGTCCCTCTAAAAAAAATTTTTAAACTTTTTTCGAAAACAAAATACTTTTATAAGGCACATGAAAACGGACCATCTGACTATACTTTTTTAAACATTTGTAATTAAATTTACACAATGGGTTCTCCAAGACATAATTACATTCATCAAATTGAACTCCCAAAAACGTAGTAGATTCCAATTTTATTAAATATTTATTTTGTTTACAAATTTTAATATCTTTTATGTTTTTCTTCTATGGATTATGAAAATGAATTAATCTGGTAATATTCAGATTCAAGCAGAGATTGCTATCATACCAGCAAAGTCCTTTAACAACTCATTACACCTTGCTTCAAGACGCTGTCCATTTGTATCATTTACGACAATCAAGGTGTCGCGACATATTGATATGTCGCCAACATACATACATAAAAACAGTATTTCAAATAATGGGTAAAACATTAACAGAAACAATACTGACCCTAAAATGGAGCCCTGAAGGACACCAACACATATACGTAGATTATGAAATCTATATTTACTAGCATGTCTTTTTTGTTTTATGTAATATTTCCACATAATGATACCTATCATTAAGATAAGAAGAGAACTGAAGATACTTCTTCTATGCCATTTCTATCAAGTTTAGTCAGAAGCAGATTATGACTCACACAGTCAAATGCTCTGCTGAGTCACTGACTATCCCAACAGGGCCCTTGCTCAATTCAAGACAGAACAAAATGTCTTGGACACCATAAATTTCATTATTGGTTAATTTTGAGGGTCTATAACCATGCTGATTGTCATGAAAAATATTGGAGTTATCAATATGCCTATACGTGATCAGCATGTCCAACATGCAAGGCTCGAAAACTATGGGGATGATATTTCCAATAGAAATGGTACTTTGATTTCAGTTTTCATTTTATCAGATTTTCTGAATTATTGGATTTGCTTTTGGGGAAAAATATGTCAAAACAGAAAGATAAATTAATTATATCATCGGCTTAATTATAATGCTTTTAGCAGTCAGCATAGTAGGAAACTCATCAGGCCCAGATGATAGTTTATGTTAGAGTTTCATTGTATAATCGTTTGAACTTCTAATTCTGAGAACTCGCTCAAATACATTGTTCGGACAGAACATTTAAATTATTTACATTAAATTTGGCATTTAGTGTAGTCTCATTGTACAGGGGAATCTGATATTTCTTTAGGTAAGTGTGAGCATTATGAAGTTTTATTTCTAAAAATAATAATTCTTGAAAAAAAATTAAAAAACTGGACAATGCAGTATTAGTACAGTGGCACATTAATACATTAGGCATACCGTAGAAACACAATAATTATTAACCTGCGAGTCTGTTATTTCTTGACTATAGACTATTGTCCCATGGTTCTAAAATTCAGCTATAGAAGAGAGCAAGTTGAGATTTGTAATTTACCATTGTAGTGATTTAGTAAATATGGTTAGGCGTTGAGTATACATTTTTACACAAAAGTGTTTCGACAAAAACGTGTAACGCTTTATGTGATATATGTTGCGTGTGGATCAAGGCTTGATTATTATTATTTTTTTACGCCAAAAAATGTTTGATTTGGAAAAACAAGTTTCATATTTTATAGAATAGAAATATCCTTATGTGTCCCAGAATCCATGCCCTTATACTAAAGATTCGCCGGTTTAAACATAACCGATGATATTGGTCATTCTGTCGGAAGGGAAGTAAAACATTTGGACCTGTGTAGTCATAAGTTAGTGTTCCTGTTACTATCTATGGCTATATTGGCTATGGAGCGACCCCCCATTTCCACAGACCTCAAAGAATAAGGAATCTAAGATCAATCTGGTTCAGCTGCAAGCTTTCGCTCATAGGAATGCTAAATTTTCATTTATAGATTACATTTTTTTTAGTCCATTGCTATGGCGGAGGGGATGCCTTCGCTTCTCTCACGCAGCGGGTCCGGGTTCGAATCTTGGGACAAGGTTTTTTTCTGGGTATTTCCTCACCTGTGAGACAAATGACGGGTAACTTTAGGCCCTTTGTGGTCCCGGAATATTATCTGACCGTCATTATCATCTTCATCCCATCCTCGCCTTCTTCAGAGTGAATGTGTGTGTGTGTTAATGGTGTGTCTCGTCCTGTGTGTTCGTATTATCTCGGAGGTGTCCTAGCATCGGGCTTATCACTCATCCGGGGACAGCCTCCATATCCTTGTCTGGTCAATAAGGTATGTGTGATTCAATAGATAATCCCTCTCTAGACAGGTCGGGGCCCTGTAAGGCCCGGGCGGCTTGGGTCGCTTAAACGTCCCTAAAAGGGAGAGGTAAAACTCAAGAAAAAAATAATTACTTTTGAGGATCACTTTGCAGGAATAAGATTCCCTTTACGTGATGTACACAAAGCATTAATCCGGGTAGGCAGGAAGGAAGTAGCTGTGAGAGGACTGTTGACAGCATATTCTAATAAGTTTATTACTGTAGGGCCCGGATGTTTATGACATGTCATATTTTTTTTCCTTTGTGATGTTACCATAGCAAATATAATTTAAACGTGATATCATCTAATGTGATTAGAATTATGCAATTTTCATTGGTCATATAATGTCATATTTTAGCTTTTTCAGTATTTTTTGTCATTTTTCCGTCATTTTTCATATTATGGTCATATTTTGAATCATTTTTCATTTTTTCCCATGCTTTTGTTTTCTTTTATTCCATTTTCATTTATTTGCTTACAGCCGTCTCAGAGATGGGATTTGAACACCCCTGAATTGTTGTTTGAAACTTCTCAGTATTTTCTTTCTAAAAATACTTTCACAAAATATACGTTGGCCTACGTATATTTCTGAGAATTAGGAGAAAGAGAGAGATGCGTAAGAAGGGACAGATGCAAAGAAAGCGAACGGAGATATTAGGATGGCTATTGTCAGTTTTCATAGCAAGGTCAACTAACTGCTTCTGTAAATAACTTGAGCAGGTAGAAGTTCTTCTTGGGGGTGCCAAGGGGAAGGGGTGATAGGAAGAAACAGCCATCCCTCAGTTATTGAAAATATTTCGCTGCATGGCGTGCTTCATCGCAATCTCAATACCGTCCATCATAATGAAACATTTCTTTCATTTTGTGTAGTGTCGAGTGTGTCTTATTGTTGTTTAAATAAATTCAAAAATTTATTAATAAAGATTAATATTATTATTTATTAATGCGTTCTCATAAAATTTTAATTGAAAAAACCGACAAGATTTTGAAAAAACAATTGTCTCTAGGTCATATTATTAGTCATATTTCGCCATTTTTTAGGTCATAAAGGCTTGCATATTTCTAACATTTTTAGGTCATAAACATCCGGGACCTATTTATTAGTAACCGTTCATTTATGTGTCTTGAGCATTATCTCTCCGTTACATTATACACGTATAATGCACGTGCTTGAGCTGACCAGTGCACTAGCTGATCCACTTTTAAAATGTGTTCAATTGTTTACAGGCCAAGGACAATACGGAATGTGTGCGTTTTCCTGGGAGATGGCTTTTACGTTATTTAGAAAAAAATATATATTACAATTTAATTTTCATTGTTTTAGATTCTTATAGCTTTTTCAATATTGTAATGTAGGCGTGACCCTTTTCAGTACGTGCCATTTTCATAATGTTTCGGGCAATCAGTCACTATGCGTCTGACACCAAGTTAGATCATACGTGTGTGTATTTCTGACAGATCTTAAAAGTTGCCAATATAAAGAAGTCGTGATAAATTATTCTTAGAATAGTAGTGGTATTATTTTTGACTATTTAGTTCAAGAATCAGTGACCAACCCAATGTAAGGCTCTCTAAAATTTCAACTAATCACCGCTATTTTATTTTTTTTAGTTTGTTTTTATCGCACCTACGTTCTATTGGTTTTGTATGTGAATTTGTACTGAAATATCTTTGTAGCTTCTCTAATCTATATCCCCCTATTATTAGTAGTGGCAAAGAGTTTAATCCAGAAATGAAACGGCCTATTTTCATAATGAATAGTGTTGGTAATAGCCATTCGCAGCGTGATAATGGTAATAAATTATGACTTATAAGTCATAATATATAGATTGCCACGTCATCGGCTATCAATAAATTATAATATGTCGATGTTCTCGCTTATAATGATACAATGGCTATTGCGATGGAATTCAATGTATTTTATTCATTAAGTGACGAAAAGGGATATGCCGTAGGGTAGTGGTTGAGACGCTGCGCTACAAACCGGAAGGTCGCGGGTTCTATCCCCGATGATGTCGTCGGGGTTTTTCAACTGGCCTAATTCTTCTGGTGGCACTATGATTCTGGGGTCGACTCAGCCTCTAACATAAATTAGTACCACGAGCAATCCTGGGGGTAAAGGCTGCCGGTTTCGTAAAGCTGACAACCTTACCACCTTCATGTCCCTAATGTCTAAAATCTGGGAGCCTCAGGAATCCTCTAGGACTCCATGGATTGTATAGGGAACACTTTACTTTACTTTTTACTTGACTTAATTATGTAGGTAATCGCCAGATAGTCACAATAAATATAAATCGAGGTCAGGATTTTCTCAAGATAAATTTCGGACCTGCCTTGAAAGCCACGTTACTGTTCTGTAATAAAGAAACTAAAGGCATTTAAAGATAGTGTCCTGAATAATATAGTTTTCAAACTTAGACGATTTCTTTAGTTATTAAGTGTCAGAAGGGGGCAGCTTTGCCCTTTGTGGGACCTGAGCCTTGCCTGGGACTGCCCTATGGTTCTATCCGAGGAGCAGTTCGGGAGTGGGCTAACAGGAAACACAACAAACATTGGGTGACTGTGACAGGTCACAGACACTCTAAGATGACTATTAAAGAAGTCATCAAAGGCAGGACTAGAGAACTGCTCAAAATGGATAGATTCCTAGTCAGCTGGGTTGTGGGATTTATGACTGGACACCGTCGGCTGTTGGGACACCTCTACAAGTTTGGCATAGCAGACGACCCGATGTGCAGAAGATGCCGGAAAGATGACGAATCTGCTCTTCATCTTCTGTGTGAATGCGAAATTCTTGCGGCTACTAGGGCTAAACACTTCAACCACTGGCTCATGCCGGTGGACGAATTGTCCAGGGTCTCAATTAAGAAGCTGGTCTTCTTAGGGACTAAAACGTAAGGGGCGCACAGTAGATCAGCGATGGTCGCGTTGCATTGGGCAATAGATGCCCACCCTACCTAAAAAGAAGTGTCAGAATGGTATTTTCTAAGATGACATGGTGGACGGAAAAATGTATGTTTGTCTGTCTGTGCAACTCGAGTATGTTTTATCAGATTTTCATGAAGTTTAGCGTACACACTTATAACGTCTTTTGGAACCGGAGAAACGACCAATTAACGGTTTAAAAATAACAAATAATCACTATACTTCAAACCGACGCTGCTAACTCACTCACCGACGTAATTTTTTGCCCACTTCCGTATGAGCCAGAAACTTGAAATTTGGTATACTGTAGCATACTTGGCCTGTAACAAACGGAAATATTCCTAAACGATCCTAATTTTTTTACCTCTAAAACATTGAAAATGGTGCGCAGACCTTCTTTGGAGGCTTATAGTAGCTAAATGGTAAGTCGTATAAAAAAAATCAGCACCGTCAATTACACAGCAGTAACGGATTTTGAGAGATCTACAAGTTTCGTCCTATGGCTTTTTGTCGTATCTCCATCAATTATACCTTAGACAGAATTACATTTTTTATTTCTAGAAAATTTTGTATATTATCCTCAAATGTAATTTTTGACACATTTATAGGAGAGCTAAAACTATGAAATTTGGCAGGAATATTGGCACATCCAATTGCCATAAGCGTGTATAATTTGTTTTTTCTAGCTGTCCTATAAGTAGGGAAAAAATGGCTGGGAAACCTTGACGTCATTTACAGTCTAGATCTTCAACTAATTAACATTGATGTTTACCACTTCCACATGAGCTAGACACTTGCTCAAAGAGTTATGTCCAATACATCAGCATAGCATTTAACGGATTCATTGGTTTGTCTTGAAAGGAAAATTGGTAAAACTTGAGTGAAAAACGATTCACAGTTTTATCTCTGTGAAAAGACTGAAAATATATGTATATTGATGATGCTATGTCATACTTACTTTATTTAACTAAAACAAAATGTAGGCCTATACATGTCAGATGAAGGAAATCTCTTTATATATGGGCCTACCAGGAAACTATTAGCAGAAATTTTATATTCTCCTGGCAATAATTCTTATATTTGTTGTTGGTAACATTGACACTTCATAGACACAATGGACTCTGTTAACTTGCACATCAGACCCAAGTATTTCCTAGCTTGTGGAAACAAGCCCTCTGGCTAAATTTTTTTTATTTACCAGATAGTGTTACTCAGTGGTTCAGGTCTTACCTTTGAGGGCGTCGATAATCAGTTTTAGGTTTAGTTTGCTCTATAAATTCTCTCTGGAGAGATTGTATGGCCGGTGTCCCGCAGGGGTCTCTCTGTGTTTCGCTATCTAAATGACATTACATACACGTTTAACCACTGTAAATATAATTCCTTTGCAGACGGCCTGTAGATTTACAAGCATACTATTACTAAACAGTTGGACGATTCAGTTGACAATGTACTGCGATAAGGAATTCTAAATTCCATGCAAATGTGAAATTTACTGAGAATTCCGCAATAAATGTAGCTCAGCTTGGAGGTTTATTAAGTCCACATCCGCGAAACATTATAGATCCGGAGCCGACATCACTTCTAAAGAATATAATAAATTTCAGACACACTCTCATTACCAGGGCTAGGATTTTATTGCTTAATAAAATACAAGAAATTACTTTATTACGAATACAAAAAAGCAATGCACCTTTAAAAATGTACTATAGAATTAAGAAAAAGCTTTTATGGAAAGCACATTCACTTCAACAGTCCTGCATTGCAGTACACAACAAAAAATGTAAAGATTCTCGAAGAGGTGGAGAACTGTTAGGTGGATTCTTAGAACAAAAATATATCAAAGTTTCTTAGAAAAACATGGTAGGCCTACATTGTTCATTAATACTAAAGCACAGAAGTATGGCGTTTAACTGTTGGCTGGTTTCTCAGAACAAAAATATAATTGTAGCTATCATACTGATAGAAAGAATAACATAAGAAATTACTCATTCTTTCCTGAGAATACACAAAAAAGCAAAATAATGTATAAGTATGATCAAAGAGCACAAAAATGCCAGAAAATCCTTAAAAATGCAATAGGTCTATACCACAAAGTCTAAAAACAATGCAAAACAATGCACCAGTCGAAAATGGTCAATTCAGCTCCTTTTATTGTCTAATACATTATTGCAATGTATTGTCCTCACCAAAAAATATGCAAATGCATTGAAATCCTAGCCCTGGTGTTTACCGTTTTCTAAAACATACTTTTTGTAGGAACTGTTTTAAAGAATTTGATAACTCAACACTTGGCAGTACAAAGACAAAAGTGTTCCTCTCATACCAATTTCTTCTTTCCATTGCATTGGGAGAGAAATACCAGAGCCACAAAGATGACTTTATTAAGAACCTCGCAAATTTTAAAATAATAATAATAATAATAATAATAATAATAATAATAATAATAATAATAGTAATAATTATAGTTTCTGTTAGGTCAGCAATCCTGATTCCGCACCTAGAGAAACTTCATATTCCCTTACTGGATAGTCTCCTTCAGAGAATATAATTAGCACGCCTGTGGAAGTGCACAAATACGAATATAACATTTTTGTCATATCATTCCTAAACTATTACATGTCATTATATCATTCCTGAACTTTAAACTACGAGGGCTATTTTTTTTTTCAACTTCCGATAGGACATAAAATGAAAACCACAGTGGAAATCAAAACTGTTTTATTTGGAAAATTTAGGTACACCTTCTAGTTACTTCTCTACATAGTCACGCTCCGACTGAGACATTTGTCGTAGCGTTGTGCAACTTAACAATACCCTCTTCATAGAAGCTTGCCGCCAGCGTATTGGGAAGGGTCTTTACGGCATTTTGATGTGTTTTGAAGTTCTTCTTTGGTGTGGAAGCCAGATCTTGGGTTTGTTCGGGAAATTTTTGTGCATCCATTGTTTGGATTGTTCTTTTGATTCCGGATTGTCGTAACGAATCCACGTTTCATCCCCTATCACGATAGATTAAAAAAAAAAAAAAAAACTCGTTCTCGTGTAGAGTTATTTTATCTTTTTTGGCAGCTGACGGAAAATCTGGGAGGACAGCGCTTCCACACCAACGAAGAACTTCAAAACACTTCAAAATGCCGTGAATACCCTTCCCAATATGCTGGCGGCAAGCTTCTATGAAGATCGTATTGGAAAGTTGGTACTACGCTACGACAAGTGTCTCAATCGGAGCGCGACTATGTAGAGAAGTAGCTAGAAGGTGTACCTAAATGTTCCAAATAAAACAGTTTTGATTTTCAGTGTGGTTTTCGTTTTATGCCCCATCGGAGGTTGAAAAAATAGAATGAATATTTACATTTACACCACATATTCGTAGTAAATTTAATTTGTAATACAATCATTTACAGTGTGTGTTTCACGCATGAGTTGGCCAATCATGTGGGTTTCTGCGTCCCGTCGGCCACAGCTCTAACTCCCGAGCGATCGGGTGAAATTTCTACGCAAATAAATGCGCTAACGAGGTAATGATTCGGGTTCTCATAGTTACAGTTAAAATTATAATGAAAATAACCACGTACCTCATCACATGAGATGCTGGAAAAGACCTCCTCTTGCATCCACACAACACTGGCAGCTTTTTAGTTAAATTTCTTTCACGCGCATAAGTTCAGCTTCCATTAATTCATTAATTTCTTCTGAAGTGAGCCTAATTTAAATTTTATGTTCGATTTAGTAAAATAATTCATATTCAAACAATATCTCTTGTTTCAATTGAAATACCTTGCATAGTACAATTACAGAGGTTAAATCATATTAACTGACAGGCCCTTAAGGAACTTTTTCTGAACGTAACTGAGTTTACTATTTAAGGGGGTAGGCCTACGCATAATTACTGTTGGTAAGAAATGGGGTACAGTGATTGAAAAAGATTGAGAATCCCTGATCTAGAGGTTTGGAATTTTCACCACTCGTTCGTTATGATCTTGGGAGTGTCTGTCTCAAATTTAATCCTGCTAGGCCTAGTCGATTCATTAAAAATTAAATATTTTGTTTTGGTTAAGGTTATATGTTGAGCTTTATGCAGTCTTGTAAATGATTGTATGGACTGCATACAAGGTACTTTTGCGGTGGTGTTGCTAAGTTGTAACGTCGTGAGCGCATCTATCAGTTCTGTTTCGAAATCTCAGTGTTGTGCTATTATTTACATAGTGAGTTTATTTACGTGCAGAGCTCAGTGTTACTTTCCCAGTCCGTATAACGTGCTTAATAATCTAGTTAATTTAATGTTTAGAAATAATATAACGGTATTTCCATTTTGTACCTACGTTAAGACGATATTATGAACAAGTACAAACGAGGAAATCAGTTTGTTCCTATGTGATTTATTTGTAGGCTCACTTAAATAATTGCCTTTTGTTTAGACTGTGTCTTGAAAGTCTTCTAGAGAGTTGAATAATTATGATATTATGTTTGATGAGGATGCAATAAGTTCACCTTGCGTCTTTTTGCATAAAAATCTTAAGATTAAGGCACATAAAATGGTTAAGGAATAAAGGAAACAGGGACGCAGCAGGGGATGGCCCCAGAGGTCCGGCCTCCCAAAACTGAAACAAATATCACTAAATTAAAATGTATTTCTTATTTAGTATTGTTTTATTATCATCATGACATTTAATATTAAACTAAGGATACTTATTAACAGTTGTAAAATTTAGCCTTCAAATGTCATTTCAATGCCTTTTTTTTTTCCCAAAATGTGATTATTTTGGAACGGTAAAAAGTGTGGTATGTGTTAAAAAAAACTATTTTATTTGTACCTGACAAATATGTTAAAATGAAATTTGAAGGCTTAATTGAAAAGAATCGTGAGTGCACCCTGGTACGTCCGTAAATGGAAGCAGGTATTAGGCCTACAAGTTTATAATGGTCACAATAATAATAATTAAGCAATAAAAAAGAAACACTACTCAGTTATACGAATATTTATTTTGGCGACGAGTCATCTGACGTGAAGTTGAATATTTGAAGTTGTTCGAGGTCCTCAGAAAATTACGCGAAATATATTCTTGCTACGCGGGAACAAATCCTAGGACAGTGGCGTAGCCAGAAAATAATTTCGGGGAAGGTTCAAAAGTGCCGGGGGATTTGGGTGGTATGGAATCCCCCCAAGAGATTCACGGAAAGGGGGGCCGGGGGTTCATCTCCGGAAATTTTTTAAATATTGAACTAATGAAAATGACATTTTACGCTATTTTAGCACTGAAAAACTAGCTAGAAAATTTGTTTACTATGCTCTAAGACATGCCAACTTAAACAAGAAATCATTACCTAAGTTATAACATTATTATTATTATTTGTAAGAAAGGTTAATGGAACATTGCAAATAATGGGCCTATATATACAGTATTTTATTAATAAATAAAATAATTAAATTTTACAAAATGGAGCTTAAATAACTATAGCACAATCCTAATACAAAAACAGAATTTTAGGTTTTGATTTCGAGAGGGGACAGGACCCCCTGTCCTAGAAACACCACACATCGGACGAGGAGTGGAGGACTTTTACCATATCAACCCGATTCTTGACAGCTTTCTTTACACTATTAGGCATACTAAGGCGTTTTATTCTTTAACCACCCTTTCAGTACAACATGTCAGAATGACATGCTCTTTCCCCCTGATGATTTATCAGCATATGAAAAAATTACACTTTATACTTCAAAATTTAATAAACATAATTTAAGGTAAATTTAGGATTTTTATCCTTCGACCAAGCCAGAAAGGAAAGGAAAAAAAACATACTAGCATCCTCCTTCAAGAATGTAAGGGACTCATTTCAAAATTTGATCAAATGACAAATTCGTTTTTATTTTTCTCCTTTTTGAAAAGTCCCTTTGTCTCAGTATTATTCTAGACATTTCACTTCGGAACTTACTGAACTATAGGGCGACTCTTGACCGAAAGAAAAGTAAAAGCCGCTAACAATTTTCGAATTTTGACAAGCTAGAGCAAGAACGCGAAAATTACCCAAGTAGTATTCTTTCCCCTTGCGAATGTCTTTCATTGTTCATTTCCATAAATTACACAGTATTATATATTTTGACATTATATGAGAATAGTTAGGAAAAAAATTCTAATGACATCAGAATTTGAGCTAGGGAACTTCACTTTTCCGCTTCATGAACTGAATTAGCCATAGTTCATGAGTTGGTGGCTGATGGAATCTTTCTCTACCCTTAATAATAGACCTTCATGAAATAATTTATTGGAAGGTAAAGATCCCGCACGAAATCTGTGCCGATTGCCTAAGTCATTGCATTACGTTTTCGTGGGGACTGTGGCGTCGATTGGCCTGCTACCTATCTCTCTCGCACAACAGTACCTCCCTTTCTATTTGTAAAGGCCAAGCTACCTCTCTCTCTCTCTCGCACAATAGCATGTCTCTCTCTAGAGAGTAACGGTCTCATCGGCACAGATTTCGTGCGAGATCTATAAGGCAAAGTATTTTATAGCGACTTCCTCTGTGTATTGTAGAAAAACAGTGCATTAACAGGGAAGAAGCAAGTATATTTGTTTCCGTAGTGTTGTACCGATTGACATTACTGTACATGAGGATAGTTAGAAAAGAAATACCTCTTACAGGATTCGAACCTTAAATTTTCGATTGTGAAGCCGTCCCAATCGGCAAAGAGATGCTTTCATAATCATTAGAGTAATTAAAAGGAACGACCAAATGAGTAATGAGATAAATATAAGAATGAAGATTACAGAGATCTGAAACCCATCGTGCGCTTCATTCATTCAAACGTTTTTAATCGATTGTTCAAGAAAGATGTCGAAAACTTAAGTAAAACGCCTGATTAAGGATTTGCTACACGTTGTGTTTGCTTATATTGTTTTGAAAATTTTTCCAAACTACTTGTTACTTTATGGGTGATAGAATCTACAGATCTCTTGTCGTGCCCAGTCCAATATTGAAGTGGATATACAATTTTATGCCTGGCAATTGATTTGAGTAGTAAAGCAGTAACGTAAACCACAAAGTAAACACTGAAATACAGAGGAATATACCAGAGTTTCCTGCCTATATAATAGTAACTGTACGGTTTCTTGTTTCGTTCATCTCCGTGGTCAATTTCTACAGGATGCGCATCCTTATAATCATGGGAATGGTAATCATGATGTTCCATGGATGGATCATAGTCGAGATACATATCGTTGCTATGGTGTTCATTTCCAGCATCTTTTGGAACATTTGGATACATCGGCTTCGGTAGCGGATTTTGATGAGGCTTCGAGTCACTCTCACCTTTGACGTTAGAGTTAAAATCTTCATCATACACATAGTAATTTGACTGAGGTTTGTCTGATCCATTGTCTTCTGTTTGGACTGAGGAGTCGCTTGGAGGAAGGTACGAATCTGGAGATGGAGCTGGTTTTTGTGGCAGGATCTGTGACGAATAAGTGTCAGGGACTGAAGATGATGGGAAAGAATTAGATTGTAGGGTGAGAGTGGGTTGGTTTGGTTTGAAACCGACACTACTTAGGTTTGGTTTGAAACCGACATTACTTGGGTTTGGTTTGTAACCGACATTACTTGGGTGGTATCTCTCTTGAGCTGAGTACACTGGATGCTGTTGCATGGGTACTTCTAACTTCCGTGATGTCGATACTTTTGGAAAGCTTCTTCCTGATGCGACTGGGTTACCTGAAAAATAGAAGATATTATGTCGATCAAATCAGTTAATATCAGACTTAAGTTGAATTGCCCATATAACTTATAACTATTAAGTTATATGGTATAAACAACAAGTATTAGCTTATATGACAACTATAATAATCGCATTAGTATGTCATAAGTAGGGTTCGGATGTTTATGACCTAAAAAAGTGGAAAATATGACTGTAAATATGCCCTTAAAATGACTAAATATGACCCAAAAATCCTAAATATGACCTAATAAAATAACGCATTTTCTAAAAAAATAAAGGCCTCATTTTGAAACGTTTAAAGACACCAAAGTCTTATTTCGCATAATTCTATCAGATAACTTTTTAACAACTTTGGTGATTTACAGTTTTACTTATAATGAACTTCTATTTTTAAAGAATTTTCTCCTGTTTGCTTGCTTCATCAGCTCCAAGTACCCGTAATATTTTGTAGACTTGTGTGTCCCTATAAAATATGAACAATTATATTAATTTTAAGATTTTAGTTACTATTAATTTGGCATAAACATTAAATTAACGAAATAAACTTCAAATTTAACTTGACCATGTAGTACATACACTGTATAATTGTGCTCTTTTACTGAATATATAACTGAAATATGACGTTAAATTACAAATATGGCCAAAATATGACCAAGACCACAAAAAACCCAAAATATGACTTTATATGCAAAATAAAAACGTCCCGATTAGGATAACAAGCGTGCAATTCGTGTTCAATTTGTGTTTGAGGTGAGAACGGAGGTCAGCATAGAAATATGACGTGTCATAAACATCCAAATCCTAGTCATAAGTAAGGCCGGAAATTAATGCTCTATCAGAAGACAAATTATGTATGCAAATATGCTCTAAAATTCGTAAAACGTGCTCCAAAATAAATGAAGATTGCTCTATCATAAAAGTAATTTTATTACTTTACGTTCTCTAGTTGCCTATGTTACATTGTAAATACAAGAAATAGAAGTTGTATAAATTATATTACAAAACTTAAAAAAAAATGCCAATGCAACAAATTTTAACAAATTCAAACTAACGAAGTGAAACGTTGCTTTAATATTATACGTTTAGTTCTGAAAACATTATGCTGTATACTATCAATTATTGCCCAGTTGGTTCTAAAAAAATATGCTGTAAATGTTTAAATTAACAGAGATGTGCACGATATTTAAAATCTGACAGAAATATGCCGTTAAAAATGTGATATATTAACAAAATATCCACAAATATTTTAATATCAAGCAAACATGTTGCTTTATCGAAAACTAGCAAAATATGCAAAAATATGCAAAATGAAACCATCATTTTTTTGTTATTTCTTTCATGTCTTTTGCACATTTTAACATTAGCATGTAATATAGTGCATTATTAAAAAGATGACCTTTCTTATACTTCCGGGCCCTAGTTATAAGGGTATTAACCATAGTAATAATGGGATTAATAACGTGAAGAAGTTTACATTTACATGCTTTATGTTTACTTATAACAGACTGCTATGCTTAATTGTATGTTAATCGAGTATGAGAAGCACGGATAAAAAACTAAGAAGAATTTATTTTCAATTTAACTCTGCCTATGGTAGATGACGCAGCGGTAGGCCTTGTCCCTTCTGGGATGTTTGCGCTACGAAGTTAGTTAGTTAGGTAGTACTTTCTTGGTGGCCCTTTAAAATGTATAGAGTAGTTTCATTGCTAAATAGCCTCATAATTACTGAATGAAATGTATTAATTAAATGCTTTACATTACCTGCTACTATGTTGGGCACGTAATTTCCAGATACGGGATTCTGTGTATTAGGATTTCCTGTAGCTGCAGTGCAGACGACTCCACCGCTGTAAAGGAAATAAAGATAATAAAGATAGATCATTTCTTCACACTACAATCTTTGTTCCATATAAACGGGCATTTCCTTCGTTATAGAGACTCTGAATTCAGACATTCAAGCTATCTTCCCCTTCCGCCAGTCATGACAACCGTAGCCGTATATTTTAATCAGCGCGATGTGACTCCCCGAAGACGAATGAAAGATCACCCCTTCAAATGACAATATTTCGATGTAGACTCGTCCATACTACTGTACGTTCCTCTCAGGAGGACCAAGTAGAAAAAAAAAATTCACTGTGTTTAATTGAAAGAGGGGGAGTCTTAATACGTCACTGTTCTTCAAATTTTGCCGGTGTCGGGAACAGTAACTAATTTATTCACATCCTCAGCTATATCACCCTCCTGTGGCCTCTTCATTTAATGATAGTGCTTTTATAAAGCTTTTAGAAATTCTGATTCTATAAGTGTGACAAGATGTAAGACAATGCATTTTTTGTTTTAATTACACTGGTCTACAAAAAAATCTATCGGCGTTAAAAATATTTAATTCCCATTCATTTTGATGTGACATAAACGAATATGAAGTTTAAAATGTTTACTTAGCTCTCATTTCCTTGATAAACAGGAATTCATTTTATGATAGAGGAAAATTTTGCAAAGCTGGTAATGTTTTTTTACAATTGAAGGTTTTCAACACTGTGTATGCCATACTGTATTTTGTTTCTAGACAAGCCATTTTGTTTACATAAATGTCAATTGTTGTGCTTAAAGAACCTATGTGCTCTTAATTCTCAGTAATAAGTTAGGATACACAAAGTATTGTTGCTTCCATTGCGAATGGGATAGTCGCGACAGGAAATTACACTACATACGAAAAAACTGGTCTGAAAGGAAAATGATATAACCTGGGAAAAAGAATATACAGTACCCTCCCTTAGTTTCCCGTAATAAAATCGTATTGCCACCTTTACACATAAAGCTCGGACTTGTGAAGAATTTAGTCAAAGCGATAAATCGAGAAGGAGAAGCTTTCAAGTATTGAAAGACAAAATTCCAAAATCTCAGTGATGCAAAGCTCAAAGAGGGAATCTTCGTTGGACCACAAATTCGTGAGCTGTTGAAGAATGAAATATTTAATAGGGTCATTGAAGGGAAAGAGAAAGCAGCGTGGGAAGCCTTCAAAAATGCTGTTCACTATTTCTTGGGAAATCGAAGAACAGAAAATTACAATTAGCTGTTAATGAACTTCTGAGGACATACCAAGAGCTAGGTTGTAATATGTCGTTGAAAATACACTTTTTGGACTCACATATCGACTCCTTTCCAAGCAATTGTGGCGCTGTGACTGACAAACACGGGGAGCGCTTCCATCAAGACATTTCAACAATGGAAAGAAGGTATCAGGGCAAGTGGAACTCATCTATGCTTGCAGATGAATGGAATGTCATGAGAGATGCCCCAGAAGTAGATTACAAATGAAAACCAAAAAAAGAGAAACGCTCAGAGTGAATAATTACATAGTAAGGAACCAAAGGGAGAAGTTCCATACATACATGTATATATATATGAATATCTTTGAACCAAGAGCTAACAAAACATTTCTGGTGTCATATTCTTGTTCTTCGACCTCTAATTAGTTGGAATTGACTATTTTTGTTCAAGATAGAGCTTTAAATTTTTTGTAGACCAGTGTTATTGAGGCAGCCAAACCAGAAAAAGATGATGTTCGGAAATACGCTGAAAGACCTAGGCAAATATTAAAATAAAATATTGTTGAGTTGCTGGTATTAAGTCTATTTTATTTTACAAATAATTTGGTTAAAATTATATAATTATCCAGTTGTTTGGTTAACTGTTACCCTGTTAATTGGATAAATTATTATGATTATTTGAGCAATTATTTCATCAGTTAACAATTAACTTTCATCTGGATATTCCCAGTTCTAGTTTTTAGGTACCGATGCACTGAGTCCAGATACAAAATTGTCTTCTTTTATTTATTGAAGTTAGGCATTTGCCGATGATGTGACTGGAAGCAATCTACTGATATCTCTTTTTCTTAATCTTACATGAAGAAAATTGTGTTTAGTGACAGTTTTATTTAATATTTTCCTTGTTTATAAAAATTGTCTGAAGTAATCTTTTAAGAAGAAGCTAACTCTCTCTTCCATAGGTCTGAGTGTCACACACAGTCTGTATAAAGCTGGCTTTCTGTATTTAATTCCGGCCTATGTCAATAGCATTTATGTGTGCATAAATTATATGCAATAAGAGGCCATACAGAGCTTAACACGTACAGTATTTATGTAAGAAAGTTTGTGCAACGTGTTTTGCACCTCTTACTTTATTAATATAACATTAAGGTTTAGTATACAAACGATTAGTACCCATAAAAACTAGACAGTAATTACAGTTCAGACATGAAAGAGTACAGACATGAAACGTACCTGGCACTGGAGATGCACAACTGTTGGTGGTTTTCTTTTTCTTTTTGCGACACTTCAGTATATGTAGGCCTAGATAGAAGTAAAGGAGAGGCCCTTGCGTATTGGAACCACATCAGTACCAATGATAGCTCGATCACCTGGAAGCGTTAAGACGGTATTAAAGTGGAATAAATTTAACTCAGTTTTCATACTAGTGGCAGATATGTCATTGCCACGGGAGAGCAATCCAGCTGTGCACAGTTTTGAATGAGAAAGTTACACTCCATTTTGAATAAGAAAGTTACAGTTCAAGAAAATTCTAAAGTTCCTATTATCAATATAAAGGTAGCAGTAAAGTATTTAGGAATAACTATTGGCCAAAATTTAAAATGGGATAAACACATAACATAGGTAGAGTAGGATTACCTCCACAACGTCTCTGGGTTTTTACGTATATACCTTAGGAGCGAGTCTCACCGCTCGTAAAGTTCCTGGCTAGGGGAGGTAGCTGCACCCTGATTGGATCAGCTCTCCTATCCCACTCCACGTGTTGTCTGTCTCTCTCGCAGCGCCATCATCCCTCCACTCAACTATTATTGTATTTTCTACGACTGACGAAATGCTGCATGATGTTCACTCTCTGCCCAGCGGTAGCTTACTGTCTTACGCGCACCGAATTCGCGCATCTTGGTAACGAGACGTAACGAGAAGCTCGCTGGCTGGGTTTGTCTTCAAGGCCAGAGACTTTGTGGGAATAATCCAACTCTATCTAATAGACTGCGTAAAAGTAGGCTGTACATAAATGTGTGATTTGCCTACTTACGTGCCTATATTTGTTTTACGTTCTGCATACTTAGCTTCAATACAATGTGTAATACAACACGGAATAATTTGTTGGTGAGGCACTTCCAAATCTATTGTTACTCATTTACTATTACTATAAATTAACAATAAAGATTTGCTTAATTGGATATTATTAATCTATATAAAAAACTTATTTTACTCCATAAGCAAAAATAGAATTTTAAAACAAGTTTTCACTCTCATTACATAAGACGAATTGCCTCCCCAACCTTAATTGAAATTAAGAGTAACACATCAGCTGGACTAAAACATGGCTAACTTGGTTTTGGGGGGGGGGGGTAGGGAACTCGAATCTGAGTTTTTTTTTTCTACGGGCATCGCACTTTAATCATGGAATGTACATCGAAACCGATATTTTAGTTTTTTAATTATCAATTGTTTGAATTGTTTATGAATGATTTTTATCATAAGTCTATGGTAGGCCTACGTTTAGGCCTATATGGTTTCATTTCGAATCTTTATGCTCTTATGCAAGCACATGATTCGTTCTATTCGTTTAATTATTTATATTTGTTAAGGAAAAACAATACAATTAAGAATAAAATTACGTAATACAAGCAATTTATGTAAAAACCATAGCTTTTCTCATTTGCTTAATGCATTTTTATAATTAGACACTAACAATCATTTTCTAGTAAGGAGTCTTGACGATTTTGCTGTCACTTTGAACAGTAACTGCTTATATTGAGATCATCAACTTTTTTGTGCATAGTTCTTCCGTAATGTACTTAAATGTAAGATATCTCGTGCACACACTTAATGACCTAGGTCCATCCGTGAACTGTAGGTCTTGCTGTGGCAGCAGAATGCTCTCTTCTGTTGGGCTGCCGATTTTTCTATGGCGAATGTCTCACATAAGATTTTTAATTCCACGATTAGTTTAGAGAATATATTTTGTTTGTCTCTTGACATTCATATAAAATGCAGGAACAATTATTTTTAGTGGTAATCATGCAAATCTTAGGGGTTTTATTTTTTCTTTGGGTATTTTATGATTTAAAAAAATTTAAAATACTACACAAAATATTCAACAATCAACCAGTAGATATAGACCGTCGAAGAACTTTTAAAGTTTTCTATTGTTCGTGTCTCACATTTTATTTTGTTTGATTCTTTTACGACAACCGCGCAGAGGAAGCCACAAGAAAATATTAAACAGAAAATGAGTTTTCATTCTATCAGTATCTGTGTTTACTTACCTTTGAAACCATAGTATGCCCTGATGGTGGAACTTCCTTTACTGCTGATGTGAAATACAGTGACAAATATAGCGGGGCTTGTGGTTCGCTTATACATTAGCACAACATAACAGTCTTTTCGTGTGCAAACAATCAGAACTGGGTCGAAAGCTTCAGACTGTAGCAGACATTTATTTATTTTTTAAGAACTACGATATTTTCTCATGTCGACATTTCTTGTAGCGTACTTTTTGCTTTTCGTTCCCATACTGTAGGTACTCGAAAGAGTATTGCATTGAAGTATTGCATTGAACCCTGTAACTTGATGTAAAGTTTTTATTTATTACCAGAAATAAGTTTTTAGGTCATCTTTATCAAAATATACTTAAAAATATATTATGCCTGTTTTTGTCTCTCTCTCTCTCTGGACATCATAGCTCGAAAGCAAATATCGTACGAAAACAAAATTTATTGTTTAAGTAAGGTATTTACCGAGAAGTTACACGAAGGTAGACTATTCCATTTTATTCTTTATACCAATTTAATGACAAAGGCAAGATTATACGATTCTGTTTAAATGTTGAAGACTGTTTGTGTTTGGAACATTTTCTGTTTGCAGTTTTTTTTTGTAAATAAATTGTCTATACGGTAGTTCTAATCTAATCTACCTGTATGAAAACACTTCGAGAAGGGGATGCATACTTCGCTTACTTAACCTTCCGTTGGTCACTAGAGGCCTGAGAGACCCTTAGCTTCCTTTATATGTTATAATTTTCGAACGAACGATCCTATGGAAATGCAGACTTGGACATCTAACATTAGGCCCACATCTTACTCGATTGTTTGCTGCAACGACAAACCTTATCTGTTTATTTGTTTGGCTGCAAGAATTACTAATCAGTAGGGCAAGGCATTTAATGACCATAAAATAGTGAAAAAATGCATTTATGACCTAAAAATAGTGAAAAAATGACACAAAATATAATAAAATGACCAATATATTTACCAAAATTTCTTATAATTAGTTTTATAAAGTAAGTTAATGAATTTCTAAAAGCAATTTAATGGATGACAATGCGTTACGTATGAATTTAAAATATAAAACATGCTTATTTAGTAACTAAAGAAGTAAGTAAATTTGGATACCCTTAGCGAAAAATAAATTCTTCTTGAATTGGCATGCCCATCAAATTGTCCCTAGCAAATATGCGTCATTTAAAAATAAATGAATAATTCTTTATGGCTACAACAGCTATGGTGTTTACAATAAACCTGAATTAAAGTGAACTGTGAACACTTGACGGAGATTCTCAAATAAAAACGATTGTCTGTTGTCTGAAAGTAACTATTTGTAAATGGAAAAGCTCCTCTCTACCTCCACTGTAACATGGCCTAAAAATTCCGAAAATGACATAAAAATTGCCAAAAAATTACTTAAATATTGAAAATTACAAAAAATGCAAATACAGATTGCCCTTATTTGATCAATTATTTCATGGTACACATTTGTATACAATCAAGCTATCTTTTAACTTCATATAAAAAATGCAAAATCATCAAATGCCTTCCCCTACTAATCAAGAATTGCGTGTCGCTCAGGTCAACCGGACCCCTAGCGCCTACTCTCGTTACATTTACGTTTCTTTGCCAAATGCATAACAATTCCGCTTCCTGTTTCCGGCTTACACTTAAAAACTGTGAATAACGAAAATTTTTATATTTGTTCAAACTTATCCGGTGATATGAAAGGCCTTCTGACAAAATATAAACCTGAAGAACCCACAGCAGATGTTTTGCCGAATACACCGCCATCCACATTGAAAACGAAGCTATGTGAACTGTGAAACAATGACAAAAAGAACTACAAAAATAAATATGCATGTCTGAAATGCAACACTCCCCTCTGTTTGAGTAAAAATGCCAAAATTATTTGAGATAGTTGCCTAATCGGGGAAAAAACAGAAGCGGTAGTAGATGATTCTCAGTAACAGAACTGTGAAGAATGAATCAAAGCAAAAATTTATTTTTCTAACCTATTTTCATTATCTGCTTTTTCTGAACACTTCAAATCACAAGCTGTAGGTTATACTTGACAACGGCAATATATTTTCTTAAATCACAAGCTGTAGGTTATACTTGACAACGGCAATATATTTTCTTTATTTACGTATTGTCTACCAGGTTCCGAGCGACCAATGGTGTTCTACCAAATCGCGCGCCTAACAGTGTAAGATAATACTAATTAAAATCATGTATATTTAACCTAGATAAATCTAAAGTAGAAAAAGGAAAATTAAAAGAAATATAAATACAAGCATATAACTAAAAAAAATATATCACGGATCTAGTAGGCCCCGCGCGACCAACCGTTTTCTACCAAAGCGCACTTCTGAAAGTGTATGCAAAATTCGTTATTACCAAAATAAATAAAATCAGAGTTCCAAATCTGTTGAAAATTTCTTAAAGGAGGAATGAACTAAAATGTAACATTAACATAACCCATTCTATGAGAAATATTAAGAGAATATTAACAGTAAAAGCTACATAATTTTAGGATATTGGTTCTCTTAGTACTCACTTTTATGAATCTGCTGTGCTTTACTGCTGGTTGGTTTTGTTTTATATAAAGACCCCATGTTTTTAGGAAGGTACCTTTTGCCTGTCACACCTGATATAATATTGTAAGTCCCCTCTTTATTCGAAGAAACGCCATTAGTTACCACAACCACCAACTTTTACCGCTATTCACTCGATTTGTGTTTTTCCTTTTGTCCACCCAGTTACCTATGTTGTATAAAACTAAACCGATCCACGAAGTAGTTCCTTCTTGTGTAAATTGTGAACTAGTGTAGCAAGCATTGAACTTACATTGAGAAAAATGAATTCTTTTCGGGACATATTTGAATATTTCTTTATGATATGGTTCTAGAGCTCGTGTGCTTAAAATTATGTATGTGCTTCAAATCACCAAGAAATATATTTTTATTTTAAATTCCTCCAAGAATCGAGTACAGGTATTCAGGAGAATTTTGTGTGTGTATGTAATCCGTGCCGATGTTCGAACACTCTCCTCACTTAGCTCATCGTGTTCACAACGATGACACTTATTTCCGTCTTCCCAAGTGTGAATGTTATATACTACCCTAGCAAATGCCCGCGGCTTCTCCCACGATTATTAATTGAAAAATTAAAAATGATGATTATAATAATAAAGCATTAAATTTATTAACACTTGCACGCGAATTATTCGTAAACTAATCCATTAATAATAATTAATGAAACAGCTAAAATTCCGGCTTTAGAGTAACCTACATTCCACGATTAGAAAGCGCCGCCTGGGAAAACGATCTCAGATTCGATTATGCAGTTCCAAAGCTACCTGTGTACACTGATAATACGTATCGTTTCTCAACTGTTTGTTGACAGATGAATATGATGTGAATTTTATTTGATAAATTCAGCGTAATTTTCAGAAATTATATAATTTTTCAAGGGAAGCAGTGGTTTATTTGGATTTTTATTGTCCGCAATACTTCCAGAGTTAAACTTTCAATATATTATAGTTGGTGCCCGTGGCTTCGCCCGCCACTATTGACTTCAGGATTTTTAAGAAATTTACATTGGCAGTTTATTAAAAAAATGATTTTGGTTCAGAGCTATGAAAATTGTAAGTAAAAATAAAATTATAATATTTGGTCATTGTGTTCATTTCACTTAGGCCTTATATAATAAACTAACGGGTTTCCTAACTTTGTACTCTTCGTGACGAAGAGATGAACATCGCCGAGTATACCCGATGTCTCACGAAGGGAGGGAGTGAGCACGCTATTTAGAGCCGTTGAATTGTATAAGAGTAGATATTTCAAAATTGAAGTGAATTTTTCTACCTATAACACATTGTCATTTTTGAAAGCAACGAATGCTCACCAAAAATGGTTGTAAATGGACTTATTCCATTTCTAGAGTATAGAAGACTTCCCAAAATGTTTAGGCCTATTAATAATTTTCATGAGAAATTTTTCCAGATGCCAAACATCGAACTTATGTTGAGTGTTTGGGAATTTTCTCTTCATCATAGCCACTTACTCCTGTGTGCCTATCCGATAAAAAGATTTTAACCTTTTCACTGCTACTGCAGTATAAATGCGTCTCATCAAAACATTGTTTGGGTCAAAGTTATAAGATTAATGCTTTATGTAAAATATGAGGATTTAAATCAGCGTGTTAGGATTATCACTTATGGAAACCAACTATTCTACAGAAATTTTCCTCATTGATTTCAACCTTAAAGCCCACTGATGGTTTCACTTGATGATTACTTATATACCCATAGGAATTCAGATATGAAAGAATTAAAATGATTCTTAACATTTTTAGATGTATTTTTCACTACTCCTATCTGTACAACTTTATAAAATCCAATATTTTATTATTAGCCCAATGCATAAAGTTGTACGTACAATATAAGGGAGAAACCTGGTAAGTCATATTGCCCGTTCTATGCTACTCGTAAGTAATTTTCTTTCGTAGCGCCTTCATATTTTATTTTTTAGTACACGCTCTCTAAAACAGTTGCTTGTCGGACTGGTAACACGCAGAAAAATTGCATTTTTAGTACACGCTCTCTAAAACAGCTGCTTATCGGACTGGTAACACGCCGAAAAGCTGCACTTTAAAGGACAAGTCCGCTAAAATTGCATAAAAGTGCATTCAAACTGCATTCAAAATGCAATTTTAGCGGCCTTGTCCTTTAAAGTCGTCATGGCAATCTATAAACAAAACCCAGACGGCATTGACCAGTCACACCAACTTTAACATGGATTTACGCATATAATTGGTCATAAAACAACAAATTTAAGCCAACACGTTTCTTTATGATAATCAGAAACTTTACCAGGATTTTTTGCAAAACACGGTAGCCCACTTCATCACATGACAACAAATATAAGCCAACAACTTTTCACATTTTGGTTCACTTGAAAAATATTCCTTACCATGGACGAACAGCATTTAAATGCCGTAATATATCCCTTCTCATAGCCTATTTCTGCCGTGAAGTTGCTGTAAGCAGCTCCAATTCAATGTTTCTGACTTGGATTGAAATTTCCTCGGTATTATCATTTATATTTTCACAAGCTTTTCATAAATACTAGTTGGTATTCAATATTATTTACAAACAAGGGACTCATATATTATGCATCTATACCACATTTGTTATTGCTACGTACGGTCATTGTTTTATGATCTAGATGGCCATGACAATATAACTTAAAGAAATGACTGACTGTCTTTCATTATGATTAATTATACGGTATTTTTTGTTTTATTTCATATAATTTATAGAACTTTTACTAAAAAATATTGTATGCACCACGTACGCAAAAGCTTTAGCGGACTCATCCAGTATTTCAGCCTCGGCTTTCGCCTCGGCCGCTATACTAGATTCGTCCGCTAAAGCGTTATTTTGCGTACTTGATACATAAATAGCTATTAGCAACCAAGGCCGCTAAAATTCCATAACACTGCATTAAAAATGCTGGCAATCTATAAACAAAATCCAGGTGACATTGACCAGTCACACCAACATAAACATGGATTTAAGCGTATAATTGGTCATAAAACAACAAATTTAAGCCTACATGCTTCTTTATGATAATCAGAAACTTTACCAGGGGTTTTCGCAAAACAGAGTAGCATACTTCATCATATGACAGCATATTACAACAGATAATTATAAGCCAATTATCATTAACATTTTCACAAATATACTAGTTCGTATTTATTATTGTTTACAAATCAGTGACTCATATAACGCATCTATAGCCTACCGCATTTCGTGTTGGTACGTACGGTTCATTGTTGTCTTGCGTTTCAGAGGGCCGTGATAATATGGCTGACTACCTTTCATTATAATTAATTATGTACGGCATTTTTGTTTCATTTCATATAATTTGGAGAGCTTTTACTAAAAAATATTGTATGCACCACGTACGCAAAAACTTGATCGGACTCATCCAGTATTTCAGCCTCGGCCGCTATACTAGATTCGTCCGCTAAAGCGTTATTTTGCGTACTTGATACATAAATATAGCTATTATTTCCTTTTCTTTAAGTCAAGAACGATGAATAAATAGAGAACAAGCGGTCGGCAGCGTGACGTCACCCTTAGTTTGCAACTTGGATTCAAACTCATTTTTTCCAATAAATACTACACGTAGGAGAGTGGGGGTTTCGGAGGTGTTATCATAGGTAATCCCACGAGAGTTGACGAGTTTATCGATAGATTCGCGATGCGCAGCAGGAGCGAATTTATCTGATGAAACTCGTCAACTCGAGTTGGATTTATTAAGGCTATTCCATGAATAAAAATCCAACAGATTATATAAATAATAATAACTTTCGTGCTTTGTTCTACAAAAACAAAACTAACAGCTGCGAGATCACGGCATACTATGAATCAACCATCCATGAATCGATTCGAGTTGTTTTGGTGTAATCAGTGCTACCACCAGTGCATATAAGACATAGTTATCTTCATTCAATTAAGCTAACAGCAGAACAGAATAAAAGCACACGAACTGGCTTGCACCGAATCGAAATTGTGTTCTTAATCAATGTACATTTCTATTATTTCAATTTCCAAACAAATTATGTTGTATAAAATAATCTGTTTTCGTGCCGCTTAGTGGCACCATCTGACTATTATCACTGCACACTGATACTTGCGTTTCCAGTAACGACCAGACCACTTTACCCGATAAAATGCCATCCTCGTGATTCCTACAAGAATATTGTAAGATACACGGCCGTGATTGGTCTATATCCGAGGAATTGCTAAACGTTATTGGTCAATATCGAACACGCGGCGTATGAGTTGATAGTCAGACTAAAATATCCTTTAACTTATATATAAAAATATTTTTGTTCATTCCCCTTTAATATTATAAAAATATTAACTACTAGATGATGATAAAAATAATCGTGTTATGAAGAATGTGATCCAATTTTACTTTGAACACAACGTATATAGAGCTTTGTTTTTCAGAATACAATGTCGAGCCTTTCTGGATATGTTTCCAATGACTATTTTTCTGTTACTAAATTATTTCTTTGATGCAGCTCTTTTCAATTTGGACAGCCAGCTCAATTACATATATGAGGGTTGGATATTTAATAGTGGCAATACATCTATACAATCACGGTGAATTACGAGATGTTAAAATAACTTTTGACAGATGTTGATTGGATATCCAGCATACTTCAGAACAAATTGGAATCTTTTATCACTATGAATGCCTTCACAGTAAATATAAGAAATTGAGCTGACCCCATTAGCCCGTCTAAAATGGTTTTTAAATCTGAAAGAATATCAATGAATAAAAATAATTCAATACGTTAAAATTATTCTTGATTCAAAATAATTTTCATTATGAACAATTCAAGATAAAAGTTTTTACTCATGATGAATGAATGAATGTAACACATGACTGAACCTCTGCCAGAAGGAAATTAACAGGCTTTGACCCATCGTGCTCCTTTTTGGTACGGAAATGTAAATTATTCAAAATCCCCCGTAAGTCAAGAATTTTCTCTTAATAATTAATTGTTATCACCTCTGTGACAACTTCTAAAACCCATTTTAGACCAGCTGATGGGGCCAGTTCATTTTCTTCTGTTTACTATGAAGTCATTCATAGTGATAGAAAGCTCCAATTGCCTCTGAATATGCTTGATATCCAAGCATTATCTGACAAAAGCAATTCAAACTGTCTGTAATTCACTGTGTCACTGTCACTGTTAAATATCCAATCCTCGTGTATTATCTCCGCTTTTAAATCTACGCTTAGGCATTAACACAAAATTTTACACCTAGAAATCCTGCCGGTTGTATTATATGTATGTGAGACATGGCCGCTTACTTGTAGGAAAGAACATAATCTGAGTGTGTTCGATAACAGGGTGCTTAGGAAAATATTTGGGCTTAAGAAAGATGAAGATGGGGACTGGAGAAAACTGCATAACAACGAGCTTCATGACCTGTACTCTTCACCAGATATAGTAAGGATAAATAAATCACGGAAGATGAAATGGGCTGGACATGTTGCGCGCATGGGGGAGGAAAGACACATCTCAAAAGTACTGACTGGGAGACCCGAATGGAAAAGAACACCTGGAAGACCTAGACGTAGGTTGGAGGACAATATTAGGATAGATATAAGTGAATTAGGATTTTTTTGGGATGATTGGATGGAGTTAGCACAAAATAGGGTTGAATGGCGGGCTCAGGTAAGCGCGGCAATGAACCTTCGGATTCCGTAAATTAGATAATATTCCTTTAGCTTGCTGAGGAATTGTTTATTGCCATTGAGTAAGTAAGTAAGTAAGTAAGTAAGTAAGAAGTAAGTAAGTAAGTAAGTAAGTAAGTAAGTAAGTAAGAAGTAAGTAAGTAAGTAAGTAAGAAAGAAAGAAATATAAAGTGGAAGCGCCACTGTTAATAAAGTTGTTTAAATAGGACGCTAAATGATTGGTTCCTTCACAGGTCTCAGCTGACTCACTCTCCTTTATTGCCACGTGGTCATCTTGTTCCTTTGAAGTGAACCGTAAAAACGTCAGTTGATTTTATTTCCAATTGGTTATACAACCTATTTAATTTGAGAACTGAGAATTACCATTAAAATGGCTGAAAACTTGCCCATATACGAGGGATGTGGCATAATTCATGGCAACTATTTTTTCTTTTTAAAATGTGGGACCAATTTAAAATTTTGAAATATACAAATGAAAGAGCAGGGTATGGAATGTATGTATAATTCAGGTTATTTATACTTTAGATGCAGGATAGTGAAGGAAACAGATCCCATAAACATCCTTACGAAACTAAATCGGGCCACTCTAATGTACTTGCGGTAGATGGAAGCATGAAAGCACACTTACCCACTCCATGAGCCCTTGAAGTTCGGTACGGATGGGAATTACTCCCTAAAGCTTTTGACGTATTAATGCTGTTCACATCTTGTCATATCCAGTCTGCACGGCTGATGACTCACAACTAAATTACTATCGCCTCTATTCGTATAACCGTACACCAGAATTCTACAAATGATGTGACCAGAGATGCAACATTCTCCCGAGACAAAATAAATCACTCCTAGATACACAGAAATTTACAATTTATAAGGGATGATGTTTAGACATCGTAATTCCTATAACATTTCATGGTACCATCGCCTTACTTTGAGAAAAATAAATAGTTGCTACTCCATCCCTCGTATTTTGCTTCAAAAGAATAATATCTTATTAACCTTAAACTACAGGGATAGGTGAAAGGCAATCGACTGAAACACATAGATGTGAAAAACTTTTATTACAACTCTGTTGCCCTGTGTCTACATATATTTGAAACTTGCTCGTCTTATAGCTTCAGTAACCTGGTATGTGGTGTAGTCAAGATCCTGATAGTCCGATATTTGTCTTCTGTAGTAATACTTCTTGTCATGGTGATGATAATCATGATGCTCTTCGTGGTGAGGTTTCTTGAAAGCCGGGAACTCGATTCTGTGGCGTGCTATCGATTTAACCACGAGTGCAAATACGTAGAACATGAACCATACGCTGAAGAATAGAGGTACGTACCATAATTTTCGATATAGAAAGAAATAGCTATAAGGTTTCTTACTTCTATTTCTTTGTGGTACTGGTCGCTTAATGGTCTGCACAGAATTAGGCAAAGGTTTGTGATTAGTTTCTGCTTGAAATGTATTTTGTTTGCCCAATGTCATCTGTTGTATCGGCTTGTCCTGGACTTCTTCTGAAGGCAATGCGCATGATTCTTCTGAAATGCAGGTACCGGAGGAAGATTGCTTTGGATCTTTCGATGTTTCCTCCATCGAGTCTGAATAATCTTCATAAGTTTGGTCGACAATTGACTGTTCGTTTGTGGAAGGAATAAGAGGAACTGTCCCGCCTGAATTAGTATTTTGATATTCTGACTGTTGTTCTTCATCCATATACAGAGTTTCTTGGGGCATTTCATTTGAATCAGAATTGTCGTAATCATTGTTTGTGAACTGTTGAGGTTGCTCCTCTTGTTCCTCTGCAATAAGAAATGAAAGTGAAGAGGACATAGAAAGTAAGTGGAATACAGATCGACCATATCAAAGCCTCCATGCCCAAAAATGCTTTGGCATTTTGGAGACAGTTAATATGTCGTAATAAGATTACCGTATTTCACGGACTATAAGACGCACTTTTTTTAACTTGGAAACAGAGCTTTGGAAGTTGTGTGCGTATAATGGTCCGAAGTACACTAAAAAATTTAAATTATGCTAAATATTGCCGAAATATCATAGCTATAAACAACGATAAGGTAGTTACAAATTTTGACACAGACTATACATCAGTGCTCTTGTCACAATCTTGAAATAAGGGTGCCTGGAAGCCAGTTATATAATGCGAAAAGAAAGGAATGTTGAGTTCTTTTATACGAAAGGAGTTGTCTCCGCCGGGTGGTTTAAATGAAGGCAATGACCTCTAAACAGACTTGTCCCGTTACACTTACCGTATGCTGAATTGAGGGTAGGGGGTGTGAAAGTATTTTCAGTCTTTCATGAGAAATTAGTTCAGTTAAAATTTACGCGTTGCCATCTGTAAAGAAGATATTTTCTTACAACGCAGGTTTTAAGTTAGAAGTGATTTATACTGATTCCATTGAACAAGGTTATAATTTATTCATGCAATGAAGTGTATTATTCTCTTTAAAATGTTTTGTTTAGAATCACTTTAAACTTCTTTTCCTTTAAATTTCCATCATAAAATCAAGGTGCGTCTTATAGTCCGAAGCGTCTTATAGTCCGAAGCGTCTTATAGTCCGTAAAATACGGTACATGCCAGAAATTATCTACAACTTGTCGGCAAAAACCCTCGCAATAGAAACCTTACTTAGCGGCACGTATATAAATTAGCATATATGAAAATTATCCCCTGAAAGGAACTGGCCATCCTACGCGGTATCATCCGGCCTAGTGTCTTCGGTCGGGCCGTGGAACTTCCACCCCCCAGGCTGTATCCTAGGGCAGGACCGGCCTCCGGACTGAACACTTCATCAAAATCATCATCGTATGGAAATTATGCAAGCTCGCCATGACTATCTTAATGAACAGGATTTCCATTACAATTTCAGAGCCTTACAATGAAAACAGTTATTTTTTGCATGTGATCCGATAGTACATAATTTCTGTAATAAAAATTTCAGTGTAGATTTTGGCATAAAGGCTTTGATATTTTCTTTTGTAAACAGCGGAAGAATGAACTGTTTCCTAAGATTTGTACTGCTTAAACGCTACCTCTTGATAGACCTAACCATTATTATTAGTAATTTTAAAATCTCTTGTAATTTTTGCATTGACTCTATCGTATTTGTTTTTGTTTTTGTTAGAACATATTGGTGAATAACTCCAAAACACATTCTATTTGTCTGACCATTATTTGAAAGAGGAGCTAAGCGTAACAAAAATATTTTACAATTATATCTCCATTTATTTAACAAAATCTGCTGTTTTATAGAGCTTATCAGATTCATAACTTAAATCACGAACAACTATAATAATTAATGGATGTGTGAAATTAAACGATTATTATTAGTTGTTATACAGCTGAATTAAAAAAAAGTGCTTTATGGCGAAATAGAGTTTCCATCCCTGGAAATTAATTATAAGAATTTAGACTATGATAAATAGGTAAACATATAAAGATAATTATTTGTGAACTGAAGAATATCGAATTCCATTTTACAGTTCATCTGCCGAGATGAAAAACATTCACTACTTGGATTCAGCTAATAGCTTATATAAATCTTAAGCGTTAGTTCTGCTTTAAATTTTTGATATTACAGTGTGTACTTAAGATGCAGGGCTCAAAACAGTTTTTTTGGAATGATTTGTAAAGGGGTTTCAGTGATATTTAGATCCTCAGCTCATAGAAATTGTTAACTGCAATAAAATTCGAACTAACAGCATGCTCGGATTTCATTTTAGTAAAATATGGGAAAGAATCCACGGGAAAGAATCCACTTCCCGAAGTAAAAACGCAGTATAAACTTAAATGTTTTTTTTACATGAAGAACTACTTGACGTAATGGGTATAATGGAAGAATATACTGGCAAATATACACCCGGGAAAAAATTATCTCATCTCATTATTCGTTTAATTAAATATTCATGTATGAAATCGTAATAGCATTATGCCTGTGACAATGTTTTTCAGATACCGATGACACATTATGATAGCATTCCAATGGTTTTTTGTGTTTTGGTTAAGTTGCAGGTCTAAAAATCGTTAAAATTATTTTTCTATGCTACTCAATTTTAATTGTACATTCTTCGATTATCTAGGTGTACAATTGTGAAGTAATGTTCCATACTTATCCTTTAAAGTATTGAAACATTTAAGGAAAACGTAGAAAAGACAGAGGAACAGCAATAGATTTAAGTAAAGTACGCTATATGGGGAAAAAAAAACACTCCAATATAATTTCGATTCCACACATCGAATCTATGCGTGGAGTTGAGAAGCGATGAATCAATACGAGGGATAATAAATGGACATAATCGAACGAGGTGGCCGAGATGGTAATGTCTTGAACTATCATTCGGGAGGTCCCAGGTTCAAATCTCGTGGCCGACCAAGTTGACATGGGTTCGTTCATAATTTCCCCAGTCGTAAAGGCAAATGCCGAATTGGATATTTACATATCATGAATCATCCTCACCATTTCATCCTGTATCATATCCATTTAAATTAATATATATATATTTTTTAATATATAAGAAAATTTTATTATACAAATGCATATTTCAATTGTGCTCATAAATATAATGGTTTGTTAACATTAGTGGAACATGAGGAGAGGTCGCAATCCAATGATTGTCCTCAAGTAAAGTAGGTATAGGCTGGAATTAACATAAACAATCGCTGTGACGTTTCCTCTTAAGTCTACGTAAGTGGCGGTCAGGTGGTAGATGATGAGGGATCGCATTAATTAGTTCATTTGGATGATTAGTGAATGTTTTATAAAGTCTTTTGTAGCAGGACTGGACTGTAGCTTCCACTGTGGATAAATGCAGATCGGCATGAAGGTTAGCATTGCGGACATACCAAGGTGCATCCGCGACGAGTCGTAAAACCCGGTTCTGTAGAGTCTGAATTCTGTTGATTTGTGTTTTGGAGGCAGATCCCCATAGAGCACACCCAAAGAAAATTAATATGAGTTGAAATTTACTCCATTAAATACGCTAACAATAGAAGATAATTGACAATCAATAGTTCCATGGCCTACCCTACTGTGTAGACACCACTTGCCTTCTAAAGACACAGATCCCGAAAACAGCTGAATTGCTCATGTAGCCTATAATCGGACTTAGGAATTCATTAATCTTGTCTTTTATTTATGGCAGCATGCAGATACAACATGTTTAAAGATAAAAGCCAAATTAGCAAAATTAGCGACTCTTCACGCTTCTTCAGACTCCAGTTCTTGCATTATCCGGATCTTAACCTGAAATCATAAAGAGAGTTAACTGAAGTTGTAATAGAAGAGAAACATGGCTTCCACAGGTTTTCATCCAGAACCACAAGGAATAAGTAAACATGCGAAGAAAGCTTTGGCAAGAGGCCTTAAATTAATGATTATGAGTGGAATGGATTTTAGGAAATCAAACGACAAAGGTGGTACACATTCCTGGTGGAATTTGAATGTGGAAAACATGTACCGATGTCAAGTGGCCGGTTACAGGGATGAGAAAGATTATCTTGAAAGAAGAAAGTTGCAGGAAATTGACAAGTGGCCTGATTCAGGGTTAATAAAAAAACTTGTTAGATGGGATGGACATTTTTACTATTTCAGTGAAGATAGAGAGTGCCCGAAACTGACTTCATCTGATGTAAAGAAGGCTCTTCTACGTGAAACTGTAATATTTGATGAATCGCCATTCACAAAAACTAAATCATTGCCTTGGGCACCTGTTTTGTCTAGAATGACCCTGAAGTACAATGAAGCGTTAGAAGAAATTGTTTCTCAAAATCCTCGCCCTCAAAAGCGGAAAGTGAAACGTGAAGTTGAAATAAATCAATGTGGATTAAATGCCCCTATAAGAAAGAAAAATAGGAATAGAAAAAAGTCTACCAAATTTGTTCCGTTAAGGAGGGCAATTAGGACAAATAAACAATCAAAACGTAAAACATCTGTGGGTTTTCCTAGAGGTTACAATCATTACTCAAAGTTAATACCTAATATTTTGAGTAATAAAATAACCAAGGGATTTGGTAGTAAACATAAGACGTCTTCTGAAGAGGAATTTAGTTTTAACGGAAAAATAACGAAGAAAACAATTAAACAGAAAGATAAACAGCAGAAAATTAGCCCAAAGGCAGTAGTGTCTTCTCAGTCTTCAACAAGAAACCGAATTCAAGATAAAAGTACTTGGAAACTTGATGAAAAAAGTGGAGCTATTAAAGGAAGAAGTAATCTGATGGATAATGTAAGAAATGGTAACCGTCCAGAAATAATAGATCACACAGCGAAAGGGCACATGATTGTTAAACCTAGACAGTCGAGAAGTAAGACAATTAAGGGAAATAATAAAACTGAAACACAAAAGATGTCTGTAAGCAGATTTCAAGGCAATCGTGTAGAAAGGAAGACGTCCAATGACATTTTAGAGGATAATCTATATTGGCCAACGAAAATTCTGCACAGACCACCCACAGGAAGAAAAATTAATGTAAAAACAAACATTCCGAGTAAGTCTACAAACCAACATGAAGATAGTGGAAATAATAATGTATTAAAACATAGCGTGAATCTAGATATTGTGAGTAATTCTATTGGGCAAAATAAATCATCTGTTTATGAGTACAAGATGGACTCTAAAGCCAACACAATGAGTGAAAATACAAAAGATGAAATTGGAAATAAAGTGACAACAGAGAAAACAACAAAGAAGAAGATATGTAGGCAATCTGAAACATCTGGAAATAGAGCATCAAATGCCAGGTATATATCGGAAGACTATTCACACTTACATGATGACAAATCTCCACTATATCCTAACAGCAGGTTATGGAAAATAAGCCTTACTAGAGAATCGCCAACGAAGAATGCCTTAGAAGAAACTCTAAAAAACATTGTTTTAAGGACAAAAGAGAAAAATAAAGAACGGAAATTCAAAGGCCGTTCTAAATTGTGTTTAACTAAAATTGACGTTGGGAACTGTCTGCTAGCTGACGAAAGCGACTCTCAGTTTTTAAGTGCTAGATCTTCCAAATTGGATTCTGGAAGCACCGTTCTTGATCTGGTTTTCTCGCCAAGAATAGATAGAAAAACAATGAATTATAGTAAGTCACGTATTGAAAATCATAGCATGGGTGATGTACCAGCCATTCCGATACGAATTAAACATATCCCGGATAGAAATAAGTTGAATTCGCCTTCAGGACGTATCGACATAAGTGAGCAGTCTGCAGTTCGGATGGACAAACGTGAGATCTACGTCCCTGTCAACAAAGTAGGCCTACCAACTAATGAAAAGGACAAAAAATCCCTTCGAGCTGTTAATATTAAACATGTTAACTTATCTCCGACTGCAGGAAGTGTAAAACACTGCATTCTTGAACCTGTCCCAGTTGTATCCGAAAACGATACTACAGTAACGAAAAATATACCAAATAAAAGTAATGTTGGATTTGGACTAAGATTGCTAAGATCAATAAAAAATAAGATGCCATCTATTAATAATACTGCCTATAGCCGAATTCCTTGCTAAATCTTGATTATTTGTATTTATAATATTTGTAGCCTCTAAAGATGTAAATTTTCGATTATGGTTGGTTGTTAAAATAAAATAACGATACGGCCTACCCTACTGTATATACACAGATCCCGAACTCATGATATGGACTTGTAGATAAAAGGAGTATAAATACAGCTGAAATTAAAAAAAAAAAAAGAATGCTCAAAAATTCTCCTCACACACAGTAATATAAATTATTGCACCAAAACTCCAAACAAAAACATCTACGATACTTATCTGAAAATTAGTTAGATATATTTATTGAAGTTTGTAAGATTATTAAAGATATGACTATTAAAATGTTAGTAACTATGGAATCGCCTTCCTCTAACAACAGGACTTCTTATGTATTGTTTTATAATATGTACCGTTTCTGTCAGTTACCACTTCTGCCTCCATGACAGGGTATTTGATGACTTGTGTACCATTTGGCTCTGGTGTTGTTAATTCAGCATTCTCAAAACTTCTCTCCTGTTCGATTTCTAGCAGTTCGTCGTAACTGAAAAAATCGAAAGACCAGTGTTATAACATTCATATGCTTCTGTATTTTTATAATGTTGATGAGCATTTCCAAAGCAAAATAAAACTACGTCAATAGTTTTAATTACGATAGTTTTTAGTTACGTTATTAACTATTAAAGGCTGAGCTGGATTTGGATTCATGGGATATAAGAGAGCTGGTAGACGAGCAATGGTAATAATTCTACTATTGAAAGCTGTCACTTCTAATAATACCAATAATATTTTTGGGTTGTAGTATACTGTTGTCTCATAAAAGAGGCTCTTGATATGGCCCCAAAAGGAAAAATCCATTGGCATCAAATCAGGGGAGCGGCCTGGCCATGCAATTGGATCTCCTCTTCCCAGGCAATGCTCGGGATATGTGCCATAGTTTTTCTTTTTTCTTTTGGGGCCTTATCAAGAACCTCTTTTATGAGACACCAGTGCACGACCCAGAAATATTATTCATCAGGATTCTTGCAGCATGTGATGAGATTCGAGACATGCCTGGGCTTCCCTGGAAGATGCACTACCTGGATTGTAAATGATAGTCACCATTTTGAATATATTTTGTTGTGATGTATGGCACAATTAAACATTATTAAATGCTACATTGATGTTTAATCTGGATGCCTCCTTTGTTTCAAAGATAATGAATGGTAAGTTGTCCATCGTGTAGGCTACGTCCTAAAATTGCCTTGTACTTGACTCAGGATCATTTCTCAGACTATGGGTTCCTATTTGATAAATGTTATATATAGACCCCTCTACATGCTCCCTAAGTTTTTACATACCCTTTTTAATCACCCTGTATACTTATTGGCAGAAGTTTCTTCTGAGATTAAGGACCTAGTAACGAAAGGCTAAATATCTAAAGCTTCTTGTCCAGAAAATTAATTCCGAATCGAACTTTCGCTCATTTGTATGTTTAACTAAAATGAAAACAAGACAGATTTACTATTCATACATGCACAGTGTTGTTTATACTTATACTTTTCATGTTTAAAAATTAAAACTCTCCTATCTAAGTAATTAGGAATGTTCATTACTCTTTTTAACATAGTTGCTTATCATTGCAAACTGTCTTATACACAGGCATAGAGGCACTAGCCTTATAGCCTATCACAAAGCACTTCAACCCTTCATGAGCTCAATACGCATTCGCTATATCCCTAGCTAAGAAAGCTTAGGCTAGTCACTTGATCAGGATACTTGTTTAATATATAGATGATTAGCGTCTATTTTTATTAGCGTTTGAGCTTTATTAATGGGCTTATACTACATTGATTTTAACATTGAACTATAAGACGATATAACCATTAGAATCTCAGCATTAATCTACATACACTTCGTTGCTATATTTTATGTATTTATGAATGAGCAGAAGTTATGCCCCAAGTCAAGTTATTTAAACGAATAATTTTTTGCCCACGAAATGTACTTTTGAAAATGGGAAAAGTTATTCGACTTTACACCAATAATCCACCAACAGTACAATAACCATACAAAAAGTTCGGGAAGGCAATAATTAAATTTTCTATCTTAATGAAACTAAGATTTTCAATTACATTTTACATTGTTTATTTCATTAAGTACTTACTAAAGAAGATGTCGTGTTACAGGAGTAGCTTGCGGAATTAGTCCAATGGGTAAACTCTGCACATTCATTTGGCTAAGTAGTGTCACTAAGCCGATTAATATCTGAAACAAGAATATACCTATGTTTTAAGCCTATATTAATATTTTATATACAGTTATATGATCATAGTTAGCGTATATAGTATATAGTTATGTAATGAAATTTATTAAAAGTAAGCCTGAGGGATTTAAAAAGAAAAATATATTATCTATAATAAACTATGACAGCTACGTTTCTAAGTACAAGTCTGGATTGCATATCATTCAGCTTGTGCTGTTTCATACAGGAAGCTTTTCACTGGACTGTAATTAATATGATTGTATCTTAACTGTTATAAGAATCAATAATAGCAACAGCTGATTTTACAACAAGAGAGCAATCAATAGGCCTGTGTGTTCCAATTAGTAGGCTTGACTGAATGAATTGAATTGACTACCAAATACAATAGAGTCCCGCTATTCCGAAAATCCGCCTATTCCAAATTGGAATGGAAGCTGGTTACTTACAGTACATGTCGGCTCCACTTATTCAATTCTGTAGAATCAGTTTTAATCACTGCTAAACAGAAACAATAACTAATTTACACACACTTAAGAAAGATGTCCCCGCACTTAATTTACGCCTTAACAATACGTAGATATTATTAATGAAATCCGCCTATTCCGAATTCCCGCTAAACCGAACAGTGTTCGGTCCCAATTAGTTCGGAATAGCGGGACTATACTGTATTGATAAATAGTGGCGGACTTATTGTCAGCAATGAGTCACAGAATTTTCATAAACAGGTCTTACTACTAATTTTGTCGTACACACTAAACTTTTACATATGCGGTTAACCATTCGTTAAGGTTAGCCTATGTGAAAATGTAATTTTTTCCATTTACTTTATTTGAGCTCTTAATTTTAGTATGAATTTCTCTATCCTTAAAATGTTTCGATTTTGTACCAGGAATTCAAATTCTACGGTTCTGCGCGAAATGTGCAGATTTCTTTGAATTGCTAAATGTTCTCCGGGCATATAAAATTTGTCGATTCATTATTCAAAATAGCAAGGGCGCCCATATGATATTTTCCAGAGGGGGGCCAATTTTTTGTCGCTTTAACTTCTTGGGTCACTTTGTAATATTATATTAATAATATAATAAGTGCAACTATGACATGGCCAGAAAATAATTTCGGGACGGTTGGAAGGGGGGTTTGACACCCAGAAAATTTTTTAAAATATTGAACTGACGAAAATCACATTTTATGCTAGTTTAGCACTGAAACATTAGTTGGCAAATTTGTTTACCATACCTTAAGACATGCCAATGTAAACAAGAAATCATTACCTAAGTCGGGGGTCGATCCCCGAAAATTTTTAAATATTGAACTATTGAAATTCACATATTATGCTATTTTAGCACTGAAAAACTAGTTAGAAAATTTGTTTACCATACTCTTTAAACATGCCAAACGTAAACAAGAAATCATTACCTAAGTCGGGAATCGACCCCCCGAAAATTTGTAAATATTGAACTACTGAAACTCACAATTTATGCTATTTTAGCACTGAAAAACTAGTTAGCAAATTTGTTTAAGGCATACCAACATAAACAAGAAATCGTTACCTAAGTCGGGGGTACACCCCCGAACAAATTTTAAATATTGAACTTGAAAATCACATTTTATGCTTTTTTAGCACTGAAAAACTAGTTAGCAATTTAGTTTACCATACCATAAGACATGCCAATGTAAACAATAAATTATTACCTAAGTTGGGAGTCCATCCCAGGAAAATTTTTAAATATTGAACTAATGAAAATCACATTTTATACTATTTTAGCACTGAAAAACTAGTTAGCAAATTTGTTTACCATACTGTAAGATATTCCAACGTAAACAAGAAATCGTTACCTAAGTTATAATACTTAATACTTTTTATAAGAATAGTTAAATAACACATGGGACTCATTATGTTATGAAAACAATAATTGCTATATCATATTTGACACACCAACAAAATTTGTTTAATTTAATAATTTTTTGATACAAAAAAAAGAATTCGAGATTTTGAGTTTTAGGGGTCCGGACCTTCTGGAACCCCCTTTGCTAATCCACTGTGGACTCTGCTTCCATGTTGTCAATTTGGTAAAACTTCTGCAAACTTTTCATGTCTCTATTCACTTATAAATAATGGTCCTGACTATAGAAACAAAAAAGAAAAAACCTTTCTATAATTATTAATATACATTTTTTCCTTTCCCGTGGCCCCCCCTTGCCCCCGGGTATGGGCGCCCATGCAAAATAGCCATGGCAGTTCAATAATTAAATTTTAAGCTCATGATTTCTATAATCTTCCATTATGTATAGCTATAATGTTACTGGATTATGGGTATCCTTCTTTTGTTACTATTGCCTCTGCGTGAGTGCAGATATATTTCGATGCATTCCTACAAGAAACTGAAAAAAGTAACCCAATCATGATCTGCATATTAACCTAATTCATTCTTCAGCACAAGTATTAGATTCCCAGTAAGAAATTCTCCTTCGTATTGCTATATATATATAAATATATTTATATACATTTTTATATATTGATATATGTTATATATTTATTGATATATATTTATATATATTGATATATATATACATAAATATTTATATATATATACATATAACAAAACGAAGGAGATTTTCTTACTGGGAGTCTATTGTAAGCAATTTTACTTTCTCCCATATACGTAGTATAGAGAAAGTATTGTGATCGTGACAAAAAATCGAAGTCGAGATAACACCGGGAGAGCATGTTTCATGAAGCCTAGAAACCGAAAAAAGTATTTTTGGAATGACGTCTGTCCGTCTGTCTGTCCGTCTGTCCGTCTGTCCGTCTGTCCGTCTGTGGACAAGCACAGCGGGTAAACGGCTCGTTGTATTTACTTCATTTTTTGAAATAAGGACTTTTCCGAAATTTTGTCGAACCGCCCAGAAATTTAGCTTTACAACTGAAATATTAAGGGGACTTTTCATGAAAACTTTTTAAAAATTTTTGATTTTGGAAAAAATGGCTCTAACGATTTTAATAAAAATTGAAAATTGGAAACTCTTATCTATGACCAATAAAATGGCTATATCCGTATTTCTGCAAAAATGACTTAAGGGGTACTTTACTCGTATCCATTTTCAATTTTTGTAGATTATATCCATTAGTGTAGGCGATACATGAAAACCTACCACAGTAAAGTTGTAGAGAAATTTAAAATGAACATTTTTTGTTTAACACATTTCTTTATACATTTAATAGATATCAAGATAAAAACGAAATAAGGACGGCTTAAATGCGAATTTCAGAACATACATGTCAATTGAAATATGAATGACATTTTGTTGCCCCTAGCAACAAGAAAACTATAGGCCTAATGTACTTATTGTTGTGAAATGCAGTCAGTTTAGCTCAGTCGTAATGAACACGCCAAAACCAATTACAGCGAGGTGGTATAGGCTAACAGGGAAGAGGTCCTGGGTTCAAATCAAACCTCGTGGCTGCCCAAATTGACTTGGGTGTTTCATGGTTTCCTCGTTCGCAAAGGCAAACGCCGGGTTTGTAGGACTTGTTTATTTTCCATAACTCATCGCCGCTATGTCAGTGGATATTATAATCGTTTAAACTGAATACCGCATAAGAAGACATCACTAAACAATAGATGCAGATGAGCTGTTACTATAGACTAATGGTTCACGCAAACATACTAAACACGTTATATGACCTACATGCAGTTAAAGCGTGCAATATAACCTAAGTAGTAGCAGTAGTGGTGAAATTCAAATATAAGTAGCTCCATAAGCTCCGCCCATTCGATATTCACATTTGCATGGACTGTGTGATGTATTTTGTTTCTGAGCGAAGCAGAGTGACCAACTGTCCTTGTATATTGTCGCAAGTGCCTTGTATCCCCCTCTACATATAACTAAATAATGCATAACACTAACCACATAGTTAAAGTGCGCGAAGCGGAGGCGGAAGCCGTTGCGAAGCGCCCTTGCATTTTCGAAAAAGGACGATACACTGTTTGTAGGTTTCGAAAATGTGGCATATTATATCTCCCGCGAGGTTTGTCAGCCTGTCACCTCTCGTCTAGCGGTATGACGTCACACCTCCAACGTCCGATCACGAGTTTCTTCATAATACGAGGACAGAAGAATTTGCTAGATCGTGGTATAAAAGAAACTGCATCGGTGATGGTGGGTTGGGTGGGACCGATTCATCCCATGGTGCAATTTATATTTGAATGTTCCCGTAGTATTAGTACTAATAATATGAAGTTTTACTGCCATTGATATTATTATTATTATTTTTATTATTATTATTTTTATTATTATTATTATTATTATTATTATTTTTATTATTATTATTATTATTATTATTATTATTATTTCACAGTAAAAGCATTGAACATAAAGATCGACCCTGATGCTTTCCGTTCTAGATATTTGTTAGTTTTATGAAAATGTAATAAGTAAAATTTAATTATCTCTTTACTTTACTTTTCTCTGTGCTAGCCTTTAACACGTATATGGGAGAAAGTTTGTGCAATATATTTTTGCACCATTTATTTGAGAGTCATTTACACACTTCGTGGGCATATGTCTATTAGGTCTACTCTCGTATCGATTTGTCATGTTTTAGTAAGAATGCTCTCTTGGTTCAAATATCTTGTAGGCTGCAAAATGCAATTAATCTTTTGTGAAATGAAGTTTAATATTTATGGATATGTTATGTTATTAGTAATATGTTATTATTACTTAATTACTATAATTAAAGTATTGTTTTTAGTCACTCACCCCGTACTCCATGATAAGAGATGCATCACTGAGTAGTCTCTGGCTTCACGATGTATTGTGTGCATAGCGGCGCTCATGGTTCACACTTTGATTATGTAAACATGAGCCTCTTGTAACTGAAATACTTTGACGCATTCATTTGCGTGTTAAAACTGTACCATTGACTGTTGTAGAAAGAATTAAAATATACTAACTTCTCGGACTGTCTGCTGCGGTGGTCTGGAGGTAGCATTCCCGCCTCTAGATCCGAAGGTCGCGGGAACAAATCCGGTCGCAGTCGATGGGTTTTTGAGGACGTAAAAATCCTGGGCACGGAGTCCTCCTGGAGGGACTTTAAGCTGGGGGGCCGGTGTCGTAGATTTACGGCACGTAAAAGAACCCCAAGCCTCAATTAGAGCCTCTGGACAAAATTTCTCGGCCCTTTCACGTCCAAGTAATACCTTAGTTTCCTGAGGGGGGTTGAGAGGCGAAGGGCTTACCACCTGACCCTCTGCCCTCTCTAGGAAAATAGGCGTAATAAAATTCACATAGGTAAACAGAAACCTCCACTTGGAGGCCCTACGCCCCAACATGGGGGCATAGGATTCGAGATAACTTCTCGGACTGTTTGTCTTTTTTGCAAGGTACAAATCAAGAGAGCAATGCGGAGTAAGTTATTTGGCAATCTTCAATTTTAATAAAACTTTCGTCATCCAGTGCGATGGTTAGAAAGAAAAAAACTATCTTCAGCCTTGATATATCCATATATAAAGTCAAAACATCCCCTCAGTAATAGCTTGTTTCTGTTGTCTTGTTAAAAACGAAGGTTTTTTCAGTTTTCGTCTACCAAATCTCAGCAAATTAAATCTAGCAACCATATTTTCCCATAAGCTCATATATTAATAATATAGTGTTATGAATGGCTTTTTAAAAATACACCTTGATTAAATGGGGTTGCGAAGATTTTGCATGTTCCAGAGGTATGCGATTTTCAGAAAATTATTTTCAAAGGATTTCTCCTAGATTTCAACATTCAAAACACTAAAGGAGTAGTCATGCAAAGAAAAGAGCAGAATAAAATGCTGTGGTAAGTATTTAAAAGTTTCCTAAATATAATATTTCACCCTTCGTCTCTTTTGTGACGAGGTAGGTTGTCGGTTAATATCTGGGAAACTTCAAACATGTTGAGATGGGCTATTTCTTTACATTAAGTGAAGGGAATTAAGTGAAGGGAATATTGGATGCCGGATATTTAGCCGGGATGGATTAGAAATGACCATTTAAAAAATAATCTGTCAAAAATGACATATGTCTCTGCGCAATAAGAAAATAACAGTTCTTTTGATCCCATTTAATAACACATTCACATAATATACAATTCAAACTTTGTGCATTCAATTAAATAAACAATATTTGCATTGCTTCGATATGCTACAAATACTAATCAGTCTGCAACTTTATTATTTACTCCATAGTTTCTTCTTTTTCCTTAGTTTCACCTCTCCCTTTCAGGGACTTAAGTGACCTACGCCGCCCGGGCCATATGGGCCGCGACCTGTCGGATTATATATATATATATATATATATATATATATATAACGTCAGGGCCACTTCCGAGACATCACGAACACATAGGACTAGACACATCATCCACACATTCACTCTGAACAAGGCAAGCATGGGATAAGATGATAATGACTGAATAAAAGGTGGTATGTACTTCGAATATTAACTTGAGGCTTTCAGCCTCTCCCGAAAATTGGGGCTTACAAATCGATAATTCCCTATTATTCTTAATATGTAAGCAACTTAAGAGCTCTTGGGAGTTTTTATGAGCTTTTTCGTTATAGCAACAAAATTAAATTTCCTCGATTAACCATAAATACATACTATTTTAATTAGAATTCACAAAAATGGAATTTAAATCAACGACTTAAAAATATATTTTTGTTTAAGTTCTGAAAACTATTAAACCTCATCTAAGATTTTGTATCAACGTAGGTCTATGTGTTTAACATGTCCTGAAAGTTTTATAAGTTAAATGTTTTGACCGTCGCCTGAAGCGGTTTTCTTATAAATCCGCCAAACAATGGGTGAAAAGAGGAATGTTGGTCTAATACTGTCAATATTTTCACCTATAAGGTTTCAAATTACTCCATTGCCTATACTTTTGCAATCCTAAGATATACTTTATTGCCTTTACATTGTATTTTTATGATATAGTAAGATATTCTCTAAGAATTGGCTGACAAGATCCAGTCATCCACACAATACTGAATTATGCATCAGAGCGATTCTGTCCACTTTTGGGTAGGCTGTGTCAGAATTAGCTTTGAGAAGGACATACTCGTGGATGTCTTCATTAATTAACTTTATTATTTCAAGTTTACCCAGGAATAAGTTTCAAATGTAATTATTCTTCAGAATTGTTTTCAGTTTTCCCAATCACCGGTATTTATGTTCTGTTTGTTCTAAGGCCCTCATGACCGTCCTCGTCGTTTCATCAATGGTAGCCCTAATGCTCCGTGTTGGAGGATCGTTCAGGAAGTCGTATGGAACTAAAACCTTATGTCTATATACATCTCTTAGTGCCAGATACAAAACATACACAACAAATATAATACCACAGTACAGAGGCACAAAGTACAGTTTGTATCCTATATGATAAGTGGTAAATAGGTATGACTCCAGTGTCTCTTCTTCTTTATGTGGTGGTTTCTCTAGAGGAGGGTGTTCGTAAATTATGTGATGTACATGATCGTCATGTTCATCATGCTCATGGTTATCATGCTCATGATGCACTTCATGGTGCTGATAATCTTCAGAATCGTAAATCGTGTCTTCACCGTTACCGTTATTCAGTACCTGATTGTTCATTACTTTGACGCCATTGCCTTTATCGTTGCGGAATTGCTGCATGTCAATTTCTTTGATGCCGTTTCTATTCCCGTTGTTGGCTGAAATACCTTTCAGGTATGGTGGATGGTAGGCCGAGTCTGAGTATGTTACTTTAAGGGGGTATTTTCTATCTGAAGCATGTTTTTTATTGTTGCCCTGTGAAGAAATCTTCTGAAGCCTTCTTGGGAATGGCACTGGGTTTCCATTGCTGGCTGTGTCTTTCGTAATGCCTGCAGAAGGAGGATGAAGTCTCTGCAACGATGTTCTGATGGGATGAACGCTGATACTCTGATGAAACTTCTGTGACGAGGCTGTTAATCTTGAACTTGGTCTCTGAATCATCCTCCCAACATTATCAGTAATATTTGATTCTTGTGGTCCTGAGTTTGAATAACCTGAAAATTTAAAACTCTTTGAATAAAACAGTTTGTGTGCCACCATGTAATCCGAATATTATCCAAGAAAGTGTTACTAGAGGGCGCTTGTAAACTTTATAAACTTAAAGATCACCAAAGTCACATATAAGGTAACTATTAATGAGCTCATATCGAACCTTGCCTTCAAATTTCGCTGACAGAACGTTATCCTAACGGAAGCTAATGTACCAAAAGCTAGCTGCTTTTTAAAACCGGAAGAGTAGACGGAAATTTGCACTAAAGCAATGGAGGAACTGGTAAGTAGTGCGGCGTTGAGTTGGTCAGCCCTGACTACTGTACGAGCGATCGGAAATAGATCGTGATGCATCGTTAACTAGCGAGGGATGTCCAAATGCTACTTCCTAGGTGCTTTACCTGGCGTAATTGCAGCCTCCAATTGAGGGGTCAGCGCAACAGTGGTCTAACACCTCCGACATGGAAAATTAGTTAGTGACGCTATTTGCCTGGCTTGGAGGTAAACTTTATTCTTATATAGAGGTTGGACAAATTAAGTTTGTTGTAGGTAGTTTTGAAGTCAATAATCTGTTCCCTGAAACAGAATTCCTCTTGTGTAAGGGCAACCAAAATGTTTGAAACCAAGATAAATAAATCCAAAGTAACTAGAGACTATTAACGGTCTTCAGAAATATGTACCGTTCATTTATAATTAATTTCATGAAATATGATTTCTGTAAATGAGGTAAGTGTTGAAGAAACTGGGGAGAATGGTAGTGAGCTTTTTCATTTATTTCATCGTTTGTAGAACTCAATAATCCTTGGAATTTATAAATAAAATTAATACAACTCCTTTCCTCTTAAAATAATGTTTTAATGCATGTAAAAATCTAATATTTATTGAAATAATTTTTTTCTCCTCTGTCAAGTTGAAATAAATGTCAGTGCAACAGTGGTCTAACCAAGAAAACAGTGTTGCAGCGTCTCATAAAATTGATAATATCTCTGAACACTCTGAACAGTAAACTATGTAACATTGCAGTTAAGTTGACCAAGCATCATAGAACACTCCACTACCAATAAAACTACATTTTTCAAATTGTACGAAAAACTACATTGTAGAACTTGAACTTGCTTTTTTCTCTAAACTATAAGAAGGTGGGATAGACCACTGTTGCGCTGACCCCCTCAATTGGAAATACTCCAATTAAATAAAAACAGCTAATTTTTTGTATAATTATGAGCTTGTAAATGCCCTACGATACATTGTAAATTGTCAGTAAATTGTAAATTTCGATATGAGATCATTATTAGTTCCCTTATTAGTTCGTATTTCCATAGCATATTTATTTACTTGTCTTTGGAACATCCATGACGAGGTAACAGCGATTTTTTTTAGGAAGGGAAGGGAAGAGAATAAATTATACTACTGTAGTAACAGAAAAAGAATTGATATTTGGCATTATATCTGTAGAAAACAAGCTTTCTATTCCCAAGTAAATGGCTCTTATTGTGCATAATTGCGACAGCCCCATGTCTGTAGATTTGCAGGCGTATAAAAAAAAACTCTCATGGAACTGGAAACTGTATAGGATTGAGTAGCGGTACGCAACCATACACCATTTATGTATAATATACCGTGTTCCAAACTGATTGGTCTGATTTCAACGTGCTATAGCCATGCTATAGCTACATCTCATGAAACTTTGTAAAGTCTATAGAATAGTAATTCATGAAATAGCTGTTTGTCCTAATAAATTACTTACTTGTATATCTAAGAGGCGAATGAGAAGTCTTGACACGTTGACTGGTTTTGTAGAACTCGACAGGTAACTCTTCTCTGAAAATGAATATAAAAAGTAGTTCAAATTATGCATGAATGGAAATCAGGAAGTTCGGGGTTATACTGAAAATAGAATTATCTTTTCCAACAATTTTAACATGGGAATAAAACATAAATAAGGCTCGGTTTTCCAATTTATTTTGGTTAACGACTGGATCATCAAAGTGACCTTATTCGTACATTACACTAGTGTTATTTGCTTGTCAAAATCTCTCAAATGTTATTGAACATTACGCCTATCCGTGAACTCCCTCTCAAGTATAAACCCCATTTTTATTTTCCCTAATGCCCTGCGTAATCTACCCACCCAAGCTAATTGTTCTCTGCAACACATCGCCCTAATGAAGGATTGATCTTCATGCAAAATTCGCAAGTACGAGTAATATTTTACAGCCTTTATGTTACACTCAATGAGTCTCTTATACCGTCCGAATTGTCTTAGGACTCCGCTGTTAAAGCCATCCCTCGCCTCACCCTTGCTACCCTTTCAAAAAGTTCGTTGTACCTGATCAAGTTTCGCCGGCACCCCCAAATTTCCGCCCATACGTAATTGTAGACTTAACCACTTCATTGAGCACTGTATCTAATTGATTCAACGATATACCTCGATCATCTTGTTACGTACCTTCAGTGGTTCCGTCGCTTTTATCATTGCTCTGTGTTTAGTTAAGTCTACAATATGTTTATTCCATTTAGCATTCATAGTCATTGTTACCCCTAAGTAAACAACATTTTTCATGCTGTTTAATTACGTCCCATCATAAGTTCATCTCTCGTTTTTCACGTAAACACACCCGTCATAGTTTTAGTTTTACGGCATTTACCACCATTCCCCATTCCATAGCATAACATACTCTTACAACTTGTCTAAACTTATCTGTAAACCCATGAATGTTCTTGAAAACAATGTCAGATCGTCCGCGTACAGTTGTAGTGCTGGTAATCTTTACCCTCCCACGACTCCTGACTTGACATATGTTACATTAAATTTTATGCAGAGCACATAATTAATTACTTATATTAACCATTCGATGTAAGTTTAAAACTGCTAAAAATAATGTTACACACTACTTGCAGTAAAAATTGAATCAATATTTACAAGATTAGGCCTATTTATATTAGTAGTTCTCTAGTCGTAGATAGATGTTTCAAAATATACATTTTTTAAATTAATATATTAAAACAATTCTTTTATGAAAAGTTCTCTTAATATTTCATTTATAGAAACAACATTCTGGGCAGTTCGATAGAATTCAAAAAAATTAAGTAAATACAATACAGCATTTAGCCGCCACAGATGTAAGCGTACACGGACCACAGACAGATAGACGTCATTCCAAGAAATAATTGTTTTTTCGGTTTCTGGACATTGTGAAACATGTTTTCCCGGTGCTACCTCGATTTTGACTTTCTCTACACTATATATATACGAGAAGGTAAAATTGATTGACGATTAATATAAGCACATTTTATAATGCGTGCATAATACAGGTCATGTGCTGTAGTCTGTGAACAGGACACGCCACGCCAACAATATAAATTATGTTAGGCTTACTACAGATTTACAATTTTTATTTGTATTTTGAGTAATGTAAACTTATATTAGCAAGTTGAAATTGTTTCTATGTTAAGCTTTTCTCACCTTTTTAAAGTTAGAAATATTTGAGTTTAACTTCGAGAAAACATATTATAATTTAATTTAATTACTTAGCTTTATAGTAATAATAATAATAATAATAATAATAATAATAATAATAATAATAATCTTATTGATAATATTATGACAATCACTAACCTGGAGGAAACTTCAGCAGCCAAAGGGCCAGTCCCTGATACCTTAGAATAACTGGAAGCATACATTGAAACGCTGGCTACAAATCCGTTATGTAGTGCTGACAACAAGAACATAATATAAATGACAATTCCAGAACCCTGTAACAATAAAATTATGTTTAATATACGGATACAGGGTACTATAAATATCCACATTATTTACATGCTACATTCGTACGATGTAAGCAGAGCTTCGGTTAGTTTATAAGTTTTTTGGGGTAAAATTTTAAATTTTGAACTTCTTAGGATTTTACCGTCGGTTACAGGTTAAAAGTTATGATTGCCAAATTCCAAGTTTCTAGCTCATTCGAAGTGGGTCAACTTGAATGCCAGTGAGGGGGTGATCCAGACTGTCGAAAATGTCAATGACATTACGGCTATCCAATCAGTTTTCCCATCCTTGTACAACAGATAAAATCATGAAGTTTGAGTCACTTATGCCAAATCTCCTGCCAAATTTTATGATTCTAGTTGTCCTGAAAGTGTGGCTAAAATTACATGATGTCTGGAAAACGTACAAAATTTACTTATCAAAGAAATCTAATCCTTTCTCAGACACAATTAATGGAGATACGACAAAGAGTTATGGGACCAAACTTGTAGACCTCTCAAAATGCCTCCCTGCTGGTGTAATCAGTTTTTTATTACATTTACCATAAGCGTCCGAAAAATACCAGCCCAAACTTTAAATAATAAATAATTGTCTTCATCTTTTTGTAAAAGGTTGTCCACATTACTTATATATTCATCCTGGCATCTTAATTTTATTTGAGGGTATAAGGCGAAAAATAACACTTGTCCTTTCCAAACTTTAAAGTTGCGTTCGTCATTTTTTTTTGGGGGGGGGGGGAACTGAGCTCTTTGAAATTTTACTAGGGTTATATGCTACTTGCTTATAAATGTGTCAAATTTCAAGTTTCTGGCTCATGTAGAAGTGGGTAGGCCTAAACATTAATATTAATAGGGATGAACCGTATAAAATGGTTTCGTATTTAATAGCATTAAATAAGAATTATTATATTGCTTAATAATTATTAATTAAACAGTTGCTGAATAAGTCTCGTTAAATTTACGATGGGTTTCTAAAATATTCTAAAATTACATATAGTATATTATAAAACCTGATGACTTACAATCCGGATATCAAAATATCTTAAAACACAACCAAATTGATACAATGAGAACAATATTTGACCCTGTGAAAGTTAAGATGAAACGGTGAAGTCATCCTGAAAAATTCAATGCCATAGCCGGTATTTGAACCAGGATCCTTTCCAGAACAATATTTTATTTTACAACTATAGTTACTCTATATTAAAATAAATAATTACAGCATAAGTTAACCGTTAAAAATTAGTAAATGTAAAAATAAAATAAAAGATAAATCACAGAAAAGTTAAAACAATAAATATATAAGCTCAATTCTGGAAACTAGATCGAATATCATAGGGTTCGAGAGGTTATGTGAGAGAATATGTGTATTCTCGCGATATTTGAGCCTAAACATAGACAACGCGACTGAAACTTACGGAGAAAGAAACATCCAACACAAGCTAACCGAAATCCATTTTGAGTTCGAGAGGTCTACATCATTAGTGAACTAGAAGTAAGTTAAATTCTAGCCAGCTAATTCGTACTTATTGGTCTTTATGCCTTTATTCATGTACTATTCCTATAATCTAATTTACTAAATTAATAATTTAATTAATATTCGTCATAATGATAACACTGAAATAACAATGGCACTTTCTTAAACTACTATACAAAAATGCTGAAATTTATTGTAATTTATTTATGTACTTCTCTGAGTTGAGGGTTGTATAAATTATTATACGCATATTTGGCTTACAATAAATTAATTTGGGAAATATAACATAATGTGCTTTAAATAAATAAAAATGTGTATAACGTTCCAATCAAATGACTTCTTAAAAAATATATTCATGCGCTCTTTGTACTAACTGCAATGTAAAAGCATTTGACATCATCAAGTTGGAAATATTGTTGAAGTAAAAATTAATATCGAATTATATTTCGGCCAGCACAACAGGTAATACTCTTACATCTACACTGAGCTATGTATCATAATACCTAATGTAGGTTTCGCTCCAGAGTAACCTGTTGACTGAGACAGGTGCACAGGACACAATTTTTACAGAAATAAGGGACTCATTTACCACATTAATATTAATTATAACAAGGTATGCGTAATTAGACTTACCTGAAATATCATGATGTTTTCTCCACGTGTAAATCTGTTCTCGTGATCTGTTTAGCGGTCTCGACGTTTCCTGGTGTTGTTATAGCGGCTTCTATAGTTCACACTTTTAAGCATGTGGTTGTTTGCAATTAGAAAAGCAAAGGCAGTAATGCTATTTTGACATAAGTCAATTTGACACATATAGAACAACATGCAGAATTCACGGGTTTTCTTCATGGGATGAGTCCATCTTCCAAGGGAGACTTAATTAATTTAATACAGCGCTCTTAGTATAACTATTTATTAGTAATTGACTTTCTAGCGAAACTCGAGAACACATATAGTAATATATATATATATATATATATAGGGTGTCCATGTAATGAGTGCAAATGTTTCGTGTGGTGGTAGGGAACACCCCTAACGAGTATTTTAATACAATGAATTTTGGGACGAAATGCTTTGTTATGGGTGTAAACAGAAAACGTGTTTACATTGTTGAACATAAAATGTAGTGTATTATGTTAACTTTAAGAAAAAGAAAAGCTATTACACGTATTAGAGCAATCTTTTCTTATTTTTTTTATTTCTTAACATTGAATTAGATTCAACTCATCAAAAACTAAGTACGGTTAAGATTAGTTGCTCTTGCGCAAAGGAATCGATGCATCGATTGCCACCAAATAATGACTACTTTTTAAGTTTGGTACCCTTGGAACTTGAAGTCCTTCTTAAACATTTGTTAGAGACTTCGGCTCGTCTTTCAAACTCTTCCGCGATTCTCCAGTGATGCATTACTACTATTTGTATGACAGTGTAATATTGTCTTTAGGAGTGAGAAAGAAAACGAAAACCCACATCCAAATCGGCTCATTCCGGGATTTTAACACGCGACCTTTTGAATATGAGTCCTCAACGTTACAATCTTTCCCAACTCACTGGGTTGTTTAAATAGATTGTGCCCTATTTGAAATATGGCATTTTTGGTATTATACTGTGAAATATGTTATTCCGACATCTTGGTTATCAAAAGTTCATTGAAAATTCAAGGCGCCGATTGAGGTATGGACAATGTTTTTTTTACATAAAAACTTATATTAATGTCATATCCTTATTTATTTATATTTGTACGCTTACATACATTTTTTAGCAAATTTAATTCTATCTTCCTGTTATTCTGTTTGGATGGAACAATAAGGCACGGACTTTCGGTTCCCAAGTCCGCAGGTTCAGTCCCAACCCAGTTTAATGGGCTTACTGTGATTTACAGTTCTGTAAAATAACTCATGCAAGACAAAAACTTGCAAACTGGAGACGGTTACAGACAGTAGCAGTACACAACCGTCGTCATATAACAATAGTAAACAAAACAATTTTCCAATTACATTACAGTAAAAAGGAGAAAGTAGAGTATGGGTCGGTATCATTTGCAACAGGCGCCAAGCTTCGAATCTGTTGCAATGAATGCTGTTTATTATTTATATACAGTGACACTATCGAGCGAAACACAAAACGTGGTCAGTAGGGCAACTCCCCCTCCAAAGGAGGGGATCCCATAACTACCGTGGCTAGGCAATTATAATTAGGTAGGCTTACATTACATGCGTTACAGAATATTGATATTATAGGCTTTATTTGTATATTTGTACAGACGTTCACCAGCACATTGTTCGCCAAAGCATTTTCTTTGTGAGTTGTTTTGTTAGTTAAGAACGATGTACACACTTACACACAATATCTTCTAACAAATATTAATACTGTGTGAACATTTCAAATATTTTCTTTGTTTATCATTGTGTTATCTACATAAGTTAGCAATGATAATGACGTAACTGTGATTAAATGGTGTTAAAAAGGATGTGAATCAGAATAATATAGTAAAAAGTCTTTCCCTCGAAAAGATGAAATTCATTTTTTCATGAATGCACTGCCGTAGCTTGTTCCACAGCTGTTAATACGCTCACCGTGGTACTGTTTATGTCATGTGACAATCTTCTTCCATAAGGATGGCCATGAGTGTAAAATGTGTAAGGAGCTATGTGTTTATGCCTGTAAATAGCCTTCAGCAGTAAAGCGAAGACGTAAGTTATGAACAAAAAACCAGCATAAAGAGGCACCATCCACAGCTTGCGGCCAAGATAATAGAACGTATGCAACGACTGTACTTTGTGTTCTTTCTTAGGGGGAGCCTCAGTCAGAATATGATGATGCTCTTCTTCGATATAGTTATGAGGTATTTCATATGTGTGGTGCGGTGGTTTTTCATATACTTGTATGCTGTGTGGTGGGTGATCCATTGTACCTTCATTTCCTCCGAAACCATTCTTGATAGGATCCGGGAACGTACCCTTCATTGGCATTTGTGAATGGTATGAACCCGTAAGTTGTTCTTCCATCTCTTCTTCATATGTGTGGTGAGGTGGTTCTTCATATATATCATGTGGTAGGTGTTTCATTGTATCCCCATTTCCTCTGAAACCATTTTTTATAGGAGCCGAGAACATGTTCTTCATCGGGTACTGAGAATTGTGCGAATTCATAAGTTGTCCTCCTTTCATTCCTTTAGATTTTGTTTCATACATTTCTTCGGTTGGAGGAGGTGGAGTTATATATACTTCTTCTCCGTCATGAATATACTTATAAGGATTCATTGTTTCTTTTGGTTTTTTAAAATTGTGTGTGGGAAAGTTGTCTGCTATGTTTGGGCGTGATTTGACAGGATTTCTATAGAAATCGTCATTCTTCAGCGGCAGTTCATTGTATTTTGGTGCTTGATATGTAATCTTGGAAGGAGGATATGTTCCCATGTGATGATTCTCCGGAGGCGTTTCAGATACTTCTTTTGATGGGGACCAATAGCTATTGACATTTTGTTCACTATCTTTAACCTTCGTTCGTGGATAAGAATGTTCATAAAGCATTTGATCTAGCGGATCATTATGCATCTGGTGAGGTGTCTTGTATGTATAACTAAGCGGAAAGTCATTCATATCTGCATGTCCCATTCCATGCATGTATACAGGATGTTTTGAATGATGCATTTCTTCATTGGGGCTTTTATCTTTGTTCGATAATTCACCATTTTCATAGGAATTATCATTATAATGTGGATCTGCAGTATCTTCTGGGATATGGTGATCGTTATTTGAGTATGTTTCTTCCTGTTCATTCTCATGTCCAGAATATTTAGTATGATCTGGCAAATTAGGGTCAAAATCCAAATATGATGGTAACATGTCTTCTTCATGATTACTATTACTATTCCATTCATTGGGATTAGATTTCGGATTATAATTAAAGTACTCGCGCATGCTGCTTCCTTTAGCAGGGCTTTTACCATTGACTTGATTGCCTTTATTGTTAGGGTCATCGTCTAAATACTCAGGCAATTGATCTTCTCCAGGAACATTCCACTCAATTTGATCAGGAGACTTTTCATTACTAGAGAATTTCTGGTCGTTGAACTGTGGCAAATAACTGTCGATTTGAGAATTTACTGGATCACTTGAAGCATTGGTAACTGCTTGTGTTTGCTGCATCATTGTATTTTTGTAATAGCTATCTGGTGTGTGGTATATAGGAACATTATAAGAATCGGGGCCATCATACGGATCTTTATATTTTTGATCTGGTACTGACGAATAAATATATCCGCTCTCTTCCTTTGGTGTTTCGTTTTCCGTTGATTCAGCTGAGTTTTCGGATACTTCAGGCCTATATACAGGTCTAATATCTGGAGTGGTTTCTACATTATTTGATCTATTTGTAGAATTTTCTACGTTTGCTTCTTTATGTTTCTCAGGTAAATGTATGATTGGAATATAAGGTAGGCCTTCCATGAATGAACTTAGAGGTTGACTTGGAACGAAAGGTTTCTTGTTACGTTTAAGCCGGCCATCGCTTCCGAACCCATTGCTGTCCAAGTCAAGATTATCAGATTCCATTTTGGCACTGGATTTCTTCATGGAGTCATTTAAATCAACTGTAAAACAAGCAGAGGATACCAAGTTATTGTAAATTTACTACTACAGTATATTTCTGGAATAAAAGAAAAACCATGTAATATGTAGAGATCCTGCGGAGGGATGTTTTCTAAGAAAACCCCTTTCATTCACAGTCATAACTGGTTCAGAAAGATTCACATTTCTTTCACACCAATCTATTGTTCCACTTGGAACTGTCTTTTCTTGTTCTTTTTCCACAGAAAAATTTGGACTGACAGTAAGATTGTTAAAATATAAAATCTAAGATGCAGTGATAAGCTCGATCCATAAGTTAAAATAAGACCAATATCTGTTATGTCCAACTTTTTACTTCAACCTAGTCCTGTCAAGGTTTATGCACCATCTTCATAGTTTTTATCGTTTTATTTATTGATATTAAATACACTAAAACTATGAAGTCATATCGCGATTATTACAGTAATGTAAAGAAACTAGAATAGATTGATATTTACAGTAATCAACTAGAAAAAGAGTTTAGTGGTCTTCACAAACTTTAAGACGCTGGTTTGATACATTGGTTTGCCCAATACCATGGAGAGATAGACAGAGGACACAGAATTTAATTAAGAAAAAAATAATTTAGATATTTTAACTACAAAGATGAAACGCATTAAACAATTTTAAATTATGGTTGTTGCATGACTCGAATTACTATAAGATATTGCAAGACATTGTCTATGTCTGCACAGTAGGCCTACCTTTATTTTTGTAGCACTTTGTGCAATGTAGTAACTTATTATTGTAAGGACTTACATAACGTAGCAACCAAACTTTCTAAAGTTATTATAATTTCAGTCTTTGAAGACAACAGAGCACCATATGAATAAAATCCTTAATAAATGCGTATTGCGTTTTATATACGTTAATTTTGATAACATTTGTTACGTTGCTTCCAATGTAAATTCCTAAAAACCGTGGTTATACTCCTTGTGAAACATTACCATGCTTAATGTAATGCAGCTTTCTTTTAAAACTCGATGAAGTTGACCTTTCTTTAATCGTAAATCAAACTGCGGTAGAATGTTTGTGTCAGTCTACTGTAGGTCTTGAAGTGTATCTTTTAATTTTAAACTAAATTGTAATTACCGATACTGTAAATGTGTTTAGTTCCTCTCGAGACGATTTTCTATATTGTCTCAGCTCCTGATTTATACGAGAGATTTCTATTATAATTTTGGCTCTTAGAAATTACACAACCTTAGATTATGTGCCTATAACTTACCGATGTGGCTAGTTTTCGAAACGCCTTGGTTCCATGAAAATTCTTCAGAATCACAGGGTTCAAGCAAGCTAAAACAAACACACAGGATTTATATAAATGCCCAGTACACAACGTGATCTCCAAAATTATAGAAAGATATACAATCTCTTTTTTAAATATTTATATAATTTAAATTATGAAGTTAACAATTGTATAAAAAATTGTTTTTATATAGGCTTGGTGTCAATAGTTTTAAGGGATACATGTATAACGCAAAACCAAATTATGTCATCGTATCCATTGTTCTGATCGTGTTAAATAATATCTGATCATGATTTTAGATGTCTGTAAGATATCGTAGGTTTTTTATTTTTGGGTACAGTATTACTAATTTATATATTTTATTCTCTACAAGTAGCAGAATATGTTATTACTGCATATTTTCCTTGAAAGTGTCCAACTTAGATTTAAAATATTTTAAAGGAAAAGTTATTTTAAAAATTTCTTAATAAAACATTTGCTTTGAAGTTGGGTATCTTATATAACTTTCTATCCACTTTGTAAATAATTTCGCTGCCAATATGTAGACTATAAATGGAATTGATACAATATCTACAATTAATCTTTATCTTTATTTGTAAATCCCAAGTAGATATCTTATGAAAAATCAGTTTTTAAAGTTGTATACTCTCCATATATAGTACTGTGAAATTTTTCATACACTCAGAATAAGATTATTGTTTATTATTGTTATATGACCACATAATAAACAATAAATACAACAATTGTGTAGCATCATATGTAAAATACATTAAGGGGTAGAAGATAACAGTATGCAACTTGAACCCAACATTCAAGAACACCTAAATAGTCTGTTGTAGTTTTCTAAAAATAACTATAATTATAATTATAGATTAACAATTTATGAAAAAAGTCATGGCTACGATGGACGGGTTTCGTTCACAGAAACGTGATTAAGTAACATAAGATTTGAGTTTCATTTCCATTTCTACTGTAAAAATTATTACTGTCTACATGATATAAGATTTAGATACCATGTAAGCTTATATTTCTTATAGAAGTATTAAATTATAATAATTTGAAGAAAATATATGTTATAAAAATTGTTAATAAACCTGTATAAGGCAATGAATCGTAGTTTTGGAAATTGAACCCTTTGGAGTAAAGAAACTCCTGACATATGTACAGCACTCTTTGCACAAGTATTAAAATGGATCTATATGAGTTACATATTGATTAAAATGTGTTGTTTATCTTCGAAAAATAAATTATACTACATTTTCATTGGATTTCCATTTTCACTGAGGATATAATTTTATCTTTCCAATTAGGTAACAAAGTAATTAATATTGTAACAGTTTTAATTTAACTGTTAATTTGCGTGCGTGTATTTGAAAAGAATCAGGATGTCGGGTATTGAGTTAATAATATTTATAGATAGTTTTACACTAAAGTAGGTTGAAGTTTAAGATATTTTATCACATTGATAAATGAATTTTAATTTATGTGTGGTATAAAAACTATTTTACAGCAGCCTGTTTATAGTTATTTACGTGTAAAACCGTTATATAGAACTTAACTGGCAAGCACGAAGTTAACGAAACGAGCGCAAGCGATACCAATACTGCATATAAGTAATAGTTAACCTCATTATTCTCATAAGCTAACACCAGAACAGAATAAAAGCACACGAGCTGGCTTGTACCGAGCAGAAATGAATATTGTGTTTTAATTAAAATATTTTAATTACCAAATAAGTTACGCTGTACTAAATAATGTGTTTTTATTCTTTTCACTGGCAGGTGGCAGCGTGTAACGTAGTAATCACTGCATGTTGATCCTTACGTTTCCAGTAATGAGCTGATATTTTATCAAATGATAGATAGATAGATAGATAGATAGATATCTTTTTATTGCAGAGACACTTGAGTACATCAAGCGTATTACAATCGTCAAAATCAAATAAAAACACAGATAATCTCCTGTTAAGTGTACAGTACATACATAATTAATTAGCTCACTGATCTTAATAATTCAAAAAATTCATTAAAACTATATATACAATTACTAGTAAGCAAATTCTTTATTCTAAGTTTAAATCGATTAAAAGGTAACGATTGCATAGATTCAGGAAGTGCATTAAAAAACTTAACAGAAACATAGTAAAAAGTCTTCTGTGTCTTGTTATAATTGCATTTAAATAATGCTAGGTTGTTTCTGTACCTAGTACCATAATTGTGTGACATCCCAAGCTGTTCATAGTTAAAAACATTTTCTTTCATGTATAGAACACACTGATAAATAAAAACAGCATATACAGTCATAATACCAAGATTAATAAAGCTCTGCCTGCAATGACTTTGTGGAGAAAGGCCATACATTAATCTTATAGCTTTTTTCTGTAATTTGAATAGCCTTATTACAGAGGGCTGATGACCCCAGAGCAAAGTTCCATGAAACCGCAGCCCTATGTTCCTAGCAAGCATATTATAAGATAAACGACAGTGATTGGTCGATATCCGAGGCATTGCTAAACATTATTGTTCAATATCAAATACTCGTCATATGAATGGAATAGTCAGCTACAACGTCTCCTCGTTACTGAATACGTCAAGATAGTCTGTAAGTTCACAGTATGCAATGACCGATACGTCGCCTAGAGAATTGTTGCCTTTGAACATAGTAAAAAAATACATTTTTGCACGACTTAACTAATTAGTGGTACTTACGAATGTTGTTGCCGTGGATCGTAAGTTGACATTCCCACACGCAATCTTTTTGCTATGTGCGGTAAGAGTTTCCGTGCGGAAAGAATTTACTTACGCCACACCTCATAATACAAGCCTTTATGGACAAGGCCCCCCAGGACAAATATTCGGTTCCCATAAACAACAAGAAATGCGATTCACTTTCTGAAATAAACATTTATCTTCAATAATGTATATACATAATATTTTCAGGTAATATCTCAATTAATTTTAATAAATTGATATAAATAATCATCGTGCAAAAAATAGCATGCAATACTCGTGCCGTAAGCGCATAACGAATCTCGGAAAATTGAAAAAACTCGTCGCGGGCGCCTCGTTTTTTCAAACTTTTTCCTCGATCCGTATGCATCGCTTACGGCACTTGTATCGCAATATACTATTTTACAACGACGTGATTATCTGGTAATTGAAATTATTTAAATGTGCATTAATTAAAAACACAATTTTGGTTTGATGCCATCCACTTCGTGTCAGCGAGTTTTTGGTTACCTACTTGCAAGTTTGAGAAAATGTAGGAATGGAGGACTTCTTCCAGTTGGAAATAGCTCCGTTACCTACTTCTATCGATAAACTTTTAACCTCTCGTTGGATTACTAGGATTACTATGAAAACTAGATAATTTACAATGAATAGGTAACAGCTAACGTTAGGTTAATCCAGTTTTGATTCTAGCCAGATGACAGAATTTTAATAATCGTAAACTTGTGCCTACTCATCATTACATCTCTGTACTTTTACACTAGATTATGAAACAATATTTTGTATGTTCACTTTGGTATAAAACATCTAAACTATTAAATCTGTATCACACTGACATTCATTGCACTATAAAAATTAATAACTATGAAATTTCATACCTTATCGTTGTTTCTTGAATTTGAGCAATACTTCCACTATTTTTTCCTGTCTGGAAGACATGAATAATGACGAGAGCCATACACATCGAGCAACTCTGAAGAAAAGAGGTGTTTATTAATATATACTTTTATTTTTAACTATCCTGATATATGTTTCGTATAGGGTATTGCCATTTAAAAAAGAATATGCATTCAATTGGAAAATATTACCTAATTGCTGAGCATAAAATAATGTTAAATTCTATAAATATTTTCTCCCAAACTGGAAATAAGTCTATAAATTATAATTACTATTTAGTTCTTGAATACGTGACCTATCCAGTATAAGAAGTGTGGAATTTTAACCAATCTATCGTGTGTCTATATCTCTATAATCATAATTTTACCGTTTTATTTTTAATCACTTTCGTATTATCACACTGGCACGTCTTCATACCTGTAGCTTCTGTAGCTTCATACCTGTAGCAATTAATTATAAAACACAGCTGTTGGGTGTATATAAGCTGTATATAACAAAAGAAGGCATGAAAATACTGTATAATTGTACTGCGGTGAAGTATTCTAAATCTCGGATAATGATAAATACAGTACTAATAAAACATCATTAATTGCACCAAGGAGGTCATTCTAAAGAATAAATCAGCTGATAAAAGTCGCACAAAGCTCGACTAGGGAGTTTCTGTTTACAGTCGAAGAATGAACTAATGGTCATGTCGATACTTTTTCACAATTTCCTGTACATATTACCTTAATCTGACTTTTTCACACAGCCTGCAGTGGGCCCTCCTTATGTTCCTATAGTTCGTTTCGAAGGCGGACATACACACAACACATACAGACATACACAAAAATACCCAAACACACACAAACACCCAAACACAATCACATAAATCAATATATATATATATAAACAGGCCTATATATATACACACACATACAAACACACACAAGTTAAATACAAATAACAAATATGACATAAACACACACGAGTAATATTAAAGAAAATAATTTATCTAACTGATTAGTACTTAAGATTTAGGATTATGCATTGTTTATAATTAATAAGATTAATCCAATTAAAAATTTCAAAAAATGAAATAACACACGCTAAAGAGTTTTTTTTTACCAGTATTAAAAAGCGATATGTTGTAGCGATCTGTTTAAAGTTTTTCATGTTTTAAACATTTGTTTAAAATTCAGTAAGGCCTATAATAGCACAATTACTTTAATAATATTAAGTACCGGTAACTCAGAACTTTATTTGAAAGTATAAACATAGGCCTACTACCTTAAGCATATATTTAAATCCATAAGGAAAATATATGGTAACACAGATTGGGATTGTTGCATGTGATTGTATTATGTTATCCATATCAACAATTTTTAAGAGTATTTTCAAAAGCTTTTAATCCCTACAGTGAAATATAGAGCTAATAAGCATATCTTACGTATTTTAAACTACTTATGGATGAGCTCACCTGGTGAAACATGATGAAGAACTATACTTCTATTGTTATTGTCCTGGGCGTATAGCGGCTCTTTTGTTTCACACATCTTCTGTATGCAAATTAATGTAAGAAAACAAACACTTCATTAATACCGCCTCCAAACTTTAACCTATATTGTAAAGAACTTATAAAAGTGAAGGAAAAGTTAGCAGTAATGCATATAAAATCTACTAAAATCTATGAGTTTATTTCACACAATATACAAACCCATTACGGACTGCAAAGAAAACAGTTAACACAATGATTATGATTTGGGGTGCCCTCTATAGGTTTGTTGTTTAATTGGTTTATATCGAATTAAAAAGAAATGTTTAAACATCAAAACGTTAACCCGACGATGTTCAATCCTTAAAAAGTAGGCCTAGTTCTTTATGTTTAAGTGGCAGGAATAGTACATGAGTTTAGAAATACTTTGTCATGCCCTTAAACTAGGGTGACCAGACGATCCGATTTTTACAGCACTTTCCTTTTGTAAAGTTTTATGCCGTTGACCCGACAACTGGTGAACTCAATTTTTTTGTTGCATGACCTGCATGACAGTGAAGGCGATGATAAAGCAACGTATTATAGGAGAAAAATTCTTCTGACGTTGGATTTGAACTCAGGATCTTCGGCTATCCGTAGGAATTTTCTCCTATAATATTATCATATAATGTCCAACACAGACAATAATCTGTGGTTCATGAATGCATATGCATATATCTATTTCTCTTAATGTTTACTTCTAATCTGCACATTTTTTGATGGGAGGCAGCTGACATCCTGGATTTTAGCATGTCGTCTATCATATTTCTCAAAAAGTAAAATAACTTGATGATGAAGGTTATCTAGTATACTCTTGTATTATAGTAACCGTGAATAATAATATGACGTCTTGTTCAGCTGCAAGAGAATTTCTCTGGATGGTTTTATAAAGGCCTACCTAGTTTGACCCCTGCTTTCCAGTAATCTAAATAAAGCTCCTTCTATTTTAAGTATATTGCTCTCAATTATACAGGCAACACACAAGAAAAGGATCAATATACATTAAAGAAAGAGTTAATATTATCTTCCTTCTTTCTGTCACATATTTTTGTCGTGTCACAGTATTAAGACGAGTATTAGGATTTTAAATTGATTACTACAATAAGAAGGGCCTATTTCCATAAGGGCGTAAGGCACAAATATTTAAATTTGAGTTTTTGACATTTATGCCTTCTCATATCTCTTAAGTACTCAGTGAACTATTTGTACTTGTACCTTAAACTTTGCTCAGTTATAAGAAAAGACCTGTGAGACTGCAAATTCATTCTATTTCATAACAGTTCCATACAGGAGTAACGCACACTTCCTGTCTGTTATTGAGGTGTGTTTATCAACTATTTTTATTTTCCGCAGTGCTACCATCCAAGCAAATGTTTATATAAACTTAACTTGCATTTCTGAAGTGTAACTTCATTCAAAATAGATTGTTTTGCTTATCATGTATTGTATTAATGACTATACTAGTGTTCATTGACAAACATGCATTTGTCACTGTATAATACAGGTTTTTACCGAAATAAAGTAAAAACAAATAATATGATACAAAGTAAAAATATTTTGCTACTGTAAAAGCACTTTAGTTTCTATTTAACATGTTTAGTTACCTATAGTTGTAAAAAAAAAATCCCAATACACCGTACCTTAGAACACTAATTTAGGCTGTCCTTCAAAAATATATGTTTTAAAATTTAACTTTAAATTACCTACTTGTGAGTGGTAAGACTGTTTAAAAACATCAAGATTAGTCGAAACTATGTCCTTGTGCCTTACGCCCTTAAGGAACGAGGCCCTTATTATAGGAAATTATACCTTGTATATATTAATTAATTTATTACCAACGACCGAAATGGAAATATAAGTTGGGTATTTTTAAAACATAAGCACAGTTAAACAATTTTAGAATTGGAAAGTAGGCGTCTTCTAGATGCCATGCAACCGATGGTGTCTAAATGCGAGTCCGACCACTGGAGGGTAACTACAGATTTTTACTGCCAGCATTTACCAACCAATTAAATTTTCACACATTAAAAGCGAGTTTATGATAGAAAATATCATATCAAGTTTCAGTCTATGATAGAAAATATCATATCAAGTTTCAGTCAAGTATATTTATTTTTTAGTTCTCAATATTTAATTACATTATGTTATGCAAATTGAAAATACTCCGTGCAATTACATTTCAAGCATAAACTACTAACATTTTAATGTAATTTTAACTAACCTTCGTGAGTATTTTAGATAATATTATTTTAAATTAGATGTAGATTTCATTATTAAAGTTTGTTCACAAACACATTTACCAATTTTTTAAGTTTTTATTTACGTATTAAAATAATATTTAAATAATGATTATTAGTAATTATTTACAACATTTTATGCATCTTATTAACTAATTGTTAATGTAACAATTGGGGAGTACTGAAACACACCAATGTAATTGATCTGAGCAAGGGTTGTACCTGCGATCTTGGGCAACCAGGCCGACAAGTCATTGTGTAACCTATGACACAGAAAATGGATGAAAATTGTTAAACAAGAAGCCTTTTTAAAGCCGAAAAAATATATTTTAGTGTTTCTATAAGGATTTTAAAGGCCTGCGCATGGGATTTGAAAATGATTTTGCAGATCATTTAACACTGGTGGAAATTAAAAATACAGACTACAAAAATGTCAGTCGCGCACTGTAGTCACTTTCAATAGAATATGCAGTCTCGAATTTTGAATTTTTTTTCATTACAAATAGAAAGCTTTCCTTACAATGGGTTTATAATCATATTTATCAAATCGTTCTTCTTTTTATCGTTTGCCGCTATTATTAGCAAATATAAATCGTACACATATAAATTCTAGAAAATTCGGATCCTGCCGCTTTTATTAGCAAATATACATCGTATACAAATAAATTATAGAAAATTCTGGTCCTACGTTCCATAAAATCGGACTCGAAACCCCTTAATTTTGGTACTGTTGCCTTATAAATAAGGCATTATAAATTTCACGAGGTCATGCTAGAATTCTTTGAAGTCCCTTACCATCAGATTCTTCTTTCGAACCATGGAACATCTAGCACATCTTAATTTTAACTAACATATTTAAATTCCTGAAATCGTGAACCTTTTACCGCATCATATAATTATGAATAGTCTGTGACAGTGTATCGAAAATGAAACATAAAACATTTTCTTGTGGTATTTTAGAAAAAAGTATTTATTTACATGGAGAATATTACAACATGCGTAGATCATTTGTATTTTAATTCAGCAGCTTCCAGAGCTCTTGCGACTTGTTCAGTAGTGTTTGATAGAGCGCCTTGTGATCGCTCCAAATGATTATTCCAGTAGTTAAATGGGACTTTTGCCTTATGTCTCCATACATGTTTTATCAGTAAAGCTAATATGTAAGGAATGAACAATAGACTGAAGTATGCTGGGATCAAATACAGTTTCCTACCAATATAATAATAACCGTATGGTCGTCTCTCAGGGGTTTTCTCTTCTTCGTGGTGCATTATATCATGTGATTCCATGTGTAGTGGATATCCGTAGGTATCCTTTATTGGAGAACTGTACAAGTACTTTGGTGGGGGTGGTGGAGGTGGGATGCCGTAACTGCCTTGGATAGATGCTGGAGGAGCTCCATATATATCTTTGGAAGGGGTCGGCGGGATTCCATAAGTATCTTGAGGGGGAGATGGTGGAGCTCCATACATATCATCCGGAGGATCTCCTGCTACCGATGATAATGGAGATAGTGGCGGTGCACTGTATGCGTTTTTCGATGGAGATGGTGCATCGCCATACACATGTTTAGGAGGAAATAATGGTGGTCCATATATTCCCTTAGGATGTGTTGGAGGAACATCTTTCATGGGTTTTGGAGGAGACGAAGGTTTTTCTTCTTCAGATGGTAAATGTGGATGATGGTGATCTTTGTAATGAGTTTCTTCATCGTACGTAGGATCATCGTAATCATGTCCATTTTCATGAACAATATCTTGACCATGTACATTATCATAATCTTTACCATTATCCACATGTTCATGCTCGTGTTCCTTTGGAGTATCTTCGTCGGGAGTGTGATAATGATCGTAATCATGTTCGTGTACATTTTCTTTATCTTCATAATTTGTTGGAAGCTTAAAAGAATCCTCTGGAGGCCCATATAAATCCACGGGCATTTTGTAAGGATCCTTTGGTTGTTTATAAGAATCCTTTGGCGGTTGGTGTGAACCTTTTGGCGGATGATATGAATCCTCTGGTTGTTGATATGAATCCTTTGGTGGTTGATATGAATCATTTGGCGGTTGATATGAATCCTTTGGTGGTTGATATGAATCCTTTGGTGGTTGATATGAATCCTTTGGTGGTTGATACGAATCCTTTGGTGGTTGATATGAATCCTTTGGCGGCTGATATGTTTCTTTCGGTGCTTTATACGATTCCTTTGGTGGTTTATGTGAATCTCTTGTCAGTTGATAAGAATACTTTGGTGGTTGATATGGGTTCTTTTGTGATTGATAGGAATCCTTTGGTGGTTGATATGGGTTCTTTTTTGATTGATAGGAATCCTTTGGTGGTTGATATGAATCCGTTGGAAATTGATGTGAATCCTTAGGTGGTTGATATGAATCCGTTGGTGATTGATATGAATCCGTTGTTGGCTGATACGAATTTTTTAATGAGCTGTAAGAATCCTTTAATGGGTTGTATGAATCAGTCGGAGGGTTAAATGAGTCTTGCAGAGGTTGTTGTGAGTTCATTGGTGGATGATTAATATATTTCGGTGGTAAATATGAACCAATAGGAGGCCTTCCACTGTAGGAATCCTTCGGTGGTTTATGTGATTCTTTCGGAGGTAGGTAAGATTCAAGAGGCCGTTTATAGGTTTCACCAGGTGACCCATATGATTCATCAGAAGGTTTGTATGAATCAACGGAAGGCTTATGAGAATTAATATGGTGATCTTCAGAGTTAGCATTAGGTGTGGGAAATTGATAATCAACTGGAGGTTTGTATGAATATCCTGAGGGCCTATAAGAATCCTCTGCGAATTTACCTGTTTCTATTTCGGGTTTGGCGGAATCTATTGGTAAAGGTTCTTTGGGATGTTGGAAGTAACTCATAGGTACTTTATATACGTTTTTTAAACTTTGTTGGCTATTTCCTTGAAATCTGGTACCTCCTGGGTTGTACGCTCCATCATTCCACTCTGACGGTACAGGTGGAGGGTAATACGAATCAACACCTAAATACGAATCCTTCACAGTTACGTCCATTGTGAGAATTTTGGGTTCTTTTGTAGAACTATCTTCATGACGAGAATTATGCTGCAGCTGATCACCATTACCTTTTGGATAGTAGTAACCATCGTCTCCTAAATAATGGTCTGGTGGTGGCGTGTCAGACTCATATCCCTGGAGATCTCCATGTTCTTTATTGTTCCCGTTATTATTGTTATTGTTACTGTTAATGCCGATGCCTTCTGCAATACTACTGCCTGGAGGTGGTTTCAAGATGTTGTCGTCTTTCCTATTACTAGTGTAATAACTAGCCTGCGGTTTGTATATCGGATTCGATACTGTTCGGAAATAATCAAGTGGTGACTTGATTGGAGTCATGCGAGCTGTCCCATTATCTGAAAAAGAAAGTTTGTGTAAAATTATTTTTATTTTGCTGGACGTCTTCAGTAAACGTTAGGAGATAATGTCTCCTAACAATCTATATTAGTTGGAGTATGTTGAAGGCACAGAACATGATGCAGTACAATATTTGCTTTTATAGGACATGTGAGACGAGAAAGACATTTTTGGCTCCACCTATATCACTGAAGAAAGTTGATTATATTGTATTTAGTATATAAAATACTACTTTGTGCAACAGCTAAAATGGTATTCATTATTATACGAGTGTGATTATGAAACGAGCAAAGCCGTTTTGCTATCTTTTTGTTCGACTATATTTAATGTTTAAGTTTTGTGATTTTAGAATCTTCAAACGGCTACCACGACAATAAGCTGTTATTAAGTTCTCGTAGTTCTGGTCCTCTGCAATAGTGGCAGCTGTCGGCATACAGTCAAGTCGAAGCTTCTTCTTGACCATTTTCTTGAAACCAACAGATTTTTACAACACAAAATGAATTCAATTTTTATAATATTAAAATGAACAAGAACATAATTGATTTTACTTTAAGTACAGGTTGATTATTACCAGTTTCATTTGCTGCTCTCAAACCTTCAAGATAGTTCATTGTTCGATAATAATCGATACCACACCAGTGTTATAATGAAAATCCGTACCGCAATGGATTTCATTGCGATATCGTTAATCGTTATATCGTTATAGAATGGTCGAACAAAAATTACCTTTTTATTTTTAGCCAAAAGTGTAATGAATTAATTGTGAAAATTAAGAAGGTGAAAATTGAAAATAAAATATAATCATCAATAGTTATTTCGGATGGATATTGCAGTGATTTGGACATAGTGCGTTGTTTAAATTATTTAGTTTACAATATTATATCAGGCATGCTTTATTACTCCTGTCATTGAATTCTATTCATTCTATTTTCCAACGGATGAATTTGAAAACTCTCCTTCCCAGACGGTGCCAATATATCAATTTCTCATCCAATTTTTCTGATCAAAATGCTAATCCTGATTAAAACTAAAATACGTATTTGTATAAAGACCAAGGTTTACCTGCTTGATTATAAACTTTCTGTGCATATATAACGTGTTTGCTCGAGTCTGTAGTCGTCCCTGTGATGGAGACCCACAACGGAAGCACCGTGGACACTTGACTAGGTTTAGAGATGGTAGCTTCAGAATTTACGCTAACGCTGGGAAGAGTGGGTTCAGCAGCCCGTACAATAGTCACATTCCTGTAAAATTAAGATATTCGATTATAGAAATTAGCGAACATATATGGTAAGTCTTTTCATCTTGTAATTTCAGAATATTTGTAATACTGATCGCCTTACAGGCTAAACCAAAAAACACTGTCCATTGCGCCGCATCGTATCAATTTCGGTCGGCCGAAAAAATTAAAAAAATATAATTATTCATATCCCGATTTATACAGCGTTTAATCATAATTAATAGCGCAAACCGAAGAGGTTGAAAATATACGATAAAAGCAGCAAAAAAGTTCCAGTAAACATGGATAAGCAAACATCAGTGGTGGCAACAATAAATCTCGCAAACGTTTTTGCTTCTGTATGGTATACTTTCAACCATTTCGGTTTGCGCTGTTAATTATGATACACTCTGAATAATCTTCACTGCATAATAATAATAATAATCAATGTAGAAATAAATAAAATAAATCCCATTAATATTAATTGTATATAATCAAGTAATGCTGTTTCGAACCCCGGATCTTCAGCGTGACGATCCAGCATGTTAACTGCCGCGCTAGCAGAGAACATCATAATGTTAATCGGACGGGCTAGTAAATGAGGTGTGGGCACCTGAATTTCGCATCATGTAGCCTATAAAATGCAAGTTTGCAATCCGCAGGATGAGATTCATTCCAGTGGGAAAGTTTTAAAAACGTTCCGTTTTTAGATTTCACAGTAATTGCTAAGATATCAATATAATATAGTCCGTAATAATTATTAATAAGTCTTCAATGATACTGATTTAATATTTTAATTTAATGAACGTAAATTGATTTATTAACAGAATTTTAATTATGACTGTTTATGAGTTTTAAAAGTGGTATATCAAGTTCAGGTTTTTGTTGTTGTATATAATACGTAATGAAATATTATAAGGGAATAATTCTATTTTACTGGCATCATTCAGTAAAAAAATGTAATAGTAGCTTAATAAGAAAATCAATATAAACTGCAGATGCTTACAACCCATGTTAAGCAAAATTCATTTCTTAAGACAATAAGTCGAAGTCATTAGCGTGTAAGCTAAATAATGTTCGCGGGTTCGATTCCCAAAGAGGTCGTTGAGATTTTTCAATTGGCCTAATCCTTCTGGTGACACTATGGTCCTGGGGTCGACTCAGCCTCTAACAGAAATGAGTAACAGGAGCAATCCTGGGGGTAAAGGCGGCCACCTTCATGTGCCGAATGTCCAAATTCTGGGAGCATAAGCCTCCTGGAACCCTCTGGGCCTCCATGGTCTGTAGGACTATAGGGATCACTTTACCTTTATCTTATGTACATTACATTAATTTATTCATTAAAAGTAAATAACTTACCCATAGGAAGGATTTCCACTGCCACTTCTTGACACCTTGGAGTAGGTGGACGCTATTATAGCGGAATAGCTAATTCTGACGTGGGTGAGCGAGAGGGAAATAATTATGATCTGTAAATAGAAATAATATTTATATTTATTTTAAAATTCTCTCTTTGGTGAATTACTACTGCCACACCCACCTTCACACTATTCAGTCTTAAACCCCCTCATCTTTCTCCAATCACTAATTCTACAGCCACTTTGTTTCATTTTATAACTGAAACTACCTTAAAAAATAAATAATAAGAATGCAATTTTATTCTACTAAAAGCACTAGCCTTATAATATTGGAATCCTAGCAACTTTATAGAATAATAATATTTATAAGTGTTATAATAACAAAAACATTTATGATTATGACAGTAAAAATAAATATAACTCTAATATCATCGTTTGAATTTTCATATGGGGCCATTCACCACACAGTTCAGTTCATGTGGGATATACGCCTCCCTGCACAACTATAGCTCGCACATATTAGTGAAACTGGTCTCACGTGAGAAAAAGATTAGCATAGTCATTTTGCGTATTGACCGAATTCTGGTAATTATCATTTAATTTATTGATCTTTATTTATTGTAATTCCCACATTAAGCTCTAATATTTAGTACCGTATAAGTACACAGTATTTATACGGTAAGTATCTGTACACAGTCTATAATAAATTATCAGTTAGGCTACTTATATGAAATTATTTTTATGCAAGTAGCAGTACAAAACACACGAACTTACCTTTAGAAACATAATGTTGTGCGATGGCACGGGTACTGGCTGGTATACGTGTTACAGTAAGCATATTGACAAAGAGAATGCTCTCTTTAGTTTGTTTATATGTAGCGGTCCTCTAGGAATACATTACCAGCACAAAAAGAGTCACCGTATACTCAAATCATTATTCCGCTGTCTTTGAACAAGACTTACGCCTGGCGCGTGCTTCATCAAAATCTGCAGAAACATTCAAGGCGAATTTAAAGAATTTGTTTTAGCAGGAAATAGGGAAACGTAAATCCATATTGTTTTTCAATAGTACAAAGATACTGTTGAGAAATTATGCAATGTGATGAAAGTTATTTATGAAACAAATGGTAAAACGAGATTTTATTTTGTGAGTTGGTAGCTTTGCGAAACTAGTTCGTAGGGGCTACAATCTTACGAGCAACAAAAAATCATTTTACACTATTTTCTATACAGCCGATAATATTTATGAAATAATTTTATTATGTACCATTCGCCATTTTTGGAGACTTCCAGCTGTTCTGCCATTGCACTTGCGCAGACAGAGGTTGATTTTCTTGTTCATGGCCACCAACATAAGGGATGAAATGGACAACGCTTTTCAGTCACAAAGTATGACTATTTTTGTGACCACCGTGACCGTGAGAAATTTAACATTTAAAAAGGCGTAATGAATTTTAGCATTGTTACAATGTCTTAAATCTTATGCAGTTATTGTAAACTAAAAGAGTATACTCCATGTTTCTGATACAATAGTTGGTGACAATGGAGGGTCATAAAATTTTAAAGTACTACTAATGTGATAATGTGCAGGTTTAATTCACTTATGAAATATTACCTCATGTAGTCCTATATCTGAAGTAACATATATGTATACATATATACAGTATATATATATCACTATGGTTTACAGTTTAATACCTACGATAAGATGTTGACGACGAACTACGTATGAAGAATGTATTTTAGGCTCTGCGTATTTACATACTTACTTACCACAAGATCCTTCGTGAACAGACTCACAGTCTATGACGAAAATCTGAAGTGAAAATGTTGCAGACCCTAGGCCTATGGTAAAAGAAGAAAACAGATGGTATAGGCCAGATCTGGGAGGTGTTATATGCGGAGTTCAGAACTATTTATTTTGCAAGTAAGAGTGATTTCCTGTGTGCTTGTGAACATCATAATAATTAGGGCAAGGCATTTGTTGATTTTGCATCTTTTTTATATGAAGGCTAAAAGGTAGCTCGAATATATATAAATGTGTATCATGAAATAATTTATAAAATAAGGGCAATTTATTTTTGCATTATTTTGCTTTATTTTGCATTTCTCGTCATTTTCTAGAGGTAGGTCATTTTATGTCAATTTATAGGTCATTTTCGGCATTTTGTGTAATTTTTTGAATTCTTAGGTAGCTAATTTTCGGCATTTTTAGATCATGTTTCAGTGGAGGTAGAGAGGAGATTTTTCTATGTACAAATCGTTACTTTCAGACAACAGACAATCGTTTTTATTTGAGAATATCCGTCAAGCGTTCTTAGTTAATTTTAATTCAGGTTTACTGTAAACACCACAGTTTGTCTTGTAGCAATAAAGATTTTTTCTTTCTTTATGAAGGGCACATTTTTGCTAGGGGCAATTTGATGGGCATTCCAGTTCAGAAAGAATTTCTTTTTCGCTAAGGGTGTCCAAGTAGCATAAATCTACTTATTTCTCTAGTAACAAAATAAGTGTGTTTTATAATCTAAATTCATATATAACGCACTGTCATAAATTGATTTTAGCAATTTATTACTTAAAAAACTAATTATAAGTAATAATGGTAAATGTATTGGGCAATTTTTTTATTTTGGGTCTTTTTTTTTCACTATTTTTAGATCATAAATGCATTTTTTATTTTGCATTTTTTCACTATTTTATGGTCACTAAATGCCTTGCCCTAATAATAATAATAAATTAAAAGAATCAAATTGTGGACAAGGTTGACGATTGGTTAGAGAAAACCGCAGATCCACCATTTTCTTACCATTTTCCATAGATTTGTCGTACTCTTCTGTACAAAGTGATTACCGAAGATTTGGGCTACCGGAAGCAATGTGGTGACGAAGAGTTGAAAACCACCGTCGCGTCGTAGGTTGGCTTAGGTCGCAGGCGGCCGAAATCTACGATTGCGGAATTCCAGAGTTTGTCAAACGCTATGACAAGATTCTAAATGCGACTTGAAACTATGTGGGGAAAAATCTGATGTGAAACTCACATAACTTCCTCTGCCAAAATAAAAGTTAGCCTATTTGTATAATATACAGAGAGATTATTTTTGCGATGTGCCGAGAACGCTCGGTCCGCGTGGCGGCCTGGAAGCAAGTCGTCGCCAATCTTCGTCTCACATCCCCAGAAGGTACCTACTCCAAATAAAAAAATTAGTTTTCATACGATTTTCTGTTCTGGAGCTAGACACACACACACACATACATGTTTCCGAATTCTGTTTTGGATTCAGGGACCTCAAAACGTGTAGGCTATATATGTTGGAAACTAAGCTTTGGATTTGGGGATCGAAAGCAATACTTCCTTTACCTATAGTACTTATGGTACGGGCAGAGGAAGTAATAAATTATAGTGTGTAGTTTCAAAGTAAATAAAATAAATTCTGTAACTTCATTCACATTTTAAAAAATTAACGGAAGTTACTTGATGAATAACCCTCGTATTATGAATGACACAATTCATCCTAAAACAATCACTTTTAATATGCTACTCAGGTATAAAAATGTTGTTGAAAGTTTCTTAAGGATAGAAATAAATGTATAAATTTAACGAAGAAAGTAGGTAGCGAGAACTTCTCTCTGCCCGGATGTTAGGTACCTTTAGTTTGAATTATATGACTTGCTTGAGTTATAATTATGTTTTTAGTGGAATAAAGGCACTTGACTTGGACTACATGGAAGTTCTACAATCGTACTTTATGGGCATAGAGTAGAATGGATTTATTATTAAATACTTCATTTTTTTTTTTTGAAAGAGGAGAATCTTTCAGCTTTCCCCTCAGGTGGGATTTCCATACTGACAAAGCATACTCTCCGGATATTTTAAGTTTACAAAACTGGTTTTTATGAACATTTTCAAATAAAGAATTAGACTGAGCGTAGCAGACTGGGCAGGAAAAAACGACCTAAAGCTCAAAGAGACGAAGACGGTCACGATGACATTCAGAAAAGGAGGGAAAGAGGCACACCTGGTTTACAACGGAAAAAACCTGACATCAGTGAAGCAATTCAAATACCTAGGAGTATACCGAGGCATTCCTGCTAACCCAAGAAAATGTTGGGGAAAGAAAGTTAAGTTTACACCTATAAATATAATTGCAAATTGAACTTTTACTTAATAGGATTCATTATCCTAATCATATTATTAATTATTCTTACACTAAAAGAACCTGCTGCAGACGACAGGAACAACATTTACAACGCATGTCAAGGATAGAGTGAACGCCGCACTGAGAGCAATGAGCGACATCAAGCACCTCCAGGAGATGTCACTGGAGACAGCATTGAAACTGTTCCAGTTGAAAATAGTACCGGTAGCGACATATGGACTAGAGAATATATGGCATCATCTAAGTCACAAGAATCTGGCAGACATAGAAAAAATTAAGGCCACATACCTGAAACGAGTCCTAGGCCTATCGAAGTTCACCCCCTCACGACTCACATATGTGATGACAGGAGAGTTGCCGTTTGTAGAGGACCTGAGACTGCAGCTTCTTCTGCAGTCCACCCCCAGCTACGAGAGACTGTTACGGGACATGCAAGAGAAGCGGAAAGAAATATGGGATGACTTCTACAGCACGGACGCGATGATATGCAAAGACTGGACGAAACCTCTATACGACCTACGACACACAGTGACCAGATTCGCGACGCACGGCTTCCATTTCAAAGTGTGCAAAATTAGGAAATACCACCAACCAGGAAATGCGTCTGAATGTTCGTGGTGCGGAAAAAAGTGTGACAGGTACCACGCAATGTGGTGTGAGAAGAGACAGTTATCATTGACTCAACTGAGTGCCCAACAATAGAGTTGTATACCAATGCATATTTTGTGGTTTACATTAATTATTATTATAAAGAATTAAATATAAACATACAAACACATTTAAGGTATATTGCTAAAAATATTTCAGTTTTTAACCACTGTATAATATTGTATAACCGCTAGAGTAAAATGAGTAAATGAGTTAAGATTAATAAAATCAGGTAAACTGATGTAACAAAGTGCCAGTATGTTTTTGTTTAATCAGTTATGACTGCAATTATGATATGCAGAATGTTTTTTTTTTTAAATTGATTTCCAAGTTAAGCTCCAGATTTATTCATTAAGCAGGGCTTACGGAAGAAGAAAGGTCTACCATCTCGGCCACCTGGATCATTTTAACGGTCTAGTTGGATAAGCGAATGTAAATCAATATGTTTTTTGTCATAGCTACCTGTATTTTAATTTCCAAGGCCTTATAAGATCACAGTAAAACAATAGGCTATGTTCTCAAGATAACTGATTTTCATTTTTTTATAAATTCTTTCGAATACGTATATTACCATAAAATAGGCACTAAATAGAGCATTACTCCGAAACAGGTCAACCGATTTTATCCATTATGAATAGACGTCTTCCCATGGACATTATAAATGTGTATACCAAATTTCATAAAAATCCGGTAAAGCGTTTTGAGTTACCGCGTCTTAAAAATATACACTAAATTGGGTTTTACTCCGGTACCGGTCTACCGATTTGGTCCAATATCAGTAGACGTCTTTCCACGTACATTATAAATGGGTATACAAAATTTCAGGAAAATCCAATAAAGCATATTTAAGTTATCGCGACTTCTTATATATTAACATAAAAACACTAAATTGGGCATTATTCCGGTACTGGCCAACCGATTTGATCCAATATCATTAAACGTCTTCCCATGGACATCATAAATGCGTATACGAAGTTTCATAAATATCCGATAAAGCGTATTTGAGTTATTGCGCCTTTAAAGTAGACACTAAATTGGGTTTTACTGCGGTACCGGTCAACAGATTAGGTTCAAATTCAATAGGGCACTTCTCATGGACGTCGTAAATGGGTATACCAAGTTTCATGGAAATCCGATACAGCGTATTTGAGTGATGGCGCCTTTCTATTAGAAAGGCGCCATAATCTATTAAAATAGGCACTAAATTGGGCATTACTCCGGTACCGGTGAACCGATTTGGTTCAATATCAATAGGGTTCTTCCCATGGACATTATAAATGTGTTTTCCAAGTTTCATGAAAATCCGAAAAGGCGTATTTGAGTTATGGTGCGTGCAGACACACGGACACACGGACAGACGGACAGACAGACGGACAGACAGACGGACAGACATTTTTTCGTCCACCACACAATCTCATAAAGTACCATACTGGCACTTAATAAAGGTGGTAATTTATTGTATGTATTTGGCGTGATCGAGATCACAAAGTAAAAGGACAAGATCGTAGGCAACTTCTTTAACGCAGGGGTATTACGGGTTGTCTAGACAGATTGTTGCAGGCTACCATAAGCGTAGTGCGTGAGCTGCTGCGTACAACTTCTTGCTGGCCTCTAACTAGACTTTACCTCCACATATGGGATGCTTGATTGCCAAATGGTGTAAGACAATTATTGTCAAATTGAGTTATTAGTTGCGTAGTACCCTTAAAGCTACAGTGTATTAACTTGACAAGTGAATTAGCTTGTAGTGCATACAAATGCATAGAGGAGAGTTCTAATGACAGATTCAATCGCCATCCGGTTGCAGCCTCCGTACGGGGAAGACTAAACGAATATCCTAAACACGTGTGCCTCAACTGGATCAAAGGACATACTGAAACTATGGGAAATGAACGTGCAGACCATCTTGCCTAATCAGCTGCTAAGTTAAGAATGGATAATTTCTACTGCTCTGTCCATCGTCATATGTAAGAGAACAGTTTTTTAAAGGAAAGAACTAATACTACAAGTAGGCCTAGTATAGCAGCAAGAACACTAAGTGGTTAAGTAGTAGCAATGGCTCCCTGACAAGAACATTATTTTTTCCTTCAGTGTTAGACCGGTTAAAGTGCAAATACATGGTAGAACCAAATTTTATACTAACACAATCTGATCCCGGAAAATTTGGGCGCTATCTGGAACGATCCAAAATAGGAACCAATATCTGTATTTGCAAGAACACAAATCAGACAGTATCGCATCTTATATTTGAATGCTCTGCATTTGAAGTTCAAAGACAAGAAATTATAAGAGCGCTACTTAATTAGATTATTGTCAAAATAGATTTTAACAGCCTTCGACAAATGTTTTGCATAAGAAACTGCTACAAGAAGGTACGTGACTATTTAAATTATGTTTTTAAGAAACTTCAATTTATTATTCAGTATTTGATTGTTAATTAATTGTATTAGGCTAATATCTACTATATTGTTAATTTGTAAGTATAGAAATTAAGCAAATTTTAAATTAATGTAAATAGCATTAATTAGTACTGTAACTAAACTCCTAGCATACCGAAATAGGGTTAATTTCACTCACAGATTCAATAATAATAATAATAATAATAATAATAATAATAATAATAATATTATTATTATTACATAGTGTGTACCAACAATCTCTTCAGCAGAAAATCGAACCATTGATTCTCAATTATCACAAACGAACAATTTGCAAACCTATATTTATTGACAAGTTTTGCGTCTATCATAGTTTTCTTCTCACGCCATCGCTTATGATGCACCCTATAGGCTATACAAATTTAAACAGCGAAAGATTACATCATGAAACTAGTAAAATCGTACGTTTATGAATAAGGACCAGATTTCTAGGTTTTTGTAGCTTAGATTCCATCAATCTGTAGCTAAATCATACATAACTTTAATCACTGGAAAAGTGGAGAACAATTACTATTTTGTAGATGAACCTTGGGCAATTATGAAGGCAACATGTTTGTAAATACGTGGCTATGAATCTTTGCTATAAGAACATAAAAAGCCGGCCCTTGTTTATGTACGTTACTGATGTGTCAAGTAAGAACAGTACAAACAATATTATAATAAATTTATTGGAGAAGTTTTAACACGTATGCTGTAGGTTATAAACTTTTTGAATAAAAAAAAGTATTTGTTTTCAATAATCCACCTGAACCTTTTTATGTGACGGAATAACTCGAATGTATTTTCACCATTATAGTTTCTAAAATGTATTTTTTACATTAATTTGTACAAATACCTATAGAAATCATTTAGGCTTCAACATAATTATGTTTAAACAGCCTAGGATATACGTGAAGTTGTATGGCCTAGGAATTGATATGTAAATTAACTTGTGAACTTGTCTCTATTTTGTAGGTACAAATAAAATATTGTTTGAAGTAAACAGGAAGTCAATCGAAGTAATATTTGTACAATTTTAAATGGAATGCACTTGTACAATTTTTATATTATTTTATTTTCAAAATTGTAGGGAGACATCTCACGTTGTTTTGTTTCCCTGAGGATTACGAAACGTGTACAAACAACGGTTCATTTTGAAATAATACGAACAAAATATAATTACTTCTTTCTTTTGCTGATAATTAATATGCATTAAATTTACAACAGAGTATCATAACAAGAAATATGTGACAATTATTTTTTTACATAGATTATGAAGACTTTTTCACAATGTTGTGTTTCCTGAGTGTAATAACAATTGCACAGTTGTACACACTAATAGAGTTCAAGTTTAATAAACTATGTATAATACTGTCTGCTGACAGTAGTTTGTGGCTGTGAGTAGTATGGTTTTCTTCATCTCCCCTAGGGTGGAGTCGCGATACTGTCCCGCAACGTTGGGTGGAGCAGGGGCAAAGTCCGCATCGACCAAAGTCCACAAATGACGTCATCCAAAATGGCGGCGCGCTAGACCACGTGACCGGCAGTAGGTTTCATATTACAGCACGAAGCGTAAATGCAACGTCATCAGTTTTCAGTAAGATGTTTATTTCACTATGGTCCTGGGATCGACTCAACCTGGATACCTAAGGCTGTTAACCTTATTATTATTATTATTATTATTATTATTATCAGACGCAGTTGGAAATGTAGAGAAGCGTTTTTTTATACCTTCAAGTATTTTTTTATAATTATATTTCACATACAGTTTTTCCGTAAGATGTCTATTTATCTAAAAAATAGCCCTGAGGTCAACTCAGCCTAGGTTTGCCGATTAGCGTTTAATTTTTACTTTGGTCCTATGGTAAAGGCGGCCGGTGCGTAAAACTCATGCTGGGGTCTTTAGAGGGGATATATTATGATAATAATTACAGGATTTTATAATGTCGATACAGAAAGCCAGTGAATGTTTAATCATATGCGTGCAGTGATTTTGCTTAGGTAGCAGTAGTATCATCTCGCCCTCCATACATGTTATCTCTCTTACTATGCAGCGGTAATATAACGCTGTACGCTTATCGCTATCTTACAACGTCATTCATTGAGACTTCCTTTTAAATCCCAACTCTATCATATTATAAAGTCGCAGGCCAGTACTTTTAAATATTAAATCCTATTCATAGCACATGTCTTATGTATTATTAGTCAACAGTATTTTTATTGCGGTATATTGTAATATTCCATCGCTGAGTGGTTCTGAGTTCGATTCAAAGTCAGTAAAGGGATATATTATGATAATAATTACAGGTTTTTTTAATGCCGATACAGAAAGCCAGTGAATGTTTTTAATCACTTGCATACAGAGATTTGTAACACGTATTTAGAATCTCATCTCGCAAGATTTCTACTCACCTTGCAGTGGTCATATGCAGACGCAAGCGTTCTAGTATGTCTTATCTCGCACTCGTGTTACCTACATTTCATCTCTTTAATTCTCCATTCATAACAGTGATATTTCATTTAATCTTTAAATCCTAGTTTATTAATCTACCTAGTGCTTTTATTAATTTATTGCTTTGAGGCGGACTTGGTCCTCACGGTTGCTTCTGGTGAAAATAGAAAAATGGTTTTCAATGCAAGGTTTTAGCGAGAGATTTGAAATTCTAATACGTAATTCTTTAGAAAATGGCTTCTAGCGCGTAATTTAAAATTATGAACAAATGACATTGTGGCAGATTTGTAGTATATTTTTACGAGAGAGTTCATTTCACAATAGGTATCATATTACCAAAGTCAGCATTTTATTTTCTACGTTTTGTCACACAATCCCCACGGATCATATTAAGTCTTTGTTCATACGAACTAAAACATAATGCTACGACAGCATTTTTTTCCAAACGTATCTTCAAACAAAAGTTTAATTTCTTTATTCATATACAAGAAATGATATGATGTTGATTCAACAAATTCTTTATTTATGACGTCATCATTACAAACAGGCTCATGCATGCTTCAAGGTCTTACACGGCACGTGTGCGGAAGTTAAGTAGGTCACACATCTCATATTACAGAACAAGTCTCTGCAAGTCACGGCTAGCTCACGGCGTTAGTATATAAGGCGATGACGTCACCGCATCACATTCACTTCTTCGCAGACCGTCGCCGACTACACATCATGGAGAGCTCGTCCGCCACCGTCTTCCAATGTGGTGAGTGTACCTCCGCATTTAAACATAGAAGGAATTTACAAAGACACATCAACCAACATCATAAGAAAAGTGACTACAAGTGTGAAATATGCGGTGTGATATTTACACGAAGTGATGTGCTAAAAAGACATGCACGAGAAAATCATGCCGTTACTGCCTTCACCTGTAACATTTGTCACTCCAACTTCTCATCGGCACGAAACTTAAGTAGACACCAGGAGAGGAGCCACCACCCAGCAACAAGGGACGCTGTCAATCGCATTGGGCTGTATCACCAGGCAGGCCACTTGTACTTTCCTGCTGAAGCCGGGACATCATGCAACGGAGGCGAGACCTCGAGGATTCCCGTGCGCGGTGGTGGTCAAAGCCAGGAACCCGCCCGATTACAGGTACGTTTTATTACATTATCAATCATGTTTTTTAAAATGTAAATACATACATCATAGTAGCGGTGTAACACATGATTACATTTTATTTTTATAGGTCGGAGCGAGGAGCTACGATGCGGACGATGCCAGACAAAACAACACCGATCGCTTCCATCTACCAGCCCATAGCGGGGACGGAGTAGCCCACCCACCGATGGTTGTAGAGGAGGCCACGCCTTCCGGTGTACGTTTACAGGTATGTAGTGAAATTATTATTATTATTTCAGTGATTGTACAAGATATTATTATTATTATTTATGTGATGGTACAAGACATCGAACTTATTTTTTCCTTATAAAACTCAGTATTACTTTTTCTATGTTACTGAATGGATAAAAAGCAAGACAGAAAACTTAATTTTGTTAATTTTTTCCACGTTACTGAATGTGAGACTTTATATTTCAATGATTAAACAAGACAGAAAACTTATTTTTTATCAAGAGATAAAACTTAATATTATTTTTTATATTAGTACAGAACGATTAAAATCTAGACATTAAACTCATAAATCTTAATATTTTATATTTCTGTTGTTATAGAATGCCAGACCAGTGAGTGCACAGACTTCCGCCCGTCCACATGATGACCTATACCAACCTGGACCTTCAGGTGTACAACCACAGGTATGTTATTATTATTATTATTATTATTGTGCATAACATTAAACTTATTTTTTATCACAGTACAAGACATAAAACGTAATATTATTTTTTTATATTGGTATAGAATAATTAAAAACAAGTCATAAAACTTTATTTCTTTTACCATAAATCTTACTATTTTATTTTTTATTGGTCATACCATCAAACTTATTTCTTTTATGATAAAACTTAATATTATTTTCTATATTAGTACAGAACTGATAAAAACAAGGCATAAAACTCATAAATCTTAATATTTTATTTTTCTATTGTTACAGAACACAAAGTCCAACCGTCAGTCGCGACCTAGCGTTACCATGCTTATGCGTGATATTCCACAGGTATGTACAGTGAAATGTCTTAGTGTTTTATTATGCAATACGCTTACGAAGGTCTAGATTGCTAATGTCGATATTTTTTCATTATTACAGAGTCAAGGTGGAATGGATCGCACCGCTATGACCAACTCACCATCGGCGGAAACATGTGAGTTTTTACCCGTCGAAACTGCGTTCAGGTCACGACTGGCAACATATGCTGCATTAGATGTTCCAGCCGGTGATATGGAATCTGTCCTGTCGTCGTGTCAGTATAAAATTGAAAACCTTCTGTCAGATTCACTGTCAAAATTTGCATCAATTAAATTTAATATTTTTGTAGAGTGTGAATTTAATCATCTTGAGCTAAATTCTTGTTTGAGAAATTTTAAGACAAAAAATGAAGCATTGCTTAGAACATCAAATATTCACGAAGTAGTATCTAGACACATTTCTAAAATTCAGGCTGAGATGCAGGACAGTGAATTACGAGGGTCTGGGTGGTTTTACAATAAAATCCACAAAATTGAAATTCGTATCAATGAGTACTTGCCATTTGCAGGGCGTGGGCATATGATCCTCCCTGGTAAATTCCAGCATCTGAAGTCATTAATTAATATTGATAATGATGATGAATTTTGTTTCAAGTATTGTGTATTATCAAAATTTATTGAGTCTGATAAGGATTTGTGGGTCAGTTATCTTACCAGACCAGAGTTGGATATCAAGTACGATTGGAACTGTGTGAAATTCCCCGTTTCGATTCATGATATTGAAAAGTTTTCAAAAAGAAACAATATTTCGATCAATGTTTTCGGCCTAGAGGAAAAACGGGATGGGAACAACATTTCTCATTTCGTATTTCCTATCAGAATTGTTGAAAAGGAACTAGCTGATCATAGAGATCTTTTGTATGTATCTAATGAGGAAAATTCACATTACATCGTCATTTCAGATTTCAATGCTTTTGTAAGACCTTTTGTAACATCCGATCACCTTCAAGTCAGAGTTTGCAAACGGTGTTTTACACATTTCCAAGCGTACGAAGGTAAGTCTGCTGACGTAAGGTTGAAAGAGCATTTGGCCTTATGCAACTCATTCAGCCCAGTCAGATGCGAAATTCCTAAAAATCCTGAAGTCGCATTCAACAAGCCCGAATATTCGCAAAAGATCAGGTTTGTTATCTATGCGGATTTCGAGTGTTTGCTGGAACCTATTTCGGGATGTTTGGGAGATCCGCAGAAAAGCTGGACAACTCCTTATCAGAAGCATAAACCTTTTAGTTATTGTTATTTTATTAAAGATGCTGAGGGCGCATATTCTCAATTGAGACTTTTTAGAGGGGAGGATGCCAGTGGCGAGTTTATGCGCTCACTCGTCGCTGATGCTAAAGAAATTGATAAAATCTTGAACAGTGTAAATAAGCCCATGACCCCTCTGACAGAAGATGAAATTAGGGTATACAATAGCGCTACTATTTGCCATATTTGTGGTGAGGGTAACTTTACCGATGTGAACTATAAAGTAAGGGACCATTGCCATGTTAGTGGTCGGTTCAGAGGAGCCGCCCACAGAAATTGTAATTTGAATTATAGGAACCAGGCATTTGTCCCTATTGTTTTGCATAACATGTCTAGCTATGATGCTCATTTCATTGTGACAGAACTAGGATTCGATCAGAATAGAATCAACGTCATATGTAATAGTCAAGAAAAGTATGTCACATTTTCCAAATTTATTCCCTCCTCTTATTTGAAGAGGGGAGGTATGGAGTTAAGATTTATAGATTCGTTTCGGTTCATGGCAAGCAGCCTGGAAAAGCTAGCAAACAATCTTCCTAAAGATAAATTTATAGAAACAGCAAAAGTATTTGGTGAAAACGCCGATTTGGTGTGTCGAAAGGGAGTGTTTCCCTACGACTACGTCACCTCTGTTGAAATTTTGAAGGAGAAGAAATTGCCTCCCAAAGATGCATTTTACAATAGACTCGTGAATGAGAACGTCTCTGACCAAGACTACTCTCACGCGAGAAACGTTTGGAATTCTTTCTCGATCAGCTCATTAGGAGAATATTCAGACTTGTATTTGAAATCCGATGTTTTGATTTTGACCGACGTCTTTGAAAACTTTAGACAGATGTGTTTTGAGACGTACGGAATGGATTGTTTGTACTATTCCACAGTTCCAGGCTTTGCTTACTCAGCTATGTTGAAGTTCACAAAGGTAAAATTACCGCTTTTGACCGATATGGATATGATTCAAATGTTTGAACGTGGGATAAGAGGTGGAATTTGTCAGTGTGTGACAAGGCACGCTGTTGCAAACAATAACATGTGTGATGAATTTGATGAGACAGCAAAAAAATCTTTTCTTTATTATGTCGATGCCAATAACCTATATGGTTATGCGATGTCCCAGGCATTGCCGTCAGGCGAGTTCCGCTGGCTCGACAAACATGAGATAGCGTCCTTTGACATCATGTCCATACCGGTCAATTCTAAATTAGGATATGTGCTTGAGGTAGACATTGAATATCCAGACCATCTTCACGATGCTCATTCTGATCTCCCTTTCTGTGCGGAGATGAAATTTCCTTCAGGCAGCAGAAACAAAAAATTATTAACCACTTTGGAGCCAAAAGAAAAATATGTCGTTCATCACACGGTACTTAAGCAAGCCGTGCAACACGGACTGAGGTTAACCAAGATCCATAGAGTTATCGAATTTCAACAAAGCTGCTGGTTGAAACCCTACATTGACTATAACACGGCCAAGCGTAGAGCTGCAGCCAACAACTTTGAGAAAGACTTTTTTAAATTGATGAATAACGCCGTTTTTGGCAAGACTATGGAAAATGTGAGGAAACGTATCAATTTTCGGCTTGTATCAAGTGAGAAGGAAATTCGAAAGCTGGTAGCCAAAAGTAACTTTATGGATAGAACAATTTATAACGAAAACTTGGTTGGTGTCCATCTAGCAAAAACTAGTTTAGTGTTTGATAAGGCCATCTATGTTGGCATGTCTATTTTGGAAATTTCGAAAACTAGGATGTATGAGTTCCATTATGATACCATGAAAAATTTTTATAAAGAAGGATTGAAATTGTGCTACATGGACACGGACAGCTTCGTCTATAGAATTGAAACGGATGACCTCTTCCGTGATATGATGCATTTCCGAGATGAGCTGGATACCAGTGTCTACCCACCCGAACATCCCTTGTATTCAAACGAAAACAAGGCGGTGGTCGGGAAATTCAAAGACGAAGGAGCTGGTCACTCCATAAAGGCGTTCGTAGGTCTGCGAGCGAAAATGTACGCCATAAAATTTAATGATATGGTCATCAAAAAATTGAAAGGCGTTAAGAAAAACGTCATTGACAAAGATGTCAACTTTGAAGATTATGTTGGTTGTCTACAGAGCGGACAGTCAACATTCTCGTTAAACAGATCCATCAGATCATACAAGCATAATGTATTTTCGATTTCTATGAATAAATTGACTTTATCCGGCAACGACGACAAGCGTCATATTATGGAAAATGGCGTGGACACTCTCGCTCACGGACACTACAAAATCAGGGAGGAGGAGTGTGATGATGAACCTCCTACTAAAAAATTTAAATTGTAAAAATGTATATTTGTTTATAGACTTTGCTTTATGAAATATTATCTGTAATTTATATGATGTAAGAAAGAATCAATATTTATATTCTGTATGATGTATGATACATTAAACGATGTATGAAGCATTAAAATGTTACTGTTATCCCATGATTTTTTATTATTATATGATGTATGATACAATATTTGTAATGCTTATGATGTGAGAATTGTAATACATATGATATGAGAAATATTATACTTTGTATAATCTATGTTAAAATAAAATATTAAACAGATGCATTATCTTTAATTTTATCCCCGAGCTTAAAAAAATCCCACTCCCTACACATATACCTCCATCCCCCCTCTTTTTTCTAGGCAGAACTAGTCTAGACTGGTTTTTTCTAGACAGAACTAGTATGGATTGGATTTCTCTAGACTGAACTAGTATGGACTGGTTTCTTCTAAGTAGATCTAGTCTGGACTGGTTTTTTCTAGTCAGAACTAGTCTATGCGTAGTCCACGACGGTAAGTATCCTTTTTTTTTATCAAGAACATGAAATATAACAAGAACAAGACCAAGACCAAAACCAAGACCAAGACCAAGACCAAGACCAAGACCAAGACCAAGACCAAGACCAAGACCAAGACCAAGACCAAGACCAAGACCAAGACCAAGACCAAGACCAAGACCAAGACCAAGACCAAGACCAAGACCAAGACCGAGAAACAAGACCAAGACCAAGACCGAGAAACAAGACCAAGACCAAGACCGAGAAACAAGACCAAGACCGAGAACTAAACGAGAACGAAACGAGACGAGAACGATGCGAGACGAGAACGAAACGAGAACGAAACGAGAACTAAATATACAGAGAAATAGACCTAAAACGAGAACTAAACGAGAACGAAACGATACGAGAACGAGATGAGACGAGAACTAAACGAGAACGAAACGATACGAGAACGAGATGAGACGAGAACTAAACGAAAACGAATTAGGTTAGGTAGGTTATGTTGGGTTAGGTTATGTTAGGTTAGGTTATGTTATGTTAGGTTAGGTTAGCAGGATATTTTAAAATCATTTCTACATTGATAGAAAGGCTAAGTTCCTTGGCACATTTTATCAATGTTTCTAGAAATAATTTTAAAATATCATCCTGCTAACCTAACCTAACATAACATAACCTAACCTAACATAACCTAACCCAACATAACCTACCTAAGCTAATTCGTTTTCGTTTAGTTCTCGTCTCATCTCGTTCTCGTATCGTTTCGTTCTCGTTTAGTTCTCGTCTCATCTCGTTCTCGTATCGTTTCGTTCTCGTTTAGTTCTCGTTTTAGGTCTATTTCTCTGTATATTTAGTTCTCGTTTCGTTCTCGTTTCGTTCTCGTCTCGCATCGTTCTCGTCTCGTTTCGTTCTCGTTTAGTTCTCGGTCTTGGTCTTGTTTCTCGGTCTTGGTCTTGGTCTTGTTTCTCGGTCTTGGTCTTGGTCTTGTTTCTCGGTCTTGGTCTTGGTCTTGGTCTTGGTCTTGGTCTTGGTCTTGGTCTTGGTCTTGGTCTTGGTCTTGGTCTTGGTCTTGGTCTTGGTCTTGGTCTTGGTCTTGGTCTTGGTCTTGGTCTTGGTCTTGGTCTTGGTTTTGGTCTTGGTCTTGTTCTTGTTATATTTCATGTTCTTGATAAAAAAAAAAAGGATACTTACCGTCGTGGACTACGCCTAGACTAGTTCTGACTAGAAAAAACTAGTCCAGACTAGATCTACTTAGAAGAAACCAGTCCATACTAGTTCAGTCTAGAGAAATCCAATCCATACTAGTTCTGTCTAGAAAAAACCAGTCTAGACTAGTTCTGCCTAGAAAAAAGAGGGGGGATGGAGGTATATGTGTAGGGAGTGGGATTTTTTTAAGCTCGGGGATAAAATTAAAGATAATGCATCTGTTTAATATTTTATTTTAACATAGATTATACAAAGTATAATATTTCTCATATCATATGTATTACAATTCTCACATCATAAGCATTACAAATATTGTATCATACATCATATAATAATAAAAAATCATGGGATAACAGTAACATTTTAATGCTTCATACATCGTTTAATGTATCATACATCATACAGAATATAAATATTGATTCTTTCTTACATCATATAAATTACAGATAATATTTCATAAAGCAAAGTCTATAAACAAATATACATTTTTACAATTTAAATTTTTTAGTAGGAGGTTCATCATCACACTCCTCCTCCCTGATTTTGTAGTGTCCGTGAGCGAGAGTGTCCACGCCATTTTCCATAATATGACGCTTGTCGTCGTTGCCGGATAAAGTCAATTTATTCATAGAAATCGAAAATACATTATGCTTGTATGATCTGATGGATCTGTTTAACGAGAATGTTGACTGTCCGCTCTGTAGACAACCAACATAATCTTCAAAGTTGACATCTTTGTCAATGACGTTTTTCTTAACGCCTTTCAATTTTTTGATGACCATATCATTAAATTTTATGGCGTACATTTTCGCTCGCAGACCTACGAACGCCTTTATGGAGTGACCAGCTCCTTCGTCTTTGAATTTCCCGACCACCGCCTTGTTTTCGTTTGAATACAAGGGATGTTCGGGTGGGTAGACACTGGTATCCAGCTCATCTCGGAAATGCATCATATCACGGAAGAGGTCATCCGTTTCAATTCTATAGACGAAGCTGTCCGTGTCCATGTAGCACAATTTCAATCCTTCTTTATAAAAATTTTTCATGGTATCATAATGGAACTCATACATCCTAGTTTTCGAAATTTCCAAAATAGACATGCCAACATAGATGGCCTTATCAAACACTAAACTAGTTTTTGCTAGATGGACACCAACCAAGTTTTCGTTATAAATTGTTCTATCCATAAAGTTACTTTTGGCTACCAGCTTTCGAATTTCCTTCTCACTTGATACAAGCCGAAAATTGATACGTTTCCTCACATTTTCCATAGTCTTGCCAAAAACGGCGTTATTCATCAATTTAAAAAAGTCTTTCTCAAAGTTGTTGGCTGCAGCTCTACGCTTGGCCGTGTTATAGTCAATGTAGGGTTTCAACCAGCAGCTTTGTTGAAATTCGATAACTCTATGGATCTTGGTTAACCTCAGTCCGTGTTGCACGGCTTGCTTAAGTACCGTGTGATGAACGACATATTTTTCTTTTGGCTCCAAAGTGGTTAATAATTTTTTGTTTCTGCTGCCTGAAGGAAATTTCATCTCCGCACAGAAAGGGAGATCAGAATGAGCATCGTGAAGATGGTCTGGATATTCAATGTCTACCTCAAGCACATATCCTAATTTAGAATTGACCGGTATGGACATGATGTCAAAGGACGCTATCTCATGTTTGTCGAGCCAGCGGAACTCGCCTGACGGCAATGCCTGGGACATCGCATAACCATATAGGTTATTGGCATCGACATAATAAAGAAAAGATTTTTTTGCTGTCTCATCAAATTCATCACACATGTTATTGTTTGCAACAGCGTGCCTTGTCACACACTGACAAATTCCACCTCTTATCCCACGTTCAAACATTTGAATCATATCCATATCGGTCAAAAGCGGTAATTTTACCTTTGTGAACTTCAACATAGCTGAGTAAGCAAAGCCTGGAACTGTGGAATAGTACAAACAATCCATTCCGTACGTCTCAAAACACATCTGTCTAAAGTTTTCAAAGACGTCGGTCAAAATCAAAACATCGGATTTCAAATACAAGTCTGAATATTCTCCTAATGAGCTGATCGAGAAAGAATTCCAAACGTTTCTCGCGTGAGAGTAGTCTTGGTCAGAGACGTTCTCATTCACGAGTCTATTGTAAAATGCATCTTTGGGAGGCAATTTCTTCTCCTTCAAAATTTCAACAGAGGTGACGTAGTCGTAGGGAAACACTCCCTTTCGACACACCAAATCGGCGTTTTCACCAAATACTTTTGCTGTTTCTATAAATTTATCTTTAGGAAGATTGTTTGCTAGCTTTTCCAGGCTGCTTGCCATGAACCGAAACGAATCTATAAATCTTAACTCCATACCTCCCCTCTTCAAATAAGAGGAGGGAATAAATTTGGAAAATGTGACATACTTTTCTTGACTATTACATATGACGTTGATTCTATTCTGATCGAATCCTAGTTCTGTCACAATGAAATGAGCATCATAGCTAGACATGTTATGCAAAACAATAGGGACAAATGCCTGGTTCCTATAATTCAAATTACAATTTCTGTGGGCGGCTCCTCTGAACCGACCACTAACATGGCAATGGTCCCTTACTTTATAGTTCACATCGGTAAAGTTACCCTCACCACAAATATGGCAAATAGTAGCGCTATTGTATACCCTAATTTCATCTTCTGTCAGAGGGGTCATGGGCTTATTTACACTGTTCAAGATTTTATCAATTTCTTTAGCATCAGCGACGAGTGAGCGCATAAACTCGCCACTGGCATCCTCCCCTCTAAAAAGTCTCAATTGAGAATATGCGCCCTCAGCATCTTTAATAAAATAACAATAACTAAAAGGTTTATGCTTCTGATAAGGAGTTGTCCAGCTTTTCTGCGGATCTCCCAAACATCCCGAAATAGGTTCCAGCAAACACTCGAAATCCGCATAGATAACAAACCTGATCTTTTGCGAATATTCGGGCTTGTTGAATGCGACTTCAGGATTTTTAGGAATTTCGCATCTGACTGGGCTGAATGAGTTGCATAAGGCCAAATGCTCTTTCAACCTTACGTCAGCAGACTTACCTTCGTACGCTTGGAAATGTGTAAAACACCGTTTGCAAACTCTGACTTGAAGGTGATCGGATGTTACAAAAGGTCTTACAAAAGCATTGAAATCTGAAATGACGATGTAATGTGAATTTTCCTCATTAGATACATACAAAAGATCTCTATGATCAGCTAGTTCCTTTTCAACAATTCTGATAGGAAATACGAAATGAGAAATGTTGTTCCCATCCCGTTTTTCCTCTAGGCCGAAAACATTGATCGAAATATTGTTTCTTTTTGAAAACTTTTCAATATCATGAATCGAAACGGGGAATTTCACACAGTTCCAATCGTACTTGATATCCAACTCTGGTCTGGTAAGATAACTGACCCACAAATCCTTATCAGACTCAATAAATTTTGATAATACACAATACTTGAAACAAAATTCATCATCATTATCAATATTAATTAATGACTTCAGATGCTGGAATTTACCAGGGAGGATCATATGCCCACGCCCTGCAAATGGCAAGTACTCATTGATACGAATTTCAATTTTGTGGATTTTATTGTAAAACCACCCAGACCCTCGTAATTCACTGTCCTGCATCTCAGCCTGAATTTTAGAAATGTGTCTAGATACTACTTCGTGAATATTTGATGTTCTAAGCAATGCTTCATTTTTTGTCTTAAAATTTCTCAAACAAGAATTTAGCTCAAGATGATTAAATTCACACTCTACAAAAATATTAAATTTAATTGATGCAAATTTTGACAGTGAATCTGACAGAAGGTTTTCAATTTTATACTGACACGACGACAGGACAGATTCCATATCACCGGCTGGAACATCTAATGCAGCATATGTTGCCAGTCGTGACCTGAACGCAGTTTCGACGGGTAAAAACTCACATGTTTCCGCCGATGGTGAGTTGGTCATAGCGGTGCGATCCATTCCACCTTGACTCTGTAATAATGAAAAAATATCGACATTAGCAATCTAGACCTTCGTAAGCGTATTGCATAATAAAACACTAAGACATTTCACTGTACATACCTGTGGAATATCACGCATAAGCATGGTAACGCTAGGTCGCGACTGACGGTTGGACTCTGTGTTCTGTAACAATAGAAAAATAAAATATTAAGATTTATGAGTTTTATGCCTTGTTTTTATCAGTTCTGTACTAATATAGAAAATAATATTAAGTTTTATCATAAAAGAAATAAGTTTGATGGTATGACCAATAAAAAATAAAATAGTAAGATTTATGGTAAAAGAAATAAAGTTTTATGACTTGTTTTTAATTATTCTATACCAATATAAAAAAATAATATTACGTTTTATGTCTTGTACTGTGATAAAAAATAAGTTTAATGTTATGCACAATAATAATAATAATAATAATAACATACCTGTGGTTGTACACCTGAAGGTCCAGGTTGGTATAGGTCATCATGTGGACGGGCGGAAGTCTGTGCACTCACTGGTCTGGCATTCTATAACAACAGAAATATAAAATATTAAGATTTATGAGTTTAATGTCTAGATTTTAATCGTTCTGTACTAATATAAAAAATAATATTAAGTTTTATCTCTTGATAAAAAATAAGTTTTCTGTCTTGTTTAATCATTGAAATATAAAGTCTCACATTCAGTAACGTGGAAAAAATTAACAAAATTAAGTTTTCTGTCTTGCTTTTTATCCATTCAGTAACATAGAAAAAGTAATACTGAGTTTTATAAGGAAAAAATAAGTTCGATGTCTTGTACCATCACATAAATAATAATAATAATATCTTGTACAATCACTGAAATAATAATAATAATTTCACTACATACCTGTAAACGTACACCGGAAGGCGTGGCCTCCTCTACAACCATCGGTGGGTGGGCTACTCCGTCCCCGCTATGGGCTGGTAGATGGAAGCGATCGGTGTTGTTTTGTCTGGCATCGTCCGCATCGTAGCTCCTCGCTCCGACCTATAAAAATAAAATGTAATCATGTGTTACACCGCTACTATGATGTATGTATTTACATTTTAAAAAACATGATTGATAATGTAATAAAACGTACCTGTAATCGGGCGGGTTCCTGGCTTTGACCACCACCGCGCACGGGAATCCTCGAGGTCTCGCCTCCGTTGCATGATGTCCCGGCTTCAGCAGGAAAGTACAAGTGGCCTGCCTGGTGATACAGCCCAATGCGATTGACAGCGTCCCTTGTTGCTGGGTGGTGGCTCCTCTCCTGGTGTCTACTTAAGTTTCGTGCCGATGAGAAGTTGGAGTGACAAATGTTACAGGTGAAGGCAGTAACGGCATGATTTTCTCGTGCATGTCTTTTTAGCACATCACTTCGTGTAAATATCACACCGCATATTTCACACTTGTAGTCACTTTTCTTATGATGTTGGTTGATGTGTCTTTGTAAATTCCTTCTATGTTTAAATGCGGAGGTACACTCACCACATTGGAAGACGGTGGCGGACGAGCTCTCCATGATGTGTAGTCGGCGACGGTCTGCGAAGAAGTGAATGTGATGCGGTGACGTCATCGCCTTATATACTAACGCCGTGAGCTAGCCGTGACTTGCAGAGACTTGTTCTGTAATATGAGATGTGTGACCTACTTAACTTCCGCACACGTGCCGTGTAAGACCTTGAAGCATGCATGAGCCTGTTTGTAATGATGACGTCATAAATAAAGAATTTGTTGAATCAACATCATATCATTTCTTGTATATGAATAAAGAAATTAAACTTTTGTTTGAAGATACGTTTGGAAAAAAATGCTGTCGTAGCATTATGTTTTAGTTCGTATGAACAAAGACTTAATATGATCCGTGGGGATTGTGTGACAAAACGTAGAAAATAAAATGCTGACTTTGGTAATATGATACCTATTGTGAAATGAACTCTCTCGTAAAAATATACTACAAATCTGCCACAATGTCATTTGTTCATAATTTTAAATTACGCGCTAGAAGCCATTTTCTAAAGAATTACGTATTAGAATTTCAAATCTCTCGCTAAAACCTTGCATTGAAAACCATTTTTCTATTTTCACCAGAAGCAACCGTGAGGACCAAGTCCGCCTCAAAGCAATAAATTAATAAAAGCACTAGGTAGATTAATAAACTAGGATTTAAAGATTAAATGAAATATCACTGTTATGAATGGAGAATTAAAGAGATGAAATGTAGGTAACACGAGTGCGAGATAAGACATACTAGAACGCTTGCGTCTGCATATGACCACTGCAAGGTGAGTAGAAATCTTGCGAGATGAGATTCTAAATACGTGTTACAAATCTCTGTATGCAAGTGATTAAAAACATTCACTGGCTTTCTGTATCGGCATTAAAAAAACCTGTAATTATTATCATAATATATCCCTTTACTGACTTTGAATCGAACTCAGAACCACTCAGCGATGGAATATTACAATATACCGCAATAAAAATACTGTTGACTAATAATACATAAGACATGTGCTATGAATAGGATTTAATATTTAAAAGTACTGGCCTGCGACTTTATAATATGATAGAGTTGGGATTTAAAAGGAAGTCTCAATGAATGACGTTGTAAGATAGCGATAAGCGTACAGCGTTATATTACCGCTGCATAGTAAGAGAGATAACATGTATGGAGGGCGAGATGATACTACTGCTACCTAAGCAAAATCACTGCACGCATATGATTAAACATTCACTGGCTTTCTGTATCGACATTATAAAATCCTGTAATTATTATCATAATATATCCCCTCTAAAGACCCCAGCATGAGTTTTACGCACCGGCCGCCTTTACCATAGGACCAAAGTAAAAATTAAACGCTAATCGGCAAACCTAGGCTGAGTTGACCTCAGGGCTATTTTTTAGATAAATAGACATCTTACGGAAAAACTGTATGTGAAATATAATTATAAAAAAATACTTGAAGGTATAAAAAAACGCTTCTCTACATTTCCAACTGCGTCTGATAATAATAATAATAATAATAATAATAATAATAAGGTTAACAGCCTTAGGTATCCAGGTTGAGTCGATCCCAGGACCATAGTGAAATAAACATCTTACTGAAAACTGATGACGTTGCATTTACGCTTCGTGCTGTAATATGAAACCTACTGCCGGTCACGTGGTCTAGCGCGCCGCCATTTTGGATGACGTCATTTGTGGACTTTGGTCGATGCGGACTTTGCCCCTGCTCCACCCAACGTTGCGGGACAGTATCGCGACTCCACCCTAGGGGAGATGAAGAAAACCATACTACTGCTGTGCATACAGTTTGTTATGGGGGTCTGATCATAGAAATATGTTAGAAATGTCTTTGGAGAAATTGACTGACCTCTTCAGAATTTTATGGTTCTTATTATTCATGCAACTTGTGAAGTACAGAATTGTTGGTAGATTTTGGAACCTATATGTTTAATAAGGTTTTTGCTTATTCTACTCAGAATACAGTCTCATCCTAAGAAAGATATGGCTAATATTTTTAGAAGGTTTATGGATAACTTTTTAAAACGTTCTGATTCCTATTTGTGATGAAAATTGTAAAGTCTTGTACAAATAGTGATGGATTTTGGAATATTTAGCCTTCTAATAAATTTTCTTAAGAAGATTATGAAGTCCTTTTCACAATGTTGTATATCCTTGACAGTGATGAAAATAAGGTACTGCACAAACATTGTAAATTTTGTAATTCATATCCAGCTAGAAGAGGTATAAGAATTTATGATCTTGATACTCTGAGTATGTAACTTAAAAATATGACAAATACCATTTACCCAAATTATTGACTCTTCACATTGTTTTGTTTCCCTGATTGTGTTCTAAATTTTAAAATACTGTATAAACCACAGTACTTTTTAAATACATTGCCAGTGAATGAAGAATAAAAATTTACACTTATGCTATTTTATGCATACACTTTAGAATAGTCTCTTCCTAAAAATATAAAATTACATTTTAAACAGATTAGGAATTGTTTTCACAATGTTCTATTTTTGTTAGTGTTGAAAATCTTCAAGTCCTATAAAAAAAACAATGGTAGATTTTTAAATACATAGCCAATGAAAAAAATGATACTTATATTTCTGGCATACATTTTACAATAAAGTTTCGTTTAAGAAAATGTTTGACAAATAACCATTTAAACTTCACAGCGTCTGTTTTGTGATATCGATAATATTTTAAATCTTCTACATAGGCCTACAATGGTAGACTTTAAAATAAATAAAAAATTAACAAAGTATAACGCAACTTTGTTGACTTCAACGTTTAGAAGAATTTTATAATAATACATGACAAATTATATTTTAAACATTTTTGTGATATTTCCTTCGGTTTGTTTAAGTTAAAGCTTATTATCTTTTCACTTTAAACACATCAATTTTAATAAAACAAAAAATACACAACAAGAAAGTTTAAAATATTGTACTCATACACATAATCGGAAATATAATACAAAATACAGTTTCACAAACTAAAACAATTTAAATAATACTTTATTAAATCACAGAGATCAGTGAATTCAGTCCGACACGCTATTTTTTACGGTTTTATTTTCTTCTGAATCTTTGGTATTATCGTCACTCTTATTTTCTGTAGTATCAATTTCTTTTTCTTCAGTTTGTACTTTTGACTTCGCTTTGCAGTCCTTTTCTGTTTCGGGTCCCTCATCAGTTCCCACATAGCCTAAGTTATCACTGCATTTAGTGTCACTATTTGCGTTTGTATCGGTAGATTTTATTTCGTCTTGAATGTCGTTCCTGTTGTGCAGCTGTTCCGCATTCTTTTTGTTATTTTGTGCTTCCACATCCTTGCAATTGTTTGCAATGCCGTTGCTTAATTCTTTCTCCTTTTTCTGGCAACCTGTCAGGTCTATCTCTACCATATCTACGGTTTTTGGTTTCTTCTTAACGATGTCATTCCCTTCAGTCTGAAATAAACAAATTACATGCATCAGCAGAATTATCATGAATATTACGCTCGTGAATCAGTGACCAATAAAAATATATGAAATTTAAACCAATCAATATATATGGTCATAATTTTATAGTTTTATTTTTAACACCTTCGTTTTTTAGCACCTATATGCAATTCATCATGTTTATATATATATATATATATATATATATATATATATTATACAACACAAGACCACCCGAATGAGCAAGCGCAAGCGTTTAGTTATTTACATTAAATATTATTATTAAATACACTATTAAAGACAAATAAATTAAAGAATATAACTAATTTGTAATCAATACCTAGAGAAATAATAAAAAGAAAGAACAGAAAAAAAGAAAAAAGAAAAACGAAAAGTGGGAAGAACAATATTGAAATCCTGAGTTATAACAAATAAATGGTTTCTTAATTGTCTACTAATTACAGAGTGAAGTAAATAAAAACTACGAAATAAGATTTGATAAACTTATTGAATTTTTTGCTGTTCATGTGTACTATTTCAAGATGTGACCTAATTTTGGAGTTATAAAGTCTTGGACCATAATAATGCTATGTTTAGAGCCAGAAGAGGTGAAGTATTTTGGTTCTATTAAAGGCAATATTTTATTTCTTCTAGTATTGTAGTTATGAGGATCAGATACACGTACGTTACGGTATTTGTGAAAGTATTTTAAAACTGTCAATTAACATTTTACGACAAAAGAAGATATGAAAATTATTAATAAGTTTTTAATTCTCTTATAGTCCAATAATACATACAATATCAATAGTACGATATTATTATTACTTATACCAAGGAGACGCGACTATCGTCGATGGCGAAATGATAGTTATGTTATAATAGGCCTATATTAATTATCCTGCCATAATCCATTTCGCTCACAATGACACAAATAGCGATATTATTTATGAATTTGCGTGTTTTAATAATATTGATTGCATATTTAATTCTGTGAGTATTCATTAAATAGTCATAATAAATATAATTCGAGATCTGGAATCTCTTGAGGTAAAATCTGGACCTGTGATTATATTTCATTTACACATTAACCTTTGAGTATATGCCAATGACACTTAAGAAGGAATTCTAAGTCAACTGTAGACGTGTAGACTTTTACAGGTTTATATTTTAATATATAGCAAATTTACGTTTTAAGTTATAGTCTTCTAGACCAGCTCGTATTATTAGAAACATAAGTACCCTTAGCTTAAGAAAATTTCCAGCAATCTCAGAAAAAGGAACTCTGTTTGATAAAATCATTAATAAAATATCAGACCATTTTTGAATAGTGAACTTTTAAATCATATTTTAAATGGTTTGAATACATAAGAGTCAAGTTACAGAATTCCTAATTTATATAGTTATTATAAAATTAGTAATGTATTTTCAGTTATTTTTAAACCTATGAACATGACATCTGAATTAGTTGTCAACATTACCAGCTTTTGAGTCAGCAGTGATTACTAATACATACCTGGGGTCTTTTGCGTAGGTAAAATTTGTTGAAGAAGAAATAAGCGATTCCCGTGATAACGCAGATAACTGAGAAAATTCTGTACGTTTCCCTCGTGCCGAATGCTTTCATCATGTAGCCACCGAACAAGCTTCCTGCTCCTTTACCTGTAACATGAAATTGTGACAAAAGTGAGACATACAGACATTACATTCCTCATCAGGTCCCAAAATGGTAGAGGAAGATAGATGAAACCATCATCAAACTACACTGTATAGTTAATTCCTCTATTTTCTTAGAACTTCTAGTTCACTGACTTTATGTAAACTGAACTTTAACAATACAATCCCATAAGACAGGTACTTATATTCGTCTTAACAAAGTTCAGGGCTAGAATTTATGTAAATAATAATTTGTTTTTACATTAGTGAAAGTTAAAATTTTGATAAATGTTCACGAATTTGGACATTTCGATTGGTTTAAGACACATTTGATTTTCCGTATTCGTTCGTGTTTCAAGTGCATTTTTTTTTTACATATTTTACAAAAACTCTCATATCTTGAAATAATTGTAGATTTATTTTAAATATGTTCCATATTTTATGGATCACAGTTATTCTTGTCAGATAATGTTTAAATTTTATTCCACTAGCATTTGTATTTCAAAGCTGAATTCGTGAATTTCTATGAAATTTTGAAAACCAGATCTGGAACTACATCTATTTTAGTTCCTTAGCTCTTGAAGATGTTGCAAGATTTAAAATAATGCCTGTTACTTCTTGTGATACTGAGTTTTACTGAGTACACAGCAGTTTTCAGAGACAGTAGACGCAGCTTCAGTTTTGAAAATTTAACTCACAGCTTCAAAATAGGCAATTCTCTTGAATATTAAGAGGTGCCCCTCCCCAAATTATAGCAACAGCTAAAAAAAATCCAAATTATATAAATGTAAGATGTTATATTTATGTTTTGTGACTCTCCTTTAAATTGTTTTGTGGCATGTATTTATACTTTTCTGTGTGTTTCTAGTTTAATTAATACAACTTTAATTATCTTTAATAATTATTATAGTCATGTTATAACTATGCAATGTCGGTAACATACAGATGGTCTTTATATTATTTTGCACCATTTAAACAACGTTAGTCCTTATTTTACTCCATGTTTTTGAGAACTTCAGCCCACATTTTATGTCCACATTTAGCTATTTTTATTGCATGTCAATCCTAGCTCTCGCCTTTCACTAAAGTTATGACATTTCTATCTAAATGCCGAATCCACTACTGTACATGTTTAAGAGAACATTGAAGCTTTGAATGTTATAAATTAATCAGTATGTACAGGTAGGGGGAAAAAAAGCGGACCGACTAAAATATCTAAGTTACCGATATGAGCCACTGCGCATGCCTAGCGGCTTTCACAGGATAGCAGGGAATGTACTGAAATTTGTTCTACAGCCGATAAATTGCTTGAATTGAGAAATAATTTCATGTAATTTGCATTGCTTGTGAAAACAAACATTTCCGTTACATCTCTTGCATTTATTTACGTATCACAAGACTCTAAAATCAGCTGCAAGAGTCGGTCCGCTTTTTTTCCCCCTAACTGTACATAATAAACTCTACCTGTTGTACTCAAACTGTAATTTATTTATCCATGGGAGAATATATTTGATTGCTTACCAACTCCGAAGTAAATTCCTCCGAGAAGACCCTGAATACTGGTGTCCGTTGTGGTTGTGGAGAGTTTAGCGGCATAAGTCACAGCTGCAGTGAACGACAAGGCAGATGTGACACTTTCCATTGCCTCGAAAATTAGACACAGCCATGGATTATATATTAAGGAGTAACCTGAAACATAAATACACATTAGAACCAATGTATTAGTTCCAGATTAGTAATAAACTAATAACTGTAACATGCCAGCTTACTGGAATTTTAACCTTCATAGGCCAATTTACTGCTACAAAGTTGGTAATTAAAGAGAAACGTACAACTGAACTTGTAGAAAATCGAATATTTAAATGACGTTTCTTAGAGATCGAACGTTCCTGATTAAACTAATTATCTACTATAGTTTCTTAGTTATGACTTAAGTATGCTTCGGCTTAGAAATCTTTTTCCATGTTATCTCACAGCCATTTGAGATATCTGAACATCTTTATGCTTGAACAACAAGAAAAAATTTACATGGTATGTTTAGAATTTAAATAATATTGGGAAAAAGTAATAATAATTTATAGTCGTATAAAAAAATAATAGAAGAAACAATTGAACTTTAAAAATGAAATGCTTCACTTTGTTCTCAGTTGTTATATGATAAAGAAACCTCACGAAAAAGGGTACCTTAGCTGTAAGACTAATGACAATTTGAATGATTTTAATTGTAAATTGAAGTATTATCAGGCAAAAATTATTATTATTATTATTATTTGCTATAAAATGGTACTAGTTTTCTTACGCAATTTTTGAATGCTCAAAATAACGTCTAAAATAATTTTGTAAATATAAATCTTAGAACTGCTTCAAAACTGTATATGCAACCGTGATCTAAAAAAGTTATGGTTTTATATTTAATAATAAATTATGATACATAGTTACATAAGAGATTGTTGATTTACAATATAGTTCCAATAATTAAAAAAGTATAACAAATCATTATGCGTACGAAATTTGAGTGGAGTATGGAATTATACTATCGAGAAATTTATCCTTGGCGTTAATCAATTTTACAAAGTCAAACGATTTATAGCGGACTGCAAAGGAAATGGTTAACACAAAGATTAGGTCCATTGTTTATTTGTTTATTTCTTGTGCCTTAACGTAATTATATATGAAATTTAAAGTTTTCTTTAAATTTATTTTACATGATTTTATTACAATTTAAAGCAAGTATCGTATCCCAGAACACAAAATGCAATTAAAGGTTATATTGCCCATAATTGCATCCTATTTCGTTAATAAGATAACTTATACGGAATATAGAATAATAACATCCATGTACCCGAGTACTTTCATTTGTCATTTTGTTATTAAATTTTTGTCTTAGCTTTAATATATACTGTCAGTACGTTCGTGTTATGTGATATATTTTATCGATAACCTACTGTTTAGAGCTATTAAGATTAGTGTCAATTGTCACCACATACATCTATGAAGGATCTTCGGATGGATTGTGTTCGAATATTCGCGTCAGGTCCATGAAAAAGCACAATGCTTTTAATATTTTGAGGAAGGACAGAAAGATGGATATTGTTTCACTTGGTAAAAGAAAGGATTATTCATTGCGGGTCTGATAAAAGTGTGGCACAACTATCTGAGTTGAATAAAGAAAAACAACGTTCTACCTAGGTTATTTCGGCAAATATTTACCATGTAAACTTAATGGAAAGTTCTTAGGTTATTGGGAGAAGCGTTAGCACTTCAACCATTAATATGTCTGTGTTGAGGAAAAAATCGTAGGATTATATTTGTAATACACATAGATTCTAATTTATTATTTTTCTTCTGAAATCATAGCCTACTATATTTTGTAAATTTATTGTTTACTGTCTGTTGTATTCTGGTGCCAGTGTAATAGTTGCTAAATACGTTATTCTTTGCCATCTTTAAACTTAGATGATCTAGGCTGAAGATTTTCAAATCAACTACATAATTGATAATAAAATACGTATTTAGGCCCACTACTATTGTACTTACCAAGAAGTCGAATTGCGTAGAAGATGAATCCAATGAATAATACATTCGCATGGCCAATCCTGTCTATTATTGGCCCTGATAATGCGAGCAATGGAATTCCGAAAATTCCACCGACTGTAATTGTCATGCCCATGAGAGTGCTTGTTCCTCCGAGATCTTGCAGCAGCCAGAACAAGAAACTCTCGATGTAACCCCACGCCGTACCTGAAATTATTATAATTATATGATTAATGCATCTTTGTTTATTTACCTAGATTCTAGGCGATCCTACAAGTTCTTCAATTTAGCTGATTTAAGCTTTTTTTTTTAAATTTTATACCAAGGAAATAAATGTTGTGGCACCAAATCTTAGTGTATAAAATTTCATATACAGTTGGTACTCATAGAAAGTGGTCACTTTGAAAGTTTAAAAGTAAATTTAATTAAATAGTAGAACATTTATGGGATCTAATTTTTATTTCCGTACCACAGTAGATATGTCATGGGTAAATATCCAACAAATGATCTTGTGTTTTGAATGAAGAAACACTGCCTTAGAGCTTAACTTTAAATTATCTAAATGTGCACTTAAATTAAAAAATATGAAAATCTCAACTGATGTTACTTATTAAATAGTGATGTGCTGCCTATTATAAAGGACTGGATTTTCTTAGATTTACTGGAGATCAAGCAATTCCTGGATTTTTAGAGAATGGGGGCATGAAAATAGTAATATTCCTATCCTTGCACACAAATCGCCTTTACTCCAAATTTGTTCCTGACACACAATTTATGTTAGAAGTAGAATATACCATTGGGCCATAGTGCTACCAGAAGGTTAGGTCAATTGAAAAATCTTATTGACCTAATTAAGAACTGAAGCCGAAAATTTTCGCTTTGAAGCCTGATCCAACTGATGCACGGCGTAGTCAAAAAATACTTTTAGAGTATTCTACTCATCCACCGCGTGTTTGATATTGACCAATAACGTTTAGCAATTCCTCGGATATAGAACAATCGGCCGTTTATCTTACAATATTCTTATAGGAATCGCGAGGATGGTATTTTATCGGGCAAAATGGTCTGCTCGTTACTGGACATGAAAGCATCAGTGTGCAGTGATTAATACGTCACATGTTGCCATTAAAAGCACGAAAACAGATTATTTTATACAACATAACTTGTTTAGAAAGTGAAATAATAGAAATGTACATTGATCAAAAACACAATTTCGATTCAGTGCAAGCCAGTTCGTGTGCTTTTTTTCTCTCTCTCTTCTGCTGTTAGCTTACCTGAATGAAGTTAACTATGTCTTATATGCACTGGTGGTAGCACTGATTACACCAAAACAGCTCGAATCGATTCATGGATGGTTGATTCATAGTATGCCGTGATCTCGCAGCTGTTAGTTTTGTTTTTTGTAGAACGAAGAACGGATGTTATTATTATTTGTATAATCTGTTGGATTTTTATTCATGGAATAGTCTTAATAAATCCAACTCGAGTTGACGAGTTGCATCAGATAAATTCGCTCCTGCTGCGCAGTCGCGAATCTATCGATAAACTCGTCAACTCTCGTAAGATTACCTATGATAATACATGAGGTTAAAAAAAACTTTAATTACATTATGCTTTACACAAACGCTTACAATCTTAGATTAAAAGAAGTGAGTAGGCTAATAAAGAATGTGTTAATGATTTTTTATGTCGATGTTTCTAGAGGATTAGAGTAAGACTGTATGTATGATCCACCAATATCCTTAGACTTACTTGCAATAATATGCAGTAGTTTCATAATACAAGTTGAACGTTTGCTATAAATATTACATACTGATTCATTATTAAAAAATGACTGACAATGTGTACAACGAAATCCAGATAACTATGATAATAAAATTGTTTACTTAAGAACTCACCCATAATGAACATGATGACGAAGAGCGCTACTAATTCGATGTTCTTGAGGACGGACATTACATCGGACACAACATTGTGAGCCGGTGCCTTAAACTCCAAATTAATGAGTAACATGAGGAACCCACTCGCGAGCTTGAGTCCCGCATACAGGTAGAATGCCGGTCTGTAAATAATAATAATAATAATAATAATAATAATAATAATAATAATTAACATTAAAAAATATGAAATATAGCCTTGGTCTAGTTGAATGTTTCTGCTAATTAAAGCAACTAGCTTCACGATTACAAGACATTTTGCATACGCTATGTTATCACTAGGGGGCGGATTTCTATGACCTAAAAAATAGGATATATGCATGCATTTATGACCTAAAAAATTAAAATATGACCAATAAAATTTAAAATATGACTTTGCCACTTACACATTATGTAATTTTTTTTAAAGTTTCATTACAATTCATTTTATTAAAATATAATGTTAATTATTTAAAATATCTGTAAATTCTCAAAAAGTATCAGTATAATGCAAAATTTACAAAATATGATATTAAACTTCAACATTTCTTTAATATGCACACAAATATGCAAAAATATGACCTAAATATGCATATTCATAATAAATATGCTACAATAGTTGAAGATTTCCTAAATATGCAGTTATATGCACAATAAAAGTCGTTCCATATTCACCAGGATGATTGGAATCGGGTTTAAATTAGTCGGAAACCTGAAATAATGCAAAGGGAAAAAATATGACATGTCATAGAAATCCGCCCCCTAGTTATCACTTTCGTAAGAATAGATTCTAATAAATCAAAGTTTCAGAATAGAATACATTTTCTAATAATACATTATGTTTTATTCCATTCTATGAACAGGATATCTACTTATGTTTTTGTATATTTGATTTTGTATTATTTTTTTAATACGCCGGCAATATTAAATCCACATAAAGTTAGCAATACAGCCATTCTTTTAGTAACGGATGTTACATGTACACGAGGTAACAGCTAATTTCAAAGAATGTAAATACATTTTTAGAATGTTTCATACTTGCCTACTTACTATGTGGTCCCCTTTGCAATCATGTGAATTTTCATTATTATAGCCCTGAAAAATTACTGTAAATAACTATTTGTATTGCATAACTGATGTGACAAAAATAACACTTGCCTCTACACTTAGTTCTACATTGGCTTCAAAATCTGTTAAAATATTTGAATAAATAAAATTTAAAAATACTACACTGGTACATAAAGGCTAGCGTTACCTGCTCATGTGGGTGAATATAATAATTTTTATTTCAATTTTTAGAAAATATATGTTTTGCAGTGTAACGGATGTGACATTTATTTGTAACGGATGTGACATTTATTTGTAACGGATGTGACAGGTATATATAAAAACTAAGTTCTTTCTTTATTTAACATGAAATATTAGTTCCATCCAAAACATTCAATTATTATAGTATTACATAAGAAGTTACAACATGATCAGAATACTCAATCTGATGCAATTGAAACTTTCCATGTTTCTTGTAACGGATGTGACACCTGTTACTCTATTTTAAAATCCTAGAAAAAATATACTTTTACTTATCATAGCTGGTTGAAAATTTGTGGAGATAATAACAATTGTGTAAGTTTTGTTCCTTTATACACAAAGACCACAACAACTTACAATCTTCAATTTAATTGTTAATCTGAAACAGCTAATTTTGTCTTCAACCCTCAACTTTTCTGAACTTCTGACTTAACACTGTAAAACGGTATGATTTTGAACAAAATTGTACCAAGGAATGTACCTGTTCCTGTAGATTCAGATATCTTATTTTGTAGTAGGCCTACCTGATTTTAACACTAGAATCAGTAGTTTAATTTTTTTCTGAGAGGTGTATGTTATAAAAGAATGGTTGAATAATGAAAAAAAACATCTGGGCATAGATAGCAACAATATTTTTCATAAACATAGGATTCATTATTTACCGTACGGTTCGAAAAAACAGATAGCTGTTAACTATGTGTCCTTCTATACAACAGGAGTGCAAACATGTATTGTCCAACATAATATGTTTTACGACATAGTTGTTTGCATAAATATAGTTGTTATCTTCGTTAAATTATTACAATCTTAGACTACACCTCTATCGCAACACACACACATGCATGTATATATATGAGTGGCTTAATATCAAAGGCGGACATATGTCGGAAAAATTGAAATTGAGTTAGAAGTGGATTCCTATAGGGTTTTGTCTCCTTTTTCCAATGGTGAAATCGGTTTCTGTCAGAAACGGACGCAAGCACGTCATTTTTTGCTTCAAAGTTGAAGGTTCGTTTCAAATTCGGACTCCTGCTGTGCAAGTTGTTTTCAACATCGGACATCTACCAAGCTGCCAATGCGGGAGCTAGAATCTGATCACATGACTTCCGATTTACCAATGGCTGCTACTGTTCCCAATGTAACAATCTTTTTTGCTCATTTGCGTGCTTGTAATATTATTTTGATCTTGTAATAATATTATGTAAGGTATTATTGAAAAGAGAAAGTGTTCCCATGGAGAATAATATTTCTGTTAGTGAAGGGAGCACAAGAAGAAGGAAAAGCAATTCAGAAAAGAGGAAAAGAAATGTGGAGAAGCATCAACCTCACATTTTGGATATGCTAATTTTATATGTCAAACCAAATAAATTAATCTATCGTGTGGTGAAAGTGTGATGTCAGAAATGTTAGAATTATTCATAACGAATAATGTAACGCTGTAAAACCTCGTTAACAGGGCATAGAGTAATAATGAATTAACATTAATGCTAGCTGGTGCCATCGCGAGAATCGTGCAGTATTTATAAAATAAAATCTTGTTTAAGGAATTTTGACAATGTGTTGGTATTTAATTCGTACTGTATTTCAGTTTTCACCTCCTTATCTTTCTTAGCAATATTAGGGTTGGTCTGATATGGAATTTCTTGGTGAGTCATTTGGATCGAAAACGGACACCTACCATCATATTTGTATCCAAAGCGGACATCTGTCAATTTTTGTTTCAAAACAGGACATCTGTATTTTCAAAGCTAATTTTCACTGACTTTCTTAATGATATTGATATCAGAAACAGAACAAAGTTTATTTGGGACTTCTAAGCGGAAATATGAAAAAGAAGCCATAAAAAAATACATAAATATAACTTGTATATAAGGAAGTGGCATTTTTCAGAATTTATTAATTCGTCAGATGTCCACCTTTGATATCAAGCCACTCATATATATGTATATATATATATATATACACACATACACATAAAGCTATGTATTATGATTTGATACAATGTATGATTGGCCATTTACAGTATGTAGTACTTCCTGCTCATTTAGAATAAATTATTGCTTTAGAAGTACGTTAATAATTTGGAAGTACGTCTAATTAATGATAACATATTATGTGGAATTATTTGAAAAGAAAAATAACTTCTACTTTGTAAAAAAGCTCAGTTACACGAACCAAATATACTACCCCGTAGTTTCATAGGGATCCAGGAAGTTGATTTTTTTCATTTATTTTAACCAATGAATACGTAAAGATAATTAAGATGCACCTGCCTTCTTCACCAACAGGATTATTACTTGTACGGTACTAATTTTTGTTACTGCAGAAACTGAATGCCTTGGATTTCCATGCAGGCTTTCCATACAAGACTGCTTAAGCTAAGGGCGATGCTCGACTTTTTCTGTTGAAAGTTTGTCTGTTTATTTTTCACCTGTTTTATAAAAAGCTGTGCACGACAGTGTTCAAGGCTCGGTGGATCTTAGGGTCATGATGCCACCGCACCGAAAAGAATAAACCAATTGAAAAATTCCAACTGTCAGGATTCGAACCTGCAGCCTTTCGGTTTTTGGCGGTCAGATCCTCAAACAGTTGCACTAGCCTATCAGTTCATATTATATTAGTTTATCGTGGTTGGGGCTGTATTTTATACGTCATTAATATCAGAGAACAGGAAGTAATTGTACTCACCTGAAGTCAGTGTATCCTTTGCCTTTGCTTGCATATTGTATCAGTAAACCTGATAGAGGCGAACTTATCATGCCTCCTACTGTAGCATATATCCTTTGTAATCCGTAATCTGCATTTTGCTCCCTGAGAATGGCTATTACAGCACCTTCAAACATTGCAAATGCTGTTCCACCAATTATTCCAATAAATACTCTTACGACCAAGTAGCTCCAGAAAGTTAGGTTGATATCGTACACTTTTTCTGCTTTCGTATTAGAGCATACTTCTTTTCTTGGAGCAGTTATTAAACAACGAGGAGAACAGCTGGACAGCTGCACTATTCTACCATTTAATGGTACAGATATGCTAATCTTTTGTCCATTCTGAAAATAAACATTTTTCATAATTCTTTATTTATTCAGACAGTGAAAAAAAGACCATGTTCTTGGAAAATTTTCATATTTAGATAATCACTTGAAACGAGTTTTAAAAGCATTTAATTGGTTCTGATTATGAGGTAAACTTTGTGAAGACGTACTACATTTATTTATTACAATTAAACAATGCCAATAACATAGCATGAATTGCCAGGGGTTAATTTTCCATTAGTTGTATAATTCATTACGGAGAGTTGAACAATAAAGTACGTTTATTGCTTTCATACTTAAAGCAAGTACTTATCTTAAGCTGTTATAAGTAACATCTACTGTAATCGCTACTTTTACAGCACTGCGAGCTTTCCGTTCAACTTTTAAGATTTGGTCATATCTTACCAACCAACAAAATACAGCGCGAGACTTTAAGGATTCTCTTTGAGTCCATACAGCGAATTCAGACTATTTTCGCTTTATTACTTCGTTCCTGTTTCTAACAAGGTGTTCTGACGAAACAGATATGCAGTAAATGAAATTACCCATCGACGTGTCGTGGAATGGGTGCCCACAATTTAACACCATCATTTCCATATCTACTATTTTCCTACGAAGCATAAATCGAGTCCTTTCGACTATCTACGGCTAAGGAACTGAATATATGATCTCATGAAAGACTTAGCAACTCATGGCGAGTTAAGGCCTATTTTGTATGAATAGAGACTTACTGTTTAATCCCGTTTTTTCTATGGTGTCGAACGAAATCACTTGAGCCAGGCTAATTTCACAGTTACAGCACTTCTTGTGATAAAGAGGTCAGCATGAAAAAATACTCAAGGACCCCAAAAGAGGGAGAAATAGATTAGGCAGGCAAGGATTGGTACATTCTCCCCAGATACCCAACTTTCAGGATGCCTTGAATCGGGGTAACATAATTTGCTTTATATCCGTGCTGAGGTTTATTAGCATAAAAACCTTTACCTTTTCCGAGTTGATCAAATAGTAGGCCTAAGAATTCTAACCACATGATCACTGAGCATCCTTATCCAGGTTGTAGTACCAGTTTAAAGTCTGATCATATCTAAAGTTTCAATAGAATTCTAAATGCAGTTTTTCCTCAGTATTTTAAAACTAGTGTTCGAAGATGTATATAATAATTATTAACGTATCTATTTGCTTTCCTCGGCGAATAAGACATACAGGATATTACTTTACCATTTTACAAGCTTATGTATACATTGAAGCTCATTTCAAAATTGTAATATCCGTAGCCTATCACGCTGACAAGAAAGAAACTTGTTATAGGTATTGATTTTTAGATCATTTCATGTTGGTAGAGTGATCGGTGGTTTTCAAGAAAGCAGAGTAGCATGGATAGTCTGAAAGGGCTTTAGAAACGCACTAGTGACAACTCAATTTTGTCTTGCATTCTTATTATATATTTTTCATTCAGCGTTACTGATTAATTTATTAATAACTAACTTATCACGGATTAATGTAGGTATTTATTTCTTTACTGTACAACCATGAAGATTTGTGGGTGGTATTTTGGTAGTATTTGATTAATTATTACGCATGCAGTAGTTCCCTACACTTTTCATTAATTAGATGTGAATTCGGATACGTACACATGAAAATTACAGCTAGTTTTTGTATGATTTTTAATGACTTCCTTCAATTATCATTGACATAAAAGTAAAATTCTATTAAAAAGATTGATACTTCATTTACAACTTCAACTCGAAATCTACCCTAAGAGTGTAGATATTGAAAAGTTTCTTACCTGAGTATAAATATCTTCGCAAGTGGCATTATGCCTTTCGCTTGAATTCATCCAGTTTGTCAAAGAACTGACTAGGAACTTTCTTTTGTTTATACCAAGAAATACATCTGTTTTGAATTTCATTCTCGGTGCAGTAGCAGTCAGAACATCATCTTCCAAATAAACATTGCTACCAAATTTACACCTATAAGTCGGATTGATCGTATCATTCACAGGTATGCACGACAAATTATACAGGCCACTGGTAGGGAAAAAGTATGTGCTGTTCTTAAGCATTCTTATTGATGTTTTGTATAAATCGTTGTTCTTCCTATGCCTGTGTTCTCTCCGGTCTTCTCCCGGGTCATTGAGATCCTGAATGGCTATATCTTCTGGGTTCTGCGTGTATGCGAATGTGTGTGTGATGTTGTTCGAAATCAAGACTTCATACTCGTGTGTTCGTGGTATGAGCTCTCTTAGTTCTTGTTCCTCATAAGCTTGTGGTAGCATTGGTGTTACTTGCCCACCGATGTCCGCATGGCACTGGAAGCCACAGGATTCCAGACTCATCTCAATCTGTAAGAAATAACATTTGTTGTACTGTATTAAGGATTCGGTTCTGAAAAGATGATGACTCCTTAAAACAATTTAATGACATAATTTTGAAAGTAACTTCGGGCAAGTCTTTTGAAATGTGAAGTTCGAAAGGCTAATTCTCCTTTCAGGCAGGAAGCTATGGGAAAACATCTAATAAGAATTCATATTGTTCTTCCTTACAAGTTAACTGTTAGCTTATGTATGCATATATTAGTCATAACTTTCTAATTGAATGAAATCTATGTAGAAGCGTTGCCTCATTTGACAATTTTCTTGTTGCAAAAACATGTTCACTTAGAAAAAATTAATAAAAGTCACTTCTAAAACATGATACTTATGCTCAATGAAATTATATAATACTGATTATTTTATGATGTGGCGTTCATCGCAAAGATAACTGTTAGGTATTACTTACTATGCTACAATATAATCGGAACAGAATCCCTTTACTTACGCATAAAAATTTCTTCAATGGTTATTTTTTTAGTGGATTCATATCTATGATTCTACAAAATATCATACTGCTGAAAACAAAGAAGAGAAGAAAGTTTGTAATGGTGTAATGTTTGCATCAGAATGGAACACGAAAAGAAGGGTAACGACAAATAGCTTGATATTTAAAAAAAAACTTTCATACAAAGCAACATGGTAAAAGTATGGATGAATATGACAGTCGCCTACCGAAATATGTAGGTTATAATAGGCACTGTTTCCATTTGTCTTACAAAATAATTAAGTGTATACCATACACAATTTCAGGTTTAATACAAGACAATATATGGTGAATTTTGGACTATCCAAGTCTGGGAAAACTCCTTTTATTTTAGTCTTTTATTTAAGTGATAGCATGTTCTGTTAAATCAAGTACGGTAAGATTTTCTTTGCTTGTGTAAGCAAATCTTTAATAATCTGGATTCGAGATGAATCTTAAACTCGAGTTGTTATTTATACACCAATGTATTAGCCAAATTCCAAACGTTAGGCTACCAATAAATAAAACTTAATTAAATTAATCGATTTAATGGTTGTTTTCTGAATTACAATTCGTGATGCACAAAGAGGAAATAATAGATAGTTAAATACCTGTTTGATTTGTCCCATTTGCAGTGCTTTATGAAAGTGGCAGTTCTGGTCTGTATTTACACCTAGTTCGAAATAACCTCCATGTCCGCACCCCATATTCAGAACGACGGTCTCCGGATATGTAAGAACGACTCTTCCCACAGGAACTAAAAGCAGCAATAAAGATGCTCCACCTCCTAGAGCAGAAAATATTGCTAGCAGGATCTGAAACAGATAATTACAGAAAATACAATTTTATTGATATTGAATCTTCTCTCGCTCTCGCTCGCTCTCTCTCTCTCTCTCTCTCTCTCACTCACTCTCTCTCACTCTCTCTCACTCTCTCTCGCTCGCTCACACACAAACACACACACACATAACCATATTCCACCATCCGTTATGAAAGGAAATCCAACCAGGCGAGGGAAGTGAATTTTGGTGAAGATATATGAACCTTGACTACCATTTCTTTCTCACAAATTATTCCAAATGACTTAGTGGAATTGCCACACATCTCCTGTTTTAGAGCGAGATTCACTGCCAAATATCTATATTAATAAAAGGAAGTGTCTGTCCTCCGTCTGTCTGTCTTCCGTCTGTCTTCCGTCTGTCTGTCCGCGATGCCCAGCGAAATCTACTCAACGCAGAGATCTGAAATTTTATACATAGGCGGACTAAAGGGTCGGAATGTGCACCTCGAAGCCGGAATTTTAATTTTCGCTTTAGTTCGTGAGTTATGAGTGAAAAATGAGCAAAAAACGTGTATTTATTCCGTTTTCGAAGCATGAGTTTTCAGTAATACAAATCAATTACACTAGGCTTTGGCTATTTTTGTCATTCCTTCGACATAAAAGCATCGCGATCTCTTGAATGTTGTAGCTCACGCTGGTCAATTCATTTGTTTTTAATGTCAAGGCACGCAAACATAATATGAAATTTTCAACTACACCGAAGTGGATTATTATTATTATTATTATTATTATTATTATTATTATTATTATTATTATTATTATTATAGGGATAATCAATATTAGCCTAAATATGGTCAAACGTTGTTCCATTTGGACGAAACTCACTATACAGGGGTTTTCTGGGCCAAGGAACTCGAATCTGAGGTCGCTTTTACCACGTGACGCTATCTAATCGTGATATGTGGTCCACATGATTTAGGTGTTAATATAATGATTTAACTATTATGCTCTTAATTTTTAATTTTTGAAATAATTATCGCGGGCGAAGCCGCGGGCACCTGCTATCTTAAAATAATAAAAGGACGTGTTTGTCTGTCTGTCCACGATGCCCAGCGAAATCTACTGAACGCAGAGATCTGAAATTTTAAACATAGATGGGCTGAAAGGTGGGCGAATGCGCATCGAAGCCGGATTTTTAATTTTAGCTTTCGTTCGCGAGTTGTGAGTTAAAAACTGGCAGAAAACGTGATTTTAGCGCTGTCGAAGCATCAGATTTCAGTAATACATTTCATTGTCAAATCAATTGCAGTTGGCTCTGGCTATTTTTGTCATACCGTGGTAATAAAAGCATCGCGATCGCTAGAATGTTGTAAGCCCACGCTGGTCGATTCATTTGTTTAGAATGTCAAGGCCCGTAGACATATGAAATTTTTCAACCTACACGGAAGAGGGATAATCAACATAGACCTAAATATGGTTAAACATCGTTCGATTTGGACGAAACTCACTATACAGAGATTTTCTGGGCCAAGGAACTCGAATCTGAGATCGCTTTTACCAGGCGACGCAATCTAATCGTGACATGTAGTCCACGTGATTTAGGTGTTAATAAATATAATGATTTAACTATTATGCTCTAACTTTATGCTCTTTTTTATCGCGGGCGAAGCCGCGGGCACATGCTAGTACTTAATAACTTAATGTCTTGAAAATTTCGATATTTATTATTTTATGACATATAGACTTGAAACATATTTTACGAAATTTTAATTCAGATTTATTTATTTGATTTAAGATTTCATTTTTTCTCTTTTTGTTCCAGATTTATTTATTTGGTATATGAGGAGAGATTTTACGATAGCACGATGACTATGAGATCTTGTGTAGTCAATAATATCAGGGAATTATGATTTTCTAGTGGTTCATTTTTGTTTATGCGTGTACTGTGTATACTCAATAATGCACAGAACTCATTTTTACAAGAAATTGACATTGGCCCTTTTAGAACCAAGCCACAGATATAGGACTGTCGTTTTATGCACACGTAAATGACGACCTATTCAGGGACAGAACCCGTGAACTTGTGAACAGAAACAAATGCCTAATATTGTTTTGATGCCATTAATAACTATGTCCGAGGTGTATAATCTTTGAGAGAATAGAACAATATTATAAGAAAAAAACTTGTCAAGTAGTTGACACTCTGATTTGAAAAATGCGAATAAATTTTAAGTAATATTTTAAACAAAGGATTTTAGATTATATATTAGATATAGTCCATAAAAATATGGACATTTCATGCAAGCATATTTCTCTTTTTTTTGAACTCCATATATTATATATAAAATTCTTAAATACAAAGTTAATAAATTTCGAAGTTTTGAAGAAAGCCTTCTTGTGATTGAATATGGAGTGCAAAATTGTCTACTTATTTGTACTGAGTAGTTATACCTTTATATATTTATTTTATTTAATAACAATTATAATGGCAGTGTTCAGAACTGAATAGGAGCATGTCGTTGAGAGAGGATTCTCAATAGGCCTGAGTTTGATTCCTACGAAAGTCAGCTATGATATTAAAGTAATTATTAAAACATATATTTTCACTTTATTTTAAAAATTGATGTTCCGATTGGGGTCAGTTAACGTAAGGATTACTCATAACAAGTTCTCTGTTCTAATCGTTAAGAGTGTTATCAACGTTGGATATTGCAGAGAAAATGGTAGGCCTATATAGCTATTTTTCCGCTCTGACTTAAGCTTACAAAATATTTAATTATAAACTATTTCAGTATAATAAATTTTTTACAAGCAAAGGGGTTCACTCATCCAGCTAGTCAACGTTTGTTGAACCCGAAAAATCATTTGTGCAGCTCTTTTAATGATATCCATAACCTCATTTATACGGATTTTCAGTAGTGATAGGATTTTACAGATAAAGTTCTATAGCTTCTTAGGCTATCTTTCAGAACATTGAAGTACAATTTAAATGTATTCTTTCAAAATCTTATTCACACTATAAGAATGCCTAAATTGTTATCCATATCTTATTTCATTTTTCTAACTTTCTAAATGTCCAGTCGTATAATACTTTTAATGTCATTTTCCAGATAACATCAGTCATTTAGTGTAATTTTCATGTGAATCTGATGGGCATCTGATGTAGAACGATCACGCTATGTCCGGTCTAAATAATGGGTCCTGTCTGAATGAATAGAAAATGATGTTTTCTAGTGTGGAGGTCAGTATCCGCAGCGAGAATGAATAATGACATCTGCATTCATCCTGACAGGAAGCTACTAACCAACCTCGTCAAATGTTAGGTGTGATCACACAAATCTGGCAATAAACCATCTCGTCCATTGCCAGCGCAATATTTGTAAATTGCAAAGACACTTTACTATAAATTCATCTCTTTAGCAAAAACCATTTTGTTACCAAAGAGCGAATCGAAGTAGTCGTGATAAACTGAATGTCTGTGGAACCTAAGAACTCTGGTTCGCACCTCATCAGGGATGGTATATTCTAGATGCAAAAATTGGTTATATTTTTCTTTAACTTATTTCATTAAATCAAGTATCGACAAGAATAATAATTAAAACTCTGTTACATTTGTTACAAAAAGAGTTGCACAAATATGACATAATATTCTCCATAAAACCATTAACCGCCAAACAACCTTGAATGCAACACCAAGTAATACGTGATTTAACACATTATTTTGTCACTCCGTTAATAAAACAGCTACAACCTAATTCACGTCCTTTTCCAATGTAATTTTTTTCCCTTAAATTATAACTTTCAACTTTATTTCGACACTCTTTGTGCAAACTAATTTCCCTTTTCGTAAGACAATTGATTATAATAAATAATTAATTATGATTTTTCGTAACGAAAGGATCTCATAAAAGTTTAATGAAATAATAAAACCAGCAAACTGACTTATATCGAACGTAGACCATGTAATCTATACCAGAGACTATGTCTGTAAAGCTGTGTGTGTGTGTTTTACGATTAAGAAGACTTTTAACTTACTTTCCTGTAAAGGGTAGAGTGACAAGTGGAAAGCCCATCCCTTTAACACGCTCTAGGAGAAAACTAAGGTATTACTTGAACGTGAAAGGTAGAGAAAATTTTATCCATTGGCTGCAATTTCGGCTTAGATTTTTTAACGTGCCCGAAAGCTATTACCCTTGGTTTATAGTCCTTTCCGGAGGACTTTATGACCAGAATTTTTGCCACCGGAAAAATATAATCGAGCTTGGCCGGGCTTGAATTTGCGAACTTACAACTGTATATAGATAAGAGAAACTGGGAAAGTAGAATGTCAAGGAGGGATGAAAAGTGTAAATAAACAGAATCATTTGAAATGCTGCACGGCTGTGTCTGTTTGTTTATTTTCGTTATTTTACGACATTTGTGTAGTCCTGCATGGACCTCTAGGCCTACCAGTCGCCAGTGAGTCAGAAATTATGTCCTCTAGGAGATGTTATAGACATCTATAGACATGTGACTATTGCTTGTACACAGGCATTAATACCATTGAACTGAGCTGGAGTTGACATGGAGATATATAAAAAATCATAATTTCTGCAGTAAATTTTATCATAGGTAATCCCTCGAGAGTTGAGTTGGATTTATGAAGACTATTCCGCGAATAAAAATTTAACGGATTATACAAATAATACAAATTATACTTTCGTGCTTTATTGTATAAAAACAAAACTAACAGCATCGAGATCACGGCATACTATGAATCAACCATCCATGAATCTATTTGAGTTACCATGTAACCAGTGCTACCAATTGTGCATATAAGACATAGTTAACTTAATTCAGATAAGCTAACAGCAGAACAGAATAAAAGCACACGAACTGGATTGCACCTAATCGAAATTGTGTTTTAACCAATGTACATCTATATTATTTCGATTTCCAAACAAGTTATGTTGTATAAAATAATCTGTTTCCGTGCTGCTTAACGATAACATGTGATGTATTAATCACGGCACATTGATGCTTGCGTGTCCAGTAACGAGCTGACCATTTTGTCAGGTAAAATCCGTTCCTCATATTAGTAGCAAGCATTTTATAAGATAAACGGTCGTGATTGGTCTATATCCGAGGAATTGCTAAACGTTCTTGGTCAATATCAAACACGCGGCATATGATTGGAGTAGTCGCTAATAACCAGGGCCCGGATTCTAATGACATGTCATCTTTTATTGATGCTTCATAGACATTGCCAATTCGTAGATAAATCCTAATTATGTCCTCTAGATTATAGAAATGCATTTTTATTATGTTATTTTTTGTCACTTTATGCAATTTTCTATTTTTAGGGCATTTATTTCAATTTTACTTCATTATTTTGTCATTTTCGTATCATTTGCTTCCTTATTTAGTTATTTTCATTCATTACATTAAGTATATTAACTTTTTTTGTCGTTTTTGAAGAGTTGTTTGTTTAATGCAAGAAGGACACACTAGGTGTTAATTGTTACCATGTCTCAGTCGGAAACGAGAAAAAACGCCAAAGTATTTAAACTTACAACATCCTTTCTTCATTTACAGTTCTTTTTACAATTATGTACAAATTAGTCTATAACTTTGCGTGTATAATAATTTTTTATAAATAAAATATAAGTTTTTAGGTCATTCTTTATAATTATTAAGTCATTTTCTTTAAAATTTAGGGTCATTTTATAGGTCATTTTCCGAACAATTTTAGGTCATCAGAATCCGGGCCCTGCTAATAACTATAACTTACTAGCCAAGTTGCTAGGTACGTAATAGAGCTAAGACGAATAACTGAATAACGGTTAACTGCACAATCCATTCATTACAGAGAAGATAAAACAGCTGTTATTTGAAGTAACACATGAACGTTATTCGCAGTTACCTGGATCGCTACGGCAATTAGCCATAGGCGACAATTAATTATATTGAATTCTTATTCTCTGTACTGTACGTTTATCACACAGACAATACAATAACACAAATGCAGGTGCCAGAAGGAGGCACATGATTACCCATCCGCTCTAAAACGTGATTGAATGTTTTCAACAACCTTCAAGCAGTGAAATGATTCAGGCTGTACTTGTCATTAATTAAACTCTCTGTTAACAGTTAATTAGATTGCTACAAATAATTGGATTATTGGATAGAATGACATTATTCACCTATCTGATAACTGTTTTTCTGTTAATTGGATAATGATAACAGTTATTGGAACTATTAGTTGTTCAGTTAACTAGGTAATTTCTATCCGGATAAACCCAACTGTACATTTTATTTCTATTCTTCCTTGTTTCTGATTATGCTTATTTTCCTTGCACCAGAGATGCAGTTGCTTGTGTCCTTTGTGAAAGAAACTTGGTCAAGGTGGTGTAGCAGACGTCTAAGACTTGCAGATATGTGTGAAGTACAAAACTTATAGCACCAAAACCTTTTAAATTAGGGCAAAACCGGGTGACGCGCCGCACCGGGATAGATGCCGCACCCCCTCTAACTCGGACATTTGACACTAGATACCGCTAGTTGTCGTGATGCCATCTCCAGTTCCCTCTCTAGAGTAATTGGATCGCGTAAGTTCATTGTTTGGGGTGTTTATTTCATTGTTGTAGCGACATTTATCGGGTAAGTGCACTAGTTTCACTGAGGAACTTTTTTGGACTCATTACTTTATTCTTTCCTGATCTGTATTTGTTCCATTTTTTCTGCGTGTACTACTTTTAATAGACTATTTAGAGGTTGTAAAGATATTGTGAGTGAAGTTAGCCATAACAACAATAACAATAAGCTCTACAGATGAGTGCGGCGCGTGTCCCTGAGTTTTGGGTCACATGCCGCACAGCTTTCAAGGGTGACACGCCGCACAATGTCTTGCAGTATAATTACCCCCCAAAATTATTTTTTCTGCTCTTTTCAACAATAAACATGTCAACTAGGTATAGGGGAAGGGAAGGAGCTAAACATTGTGGCCTATGGAATGACAATGACCTACAAGAAGCTGTTCGGCGAATTAAGGCATGGGAAATTTAGATTCGGGAAGCCGAACGTTGCTATCTTATGCCAGAGAGGACTATTCGTAGGCGCATGGACACAGGAAATTGGGAAAACCCTCACTTGGGCCTGAAGGATTATTTGATACAGAAAATGAAAAAAAGGCTAGTCACCCATGTCCAGAGATTGTGTAGATAGGTTCTCTTTTGTTTTACACGGGCCTTTGATGTAAATTTAGACTGTTATTATGAATGCGGCATGTCTCCCATACGTGCGGCATAGCACCCTGTAAAGTGGCATCTCTCCCGCTTTGTCTTTCAATTTAATAATTGTATTTACATATTTAATTATTATTTTATAAATATTTTCGTTGCTGAAATAAAGGGAGGGAAGATCATAGCTTGGAATCTCAAAAAGAGTTTTCAGAATATTCAATCCTGTTTTGAGGTAGACGAATTTACACAAAAGTGCGGCGCGTCACCCGGTTTTGCCCTAATAGGTCTCGCGAATCTACTGCAGGGGATCATTTAAAGGTGGCATATGCAATTTATATACAATTAGGCCTACATTGAGGTAATATAACTCCAATAAAATAACATTGTGTAAGGTCATAAGCATTTCTGGAGACAGCGTTATAAAACCTGTCCATGTCAATAGAATTCAGGATTTTGTTTAACCTCGATCTTCGAACGTGGATGGCAAGTATTGTTAATGATGATTATTTTCTTATATCCAATGTGTTAAGAATAAATGTTCAATACTCATGAAAATTCGAGTTTTCCATCTTCAAAGGCTTTAACATTTTCCTTGAATAAGATAGAGTATTTTAAAAAATAAGTTGTATTTTCCTACAAGTATGAAAATGTAACATTAGAATGTTTGAACTTCTGACATAATGGAACGGTCTGTTAAAATTGTAAGATATATTAGCATATATATTTTTCTTGCTTATTTTCTTTCTTCCTAAAATGACTGCATATTTAAGATTTTAAATTCTTGCCTTCTTTAATACTGAGGTGACAGGCCAACGCCATTCAAAATAAAGTCACAATTGGAAATATTCTATCGCTGACAATACCTTAATTTTTCCTGAATATTATATAGAATATAATTATGTCACATAATCATATTATAGAATATAATTATGTCACATAATCTTACAATGCTATGTGTAGGACTTCCATACACACGTACACCCGTCATATATTTTTCAATTTGAATGTTGAATAGAAACATCAAGTTCGGTTATGTGGATACACATATATTATGGGCCTACTGTATGTGAAGATGTGATTTTTGTGCCTGCACTGTATGCACTGGTAGTATTTAATATACTGTAATAGGCCTATTCATAAACTTATAATTATTTTTAAAAGCAGTTTCGCCAATCTAAGCAATACAACATTGAATTTGTAATTTGGAGAATTTAACGTAATAACAAATAATACTCGATAGCGTGTTAATTTCTCTTGAAGAATTTCTTTCGGAGATCAAACGATGCAAGAGATTTGATTTTTCTTGTTACATTCAAAATAAAATAGTTAATTTATTCTTTGCAAAGGACGAACGCGACAAACGCTGCAAAAAATACCCATACCTTTCCTTACTGATCAAAATGCAGTGTAAAGCATTTTTATTGATTTTTATTTAACAAATAGCAGTTTTCACGACCGCAAACTGTTTACATCTCCAGTAGGGATGTAGCAAACTAGCATAAAAAATGTCTCCTTTGCTCTAGGCGGTGTGCGTTTGCCGTTTGTCCCTCGTTTTGCCAGTTTTTTGTCTGCTCATACGTTCCTATAAATAACGTTTCATACCCAGACCGAAATATATATTTGAACTTTCCTATTTTCGTAGCAAGTAAGGCGCTAATAGACACATTTCTTTGCATACTAGTTACTCCCAGATATATATATATATATATATATATATATATATGCAATGATCTGAAAGAAAATTGTAGAAGATCGGGGCTAACTAATTCGACAAAAAAACTGTCAGCTAATGAGAGAAATGTTCGATCTGGACTGTTTTGCTTTGTTTCCGACACATGGCATTAAAAATGGCATTAATATGCCATTAAAAATTAATATAAACAGTGATACTCGTTTGGCGATTGGCTATGATCCATATCAACTAAAAGAATATAATCTCGGCTTCCGACAATAAAAAAAACTAATATTGATGTTGCACTGATTGATATTGAAATTTGTGGTGTTTCTCCGTAGACATTTAAATTTAATCACTTCCTAATCCGTCGTATTCAAAACTCATCGAAGAATAGAAAATTTCGAACAAATTTTTCAATCTAGGAAGATGAAACCCAGTTGAAATAGCATTACGAACAGACGATAACTGGAAAACAAGAGAAGAATGGCTAACATGTACATGTGGATACATCTGGTTTTACTTCCCACATCCCTATTGTACAAAAACAGCTTACCTTGAGTGTCGGTACTGATTTTGATGGCCAAGCAAAAGAAGTTGAATATTTGGGCACTCAGTATCAGACCACTGAACCTGAGTAATGACGCGAAATTTGTATAAGTACAGCTTTTTAGATATGTGTAGGCACCAGAAGGAATTTCTTATCTTTAGCACAACACAATTTTTATTAGCTCTGCAACATCGACAGTTGTAGAGAAAGAAATTGAGATATTTTGTACAATTATTTAACCTGACAATCAGGAATAATTCTAGAGTGATAGGGAAAAAGCGAATAAGTCAAAATAACAAAGTTTTAGGAGAGACAAATAGCGATTTATTTTCACAGTATTTTTACAATATTTAGATCAGTCCACCCAGATATTTTTACATAGTATAAGATACTGTGTGAAAATATCTGGTGGACTGAACTAAATAGTGTAACAGTGCTGAGGAAATATATATATCTTTTTTGTCATTCCTGAAACTTTGGAATTTTGACTTATTAGCTTTTCCCTATCACTCTAGAATTGTTGCACTTCCTATCGCTTACACCCATCCACCAGTTATTGTTATGTTGTTATAAGGAAATGTTCTTACCCTAAAGTTGCCAATGCGGTCAGCCACCATGCCCGCAAGGGGTGGCATTACGATTGCCACGACGGGGGTAACTGCAGACATGATGGCGGTCTCCTCCACATTGATGCCGAGCTCTCGCATGTGGATGGTGAGATACGGGTACAAGACGAACAGAGCTGTTACACACAAACAGAACAATATGCTGATGAATCTATGAGTTTGCTTGTTGAACAATATTTCTTCGAAAATTCTAATTAGAAGTCACGATTTATATTATTATTTTAGTACAGTCAACCCTCGATATAATTCCATCATCCGTTCTCTAACATTTAAAGGCACAAAAACCATTTAAAAAAATAAAAATGATTTAATACAATGCTGTATTAATTTACTGTACTGTATTATGAAAGAAAAGTTAAATAAAAGACAAATAGAGAACTTTAGCTCAAAATATAGGCTAATACTGTACAGTAACTCAATTTGTTGCAGTATTTGTCCAGTGCTACAGTGCAAAATCATGCGGGTAAGTGATTAATTGTAACTGAGTAACTGTAGTATAGTGTTTAACAGCTGAATGGATTCTGGGCTAAAAGAAGTGAAAGTTTGGAATATCTCATTGTATGAAGGGCTCTTTTTACCTGATCCACCCTCACGCAGGCTGTCTGTCAGATTTCTTAACATAATATCGTCTTCATTCCACCGCACTACATTTACAATAGTGGCAGGGAACACTCACTTCTTAGAAATAACCTAACAGTACAGTATGTTTCTTAAATAATCTTTCCTAAGACCAATGCATTACTTTCAAAAAGTATTACAAAAGGAAACAGAAAGCGTCAACTTTTGGAAAGAACTGGATTACGTGAAGTGTGGACCAACTTCGATTGTTGGAGATAAACTTCTATGAAAGAAAGCTCAAAAGGAGATGAAAAAGAAATTTCTGAAATAATAAATAAGATTATACCTCAGCAGCGGAGGCCTTTAGTTAATTCTGGAAGATATAATTTTTAGCTTCGAGGGGTAAGACTGTTTAGGTGGAATGATAATTCTTCCACACCGGCCGTGTGTAAGCTAAGGTGGAAAGGTGAGTCAGACTGAAAAATTCTTTGCTATAACCAGGATTTGAACAAGGTTCTTCGGCTCTCCGTGCCGCTGCTCTACCATTGAGCTACCATGGCAGTTGGAGAATTTAATGTTGTACCGGTACGTTGCAATGGTAGCTCAATGGTAGAGCAGCGGACGGAGAACCGAAGAGCCTGCTTCAAATCCCGGCTATGGCTGTTTAGGATCCTTATATACAAAAAGAAAAACTGTGGGGTTCTCTAAGGACATAAAATTATTGAGAAACGGCATATTCTTTGGTACTGTTTATAAGTTTTTTTTTCAATTAGTGTATTGTATCATCCGTTTCCATATGGGTGGAATTTGAAAGATTAGTATTCGGTGCTTAATGCAGAACTAAACATCCCATTAAACTAGACATGTTTGAGAGTGAACTTAAACGCTTTGTTTGAATGTGTTTGAATGAGAAAAAGTTGCAGTACGTTTCTAGGAACCATATAGCATTGTTCGTATTTATATAAAAGTTTAATCCCAGATCACGTAACTCAGCTGCAAGGTAAACTTGAATCACATCATCTCCTGCTTCTTGAAGGACATGTAAAAGTATTATGGTAAATTATAAAGATTACGAATAGCATTTACTTATTGTCCACGTTCTCTTCTTGAATCGTTATAAAACTTATTGGAATAATTAAACGGTTTATTTAGTTCCATTCACTTTGTTTCTAAATAATTTAAATACATTGTTGACAATATATGTAACAGCAGCTGTTAACATATTGACTTTATTTTAACTTCTTTTGGAATTCATCTTTATAGTCATCATATTAATAAAATGTATTTTGCTGTTAAATTGGATGACTAAATATAATATATTTATCGGAGGATGATAATAATCAGGATGTACTTCTATAACTACCAGACTGGAAACCCGAGAACAGTTTCTACGATGATAATAGTGTTTAGTGTTCATAAATTCAAGACTGTAGGCCTAATCTGAAAACTGATCTGATCACTCAAATCAGTTGAGTGAGAGGAAAGTTATGCGCGGACAATCAATTTTTATAAAACTGAAAAGGAAAAAAAAAAAGAGAGAGATTTTTAATAATAACAAACAAACAAAAATTGTGTTGGGGTGCAAGAATTTCTTTTTCTTTCCTTAATTTTTTTAGAGATATTTTTAGTTACAAAAAAAAGTGATGGGGGCTACACATTTTCTTCTTCTTCTTTCAGAACTTAAAACGAAAATTTTTCATAAATATGTAAAATTTGTCCAACTTTGATGAGCAGTATTATGGGAACGGGTTGTCCAAAAAATATGCGTTTAGTCTCATTCAATGCAGAATGTAATGCCCTACAACTTTTAGTACCACCAAGTTTTCGATATCGTGAGTCCTTTACGAGATATAACCGTAAAACCGCAAAACTACCCCTTTGGGACCACATTTCTACCCCCCACCACTTATGCACAACTCCGCCGAGGGGGAAAACCTAGGATAGTCATATTGGGCAACAAATGAAGTCATTTAAACAATAAAACCTTTTGCAGCAATTATTTCCGATTTGGATTTTTATTCTACTGGACTAAATATCACAGAAATAAATTTAATAACATGCTTTTATTGGTTATAATGCTTCTTGGTTGTTGTAGTAATCATCGAGTGAAATCATCAGTGGGCTCTAAGTTTGAAACCAATGAGGAAAATTTCATTGTAATATCTAGTTTCCATAACTGACAATTCTAACTAGTGGATAAAAAATCCTCAATTTTGTAATAAAGTAATACTCTATTCATATTACATACCTGCTTTTATATAATTTTTAAAGTGACGAATTTTATACTTCAGTAGCAGTAAAAAGGTTAATATTGTAATGGTAAAAATAGAAGAGGTTTCTGAAGATTTTTATATTTCATTCCCATGAAATGAAGATTTTAAATTTTATTCTTATGAAACTTAAGAAACGTATTTTTTTTATTGTATGGGAAAATAAAATAAATAGAAAAGTTCAGTCGGGATCGGCCCTAAGTAGCTTTGCTCCGTACCTTTGTAATATACGGACGATAATTTTTCTCGATTTGATATGTTTCCTGTTGGTTTTGTTCATTGAATTTTCAGGTCTTTGGTAACACGCAATATCATAATTTTATTAAACTAATCATAGATCATTAAACGAACTCTTGCAATAGTAAATTTAGTGCAGTAGTGCATATTAAAGAACTTTTAATGGAGAATTAATGTAATAATAATGTTTTATTTTACCTGGCAGATTTAAGGCCTTAGGCCTTCTCAACCAGGCGAAAAAGAAGAAATACAAACAATTTACAAAATAATAGGTAATGCAAGAGGTGATCTTATAAGTAATATTACACAAAATAAATAAAATACATTTTAAGATACATTAATAATTATTTACAGAAATAGACACCTTGGTAATAATTTTTACAATGCAATTACAAATTGTTACTATTTTAATTTACTACTAATGTGGGCCTAATTACTATTTTAAAGTAAAGTAAAATAATTTGAAAATATAATAATAAAATAAATAAATAAATAAAGCTAAGCATTTTCAGGATAAGGTTGTGTATAGTAACATTGTAGTGTATAGGACTGATTAAATAAGGAAATAAAACATAAAAATGTTGAATTTGAAGCTATTGCAAATTGTACGGCTCCAAGAATAATATTATTGTTTTTTTTCATAGCGGAAACCCCGGTCTGTTTCTTTTTATTCGAATCATGTACGGTACTATAATTGGGTTCGAACAAATAAAGCGTTATGAATGTAAAAAGTCGGGAATTTTAATTTACTCCCACACAGATGCATTTAAAAAGAATTTCTGTAGTATAGAACAAGTTTTAAAACACTTACTAGAGGAATGGACGAAGAAGAGAAGTTTGAGAGGCATAAGATTCTTCTGTTTGAGATCATTGTAGATTCTCATGAAGAAAGCTTGTAGAAAAAACATCTTGATATTGTCTTTTTTCGAATCGGTGGTTGTGTTAATACTGGAAACCTGTCAATCAACTTTCAGTGGTGGCATTGTACTCCACAGCCTTCTGATCCCACCTAGCTTAATCTGAAACAAAGTAAGAAAACAATTTAAATTATTTACAACTCAAATACTAGTTACCTCATTAAAAATAAAAGAGCATTTTATTATAAACTGTAATTGAAGAGCGATGCCAATCAAACTATATCTCAAAATATTAAAAGTATAAATACATTTCCAATCACTACGTGATTTTTTAACTGAACATATATAATAATCGTAGTAAACCCATGCGAAACTTTCGCACTTTCCCCTTTTTGACAAAAGCAAGAGAAATTGGTATTTTGCTAAGAAATTAGGTTCACCAATATGCAGGCGTTTATATTCATATAAATAATGCTTAAAAATACATGCCGGTTCACAGATTGCAGGGAAATTAATAATGATTGTATATGATTCACAGAATGTGTAGGTTATACAGTAACTTTAACACGGTCGGTACAGGTTATATTACCGGTAAGATAGCACAGCGAAACCACCTTCAAGCTGTTAACAGTCCGTCAGCGAATACATTATTGCTGGCACATAAATAGGTAAAGAGTGATTCCAATGAAATATAGGTTACTCACATTAAAGTTTCGTTTAATTTTTATATTAATTTTAGCTTGAACATTGACCATAATCGCTAACATTTAATGTTTGTATAATTGTTATGAACTGTTCATTGAGTGATTCGCCTATCGGGCTTTTTTGGTTCGAGGTATCGAAACGAAACTTTCTATTCGATCTTAAAACATAACATTTTAACTATAATATTTCAGTCAAAATAACTAAACTCCGTGGCGCTACATACCTGAAGGGACAAGGCCTACCACCCGACCGCTGCGTCATCTATCATAGGCAGATGGCAGGATTGGGAGCATGTGGTCAGCATGACGACACCCATGGCCGTTATTGGTGGTTTCCATGACCGGAGCCGCTCCTTCTCTATCAAGTAGCTCCTCACTTTGAATCACGAGGCTGAGTGCACTCCTACCAGACCTCCCTACCTCGGAAAAATCCGAGGAGGTACCAGGGATCGAACCCGGACCGACGGATCTATAGTCAGCGACGCTAATCACAAGACCACGCCGGCTGTCATTACAGGCAAAATGCTTATTAAAAATCACGGTATACAAATTAGTCAAACCGGAGCGACAAAAATATTTCGTTTGATTCCTCACACGTACTTAATGACCCAGTATTCGCTACGAAAAGTGTAATTTATTTACAGGATTTGTGGCAGCTCAGCCGCTGATTTCGAGAGCCAATCAAAATTGCTGTCCCCGAAAGCCAGTCAAAATAGCTATCCTCAAAAACTGTTTGAAAATCCGAAGCTACAACTCCCAGGTATCGTAAGGGCTTGATGACCTCTGTGTAGGGTATGCCTATGTGGATCAGATACTATATTTAAAAAGCTGATGGATTACTTATAACCTCGCATCCGATTTTTCAATTTTTGGGACGAGTAAGATCTTAAGAACCAGAATTTCACATGCATATAATGTTTAACAGCACAATTTAAATTTAAAAATAGATAATGTGTATGTATGTAGGCCTACCTTATATATTACAATCTCAAAGGAGGGTTCGCTTCAAGTTCTTAATAGAAAAGGAATATTTTGTATTGTTAAATGGCTGTGAGAATACAGATTTTATGTAAATATTCATTTGTAACATTCCTAACTGTATGTAAAACACCCTGAATTTTTTCTTTACCAGAGGTGAAAAGAAAAGCACACAGCATATAATTCCTTACAGTGCAGAAACAATTTTATCTTTGTGAAGTAGTTGTCAGATTTATATATTTATTCTAGAATGTTATTTTCGTTTAATACTGCACTAAAGCAGTGGTTCTCAACCTTTTTCAGCTGGCGACCCACCTTTCCTTATCGGAATATCTCCACGGTCCATCGGTCCATGGTGGAGTGAAAAACCTTATTTGTATCGTATACCTTCCTTATGTATATATAATTTACCACCAAATATATCAAATACATATAAGCTTATATATGCTTTTTTGAAGATACAGATTGATTATTGTTAAACAATTTGTGTTCTGATTTGAAAATGGTTGACTAAATATAAGCACTTTTTAGCAAAACAGTTATTTATTTATCAATAGATATATGTTTGCAATGTATGAAAGTGATTTCATACTCACTAACAAGTGTTCCTAGTAGAATATAAAAACTACAATTATAAAAGTACACAAAGACATTTTAATTTTTCACGCAAAATTGCTGTTTTTAAGTAAGAATACTATATTAATGAGATTTTTGGGACTGTTTCGATTGAACTAACACGTCAATGCCATTATTGAATGAAGATGTTTTTAATCTCAAGTCACTTCAGTTTCTGATAGTTTTAGGATCGAGTCGCAACCCACCTGGGACCCTTCCACGACCCACTAGTGGGTCGCAATCCACCGGTTGGGAACCGTTGCACTAAAGAATTAAATGACACCAAATTAAAATGAGTCGACACTGTAGGCTAATTAGTAGTTTGACAATATACATTTTATTTTTTTTCCTAGGCCAAACCGAGTTAATTACAGAAAAATACCCTGCCACAGCTGCATGACATGAATGCTACTGCACACTGTTCGTAACCGCGAGAGGCAATGGCAAATCTCCGCGGTATCATCCTTGCCTGAATCGCCTCGGACGAGTCGTGGTCATCACCCCATGGCTTCGTCCCGGGTCTAGACCTGCCTTCGGGCAGAACACTCATCATCATCATCACTGTTCGTAAATATAATAATATTATGCTTCCGTTCTAGTATGCGAAAACTGGCCACTAAGTTTCCCGAGAAAAAATTTTAGATGAACGATACCTTTAGATGAAAACAGGACAGATGGAAATCCGATCATGTAAGCACATCTAGGATAATAATTAGCTTGCTTTCCAGTGCAGCCCTTAAGAAATTGTCGTTGTTCGTAATGAAAGTTACCGGTAGTTATGAGAAAGTCTCACGTAACCTTAATCAATTATGTTTACTGTTTTACTTTCTCTTATATTACTCTCATATTTTAAATTCGTAATACGTTTCCCGAGCGTAGACAAGAAAGGTAAAGATAAAATCAGTACGTTTGAATACTCCTTTCGTCCTTTGTAAGTATGACGTTTCCTCTAATATTGAACATAGTAACAATGTACTAACACCTATTGTTGCTAGCAAGTGTCGCAGAATTCTTTGGGCCTCAGCAGTTTGGAAATACCCAGGTTCACATCAGTGATCAAAAAATGTTGTTGTTATTATTATTATTATTATTATTATTATTATTATTATTATTATTATATCCTGACACCTACACGTCACGTATTTTACAATGTTTAACTTGTAAATTATTTTCAAATCCTATTTGTTCATCAGATGTTACGGTATACAGTACATGTTTGATTAAGGAACTTTCATACTAGTTTTGGAACAAGTATTTTTAATTTATTATGTATCAACACTCTTGAGAGCGAATATTCTTAACACACCTCACCGTTTCTTAGTTTTCCCCGGTCACCACCCAGCTATTGTTCTTCTGGGTTTGCCCAGTTGAACGTCACTTCCTAGTAATTACAACGACAAACTAGCATATCTCTAATCTAAGTTCTTTAGACTTCTCGTTAGTTCAGGGCAAAGTAGTAGTAATAGTAATAATAATAATAATAATTTATTTGAATTGGCAGAGTTACGGACTTAAGGCCTTCTCTTATACTCAACCAGGAGTTAAATAAATTTACATTATTTACGAACACGAACATACAAAATGGGTTATTTCTTAATAACCTGCATCAAGTTAAAGGATAGTCAGATGCCACTAGGAAAGAAACAGATACAATGAAAAAGGCAATATCGTAAGAGATAAAAAGATATAACTTACAATGCAACAATTTCTTAAGATTACAAACATATAAGATAAGTTATTTCATAATAAATTAGACCTACATAAAGTTAAAAGTCAGGCAAGTACAATTAATGAAGAGATAGATAGAATGTAAATAGTAATATCATAAGCATACCATAACATAAATATAGCATACATAGTGAAATTAAACATGTACAGTGGAATAACAATGAACACAAAATTAATTTCCAGTAGAGATTTTGTTAATTATGAAATGAGAAGACATGTTGATTAAATAATAATCTCGTAAATATATTAATATTAACTAACTAGTACAAGTTACTAGAGAAATTAGCTTTAGAAAGCTTGTAATCAATGATTATTTTTTAAACATTTCGTTCGTAGGCTGCAATAGTGGCACAACTGAAAAAATCAGAAGCTGAGATAAATGAGTTTGAAGTTTCACCTTGTTTTGAAATGCATCATTCATAGGATTCACTGATGGAATAAGTGGCAAACGGTACTAAATGGCTCCGTAAGGGTTCAGTTAATAATAACATCATAAAAATTTTACCCCCTCACCCTCCTTGTTGTTTTCAGGACTCATTTATTGAGATGTGCCACTATTGCTGAATGTTTCTAATACATTACGTTGGGCTATCTTGGAAGTTTGTGGCTTATGAAACGAATGTACAGGCAAAAAAGTAAGCTTTATTAATGATGTAAACAAATTGTTAAAAAAGTGTAACGAGTAACCAAGTTGCAACACCAAAACCATAACCATAGTCATGTTAAGTTGCAACAACGGCACAATTCGTGAAGTACACCAGAGATGTCCCGCAGAAAACAATTCAATACTTCTGCAACACTGGCACAACTTGAAAAGTGTCACTATTGCAGCCAGAGTAAATAACAAAGCAGAGCATGCAACAGCGACACTTCTGTCATCTGTTTGTAGAATACTGAACTATAAAATATGCCGCTGTTGCTGCTGGAAAGTAGACCAATCTGCAATTCTGAAGAGTGCATTAACTCAAAATTCGTAAATTTTGAGTTGTGCCACTATTGCAGCCCACGAGCGATATGTTAAATCAGGCAACTCATCAAAGTAAGTCTGACAGTGGAATCCTGGTTTATAGGTTGACAATAGATAGTACCAATATTTAACTTATCGACTACGCTTGTTGTGTTACATGCAAGGGTACCAAACCTCCTCCAAAGGCCATGACGCATCCCCCCCAAAAAAACCATCGCCCTTAGACCAATATTTACTGAGAGCTCAATTTCAACCGTCGGTTTTTTGTTGCTTTTCACACAGTTGGAATAAGCGGTCTCTATGGCGATATTATTGTATTCAGTGTACTTAGGTGCCTTGAAAAATTACATAATCTGGGATTTGACGAAAACGAATAAATTCGAGAGGAATTTTAGTTAGAATTTTAGTACCAGAACTTCTAAATCAGGTGTTACTAATTTAAGCACACCTTTTGATTTTATCAGGATACCTCAAGTTTCACGTTTATCAAAATCCCTCTGGAATATGAATTATAATGTTGGTTACGTAATACTAGTGAAATATGTTTCATGATCGATAAAATATATTGATCAAATTAAAATGGCATTATTTGTAGTAATAACATTTTCCAATTGAATTAAGAAGTTAAAGAGGGATAACATAACACATGGGAACCTTGGCTTGTCGTTATTTCTCGAACCTTCGGGGAGAAACATCCATGACTTACTTAACAGAGCCACTGTTGCACTATTTCATTTTATTAGATAGCCTCTTGTTGCGAACTTGGGCGATAACTTCAACAGTTCATCTGGATGATTAAGAAATGCGCATAAATAATCAGTATTAAATGCGCTCATAAAGTAGGCTAAAATCGGTTCATGTGTGATTTCATATTCCTGCATGAGTCAAGATGTTGATAATAATAGAATGACATTTGGACCATGACAAAGCTCTGTATTTATATTTAAAACTTTCGAGTCCCCTATGTAATGTTTGTATAATAACATGCGCCTGTATTATCTGATAATTGCCTTGAAATATTTGAAGGACAGACAGAAACAATAAACATCGTCAATAAACACAATCTACACTGATTTTTTTGGTCATGTCGTATAATTTACAGTGAAGGACTAAAGTTTTGGAATGTGGTGGTGAAATGAAAAATCCTTGAATATAAGAATCTTTTGCTATTGTTAATAAAACGCAGAGGGAATTAATATATATTTCCTTTCTGCCTGTGCAACTTTATTAGTAGTTGACAATATTACTATTATTACTAGTAGGATGAAATCAGCGATCGAAGCACTTCGTACACACGTACGCCTAATAGTTGTCAAAAATCAGCAGGAAATAGTGTCCGGGCTCCCACTGTGGGTGAACCCTCGTAGTAGCCGATCCGAGTGAGTTTTTCTCTCACTCTACCAAGTAAATACCGGATCGGAGACATGACCCCCACAAAACAGACGGAAATACATAGTTCTATTAGAGTTGTAGCAAACAGCTAGCACAACACACATTTTCCCATTTTTTAGGATATACAAGAACTGCTAAAGGAGCAATAGAACAAATGCGCCGAAAATTTGTTGGGAGAATGGCCTATATTTAAGGCTCCGGGGTGGTGGAAGCCCCCCCCTCCAAAGAAAGGCATATTACTTCTGCTGAGTGCACGTGTAAGCCAAGATCGAAAACTTCCAACTGATTTGAAGCAGGTGATTCTATAATACCCTCATTCATCTGTCACTTTGTGTTATGGAGAATAAATGTAAAACTTATTGAAGGTCCCAAGGAAAAGAAAAAAAGAAAATATTTTCGTTCAGGGAACTTATTTTCTAATTTATCTTGATCAAGTGTCATATGTTATAAATGTTAGAACTGGATAATGTTTCCGATTTCATGCGCACGATAAAATCTGTTCTGAGTCAAGTTTGAGCGAAAACCTAGTGATTAAACACGACAAAATATTATTACTATTTTTCTTTATTTTACATTTTTGTCTTTTTCGAGAGATAAAAACCATAGCAGTTTGTCTTGTAGCAACAACGTTGTTGTTGTTGTTGTTGTTGTTTTTTTTTGTTTTTGTTTTTTTTTTGTTAATGGCACGTATTTGCTAGGGGCAACTTGATAGGCATGCCGGTTCAGAAAGAATTTCTTTTTCGCTAAGGGTGTCCACTATCATCCATTAAATTGCTTTTAGCAATTCATTACTTTAAGCAATTCATTACTTTAAAGAAATTATAATAATGGTAAATTTGTTGGTCATTTTTTTATTTTAGTTTGTATCGTTTTTTTCACTATTTTAAAGTCATAATTGCATTTCTTATTTTGCATTTTTTCACTATTTTATGGTCATTAAATGCCTTGTCCTAATTATTACTATTATGATTACTGGTATTTTTATGATTATCAGTATTATAATTATTATTTCATAGTACCTACACTTTGTCATCATTATTTGGAATGGTATGTGATCTTTAGATATCCCTACTGTAGGTCTCTCTTAAACAGGATGCGTCGGTTAATTCATTTATCCGTTCGTATTACACAGGTTGTAAATTAAATAATGACAACACTATAAAATCCATCATTTACTTAACATTTCCATATATTCAAATCTGCTCTGACGGCAGATATTCATAATTAAAATTACAATAATTGAATATATGTTTGACTTAATAAGTAATCAAATACAATTTAGGGGTAGGAAAAGTTACTCAACTCAAAACTGATCCTACTGAAATTACCGCAGAGAAAAGAGAAGTTCTCGAATACAACAATTTAAAATAATAAAATAAAAATAATGACCCTTCATTACTTGTTAACAACTATTTGAAGATAACCTTAATTAGTTAAATGTACACTTCAACATACATTTTACATAGTCTAACATGTAATTTATAATATTCAACAGATAGCATTCAGCTTACTATGTTTCATTCCAAAGCACATCAAGATAGGGAATAGGCCTACAGTCTTAAAAAAATTAACGAAATGATAAAGCTGTCAGAAGCTAAATTAAATAATTAATCTCTCAAGTTTTATCATTGAATAATTTTAAAAAGAAGGCATATATATTTAAGTTAACATTCTAACGATTTCCAAATTTCTCTCGTGAGCTATATCAATTAGTGCACAAAAAATGATAACGTACTCAGACTACTATAGCTTGTCCATTTGTTATGCATCAATGATCAACGATGGGAGTGACATTATAATTAAGATTCTGGTTTGGAAGGTCGGAGGGTCGCTAATAACTGTGTGCTGTTTTGCGGGTATTCCCCACTCACAAAGGTGATCTCTCTCTCTCTCTCTCTCTCTCTCTCTCTCTCTCTCTCTCTCTCTCTCTCTCTCTCTCTCTCTCTCTTTCGTAGTTTTACCTCTCCCTTATAGGGACTTTTATGCGGCCCGCGACCTGTCGGGAGAGGAATGAACTATGGATCACAACACAGACATACTTTTTTGAAGGACATGGAGAGCCTCCCTGGATGAGTGATCAGCCCAATGCCGGGGCCTTTTCCGATACAACTCGAACACATAGGACGAGACACACCATTCACACACACACACACTCACTCCGAACAAGGCGAGGATGGGATGAAGATGATAATGACGGCCAGTGATATCCGGGGACCACAAGGGCCTAAAGTTACCTGACATTTGTCTCACAGGCGAGGAAAAACCCCGGGAAAAACCTCACACAGGTAACTTGTCCCGACCAGGAATCGAACCCGGGCCCGCTGCGTGAGAAGAGCGAACGCCTACAAAGGTGATCGCTGGGCTGGAATTAAGTTTTTCATACCCTGAAAACAGGAATTTCTAGTACCTGCTTACAAAAATAAAATACCGTGGTTCAAGAAAAAAACTAATTCGCATTAATACCTTAAGGCTAAATAGTCTTAAGAATAAGAAAAAAAGAACATGCATAAGGACAAAAAAGAAATACCAAAGTTTAATGCAGAGATCTGTCTCAAGTAAGAAGGTAATAACGATTATGTCAGAAATTCCGGGAATTTCCCGTATCCTGTTAAGCTGGAGACACAGCTCTTGCATGAAAATAGGCAAAATGTCTGTATTGCGTATTTTCCTTTCGAGCTCTAATGCCGGGCCCTCGAAATATTTCTACTCTGTATTTGGTTCCTATCCGAAAGCGTATTTTCTGTTCACATGTTTCTGTAGCAACTTGGCGTATTTTAACCTTTTCAGGCCTAAGGATAATGGGAGTGGTAGGCCTACATTGCGTTTAGTCACCTCCCAAAAGCTATACAGTTGCAATACTTTAAATGAATTGTTGAGCATTGTTAACACATTCCAATGTTTACAATTTCACTGATATGATTCACGTACTAAGCTGTCTTCCCCGACAGAGGATATCAAAATGTGCATCTAGACAGACAGACAGACAGACAGACAGAACAGTTACCAGAACTAAGTGTCGAGTGTCAAGTAAATAATTTTCTTGATTCACAAGGCAAATGTGTAAAACATGGCTTCTCGTCGTTTTCGTAAATGTATTTTCTATTACTAGAAATTGTATCTATAATGTATACAATGAAATACATTTTGCAAGTATATCCCAATTCAAAATGTTGCAAGCCTAAAGAATAACCAAGATTTTTTAAGGATGTATAGATATTATACGAAGAATGTGTGAACGTTAAATGAATGTTATAACCAGGGCCCGGATTCTGATGACCTAAAATTGTTTAAAAAATGACCTATAAAATGACCCCAAATGTTAAAGAAAATGACTTAATAATTATAAAAAATGACCGAAAAACTTATATTTTATTTATAAAAAAATATTATTGTACACACGAAGTTATAGACTAGTTTGTACATAACTGTAAATAACTGTAATGTTGTGAATGTTCTTTTCTCACGAAATTAATACTTGTACTGAGGCACTGGTGAGTCAAAATTCGGCACATCGTTTTGTGGTCTGCCGGATTATATTGTTCTTTATTGAGGGTAAACAGTAGTCTAGAGCTTGCACTCTCAAATCCAAGTAGGTGGCAGACTCTGGTGCCAAGTCAATATAATAACAATAGTAATATTATACAAAATTTTGGCGTTTCTGTTATTCTCATTTCCGACTGAGTCATGACAACATTTTAACACCGAATTTTTCCTTCTTGCATTAAACAAACAACACTTCAAAGACAGCACCGCTAGCGACGAAAAAAGTTAATACACTCGATCTAAATACATGAAAATGACTAAATAAGGAAGCAAATGACACGAAAATGGCAAAATAATGACCTAAAATTGAAATAAATGCACTATAAATATAAAACTGCACAATATGACAAAAAATGACCTAATAAAAATGCATTTCTGTAACCTAGAGGCCATGATTAGGATTTATCCACAAGCTGGCAATGTCTATGCAGCATCAATAAAAAAAAATGACTTGTCATTAGAATCCGGGCCCTGGTTATAACTTTAATTTTACTGATTACTCCCTATTGGCAAGGAATCCATTTTAGATGGAAAAGACTTATTTGCGAAAACGATACACACAAAATTGTTTTAAATAAGCTGATTGCCAGTAGAAAGTAAACAAAATATACCCAATGTTATTTGCAGACAAATAGTATTGCATAATACTTTTCAGTATGGAAGGATAGTAAAGTGTAAATTAATTTTCCTCAGTAATTCACAATGCTGGATATTGAGAAACAATTTATTTTACAGCACCACGAATAGCTTGAACACATATAAATGTTGAAACAACATTTTGCGGTAGAAATACTTTCTGAATAGCATACCAAGGCTGTACTTTCACTATCCGAGTTTGTAATCACCAGTTTTTATATAATTCTCGTGAATCCTCCATAGCTGAGTTGCTCTTATGTTTTATTACATGGACTCGCTGCCAAGAATAATTGCAGTGCAAGAATAATCTTGTAGATACAACATTAAAACAGCATACAAGCTTGTATCCAATATTAAACAATGACATAGGCTAAACCACATGAAGTATACGAACAATAGCTTAATAGGAATTATGTTAAACATAATTTAGTTTAAGAGTCGTTTCTAAAAATTAATTATCACCCCTAACATTTTTATTAACATATCAGTAGAATATTGCCTGACGAAATTAAGATCCCTAGTGGCATTTAGTAAAATATTCGAGAACATTTCGATCAATAAACCTTGACACATTGCGTCATCAAGTACTAATGTCAATAGATGCATCTTTCATAGTAGTATACTGTATATATTTATAAAAAAAAGATTTGAAGGATCTAGAAACCTTGAGAGCAGCAAATGAAACTGCGTAAAGCCGCGTTTACACTATGTAACTTGTTTAATAAACTTGTTACATGTAACAAGTTATATGTAACATGTAACAAATTACACGTAACATGTAACAAGTTACATGTTTAAAAATTAGGTTATATAACTTTTTTTATATAACTAAAGTTTAGAGAGACAAGGAGACATTTGTACTGCACAGTAATATTCCCAGTGGGAAGGAATTTATAAAATTTCCTTCGGCAGGAAATATTCCCAAAAGTGAGCATTTATAAAACTCGTTAGTTTTGAATGTTTTACTGCTTGTTAACGGTCCAGGTACCTTAAAATGAACTATTTCAGTAAAATTCCACATGTTTATCAAGGAACCGTCTAGGGAAGTATTACCTTTTCCTATGAAATAGTTTTTCACTTATTGTCAGAACAATGTACCCTAAGTCATCTTTTTTTTTTTAAATTATAATTATTCGTGATAATCTCTTAGGTTTTATTTATAAACTTATATGTTATAAAGTGATACCTCACACGTATTTAAACATGATTAAAGATAAGTAATTTAACATAATTGTTAATAGATTGTGTAGATATTTAAAATAAAATGCCAGAAACCAACACCTTGAATATTACACAACACAAATTTCAATATAAATAGTTTAGAGCCTAATAATCAATCATACATGAGTCCCACGGTCTAGGCTAACCCTATTGTAGTTTAGGGGAAAATTTAGTTCTTTCATGATTTATGAGGGCTAAGAGGAACCTGCGACTAGGCAGATGTGGCCATCCAAATCTTAGGAGCTGCAATCACTTCTGCCGCAACAAAACGTACATTCAGTAAGTTTTCATGGATGCAATCTAAAAAGAGGAACCGCCTATCATCTGAGCGAGCAGCTAAACTCACTTATCTTTCATTCAACGGGAAACTGATCAATGCTCAACCTCAGAAGAAGAAAAAGAAGAGTGAATCTACTGAAGTTCAAACCCAAAGTGCTGGTAATCCAGACGATCCAGATGAAGGGAAGGACCAAGAAGAAAACGTAGATGATGATGATGATGAAGGCCATGATGACAGTGATGATATTGCCATCTATTCTGATCAAGAAGAAAAAGAAGAGGATGATGAAGAAAATCTAATGGATTTCAATGGATGTGATTAGGGCCAACTTCTAATATGAAGTCAAGGTTACACATTTAAAGAAAGCAAGTAGGCCTATTCCTAAAAGTAGTTTGGGTTCGTACAGTTTATGATTATTACTGTAATTTTTGTCTAATTAATAGTCAATCTCTTCAATGAACTCTTTTGTTAATCTTCTGTATTGACCTTCAAGAACCAGGGCAAATTTTAATTAACCTATTTTCATTGTTAACTATGTGAAAACTCAGAATTACAATATTTTATACGTAAATAATTAATGTTTTTGTGTTCTTTCATTATTTATATATTAATCTTTGAACTTATGACAGTGTTTAGTTTTATTTAACCTAATCATGATTAAATTTAAGTAACAAATAGGTATCTGAGTTACCTTACTCGTAAAACATAAATTCCCTTTGTGGGAACATTTCCGGGAACATTCCCTGGAAATATTTCCTCGAGATTAGGTTCCCGCCAGATGGCGCTGTGAATTGAACTCTGGCGTAGCTCAGTTGGTAAGAGCATTGGCATGGATAGCCAAAGGTCCTGGGTTCAAGTCCCAGTGTCAGAGGAATTTTTCTCCTATAATATTATCATTTAATGTCCAACAGAGACAAGAATCTGTGGTACATGAATGTACATGCATATATCTATCTTGAATATTACTGTACAATAACAGTGGAAGCCTGGTAACAAAATCACTAATTAGTGTGCCTCACAGTATTGCATATGACATAACTTGTCTGTCGGGGAGGTAGACCATTAAAGGCAGCCAGTCATAGGAGAGAGATTCTATCTGGCGCTATGAATTCAATTCTGGCGTGGCTCAGTCGGTAAGACCATTGGCACGGATAGCCAAAGGTCCTGGGTTCAAGTCCCAGAGTCAGAATTTTTTCTCCTATAATATCATCACAATAATATCTCAACTATCTTCTGTAACTTGTTACTAGATATTGATGAATTTAATTTTTCCGTTTGTTTGTATAAAGAAACTGTCCACCTAATCACAAATAATTAGATTTATCCAAAAGTTCAATCTATGCAACCTTTACTATGCTTTTCAGATGTACAATAGTATAATAAAAATATATCCTAATCTCACATATATTCCCCTCTACAAAACTATCATATGTAATATTAACAATTTTCATAAATGTTCCATATCTTGAAGGCGCTATTCTCTTCCTTTATCTAAGTTTTACCTCTCCCTTTTAGGATTTAAGCAACCCAAGCCGCCTGGGCCTTACAGGGCCGCAACCTGTCGGGGGAGGGATTATCTTTGGAACACATACATACTTTTTGACCAGACAAGGGCATGAAGGGCCACCTCGGATGAGTGATCAGCCCAATGCCGGGGCCACCTTCGAGACAACACGAACACATAGGACGAGACACACCATTCACACACACACTCACTCCGAACAAGGCGAAAATGGATGAAGATGATAATTACGGCCAGATGATATCTGGGGACCACAAGGGTCTAAAGTTACCCGAAATTTGTCTCAAAGGTGAGGAAAACCCCAGAAAAAACCACCTAGGTAACTTGTCCCGACCAGGAATCGAACCCGGGCCCGCTGCGTGAGAGGAGCGATATATCATGTATAACAATTGGTTGGTTAGGTTAAAAGCTGTGCACTATCATTCCATTGTCTGTTGCATTTCTATTATGCATATGTAAAATTTGAGCAAGTTATTGTTATTAATATAAATAACTCATAGGCGCACTGAAACCCAGTAACTGTAGATTAATTGTAGATTAATATTAATAATTGGTGATGGATCATAATAGTACCGCGTTGCATTAATTGAACTTTGTGGCATTTATTTCTCTCTTGGATATGTTCATTTCGATCATATCTTGATCATCGTCAGTCCCTATTTATGACTGTAAATTTCCACGTCCGGATTGCCTGAGTACAACTGTGATACTAAAAAATGCCACAAAGTTCAATATTAATGCAGCGCGATACTACCATGAACCATCACCAATGTGGTTAATATTAATCTACAATTACTGGACTTCAGTGCTCTTGCGAGTTATTTTATATTAGTGGCAATAATTTGCTGAGAAGTGGTTGGCAAATTTACATATGCATAATAGAGATGCAACAGACAATGGTATGATAGTGCACAGCTTTTAACCTAACCAACCAATTGTTATACAAGATATATAAAGTTAATACAATTTTAATTATTTTAACAATTCATAAGTGGTTATGTCAACATTTGCTAGTTTTAATGTGTAATTGAATACAGTGTGATCGACAATAGTTTTTACTATTATATATTCATTGATAATATTTGGACGTATCCATTTATACGATATATCAGCGCCATCAAGATACGGAACATTAATAAAGATTGTTATAATATTACATATATGAGAATTTTGTAGAGGGACATATGTGAGATTAGGTTATATTATTATTATTATTATTATTATACTATTGTACACCTGAAAAGCATAGTAAACGTTGCATAGATTGAACTTTTGGATAAATCTAATTATTTGTGGTTAGGTGGACAGTTTGTTGTTACTATATATACGCAGCAAAATGCACATGTAGCAGGTTACATGTAACACGTTACACATTCCCATCCCCTGCGGGAAAGGTATAACTTGTTATATAACACAAAAATCAGTTATGTAACACAATGTTATCTGTAACAAGTTACATGTATTTGTAACAATTTTGGAAAACATGTTATATAACCCAAGTTTTATAAACAAGTTACATAGTGTAAACGCAGCTAACGGAGTGTAAACGCAGAAAACTGGTTATAAAACACAAAAATCAGTTATATAACACAGTGTTATATGTAACAATTTGCATGTATTTGTAACAATTTTGGAAAACATGTTATATAACTCAAGTTATCTTAAACAAGTTACATAGTGTAAACGCAGCTTTATAAACAACCTGAACGTGAAAATACTGTTTTTTTTTCCTCCTTCATAAACGTCATAACAACAACCTATATATAGAATAAAATCAATTCTAGTCGTGTAAATTTTAATATTATACTAATCTGAGTTCGTTTCGTGCGCTTCCGATGTGCGTTGCTTGACGTTAAAATGAAAGTGAAGCCCTGCGGCATACATGCTTGAAGCCT